>OX411742.1:52704243-53971637 GCA_948252205.1 Orthosia incerta | reverse complement strand
ATTTTTTTTTATAGTTTTGTTTTTTTTTACCTTTGTATAGAATTTTTTTCCGATTGTTTTGTGAATGTGTGAACATTGTAGGCCTTCTAGATTTTTAGATGACTGTTGACATTTGTTAACTTTTTATTTCGTTTAACATTTTTTTGTTTTTTTAATTTCTTACGACTTATTGTCGGGCCTACGTTGTCGCCCCATATCCAAGTACTAACGCTGTAACATGGAAATATTGTAAAACCAAACCATTTTTAAAAGATTAACCATGAAGTTTCTGACGTTTTACAAGTGCCCATGTCATGCCTATGTAAAATAAAAATAAATGATTTTGATTTTGTACTATTAAAAATATTATTATTCTCATAACACTTGCTTATAATAATTATAAGCAAGTGTGATGATTTAATCAGTTAAAAAAATATTTATTCTACTTTTCTGAAGTGTACTTCTGAACTAAACATTCAAAATTACATTTTGCTTATTATTTCTAGGTCAGGTAAACGTCATCTATTAAACCTCTCATGGCCGTCATAACTCTCAGGATAAACGTCGATAGAAACGACCATTTTATTTTGTGCATAAAACATTTTGATGTTAAGGAAAAAAAAAATACTTTATTCCATTCAGCTTACCAAAAAGGTATACTAATACCTTATGGCTGAAATCCCATACAAAAATGAAAAGTCTCCTTTATTAATGTACTTTTCGTGTGTATGGATGGTGTATGGCTATTATAGACAAAGAGAATTTTTACGAGTGGTCAAGTGCTTCGTCATATTTAATGATGAAGAAAATATTACTATAAGAGGTTATCGACTTAGTTTCAGAACTCAAACATATAAAAAATTTAAACCAAAATGCTGAAAAGTGACAACAATTTAAATTCGTATTACGGGTTATTAAGGGACAAGGACAATACACAAACATTCGCTCTGACTTTATTCTTCCTAGTTAAGATTCCTTCAACGTTCGAGAGAATCTAGAATAAAATTATTCACGGGCGACGAGGACACCCAGTAAGTAGATACTTTAGTTATCAAGGAAATGAAATTCACTGTGATATTTTTATTTTATTTAGCAGATAATAAAAGACCAGTTGTAAAATAATTTACATTGACTTGCTAAGTAACTTGCTGTATTTTGGCCTTATATAGAATTTGCTAGTATTTAAAGGATAAGCAATAAAAAATATTGTTAGTGTAATAGATTAAGGGAGAAGAGGAGGGAGAGGAATTTTGAGTGTAAAGGTAAGACTGCACTAGGCGTAACTACACGTCAGCGGAGCGACACGATGCGACGCGACCTAATATGTTAAATCGCACTGGCGCGACACTACCCAGAGAATTTTGCTCGTCAGTCGATCGGCAACTTCTGAACAAGATGGAAGTACGCTACTTGTGCTTACTTTTACCTATGTTATCTATTTAATTAAACGAAAGTCAACCAAAGTACATGTTTTAAAAATACTCATATGAACAGAGAGAGAAGATGAGATGAGTATCGTGAAGTACTGATGTGTTATGAATGCGTTGAAAAAAAAAAAACCTGTACACAGAGAAATACGAAATTTATTTAACCTCTTCTTGTATGTGAGTTTAAATGTTTGTACATGCACTCACGATACAGGAAGAAATGCGTAGTGTTGGGCAACGTTTTTTTTTTAAAGAAGAAAAATGAGAATTGCTCGGCAATTGTCCTCCAAACGTTGTTTTTCTGGTAATATTCATGTTATGCTTTTTGGAGGTCATATAATTCTGGATATTGACTAATAAGAATAATTTGTTGTTCCTCGTTTAATGCCATTTTCCCAAAAAAAAAACTTTTCACGCACCAAACACGTAAGACTTGCAATAGCTTGCAGTGTCGCGCCGTTTGTTATACTCGTACCACACTATGCGTCTACTTTGTCGCGCTGTGCCGATACGCGTAGTTCCGCTGCCGCGTAGTGCGTTATATCTCCTACATTCTCTTTTTTTTTTTCATTTGGTCGTGTCGTTACGCCTAGTGCGGTCTAGCTTAATAGGGTCCAAATGGAACCCTATTGCTGTCATTCATGCGTCCGTCAGTCTGACCGTCGTCTGTCACAAAATTTTGTTCTGAAGATTTTTTTAACTTTCCCGTGACCTATAAACTCGAAAGTTGGTGATAATGTTTATTATTACGTATAGTTTACTAAAAAATACAAACATATTTTTTTTTTGTAGAACCATAAATGTGCTAAGTCCGACACGCACTTTTTTACTTTTAGTCATAATTATTTTGACCTTTTACGATTGCATTTGGGGTCAGCGCAACCATCTTTTTCTTTAAGTCATCTCAGTCACAGTTATATGTTAAAAGCGTAATATTATATAACGCCCTAAATAAAAAGTTGAAGATATTTTCGTACACTAAATTCCAATGTAAGAAAGTACTTACAGATTATCTTCAAACACTTACATTTAATTTCACTGAGGATCTTCTGCTGGGTAACTTACAGTGATATCTAAATAATGAAACTAAGCTTTGGATACACACTTTACACACACACACACACGCACACGCACACACACATATACTTATGCCTTGGAATACGCTGCTGAACCATATTATTAAATTATATTTTATTAATTATAAAAATATTATGAGAAACTATACTAATTATTATTGTAATGATGCTTTAAATTCTTTGACATTATCATTATTTTCTCTCTTTTGTATTATTTATTTTAAAGTGATGTAAAGACTGTTTTATTTATACATGTTTTACGGCTCTGTTACTACGGTGGATCACTGACTCCTAAGTCACAGGAATATACACCTAGTGTAGGAGTCAGAGTATCTAAAAATTACCTAATGTTTAAAGCTTTTTATATTTTTCTAACTACTATGAATGTTTGTAAGACAGGCTTTTTGGTGAATAAAAATTATTATTATTAAAATTATTAGTAATCATCCCCAATTCTTTACAAGTCATCATCCTCATACTCGTAGTACATTCATCATCTCTTTGGTCTTTCCATAACTGGTATCTATCAATCATAGGTAGTTTTGACTAAACCCCACCTGAATTGTAGGCTGTTGCGATTTTCTTCCTAGCTATGCAAGTTATCCCTACGAGCTGCAATTTGGCTAAAAGTATACTAAATACACCAAAGTGTTGAGCTATACGTAGACACGTCCGGCAGCATCCAAACTGTCTTTAGACACCGATCAAAACATCCATTCCATTACGATATAGTTGAGAAAACACCTGCTCTCCCAAATATTCCCTTCCGGAGTGTTCCCTGATAGCTACAACCTTGGGGGCTTTAAGTCAAGAGTGAATAGGTTACTTCTAGGCAAGCGTGCTTCACCGTAGACCACATCATCGCTTACCATCAGGCGAGATAGTTGTCAAACGCGAGCCGAAAGAAAACAAAAAAAAAACAAAGCTGCTGCTATTTATTTATTTATGTATACTATTTTATTTACGGTGTGTGTAAATACATGAAAAGTGTGGATACTGACAACCCACCTAATTTAACAACCTTATAATTTTCCTACAGTCGGAATTCCTACGTAGCTAAATACAGTATTAATTTAGCCCCTCCGAAGCAGTTAGTAGCCATTTGAAATTCAATTCAGCGTCTCAAATTGGGTTCCGTGTTTGGACTTGAATGCTGATCAGTACAGTTTTGTTTGATAATTAATGTCACGTGTGCTTTGGAACTGACAAAATGTTTTATACGGCCTGTGCTATATAGATGATAAATTATCTGGGTACTGGTCACCCTTTGTTGGTCTTGTGTAGTCTGCTGACAAGTGAGGTATAATTAATAACACTGTATTTTGATTTCAAATTCATTTATTGCTTAACACAGTACATAAAAATACACTTCTAGATGTCAGGTGAATGCGCAGTCAACCATGTTCCACCAATTTAGGCATACTAAATGATAATTGCAGTAATAATTTAAATAATACGCGAATAGACTCGGGCGGTTGAGCGAGCGTGCGATACAATACAAGAAATGGGGTGATACGGTCAGCCCCCAAGATGTAGTCCGTGCAGTCCGTCCTTTGCCAAACTGGACATCTCCAGAGCAGGACGGGCTGCACAACTTCTGGATCAAATGGCTACAATGGTCGCACGCTAGTTTGGCATCTCAGTACCAGGCAACCTTAGAGTCTGGTTCGCTACCCAAGTTCTTTATAACAGGACAGGATAACCTGCAGTCTGGTAGCAAGTTTATTTGCGTGGATCACGCAAAAGTAATGAGAGAATCGATGATACTGTTTTGTACTCAGTAGTCCGAGGTTCTACACAAAGTGAAATTTTATCACAGATAATGATTGTCAGAATGCCCAATATATATTGGGAGCCCAATATATCCCTACCAAAATGTCACGTGGTTAATTCCACTTAATTTCACAATTGAAAACATACATCCTTGTTTCGTGTTACAAAAATAAATCAGCGTATATACTTACCAGGTAAAACTCTATACAGACGAAGCAAGATTAGGGATTTTTGTATAAATCCCTCGATTGAACTGCCTAACAAGAGCCTCTTCAAGCAAATTCACATTATTATTATTACCTTAAAATTATAATCGCTACAGGGTTTCCCTAACGGAAACATATTTTGACTTGTTATTTTTATTCAGGAAAAAAGGAAAGGTCAAGTGTGCTGCCGTCCAATTTCGAGAAGCACTCAAGTTGTTTTCCTTTTGTGTGTTGTAGTAAGTATTTGCTGCTACGAACAGAAACTTACCCTTCCCAACGTAAGAGTTTGTTTGGATTTTTCTACGAAATGTACGTTTTCGTAGTAAAATCGGAGAAAAAAGTAAGAAGTAGGTGCACATCGAATAAAATATCGTAAGTATTAACATGTTTTGGGAGTTTGATTCGCATAATACACCCAACGATCGTTTAATTTGAAAATAATATACAACTGTTTGTCCTCAATAAAGTAAATACAAAACATAATAAACAGCATAATAAATACCGAACTAATTATTTTTTGCATTCTTCTAGTCATGATTACTAGTAGTCCGAATTAAAATAATCCATGTTTTAATAGGCAACTCAAGAAAAAGAAAGAAAGAGTAAACGAACCTCTTTTACCTCCATCAAACCTACTTATAGCCATCAACGCCATTTCGAAGTCAAAGAGAAAGTTTTGATTGGTAGTATGTATATCCAGATTGTCAAATACTATTTGCCGTCCTGAGGATGAAGTCACAGGAGACACAAGTTATGTCGAGATAATAAAGTTACTCCATAGTTCCGACTAAATGGAATTGCAATCATACATGGACATTATGGGATTAGGAAGTTAGATATTCAAAGGTACATAATATGACGTCTATAACAACAAATTGTGAGAACCAGAAGTGGAGCGTAATTGGTTTTATTTATTAATAAAATCTAACCATGTTATTTAAAACGTAGTATATATTTAGAAAGTTTTTACTTCTCTGTCAAGAAAGTACCGGGCAAAGATCAATAATACACAAAATGTTATTTATTCATCCAAATTTATTTTATCTAGTCTCATATTATAGTCATATTCGAATTGTAAACTTCAAAACGACTTTATATTGACATACTTTATGAACACAATATCGAAATGTAAAAAAATAGTCATATTAGTTTTTCTCTAACAAAATAATGATATAAAATATATCTTATGGGTACAGGGCAAATCCAAGAAGTTAATATCACCAAGGATTTTCCATCAAATATTTTTTGTAATGGAAAGCTTATGAGGGGCGCGCCATTTTTATAGTACTTATTATAAAAAGTTTGAATTCCAAATTTTATTGTGTGTGGCAACGCCTACTTTAGCGCATGCGCGGTTATTGCGGTGATGTGCTGAGTTTTGGCGCCATTCATACGTTTTGCTGTACTGAATTTCATGAGTATTTTAATTCTTGCTTAAAAAAATCTGATATCAGTGGAGAAAATTTAACTCCGTCTGATATAATTTTTATAGCAGACTTTTACTTTTTAATTCATTGGCGCGTATGGGCTCATTGACTAAGTTTAGCCAAATAGTAACATTGTGTATGGATGGGCGCGCTGCACAGACATGCGCAATGAGAACCTAAATTGCCCGCCATACCACATATTTTTCCGCCCCCACTTTTGTTTTATTTCTACTTTATGAGTGAAGATAAAATAGTGTATACAACGGCATATAATAAGCTATTTTAACACCTATTATATGACACTTGCACAAACTACTATTATCACCTTCAAAGTATGCTCCTTCAGAAACGATACACTTGCGCCAACAAATAATCCAATCATCAAATTTTTATTTTTACACGCCGCTAATTCTCCTTTATGTCTTCTACCGAATGATGTTGATGAAAAAGAAAGAAGTCGGCTGGAGCCATATCTGGAGAGTAAAGTGGTTGCTCGATGGTATTTGTTGAGTTTTTGGTCAAAAATTCGTTCACAATTATGGCCTTGTACGAAGGCGCATTATCGTGGTGCAACATCCAAGAATTTTCTTTGTCTCTTTTCGTCTAATTTGCTCTCTTAAACGCCGCATAACGCTCAAATAATATTCTTTGTTTACCGTTTGACCTACCAGCAAGAATTCCGAGTGCACAACACCGTAATATTCAAAGAAAACAGTCAACATGACTTTGACATTTGATCGACTTTGTCGTGGTTTTTTCGGTTTCGGTGCAGGTGAAAGGCGCCATTCCGAAGCTTGTTGACTAGTTTACATGTCAAACTTGTAAACCCACGTCTCATCGCCAGTAACAAAGCATTTCATGAATGTTGGGTCGGAATTGACTCGTTCTAGCATATCCTCAGCGACTTTTATGCGATTGAGTTTTGCAGAAAATTCAGGTCTTTTGGTACGAGCCGAGCGGCAACATGTTTAATACCCACGTGATTATTTAAAATGATACGGACCGACTCGTGAGACACAGAAAGTTCGGCGGCTATCTCTCTCAAACTTGAATGAGGATAAACAGACACTATATCCTTCACTTTTTAGATGTTAACTTCAGTTGCAGACGTTGATGGCCTAGAGCGAGGCAAATCTTCCATCACATCTCGACCGACCGCTTTTGAACACTTTGTACTACTTATAAGTACATGTTTTTGATAAAGTCGATTCACCATAAGCCATATGTAACATTTTCAGTGACTCCGAACACAAAATTCCATAGGCGATGCAAAATTTAAGACAAACTCTTTATTCTATGTTTTTGTCCATTTTGAAATTCGCAAAACGGACTAGATATGGTATTACTAAAAACAGCACTGTGTTAAATCTAAATATCAGATGTAACTCAAACTCCACGCCAAAATGTAAAACAGTAGTGCCAATCTCACATCAACAAAAAAACAAAAGAAATAATTTGGAACCATAACCAAATCATCCATTCCCGAAACTTTTTTGACTGAATGTATATTAATTCAGGACGGTAAATCAAGGTATTTATAAGTTACCGAAATGTTCATACAGGCATCTTGAATAGATAACTCTATTTGCACAAAGGAGACAGGAATATAAAAAACTCCGATATAGAAGCCGATGACAAAATGTAAATATAAAAAGGTTTGCAATAAAATACTTTAGCTTTCACTCAGGGAGTTTAAAACTGGAACAGAATTTTCAAAGCTTTGAAGACTAAATGTAAACAAAGTAAAAAATTTAGTTACTACAAGGTAAGAAGAAATTGTAGAGTACAAACTTGTATAAATAGATTTTATGGAACGCTACCAGATTGAAGCGTGTTTTCAAACTTAGAAAACATATTATTGCAAGCTTCGCGCTTATGGGATTCAATAAATAAAACCTGAAATTGGAATTGGTAAGGTTTACTCCTGCCAATTCAAAGTTGGAATGGTAATCGTGTATTGAATTTAATAGTCTGTAGATACTATTGTTGTAAACCAAACTTAACAGCTAAAAACATTGCTAAAATTAGCATTTTCGATTACTAGGTAAAATATATGAAACTGGATTAACACTGCACGGAGTTTTAAGCTTGCTAGTAACCTTCGAAATATATAACATACCAACGACTCTCAAATAAAACCACTAGAGGTCGAATTTCCGTCCAAAAATAGCCTGTAAATCATAAAACTTATGAAGCTGAAATTTTACACGCAAGTAGCCTTTGCCCCTAAATGCACGCTTGATTAAGTACGTCGAATGCCTCTCATCTTTATGTTGTACTGTGGAATCGGATACCCATAAATTGAAGCTACGAGTATATAATAATTGGCACTTTATCACCACTGTGGTTTATTTTTAGGGATATTTATTTATTTAGACTTCGTGCACAAAAGGTACTCGTACAAAGGCAGACTTAATGCCTTAGGAAGTCTCTACCAGTAAACCAAGAGTGGAGAAGAGATAACATGGCAGGTGCATAGTTCCTCAAAACGAAAAAAAGGAACCCCTATAGGATCACTTCGTTATCTGTCCGTGTGTCAAAATCTTTTTCTCTGGAACGTCTAGTGGAATCAAGTTGAAATTAATATCATATACATAGGTCTGCAACCCCTTCCCCCTCGATGGGTCCCGCATAGTCGAGGCGGGGGGCTCAGTAGCCGTGGCTTGGTCACCCACGGTGAAGCGAAGAGGAACACGAGGAGGGGCCGCTCGTCAGGGCTTTTGCCGATAAGCCGACGACGTAGTGACCAACAAGTAGGTTGCGGTGCAACCTGGGCGACATAGCAACTGAGGCAGGATGCGATGTCGTATGGGTCTTGCGTGGTATTGCGGTGCGCCGCTCTCCCTACCTTCCGCAGCCTGGACGGGGTCGCCACCGTCTGATGGCGGACGCGGTGGGGCCGCAGGGGAGGAGGAGTATCGGTATAGCGTTGGCCGCTCTCCTTATCCCCTGCGGCCGAAAAATGGTAAGTGTCGGGGTCATTGACCTTGAACCGTCACAAGGGGACCAAGGTTGGATTACACACATACAGTGTGTTCTGGTGCGCCTGTGATGGGGGGTACCCACAGAGGAGGGTTCGGTGACGGACACCTGCGATAGGTTAGTGATGAGTGCTAACGCGTGCCCGTGTTCCCGCCATAAGCGGCACAGGAGGACACCGTTGAGTTTTAGTGGTTTGGAGTACCACATAACTGCACTATCTCCCCGTGGTAGTGCAATATGCATGAGCACTTTTCAAGGCAAAAAAATAGTCTGCAACCCCTTGGAGTTGTGATCTTCAATCTTCACAAATCAAACTTCTAGATCAACGCAATCAAAAGACCACCGTTTATGTCCTAAATTTGACGAATCGCAATGGAATCAAAACCTACTGGTTACTTCCCGATGACCTATAATTATGCAATTTGGCAAACAGCTATGTCTTATAGCACAAGTAAAGGTAACAAGCCGAAAACTTAAATTTGTACCTAAACATAAAAAGAAAATATTAACTTATTTGCAGTTGGTAAACTGAACGCGACTTATTTCGCTGTACGGGGACAACAGTTTTTCAACGGCAAAGTTTATTTTGTTCCTGTCCTGTTTATCTTTTCGTTAGAGCAATGTTCAGTGGTTTTATTGTTTATGAAGTCCAGTAATGGTGGTAAAATTGGTGAACGTAGCTGTTTGTACGGAACCCTCGGTGCGCTAGTCTGACTTACACTTGAGGTTTATTTTTATTTTTATGGTAGTAATTAAATTGTTTTCTAGCAGTCAATATAGTCAAAACCGCGATCGTTGTTACGGCCAATGGCATAATAGCCAAGAGCCTCGACGAACATCTGAGGAGGCTCTCGTTGGGCAGCTGGATCAAGGGCTTGATCCAGAAAGCAGTACTCCTGGACACGGCGCGTATCGTTAGGGGGTTCCTCTCTCAGGAGCTCTGACCACCAGTAGCTTATGGACCCTGTTCCCGTGCCCTTTTTTATTGTATTCAATAGGGCAAGATCATATTGTATCAAATCAACCAGCGCATATTTAAATGCAATTGAATTATTTTAAGATCCCCTTCTGTTTTCTATCCAATATTTAAATCATTAACTTTAAACACCTCCATTTTACCATCTCATAATTATCATGTGTCCTGAATTGATTCGAAGAATTCGTAACGACAATAGCTATAAGCTACTAGGATATATCTGAAATAACCCCAATACGTTCCTCGAATGCCAATAAGAGTTTCTGATCCTTATCCTGAAGACATAATTAACCTACTTACAAGTATAACTACTAGCTAAACCTGTTTGGGTCACAAAAAGTAGTAAAATCGTTTAACAAGTTGGCAATCCAAGAGTAATTTACCGTAATTTGTAACCGCTTATGAAGCTCTTTCGAAATAAAGTTGCGACGTATCTGAACAGGGCCGACAAACTCTAATGGGAGAAAAACATTAGGGCTCTTTCAAATTAGACGTTTGGTGCAGGACTGCTGCGGTGCCGCAGCGGTGCATTTGTCGTATTGCGCACGACTGGGTCGAGTATGTCCCTCTCAGTCTGTGCATGAGCAGTCTCGTCTTAATTAAAAGAGTCCTTATATCCTCATTAGAGACTGCAAAATTCTTTTTCTTTAATCGGTCCCTTTAAGCGGACAATCTGCCTCCATCTATTCCGGTCCAAAGCTGCTATCACCACCTGCTGGAATTTGCTTGAGGACGTAGCTTCTTTCACTTGGTCAGACCATCGCGTTGGCGACCGGCCTCGTGCTCTTTTCCCTTCTCTGCAAAATAGGAAAAATAAAACGTCAAAATATTAAGTCTTCGACTGCAAAACAGGTGATTCTAAAATATATCTGAGATACGTAGATTTTATTATGTTAAAGATGAAATTGACATAACTAGAAGGCAAGTGAATCGATGGTTTTTAGAAAAATGTGTTTATTCTTTTGGGATGAGGGCAAGAGGATGATATAAAGTAAATATATTGGCTTTACCTGGAGCTAGTGAGAAGGGATTTGAAAAAACTTTGAGGATAACTATCTAGGCTTGTAAGAATATGAGAGAGACTGCTTGCACGGTAGTAAGTGAAGTATCATCTTTATAAGAAACTGCATTATTTATACTTTTATTTATTACTCTTTCTAAGTGTACTTTATCAGGGTGAATATCTAAGGTCGCATTTGCGCTTAGTCCCCGCGGCCAACCATAGGTAATTAATTATCCTTGACTTGTTTGTATATTTTTTTGTCATAAAATCCAAATATTCATTTTTGTGGCAATAAAATGTACCAGCTGAATTTATTAAACAAGGTATGGGTTACACCGCACCGCGTTCATATTAAATTTTGACCCAATTTAATTTATGGTTTTTATGGATTCAAATGTCATTAAGGATTAATTGGGTTTCGTTTCGTTAGAGTAGCTTTGATGTCATCTTTAAATTTGCATTTTCCATAGCATCAATTTCATTATAATTATAATGAAAATTATTATTAAGAATCATTTTCATCTCGCTTTTTCGTAAAAGCTATCGATAAAAGTTATTTCTATACTGTTATCTAATACCTTGTATTGTTGGGTAAAAGGTATCTTTGTACCGATATTATATGGAGCGGAAAAGGGATTATTCTTAGTAAGGGGATAAACTGGCACATCTCTATTATGTTGTCCTCACTTTGTATCATAAAATTATTGTTGCTCAGTAACTGTATACTTTAATGTCCTTCCAGGAAAATCATATTTTCTCCTTTTCATTCTGTTATTTTGAATGATTATGATTATTTGTCATAACTTTTGTGCAAACACTACCTTTTCGGGGTTCGCCCGCGTCATCACCGTTGCCCTTTTCATAATTTATTTGAGGTTTATTTGTTTTGCACAAGTACAGTTTACTAACAGTCGACCTTAGGGTGGTGCAGAGATTAAATATGGCAGGAGCATCAACATGAAGTAAATAGATATAAACAAATTATTATATATAAATATACACACGAAGTAACACAGTATGTTTCTATCCCTATTTGCGTTACCTCAACAGTCACCTCCTGTCTCGTTTATCGTACTCATATCTACCCATATTTTCTTTGGTCTTCTTACACACCTTACAGGTCCATCCATTTTCATACTCAAAACCTCAAAGTCACTTGAATGAAATGTTCAACAAATTGGAGTAGGTTTCTACATCGAATTCGAATTACATAAAATGCGCTGTTTTAGGGGCCCACGTCAAGTGTACCTACATAAGTGCTTATAGAAGCCGAGCCTCAAGATACTCTTGAACAATCTCGCATCACTGATAACGGTCTCACGAGAGGCCCGTCTTTGTATTGTAACCAGATTTAACAGCAAAAGCCAACAGATTTGAAAATTTAATACAATGATTTATTTAAATAAGTAAGAGCTATTGGCTAGTTGGATAAGTGATAAATAATGTAACCTTTTTTAAATTAAATCAAGTTTAAAAAATCTTCAAAGTGTACTTTAATCACTTCAAAATTTATTTTTTCGTATAGAGACCATAACATTTCTGGCAAATTGCCATTGTTATTATCGGTCATGTGCTTCGCACATCCAGCGGTCTGCTGCAGGTTTTACTAGATCATCGGTCCACCTTGTGGAAGGCCTACCAATTCATTGGAAGACGCAGCGTACGTTATAAAGCATAACTATTATTTTATACATCTAACAGTATAGATTATTCACAATTTTGTATTCACCAATTGTATTCATCATCAAACAGCATAATGCCAATGAAATCATCACATCAATTCCGTTATAAATTTCCAATTAGTTACAGTAAGTTCCACTCAATATAATTAACTTTTGTTGATATTTTAATGAATACAGCCGTCATCCAACAGAGCTGGTGCTAAATATTTATTTTTAATAAACTGATGAACGTTTTCATTCAACCGATTTTTTATCAGAATACTGTTACATTGTTATTTTTTTAAAACAATAAATTGTCTTGGAACAAAAGCTTTTTCGAACGATTGAGTAATTTGACGAATAGGTTTAAATATTTTGTTTAAATAAAATATTGATTCTGGAATAAAAGGTAAAAAACGAGATTTGTCGTGGGACACTAAAAAAAAATCCTTTACGATGCCTCAAATATGTGACATAAACGGCTATATCTTTGGACCGCGTTGATTTAGAAGTTTGAATCTTTCACAGCTGCAAGGGATTGCAGACCTGAGTATATCATATTAATTTGAACTTAATAACTTCAGGTTTTCCAGCGAAAAATAAGCTGTTACAGGCTTAGTCAGAATATCTATAAGTACTATAATATTATAAAGAGGAAAGATTTGTAATTTTGTATGTAATGAATAAACTTAAAAACTTCCGGACCGATTTAAAAAATTCATTCACCGTTGGGAAGCTACACTATCCCCGGGTGACATAGGCTATATATATACTTGTTATCCATGTATTCCCACGGGAATGGGAACTACGTGGGTGAAATCGTGAGGCGTCCGCTAGTATTTAAATAATTTTAACTCATAGCTATAACAATGAAATGCTGTAAAGCAGTCTATCGAAAAATTTTGATGAGTAAACGAGATACTGTTGATAAACTGTTTTTACTGATTGCACCTACTGGCAATTAAAACTTATGATTTTTCAATCGCTGGTTGCCGGGCAATGTCTAGGGAATCCTAATAAGACTTGAGTTATTAAACTTGGGCAAACTTTTATTAAGTGCAACTTGAGCAAACTTTTATTAAGGAAGGGATGTTTCTGCACAAAAACAAGGATAAAAAAGAGAAGATAGAACAAATTACCCAATCATGACATAATTAAGTAGCTTTTCGTTTTTATTTGAAGACATTTTCCCCTAACAACGTTAAGATTAACAAATAATAGTAGTTTATGCAACGGTCATATAATAGGGGTTATTAAAATTCGAGTGGAGTTTTTAATACTATTACACGAGTGTTTTAATATTTAATTATATTATGCAGTTGCGTACATTATTGTATCTTCACTCATACAGTTGAAATAAAACAAAAGAGGAAAAAAAAAGTGGTATCGCGGAAAATTAAGATTCTCACTGCGCAACACGCGCATCCATAGACAATGACACAATTTTTTTGTCTACATTATATCAATGATTAACACGAGCGATGTAGCCAATTGTTAAAATAAAGCCTTTTTATGCGAGACACGAACGATTATTTTTCTACTGCCTGATGATCTTACTTAATTCAATGCAAATATGTTCCAACAAGAATTTATTAGAAACATTCAGACTAAAAACCACAGACTAAATACACACAATCAACGCGCGCTTTTTCGAGAAGTATCGCGTTTCAGTATCATTCTGCCAGTTACATAATTATCCATACAAAAGTCATTTTGTACCTTTTATTATGTAATTTTGTTTTTTTTTATTTTTTTTTATAATCTTGTGTCTAAATGTTCATATTTCGAAACGAATTTTTTAGGCAATGTGTTAAATAGTAGACAAGGTAGTAGAAAAAGTTATTTTATCTACACTCACAACTTAATGTTCCAAATATGAATTCAAAAAATATTGTATAAATACGCTTTATATTCGTGGATAGGTAAATTTAAAGATAGTAGATTATTGCATCGAGCACAAAGTAATTTATTATTGCACCGAGTGCCTGATTTAATATAAGATCTAATCTAACAGGCACGAGGGCAATATAAATTACTTAAGGCGAGGTGCATAATCTGCTTTTCTTTCAATTAAAAATATTGTCAAGCAAAATTAACAAAGTTCCCGCCAAATCACTTTTTTAAATTTCTTTCATTTATAAATCAGAGTTAGCAGCAATCATTTTTTAAATTTAGAACAAGTAGGATAGAAACGAATAATACGTACGTAAAAAAAAAGTATTGATATCGGCTGGCTGAATAGAGCTAATCCATTGAGATTGGCACCTTTTGGTGCTACTAAAAAAAAACTGTGCAATAATGAGATTTCATACATTTTTATTGCTCTAGAGCATTAAAGACTCGCTTTGTACTGAGTTTTTAGTGTGATTGTGATGAAATTAAAGCATAGTTGGAAGAAAAAACCATTACAGTGCAACATTTTCCTTCGATTTTCAAACAACTGCATCATAAAATAACTTTTTAATTTTATAGCACACTTTTGCTTTTTAATTTATTAGTGCCTATGGGCTCATTGACTTAATGTTGTCTATGGATGCGCGCGCTGTGCTGTCATGCGCAATGAGAATCTTAATTGGCCGCCATACTTTTTATTTTATTTCAACTGTATGAGTTAAGATCAAATAGTGTATGCAACGCAAACTACTATTATGATGCAGTTGTTTGTTAATCAAAGGAAAATCTTGCACCGTAATGGTACTTTTTATTAAATTTTACCTATCCACGAAAAAAAGTACATGTTTATACAATATTTTTGAATTCATATTTGGAATATTATGTTGTGAGATAAAGAAATTTACTTATCACTGCTTCGACGGTATTATGATCGCAAGAGCTAGAGGTCCTGGTTTAGATTCCCAGATCGGATAAAGTGTTTTTGTATTTTCCATTTGGCATTTATCAGTAGCAGCCTGAAATTTAGACGTATGCCTGGTTGATGGCAATATTCTCGCCCCATAATACATGTGACTTGAACATTACTGGCAAAATATGGATGCACCTCTACTTTATCCTTCGAGGGATACAGGCGTGATGTAATGTTATGAAAACTTTTTTACTTTAGTTACGAATCGAAGGACTACATTCGTGCTGATAGATAGTTTGATTGACCTGATTACACTATTTTTTGCCTGGTTTATTTTCAAGACGTACCATTGCCTGGCCCGTATTCCAGATGCTCATGCTCGACTCAAACTCAAAATTTACCACACCTGCCAATCAACTGCCAACCAATCACAACTTCTTCAGCTTGAGAATGTGCAATCAATAGAGCAAGAGCTTAGACGCCCCAGACAGTTTTTTTTTTTCTATAAGTTCGGAAATTGCGTATGGCGCGGTCATTTATTTACGAATTACAGGCGTACATAACAATTCTTACGTTCATTTCGTTTGCTCGAAAGCTCGCGTTGTACCATTAAAACGTATTTCATTGCCACGTCTAGAACTTTGCGCGGCAGTTTTGCTTTCAGATCTGTACAAATTCGTCACAGAAACTTATCTGTCTCGTATTCCTATTTCAGCTGTCTTTTTGTGGTCAGATTCCACCGTTACTCTCTCTTGGTTGCGTTCACCCTCATGTCGGTGGTCCACTTTCGTTGCCAATCGCGTGAGTCATTCAAGTTGCCGTCAATTCAGTTCAAGAGACAACAATTATTGAATACTGGCATCACGTGTTCTCTGCAGACAATCCTGCCGATGTTTGTTCGCGAGGCCAATTCCCAAGTGAGCTTCTTCACAACTCGTTATGGTGGGCGGGGCCACGATGGTTATCCGAGCCGCATGAGTCATGGCCATCTTTTATTGACAGCGTTACCGATGACGAGCAGAAGGTTGATGAGGCCGAGACTCGTAAATCGCCTGTGTTGGTTTCAACTGTGCATACTCGCGAAAAAGCTGTTTCAATTATCGATAACTTATTCAATCGTTTCTCATCGTTAGAAAAAATCATTCGTATCGTTACATACATCTATCGTTTTCTTCAAAATTCTCGAAATCCGACAATGCAAATCGTAGTACGTTTCTTAACAATTTAGAACGTCGTAAGGCATTGATGACTCTTGTGCGACACGTTCAAGGTCAAGAATTCGCGGCAGAAATAACTAAGTTAAAATCAAATAAATTTCTTTTAAAACCGTTTAGTAAACTTAATCCTTTTATCGACGAGAGAGGAATGCTCAGGGTGGGCAGTCGCATCGCTCGATCTGGGTTAGAGTATGAGCAGAGACATCCTGCGCTCCTACCCTCTGATCATCCCCTCACCTTGTTAATCATCGATTTCGTACACCGTAACTACTGTCATCCCGGAGTTAATACAACTCAATATTTGGTTTTACAACAATTTTGGATCGTTTCCGCGAAACGCGTCATTCGTCGCTGTCTTGCTAAGTGCGATAAATGTTATCGTACGCATCCAGTGCCTTTGCAACCGTTTATGAGTGATCTTCCGGCATATCGAATTAGCCAGGTGAAGCCTTTCTCCGTGGTGGGTGTCGACTTTGGTGGGACCTTCCGTATTAAGCTGGGTACTCACCGTGGGGCAAAAATAGATAAAGCCTATTTGTGCCTATTCGTATGCTTGGCTACGAAGGCCGTCCATTTAGAGATGGTGTCCACACTATCGGCAGAGGGTTTCATCGCTACATTGCGTCGTTTCGTGGGTCGTCGTGGACGTTGTTCTACAATACATGCTGATTGTGGTACCAATTTTGTCGGTGCTAGAAACCAACTCACTGCTTTAATGTAAGATGCGTCTAGCACGGAGAAAATTGAGTTCGAATTCAACCCACCGTCCGCTCCCCACTTTGGAGGAGTTTGGGAGATTCAAATCAAAGCCGCGAAGCAACATTTATATCGCATAGTCGGTGATCAGGTTCTAACATTTGAAGAACTCACTACGTTATTTGTGCAAATCGAGGCGGTTTTAAATTCCCGGCCTATGTGCCCTATTAGTTCGGATCCTAACGACTTGTCAGCGTTAACACCAGGTCATTTCCTTACACTGGAGCCCTTGACTGCTGTCCCCGATGAGGATCTTTCTAACATCAATCTTCATCGGCTTCATCGGTGGCAGTTGTTGGTTTCTTTGTTGGCTTTCCAACAAAGTTTTTGGTCAAGATGGTAACACGAGTACTTAAACTCACTCACTCAACGCGCTAAATGGACCAAGGACTCTAGACCATTAAAGGTAGGCTCGCTTGTGATCATCAGGGATGACAATCGACCTCCTCTTGACTGGTCGCTCGGTAGGGTTATTGAGCTTCTTCCCGGCGCTGACGGAGTGGTTATGGTTGCAATTCTTAAAACCGCTACTAGCAATTCTGTTAAACGACCGTTGGTCAAATTATGCCCTCTACCTATAGAGGATTCACTTAACTTATTTTCTTATCGCATCATTATTAGTTATCGTAGGTTAGGTAGGAGTAGATTCACATTTCAGTAACTATTAAGGTTTAACGTTCTATTCCTAACTTTTCTATTACATTACGTTTACTTTCTCTTCGTTCCGTTTTTAGAAAATACCATAGGTATTTTGGTGGGCGGAATGTTTCGTCATCGAATAGCGTAATCTCTTTTCGGGCAACACCCATGTTCCAATCGATTTACGCAGTGGCAATCGCAACTCTCTTTACAGTTGTCATACGTGACGTCACAGCCGCAAAGAAAAAGAAAAAAAAAAGTCTGTCACTTTTACGTCTCTCTGAACGCACGCGCATATCTCGCGATCTCTTCGGCAGAGAGATTAATCCGGATCAGCTGATATCTACCTGAGCAGCTCGTGACCATCATCCTAAACTCAACTGTGGTGAAATATCAACGAAAGGCGGGCAGCGAAAGCAGATATAGCAAATTAAGGTACGTACACGTATTATAGTTTGTTACTGCTTTATTTCGTGGAACAATCGTCTTCGTTTATCGCCTAGACCATCTCCAGGTCTAGTCCCAATTGTGTGGTTTCTCATCGCAACCTAAAATACTTTCTCACGACCGCACAGATACACTACGTATTTTTTTTACGACGCTATATTGTCCTTCGATCAAATCAAAATCGAAAAATGTTTTTATTGTTATATATATTATATTGTTAGATACATTGCAGTAAATAGTTTGAAGCAATTGCTTATTAAACACTAGCAAAAACGGCATAGACGGGAAGGTAGACACCCGATTAACATACTAATATCACCTAATTCCAAGTGTAAATTCATGAGATATACAAATAAATCGAATGTACATGTCATCGCATGGTACTTCAAAAGAAAGAATGGAATTACGACTAGAGAATTACTTACTCAACAGTCTATTTCGTTTCCACATAGTTAAACTTTTAATTACTATTTCAGACGAAACGTAGAAAATGCGAGACACAATCTCATTACCCTGGCATCATATGGAAATAGCTAGTGCCACAAAATGAGGCAATTAGTTTTCAAATTTGTGGCCACATAAGACTAAATTAAGTGTAGAACTCAGAACATTTTGTACCATTAGTGGTGGTGACGTGTCTGATGTTTAATTAGATGGTAAATTTTATCATTTTCTCTGAGCATTTTAGGAGATACAAAGTAGTTTTCAGGTTAATTACAAAATAAACTAAATTATATCTAGGGCGTTTATATGATTTACGAGATTAAGTATCTTATTTTCTAGCGAACAAGATAATCATGATTAAATACAGAGTGCCTGGGAAATTAAACACCCACAGTCACAGAAGCTATGAACGATTTTCTTTTTATCATACAAGAAATATGCACCTGTTTTCAGATCTTATACAACAAAGCTGTAATTTTTTTTATTTTTTTTAACCAAACTTTTACATATTCTTCTCAATAAATCCTTTCATTTGATACCCATATCATGGTAGTGCACAAAAAATAACTAGTCCGCCATCTTGGGCCGTCCGCCCTATTGGATTTAGAATGATGTCACTTAGCTAACCATGCACTGTCATCCAAAATAAACGTGTATGCAAAAATTCATTTTAATCGGTGGAGGATCAAATTCAAATTCAAATAGCCTTTATTTACAAACTTATCACTAATGATTTACATATTATTTTTCAATACAGTTGTTAAACATGGCGTACTTTCAGAGGCTATAATTATGATTCGAAAGTTAAATCTTACGCATAGGCATCTTTCTGTTACGCGGTCGTGACTTTTGTTTACGAGCTCGATCATTATGTTTGCAGTTTAGTTTTAAATTTATAAGTCAATTTAAAAAAGTTTAGTAGCAAGGAGTTTTCAAACATAGAATAAAATGCGATAGATTTTCTACGAGGAAAAATGAATGATTCCGTACGTTTTAGCATTGAATTCTCAAAAGTCTTTTAAATGTTTATTTAATATATTTAATTACCAGTTTAAATTTAATTATTTTCACCTGAACATTTGTCATAAATCGAATAGGCTGTATAGGCTGTTTTCGTTGAAAAAAAAAAATTCTAGTTGCAAAAACGCGCCATAAGTCAATTTAAAAAAGTTTAGTAGCAAGGAGTTTTCATACATAGAATAAAATGGGATACGATTTTATACGAGGAAAAATTAATGATTCCGTACGTTTTAGCATTGAATTCTCATTTTTTTTTAAATAGTTGTTTAATATATTTAATTACCAGTTTTAAGTTAATTATTTTCACATCAACGTTTGTCAAAAATCGAATAGGCTGTATAGGCTGTTTTCTTTGTAAAAAAATATGCCCTGTTGCAAAAACGTGCCATATTGAAAAGTTTATTTTTTGTGAATAAACAAATCTAATTCTTTGATTTGTTTTTACTGTTTCTCACAACTGTATTGAAAAACGTCGTGTGATACACGGGTGTGTAGGTTATTGCAAACTCGTGTCATTAAAAACCCTCGCCTTCGGCTCGGGCTTGTTAATGACAGCTCGTTTGCAATAACCTACTTTCCACCCTTGTATCACAATGTACTAAACTATTGTACAGTTAAACAGTTTGTTTTGCTTTTCAGCATAGGTCTCCCCCAGACCCTTCCACAGTACACGATCGTGTGCTTTTCTCCTCCATGACGCTCCTGCTGTCGATCGCAGGTCGTCCTCCCACCTTCGCATCGGTCTCCCTCTCCTTCTCATCCCTTCTCTCGGGTACCATTCAGTGACGTCTTTGGCCCACTTCTCTATTTGGCTTCTGATTGTGTGGCCTGTCCACTGCCATTTAAGTTTTTTTATTGTGAGTGTCACGTCTATAGTATTTGTTTTTTTCTTATGTCTTTCAATTTCACTCTATCTTTTCTCTTCAGGTTCAATATGCTACGCTCCATATTATGTTGGCATGTTTCTAACTTTTTTATATTTTCGGTAGTAAGAGGCCTTGTTTGGCTTTTTAGTTTGAGAGGTATTGATGGGTTTTTAAGAATCTCTTTTAATGACCAGTCCCTTTTCCATGACGAGTTAATCCTGTTTTGGATTTCTTTGGCAGTGAGTTGTATTGGGGAGATAATTTGTCCGAGGTATGGATATTCTTCGACATATTCGATGCTTCCGTTGTTAATCGAGATCGGTACTTTTATGCTGTTGGTCATTAACTTCGTTTTCGATGTGTTCATCTGGAGTCCAACTTTGTTACTTTCTCTTACTAGCTGTTCAAGCATTTTCTGTAGATGTTTGTGGTTACTGGCTATCAGAATGAGATCATCAGCAAAGCGCAGATGGTTAAATGTTGCTCCGTTTATTTTAATCCCATAGCCGTCCCAGTCTAGATTTCTGAATGCCTGTTCCAGAGTGGCAGAGTGGGTCTCCTTGTCTCACACCCTTCTTTATTTCGAAGATTTCTCCCACTCTTTCTGTCTTTACCCTAGCTGTCATATTTGTGTAGATTTGTTTAATTAGTCTTATATACTTCTTGTGTACATCTTGATTCAGAAGAGCTTCCCATATACACGGATGTTTTAGCGAATCAAAAGCCTTGTTGTAACCTACGAATGCAAGGTAATACGTCATTCGGTACTCGTTATATTTCTCAATAACCTGTTTTATCGTATAAATGTGGTCTACCGTAGAGAATCCACTGCGGAATCCTGCTTGTTCTTTCGGTTGGTTTTCATCTAGTACCTATGTAATTCGGTCCAGAATTATCTTAACGAATATCTTATACAAGTTCGACATCAAGCTTATCGGGCGGTAGTTACCGATGTCGACCCTACTACCTTTTTCGTGTATTAAGATAATCGTTGAAGTTGACCACTGAGGAGGTATTTCTTCCTTATCCAATATTTTATTGAACAGGTCCCGCAGATTTTCCAATACGACGTGAGCTGAGCCTTTCAAAAGTTCGTTTGAGATACCATCTTCGCCAGGTGATTTTCCGCTCTTTTGAGATTGTATTGCTTTGTCTATTTCGGAATCTAAGATTGGAGGGACTTCTTCTTCGCCATAGTTGTCTATTAGGGTTGGTGTTCGAGGTGGGTTTTCATTATTCTCGCTGTAGAGGTCTCTGTAGAAGTTATTTGGTACCTTCAGTATGTCAATTCTCTTTGTCTTGTCTTTCTTAATTCTGTGATTATGTAAGTTTGGTATCCAATCTGTACTTTCTTGCAATTCTTTCCAAGCTTTTTTCACTCCTCCTGTGGTTTTTATATGGAACATTATTCTCTCTGTTCTTGTATCTTGTCTGTGTTTCCTTATACATTCTTTAATCCTTTTGCTTATGCAAGCTATCTCCTTTCTGTCTCTTGGTAAACGTTGTTGTAGGGTTTGGCGTTTTAGTATTAGCTCTTTTGCTTTTTCGCCCACTTTGTCTGTATTGGTTTTAATTGCTGCTATTCTACTTTCTGCTTGTTGTAGTTCTTTTTCCAGGGTGTCATAACCTTCGCATATACTTGCAGTTTCTTTTGCGTTTCGTAGTGCCTCTTTGAGAGGGACCAAAGTGTCGACTGGTAGCGGCAGATGTACATGTTTCTTTGAGCTCTTTATGTGCTTCCTTGATGGTTTTTGCTGGCTTCCATGGCTGCGCGTACCATGCGGTGGTCAGTATTGAAGTTAAGCTGTTTAATAACATTTACGTCCATGAAAAGTTTACGTTTGTTGGTGAGTATTAAGTCTATTTCATTTTTTACAATACCATTTGGAGAAATCCATGTCCATCGTTTATGCGGTTTTTTATTGAAGAAGCTGTTCATGACGTACAAGTTATGTTCTTGGACAAAATCTAGCAGTCTTTGACCGTTTTTATTCCGTCTACCGGTTGTGTAAGGTCCCAAGTATTTACTCTCAGTATTTGTTCTTTTGCCAACTTGGCCGTTAAAATCTCCCATAACAATAACTGTGCTGTGTAAATTCTCCATCGTCAGTGTGAGTTCTTGGTAGAAAGCGTCTTTAGTTTCTTCTTTGGTGATTTCAGTAGGTGCGTAGACTTGAACTATCGATACTGGGTGCTTGTAACCAGGTAAATTAATATTTAGCACTGCTATTCTATCCGAAACTCCGATGAAACCTTATATCCTGGGGGCCGAGTCACCCACGTCCGTAGGAGTGTACCCTTTGATTCCCTACACGTGGTCCCCGGGTGGTGCAAATCAGGTGACAATAACTGGTGGTAGGTTTCGGCCGAAGGCTTGCGACCACCCACCGGGCAAAGACGTACCGCCAAGCGGCCTAGCCGTGTTCCGGTTACGATGCTCGGTGTAGCCAACTAGAGGAGTTGGGTCTAGGCAGCTGTTCCACTGCTGGCAGACCAGTCTGACGCGCGCTGTTATGGACGTATCGGGAGACTAGTCGCGGAGGGTAGCGGGATCCGAGGCACGGTGCGCCGCTGGCCGACCGCAGGTAGTTGGGGGCCCAAGTAGTGCCAGCCACACATGAAAGGCTGCCCCGCCAACTGTCGAAAAATCCCGGAATGCACCATCGTGCTGGTTGGCGACCAGATGGGGAGGGCCCTATGGACATTCCGGGGGGGCTCGGGCGTCCCCGCAGTCTCCGGACTAGTGCCCCAATGATGTCGTCGTTTCAGTGCGTGTCTGTAGGTTAGCAGCGTAGAACCTCGTCTCACTTCCTTCTCCTCACCTCCATTCACTCTACTACAATGATGCCAAGGAAAAAGATTACTAGACTAAAACAGCGGCTGCACCCCCTCCCCCACAAAGTGCACCTCACCAACATTCGAGGTCTGCACTCAAATCTCTCTGCAGTCCACTACCACCTGGAGGCTGAGAAACCAGCGCTGTTTTTCCTTACGGAGACGCAGATAGCAAGTCCGTCAGACGTGTCGTACTTATCTTACCCAGGGTTTACCCTGGAGTACAATTTTAAACCGCGCGCGGGTGTGTGTGTACGCCCGTGACGACACTTGCTATCGGCGTCTCCGTAACCTTGAGGACTCCAGATTCTCAACGCTGTGGGCTTTAGTGGACACAGGTCTGGATAAAATTGTTTACGCCTGTGTCTACCGTTCGCACAGCGGAGATCAGGAGACAACCAGGCTCACAGAGTACCTCAGTGAGACTGCTGATGCGGCACAGCAGCGGTACCCTTCCGCCCAATTAGTGTTACTGGGGGACTTTAATGCCCACCACCAGGATTGGCTCTTCCCATACCAGAGCACTGACCATGCTGGACGGCAGATGCGTAAACTTTCGCTTGCGCTAAACCTTACCCAGCTGGTCCAGGGAGCAACGAGGGTACCGGACGTTGACTCGCACACGGCCAATTGCTTGGACCTTCTGCTGACAACAGATCCAGACCGATACTCTGTGTCGATAACTTCACTTTGGGTAGTTCCGACCACTGTCTGGTGAAGTCTGTGTCCGTCTACTCCCCGCCCGATCCCAGCCCAAGAGGCACCCGGCGGGTTTGGCGGTACAGGTCAGCAGATTGGGATGGCATGCGATCTTTCTTCGCATGCTATCCTTGGCAGCCTACTTGTTTTTCTTCGGCTGATCCTTCGTCGTGCGCGGACGCCGTGACAAATGTGTTGCGTCAGGGAATGGAGTACTACATTCCGTTCTCTGACGTAGCAATGTCCAGCGTTGACCGGCCATGGTTTGGCACCGAATGTCATCGTGCCGACGCGCTTAAGCATGAGGCGTACCTGGCATGGGTCGACGCTCGATCACGCAAAGCAAGTGATGTGGATCAGAAGAAGAAAGCCTACAACAGGGCTGCCAAGTCCTGCAAGAAGGTGTTGCGTGGGGCTCGATTCGACCACATTGGCCGAATGGGGGCCAAACTTGCTTCTTATCCAGCTGGTAGTAAAGCTTTTTGGTCCCTGGCTAAGTCGGTCGAGTCGAACTTCTGCCGTCCCTCATTACCACCACTGCTGAAACCCGATGGGTCACTGGCTCACACCACTGAGGAGAAGGCAAATTTATTTGCCTCTCTTTTTGCGGAATCTTCGCGTCTCAATCCTGGTGATTCGCGGCCCCCTCCTTCTCCTGATGGGTGTCAGACGAGTATGTCGGACATTCGCATCCATCCAAAATCCATCCAAAAGGACGTCCGTAGGGTGCTGCGCTACCTCGACGTGAACAAGGCTAGTGGCCCTGATGGAATACCAGCAATAGTTCTTAAAACCTGTGCGCCTGAACTGTCTCCGATCTTGACTCGCCTATTTCGCCTTTCGTATGAGACTAGAAAAGTGCCGAATGCATGGAAGCAAGCTAACGTACAGCCCGTGCCCAAGAAGGGTAGTCGAGCTAACCCGGCCAACTACAGACCCATCTCAGTAACGTCCATACTCTGTAAGAGTATGGAGCGTGTACTTAACACAAAGCTCCTGGCATACCTAGAAACTAACGATATCCTTAGTGACCACCAATACGGCTTCCGCCGAAATCGGTCTACTGGGGATCTTCTAGCGTATGCCATTCACATATGGAGTGAGGCCATTGAGAGGCACGGGGAAGCGCTTGCCGTCTCCCTCGACATCTCGAAGGCTTTTGATAGGGTCTGGCACGAAAGCCTTATTGGTAAGCTTCCTTCATTCGGTCTGCCCGGTGGTCTATGTGATTGGATAGCAGACTTCCTGAGAGATCGGTCCATTCGAGTAGTTATCGATGGCTGCTCATCGGACCAATTGGATATCAATGCCGGGGTCCCTCAGGGGTCGGTACTCTCAGCAACATTATTCTTGCTACACATTAACGATCTGCTAAAACCCGGCACCTTTGGGTATGCAGACGACAGCACTGTTGCTGAGAGATACTTGTCCAACGCACGGGCTACCGGGCCGCAGATCCAGTCTCTTCGTGAGGCCATGGTGGAGCGTTTGAACCTGTCCTTGCAGGCAGTCTCCGAATGGGGCGATGCCAATCTGGTCAGGTTTAATGCTGCTAAAACCCAGGCGTGTCTTTTTTCCGCGAAAAAGAGCCAATTTCACCCGGCTCCAACTTTCCGAGATCTGACCGTGCCAATAACGGACCATCTTGAGCTTCTTGGCGTTACTTTGACATCGACTCTCAATTTTGGCCCATACATTGAGGCAAAGGCTCAGCTGGCTGCCAAAAAGTTGGGGATCCTTGCGAAGGTGAGAAAGTACTTCACGCCGGAACAGCTCCTCAACTTATATCAAGCGCAAGTTCGATCATGCATGGAGTACTGTTCTCATCTCTGGGATGGATCTGCCAAATACCAGCTTGATGCACTGGAGTCGATCGAAAAGCGGGCCAAGAGGCTCATCGGCGATGAAGCACTGGTCAAGACAAAGCTCCAGAGCCTTGAACATCGTCGTCGAGTTGCCAGTTTGTCGGTTTTTTATCGGTTACATTTCGGCGAGTGTGCGATGGAATTGCATGATCTAATTCCACCTAGCCCGTTTCATCATCGGACTAGCAGACGTACGGCAATGCGTCATCGGTACATGGTGGATATCCCACCCATACGCACCAAACGTTTTGGGAACACTTTTATTGTGCGTACAGCTAAGGAGTGGAACTCCCTGCCGGAGTCTGTGTTTCCCGACAGCTACAATCTAGGTAGGTATTTAAGTCAAGAGTGAATAGGTTTTTTCTAGGCAAGCGTGATTCACCGTCGACCACATCATCGCTTTCCATCAGGTGAGATAGTGGTCAAGCGCGAGCCTATAGGATATAAAAAATAAAAAAAATCCTGGCTTTCAGGTAAGATTTTATTAAAAATCCAACACCATACCGTCCTGCGGTCGTATTTTTATAATAAAATATAAAATCTACATGTTCTTCAATTTTTTCTTCAGAACGTCGAACTTCACATATGCCAACGATGTCCCATTTTATTGATTGAAGAGCCTGTTCTAGTTCATATAGGGATTCATGTGATTTCAGCGTCCTTGTATTCAGGGTTGTAATATAAAGGCTGCACTCTTTGTTTTTGTTTTTATTCGTATTCAGATTATCATACGAAGCTTTTGAGATTTTATTCGTAGTTTTTGTTTTTTTCGTAGTTTGTAGGTTTCCATTCGTCGTTTGTAGGATATTATTCGTAGTTGTTAGGCTTTCATTCGAAGTTTTTGGGTTTATATTCGTAGTTTGCAGGTTTTTATACGTGATTTTTCATGTTTTTGTGTTACTATTCGTATTTTGTAGTTTTTTACTAGTAGTTTTTAGGTTTTTATTCGTAGTTTTTAGGTTTTCATTTGAAGTTTTTGGTTTTTTATTCGTAGTATTTGTGTTTTTATTCGTAGTTTTTGTTCCTAGTGTTTAGGTTTTTATTCGTAGTTTTTATGTTTTCATTCGTAGGTTTTGAGTTTTCTTTTGTTGGTTTTTGTTCATAACGGGGCGAATCTGGGGGGTTTTGGTCTTTTACCCCCACGGTGACCAGCCGGCTTGGGGGAGTTTTTTTCAGGGTTAACGTTTTTATGTTTAGTAATTTTTGTGGTTTTTTATTTGAAGTACATTTGGGGGGCCTTGGGCTTGTTGCTATTCTGGAGTGGAGGATAACTGCTGTAAAATTCAGTTGCAAGACTTGACCCGAACACACTTGCATGCATGCATACTTGCATGCATTGCAAGTTAAATAAAAGCTTGTAAAAACAGTAGAATTAACTAGACACTTGTTGCTAACTTCGACTTTGAGTGATACCAATGCTGTGCAATGTTGTGTCTATCGCATCATATTGTATACTATGCTTGTATCATATTGTTTGTAATTTTAGAATAAACAGTGTAACAATTGTAGATAGGCCAATAAATAAATAAATAAATGCAATTAAAGTTAGGACTTGATTACCCGATACGCATTTACATAGATAATATACATATTTGACGTCATTGTTCGGGATGTCGGTCGTATATTTAATGTGTTTTATTTATATATTTGTTTTATACTTACACACCTTTAACTCACCTTCTGTGTTTATACTATTTTTTATTATTTATTTTATTCTATTTATTTTTTTATATTAATATTGTATGTTCCTTTTTCCTGAATGTGTCCGTGGCATCATTAGTGGGCCTTATCAGAATACCAGCGCAGCGTTATTTGTTTATTTTTGATATCGCTGCACATGCTGAGATATGAGACTTTTTGGTCTCGCACGGGCTTTTTATTTTAGTATTTTTATTATAGTTTTTTTTTGTGTTTTGCTTATTTCGTGTCTCCTGTGCGGGTCACAAATATTTTTCTTTCAGTTTGCCCGATAAGGTAATTGAACCCTACTGGCTTCGTGGTACGAGGTCCTCCTTGTACTCGACAGCTGCGCTTGCAAACGAAAAAATCTCAGACAGCAAAAAACTGTTTGTTATAAATAAATACCTACATTTTCGAGAAATTTTAGAAAAAAATAAATAACGGAACGATATCTCCATACATTTTCTCTTCTTTGAGCCTGAAATCAAAACTCAATTACCGCTGTCGTTCCTAAAACAATTTCATCCTCCTTAAAGTCCAGCATCACATGAAACGATACTAACTCAAGGAGTCATAGTCTTCCAAACGACGTAATCTTATTGAGGCCATTAAACTCCCCGGCGTGAAACTTAATGTCTGAAAAAACACGTAATTTGAATAAGTAGGGAGTAAAAAGCTTTAATGGGCGGCCCACACCATAGACATAGAGACCTCTATGACGATATTAATTCGGTCAGAAAAGTGTAAGAGAGACATAGCGGCCAGTTAGTGTGTTTTCCTTCAATTCTATTTTGGCACGTCACCAGCTATAATTGTCACTATGTCCACTTAGCTGGAGTGTCCCAAATGTTCTTTCACCTGTGCCCTTGATGATCATGAACAAGGCCGCTATAAACTTGGCCACATTGTAGGCCCAAACAGTACAACTTTGTAAATTTATCAAAGAAGAAGGAAGAAGTAGAAGTAGTGTCAACTTCATCACTCCGAATTAAAGAAAAGAGATAGGTATTTGGCCGCACATTCACTCTATTTTTACATATTGGTCAACTTTGTGACAGTAATGCTCTGTCGAGTTCCCTAAGTCCATGGCCCACCTCGACAGTAAATCGGTTAACGAGCGAGTTGTCTGTGGAGCCATTTATAAACATAATAATCCTCCTTTCACATTTCCGGAATTAATTGTAGCCTAATTGCATGAACGAATCGCCGTTTTGGGATACATCGAGTGAATATTTCCTTTTTTGTATTAAATGTGTGTTTGGACGTAAATGTGCTGTTTTTCCGCTCATTTATCCAATGAGAAGATTTATTTGAATTTGTTCAAAGTTTTACACAGTTACTGAACGAGTTCTGTTAATTGTGTTTGTGTAATTTCTCAACTATTATTCAATGTTCTTTTGCTCTGCCTCTCTTTTTTGATCTTTACATGATTGTTTCACATAAGTAATATCTAATACAAATATGTCTATACCTGGGTTTGTTTCTTTATTTACATAGATACAAATATATACAGTTTATAAAATACTATAACTACCTACAAATACACTTACATCAAAAACTACTAACTAACTAAGCCTAAAAATAATCATCAATATCATCATCAATCATCATTTATTAATACATATAATAAGAAAGAAGAAGAATACATATGATAAATCTGTAGAAAAGTCGTTTTTGTAAATCAAAAATATTTCCAAAAAAAATTGCCAGCGTGTTAAAGGATAACCAACCGAACCCATTTCCATTATTTTTGGAATTTTTGTCCATTTGTCGATTTGTCTGTTTATCTGTTTATTTGTGCTGATCACGTAAAATGTACGAAACCAATGTAGATAACTTTAACGAGTATACATGAAAATTGTGAGTAACTTGAAGTATTACTTTTTTAATGTTTCATTGCAATCGGTTCACAAGTATCAAAAAATAGCTGAATTTAAAGTGTTCGAGAAGTAAAATTATGACAACATACGCAATTCAGATATCGGACAGTTGAACTCCATATTCGATAGATGGCGTTGTGCATATGAAGTCATGTTCAGAATGGCAGTGTTAAGATTCACCGCAAAAGAATGACCCTAGAAAAAGAAATGGTAGGTAGGAAGGTAAGAAACATAGGCAGGAAGGTAAGTAAGATAGGCAGGAAGGTAAATAGGGTAGACAGGAAGGTAATTAGGTTAGGCAGGAAGGTAAGTAGGGTAGGAAGGAAGGTAAGTAGGGTAGGCAGAAAGTTAAGTAGGGTAGGCAGGAAGGTAAGTAGGATAGGAAGGAAGGTAAGTAGGGCAGGCAGGAAGGTAAGTAGGGTAGGCAGGAAGTTAAGTAGGGTAGGCAGGAAGGTAAGTAGTAGGCAGGAAGGTAAGTAGGGTAGACAGGACGGTAAGAAGGGTAGGCAGGAAGGTAAATAGGGTAGGCAGGAAGGTAAATAGGGTAGACAGGACGGTGAGTAGGGAAGACAGGAAGGTAAGTAGGGTAGGCAGGAAGCTAAGTAGGGATGGCAGGAAGGTAAGTAGGGTAGGCAGGAAGGTAACTAGGGTAGGCAGGAAGTTAAGTAGAGTAGGCAGGAAGGTAAGTAGGGTAGGAAGGAAGGTAAGTAGGGTAGGAAGGAAGGTAAGTAGGGTACGCAAGATGGTAAGTAGGATAGGTGGGAAGGTAGGTAGGAATGTAAGTAGGGTAGGGTAGGCAGTCAGTTGATGGGAGCGTAGCTATGGGCACAGCTAATCTAAAATATGGCGTCAAAAAAGCCTCCCCATAGTTGTCCACTGGTATTTTGCACGAAAGAATGTAAATTTACCACGATGTATGGCAATTGCTTATCCTATGACTAGAGTAAAGGCCCACCCATCTTCCATGGAAACAAAGAAATCCCGTCCGGTCTTTTGCCATCGTCGTGTGCCAGGCCATGGGGTTCTAATACGGCCGGAACTAAAAGCACATACAAAATTAAAGTTAGACTCATGCGAAGACTTGAATGAATGTTATAAAAGCTGGACGCCTGAGAAAGTTTGACTCTTGCGAACAGAGGTCAATTTTCTTCTTCAAATTAAGGTTCATCTTCTATTTCTAATAATATTACTTTCGTACTGCAAAAAATAAACATTGGCTAATTTCACGTTCTATTACTTGTTTTTTTATGAGATGTCAACAAGTTCAACATATTTTTACTCCAAAAATATTGACTTTGCATTAATATAAGGAGTATTTGATGTCATCAAAAGGACTGACTGTGTGTGGATCAAACATGTTTAGGAATCGACTTCCTCGCTTATATCGGTCGCATTTTTCGATTTGTTTGCTTTTCATTCCAATGCCAGGAAAATTCTGAAGTAGCTAAAATGTGATGGGTTATTGGTACCTGAATAGATATAACCTATTCAATTCGCTATGAGATCAATTCTGATGAGCCTGTATGGCAACTTTCTTTATTAAGAAAGGTCCGTAGCACGTGGTTCCATTAATTTATGCGAACTGCAATTAAAAACCCGGCTAGTGCGTGTCGGACTTTGCACATTTAGGGTTCCGTACCAGACCGCAAAATTAAGTTTTAATAGGAAAAATGAGGAAGTTTTAAAGAAAAAATCTGATTTATAAAAAGGGCTAACTTTGGTGGCTTCTCTTTCCTTTGTTTTCCAATATTTATTAAAACAAAAAACACAGAATTTATCTACGCTACGAATACTAAACAACGATACCCCATTCGATGGTGTAGGTCAATATTTTTTTTTCGCGCCCCGTACTCTTAATTGAAATAATTTGAAAAGATTTGGCAATTTTTATGGCTTTGGGTCAACAAGATGTTTCTATGAAAATTTGAAGACGAACCCCGAGTTTCTCAGCACTAAATTATCGCAGCATTAATGTGACACATTGTCAAGCACACGTTATCTGCTGTGATTGGCTGTTGAAAATCCTTTAACCAAACTTAATTATGCAATAATTTAGAGCTGAGAAACTCGGGGTAAAGCTCCAACCGTTCGGCTGTAAAACCCGTATGACAGACGGCGGACAGATGGACGGACACGTGAGTGACAGCAATAGGGCTCCGTTTGGACCCTTCGAGAACAGAACCCTAAAAAGGAATGCGATTAGGCATTTAAAGAAAGAAAGAAGCAAGAAATAGTATATTATGATACAAGTCAGCTAAGTTACTCATTTCACACGAGGCTGTGGGTTGCGTGATTGAGCCGAGCGTGTAATGAGAAGAGCTCACGAGTTACATACGACGTTTTTCAACAGATTTGCGAGGAAAACAAACATGTATTTCTTATATGTTTATCAGTCTATGTATGTATGTTTGTTCCTAAGTGGCGCTCCAGAAACAAACGCGTTGGCCGATCTTGATGATTCATACGTCAATCGATTCGTCTTATCCTTGCAAATGGCACTGGCTACATTAAAACTGGAAAATAGAAAAATGGCGGCTTTTGGGCGCCATATTGTGGGATGCCAATTTTCAATCAATCTTCAAAACCCATCGTGTGGGGTATCAAAATAAAGGTTTTTAAGAGGTCATTTAAAAAATATATAACACTTACATGCTTAAATGAACCTAATTCGAAAAAAAATACTTATTTTTTTAACTAAAATGTTATAAATAAAAAAAGTTAATTCAAAAAATCAAAAAACCCAACTGCTTAAAAAGCGAACAAAAAAGACGTAAACAAGAAGATAATCATGCTGTGCGGTCGGAGGATACATATTCGCGAGCTGGCTGACCAAAACCAGATGTATCCTCCGACTGCACAGCATGATTTTCTTCTTGTTTACGTCTTTTTAGTGCGCTTTTTAAGCAGTTGGGTTTTTTGATTTTTTGAATTAACTTTTTTTAAACAATTGGTGAACGTACAAATTTTAAAGGCAATATTGGTTTGATTTAGATGGCAATTTTACAGGTTGTGTTACATTGGTGCTTGCCATTTGTTTAGTAGATACTTTCGTTTTCTTCTTATGTAAATATCGGCGACAAAGGCATTTCAGGTTTCTACATCCTTTGTTGTAACATTATGAAGCTATTGTTGTCGACACGCACCAATAACACCGAATATTAAGGCAACCTGTAACGAAATCAATTATGAATGTTTTTAAGAATTGATGCTCAGTTAACGCAATAGGGCACATTACTGCCAATTGCTCCCGCCAGGTGGCGCTTGACGGCTCTGAGTAAACAAAAACATAACAACATGGCGTCTACTACTGTTTGTGGTTACCGAACTCTTTTTTACTGTTTTTAAGATAACTTGTGTTCAAAAACCAAATTATAATATTGGGGAAGTTAGTTAGCTTCATTTTTCTTTCACTATTTGTTTTATATTTTGTATACATAAACTGCGAAATTTTGTCGCTGGACTTTGACAGTTTGGTTTTTTTTTAGGGATGTGTCCGATATATCAAAACGTAACTTATATCGGATATGTGTTAGATATCATATCATATCGATATCGATACCAAAATAACCGATATTACAAAAGCTGTATCTAATAAAAACCTTAATAGCGTGTGAGAACGAATAATTCAAAACTTAAAACCGTAACAATGCGAAAACGTACGAACTAAGAACAAAACGCAAACTTCACAAACGTTAGGAACCATATGCGCTACCTATCTTTCTAAGTATTATTTCGTGTTCGTTGTTAGTTTGCTCATCTAAATAACAATTTAACTTTTGCAAACTGTACTACTGATATCGATATCTAAAAACCGTTTTCGATATCGATATGAAAACACATACATAACCGTTTTCGCAAAAAACCGAAAACGCCCTTCTCTAGTTTGTTTACGCAGAAACCTGTGGCGCCATCTGAGCGCAGCTTTGCGGATAGTTCCCTATTGCAGTGGAGCAGTGGTGGCCCAGTGGTATCGGCCGCGACTTACAAGTTGTAGGTCGTGGGTTTGAGCCCAGGCAGGCGCTTTACTTTGTGTAAATTATTTCATCACCATTGCACTCAAACGGTGAAGGAAAACATTGTAAGGAAACCGGCATGTCCTAAAACCAAAAATTCGAAGACATGTGACATCCACCAACCCGCACTGGGCCTGCGTGGTGGATTACGGCCCATTGCCTCTCGCAGAGAGGAGACCTGTGTTCCAGCAGTGGGAACATTAATAGCCTGATGATCGCAAAGAATTTTCCTAAGAAGTCCCTTACTCCACTGATTTTGCGATAAGTCCTAAAAGTTAAATATTTAATACTAATCATTTTAATAACAATATTTTTTTTAAGACCGTCTTATTAAAGCCCAATAAAGTATTAATTTACGTATAAATTTTAATAAGTATTAATTTTAAACAAATATTTGTATGATCTACAAATAGTTGTTCCGGCTCTGGGTGTTTGTGTATGTGAGTTTATATGTTTGTAAACGCACCCACGATTCAGGAGAAATTCCTAGTGAGGGGCAACGTAATTAAAAAAAAATATATATATATATATAATTTTGTATTAAATTTTGTATACAACCATCTTTTTAAAAAAAATTGTTTGCACTTTGATTGATCATATCTCAAAACAAAGAAAATGGATTTAGCGACTTTAAGAACTAAGGCATCCAAATGTTTGTTTGACTTAATTAAGGGTGTACAAGAAGAATAAGATTTATTCCAAAAATGTATATGGATTTTCAGCGACATCAAACCTCTTTGTTGTTACTAAAAAAAAAACTGTTCTACCCGGTTAAATTGAAAATGCTCTGTTTACTCGCATATAACTTGCAGAATGGTACTAATTTAACTTTGTAGGGCTAATTCTAATCGCGGGCTTGCGGACGGCGAGTAATGGGTAGCTCGCCGCCGATAAAGATCAGGCCCGAGTCGACGGCGCGTAGTGTTCCACGCGCGCCTCAAAGAGATGTCAGCAAATGTTGAAGGGGTCCGCTAGGGCCGATGCCTGTCTGGGTCGCGGATAAATTTGAAAGAGAGTTACCGCGGCCCTGGCACAAGCAACTGAAGGAACACGGGTGGCTTTAGTCAGTAAAAGTCTGACACGCCCTCCCGCTTGACCCGGGGCGGGAGAAGTCATTGGATGATTTCCCACCCAAAAAAAAAAAGGTATAATTCTAATACGCACTAGTGTGTAATGTTATTACACACGTGTGTGTTATAGCTCGGTGTTTTGAAATAGTACATTATGGTACAAGTGTGCAATGTTGGTGATTACCGCTGAGGCGCCATTGAGACCCGAGCCGTAGGTCTTAAGAGAGCCGAGGACGGTAATCATCAATACACACGTGTATTATACGACGTTTTTCAACACACTTGTGAAGAAAATAATACAAAAAAATAATTTTCAACAGTGAAAACGAGTTATGAAAATTTTTTCGCAATGGCGGGCAAAATTAATCAGTTTTCATATGCGCGCGCATTTAATAATGGCGATCGGCCATCGACTAAAAGAATGAGGTTTCTTTTTTTTTTGGCTTTCGTGGATAGTGTATTAGCCACGTACATAATAGGGAATTTCAATTTTTGTTTATTACAGAGCAAATAAAATTTATATTTGAGTGAAAGTTTTATTTAGTTGAAATTATCTATATATATACGAAGTTGCATGAAATGAGCAAGCAATAGGTACATTAATTTATTGTACTATTGAGCACGATCTTTTTTGTATCGAAACTTTTTTAATAACAAAGCAACATAACCAATAAATAAAAAAAAACTATATAACTCACTTGTGAATAATAGTAATGAAAAAGTCACAGATTGGTAACGGGTATCATTATGTGCCTAATTGCGGTGAAATTAGAGCCACTTTTTGTGCAAGTGTGTTGAAATAGTACATTATGATATAAGTGCGGTAAGTTGAAAACTACAGCCGAGGCGATATTGCTAGCCCGAGCCATAGGCGAGGGCTACAAGAAAGCAGAGGCTGTAATTATCAAAGCGGATATGTCATATGACGTTTTATAATATATTTGCGAGGAAATAAATAAAACTCGGACTTTCTTAAACGAATAAATCTTTAATCACTTGTTAAAACAGTTAGAAAAATTTGAACAATTTGTAAAATTTATTATTACGTTGCCAGTTGGCATTTTTAATGTTGTCAAGTTATTATTTCACCAGTCTCTCTCTCACTCTCTTGAGTGAAAGTAGGAGAAACGAAACTACAGAGCTCTGCAATCGGTGGCTGCGACGGATGCGGCTGCGGTGGCGGCGAAGATGGTGGAAAATACGCGTGTGTGCTCGTAGATGGTCGTCAACACTTGGCTACAAATTTATATTCCTTGTTATGCGGGAGCTAATTTCTTCTTTATTTCTCATCGAGTCATCTATGTAGCCCTCGGCTACACTGTTCGAAAGCCACCCTCCGTGGCGTTAGTGTCAATAAATTCGCACCTTCATCGGCGAGCAATGTAGCCGAGGACCTTCTGAAATTGTGCCCTGTGTATTCATGTAGATCATCCAAATTTAAGAAAGTGGCAATTTGTTTCGGCATTGCTCCAAATTTATTTATGCCAATGGGTTGGCTAGTGCATTTTCCATTTTGGTCATTTTGAAAAAATCTGTTAGATAGTCATCGCTTTTGTTGAACGAAGCGCTATTTCTCCACTATGTGTGAAAAGGCCCCTGTATTGTACACGATCTTGGAATTTTATTTTTTGTGTTTTTGACCTAGACAAGAAGAGCCCGCCCATGGTTCTCGACATCATTAGTTGTGATGTTTGCCAACTCTTGACGTACATGCACCATTTATACCGAATATAAATAAAACCTGAAAAGAGATAAAAACAGCGTACAAAACACCTATATTGTAAAGAAATACGAAAGTGAAAGAAGTTAATAATAATAATTTAGTTTCAACTGACCTTTGTTGCCAAATATCGGCAATCCGGAGCTTCTTTTAGGAACTTCTTGACATTTTCAGCCGAATATACTTTCGACTTTTTACTCACATGGCCACTTGAGCGTCTTTTTAGAAATGCCAGCAAGTTGGAGTATGACTTGATATCAATACCTTGTTTTGTATACACAGTGCTTTTTGGCATTGAATAGTAGCATCGCAATGACCTTGACTTATATTTTTGAGAAAGTTCCATGAAATAAGCTAAAAACACACTTTCTGAAAGTGAATTTACATTTTTGCTTGGTTTCCATCCCATCACATCACATCACATCATCAGCCTATTAATGTTGCCACTGCTGGGAGACAGGCCTCCTCTCTCTGTGAGAGGGAATGGGCCGTAATCCACCACGCGGGCCCAGTGCGGGTTGGTGGATGTCACATGTCTTCGAATTTTTGGTTCTAGGACATGCCGGTTTCCTCACGCACCGTTTTGAGAGCAGTGGTGATAAAATGATTTACACAAAGTAAACCGCCTACCTAGGCTCGAACCCACGACCTACAGCTTGTAAGTCGCGGCTGATACCACTGGGCCACCACTGCTCTTGTTTTCCATAAGATGAAATTTTGATACAAAAGAAGAATATACCCTTGTATATTCTTCTTTTGTATCTATCGGTCGATTTTTCGGGCAAGAGGCTTAGATAAGCCTTTTTCGCTGCCACTGAGACTTCTGGCGGTGTCGAATGATTAAATTCATCATTACTTGGCGACATTTTCAAATAAAAACAATACAGCGAAAAGAAAAAGCGCGCGGAATAATTTTTACTTGATCACAAAACAGCACAAAAACAGCTAGTAAATAATAAAGTAAATTAATATTTTTGTGTTTTGTTACAGATTTTTTTGTAATTTATGGTCAAAATTAATTAAATTAATGTATTAATTGTTTATTTATTATATTTTATCTCCCGAGTTAATTTTATTCATAAAATGTTGACCACTTTTCTGACATAAAAACTCTTTGCTAAGGTTTTAAAAATTACCGTTCGTTTTTAGACGGAGCATCATGATGAACCGTGTGTTTTACATTACAATAACGCACAAGGACATAATGTTATACATAACGATATTGAAATTGGTGAAATAAGAGACCCTTTACGAGCAAATGTGTTATAAACACATTTATTTATCACAAGGAACTAGAGCACACAACATGAACATATAAAAGAAAAACTTAAAACTAAACAACAATAAAAAAGAGATATTATTATAATATAGGAACTAATCAGACCTTCAAAATGATCATAAAGATATTTATATCATTCATTTATATCTTATTTATGTTATTCTTTCTTTTCTATATTTTTTTCATAGCATGGCTTCTAAGATAATGGTTATGAATGTTTGTAATATATTCCACAAGCATAAAATAACGTAAACACTGAAACGTAAATATTCACATTTAAACTTGCACCAATAACACGGAAATAAAAAACGATCCGTATAAGCCAACGAGTAGAAACTTCCTTGCACCGTATCCTGACAAATATCTCCTATCTTTACAACTAACAAAACTCAGGGGAATCACAACGAACCGCGAAACTCAAGAGCTCGAGTAATCTGATATTCCGCGTTCGTATTTCATTCGTTAATTAAAGATTTCAAAGTCTCGAACGCAATTAAGTAATTTAGTCACATAAGACGCACGGATATTATTCGGATCACGTAACATTCTTCATAACTTCAAGTTAGATGTTTGTGCCTTTATTAAATTAACCTGAAAACACGCTTGGTGAGTTAAACTTAATCAAAAACATTGTTGAATGTTTTCTATGCTTTATTTGAGACATGCCTTAATAAGGATGTATCGTAGACCTGATTGATTCAATTCTGCGTTTTTGACCGACTTTCGAAAAAGGAGGAGGTTCTATGTTCGACTTCTTGTATGTTTTTTATGTATGTTCACCGATATCTCCGTCAATTGTGGACCAATTTTGAAAATTCTTTTTCTGTTTGAAAGAGTATGTACCGAAATTGGTCCCATTTAAATTTGGTGAAGATATGATGAAGAACTTCGAAGATATACAATAGAACTCTTCAATAAATAACGGTAAATCTCTCGGGACTGATGCAATCGCATGTCTGTTTGTTGTTTATACCATTTCATAACATAACATCACGCCAGTAAGCTCTTCAGGGGTAAGCAGATCTCTCATTTGATCGGTTTTGTTCAAATTTCATGATATTCGGGTAATCTTTACTGGCGTTATAGGAAACTTACTAAACAACTTGCCTATTAGGTAGGTACAACTAAAAAGAGAAAAATAAAAAAAACTTTTTTACAAAAAAATACTACTGACTTCCAAATAAGAAAACTACAAAGTGAAAAATAACTTTATTTTTGGAAGTCGGTGTCCATAACGCAATAAAATGGTACCTACGAAAGACACCGACTTCCAAAAATAAAGTTATTTTTCACTTTGTAGTTTTCTTATTTGGAAGACGGTAGTATTTTTTTGTAAAAAAGTTTTTTTTTTTAAATAAAGAGACTATAGCTCATAATGATAGATAGAATTAAAACGTATTCGATCACAGTAGGTCTTACAGCTTACTTACTTTGTAATTATTGCTGTTGTGTTAGGTTGTGTCTGTAACGAATAAATGTTTTGTATTCTGTTATTATCTTTTATCATAAGGTTTACAGTCACCCAAAAGAGCAATGCCTGGCATTTTCACGAGTAATTGGATCATAAATTAAGAGATTCACCTAAAAACCCAGACTTTCGAGAAACCCGCCTAGGTGCCTTGGTGCGTTTTTCCTAGATCGGACGGCCAAATAGTCCTAAAGGTTCTGGAGTAGTGAGTACCCAGGGGAAGACGTAGCGTTGGAAGGACTGCCACGACGGCAGTGACGCTTGTGGGTGGCATACTTCCAGCAGTAGACATCTTTTGGTGAAATGATGGTGATTATTGCATCATGAAAACAAAAGAACTCGCAACATATATACACAAAGTTTTAAAAAATCTGCAAAGTAATCAACATTGATCCAAGATAAAGCTGTATTTTTAACTAGAACTTGTCATATTTTATTCGTTCTACCTTATTTTTCAGGCAGTACATATTAAACGCTACAAAACCGTTTAAAAAGCAACTCTATTGAGCATATAATCTGTTCATAATGGGTACTGTTATTTCCGTTAACTGGCAATATTAGCATTCACTCACTGCTCTATGCCACCCAGTTCAAACGAACATAATTATTTAATGCATAAAATGCATATAGTATTTATCATATGTAGAGGGACCTGCATTTCAATATTCTTGAAATTCACACGTATACTGCAAGTGCTAGTCAGCAAATCAAAATGTAACATTAATTCGTATCTATTAATATGAGACATGCAGTTAACAGAATGAATTTCACATGTCATGTTTTCAATTGATAGGTGTTTTCATAAGCCTTCTCCAATCGGAAAATGCATGCACATTTTTGCTCAGATTTTTTGTACCTAGTCATTTAATACACCTAATACGCAGCCACTTCGAGTATGCATCGCAAGTATGGAGCCCTCAATATGTGATCCATAAGTCGCGCATTGAGGGCATCCAGAAAAAGTTTCTGAGATATCTCGATTATAGGGCGCACCAGGTATCTATAGATTACAGTCACCGTTGTAAGAGATACCATTTTCTGCCATTAGATCGTAGGCGGCTCATTAATGATGTATGTTTTTTGATTAACTTAGCGAATGGCTTGATTAACTGCCCTGAGCTACTAACAAAGTTAGCATTTCGCACTAACACCATTGGATTACGTAAAAGGCCGCTTCTAGATGTGTCTTCTACCACTACTAATTATAGGCGTAATGCTTTTCTTATAAGAAGCGCCCGAAGCTTTAATGATGTGTCTTCTGAGCACGATATTGACTTATTTTGCACTAGGATAGGCACAGCAAGGACGCTCTTAGCCAAATCATTTTTTTGTGAATAATGCACCGGCTAGTGGTTCTTTGACTGATACGTAGCAACATGAATAAATAAAATAAATAGGAATAACCTTATTACTTAAGTACACAATGAACTTAAACTGTTTGGCTTGAATTAATCGATATGTTATATATCTGTGGAGGCCTGTTATAAGCAACTTGATAATGTGTTGTAGTTACCTATTAATAATTGTAATTAGACTGTAAGCCTTCTTAAAAGTAATAAAATAAAATAAAATAATAGATTAAGCACCTTAACCTTTATAAAAATAATACAATAGCCAGTAATATTCTATCAAAAAATAAACCGTTTTTCTTTTAATTTCATGCGTAGTCATTAATTACATGAATTACTTTAAAATTGGTAGGTACTGAAAGTTCTAAGTACATCTGAAGATTCGCAAGCTCACGACTGTCACAGCAGTTTTATTAATTAAATTGGTACAGAATCTCTTTGCGGTAACGCTACAATAATTAAATTAAAATACATCTCACACCGGGGTGCGACAAAATGTATGTGATGCCAATTTTGGCGCCCTTATATTTACGGCTACGAGGGACGCACGTAGCTCCCCGAAAACTGTGTTTGAAGTTTCATCTAATGTGTGCATAATGAAACGCCGCTACAGAAACTTCGAGTACTTAAACTAAATGAACTTTGCATAATAACTTCGCTCTACTGGATTTTCCTTAAGTGCCATGAATTAATCAGAACCTGACTTCCATCTTGCAGTATCTTGCCACCCCTAAAGAAAACCTGACGAGATTATTTTATTTGATTGATGAACATCCTGAATAAGCAAAACTTTTACTATCTCTGCAGATATGTAGACACATTAGTTCGATTAGATAAGTTTTGCCATCAAAAAGAATATCGCAGAAGGTAATTAGATTCTTATAACCAATACAGAAGGTACGACACCAAAAAGTACAAGAGAAAGTTTTTAATGGACTCTGTTTAAATATACATGGCAAAGTTTCTATCGTAATCCCGAAAAAGGTCCTCGTACGATCAAGTTGTATACTTTTCGATACAAACTGTCCTACTTTTGTCCCAAATCAACATACCCAACCCAGCATTAGATTTGGATCCCGAACTGTATTCAAAGCTCCGCCATATTTACAATGAAAGACTTAAAAAAAACTGTTCAAAATGATACTTCGATTCCTTTTTCAAAAAAATCGCCGAACACAAAAGAAACCTACAAAATATTTAAAAAAAGTAACATCAAAGCATAGTAACAAGATACCTTTGTGAAAATCAGGAGGAATATATTTTAGCTTGTCGCACCAATGGGTCTCGGTTTTATGAAAAAAGCTCCGATTACATTTTAATTTTTTGTTGGTACATAAAACCACGTATTAGCTTTAAAAGCCTTTCCACATCACATAAGTTCATATTAAAATAATTGGATAATGAATTAAGTCTGTCTGGCAGAGAGCCTTGTCTGGGTTTACTTTGCACAATTCATAGATTACGTCGAGTAGGTATTAAATATAAAACGAAAGCTCTCAGGGTTCAGCCAGCATGAATTAGTACAGATAGTTCAGTGCTGAGTACATAGATAAGCTAACCAGTAGAAGCTGTACAGTTTTACTACTTTGAAATTCAGGATTTAGTTCTTTAGTGTTATGATGAGAGGCTAGAAATCTAACTGGTTGTACAAGGTTATCTTTCTAATTCAGCTGAGATCTATTCTTACTACTCTAACCTATTTGGTATATTAAGTATTAATGAACTTTCTTTAAATGTTGTTGGATTTATTCTGTGTTCTATCAGTGTATATAAAATTGTATGTAAATTGAAAAGAGTATTATATTAACTAACACTAAACTTAATGTTAGGTTTAATTGTATAATTCACAATTTAGTCTGCATACAATATATTGCACTGGAGATAATTATCATTTCACCTTGGTTTTAGAAACAGAAAGGTACACAAAGGTACGGAGACAGACTTATTACCTAAAGCATTAAGTTTTTAATATAATATACAGTATGTTTAAATTAATAAGTTTCTATGTACTAATATAATCACTTAGATAGAACCTCTCGAGATAGCAATCTTCGACTTAGATTATAACGTGAACTAATGCCTCCTACAAACCTATTCTCCCCTGGTACAATTCTATGTCAGCACTCAATCTATCTACCTACCGCATTTCGACGTGTCTCACGTATCGGCAGTCTATCTGTTCATCTGCGTTCCAATCATTGAACGATTCTAGTAATGTGTTTGGGGCTAGAACTTACCTAGCTTATGCATATGGTTGTATGGAAACCTGTAGTGTTAGCCCGTAATAATGTATCGAATAGACTAGACTAGTATTACGTATTTTTATAATCGTTTATTTTCAGAACAAACGTTTCTTCTTCTTCTTCTGTCGCGACCTCATCCCATTTACTCGGGATCGGCTCTCCTTATCCTTCTTCACCACTATGCACGGTCTTCAGTTGTGCTAGCAAGAACTAGCAATTTCATATAAATAACTAGGTACATTCTCATGATAATGTTAGTAAATTAAATTTAATAAACTTATCAATTTACTACTTAACTTTAAAAAGGGCACAACAGGGACAACATTCCAATGCCACACAGCAGAGACTTCAACAATATCCAAAAATTTCAGAAGGCCTAGGGAAACGACTGTCCACCCCATTGCTCTAAATAAACAAACTTTATGCACTGTAAAAGCAACGCTACCTTAACCGAGATCAAAACATCTGAAATGTAGATAATGCCCTAATGCTTGATGAAAAATAAATACCCCAGAAATACCACACCACTAATATAATTAAGTCAGGGATCGAATGTGTTATTTGCAGAAAATAATTAGATTAATGAAGCCGCTAGTAGTTAATTACTGAACATGAAACATGTTGTGATTCCAGGAACAGAAACAAGAACGTACGGTTGGTCGAAAGAACGAATGAACAAGAAATGTACAATAGTAATTAATTGTATTCATAGAAAACTTAGATTTAACTAGAACAAAGTGAAATAAACTTCTAATGGATTCAATTAAATGACTTTTACAAAGAAGGTAGAAAACAGTGAAAGTGTTTACTTAAGCTTAAAAGTTTAGCAATGAACAACTTAAGCCTGTTATAAAATCACGTCTTATTCTATATAGTTGTTCAACGTTATTCAATTAAGATGAAAAGATAGCTATAAAAATGTTTTATTACTTTTAAAAGAATATTGATCAGAAAAATCACGTAATTAAATTTGCTCCACTCTTTTAAAAGATTTTCTTTTAAGATCGGCCCGTAATTTAATCAAATGAAGTTCTTTGTGCACAAACATTTTAAACAACACAATAACCCTGGGAGATGTCTCAAAAAGAACATCGTCTGAATAATAGTTGCTCTGAAGAAATAACAAATTGAACGACAGCCACATGTTCACTTCTAAGTAGATCTTAAAACAATGAGGCATTGAGTTGAAATTCAGTAAACTGCGAGCATTTGTATAGAATACAGGCATTATAAGCAACGAATCGTACGAAACCCCGACCAAATGGAGTTTAGAGTGCAAATTGAATGACAAAAGCTTGCTCCTTCAAATCAAGACGGATAACGGTGACAGTTGTGTCTTAATGCAGTTGATGAAATTGCTTTTGAAAAAAATGAGCCACGCTAATTTGGAAACTGGCACCCGAAGAAAATGCTCAAATAACAAACGAACGCTCGATTTCACTTTGTCAGATTAGTAGAGCTATGTCTGAGAAATTGCTTTCGTAAAGATACGACAAGTAGGTAGGTATTTTATAAACAAAGACGATTTTAAAAGTTCGAGCAGCCTTGGTGAAATGTTCGTGCCTTCTCTGTATATGAAGATGCATTTACCCTGCAGAGAGACAATAAGAGGCTGATATTATTATAAATGATATCAGCCTATTATAAATCTATATATAATCATGGACCAAGTTATTATTCAAGGCACTATGTATAATGCCTTTGCTGGGCTATGAATCAAGTCAAGTCAAATAGGGAAATGTAATGAATACTTATTTAAATTCTTTATTTATCACATTTTGTGGTCATTATAAATAATGCTACTTTATTGTTGTGAAATTATATAACTATGGTACATTATTATGGTTTCTTTTTAAATATTCAGTCAGCAAGAAATATCTGCGAAAACCATATTTTCACAGCAAAATTATATTATTTGGGTAAAGGGATTATAGAATCGGTTAGCATAAAATTATATTTGTAAGCGGTGCCCCTATTTTCAACGAATTAGTCAAAGAGCGAGCGAAGCGAGCTCGGAAGCTTTGGGTACCCCGGCACGCATTGGTTAGGTTCGAAGGGGATGACGGGAGCTAAAGTGAGTGAACAAAGCGAGCGAACTCAGCTCCCGTCATATCCTTCATGTTAGGTTACTTCAGACCCTACATACAAAAATAGGAACCCCGCTCAGCGGCTCCGTTGGCTTTGCTTAAATAGTAATCGTACTTACCTACTATTTTGATTCTATGTTAAAATCAATGTCAATATTAAAATACTTTAATAAAACACATATTTTTATTACCCTGCCCAATTAGTGATGGGCATTTATTCAGAAAACCCAGTCAATGGAATTATTTCGATAGTTTTTAGCAAATTCCCTTCTCATATTGCTCACATTTTTCAAATTGTCTGGATATTATGAATAATTCCGTATTAATCACTTCGGCCATAACATATACATAATAACCTTTAACACTTTTAAACCGTAGGTTGGTACTTACTATTCAGAGTATCCCATTACGAATTCTTGGAGACTACATTATTATTTGGCTACCAACAACAAAAACTGCGCCTTTAATCTAAATTTAACGAAGTCACAGTAACCTAAAAAGAACTGGTCTTCTGGTAAAAGTTAAATAAGAGAAGGTAGAGGAAAATGATTCAATTTTAAAGACAAACCCTTGCCTCTTAAGTTACGATCACATGCGACATTCCATCCGTTTCTATGCGTGACAGGCACAATGCAATGTCACGTAGACTAGGCCACGTCCTTACTGAACGTGACCTACGTACGAGATACAAAACTATTGCAGTTGTAATGAGAGGTCACCATTTATCATAGGAAGCCTGTCCATTTCGTGAGTAACTAAAAATAAAGTTGTCTGTGAATTTACACCGTCGCGGCGTTGAGGGTGTTAAACTTGACAAAGTATGGAAGGAAATAAACGGATGCCTTAATATGTCATTCACGATTATAATGCGACGACGATTTAAAAAAGAAGAGATTATGACTATGTTTTTGTTTGATAGTCCTCTTTTTAGTATTCTTGGCATTGTCTTTAAGTAAGAAGAGTTTAAATTGCACAAAATGATTCTTCTACGTGAGTCACTTTTATATTTGAACACATTTCATATTCCATTGAGCCATCATTAATCGAAGTTTGTCAGGAATAAAGTTGTTTTAGTTACTTATTAAGGGCTCCCGCTGATTGTGATTTTTTGTCCCGGTCACATTTTGTTGGGAGCGCGCTGATTATGGTGACGTGAAGATACGGTGACAAATAGTTCCTAGCGGCCGGCAACACTAGCTGACGTGACTGTCACCCCGCCTGTATAGTTTTCACAGTGTATTCTTTGTGTCTCTGAAGTTGGCTGCAATAACTTTTTTTTTTTTTTGTTTGCGTGGAGAAATGCTCATGCACACTGCACTACCACGGGGAGATAGTGCAGTTATGTGGGACTCTAACCCACTAAAACTCCATGGTGTTCTCCAGTGCCGCTTATGGCGGGAACACGGGCACGCGTTAGCACTCACCGCGAACCCGCCGCGGCTGTCCGTCACCGGACCCTCCTCGGGGGAGTACCCCTCATCACCGACGCACCAGAACACACTGTACGCCGTGACCACCCCAGGGACCAATTCAGCACATGGGTGCCAGACGACCCCGTGTATGGCACCCTTGGTCCCCTGTGACGGGTCGAGGTCAATGGCCCCACCACCTACCATTTTGCGGCCGCAGGGGATAGGGAGAGCGGCTAACGCTATAACGACACTCCTCTTCCCCTGCGGCCCCACCGTGTCCGCCATCAGACGGTGGCGACCCCGTCTAGGCCGCGGAAGGTAGGGAGAGCGGCGCACCGCAATACCGGCACTCCTCTCCCGCCGCGGCCGCCAACCCTTAGCCGCGATATCGTATGGGACCTGGGAATCTCCATAAGACATCGCGGCCCGCCTCAGTTGCGATGTCGCCTATTACCAAGCGGCACCGCAACCTACTAGTTGGCCACTACGTCGTCGGCTTAATCGGCAAAAGCCCTAACGAGCGGCCCCTCCTCGGGTTCCTCTTCGCTTCACCGTGGGTGACCAAGCCACGGTTACTGAGCCCCCCCGCCTCGACAAAGCGGGAACCCACCGAGGGGGGTGGCTGCAATACCCTACGCAGTTGATATTTTTGTATCAATGTTGAAGTAGAAGATATCATTATGTAAACTGCCTCTTTCATTCCCTTATGTTTGTCGCAGCGTCCTATCTCACTTTAGTCTATGCAGTATACTCGATGATAGATTGCTTTTTGCGCAATGGTTCGCAGATCCAACTTCAGAGACACAAAGATCGGCTGTCACTACTAACTATACATTACTTTTTGACACTCGGCCGGCGAACGCGCAAGAAATACACGTGTGTTGGCTTTGATTTCTCTATCGTTACGATCGATGGCGGCTTCTCCACAAGACGAAGAAATTAACAATGAATAGCTAATCGCGGAGGTAGAGAAGATAACAGCGTTTTATTAAAAAAAAGTAAGGAATACTCGGAGGCTAATTTAAGAAGATGATTGTGGAACGAAATTATAATACACTTGTTTCCGATCAGAACACTAATACTAGCACTTATTACAGCAATCTTTACGAAATCCATTTCAAGAATGAGCGCGTTTTGTTACCCAGTGACTGTTCAAGTGGGCGAATCGTGGATGACAGTAGGTAAAAGTGGCAAAAAAGTCACGGTGACAAAAATCACCAGTGCGCGGGTAGCCTAACAGTCAAAGATTGACAAGATAATATTTGGTACGAAAAATTCACTGAACATCGCCTGCGGCATAAGACATTTTTATTCCCGGTAAAAGTAAACCATTGAAAAATTGGCTAATAGAAATAATGTTTTGCTAAACATGACCTAAATTGAATAAAAAAGCTTACCAACAAATTCACAATCTACTAAATCCACGTAGCACTTATTGACTTGGGACTACATTCAGCTTATTGACTGGGGACCTGTACTCTTGCCAAGTCCTAAACAATCTGCTGAAAACGTTTGCGGTACAAAATTGTGTACTTAACCTGTTACTATGGTACGTATATAAAGTACAAAACGACCTTTATATGTAACATTTTGTCTGTATCGACAGTTTTTAGTCTGAATTTGCCACTCTGATAACTACAATGTGGAGGTCCTTAAGTCAAGAATTAGTAACTTTTAGGCAAGCGTGCTTCACCGTCGACCAAATCAGTACCTACTTACCATCAAGACTAGGTACTTTTTCATTTCTTAGATAGTGGTCAAACGTAATCTTACCTACAACACAAAAATACGTTCAAAATGCACAATCACATCATGAGGTCGTTCACGCTTCGGTTTCTTACAATTTAGAATCAAAACCATGACCTGGATTTAGAAATGGTATCGGTGCTCGTGGTACACTGGCTGCTCATAGACCCAGCCTTATCACGTTTATAAAAATATTGCAACATTTTTAAAATAACCATTTTTTTAATTTATTTAAATGTTTCAAAATTTTTGCACATATTTCAAGTTAATTATCGATTAGTTGCACTGTCTAATTTAAAGTTACGTAGTACTCGTGTATAAAAAGTGAAACATTTTTACAAACAATGCTTAACATTTGTGTCGCAACAAAACGCTTTTGAAATGGATGAACACAATCTAAAAGCTTAAATTACGTCGCACTGTTCGTGGTTTATAGTTGAAAACTTGGACAATTTGTCGAGTACACCACCAAACTTTGACTATTTGTTATCACTTTTTGGGGTTTAAATATTTGGGCATACTTTGGAATCGTAAATCATAAAGAAAAAGGTTTTGTTTCTGGTTTTAGAAGCACCGTGTTTTAGTCTTACTGACTGTTCCTAGGTATAAATCAAGAGCATCGTTGTGGTAAAAGCTAATTCTTCAGACCATTTATCTACAAAACAATCCCCGAAGAGTATGGGCAGAGGTGAACTTATTTAGTACGTGCAACCATATTTTGCAGTTATGTTTTCATCATCATCATCATATCAGCTAAAAGACGTCCACTGCTGGACATAGGCCTCCCCCAACCACACCGTCACCACATTGACCGGTCCCGTGCGTCTCGAATCCAGCGGACGCCCGCCACCCTCACCAGGTCATCTGTCCACCTGGTGGGAGGTCTTCCAACGCAGCGTCTGCCGGTTTGCGGTGGCTTCTCCAGAACTGAGAAATGTCAGACGCAAAAAACCAAACAACACTAGAGTATGCGATAATCTCCAAAAATTGTCCAAGGAATGGTCTAGAAGAAGATCATGTTCAAATAAATTGCAGATGTTAAAGCTAATCCTCTCAGAAACAGCTAAAGAACAGTATCAAAACTGCGACTTCCTTGCAAACATGTCAACGTAATTACAAACCCCTTGTCTGCATTCTACCAAAGATAAATTGGAGAAGCATCGATAAACTTAGTTGGGGGCTTGTCGAAACTACTTATTTCTTGGCGGGTGCCCAACAAAGCGACTTAAATTAGAACAAATGAACTGAAATGTGGTTACTGTCATGTAGCATAATTTCTATTTTAAGATAAATTGGAAACTGGGTATGAATGGGTACAGTAAGAGCGGTTAAGCACTGCATCTGATCCGAATCCGAAAAAATTCGGTTCGAATTAGTCGTAGTATTTCTTGTAGGGTTACGCACTACATCTGAACTACTTCGTCCGAACATTTTCATTCGAATTCAGAACATTTTCAATTCGGATAGAACTCGGAACTGAAATCACGGACTCGGATCGGATGTATTGCGTAACCGCCCCAACAGTACTAAGTTTCCGAATTCATCCACTTAATAGCAACGACTTTCGTAGTTATTATTTTGCTTTCGAACAACAATTTGTGGAACTAAAAGGGCAGGCGTTTTCCAGTTTTAGTTACTTTTCTTGGTCATTTGACTTATCAGCATCCTAAAACTTACTTGTGGATTTTGAATAATTCTTCCTAAATCCATTTCTTCATAATTATGCTCGACGTTTTTAAAATTTAAGTTGTGTTTCACGCAACTACCCAGCTGCTTTTGAAATCTTGATGGCAATTAGCAAAAATTTTTGAAAAAAATGAGCAAACATTATATTAGAAATATTATTGTAGAGAAAATAGTTTATTTTGCGGTCAGTGCCTGTGCCCTCAAACAAGTCGTTAAACTCTAAATTATAATTAAATAGATATGCGTGGGAAGCTCAATTTATTGAAATTGCTTCGCTGTCTCATTATTTAGGAAAACAGAAACTGCTAGTTTAAGTTAAAAGCCTAGATAGCCTCTCTCTTACCATAGACACACCATGACACCACGGTATATCATTGTGCTCTTAATGTGGTACATATTTGTATCATTTCGGCAAAAAGTTATTATTATATTGTGTACCATTACGTATCTCTTCAGAGATAACTAGACTCACGCTGTACTTACAAATAAAGAAGGAAAAAAATAATGTTAGAAAATCGACTACATGGAATAAAAACAGGAAAAACTTAATCATAACGCCATTAAATGACTGAAGAGGGTTCCGTAAAAAAATTAAGGTCTTATTATGATTGCCAACTCATCAGCCGTAGATCACTCTTCAAGCAACGATAAAAATCGGATCAGGAATTGAAAATTCCTCTCCGCCTGTCTCCAATGAAACGCGAACGTACCATTGAAAACTGCGAATAGGCAACCAAGTTAAATTGGCTTTAAATCTGGGATGCTTTTCAATTTGCGCGGTAACTGATGTCTTTCGAATTCATTCTTCTTAACTTCCATAAAGTGTTAAAAACTTTTGGAAATTTATGGCCATAAATTTTAAGATTGGACACGCATGCAAAATTTAATTTAAAATTCTTATGAGCAACAGTTTCATTAAAAGTTTTATTCTTGAGCACAGCTGAAAATATACTCAAAAAATATTGTAAATCCATTTCTACAACTTTATTTTTGACTTCCATTTATTTAGAGTTTTCGAAAAAGTTGTCAAATAACTTTTTCGGCTAAGTTTTTTTTTATTTCGCTTTGCACATTATTATTGGCATGACATTTTGATTTTAATCATTCAACTGAGACTATCATTATATCAGTAATTGCCTGACGTAAGAAAGCGTAGGTAATATTATAATAAGAAAAATCTTGGCCTTATCTTTACATAGAAAATCTCTTACTAAGGTCACATAAACTCAAACAGCTTACAAATTAATATTTTCTTTTATTATGAGACAAATTAATTAATATTTGGGATCAAAAAATTAATCCTTAAAGATCCTTTTATATTTAAATTCCGAGTATTATTTTTTCCTTATAGGTTTTCAATATTATATCTGACTCATTCACCACTCAACCTACACGTTTATCCATACTATAAATCTTATCATATTAAAATCTGACTATAATATTATAAATGTGAAAGTTTGGATGTATGCGTAAATCCGCAGATTTATGTTTGTTACTGAATCACGCCAGAACGACTGAACGGATCTGGATGAAATTTGGCACAAAGATATCACATAGCACAAAGGATTATCCCGGTATTATGTTCCTTAGGAATGATAAAACACTTTCCACGCGGGCGAAGTCGCTGGCAGAAGCTAGTCACACTAATATCATAAAGGTGAAAGTTTGTGGAAGTGTTTGTTACTTCTTCACGCCAGAACGGCTGAACGGATCTTGATTAAATTTGGCGCATAGATAGCTTATTGTTAGGAATAGTATATAGAATACTTTTTTTACCGGGAGTATGTTCCCTCGGGATCATTTTTGACTTGCACGCGGGCGAAGCTAGTAATATTATAAATACGAATGTAACTCTGTTTGTTTGTTTGTTACCTTTTCACGACTAAACGGCTGAACGGATTGTAATTAAATTTGGCAAGGAGATAGAATCAGTCCTGGTAAAGGACATAGCATAGTATTTATCCAGCAAATCATCCTTAAGAGGTGTAAAGAGTGGTGGCAGTTTGTATGGTGAACTAATAATTTGCCGCCTAAATTTTACGAGTTTGACGCGGACGAAGTCACGCGCAACAGCTAATTTATTATTAAAATTAATTCATAAGTGCAATTAATTCGTGCAATTAATTCGTAAGTCTTTAGTACAATGTAATAATATTCAAACACAAGTTTGTGTTGGACCAAAGTTCAGTCTTGACTAAATATATTTAAGTTGCTAAGAATGTTTATCTAGTCAGTTTTAATTAAGTTCTTACTGAACCGTCAAACCTTACTTAACAAGATAAGTTGTTTAGGTAGTCTAACTAAACTTCGTAAATTCTATAATTACGTTAATTAAATGACATTTGAGAGGCATCTGTTGAAAGATGCTTGCACAGGAACAAGCTGGGTTTGTGAAGAGATAAGGAACTAGGGAGCAGGTTTTCATTGTTCGTCAGGTTATCGAAAAGGCACGAGAATTCAACAAGCTGACCTACTTAAGCTTTGTTAATTTCTCTTCAATGGCTGACCTTGTGGAAGACGTTACTGGAAATGGGCACACCCGCAGAAGTGCATCAGTGCGAACAGATAACCACATTTCAGATAGCTTCCATCCCAGTGCAGGTGCCCGCGAGGGATGTATCGTATAACCATTTTTGTTCAACGTCTACACGGAGCTCATTATGCGATGATTCGCACCATCGGTCCAGTCTTCGAGGGATCCTCGACCGATGGTATTGCAATTGGTGGCTACAAAATTTTGAACCTTCGCTACACTGATGTTGTGACGCACAACATTGTTTGAGAAATTACAGTATAACCAAAGCCAATAAGACCAGGCTCGCCCGTGCGCTTATTTACCCCATATTTCTTACCGCAGCTGAGACATGGACACTACGAGAACTGGAAAAAAAAAATAGTCCCTCGAGAAATGTGGTGCTGGAGAAGAATGCTTGATATTTCATGGACAGAATCCCGCACAAACGTCTCCATACTTCAAAAACTCAACATCAAGCAGCGTCTATCAGCAATAGTAGTCTCGTATGATGAAATTCTTTATACATGTCTCGAGGCGGAATAACGACTTAATTGAGCGTCTGGTGGTGCAGGCCAAGCTTTTATCTAACAGAGCCAAATGGAGAGAGATCGTAAGGCGAATGATAAGAACCGTACCCTACCAAACCATCGATCGGACAAAATTTATCGTGACCACGACCGCTCTGTCAAGAGCGCAACAAAGAAGAAGAAGATGAAATATTTTGACTACAATCAATATATTTCTTTGATGGTCTAGGACCTAAGTAGAGGTCGCTAATGCGACTGCTGGGTTTGATTCTCGTGACTGATAAAGTGATTTAGGGAATTTCAGTAGTAGTCCACAATCTGTTTTTGTGACCGGCTAAAGACAACAGAATCGCTCTTTATTAGATAACCAAAACACTACACCGAATATATATCTACTACCAAGTTAAAGTTCTACCGACCCATTCGGGAAATAAGTAATCCCTCATATAGGGTTATAATTATATTGACGCCGATTTCTAAGATTCTGGCTGGTTCTGGGAAAACCAGCAACTATGATTAGCCAGGCTTCCGAACCTTGTTTAGTTTGAATGTCAAAGATACAATTTCATCGGTGTTCCTTCCTTAATTTGTTATGTATTTCCTACTTCCTACTAATATGAAAGTCTGTTCTATATGGCGCAGCCATGACACAATTTTACTCATGTCTTTTTTTTAATTTTTTGTTTTTTTTTGTCCATACAACTTGTTTTGACTTTGTCTCGAAGTTTGTGCAAAATCATTTGTTTCTTTTTAACACGCTTTTATTAGCTTGGTATGTATGTATCTATGTATCTATGTATCAATGTAACAATGTATCAATGTATCAATGTAACGGAATCTTTGAACGTGATTTTCACCCACTTCAAAACGTTGGATTGATTTGAAACTTTGCACACTTATCAAGGACCGATGACAATGCAATAATTTAAACAGTTTGTCCCATTATCCTTACCATTAAAGCGTGTTTTTTAGTTTTTAGAACTACAATTTATTATATTTTTTGTTAATCAGTCACCCCTTAACATCTAAACGGGTTTGGATGAACCTTGGCACACAGTTGGTCCATGACCTGTATGACGTCATACTTTTATCCTGGTAGTGCGTTTTCGTGGCATAATTTTCGACTGAAAGTCGAAAATATATCATATAATCACAGAATAAATAACAGTACAGGTTCAGAAGGGTCACATCGCGCAACAATTTATAGAAATAGCGACTCTTGCTGCTAAGCAACAAAGTGCAATTCAGCTCACTTAAGCTGTCAATGCCTAACGCGATATTCACCTAAACGTTGCCAGTCTCTTCTAACGCGTAACTCTGTCGCTCTTTCAGGCAGGCGAAACCGCTAGAAAAATCTAGTATGTAAGCAATATTGCGTTAGTCAATGTAGTTACTAATTGTGCCAGCTCAGTAAGTAAGATACAACGAAACATTGGTTTATATGTTTAGAAAGAAACCTTTATCTTTTCTCAACAAAAGAAAATGGAAACTAATCGAAAAAAGAGACTTTTCCGTGACTGATGGACATGTCGGTCTTCGTTAAGAAACTTTCAGGAGCTACCTCCTAAGTATTGGGTTGCCCGCTATATTTAACATCTGGGACAAAATAGCGGAGCATTAGAAAGGAAGAGAATTGCAAGTATTAGTAGTAGTATTAATAACTAACCCAACATACTAATTATATGAACGAATAGATGAGGAAAGAAAATAATAATAAAAGCCTTTATTTACTTATAAACTTAAACTACAATTACAATACAATATGTAAACCAAACAGAAAAAATGATTTCGGCGTCTTCGTCCATCAGCGCGTCCCTTGACGCATAGGCCTCCCCCAGTAACAACTCCCCACAGAAAAGAAAATATTGTGTACCAAAAGAAATTAAGTACAACAGCAATGACGGTTAGGAACGATGTTAATGACAATCTTGACGCTAAAATACCAACAGTAGATAATGAAAAAGACAAATCTCCAAACAACAAACAGCAAACTAATCCCATATTTAATTCTAACACACCCAACGATGCAAATCTAAACACAGCTTCCATCTTGGAAACGGCTCCTAATTTCTGAGCAAATCGCTCTAGATGTCAAGATAGCGCACAAATTCAATTTGCCGCCAATAGTCGAAAACTTACGGTGTCATCCATTCCAATTGCCTTCATTCTATGAAAATTTAAACCAATTTCGTCAGAAGCCTGGATTTCGTAACCATAATTTCACTAATTGAACGTCTACGAATACTCCACTTCCCATTGCTTGAGTATGTTACTTAATAGTTAGAGTTCAGGTCAAGTGAGTTTGTGAAACGTGAGGCAAATTAGAGAAATAGCTTGCGTTGTTTGTTGAATATTAATTAACGAAACTTCAGAGGTAAGGGCCTATATTGTGCTTCAGTTTGACTTGCTTAATAACAATCTACGTGTGAACATACTGATGGAGCATGCTTGCAATTTCTCTGTAGAATTTACTACAAGCAGACATATTACTATAAGCTTTCATAATGCCTTGAAACTGAGTGAGTTGGGTTTGATATTGCAAGGAGAATATGCATGTTCAATATTGTATGCATAGATTACGTATCTTATCTGTCATTCTCATCTACTTGACAGTAGCTGGATAGTTATTTGTTTAACTTAGACCAAAAGCCGATTCATACAAAGTAATTGAAAAATATGCTTGTATGAACAAATACACGATCAAAATACATGATCGAAAGCCACTTGACCGATTATCTTAACTAAATAACGAGACCCAACATTTATTTTATAAAATCTTGTCTGTGCCCAGATAATCACAAAAAGAAACAAAAGACAGGGAAAGTAAGTATGAAAAACTACAAAAGATAAAGAAAAACAACATCGGAAATGAGAAAAGATAAAAGGAGCGTTATTTCGACGTTTAGTCGGTTAAGAATAGAATCTACTTCGCCGCAAGCATTGGATTTTGGATCTTAATAAAAAAAAACTATTGGGATTTCCAATGTTTGACGAAAATGCATTAGAGATATTCAACTGCCCACTACGCTTTTCATTCTATAACAGTGTGCCAGTGTGTGCGAGAAAATGTTTTTCGATAAAGAATATCGATTTCAAGAAACGTCTGATTAAATTCTTTAAGTTTTCAAGTTGACGGTCGGCATCTTTAGTCTGCGTGAAAATTTGATAAGATTTATTTCAGGCGTTTTTTCTGTTTTAATTTGACCTATTTTAATTTTGTAAAGTTTTGACTTTCATCGTAATAGTCCGCTAACATTCACTGGTGAGTTGAAAATGTTGTGCAAATACAGTGGGATCGTAAAAATTATTTTAAAGGGTAATTATGTAAATTGGGTAAATTATAAACAGAAAGTAGGTTAATCCTGTTAAGGCCAATAAGAAATCCAATAACAAGAAAATGCTACATCGAGCTTCTGCGAAAATTGTGCCAAGTAGAAACATGTTAACATTACGAATGAAGGAAATGGTGCCAAAACCAAAAATTACGCTTTTAAACGTTCGTTTCCTAAAACATCTGCAGTTCCATGGAACCTTTAAATATGAGAGTCAACACTTCGGGAAGTGTTCACGATCTTATCTTAAGTATCTCGAAAATGGCGAGTCGGTGGATTAAATAAAGGAAAGATTAGGGCAATCTGTGAAAATGGCCTTAAAGCGAAAACATTATAATGAGTCATTAGTATTAGGTGGTATACGTGGGTTTGCAGGTAAAGTCTGTATATTATTTGTCAATGGTTTTTGGTGACAAACATTAGTAAACCCTATTCATGGTTGTTCGGAACGAAAACGTTTCGTTCCTTTTTGTTATTTTGTTGCAACACAACGTCAGCTCGCTGTCATTGGAATTGACAGTTTTCAACTGAGCTTGACGTTGACAGAGGACTTGTAAAAACGGTTTTACCGGATCTAGACGTGACGATTTGGCTTTGGGCTGGTCTTGTTTGAAAAAATAATAAATAGCCAGCCAATCGTTCACCAAAATTGTGCCTCCATCCGCCAGTGGCATTGTGGGTCGACTGTGCATTTATTTGTGTGGATATTTCGCGTGCAGCGAGGTATTTTGTGTCGACAACGTCTCAGGTGGCAGCCGGAGCTCCCGGTCCAGAAAACGTCGGTTATCCCTTCTTCCACATTAATATATATATTTTCCCTATAACACACAGACTACACACACGGGATTGACCAGAAGACCACCACGAGGACCAAGGGTAAGTGCAAAGTTTATGTACCACTGTCCACCTGCCTATCTCTAAAGAACAAACCCCTAGCGACCGCTGCCACTGCTGCTGCTGTAGTTTCGCGGGTATGGACCTGGTCGGATCCAAGAGTCGCAGTGTTGCTATGAGCCCCCTCTTGAATTTGTGATCCGAAGGCCTGTATTAAATTGAACCCCGCAGACTGCGTGTCGCATGGTTGCGAGGCTCCTGTCTGTCAACCATTCTCTTTGGCGGGGACCAGACCGGTTGACGCATCACAAGTCGTCCTGGCCCCGGCATAGGTTCTCCTCTGCAGAGGTTTTGCCATTATCTAAATCCTATGTCCAAATCCGTTCCGCGGTTGAGGCGAGATTGACTAACAACCATTCAAATATTACATGAACAACATACAGACGTTCGCATTTTTTAAATTCGTAAGATTAGGATAAGAAGCAGGCAAGGCTGGCTAAAGTTTCCCAAAACCAAGAAACAAATTACCAAAACTTGGACATCCAATTCAGAACCCAGTCACCCACCCAATCGTTTCACCAATGCAGCACTAAAATCCACATTTATATTCCTTGATAACGTATCCAGACATATCGAACAGTCATTATAACTGACATTGCGCTTCGGGATTTGCATATTCAAACACATAGCTGTTTCAATAGCTCCACCTGAATTATAGGAGCCTGGCGAGAAGCGAGAAAACAACATGGTACCAAACAAGTGCTCTGAAACTAAGGCTCCGTTCATGACTTCGGGCGTTGCGACTTGCGACCTTCTATCAAAATAGCGTTACACTTGCGACGCTATTTTCGTCAAGCGACACTCGCGACACACCGCCACCGACACACCGTTAGTAATGAGAGCGGTTTTACAGAATCTCAAAAAAAAAAACTTATTTTGGAAAAATTAAGACTGTTTTTTAGCCCGATTGATCACCCGGCTGAGACATGACCTGTCTAAGGCGATGACTTTATACCCTGTTTCCGTCGCAAACTATTCCCTTAACCGATCTCCGCAACTGTTATCGCGGTATATCGTTCGTATACTATTAAGGGACTTGTCCCACCGCTGACGATCAGAAAGTAGGGAGTAAAGCTTGAAACTAAAAACGAGTTGGCGAGCAGCAAGAAGCGAGTGTGTAGTTCCGATAGTTTTGTCGCTCGGCTATAAGAGAGTGTTCTTATGCGACGGGAGATTAGACGCACCACTCGCTCGGGACGACCGCACTGTAGGTAGAAATGACTGCTGCGCTGGTTCTTGGCGTGAGTTCTGACCGCCAAGCGAGCAAGCAAGCATAGCTGAGTGAGTATTACTTGGATAGATCTTGTCGCTGCGACGAACTAGTGGTGAAGCACTCAGAGGCGGCTGTACTTTAAGTTCACTCGTGCACTGAACTGCCAGATTTAAAAAGGTTTAGAAATAAAATAAAAATGTTTAATAATATCTGATTAACGATCTATTCAATATATACGAAATTATGACGAACAAATTTAAGCTCTTTGCTAAAGTAATAAGACGTATATTGCTGTAAAAAATACTCCCCGTGCGCTAGGCTAAAGCGCACGGCGAGAGTTCATACAATTCTATGAGAAACAAGCGAAAACGCCTGGCGCGTGAGACAGAGATAGTTCAATAGAAAATGTACGGCGAAATATGACCATTCTCGTGCGCCGCACCAGAAAACCGAAGATTACCGAGAGCGGGCGAGGTTTGACGAACGAAATTTATCTTAGGGTCGAGTACCAACATTAAAAGTTGTACAACGACGTAACTAGATGGCGTTGGCGTCGAATTAGAAGTCGCTAGCGAGATGGTTTGCCGATTTACATAGGCTCCTGTGAATTTTAGCATATCTAACACAATTACCCAGTGAGACAGCAAAGTGCCCTACCATACCACTACTATGATCCACCAGCCGCCACTGGAAGCACTCACCGGCAGTGTGAATAGCCAGTGATCAACTATTACTATATGTGTCTCTTTTATTGACACGGAATCTTATATCTTTTGTGAGTTTCTTCAGCAAGAAAATAGTCGATAGCTAATCGCTTACTCGACGGCGGTGAGACAAGTGCCTAAACAAAAATAATTTGTTTTCACCGTAACGTTGTCGCAAGACGCTTGCTTGAGCTTGCTCTAGGCTGTGGCCAAGCGTTTAGGAGTTTGGCTAAATGGACGTAAACCCTGCGTATTTTGAACCGCCTCAGTCGTTGGAAGTAAGTCGTTGAAATCGGGTTTTATTGAACACTCTTAAAACTAAATGAATGGAACACAAATTCATCAGTGACGCAAATTATGCTAACACTTTAGTTAGATGTCACACTAAGTCCACATAAAGGCATAAAGCCTGCGCTGGGAACCCGGTAATCAAACTACGGGTGAACCGAGTAGATTCGTTCCATGCATCAGAAACTTTTGCTCAGCCTACATTTCACGGACAAGATTATTTTCAATACTGGCGTACCTAGTGCTGTGTGCGCCGACTTTTCACGGGACACGGGACGAAAAGGGACTTACGCTTACATTCAAATGTAGCAAGTTCTTACATTGGCAACACTGAAACCGCAACGATAACATGCAGGCGCCCACATTCGAAAGCGTTTGGCTTGCAACTGATCGTGCGAACAATCGCTTAATGTAAATTAGGTGTAATTTCCACAAGTGCAACGGGTTTTGAAAATAGTGCTGATTGTGTTGCAATTGTGGTTGCAATCTTTGGAAAGGAATCCAATTAAATTTGTTTTTTATTTCAAAGAAAATATTGTTGTTTACTGATGTTTACCACAAGAAGAGTCAAGAGCAAACCCATCATAAATAAAAAAAAAAAAAAAAAAAAAAAAAAAGGCCGTACCTAGCCATGTTTGTGTTAGGTTCAGAATACCACTTAAGCTTCATTTTCATGATAATTCCAGCCAAAAGTCTGCTGTTCTGGGTCACAAATAAATATTTTTCATTCTTTCTTTCTTTTCTTTTTAATGACGCCGACAAAGAGGTAAAATAAAATCAAGTTTTTTTGTCCCTGTACACGTAAAGTGGGGATGTTTTTTTTTCTCGTATATCCCATGGTGTGGGGTATTGTTGAACAGGTCATTCAAAAATATTACGGGTCTGTGAAAATCATTTTTTTATTCAGGGATCCGTTTGCGTGAAAATTCACGACAATAGTATATAAAATGTTGTGGACAATGGTCAAATCAATGGATAAATACGGCATTGTTTGTGTTAGGTTAAGAATACCACTTAAACTTCATTTTCATGATAATTCCAGCCAAAAGTCTGCTGTTCTGGGTCACAAAAAAATATTTTTCTTTCTTTCTTTCTATTCTTTTTAATGACGCCGACAAAGAGGTAAAATAAAATCAAGTTTTTTTGTCCCTGTACACGTAAAGTGGAGATGTTTTTTTTTGTATATTCCATGGTGTGGGGTATTGTTGAACAGGTCATTCAAAAATATTACGGGTCTGTGAAAACCATTTTTTATTCAGGGATCCGTTTGCGTGAAAATTCACGACAATTGTATATAAAATGTTGTGGACCATTGATAAATACGGCATTATTTATAATGCCCGGGCAATTTGAAAAAAAAACTCAATATGAGTAGGCAATGTGATAAAAACTATTGAAATCATTAAATTGCCCGGGCTTCCTCAGAAATCACTTATTGGACCGGCTAATAAAAATATATGGTTTATTTTATTATTTTAATGTTGATATAGGTTTTATTATACGTAAGTACGTTTACTATTTAAGCAACAAAGTCTACTTACAAAGTCAACTATTTCTGTCTGCAGGGTCTAAAGTAACCTAACATGAAGGAGATGACGGGAGCTGAGTCCGTTCGCTGTGCTCGCTCTCTTCAGCTACCGTCATCTCCTTCGAACCTAACGTATCCGTGTCCTTAAGATCCGTAATTATTTTTTTCTAATTCATTGACTACAATTATCGAATTGCATGGATCCATTTTGTCCAAAGTTATGGAAAGGGTACTGAACAGAAAGTTGCTGACCTACCTTGAAGACAAAAATCTCCTCAGTGACCGTCAATATGGCTTTCGCCGGGGACGGCGATCTTCTTGTATGTCACGCACTGTTGGGGCGAAGCCATCGAGAGACACGGCGAAGCAATTGCTGTTTCGCTTGATATCTCGAAGGCCTTTGACAGGGTCTTGCACGCGAGTCTACTCAGTAAGCTTCTTGCTTATGGCATCCCCGCTGGTTTTTGTAGCTGGATATCAGGCTTCCTCAGTGAATGGTCGATCCGAGTAGTCATTGACGGCTGCTCCTCTGACTTCATGGCTATTGATGCCGGAGTTCCTCAGGGGTCTGTTCTCTCTGCAACTCTTTTCCTGCTGCACATCAATGACCTACTTCAGCCTGGTATTGTTGGGTACGCAGATGACAGTACTGTTTCAGAGAGATACTTGTCCAGTGCAAAAACCAGCGTGGATGAAGTTCTTTCCTTGAGAGAGGCTATGGTGGAGCGGACAGATTTGACCTTAAGCCTTATCTCCCAGTGGGGTGATGACAATCTGGTCTCCTTTAACGCCACCAAAACACAGACGTGTCTTTTTACCGCAAAAAGGAGTATTTTCGATCAAACTCCTACTTTTCGGGGTGCGTCTGTTCCTGTGACTGATCGGCTCGAGCTCCTAGGCATGGAGTTGACATCCAGTCTCAACTTCGGTGCCTCCATTGAGTACAAAGCCCAAATTGCGGCCAAATCTGGGCATCCTAAATAGAGTGAAGCGATACTTTACGCCTGGACAGCTTTTAACCCTATACAAAGCGCAAGTCCGATCCTGCATGGAGTATTGCAGCCACATTTGGGATGGCTCAGCTAAGTATCAGCTTTCCGCGCTTGACTCGGTGGAACGCAGAGCCAAGAGGCTTATTGGCGACGTTGAGCTGGCGGATGCCAAGCTACACAGCTTGGCTCATCGCCGCAAGGTTGCCTGCTTGTCGGTCTTCTACAGACTGTACTTCGGTGAGTGTGCTCAAGAACTCCACGACCTCATCCCACCAGACCCCTTCTACCATCGGACATCTAGACGCATTTCAAGTTATCATCCTTACCTTGTTGCCATTCCGCCATTTCGCACCAAGCACTTACAAACATACATAATGCGCACATCGAATGAATGGAACTCACTACCTGCGTCTGTGTTTCCGAACGCATTCAACCCGAATCTCTTCAAAGTTAGAGTGAACAGGCTTCTTTTGGATAAGCTCACTCCATCGTCGACTCTGTCTCTGTCACCTATGACCTAGACTAGAGTCAAGAGCAAACCCATCACAAATAAAAAAAAATGCCCAACCGTTACGTAACAATATTCATAATGACCAGACAATGTGTATATAAAATTTCAAATCATTATTCATTACATTGCCTGATTTGACTTTACTGGATTCGTAAAGCCCGGGCATTATAAATAATACCCTGACCACTTGGTCCATGACATATATAACAAAAATAAAAGAAAATGTATCACAATGAAATAGGCTTTACAAGTTTTACGAGTAATAGTCGACCAACTTACAAAATGTACTTGGAAAAGTAAAAAAATATATTTGAATGGCAAAGTAAATTTTGTCCCTTCGTCAGAGAAATGTTCGGTGCTTTCATTGTTTATGAATGTTAGTAATGTTACCAATTTATTTTGGAGAATGAAGCTATTTATACGGAACCCTCTGTGCGCGAGTCAGACTCGCTCTTGGCCGGTTTTTATTCACAATCTGTTAGAAAAATAAATCACCCATGAATATTCATTCACTAGGTGAACAGAAGCTTTAGCACTATTTCCAAATTGATGTATAAAGTTATTGCTCCTGAAGCTCATACTAAGTTATTCAGTGGCTTTGGAAAACTTGAAATGTTCGAGTCACCGGTGATTTTCGTAGCGTCGATAGCATATTGCAAGTAAGACGTCTGCTTTGTGACTACAATGTTCGAAGGATATTTTCAAGTGCTTTTTAAAGTTTCATGGGTACCTGGACGGTAGACGTTACATTCGTTGATTTACTTTTCTCTTTTGATTTCTGTGACAGAATAAAATTCACACTTTAAAAACGATTTGTCGTTGTTACATTTACCTATTTATTGCAAATCTATGTACATTAGTAGATAACAATGAACATAAATTTACACATATCACATCGTCAGCTTATTAATGATCTCACTGCTGGGACACAGGCCTCCTCTCTGGGGGAATGGGCCGTAATCCACCACGCGGGCCCAGTGTGGGTTGGTAGATGTAACATGTCTTCGAATGTTTGGTTCTAGGACATGGCGGTTTCCTCACGATGTTTTCCTTCTTCCTATGAAATAATTTACACAAAGTAAAGCGCTTGCCTGGGCTCGAACCCACGACCTACAACTTGTAAGTCGCGGCCGATACCACTGGAACACCACTGCTCTCCCTCGCTCGCACTCGCTCTCACTGCTCTTACATAATTTTACAATATATTACATTATATTAATTATAGATATAACTCCTGATAAATAATAATAATTAAAGCAACTGATATTTTAAACAAGTTTGTACCTAAACAGGTCAAGTCTAACCACAGACAAATTTATTTCCAAACAATAATGTATTTAGTAGGTCTACAAAACATAAGCATAAGAAAAGTACTGACAAAGCAGATGGTATACAAAAAAGAACTTTTGAAAACTATGTATTACTATCGGAAGCAGCTGCACAAATCCTAGATTTAAATACCACTAAAACCCTCTTCTAAAGTTAATTAAAACCAATAGCACTTGTACAATCTCGAACAAAACGTACGTCTGATTTCCTCTAAAAAGTTACATCACTACTTATCTGCAGCACTTTGCATTAAACTGTTTGTATCGAGAGCCGCAATACATGTCCCGTACGGCCCACTTGTGTCCAATCGATCTACATAATTACAGCCAAAGAAAAAACCACCCTAACTTTAAGAATTAAAGTTTAACATCACGCCAGCAAGAACTCGCATGGCGAGTGTTGCCGATAAAATGTTTTAAGCTCAAGAGGATTCTTCATACGCATTTGCCTTCGCTTTCTTTGAAACATGAATATTATGTTGAGGTCTTTAGAGTTGGCAAGTAACATTTTGGCGCTAAAGTAAGAGTTATAATAAGTCTATAAAAGCGCTAACTAGATTCTAAAGTGGTTTATAGGTGTTACAAATTGGTGTTAGAGCGCGCTCTAACCCTACTTTACCCCCGAATTAGGCACAATTTTTATATTACTTAAGGTTGTATAATGACGGTATACAAGAGTTATAGTAATTGGCTAAGAGGTACAATCAATGCTATAAGAGAGTTACGATAGCGGTAACAGGATCTCTTAGCGATACAAGAGGGGTAAATAAGCGAAAATTAACTCTGTTAGCGGTAAAATGGCAAAAATGGTTTTATATTACCTCTATGGGTGCTAAGCGGGCTACAGGTAGGCGTCAACTGACTCCTTAAGCAATACAGTAGAGATACAAAGGCGGTAAATATATTTTCAAGCGCTAAAAGGGAGGTAAATAGGTGATTTGTAACGGTCTGAACGCTATTCAAGATCCACAAATGCGATAAAGGTCCTCCCGCAAGAGTTTTTGATACCCGCAAAATAGTTTTCTAATTTTGCGATCTAACAAATAAATAATAATTTATTTTCAATGGTTTTATACGCGGTAACCTCAAGATGGTTTATATTAAACAAAAAAAGAGAAATTGTTTTACAGTGCGAAAGGAAGCGTATTTTTGCTGCGAAGGTAAGTACACTGTGAATAAGTTACATATTTATTGGTAAATAATTCGAGCGCCCGATGTATGTTGTCTATTTACTAAAAACAAATGTTTTGTCTAATACGGAGTGACACATTTTTTTTGTAAAAAAGTACAAAAAAAATGCCTTATTGATCTTATAATACTGTACTAGTAATGTAAATACATACTAAAGCAAAATACTTCATGGAAACCTTGTAAATATTTGTTTTTATAACCATAATCTAATATTTCATTATCTCAACATGGCGAACAAACGAATTTAGGGATCCGTAGTGCTCAAAACTTTAAACCATGTATTGATGTTATTTTTTATCAGTTAACTGTTTTGGACGAGTAGAATACAAAAAAGTTGGTAGATATAAATGATTATATTGTCTTAACAATTAATATTATATTATGATTTAAATACAATATTAGGTTTATAAACCTGACTATAAGACTATTAAATATCGTGTTTGTTTACAGATTAGACCAAAGTGCCATATTCTCGGCTTTATATCTCATCTCGCTCACACGCGCAAAAATGAAAACCCAAAAGTACAAGGAGATGAACAGAGAGTAGAAAATAACAATATTGAAAATGAGGCAAGTTCCAGCGCAGACCAGCAGCATTTCGGAAGTGCTGAAAACGATCAACTAGATGGAAAAGAAAAGGAAAACATAGGTGAAGGTAACCATGAAAACAATAATAACGCCCAGAACAATTCCACTATTACCACCGCAGCAGATAATAAGGCCCAGAACAATTCCACCAATATGAAAGTTGTAATAGAAGATGTTATATCTTATTTCTCATAATAATGCTCAATTATTAAATTTTGTTGTTCAGGAAGTACTTCGACCAACTTAAAGAAAAGCTAGGTTGGGGAGTGACTTTACAGATAAAATAATGTCCACTGTGAAAGAGTTACCGTTTGTGAACTTTTGAATATTGTAGTTTATTTCTATTTTTTTATTTAGAACGAAGGCCCGTCTATTTTTGTTTATCGAGGTACTTTCTGGCTACTACCGTCTTTATTTGTATTTTCTAATTATTTACTCTATCATTGTGATTATCAATTTGATGTTGATAGGAAGAATATCATTAGATTGGGTTTTGTTATTTTTATTTAAAATATGCCATAATTATTATAAATTTATCATAAATCTACAGTTTGGCGTGTTCGTTCTAGGCGAAGAGCTCCCTATATTAGAAGGCTAAAAAAACCTCATTTTGGCGGCAAGAGTCAAATCTTATCGCAATCGATTAAAAAGTAAAAAAAACACTTTTGATTTGTATTTTATACTTAATCAATTGCGATTAGTTTCAACTTTTGTTGCTAAAATGATGACTTTTTGTTTCAAGCAACTTATAACATTACATTACTTTAAGGTCGTAGCGTTGGTTAATTATAAAGAAAAAGTTAGTTGTGACCTGTTATTTGACTAGTAGATTTGTAAACGTGATTATTAAAGATATCTGTCAAAAATATAAGTAAAAAAAAGATCCTATTCTTTACCACCAAAAATTAGTTAAGTATTATTTTGTTATGTAACAAAATTATGTTAAAAAAAAAAGGAAAAGTTAGGTAACTTATAATACTTCTATAACTGTAACTGTTTTTGACTCTTAGATTAGTCAACGTGATTACTGAAGACATATTTTTTAATATTATATGTAAAATAAGATCCTATAAGTGATAAAAACAAGTCATATTATATTATAATGAAACAAAATAATTTTCCTAACATAGACAAGATAATTATGTTAATAGTATATAGGTAACTATAACCTATTCTTTAATTGTGATTATTGAAGACATATTTTTAACGTTATAAGTAAAATAAGGTCATTGTCAATAGGTATTACTAGCAAAAATTTGCTATTATGTTTTATGTTCCTTGTATAGGAGATAAGTATTTTGATAAAAATAAAAGATTTTGATTTATATTATATTTTGTTTAATTCCATAAATTTTCGGAGCATAGAGAATTATGATCTTCATTATCACCTGTAATAGCACAATCATCATTTTGAAAAGCATGTACGGAACCTTCAGGCTCACAGGAAACTCGCGCTTCACTGCTTTCCATAGGAATAGAGGACGTATTTTCAATAGGAATAGAGGAGTTCAAAATGCGATAATATTATCTGATCAATTTCTGTCTATTTCCACCAGTCCTACATTGATTTTTCCAAGTATTTACAACAATTTTTGTTGTTTTTGGTTGCGACGCCATTGTCAAAAACAAGTAGTCAATATAAGAAATACAGTAGTGACCTTAAGCGCTATTACTTTACCTTTAGTCACAAAGAAGTAACAATAGACGCTAGAGGATCTGTTATAGCGAAAAATTATACTTCTATTTGGCTTAAGGTAATGCAAGAGAGTTTTGTATAACTTCAAGCATTTGGTTCTATATTAGATTAAATAAACACTATTGTAAAGCTGGTAGCGCTAATTAACGCTATTGTGCAACTTTAGGTTCTTGTAAAGAGTTTAATATCACCTGCATAGCACTTTTGGAGGTAGTAGCTAATTCTTATTCTTATTTAGATCTTAGAGTTCAAAGATTCACTTAAAGCTATAACACAAAATGCTGTGCATGTACAACAGTGTTAAGATTTGCCATAATACGTCCATAACCTTTAAGCTTGCCTAATTGTCGCCCTTGTAACTCTGTATTATAAGTAGAAGTGATATACGTTACTTGTTTACGCCACTTTATCGCCAATAGTCATAAGTGCTGCTACTGTAATGCCTTTGTAGCCCACTAAGTAACAAAACAAGCTCTAATCGTCGCCTAAATGTTTGTTGGGGGGTGCTTGCGTTAAGTACTTTTCAATGGCACTGACCGAGATATATTTAGTTGGGGAAGCAATATATGTTACTAGGATACGGGGCTCTATTCTTAGCTATTAGTACTAAATATTTTTAGTTATTGTTATACAAGCCTTTCTTGTCACACTACAGGGCAAAGAGAAAGGAGGGCAAAGATTCTCTCTATTTATGTCAGCTAGGGTTCTTGTCAAAAGAAACCAACTTATATCACCATCCATCTTTATCAGGATCTGCCACATTTTGTGGCCACAGTGGGTCCTGGGTGTAGCCTGAGCGACTGTGATTAAGAAACAGGAGGACATAGACAGGTGATAATATCTTAAACGCAAGGCACCAAGTTAAGGGCTTGGCATCAACGCTAATGGCGAGTACATCACTCACCTTCGGTTTGCCGACGACATAGTGGTCATGGCTGAGACCATGGAGAGCCTCAGTAAAATGCTCGATGACCTCAGTAGAGCTTCCGAAAGAGTGGGTCATAAAATGAGCATGGACAAAACCAAGGTCATGGTGAATGCCCATGTTACACCCACTCCTATCAAGGTCGGAGACTCTACACTCGAAGTTGAGGGCGACTATGTCTACCTGGGACAAACGATCCAATTGGGTAGAGCCAACTTCGAGAAAGAGGTCAACCGTCGAATCCGACTCGGCTGGGCAGCGTTCGGGAAGTTGCGCGGTATCTTCTCGTCCAACTTACCACAGTGTCTCAAGACGAAAGTCTATGACCAGTGTGTGTTGCCAGTGATGACATATGGCTCTGAGACGTGGTCACTTACAATGGGCCTTATCTGGAAGCTTACAGTCACTCAAAGGGCAATGGAGAGGGCTATGCTCGGAGTTTCCTTGCGTGATCAAATCAGAAATGTGGAGATCCGCAAGAGAACCAGGGTTACCGATATAGCCCGAAGAATTGCCAAACTTAAGTGGCAGTGGGCAGGGCACATTGCTCGCAGAACGGATGGCCGATGGGGCCGAAAAGTTCTGGAATGGCGACTGCGAACCGGAAGACGATACGTTGGAAGGCCTCCCACTAGGTGGACCGATGACCTAGTTAAGGTTGCGGGAAGGCGCTGGATGCAAGACGCACGGGATCGGTCAATGTGGCGACGCCTGGGGAAGGCCTATGTCCAGCAGTGGACGTCTTTCGGCTGAAATGATGATGATGATGAAGGCACCAAGTAGCCATCAGAGTAATCTTAAAGACCACAAACATTTTGATTTCATTGAACCACATCTAAATTCTCGAAAACAAAATATCTACCCAAACAGTTTGTTTCTTTAAGTCCATTGAAACAAAAACAACTTAACTTGCGAATAACATTCTGTATACTTAGCTCCTATTGTCACTCGTTTTCCGTTTTCAAGATTTTCCCAAGACATTTGCTGAAAACTTGTTTAGAAACATACTCGCTTTAATTTCCTGATCATGCAAATAAGTTGCCGTACTTAGGCAGGCTAAAGTTAGTAAACACTTTAGTTTAAGAAAGGTTCTGGATTTGTGATACAAGCTGGAAAACATCGGTCTGATTTGGCTAGGTTATCTTAAGTCTGCCTGTATAATGGTGTAAGGGATCCACCTGATGGCACGACGCAAATTAAATTGCGTTGGTGGGCGATATAGGTCAGATTGCACGTACACAAATTTTCGCGTGCAAATGATTGAATTTATTTTATTATGTTAGGTTACTTTAGACCCTGCAATCAGAAATAGGAGCTCCGTCGACTATGTTGCTTAAATAGTAATCGTACGTACCTATTATATATTAAAACCAGGCAGAGTGTGACCATTTTAAATCCACCAAATTTTTTTCCACTCATACCACATAATATCAAAATTTGTTCCATATTTTATCGAGTAGGTATTTTTAACGTAAATATAATGAACTTAGGTGTATAAATGTTGACATTTTGAACATAGGTAAAACGACTATCGACATAATAAATCAGTCGATATTTTAATCTTAGACATTTCATACAATCGATATAGAAATTTTCGATGTTTTGAACAGTGACATTTTATCCGTAGTTTTTTTAATTTTCGACGTTCAAATATGTGCCCCATTACAGTCATTGTTACACTAACGGTACATGATATAGTTTAGTTTACTGTGGTAGGCTGGTGCCTTAGCTAGGCTTTAAGGGTCTTTGTTTCAGGTCACCAGGTCTCCACCCTCCAGCAGTTAGAGACATTTCATAATAATAATTAAAAAAAAAACATTTAACAATTTCAATTACAGGCTGTCTAATACTTTTTTTTTTTAAATTCTGAAGCTCAAAATGGAGTGTTCAAAAAAGAAAATATGGGAATTATAAATAAAATAAAAATTGTGGTTTGGTGTAGTGTTAGTTTGTTATTAAACGTTTTTGTGAGAACTTGAGTAAGTAGATGTGTTTGGTGTGTGTATGTATGTATGTAATTGTATCTAATTGCAGCCATACGAACGTACTTGCATTGCAATTAAAATGCTCTATCTGTGTATGTGATATAAATCGAATCGCGTTAAGCTGCGACGACAGTCGATAAAGTAAATCTTGAACCTTTGTTTATGAATTTAAATGCGAGGGAAGCCAGTAGGGTGCAAGTTACACAATAAGGCAAGTAAATCACTTGCACCGTTGTGCAAGCAATATTAAACGCTCAGCATAACCATGATGCCAGCTTCTACCGCTGTCACGAAACCTGATAAATGTTTACTGAACAAAGGCGTCAGCCAGATAAAATAACAATGCCTAGAAACATAACTTACCGCCTCACATGGCCAGCTAAGCGTTATTAGCATCATATTTCTTAAGATATTATTCAGAACTCTTCAAATGAAAATCTTCAGAGAAAAACAATTTGAATCCAAGCGGGGAAAGGCGCGGCCACATATCACGTTATTTGGGAGCGAGCCAACGTACTTGCGACCGGGGTCGACTTCGTGTCACTATTTATTATGTACCGGACCAATCTTTGTTTTACGTTTTATGTGTTCAAGCCATACTCCCGTTTCCAAACCGCTTGTTTATTTACGCACCTTCAGATTTATAGCTCTTATAGTTTTGTGTGAATTGGACTGTGCGATGAATATTTATGGGGTCGCGGAACATTTTTCATTCTTGCGGCTGAATATTTTATTATTCGAGAGAATGTTTAATAGTCCTTTTCACACGATTAAATAATCAATTTTTGTAACACAATCATACATTTAAAATAAATAGTAGAGATGAGGCGGTAGGAGCTCGTGGCTAAATAATAACAGCCGCACGGGTCGATCATCAAGGTTAAGCAACGCTTGACAAGGTCGGTCCGTGGATGGGTGACCATTTCAACATACCGAGTTTCCTCCGTGCCTCGGAAATCACGTTAAGCCGTTGGTCCCGTCTGTCATTTAAAGATCTTTGACAGTCGTTACGGGTAGTCAGAAGCTTGAGATCTGACACCAGTCTTGCCAAGGGGTACAGTGTTACCCAGTTACTGGGTTGTGGAGGTCAGAAAAGCAGTCGCTCCATGTAAAACACTGGTACTTAGCTAAATCCGGTAAGACTGGAAGCCGACCCCAATATAGTTGGGAAAAGGCTAGGCAGATAATTAGTATACGGCCGTCCGAATGTTTCCTAATACGCTTTTACCATACAATAAGCAAGGCATTGTTATGTAAAGCGTACATGAGCACAACTCCTCCCAAAAATAACCAAATGCGTGGCGAGTTTGTTTCGATCTAGTATGGCCTATGTTTGATCAAATTGATGCATCAGAGTTTCACCACAATTTTATTTTAGTGACAGACCGGATACAGTACAATTTCAGAGAAAACTATTAACAATGCAGTTATTAACATCAATTTATTTAAGCGTAGAAAATTATAAACGAAATGCGATCGAGAATTTTAAGAGTTTCAAATTATTTATCGGCCGTAAAATGAAGTGTCGCCCGGGAGCTCCCGGAAATTTGGGCCTACATTTTAATTTCGGATTTTTATCCGTAAATTTAAAATTAACGTTGGTAGCTATCTCGCTTTTGGTAACTGTTTTTTATCATTTACTACATACTATGACTATATTTAAGTTATCGATCCAAAATCCTCAAGCTGTTATTGGTGCATTGATATTATATTCTAAACAATATGAATGATATTCTTTAAAAGTCATTTTCAATCATAACCTATGTAAGGCACTAAATACTATGATTATTTTCAATATCCTCCTCCTCGCGTCGATTCCCCAATGCTGGGGGTCGTGACCACATCATGGTTTCAAAACCTTCTCTTTGATGATGATTCTCCATCTGCTTCTATTCTCAGCAACGTGCACGGCTACTGAGGCTTTGATGTTCAGCGAGGTTCGAATTTGGTCTGACCAGCGTATAGAACTTCTGCTTCTAGGCCGTTTACCCTCGACTTTGCCAGTGACAATTACCTTCAGTAAGTTGTCACCAGGTTTACGGGCAATATGGCCATAGAAGTCAAATATCTTGCGGAGGCACACATTCCACAATCTAGGCCTTTTTTCAATTTTGAGATCCTGCAATATCGAGATGTTCGTCCTGTGCGCCGTCCACGAGATACGCAGCATCTTCCTGTAACACCACATTTCAAAAGCCTCGATGCGTTTGCGATCAGCGGCTTTTAAAGACCACGTCTTTGCTCCGTACAAGAAAGAATATGGAAAAAACAAGGGAGCTGACAAGTGACAGTTTTGTCTTGTTCGAAATGTTGCGGTCCTTCCATACTCCCTCGAGTTGCGACATGGCACTCTTTGCCATTCCAATGCGCCTGCGAATCTCATCTTCACACGATCCATTGTTACTTATACTAGAGCCCAGGTAAATAAAGTGACTAACTGTTTCGACGTCAAGTGTACCACTGAGCCTTAGTTTGGACGTGCGGTCCACCACCATGATCTTCGTCTTGGACCGGTTTATGGAAAGCCCCATCTCACCACTGTATCTTTTCATCCTGTTGAAGAGAGGGCTCATCTCGGTTTCGTCTGCTGCGTCGTCAGCGTAGCGCATATCTTATATATTTTCAATATAAATAAAGTTATAAGCCCGTTGAATTGCCATACTTAAGTGGCAGTAGGCATAGTACATTTCTCACAAAACGGGTGGTCGTTGGAGCCGAAATTTTCTCGAGTGGAGTCCACGTACCGGAAGACGCAAGCGTTGGAAGGCCTCCCTCTAGATGGACCGATGATCTGCTTAAGGTTCGCGGGAATCCGCTGGATGCCACAGGACCGGTTGAAGTAGCGACACTTTGAGGAGGCCTATGTTTATCAGTGGATGTCTTACGGCTGAAATGATGATGGAGATCATCATTATCAATCGCGACGAATCTAAACCAATTTACTTAGGGTGGGCCCTCTTCATCTTTTTTCTCCATTGTGCATGTTAAAAAATACGTGCAAAATCGCCTGTGAAATGATCATCACGATGAAATAAAATATAAAAAACTAGCTGTTGCCCGCGGCTTCGCTCGCGTGGACCATCCCACAGGACCCGTTTTCGGGTTTAAAAATAGCCTATGTCACTCAGGAATAATGTAGCTTTCTATTGAAGAATTTTTCAAATCGGTCCAGTAGTTTCGGAGCTTATTCGGTACAAAGAAACAAACAAAAAAATCTTTCCTCTTTATAATGTTATTAGTATAGACGTACAGATAATATGGAAGGTAAACATATAAATAACTGCCAATGACCGAAAACTCACTGCATTTCGATAATAATGTCAGTGAAATGGAATGACCTATCTCTTCGACAAATAGTAGGTTTGCCTTGACTAATTTACTAGCTTTTATTGGTTCCTATGAAATGAGTTTCATGATAAAAGTTTTCCAACGTATATTTGCTACTGGCCTTTCACGATATTAGGATTCTGCGAACAACTGTAACGGAGTTTTGCTTCTCCGCTGGTGAATATGCATGTCCAGTATGGAGTCGCACCACCCACTCCATCCTGGTGGATACAGCTCTTAATGAGACGTATCGATATATTTCCACTTGGTGTCTCAAACCAACCCCAGTACGAATGCTGTATCCACAAAAGTTCGCAGTACTGTGGCGAGCCGCATAGCAAGGTCGAAAGCTGAAAATGACCCACGCCACCCAATGCACGGCCGCGGCTCAGAGCCTCGGAGACTTAAAGAGAGTAAAAAGTTTCCTAGCATGCGTAGGCCCATCCCATGGTAATACCACCTCGGAGAGATGCGGCCTTTGGCGTGAGAAGCTCATGCCTCCTGACCATTTCATCGGGCCATCGGAGAGCCTTCCACCTGGGTACGCGTTGCCATGCCTCACCAGCAGCCTAATTGCGTAAGTGAGTTCGGCAGGGCAAAGGGAACAACTCCATGAAAGTGTATGATACATTTCCTTTAAATGTTTTCGATATTGCGTAATAATTTAGAAAGGGTACTTCTTCCACCCTACTAGTTAAACTCACATATTCTTTCGAGTGTATTACGCAATACGATAGTCATTATTTTAAAGGTGACGTCACCCTTACCTATACGTGTTCTATGCCAAATTCACTTACCCAATTGCTGGCAAACTCTAAACAGACTCCGCACTCAGGTCGCAGGTGGAAGTTCTCAGATGGTACCAATGTCCAGTTTCTGTGCGGCGGCGGCGCACATACTGGTATTTGCTCGATCTAGGCGGCCAAAAGTCCCATTATCAAAATAACAATTGCATTCATGAAAACGAGTTCCAGTATAGAATACGAACCCGGGCACAATACTCATGCTTTATTTATCTGCTATCACGCACCACGCACCTGTAGTGTCACTCGAAAGTTGACCGTTTCACCTAGTGTACGTATCTGTTCTCGGCGCTTTTCTAAACATTAAACTTTCAAAGTGATTTTTTATGTTATGAAGTTCTTATTACGAATTGAAAGTGATACATTCTGATGGACAAGGTAAGAGATTTACAAACTAACATAAATAAAGTTATGATCAACTAACAAACAATTTTTTTTTAAATATAAAGAGTCATTTTCATACCGTGATTTCCTTCAATATTTTTCTTTGCCAGTGTTTTTGTTTATGTACAACCATATAGGCTTTAGAATACTGCTAGAGTCATGGATGTTCAATAATAGTACATTGTGATACAAGGGTGGAAAGTAGGTTATTGCAAACGAGCTGTCATTAACAAGCCCGAGCCGAAGGCGAGGGTTTTTAATGACACGAGTTTTCTATACAGTTGTGAGAAATAGTAAAAACAAATCAAAGAATTAGATTTGTTTATTCACAAAAAGTAAAATTTTCAATATGGCGCGTTTTTGCAACTAGACATATTTTTTTACAAAGAAAACAGCCTATACAGCCTATTCGATTTTTGACAAACGTTGACGTGAAAATAATTAACTTAAAACTGATAATTAAATATATTAAACAACTATTTAAAAACTTTTGAGAATTCAATGCTAAAACGTACGGAATCATTCGTTTTTCCTCGTATAAAATCTATACCATTTTATTCTATGTATTAAAACTCCTTGCTACTAAACTTTTTTAAATTGACTTATAATAATGGCGCGTTTTTGCAACTGGACATTTTTTTTTTGCAAAGAAAACAGCATATACAGCCTATTCGATTTTTGACAAACGTTGATGTGAAAATAATTAACTTAAAACTGGTAATTAAATATATTAAACAACTATTTAAAAACTTTTGAGAATTCAATGCTAAAACGTACGGAATCATTCATTTTTCCTCGTATAAAATCTATCCCATTTTATTCTATGTATGAAAACTCCTTGCCACCAAACTTTTTTAAATTGACTTATAAATAATGGCGCGTTTTTACAACTGGACAATTTTTTTTCAACGAAAACCGCCTATACAGCCTATTCGATTTTTGACAAATGTTGATGTGAAAATAATTAAATTAAAACTGGTAATTAAATATACTAAACAGCTATTTAAAAAAAAAATGAGAATTCAATGCTAAAACGTACGGAATCATTCATTTTTCCTCGTAGAAAATCTATACCATTTTATTCTATGTTTGAAAACTCCTTGCTACTAAACATTTTTAAATTTACTTATAAATTTAAAACTAAACTGCAAACATAATGATCGAGCTCGTAAACAAAAGTCACGACCGCGTAACAGAAAGATGCCTATGCGTATGATTTAACTTTCGAATCATAATTATAGCCTCTGAAAGTACGCCATGTTTAACAACTGTATTGAAATAGTACATTGTGATACAAGGGTGGATAGTAGGTTATTGCAAACGAGTTGTCATTAACAAGCCCGAGCCGAAGGCGAGAGTTTTTAATGACACGAGTTTGCAATAACCTACACACCCGTGTATCACACGACGTTTTTCAATACAGTTGTGAGAAACAGTAAAAACAAATCAAAGAATTAGATTTGTTTATTCACAAAAAATAAAATTTTCAATATGGCGCGTTTTTGCAACTGGACATATTTTTTACAAAGAAAACAGCCTATACGGCCTATTCGATTTTTGACAAACGTTGATGTGAAAATAATTAACTTAAAACTGGTAATTAAATATACTAAACAACTATTTAAAAAAAAATGAGAATTCAATGCTAAAACGTACGGAATCATTAATTTTTCCTCGTATAAAATCGTATCCCATTTTATTCTATGTATGAAAACTCCTTGCTACTAAACTTTTTTAAATTGACATATGGCGCGTTTTTGCAACTGGACCCTTTTTTTTCTACGAAAACAGCCTATACAGCCTATTCGATTTTTGACAAATGTTAATGTGAAAATAATTAAATTAAAACTGGTAATTAAATATATTAAACAACCAGTTAAAAGACTTTTGAGAATTCAATGCTAAAACGTACGGAATCATTCATTTTTCCTCGTAGAAAATCTATCCCATTTTATTCTATGTATGAAAACTCCTTGCTACTAAACTTTTTTAAATTGACTTATAAATTTAAAACTAAACTGCAAACATAATGATCGAGCTCGTAAACAAAAGTCACGACCGCGTAACAGAAAGATGCCTATGCGTAAGATTTAACTTTCGAATCATAATTATAGCCTCTGAAAGTACGCCATGTTTAACAACTGTATTGAAAAAATATTTGCAGCATTTTTGGGTAGGTACTTACACGCTTTAGTTTATTTAGACATTGTAGACTACAGTAACTAAAATTTACGTAAAAACGCTATTACACAATTTTATAGGAATCCAGATTGACAGTTGATTTTCTATTTTTAATCAAAATTTTAAGAAAATTCTTTATTCAAATAGTGAAATTCACAAAAATGAATCAATAACGATACAAAAAAGTTAAAATAATATCCTCAATTGCGGCGATACTCTAAAACGTACTTGATTCCTAGACACTTTTGATGTATGTATCTACATTTTTTTAACGTTTTATCCATTTAAATTGTCCTATTTTTATTTTTCAAAAAAATAACCTAAACATACTTCACGTCTCATGCAAACATTCGAATCAGTGTGAGAGCTTGAAATTTAACTTTAAATGCAAAATGTTTTCGAGCCACCATTGAGCAAAACATGAATGGTGCAAAATATAAATTGCTGTTTGAGCTAAAACTTTGCACACGTTCATAAATAAACCGCGTGTAAACACATATCTATAATAATTTAAGATAACTACGCTTATAAGAATTGGTTTTTAGACCAAAAATCGATAATTTTTAACAAATAATCGAGTTAACAGCTGAGATAGTGGTAAACCGCAAGCATTTACAATCACATAAATAATTATTAGTAACATTTTTTTGAATTTATCGACTTATATAACAGATCGATGTAAATTGCGTTGACAGACGATGCCACACGTACGTAATCACTAAGAAAATTTCTAGTGCAAATTGTTTTTTTTTTTCGATTATCTTTATATAAAACTATTGATTTGTTTCGTATTGCGTACATGTGAACGTTCTTGCAATTTTTTTAAGTAGAAATCGCTTATCGGTGTGCTTTAAATCGAATGGCGTTGAGCCATCTCGCTTATTGTTTTCTGTTCATCCTTTCCCCATTGGTATTGTAGATCTAGGGTGGGCTAACATTTTTCATCAAGTTCCAGAACAACATAGAAAAACACTACTTAAATAAATATTTGTCAAGAACAAATAACCAGCTACCGAAACCGAAGAACCTATCGTCCCGATTACTGGTATCATTCAATTTACGCACACATTTCCAACACAGCTTTCCACGAAAACTTTAACCCTTCACCGCATCGGACGACCGTCAACTACAATAAATGTTTCCCTTCCATTTCGCAAAACGGTACTCAAACTTCAATGTATGTAGCCTGTATTAGTATGAGATCCCATTACAAAAATGTGCTGGAATTTTGTTTTCGATTAAATTGATCTTTATTAATAATTAATTATGTATATATAATAATATTTATTAAAAAAAAAATCTCGCCGTATCTATCCGCAAACATTTTTAATGTTTTTTACCCGGCTGCAAGGAAAGGGTTATGTTTTTCGCGCGTATCTTGTATGTTTGTATGTATGTAATATTCTTTATTACCTCGTATCTATCAAACCACTTGACGGATTTTTATAATTAAGACATCCTTAGATAGGTCTTGGCCGCCCAAGTGTTCTTAGATAAGTGCCGTTGAAAAAAAAGAAACATGGCGGATTTTGGGTGCCATATTGTAGGTGTCGCAATATATTTTTTCTTCGAAACCCATCGAGTGGGGTATCAAAATGAAGGGTTTTTGGAGGTGATTAAGAAAATATATACCACTTACATGTTTATATTCGAAAAAAAAGTACAACTAAAAAGTTGTTAATAATTAATAAAAAAAGTTAATAAAATCAAAAAACCCGACTGCTTCAAAAGCGTAAACAAGAAGAAAATCTTGCTGTGCAGTCGGAGGATACATCTGGTTTTGGTCAGCCGGCTTGCGAATTTGTATGCTTTGACTGCACAGCAAGATTTTCTTCTTGTTTACATATTTTTAGTTCGCTTTTGTTTTGTTAATTTGCCCTATCTCCCCTAGGAATTTCTCCTCTATCGTGGATGCGTATGCAACACAATCTAGCTTTAGCCTTTAGCCACCATTCTTGGGTTACCAGGTTTAGCAGGTAAACTGGCAACCTAAAGATTGCGACTAACTGAGAGCTCTAGCAACCTTAAGTTTTCATATTGATAACTTCCCAAAAAGGAGGAGGTTATCAATTAGACTGTTTTTTTTAATATGTTTTACCTTAGGACTTTTTATTGGGCGAACCGAATTTGACGATTCTTTTTTTATTTGAAAGCAGGTGCTTGTACATGACAATGTTTCCATTTGTTCCAACAATGGTCCCATTTAATCATCAAGACTTGGTGAAGAACTTCGGCGATATTCATCAGAACTTCAATAAATGACGGCAAATCACTCGGATGAGCTGCAATCACATTTCTGTTTATTATTTTTACCATTTCATAACATAACATCACACTGATACGCTCTAATGGGGTACGCAGGTGTGAACAGTTCGCCCTGGTATACTCTTATTCCACGGGTTTTGTTTAAGTTTCATGTTATTGGGTTAATCTATTCTGCTTTCACTTTGGGCAAAGTAGGTACCTATTCTATAGAACTGGTCCATTATAAACCAAATAAAAAGTGAAAAAAAGCTTTTTACAAAAAATACATCCGACTTCCAAATAAAAACACTACAGAGTTAAAATAACTTCAATTTCGGAAATTATTGTCAAAAAACGAATAAACGAAAGCAGGAACACCGACACCGACATCCGAAATCGAAGTAATTTTTCACTCTATAGTGTTGTTATTTAGAAGTCGGTTGTATTTTTTATACAAAACTTTATTTCAAGTTATATTGGATTCACTTGAAGATCTTGTATATTAATTTAAGTAACTGTAGCTACATTTCCAGGCGACCCTGCACTAATTTATTGTACTATCAAGTATCATTCGTGAAAATTAAGTTTAATCAAAAACATTAATATCTGCAGATTTCGCTGTGGGATCTTAGGCTATATACTGTTTGTTTAATCTGTGGCCTCTGTGACAACAGTCTGGGTAGAGTCTGGGTTTGTTTTTCATTACGCACCGGAATCTCATTTCGTTCGTAATTAAACAGGACAAGTTATGTTTTGCGCGTTCTGCTGTACACGCGACAACGTTTATGTTTGTAAATATTATATTTTGTTTTGTAAGTGACAGGTGTCGGGTTCAGTAACAGTTGTGCAGAGGCCGCAAATGAAGGGTTGATGTTGACGTAAAACTAATTTAACGGCATTTTCCTTCTTAGTGACAGTTTTGCTTACTTATTAAATACAAAAATGCCGAGTAAAAATCTAAATAGTTTCTGGCGATTAATAAGGCTTCTTGTAAGTTTTAAGAACACATTTTCTGAGACGGTAAAAATCTGTAAAATGAGTGCTGCCAGAAATGGGGTGCGATTGGAGATGTCTATGTAAGAAAGAAAGAAAAATGTGTTCATTGCCATTAATAAAAAAAACACCTTAAAATTAAACATAAAAAATCATTAAAACTATTAATGCCAAAAGGGCCTCGGCTCAGCATTATGCCAAATGGTAATACAGGGTACAACACCTGAGGCTGATTTTCAGCTCAGCTCACGAGTGCCATACGCTCGAAAACACCAACGAACATTTATGAGAAACTGTTTTTTTTGTAAAAAACACCTTAAATAAAATTCGAATTGCGACTATTAATAAAAAAAAAATAAAAAAAAACTAAACTGTGTGCGCAACAAAAGGGAACAAATAAAATAAAATACTTATTTTATTTGTTCTCTTTTGGGGTTAAAAAGTTTTACGTCATTAAAGCGGGAGCAGGTCGCTGCACTAAAATAAATTAAAAGACAATAATAAAAGCAAAAATGATAAAATCGATCAATGTATAAAATTGATGAAACTTGTTTAAAATTGATAAATTAAAATATAAACAATAATAAAAAATAACGACGATTAAAAGTAAAAAATTTGGTAAAATTGAAAGACGTATAAAATTGATAAAATTTGTTGATTGATAACTATGCCAAAATTGAGAAATGCATAGGGTACAATGATATACTCAATAAACCTAGTTCATAAAAAGAAATAAAAATAATAACAAAAAAAATATGTATATTGTGCTTTAAATGGCTGTGTGTAGTGGACTGCTATAAGGTTGATAATGATGGTGATGATAGAAATCTTATCTCATGGCCGAAACACAGGATGGTACGAGTAATGGACCACCTTTTTTTCAATCTATCGTGTTTACCATCACTTAACTCGGAGAGATAATCATGCACATATTGTATCCCATAACCCCCAAACTTGAACCACGTAATAATATTTTATGTAAGCGTATTCCTCGATGCAGTAATAGCCGTCGTGTCTACTTAATGGACTCGTTACCCCGAGATTAACTGTAGCTAGGAAATTGGGTCTTTACTCCTAATGGATAAATCTTGAAAATGCGGCGTTTGCATCTTCCGTCTGAGATGCGGACGAAGCGTTCCACCGAATAATTGGATGATGCAGTAGCAATGCTGTAATTGGTGTTCTATGGACTGACAGTTTCGACGTTCTGATTTTAGTTTTTAAATGGTTGCAGTGAATCGTGACTAGTATTTACGGAATGAATAAGCAAAACCTCCTCTTCGATTCCTTTTTTAAGAGTTAGAGTTAGAGTGATATCATATCCATTGGAGTTAAGCTGTTCGTCTGTCCCAGTCACAGATTATGACTTTATCTGCTGAAAACTTTGAACGTCTTGGTATGATTAAGTAGGTAGTAGGACTCTAAATCTTTACGCTGCGTCGGTCGTGTCTAAATGCCTGATACAATCTTTGTTCATATGAAAGCACTTTTTGAATTAGTATAGTGTACAAACTGAATGAATAACAGTGACAACGCATTGCGATACATATAACACATGAAAATAGTGTTTTTATAAATTATTTCATACTCTAAGAAAGTGCCACGGACTTCTGTAAAAGTGCAAATGGACACTATTCTTAGTTTTAACATAATCTATCACGTAACATATTAAGTAAGAGTTAAATTACTTATTAGTATTTTAGGCTAGATCGTAATTAATTATTTAGAATTTTGTTCTTACTAATAAATAATAAAAACAATGGAAGCAAAGCAATTAAATGATCATTCCTTACTTTAAAAAAAAGCCGGTTTGATTGTTTGTTAAAAAGTTTTTATTTTTCTCTTTTTAGTTTTGGTAGGTATCTCCAATTAACATGATCATTTATAGCAAAAGTACATCTCATGCCGATTCCAATAAGCCCAAACACGACTAGGATACATTGTTTTATTTCGGCGTTCCAGTGCCTACCTTCCAGCTTCATCATCAGATCAGTTCGATGGTGCCATTTTCATCAGTTCCATTTATTTATAAGTATTTGCTTCAGCATAGTAGGTTAACTATTCGAGATATCTTATACCCGTGACATACTTAGCATTTAGGAGTTCCAGTGGCCACCTGTGCTCTTCTCCACCAGTTCCACTTCACCAAATGATACTTTCTGAGTGCAAAAGATTGCATTGTTGATGAAAATACCAAAATTTCTATATGTATGCCTATAATATTTGAGGAGTTCCCTCGTGACTCTAGGATCCCATCATCAGATCCTGACCTAATGACAATGGGACCAACTGGAAAGGGTATACCCTTTAAAACAAAAGAAGAAGATAAGATTTATTGAAATCGGTCCAGGCGTCTTTGAGTAATCGGGGAACATACATAAAAAATCAAAAAATATTCCGACGAATTGAGAACCTCCTCCTTTTTTGATGTCGGTTAAAAAAAGGCTTATTACTTCCACGTGAAGCCTTACACTGTGTCACAAGTCAGTGTTATTATTCATGTAAGCCCTGTGCGTTGTCTCATTTGTGCTGCAGCCCAAATACGAATATGGCCGCTATGTTTCTGGGAGATAAGCTCATTTCTTATCACGCGGGGTATGAGGGTAACATATGAAGCCATTACTGTCGCTCCGAGAGATTTGTCATTGAGTGAAATCATTTCATGTGTACGCAAATGTGTGGATGGCTGTGTACGGGTACTAAGAGATAGCTCAAACAACAACAATTGTTAATCAGAGAGACTACGCCTATGTTACGTTTTATGAACGAGGTTTAATACTTCTGTGAATAGATGTATCTACTGGATGTAACGTTAAGATGCGATCATATTTTAAACTGCTTCTGCCCATGTATAACAACCACAGATATAAAGCTAACTAGATGACGCGATTGTATGTACTTCGCGTGTCAAATAATAAATTGTAGTTCAAAAACTAAAAAACACGCTTTAATGGTAAGGATAATGGGACAAACTGTTTAAATTATTGCATTGTCATCGGTCCTTGATAAGTGTGCAAAGTTTCAAATCAATCCAACGTTTTGAAGTGGGTGAAAATCACGTTCAAAGATTCCGTTTCTTTGATACATAGATACATACATACCAAGCTAATAAAAGCGTGTTAAAAATGGAGTAAAATTACGATCAATCGTAATTTGAGCTTTTCATCTAGAATTATCTAGAAAAATGCCTTATTATGCCATATCGAGCTGTAAATACTGTATAGAAAAAATTGTCCGAGGCATTGCAAATTATTTATTTGATTGATAAGTAAAGTTTTTAAATTGTTTGTGAAAAAGTGGCTCGCTTGGTTTTCATACAGATGGAGGATTGGAGGACAACATTTTCCGACGATGTCATAGTCAATTTACAAAATAAAATTCGGATTTTCCCTACAAAGTTGTAGTCAAGTCAATTTGTATGACAGGTATAATTTATTTTTAGAGAATTGGCTATAACTTCCTTGGAAAAGATTGTTTATATACATAAGCAGAAGCAGTTTTTAAAATATGGTCGCACCTTTTTGTTACAACCTGTACCTATACAGTATTTGATTTAGAGTCATGCTAATTTCGTTAGGCATGAAGGCGAAAGCTACTCGTATAATTTGGAACTTCAGCAGGAATTTGTCTCAAAAAAATAAAATATTTATGTTACCTAAAACATTAATGTTCCTTGTTTTTATATTAATGTTCCTTTGTATCTTTGAATTTATGGGTAAATTTTGCAAATAAATATATGATTTGATTTGATCCGTAATAGGAATAAATTGAATAAGTATTTATGAAGTTCTTAATCTAAGGTTAAGTCGCAACCATTTCCAGACATTCGGTCTAAGGATGCATCCAACTGAGAGAACGTTACACGCAAATTATGATTATTATTAAGATGGATATCTTAATGGCATTGAATTATAGTTCAAAGGAAACAAAAAACCGGCCAAGTGCGTGTCGGAGTCCGCACATTTAGAATTCCGTACCAAACCGCAAAATCAAGTTGGTTGTAATAGGAAAAAAAACAGCCAAGTGCGAGTCGGATTCGCGCACGAAGGGTTCCGTACTATTATCACAAAACACGCCAAAAAAATCACGTTTGTTGTATGGGAGCCCCACTTAAACATTTATTTTATTCTGTTTTAGTATGTGTTGTTATAGCGGCAACAGAAATACATCATCATTGAAAATTTCAACTGTCTAGCTGTCACGGTTCATGAGATATAGCCTAATGACAGACAGACAGACAGACGGGCGGACAGTGGGGTCTTAGTAATATGGTCCCGTTTTTACCGTTTGGGTACGGAACCCTAAAAATTATTTATATATAAAAGTTCAAAGAAAAAATCAGATTTATCGATATATTGATATTTGTTAGTAAAATATACGTTTTAATAAACATTATCTCCAAATTTCAAGTTCATAGATCAATGGTAAGTAAAAAAATTCTTCGGAACAAAATTTTGTAAAATAAGCTGACTTTGGTGGCTTCTTATTCCTTTGTTTCCCAATATTTTTAAAACAAATAAAATTATTCTTTAAAATATTTTTGTTTTCAACAAGCTTTCTCGTATTCTTCTCATCAAACAATAACTAGTCCGACATTTTGGGCCGTCCGCTATTTTGGACTTTGAATGACCACTTAGCTAACCATGCATTGTCATCCAAACTAAACATGCATGCAAAATTTCATTTTAATCGGTAGAGGATAACTGCTTTAAAATTCAGTTGCAAGATTTGACCCGAACGCACTTACATACATATATACATACATACACTGCATGTTAAATAAAAGCTTGTAAATGCAATATTTATCTACTTAACGATTTCTAATGAATGAATGAATGAATGATACCCCACTCGATGGAGTAGGTCAAATATTTTTTCGCTCTTTCTTTTTATCTGTATGGGATCCCATACAGCAAAAGGGGAGAACGAAAAAATAAATATTCTTGTCAATTTGTATGGCTTTGGGTTAACAAGATGCTTATGATATAAAAAATTGAAGACTGTACCGTTTGGCTGTAAATCCTGTGTGACAGACGATAGACAGACACGCGAATGACAGCAATAGGACTCCGTTTGGACCCTTCGGGTACGGAACCCTAAAAGTAGCTTAATGAAATATTTCTATCTCCATGAAAACTATTATTTTCCAGGAACTACACGGCCAATTAGATTTATTGTAAAGAAAAGGAAACAAAGATAGAAAATTTTTAACGAACTGCTATTTCGACTTCCAATAACACTGATATATCTTTTACAATCTTCGTAAGGAACATATCTTCATAAGGAATTACGAAATAAAAACACTTCAAAGGAATTATGAAATGACACAGAATTTTATTGCCGAGAGTCAACCAAATAGGAATTCGAAACACATAATTATATTTCTGAATGGAGTTTTCATTAGCAATGGTTAAGTCGTAGCGTCTTTTTAACAATATATATATATACAATCAGAGAAAATACGTAATTCTATAACGACATATTAAAAAAAAAACTTCACACGGCCTACGATTGTCAACAAACCTCCAAAAGTAGTAAATATTTATTTGTAAGAGGAAAACGTTTGATGGGAGGATTTTGTAATATCCGCCCACACCATACATTCCTACGAACTAATATCAAATATTCGAAAAAGAATTTATTTTCCTACACCAAAACCATTTTCATCAGTCGTGAACGTTTTATAAAGATTTGATAGATACAAAGAAATAATGATTTAGTAGCTACCTTCACATCATCTATGAACGTTTGTAGCAATATCAATCTGCCTTACTTTTTTCCAATAGTTGGAGGCCGCTTCTTGTAGATTCAGCTGAGTACCATATTTTTACATGCAGCGAATGCCTAGCTGACCCCCACATTCCAGTAAAACGATACTCTTTGGCAAGATTGTTCTAAAATTTTATGGCCTTTGACTGCAGTACCGACTGTCAAAGATCTTCAGATGACAACAGGGACGAACGGGCCTTTTTGGTCTCGCACGGGGTTATTTATTTTTATTATTGTTTGTGTTTTGCTTATCTCGTGTCTCCTGTGCGGGTCACAAATAAATATTTTTCTTTCTTTCTTTTCTTTTTTCTTTCCACGGCGGCACGGTGGAGTATTGGATGGTCCCTCATCTACCGATCAACCTCAGCAAGCTTTGCTCAACCTTGAAGGCTCCACCCGTGTGGCTTCTGGGTTCTCTTCCTCTATTTTGTTTTATAAAAACAAAGAGCAACTTTGTTTAAATAAAACGCTGTTTGTACTTTTTTCTTTTAACTTTAGATCTTTTAAACAACGCAAAGGATTTTAATGCAATTTTCAGCAATAGATAAAGTGATTCAAGAGGAATGTTTTGTAGTAGAGAAAAGCCGAGAAATTCAAAGATTTGTAATGTCATGTCGTAACAAACATATTTTTGTGCGCTTACATTGCAAACGCTGGCTAAATCTTACGAGATAGATCAAATTAATGTACTACGAAATTGTATACCTTTAAAAGATCGATGAAAAAGTTTGAGATGGTTTATATTTATCTCCCAAGGATAACCCACAGTATCCATTTTTATCTTTTACATATTACAAAAGAAATATCGGTTATATACCAAGCTATTTTAAACAATATGGTATTATTCCTTATCCAATTAAATACATTAGATACTTTGTGCATTTTATTTACATCAAAATTGCTCTTTACAGCATATCATTAGAATGAATATCTTAACTAACGCGCGCGAAAATAAATTCAAGCGGGCGGGCCTCACACTAATGAAGGGATCATACGAAAGAAAAAACGTGGTAGGTATAATAAATATGCTCTACTACCTTTGCAAAGCCTGGGCGGGTCGCCACTAAATAATAATTAAATCCTGTTACAATCAAAACAATATAAATAAAGTTTAAGGTTACACTAGTCGATAATTCTTCCATACAAACGTAGTCTAGGGATTACTCCACTGTTTGGCGATGTACGTTCAAAATAAAAAATTATATCAATTTGTCTCATTATTATCTACCCCTGTATGGAAACAAAAAAGTAAAAAAGAAAAGTATTTGAAAGTTATGAGTGTCGAAAGTTCCATATTTCAACACTAATTTAACGCATCTTTGGGCGGCAATAAATACGATAAGAAGAAGGAAAATTGCAAAACAGGCACCACACAGAGGTAGATTAGTAGTTCAACAATGCAAATAATTTTATTTTGAAAATATATATTCAGTAGTTTTTTCATGATATCTAGACTACCAAAGGTCTGTTTATAAAACATCGCGCGCTCGTCGCCGTCCTAAATCATCATCCATTTCGCTAAAAACTTGCAAAAGTGATAGATAATTCGTACGCGAACTAGCTTCTTACTGGTCATCACAGCATCTATCTCTTTCGGACGAGTTGTCGGATGAGATAGCAGGCATTTTAACCCCGCGCACAAAATAGTTCGAGCCGTCGACTAGTGTAACCTTAATAATTAACCCCATAATTCTGCTTGATTACATACTTATTACATTTAATAACTCATGAACCCAAGTTTTAAGTGATTTTGTTTTATTAAAGCGTTCAAATCAAATTAATTTTACAGTTGAATTTGTCGCTTCGAATAATTAATTAAAGTATCATGAAATAGATAGGTACTGATGATGATCATTCTGAGCTGCATATCATGGATGACAATATCTACATATCAAGGGTGTCTTTGATTTGAATGGAGGTTTAAACATATCAAAAACCTGACTGCATAAAAACCGCACAAAAAAAATTATGAACGATGTACAATGCTACATTTTTTTTTTGGCCGGTCAGTTTGCAAATCACATAATGCGTTGGTAGCCCGACTGCATTTTAGGATTAACGTATCGTTAATATCCTTATAATTTAATTTATAAGTTAATATAGTTTTAATTTCCAGTCCATCTCGTTTTTATATATTTTTAGTTCGCTTTTTATTAACACAAACGGATAAAAATTATCTGCAAAAGTAAATTTTTTTAGGGCTATTTAAATATTCATGCAATAAAATCGATTCGGTAATGAGTTAAAAGTTTCTGAATGTTCCGTATGCATGTTTTAAACACGCGTCTATACTGTGTGTATTTGCTGAAACCTATACAATTTAATGATTGTCTGAGTGCAGTTTATTGTGAAAGGAATTTAATAAACTAGCAGTTTTAAAATAATAATATTTTCAACAATATTGTTTTACTCGTAGATGGAAATATTGTAAATTCCTTGAAAGTTTTCCTTTAAACATCAGCGCTAATATTATTTAATTAATATCAAGCTCTACAAATAACAACAACACAAAGAAAACTAATACAACAACATTTTTAGGGTTTCGTACCCAAAGGGTAAAAACGGGAACCTATTACTAAGACTCCGCGAACCGTCTGTCTGTCTGTCCGTCTGTCACCAGGCTGTTTCTTATGAACCATGATAGCTAGGCAGTAGAAATTTTCACAGATGATGTATTTCTGTTGCCGCTATAACAACAAATACTAAAAACATAATAAAATAAATGTTTAAGTGGGGCTCCCATTCAACAAACGGCTTTTTTTGCCGTTTTTTGCGATAATGGTACGGAACCCTTCCTGCGCGAGTCCGACTCGCACTTGACCGGTTTTTAAAATAACTCAAGAGTTTTTCCATCAGATCTCCATTTTCAATATTAAACATTCAAATTGCAAATTCCATAAAAACCTGAAACACTTTTTACATAAAATTACATTACGGGCGAGCCATCTTGAAATGACTTTAACTACAAATCACGTCTTTCACTATTTCACACGAGGAGACAGGTTTTTAATCCATTTATCACTAAAATTAAATTCCAGATTTGTATGGAGCGAATGGTGTGCTGTAATGTGCCTTTGGTCACGGACTAGACGACTGGCTCCTCGCCAAGAGTGGGCCTTGGCAATAGCATGCAGCGTCAAACAAATATGGAAGAAGATGCTGTCGGAATTCATATTGCGACTCCTAGACTAGAAAGCAGTTTTGGAGATTTCAAGTCTCAAGTGGGACGAAAACGGCGCAGATGTTTTGTGAGCAAAGTTTGTCGTAAGTAATCGATGGCAGGCGTGCATATACGCGTTGTATATAACCAAGTATTTGTGTACCTTGACCCTTTCAATGTTACATCTAACCGAAAGTTTCTGTGTACATAAAATATCCTGTCAAATGTAAATGCATTATATGTATTTATCCACATTACTTGATTGTCTAAAGTGTCGTAATTATTCTTTTCATAAAGCAACATTCACACTCAGTAAAAATAGAACAAAATTGAATTCATCATTTCATGGCAAGAAAATCATTTCAACATTCCGGACACGAACTTCCAGTTGAGATTTTTGTTGTACGTTCGTTATGTTTCTAAATTAGAAGTGTATATATAAATTATCTGCTACTTTTCATACAGATGCCTTATTGCCTGTTATAGCACCATAATAAAACCATTTTTCTGCGTTTCTTTTCCAAAAGGTTGTAGTCCTGTAATTGGAAGAGTCAGTTTATTATCATTTATCATACTAACTTGTTCCTGAGGTTTTGCTCCCGTATCCTGTCTTACGTTTACTATGCATTTTAACCAGGATGAAAACCTCATACGGTGATAGCGATTCTATCAGTAAACCTTCAAGAGATTATCTACTACAAACAAGTATTTATTCCTCCTATAAGACTGGTTTTAATTTCTATTTCTGTGCACAATACACCTCGGAATCGAACCTATGCTTCAAAATACACGGAAGAAACCACCACTCCTTTGGCCAGTTGACTGTTTTCGTTGGTGATAGTGTTTTAAAACACTATCACGAAAGTAAAACTGGCCAAGTGCGTGTTGGACTTCGCACATTTAAAGTTCCGTACATGAGAAAAATCTGACTTAACAATACGTTGTTATTTGTTAGTAAAACATACGTAAAACTAATCATTATTACCAAATTTCAAGTTCATAATTCAATGGAAAGTTAAAAAAAATTGGGAGCAAAATTGGGACAGACGGACACGTGGGTGATAGCAATAAATTAATTAATTATTAAATATATATTTGGGGGCCACCCACGTCCGTAGGAGTGTACCCCATTTTTTGATTCCCTACACGTGGTCCCCGGATGGTGCAAATCAGGTGACACTAAACTGGTGGTAGGCTTCGGCCGAAGGCTTGCGACAACCCACAGAGCAAAGACGTACCGCCAAGCGGCCTAGCCGTGTTCCGGTATGATTAGCCAACTAGAGGAGTTGGGTCGAGATAGCTGTTCCACTACAGGTTGACCAGCCTGACGCGCGCTGTTAGGGATGTATCGGGAGACTAGTCGCGGAGGGTAGCGGGATCCGAGGCACGGTGCGCCGCTGGCCGACTGCAGGTAGTTGGAGGCCCAAGTAGTGTGCCAGCCACACACGACAGGCTGCCCCGCCAACTGTCGAAAAATCCCGGAATGCACCATCGTGCTGGTTGGCGACCAGACGGGAGGGCCGATGGACATTCCGAGGGGGCTCGGGCATCCCCGCAGTCACCAGACTAGTGCCCCAATGATGGCGTCCTTTCAGTGCGTGTCTGTAGGTTAGCAGCGTGGAACCTCGTTTCACTTCCTTCTCCTCTACTCCATTCACTCTTTTAAATTATGAACAGGAAAAAGAATACTAGAGTTAAACAGCGGCTGCACCCCCTCCTACACAAAGTGCACCTCACCAATATTAGAGGTTTGCACTCAAATATTATTGCAGTCCACCATCACCTGGAGGCTGAGAAACCAGAGCTCTTTTTCCTTACGGAGATGCAGTTAGCGAGTCCGGCAGACGTGTCGTACTTGTCTTACCCAGGGTTCACCCTGGAGCACAATTTTAGACCACGGGCGGGCGTATGTATGTACGCCCGTGACGACCTTTGCTATCGGCGTCTCCGTAACCTTGAGGACTCCAGATTCACAACGCTCTGGGTTCTCGTGGGCACAGGTCTGGATAATATTATCTACGCCTGTGTCTACCGTTTGCACTGAGGAGATCAGGAGACAACCAGGCTCACAGAGTACTTCAGTGAGGCGGCTGATGCGGGACAGCAGCGGTATCCTTCCGCCCAATTAGTGTTACTGGGGGACTTTAATGCCCACCACCAAGAGTGGCTCTTCCCACTGATCATGCTGGACGGTAAATGCGTAAGCTTTCGCTAGCGCTAAATCTCACACATCTGGTCCAGGGGGCAACGAGGGTACCGGATGTTGATTCGCACACAGCGAATTGCTTGGACCTTCTGCTGACAACAGATCCAGACAGATACTCTGTGTCAATAGCTTCACCTTTGGGGAGTTCCGACCACTGTCTGGTGAAGTCTGTGTCCGTCTATACCCTGCCCAATCACAGCCCAAGAGGCACCCGGCGGGGATGGCGGTACAAGTCAGCGGATTGGGATGGGATGCGATCTTTCTTCGCATCCTATCCTTGGCAGCCTACTTGCTTTTCTTCGGCTGATCCTAAGTCGTGCGCGAAATAAGTGACGGTCGTGTTGCGTCAGGGAATGGAGTACTACATTCCGTTCTCTGACGTATCATCATCGAAGTACCGTTGTCTATTGAAGACCGACCCTGGTTTGGCGCCGAATGTAAGCACGCCAACGCGCTTAAATATAGGGCGTAACTGGCTTGGGTCGACGCTCGATCGTGTAAGGCGAGTGACGTGGGTCAGAAGAAGAAGGCCTTCAATAGGGCTGCCAAGTCATGCAAGATGGTGTTGCGAAGGGCTCGGTTCGACCACATTGTCCGAATAGGGATCAAACTTGCTTCTTACCCAGCAGGTAGTAAAGCGTTTTGGTCTCTGGCTAAGTCGGTCAAGTTGAACTTCTGCCGACCCTCACTACCACCACTGCTGAAACCCGACGGGTCGCTGGCCCACTCCACTGAGGAGAAGGCAAATTTATATGCCTCTCTTTTTGCGGAATCTTCACGTCTGAATCCTGGTGACGCGTGGCCTCCTCTTTCTCCTGATGGATGCGAGACGAGTATATCAGGCATTCGTATCCAGTAAAAGGACGTCGTAGGGTGATGCGCAACCTCGACGTGAACAAGGCTAGCGGCCCTGACGGAATACCAGCAATTGTTCTTAGAACCTGTGCGCCTGAACTGTCTCCGATCTTGACACGCCTATTCCACCTTTCGTATGAGGCTGGAAAAGTGCCGAATGCTTGGAAGCAGGCTAACGTACAGCCCGTGCCCAAGAAGGGCAATCGAGCTGACCCGGCCAACTACAGACCCATATCTGTAACCTCCATACTCTGTAAGTGTATGGAACGCGTACTCAATATTAAGCTCCTGGCATACCTAGAAGCAAACGATATCCTAAGTGGCCGTCAATATGGCTGCCGCCGTAATCGGTCTACTGGGGATCTTCTAGCGTAAGCCATTCACATCTGGAGTGAGGCCATCGAGAGGCACGGGGAAGCGCTTGCCGTCTCCCTAGACATCTTGAAAGCTTTTGATAGGGTCTGGCACGAAAGCCTTATTGGTAAGCTTCCTTTATTCGGTTTACCCGGTGGTCTGTGTGATTGGATTGTAAACTTCCTGAGAGATCGGTCCATTCGAGTGGTTATCGATGGCTGCTCGTAAGACCACTTCGATATTAATGCCGGGGTCCCTCAGGGGTCGGTACTTTCAGCAATTTTATTCTCTCTTTGGATATGCAGACGACAGCACTGTTGCTGAGAGAAACTTGTCCAACGCCATGGTGGAGCACTTGAACCTGTCCTTGCAGGCAGTCTCCGATTGGGACGATGCCAATCTCGTCAGGTTTAATGCTGCTAAAACCCAGGCGTGTCTTTTTTCCGCGAAAAGGAGCCAATTTCACCCGGCTCTAACTTGCCGAGATGTGACCGTGCCAATAACTGACCATCTTGAGCTTCTTGGCGTTACGTTGAAATCGACTCTCAATTTTGGCGCATACATTGAAGCATAGGCTCAGGTGGCTGCCAAAAAGCTGGGGATCCTTGCAAAGGTGAGAAGATACTTCACGCCAGAACAGCTGCTCAGCTTGTATCAAGCGCAAGTTCGATCATGCATGGAGTACTGTTCTCATCTCTGGGACGGATCTGCCAAATACCAGCTTGATGCACTAGAGTCGATCGAAAAGCGGGCCAAGAAGCTCATCGGCGATGAGGCTCTGGTTAAGGCAAAGCTCCAGAGCCTTGAACATCGTCGCCGAGTTGCCAGCTTGTCGGTTTTTTATCGATTACCCTTCGGGGAGTGTGCGATAGAATTGCATGATCTAATTCCGCCCAGTCCGTTTTATCATCGGACTACCAGACGTACGGCGCTGCGCCACCGGTACATGGTGGACATCCCACCCATACGCACTAAACGTTTTGAGCTTACTTTTATTATGCGTACAGCTAAGGAGTGGAATTCCCTGCCGGAGTCTGGGTATCCCGATGACTACAGTCTGGGAGTCTTTAAGTCAAAAGTGAATGGGGTGCTTCTAGGCAAGCGTGCTCCATCGTCGACCGCATCATCGCTTGCCATCGGGTGAGATACTGGTCAAGCGCGAGCCTATATTAGATTTTTTTTAATATACGACTTTGACAAACTCGGGATTCTGGAATCTCCCGGTCCTTTGAAAGGCGTGTGAGTGGCCAAAGCCAATTCGCAGAGGCCTTATTAGACATGTATCAGAAAATGTGACACCAACCGACGTTTATCCCTGTATGCGCTACGCAAATGCACCCAAGGGCAATTCCCGGTTGGTGCAGGACTATCGTAAAATATGGAGAAAAATGTATTGGGCTATGGGTTTGGTGGGTTTAGTGAATCAATTGCCTAAAACTATAGATGGATTACTGGCCCCTGCTTGACCACTGTTGAAATGCACGGCTATAAAATGGCAGGGGGTGATTTGCACACTCAATTAATGGGCCTCCATAAAGGCTCAAGCACTTTAGTGACGTAGCGCCAAGAGGGCAACATATCCGGCGGTGCTTGAGGAGTGGAGAGGTATACCATGGCTATCAGGACAATCTCGGCAGTACGGTCAAGATCCATACCAGAATCTTAAGGGGTTAACTTTCTTTCTCCGAGCACGTTTGCTCTTGCGAATATCCACTCAAGCTAGCCAATTAGAGCAAGAGAGAGGTGGGAGCTCTGGTCCCCGTCAGTTTTCACTCCGACCGGCCAATAAAGGCAAGCCAAATCAACAAGGCTTCTCCCTGGAGATCAGGTCCGTGGGGTCACCACTGCCACCAGCTTGCCACAAAGCTGCCCTTCGGTTTATACCTCTCTTAGTCTGGCCTCTCACCCTAGGCATGTTGCGGCAAAGTAGAATCTACGGACACAAAAATAGGGATCATTGAAGCACACAAGCCTCACCACGAAGTTAACGTAGAGATACTACGGTTGGGTTATTATTATTATTTCGTTTATTCATCTTACTTCTTATTAAATTAAATGTTTAAAATTTAATTTAAAATTAAAATATGCAAAATAGAGGCCCACCGGTTTAAGGAACAAGATCCAAGCTACCGGCGGTCAGGGCTCCAGAGAGAGGAACCTTCTAACAATACGAGCCGTGTCCAGTAGTACTGTTTTCCGGATCAGGCCCTTGTCTAGGCGGCTGGGGCCTAACGAGAGCCTCCTAAGGTGTTGGTCGAGGCTCATGGCTATTAAGCCATTGGCTGACACGACTATCAGTACAATGATTGCTGTGTCCACATCCCACATGTCGACAACCTCGCGAGCCAAGTTAAGATACTTGATTTGCTTATCTTTCTCGGCTTTCACGAGGTTCCCGTCATGCAGGATGGTTATGTCAACAATCATTGCACGCCTCTCGATTTTTATATTAATGAACTATATATATACTTAATTCTTCTATCTTTTGTGTGCACTAAATAAATGTTTTATCTATCTATCTAATAGGGCTCTGTTTGGATCTTCAGGAACGGAACTCTAAAAACCAATATAATATTACTACCAAAACAAAACAAACATTTATTCATAATCGTTTTCCTTTTCCAAATGTTCCCAACCTCAGTCTAATACACTTGAAGAGGTGCGCCTCTGACATTTTGCACTTGTCACCGTCTGCAACACCGTGTCACAAAATAGAAATTATACAGAGGGGCCACTCACGCCGTTTCGAAATTTGACACCAGCACTTGACCGATTCACTAGGGTTGCTACTATATTGATTCCAAAATTTAAAAACCGGCCAACTGCGAGTCGGACTTGCGCACCAAGGGTCCTGTACAAACCTCAGCTTGTAAGGTAGTATTTTCACCCTACTCACCAGCGTAGTCAGGGGTAGGTGATCAGCATGAGACAGTTGCATGGATGGTTTAGCATGAAGTTGACAGAAGTAAAAGTTATACAGTTTGGTCAACTAATTTAATTTTCTAAACATACAGTCCGTCATCACAGTTTCTTGATGTTAATAAAGTACACAAAACTTTCTTTTAAATGGTATACATTTTACCCTTAGTTCTCAATACTGGAGATATAATACCTCAAACAGTATCGTTAGCCTGTGTAGCTGCCATCCAGCATCTTGCAGGTCAAAATATCATGCGTATTCGGAACTTGTTGCTGAAGATTGCTGCTGTCGTTCTTATAACCAGTTGACATTATTTATTTGTTTATTTAATATCTAAAATAATCCTAAGGTGCCATCTTTGATGAGCATCAAATACGCACATGTTTCACAAACATGGAAATTTAGACAAATACAAGCAATACTCACAGCGCCCACTGAACCATTGATCCATATGGAATCCTTCATCTTGACGCAAGCCAACCTCGTTCCTTGTATCATCAAGAGGATTTCTTAAACTTTCCTTGGTTACAAATTTCCAGGAGCCACCGACCCAACGTGCACTCGTGCAAAAGAACCGTCACTCTTCCCAACCATAGTCCTTGAGCGTCTATAAACCAATAGACGCATTATATCTATGGTTTTCTTTATGTAACCAATTCTAAAAGAATTAATTAATTTATTGTTTTTTTGTTAAATTGTGTGTTTATTGAATTAAATTAATACAAACAAATCTAATATATTTTATAATGAACATTCATTAATACCTTCTAGATACCAACACCATCTAGTACCAAAATAACAACGCATTAAACTAGTGACACACCTACACGATCATGTGTTTGGCACCAGATGTCGCTAAAAGATGTAATGACATTAATAATTGTCACAAGCTTAAAGGTATTACAGACCTGAGTATTTGATATGAATTTCAATTTAATACCTCTTCTTGTTCATGAGGAAAGGGGTAGTAAGTTTAAAATTATTTCTGTTTATTGCTAAAATTTTTAGTTACATCATATTTAATTCTGCAATTTTTCCTTTATCTGTGCTATAAGACGTTGCTTCGTACCAAATTTCAAGATTCTGAGATAACGGAAAGTACCCTGTCGGTTTTGATTCCCTTGCGAGTGCCAAAAATTTGCGTAAATTTGCGGCATAAACGGCTGTATCTTTTGATTGCGTTGGCTTACAAGTGTTTTTTTCACAGCTTTAAGGGACAGTAGACCTGAGTATTTGATATAAATTTCAGCTTGATACCTCCACGCATTCCTGAGAAGAAGGGTCTTGACATACAGACAGACAGACGGACGGACGGACAACAAAGTGATCCTATAGGGGTTCCGTTTCTTCCTTTCGAGGCACGGAACCCTAAAAAGAGTAGGTAGTATAAGATAAAACACAAATATATCGATTCGTCTAAACCTAAATCATATCATGCTTACATGCCTTAGTTAGAGGGTAGCCAGAGTAACAAATACGAGCTTCTGCCCGCGGCTTTACCAATGTATAAAGTGTTTTAGCATCCCAAGGGAATACAATAAAACAAATGGAATAAAATATCCTTTTCAGGGTCTCTATATATATAAATTGGTTCAGTAGATCCAGAGATTACCCCCTACAACCTCACAAACTTTATCTCTTTATGTTATTAGTATATATTCTATACTATAGAAGTATTGATTAGTTTATAGTGTAGAAGAACTATAGTAAGATTCATGTAATTTGTTTATGCACGACTTATTTCAATAGATAGAAAATTCGTATTTGCTTTAAATACAAGTGCAAGGCATTGAAAAATATATAATTACTAGCTCCTGACAACGGCTTCGCCCGGGTGAAGTCGAAAATTATCCTAACATAATATATGTACCCTCGGGATAATTTTAGACTCGGAATAATAAGGTGTGCCAAATTTCATCCAGATCCGTTCAGCCGTTCTGGCGTGATTGAATAACAATCAAACACACATCCATGCAAACTTTCGCATTTACAATATTAGTAAGATTTTAAACTTCTTCTAAAAGACTGAATGACGTGACAAACGCCCGTGCACTCGTGGCACCCCTGATTGAGCTTTTCCAATAATGCCCAAGAACCCCTGTAAAATCGTAATCTCAATGTGTGAGTGCAAAATGTCGCTTTGATCGTAGTGAACTCTCTGTCTGCGCGCGCCGCCGTTTACTTACTTTGTGACCGTGTTGGATTATCTGAGTGTTTCAGTATTGAGTAACAGATGCAAGGGCTAAACTAATTAAATAGTTAAGCAGAGCACAGACCTCGGCGTACCAGCGCTACGTACTTCGTGCTTATGAGGACCAATACAAAAGACACACGTGTGGGAACAAAAAAAATAAAAATATTAATAAAAAATACAAAAAACCCGACTGCTTAAAAAGCGACCTAAAAAACGATAGAGAGAAGAAAATCATGCTGTGCAGTCGGAGGAAACAAATGCGTGAGCTGGCTGGCCAAAAGAATAAGGTACATTTAAACATATAAGTGTTATAAATTTTTGAAATCACCTTTAAAAATCCTTTATTTTGATACCCCATGCGATGGGTTCGAAAGAAAAAAAAATTGGGCCCCCACAATATGACCACCCAAAATCCGCCATTTTTCAATTTTCCAATTTTAATGTAGCCATTCACACTCGCAGGGTTAAGACGGATCGATTGACGTAAGAATCATCAAAATCGGCCAACACGTTTGGTCTCTAGAACGCCACATAGGAACAAACATACATACATACATAGACTGATAAACACATTACCCTCCTTCGGCAGTCGGGTAAAAACGGCTCACCGTAGATACTCATATCTAAAGTTTTATATTTTTTTTGTAATCATTTGTATTGTACTCATTCAGGTAACAACTTATAATTTCGTGTTGTCAAAGGTTTTGTGTCTGGTTTATTGGCTAAATTATTTTCTCAGGAACCATTACTTTTTAAATTTCCATCATTCATAGTGTTAGGTGGTGTCTTATCCCATACAAAGAAACCGTGCCGACGTCCTATACTGATTATTCTGATTATTTTTTGTACATCGATCGCATTCGGTTCCGTTCTGTTCCGTTGCACGGATATAGATGGTGATCTATCTATCGTCGTGGAACGGAACCGAACGCGATCGATTTACAAAAAATAATTGGTATAATCAGATGAAAAACGCTAGTTACGTCGGCACGGTTTCTTTGTATGGGATGAGGCATCTGTATGCTAGTATTATATTATCTGTGGTGTTAGTTATAACCGCCCCGCCATTGTGAATCTGTAAAAGTTGTCGCTTGTCAGTCTGTAGCAGCATACAATACTTACTTACCTCGTACAGCCAATCTGTGGTCAATCGACTTCTAGCGAGAACGGTCGCGTCACGCACGCTCTTACACAAGTCTGCGCTCGTGTACAAGTGCTGACGCTGCAGCCTAGTTCCGCCGCGTATTGCCCTCGCGGGCGGTGCAATGACCTAGATTTGTAAGTGAATCATGTATTATTGTGAGAATTTGCGGTAAGTTATAATTTTTATAATTATAACTTGTAAACAATTATGGCTTCGCCGAATAAAATAGTCCTCAAAACTGAACTAGAACATCAGTTGTACACCCGGTACAAAGAGGAAGCTAAAGAGCGCCAAGAACTGCAGCAACTTGTACAAGTGCTCAGTAGCCAGGTAGAAGCCTTGCAACATCAGCTGAAGCTTATCCAGGAACAAAATAATGTTACTTCAGAGAAGGAACATTCGACAAATGATAGGCCCCAGTCAACAGTCGAATATAAGACTGATGAAGAGGACCTTGCCAGAGAAACTGAGTGGGTACGACAAAAAAGTAGAAAGAAAAGAAAAATGAATGCTTCACTGTCTCCAGTATCGCAAGGAGCAAGCTCCATGGAACCTCAGGCTGGTACAAAGTCCGAGCAACCAAAAATAAAAAAACTACCTCCACCTCCCCCAGTCATTGTAGAAAATATCAGAAACTACCAGAAGTTTTATGATCTTCTCTTGACTTGTTCAAATAAAGAGACCTTTGTGGTCAAAATGATGAACGGGGATACTGTCAAAGTAAACGCCAGGAACGAAGACTCCTACAGAGCAATTACTAAATTATTACTAGAAAATAATTGTCTCTGGCACTCCTATGAGAACAAACAAGACAGACCGATTAGGGTCATAGCAAAAAATCTACACTCATCATGTATGCCAAATAGAATAGCTGAAGAATTAAATGCTAACGGCTTTAAAATCCAGGAAGTGGTAAACAAATTAAGTTGGAGGACTAAGGAACCTCTAAATATGTTTATGCTTTCCTTCCAAAAAGACGAAGATATAAATAAAATTTATAGTATTAAGACCATATTAGGTTGTAAAGTAGAAGTGCAGCCTTTAAAAACTTCCAAGGTAATACCACAGTGTAAGAGATGTCAAGCATATGGCCACACACAGAAATATTGCTCCAAGGAACCTAGATGTGTAAAGTGCACAGGTAAACACTTTACTAAAGACTGCACAAAACCTATAGCAGATAAACCCAAATGCGTTCACTGTGGTGAGCCACACCCAGCCAACTACAGAGGGTGTATGGTAGCCAAAGAATTGCAACAACTGAAAAATAAAGCCATGAAAAAAAAAGTTACTACACCTGTCACTCAGGCTCCTAGTGCTAAGAAAAATGTCAAAGAGTATCAAAGGGTATCAAAGAATGTGTCTTATGCGCAAGCTACGAAATCTCTTGAACCACAACCACCAGTGCACGGTTCACAACCCTCCACGTCAATAGACGCCGACACAAATGAAAATATAAATAAAATTTTGAATATTTTAACCTCATTTGAACTAAGGTTAAAAAACCTAGAAAATAGTGCTACGCAGCTACCTCGTTTGACTCAAAAATGAAGAACACTCTAAAAATAATGGCGTGGAATGCAAACGGACTCCTAAAGCATCAAAACGAGCTACAGGCGGTCCTTGCCACAGAAAAAATTGATGTGTGCCTCATATCGGAGTCTCACTTCACAAGAGAATCGTATATACACCTTAACGGATATAAAATATATCATGCACTGCACCCTGTCAATACTGCGAGAGGGGGAAGCACCCTTATAATAAGAGAGAACATCTTCCATTACCTAGAACTTAAATATGAAGAAGAGTTCATACAAACTGTAGCCGTTAGGGTCAAAACTAAACATCATCACATTACCGTAGCAGCTATATACTGTCCACCAAAGCATGCTCTGAAAATAGAGCAGTACAGAAACCTGTTGAAACTTCTTGGCAACACGTTTATATTGGGAGGTGACTTTAACGCAAAACACATACGTTGGGGATCTAGACTAACCAACACTAAAGGAAGGGAATTGCTTAGTGCTATGCGAGAAATCAATTGCAATGCAATATCAACAGGAAAGCCTACTTACTGGCCTACTGATACCCAAAGAATTCCAGATCTGATCGACTTTTTCATTTTTAAGAATCTGTCGGCTACATATCTTCACATACAGGAGGGATTTGATATGAACTCTGATCATTCGCCCATTATCTTAACTTTAAGTGAAACCATAATTCAGAAAGAAAGCAATCCAACTTTAGTGAATAAAAACACGGATTGGGATAGTTTCAAATTCGATTTAGACAATATGATTGACCTCAAAGTACCACTCAAAAATAATCAACAATTGGATAAAGAAGTGTCAAAATTTGTGACAGACATTCAAAACTGCGCTTGGGGAAATACACCTCTCTTGAAAAGAAAAGTTGCAAGTCATAGTTATCCGTTAGAAATAAGAAACCTCATAGCCATAAAGAGGGCTCAGAGGCAAAAATGGCAACAATCAAGATATCCACCTGACAAAACAATGCTAAATAGACTAACAAAAAGATTAAGTAAAGCAATACAGGAATATCATGATGATGCTACACATAATTACTTAAGCCAATTAACAAGTAGTGGAAAAACAGAACACTCACTGTGGAAAGCCACTAAACGTCTAAATAAGCCTATTGTTCATGCATCACCTATTAAACAAAAAGATGGCAAATGGGCCATAAGCAACGAACAGAAAGCAAATATATTTGCAGAGCATTTACAACAAACTTTTCAAACAAGTGCTGAGGAAAGCTCTGAAAACATAACACTAGATGTCACTCACCATGATGAGTTGAATATACGATTAGCTACGCCGAAAGAAGTGCAAAATATGATCAAAAACTTAGCCAAAAAGAAATCGCCTGGATACGACCTTATCACTGGAGAACTGCTTCAAAATCTGCCACGAAAAGCCATAGTAAAACTTACAACCCTTATAAATGCAACTTTCCGATTGAAACACGTGCCTGATATCTGGAAAGTTGCTGAAGTAATAATGATCCCCAAACCCGGAAAATCGCCTCAGGAAGTAACATCATACAGACCTATATCCCTTTTACCAATTATTTCAAAATTATTTGAAAAACTACTTATAAGACGCATAAAACCAATAATAGAAGACAGGAAACTGATTCCCAATTACCAATTCGGTTTCAGAGAAAAACACTCCACGATAGACCAAGTACACAGAATTACCAACATTATAGAAAAAACCCTAGAAGAAAAAAAAGTCTGTTCTACAGTTTTTCTAGATGTAGCACAGGCATTTGATAAGGTTTGGCATAAAGGTCTCATTTATAAGTTAAGGAAAATGCTTCCTAAACAATTTGCAGACATTTTAGAATCTTACCTAACAGAGAGGACGTTTAGAGTCCGACATGAAGATGCTTACTCAGATCTCAAGCAAATAAAAGCTGGTGTACCACAAGGAAGTGTTCTTGGACCTATCTTGTACCTATTATACACCTGTGATATCCCAGAAATGGAAAACAACTTTATTGCAACCTTTGCAGATGACACAGCCATCATGGCTATAGGTGTCACTCATAAAGAAGCCGTAGATAAAGTACAAATTGCTGTGAACTCCATCACCAACTGGACAAAAAAATGGCGAATTAAGTTAAATGAGTCCAAATCGACCCATATAGACTTCACAAACCGAAGCCCTAATTATACACCGGTTTATATCAACGGTTGCATAATACCTTATGAAAATACAGCAAAATACCTGGGTATGACGCTTGACGCAAAGCTTCGCTGGAAGGCTCATGTCAAAAAGAAACGCCTGGAGTTAGATATCCGCTACAGGAATATGTACTGGCTACTTGGCAGACATTCATCATTGTCAGTGTACAACAAAGTACTTCTGTACAAACAAGTACTTATGCCTGTATGGGCATACGGTATACAGCTTTGGGGCTGTACAAAACGTACCAATGTTGAAATTATTCAAAGATTTCAAAACAAGGTACTGCGGAGCATAGTAAACGCTCCCTGGTATATTAGAAACGAGGATATCCACCGGGACTTAGGAGTGGACCTCGTCGCCAAAGTTATAAAAAAATACGCCGAAGCTCATGAACAGAGACTTCATAAACATGTGAATGTCGAGGCTATCCAGCTCCTTGACACCACGGACATAATAAGGAGACTGAAAAGGACTAAGCCTTTTGAGTTAGTTTAAAGTGAAATTAGTGTTACGAAGTGCAGTGAGTGCTACCTTTTAAGAACACATGAACTAAGTGTCTTCCCATCATAATAGAGACAATAAGAAAAGTGCCAATGGACACATTCTTTACCATATAAATTATTAGCAAATTAGGTTAAATTTAAGTTACTTATTAGCCTCGATGCTAGATTGTGACTGTTATGAGGTAACTATTCAGTTACATCGTAATGATAAAAAAAAAAAAAAAAAAAAACCTCGTACAGCCATTGATACGCTTTTTCTAGAATTAAATCTGAATTGCTAATTGGTATTAGAGCGGTATCGATTCCGCTTTAAAGAATTTCTCTGAGCATCTTGCTTTTCTGCTTCACTGTAGACAGTCAGTTCAATATACTTTACTTACACATTCAGAGAAAGAGATTCGTAAAACTATAATAGTATAGTATTTCTTTTTTTTGATTCATTATTATTACATTTACCGAACTATGATTATCCTAACTAATATTGTAAATTCAAATGTGAGTTCGTTTGTTATGCTTTCACGTCTTAGCGGCTGAATGGGTTTGGATGAAACTTGGCACACGGGTAGATCATGTTCTGGTCGTTCTGGGTTAGGATATAGGGCACTTTTTCTCCCGAGTGTAGGTATGTTACCTTGGGGTGATTTCCAAATTTCGAGTGGATGAAGCCTCTGACAAAATTTATTTTATAATAAAAATAATGAATTATGATAAAAAGTGTTAAACGATTGAAGACACGTAGATACCTCAATAAGCTGTCAATCTTTGGTAGAACTGACCTCGAGCTGGCATGGCTTTTTACGGAGTATCAAAATAATCAGAGCCCAGCTAAGAAGTCGGATTTGATAGCTATAAAAATAATAATAACAAAGGTCGCACGCTCGTTTGGCATCTCAGTACCAGGTAGCCTTGGAGTCTGGTTCGCTACCCAGGTTCCTTACAACAGGAATAACCCACCTGCTCCACAAATCTGGTAGCACCGCGGAACCCAAAAATTATAGACCTATTACATGTTTACCAACGGTCTATAAGGTTCTTACATCCATTTTGAGAGTTAAAATTAATAAACACGTCGACGATAATTCGATCATGTCGGTCTCTCAAAATGGATGTGGGAACGGGTCCCGCGGTACTAAGGAGCTACTCCTTATTGATATGGCCATTAGCCAACAGGTTCGGCGTTCCCGAAAGGATCTGTCGACATGTTGGATAGATTATAAGAAGGCCTATGACTCGGTGCCTCATACATGGCTCATGAGGGTGCTAGAATTGTATAAAATAGATACAACTCTACGCACCTTCCTGATGTCGTGTATGGGGCAATGGAGCACAGTCCTTCGCTATCCAGGATGTCGAAATATCCAGAGGAATAGCGAACCTGTAAGGATCGAGCGAGGTATATTCCAGGGCGATAGTTTGAGTCCACTTTGGTTTTGCCTAGCCCTGAATCCTCTAAGCATGCTGCTGGAGAATTCAGGGCTAGGCTATCGGTTGAAGAGAGGTGGTCAGGTTATATCTCACCTCCTTTACATGGATGATCTGAAGCTCTTTGCCCCCAGCAATCTTCAGCTGATGGAGCTACTGAAAGTAACTGAAACTTTTAGTAACGCCATCAGGATGGAGTTTGGTGTGGACAAATGTGCGGTCATGCATGTAAAGCGAGGGGAGATTGTGGAATCCGTAGGAATTCAACTCGCGGATTCCATAAACCTGAGATCCCTCTCTCCAAACGAAACCTATAAGTATTTGGGTATGTCGGAAGCGTTAGGTATCAGCACTACTGACATTAAGCAATCGTTGAGGGAACGCTTCTTTGGCCGCCTGAAAAAGGTATTCAATAGCCTTCTTTCAGGCGGAAACAAGGTGCGCGCCTTCAACGGTTGGGTCATGCCGGTATTGATGTACTCTTTCGGCGTACTCAAATGGACTCAAACGGAACTCGACGCCCTGGATAGGCGGGTCCGTACACTGCTGACTGCAAATCGAATGCATCACCCACGATCGTCAGTCATGAGATTGTATATCCCGCGGAAGTGTGGAGGCCGAGGCTTTTTAAATGCCAAAAACCTCCACAACCGCGAGATATGCAATCTCAGGGAATATTTTCTACACACCGACGTAGGTATGCATCGAGATGTAGTAGCAGTGGACAAGGGACTCACCCCGCTCTCCATGGCGAATGAGAACTGGCGCAAGCCTGTAGTGCTTGAAACTAACGACCGTAGGGAAGTATGGCAGAGTAAGGAGCTTCACGGACACTTTTTCCGGGCCCTACATGGGTCTGATGTAGACCAAGCAGCGTCCGTAGCCTGGCTGCGTTTCGGTGACCTCTTTGGGGAAACCGAAGGTTTTGTCTGTGCAATTATGGACGAAGTTATCATGACGAATAACTACCGGAGATTTATTGTGAAGGATGGCACGGTTGACATCTGTCGGGCATGTCACCGCCCGGGTGAATCGATCCGCCACATTATCTCTGGATGTTCTCGTCTAGCTAATGAAGAGTATTTGCATAGGCACAATCTTGTAGCCAGGATCATCCACCAGCAACTTGCTCTGAAATACACTCTTGTGGCATCGGAGGTACCGTACTACAGGTATGTGCCTGACCCAGTTCTCGAAAATGGCAATATCACATTGTACTGGGATCGGTCCATCATCACTGACAGGACTATTATCGCTAACAAGCCTGATATAGTGGTGGTGGACCGAATCGAGAGGCGTGCAATGATTGTTGACATAACTGTCCCGCATGACGGGAACCTCGTGAAAGCCGAGAAAGATAAACAAATCAAGTATCTTGACTTGGCTCGCGAGGTTGTCGACATGTGGGATGTGGACACAGCGATCATTGTACCGATAGTCGTGTCAGCCAATGGCTTAATAGCCACGAGCCTCGACCAACATCTTAGAAGGCTCTCGTTAGGCAGCTGGGTCAAGGGCCTGATCCAGAAAGCAGTACTGCTGGACACGGCTCGTATAGTTAGGAGGTTCCTCTCTCTGGAGCCCTGACCGCCGGTAGCTTGGACCCTGTTCCCGATACCGGTGGGCCTCTATTTTTTATATTTTTAAATGTTTTTGTTTTTTAATTTATTTTATAAAAATATTTAAAAATGTAAATAATAAGAAAACTGTTAAATAAAGGAAATAATAATAATTAAAATGGATGCTTACGAATGATACTCGTTGTTAAAATAGTGTATGGTTAAAATAGTAATTAATTAGGATATTGAATTAGATTTTTCAATTTCTTACTTACAAAGTTATCACGGCATGTAAAATTACAAACGTCATCGGACTTCTTAGATTGTCACGATTATATCGAACATTTTATATTAGAGTAAATCTAGTATTCTGCTAAAACCAAGGAAATTCCAAGTCCCTCGCAATCAAAGCAGTAACTAACCTAACCCTTTAATAACGCAAAACTATCCTAAACTGCATTCTCAGCTACACACTCGTATTCTCGTACACCTACAAGTTCCAACAATTATCCAGCTCGATGGATTCGATTTAAGTAAAGCTCCCATGACTTGGCATACTTACTGGGACTCCGGTATTCGTGTATCCCGGTCCTATATCCTCCGATATACAACTGAACACCGTGAGAATGAAATTAAACTTTCCTACTGTTCGTATCAGTAGAAAAATTGGGTGTTTCTACGGATTTGTGTCGGCTTTCACTTGCCAAGGGGTTACAGGGATCGGTACTACTTAAATGTGCGTGTGCGTTCAGAAATAAAAACTTCCAAAAACAGTCCAAAACTTTATCATTTTCTGCTGGCTGGTCATTATGGCGAAGCTTGGCGGTGCCGGTGTCCAGTAATGAACGTAAATGGCGATGATAAGGGCAAAGTTTCAATTGGTAAGCATATGGTATAAAATTGTATGACACTTCACTTGGTCTAATCTTGACCTACTTCGAGCGTATGGTTACCCCCTGATTACTCCTTTTCATAGTAACCTCAAATACTCTACTTAATACACATAACAAATATATTGTAAGAACTAGGTGTGTAAATGTAATAATAATGTTTTTCTTTTTTATATGTGTTTTGTAAAATATTAAAAAATGTAACAAATAAGAAAAAAATATTAATAAAGGACATAATAATAATAAGTTTATTTGAAAATCATTAGGTAAAACAGTAATTACATTGTTTGCTTAAATATATGTCAAGTTCACACGTGTTATGTGCCTGAACTAGTTAATCCAGTGTTTCAGGCGAAAACAGTACTTTTTTATAAATAATCACTGAATATCAATTATAAGGTAGTCTTAGGTATTTTTTTTAAGGTTGTAAATAATACAATACAATACTTATTTTCTAACATCTTAGATACTAATACCTATTTTAGTACAATAACTTCTCTGTGTCTTCATAGGACATATTTTGTAGTTTTTTTGAGAATTCTCTTACAGTTAAAATAATTTAGGGAATAAATGTTTGAATAAATTGTAGTGCACTTAACTCTTTCTTTGTGAATAAAGAATCCAAGACGGTCCCCTTCTCATAAGAAGTCCACGCTAAGTATCCATTCAAATAGTTTGAGTGCAGATCAAAGACCTCTATGAATATGATGAATATTATCATACGCTACACTGATGAATGTATGAATAACGCAACATCGCCTAGATGTAACGAACGTCTTACTATAACGTGTTAACTACATCAGGATTCCACTGTGCAAATATGTAAAGCTTCGTCTCTCTCTCACAGTGGAACCATGATAGTTTTGACATATCAGTGTAAACTCACTGGCTAGACATCGTGATATTTTCGGTGCAAAAAGTTATCTATGGCGACTGGCAAAAGCAAAGTCAAAGTCAAAAATATTTATTTGAACTAGGTCATTAAGCGGCACTTTTGAAGGTCAACAAATAAAATTTACAAGTAATAATAATTGATTCTACCGTCTATTCGGAAAATTTGCTTGTTATGGAGAAGAACGGACAAGAAACTCCATACTTACTTTTTAAAAAATAAGTGGTTTACAATATTTACATACTTTATTAAATTCATATATTTGAGGACGATGCACCAAGAATAGCACTAAATACTATACTACGTATAGGTATAAAGTATTAAAAGCATTAACAGGTAAATTCATTAATTTGTGTGAGTCAATGACTTAAACAAAAAAATAAGGAATACAGTAACTATAAACAGGTATATAAATTAACAAATTTGATTTTGTCTACACTAAAGATTTGCCCTATGGAGCAGGACCAGCATGTTTCCAAGCATTCTTATGTTGAATATAATCATCTAATTTACAAAGTGTGATTTTAACAAAAGTTTTAAATTTACTTTCATTTAGTTTTAATATCAAGATAAGAGTATTTTGTTATAGAATAAGTCAGAACTGGAAGTGACTTATGGAAAAACTGCACTAATGAATAAAATTACCTTCTGTATGGCCAAAAAAATATTCAACAAACTACCTGAAAAAATTAAAACATTAAATCGGGACCTTTTCAAAACAGAACTACATATTAAGAATTTTGATAAATAAATGCTATTACTCACTACAGGAATATTTTGATTCTATAATTACTGCTTCAGAAAATTGTGAATCACCCACTGACCTCTATCATACAAGTACGCTGGACTACATATATTAGATGAAATGACAGTTGATTTTTGTGCCGAATCAAAGCGCCCCACTCGAGGTTCTCAGGAACTAAAATTGACACATTTAGAGATAGGTTAATACCGATATTTCTCAAGATTATGTAATACTAATATATTCGCCTGGAAATATTATATTATTTCAACTAATACGAGTATATGAGTATTAGTAATATTTTTAAATCACACTAATATCAAAATAGTAGACTTGGCAAGGCGTATCACTCATCTACTGTATTGACTTCTCATAATATGTTGCAACTAAATATCTCATATTGGTATTAGTGATGAATGTTATATGAATGCCTAATAATCAGTAATAATATGTTAAAAAGCAATGTGTAATACTAAATTCTGGAATCATCATCATGGTCATCCACAGTCCGACTTCGCCCACTGCTGAGCATAGGCCTCTCTCTTCTTGTATCAATCACCTCGTTCCTGTCTGGAATTAATTCTGGAATAATATCATGATTATTATAATTGTATTAACAATTGTTTTTAAGTCAAACAATTTATATCTGCATCTGAAACAGAGTTGAAAACTGATATAAGTCTTCACGTCGCTGGAATGCGATGTCACTCTTATTTGCACCTTAACACTACAGAGACAGGATCTCAGCGATGAGAGCGAGAAATATGTCCGATGTAAATTATTATCCATCTCATTCGTACGCAAAAATTTGTATGAATGATGTTCCAACCGAGTGAATCCAAACTATTGTAAATGTAAATATTAACTAACTAGTATACTTGAGCGAGCAGATATTTGCTGAAATATACTAGTTTTAAGGATAAGTTGTTAGCCTATCCCTATATTTAAATCTCACTGATCTGACAGTAATGCGCTATAACTTTAGTAGCACGCTATCGACTAGTTTATAGCTTGCAATCTGATTGAAAGTATTTTTTCAGTTAACCTTTACAGCAAGTTTTCTATTACTTAGAAATGAATCTCAATTAAAATAATTGGGATTTTCTTTTTCTCCTAAGTATTAAATTATTCTCACGTATTTTTATACCGAAGGCTATGTCCCATCTCTAATATTAGTTCCATGGAATCTCACGTTAAGTCACGTTGCTATCAGCGCCAAAATGGCGAAAATCAAATGTCTTAATTTTGTCATCGATAATATGAAGTTCAGCGTACTTGTATATTAGAGGTCAGTGGAATCACCTCACCTACTCGTATTTTACGATTTTAAATTTTGTTTGACATTAGCATTAATATGAAATGTAATGTAATCTATTTGACATTTATATATCATTTTAACTATTTAAAATTGATTGTTTTTTAAACTTGACAATGTTAACTTTAATATATTTGTACGCCTCCGTGCAAAATATAGAGGATCTACCTATCTGTAACATCTCGCAAACTGTTGTAATTTGACCTATTTTAACAAATAAAGCATTCTGATTCTGAACACTGATGATGAAAAATGAGTGTACTTTGGCTAATCTATAAGATGGTTGAACTAACTAATTCTTTATTTCTCGTATTACAATTATTGTGTCTATCACTGACTTTACTAAAGAGATGTATATTTTTCCTTAAATACATAATATTTTCATAAATGAATTGGCAAGAAACTGTCATTATATTCATATTTTTATATAGTGCCCTAAGAGATTCTCGGTGACTTTGGCTCTAACAGCTCTCTTTTACAAAATAAATATGGATTCAATGTCAGCCGCTCGACCCCACAGTAAAATACCGCATGACATAATGCTGTGAAAGTAACTAAAATAGAACAAACGCGTGGTTTCTACATCCTTTAACTGTCTTATCTTTCTATCAGCATAAGCGGCTGAGCTTAGCCGACCCACAAGAGATGTTTTGTGAGTACCCCATTGTAATTTGTCGTCTTCAGTGTTGCCTAGGAAAACTGTTCGATTTATAAAGTCCAGCTTTTCTCCATTCAATATGATGTCGCATTCGCTACTTCTAACATTCGGCAATGTGAATCTAATACAATTGTTTGTTTTTTCATTTAGTACTAAATTGTTTGCCGTGAACCAATTTTGGACCTGATGAATAGAGTTATTGATATCATCAATATTTTGTGACCGACGATCTATTTAAAATATCGAAGATGTGTCATCAGCAAATAACACCATCTTCGGTTGATTTTGTAGTAATTGGGGCAAATAGTTAATGTCTATTAAAAAGAGGAATGGACCCAATATCTTGCTTTGAGGAACACCCATTTTCATTTCAAAGCATGGCTTTTTATTACTCAACAATTTTAAAAAAAATCGGATCGCTGCTTTCAGCGATTATTTTTTGTTTGAATTTTAAGTAATAGTCATATCGACATGTTTATCCCAGTTGTTTATCCAAATAACTAGTTTTTCGATTCGCAGCTCAGTGCAACGAACAGTGAAAACCAATGAACATTATTGAATTGCAACTAACCTCGAAAATATACGATTTGAACAAAAACAAGTTTGAAAATCGAACACAGCTTTAATATTATTCAAAACAGAAGTTGTATAGAAATGGTAATTAAACACACACAATTTTTACAAATCGAGCGTCTGCGTACGCAGTTTGAAACGAATAAGTGCTTAAATATCACACGAACGCCATTTATTCCGGTGCAGTGTGTTTGTGAAAATTCAAGAGATAAACGTACTAAACTTAGGTAGTGCTGTGCGTCCATTTCGAGAATTTATGCCAGTTGTGGAACTACAAAAATGTCCCGGCACCTCTAGCAAGTGCCCCCTATTATTTAGTTTAGATATTTACGTTTATAAATTCACGGCAAAATGCTTTGTGATTTAAATAGTTTTTTGTTTGGATTAATAGTTAGCTTTAGAGGCCGCATATTTTTATTCATTACATACAGGTACACTTGTTTATTTCAAAAGCATATAAAGAGTATAATTTAATATTTTTATGAACTACTCGATACATGCCTATATATTTTAATCATAAGTACTTAAAGTATAATATAGAAAAACGCGGCAAGTCCAAGAATAAAATCTAAGTTTTTTTGTCTCTGCGTCAGTGATCAGTCAAAGGCAAGGCTGTGTAACCCACTTCTCCTCGTTCTCATAAGTCTACTTATATACCTTTTTTCCCTTCCACTTCAACGCCAAGTTATAATTATTATTCTAAGAAAGAAACACATTTTCTAGCAGTTTTTGTATTACTTACGTCACAAGAGAACATGTTTCAGGATTAGGTACTAGGGCAGCTAAAAGATTAATGGTTTAGACGACCTCAAATTACAGTCTGGTATGCCTAAAGTATTTACTGGAGGTTTTAAGTAACATCAATCCTTCACACTGAACAGATTTTTATCTATCTTTCCATCTAGATATAATATTTTCAGATCGGAATTTTATTTAAATTAAACATGATAAGCGAGAATCAGTTTTGCTCTATTACTTTATTTTTTTGAGGCCAGTCATATGAATTTATAAGAATATAACACCGAATTCCAACCATTTGAAAAAGATTAACTCAAGTATTGGAAACTTTTTTTATCTATCCAAAAGGGATAAGTGAGAGGGAGACTTTTGCTAAGCTTAAGGCTGGTTTTAGAGTCACGCTGACCGACGCTGACAGCCTTCAGACTCGACCAATGACGTGCTTGCGGCGACCGTCAGCGCCGACGGTCATCGTCGTCGGTCAGCTGACTCTAAAACCAGCCTTAGATAGCTAATTAGAAAGCTTTATCCACCAAAAAATAACTATTGAAGCTAGATACACTAGATGTATGTGAAATACTGGTGTCGACTTCATCGTATGAACTATGAAGGGCTAAAAATAATCTCTTCAGTGAAATTATTAACTTAACTTTCTGTAAACTTAAATTTCTGGAAAGAAGAAAAAACTTTCAGAATTACAAATTCTCAAGATAAACTGCCTCTTATTAGTCTCTTAATCATAGATTAAAAACTATAGCGTTACTTCTAAGGTCCACTTGCACGAAAAAAAATAACTCAAAGTTCAGCTCATTAGTTGCTAAAACGAGGTTAAATTGACAGTTTGTCATACAATATTGTCAATTTAACGTGTTACGCCTTACACTTTTTTCTTGTGCAATAAAAAGACAACTCTGCACTGTCAATGGAGAAGCAGTCAAATCTGCTATACGCTGACACCCTTAGATCCTTTCCTGATGGTGCGACGCAATTCGGTTTATTCACAACGTTAGGTGATTTTTAAGCGGTGCAAATGATGCAATTTGACCAATACGCAACAATTTTTTTTGAACTTACTTTCATGATTTTGGCTAACGACACAATATAAATTGCGTCGCGCCCATAAGTAAAGGGTCCTTATTTATAAAAAATCTCGGTGCTACAAATGCTTAGAATATTCTACATGCAAATTACTATAAAAAAAAAAAATCTCTTACACATCAATTTTTTTAATAAATAAGACCCCAATTGTATAATATGATGCGTCACATATTAGTTTGTTTTCAGTCCAAATGCAGTCCGTTTGTCGTTACTCAAACCCCGAGAAAAGTAAATCGAAATGTCACAACTCCACATGTATTGTCCTTTATCATACAATGGTAGCCCTCATCCGATCCCAGTGTGAGGTACTTCAGCCTACTCGCACTTGACGGCGATATAAGTACGTGCGCCGAATTTCTGTAGAATGTCGCTAGCGGCGTACAAACGTAAAGTTATGGGCACAACGAGACCGTTCGCGTCGTGACACCAGAAATACTGGCGTGCACCGATTTTACTGGACGGAGGAGCGAATTTAGTGCTATCTGTGTTTCTGTGATTTCAAATGCGTCTGTGTTTTGGGAGCTCTGAATGTAATTTAGTGGGGTATTTATCATTTTGTTAGCTTATGTTCTAGAATGAGTGATGGTTATACAGAAATTGAAAATAAAAAGTTACCTACTGTTATGTAGGTGCGTAGGGACAAGTGAAACAACTGGGGCTTGTTCCCATCACCATGTCACGCACGATGTCGTCAACGTGTAACGGTATGGTGTCGCAGTTCGACACGCTGATGTGACGTGCGAAAGCACGGTACGGCAATGTCACCATGGAACAACGCTTCAGACATCGTCGGAAGCGGTACGTGGCGATACGCTCTCTCAGGTGATGTTTAATTGCATTAACAATAAGTTGTGCAAAAAAATTACAGAAATGATTGATTCTGATTTATTTATATCACTTGTTGAGGAACGTCTAGAAAGAGACTACTATTTTACAGGTTCGTAAGTAAAAGAAATACCGGAATTCTACAAGGCACGACATCGTGTAACGTTGTGGTATCGTGACGTCCATTGTAACAAGCAGCCAAGTGTACTAGCACGTCACGTCTACGTGCTGCGCCGCGACAACTCACCATTCCTTCTCGGCGACGTCGGAGTCGTGACGTGGTGTTGGGGCCTTGGCTATAAGCACACTGGTTTATTGTCAGGTTAGTGCAGTGCAGGGACGCAGCCCACGCACACATAAACAATGTTGAGATACAAATATACAACAGTAACCATAGTCATATGTTTTCTAATTAGCCTATATTGTCCCACTGCTGAGTAAATGCCTTCTCCATAGCCTTCTAACGTTCTTCCAACCATATAAACATTTTTATTTTTACGTAAATATAAATGTAAGGTTACACTAGTCGAAAATTCTTACATACAAACGTAGTCTAGGGATTATTCCACTGTTTGACGATGTACGTTCAAAATAAAAAGTGATATCAATTTGTCTCATCATTATCTAGCCCTGTATGGAAGCAAAAAAGTAAAAAAAAACAAAATATTTGAAAGTTATGAGCGTCGAAAGTTCCACATTTCGACACTAATTTTAACGTATTTTTGGGCGCAAATAAATACCATAAGAAGACGGAAAATTGCAAATCGGCCTCCATACAGGGATACATTAGTAGTTCAACAATGCAAATAATTTTATTTTGAACAGATAAATTTAGTCGTTTTTTCATGATATCTAGACTGCCAAAGGTCTTTTTATAAAATTTCGCACGCTCGGTTTCGTCCTAAATCATTATCCATTTCGCTACAAATTTGCAAAAGTGTGTATTCGTACGCGAACTAGCTTCCTACTGCTCATCACAGCATCTATCTCTTCCGCACGTGTTGTCGGTTGATATAAATTGCATTTTAACCCCGCGCACAAAATAGTTCGTGCCGTGGACTAGTGTACCCTTAAGACAGAAATTTAACAACCCATGCTTGAAATATCAACGGTAGGAAGTGTTTTGAATGTTAAAATCCTCCGTGCCGTGACACAAAATTACACAACACTGTTTTTCAAGGAAAGTTTCTTTGCTTGCACTCAGTACACCTCAATATTTACATCAACTATCTCCAATAAGTGGCCCGGCTTATATAAAGTTTGATACCTAGCCTTAGGTATGAAGTTATCGACCTTCAGATAACGAAGTACTTACGTCATTCCAGCATCTAACAAATTTTCTCAACGAAAACTTAGTACTGATTACTCAAAACCGATATCGGGTAACTTGAAGGGTAATCAATTTATATTATTGAGAAATGTTGCAAAACTTTGCTACAAGTTGAATAATATTTACAGGAAATTGTGGTTTTTCAAGAAAATGAGGTAACTGCTATGTATAAAATTGTATAAATATATACGACCTGAAAGCGGAACATTTTATTTGCCATTTCCATAATATCTATGGCAAGTTCAATAAAAGTTATTAGTATAATACAAGTCTTTAATTGACCACTAATGTGAAATCCTGAGTGTTTTAGAGAAAGATTCACTGATCTTCGTGATTTATAATTTCAGCCGAACGACTTCCATCGCTGGGCATAGGCAGTAGTGTCTCATCCCATACAAAGAAACCGTGGCAACGTTATATACTGATTATTCTGATTATTTTTGTACATCGATAGCGTTCGGTCCCGTTCCGTTCCGTTCCACGGATATAGATGGTGATCTATCTATCGCTGTCGATGGAACGGAACCGAACGCGATCGATTTACAAAAAATAATCGGTATAATCAGATGAAAAACGCTAGTTACGTCGGCATGGTTTCTTTGTATGGGATGAGGCATCTGTATGCTAGTATTATATTACCTGTGGCATAGGCCTCCCCCTTGTGTCGCTAACTTGGACGGTCCTGCGCTTCTCTCATCCAGTAGACTGCTAAGAATGTCATCGTCATTGTCATAATCATCACGATAAGTCACCGAATATTGACGGCAGTTCTGGTTTCTAAACTATCTTTTCCTTCAAGATAAGTTAAACTGTGTCTGTTCGTAGATCATGTTTTTATGTATCCAATAATACCTTGTAAATAAAGTTCATTTTTCAGTCGCAGGTAGCACTCATAACCTCACCTTTATTTAGCGTCGAATTCAGAACTCCGTAATCTGATATCCCCAGGCTTCCACCTCCCTTGTCGGTGTCTGAAGATGATTAATGAGTTCAGTTGGAGTAATCTGTGGATTACGAACTAGCCATTGAGATTGTGCCTGCCGAATAATGACGAAAATTAATCCTAGGTTTTTAACTAGCTAAGATTTATAGATTTGGTGTGTAGCAGATCATGGCAAAATTGTTATTTACTAAGAATAGGTTTCAAACGGTTTTCATACTAATAATGTAAAGACGAAAGTTTGTGAGTGTGTTTATTTATCTTTCACGTAATCACTACTGAACGGTTCTGGATGAAATTTGGCACAGAGATTGATTATAGTTTTAAATAGCATATAAGATACTTTTTATCCCGGGCATATGTTCGCTTGGGATAATTTTCAACATTCACTTGGGCGGAGCCGCTGGCAGAAGTTAGTTTAAAAAAAGCGTGTTAATAATTAATTTCAATATTTTATGATTAGTGGCTTGCCTAATTAGAAGATTAGTTTATTATTCTATTTTGGGAGGTTTATAAAACTAAACCTGGCTTGCTTTTCCAAACTTCTTTGGGGTTAGCTTTCAGAATATCGGATGCAATTAAAAACCACAGCAATACTTCTACGTTAATTGAATGTCTTCAAAGTTAGAGTGAACAGGCTTCTTCTGGGTAAGCTCATTCCATCGTCGACTCTGTCTCTGTCACCTTTGACCTAGACTAGAGTCAAGAGCAAACCCATCACAAATAGAAAAATAAAAAAAAAGTTAAAACAATATTCAAACGAAAATCTACGTCATCATTATTTTCTAAGAAGTTTCAGTGGCAGTCGTCAAGTAGGAATAATCTTACAAAAGCAGTGTTTTCTTTTCATCATATTAAAGAAAAAAATGTATGAAATATATTACACCGAAATTGTCTTTCTCCCCTACGTCATACGAAACTTTCAAACAAATGCACATTGACCCAGAATCCTTATGAACATTTTTTCTTTGTTATAGTTTAACGTCACGGCAGTAAAGCGCCATGTGTTGGGTGCACGTGAAATGCTGTGATATTGCACTAATATAACTTTTTCTGTCTGGGGTATGCTCGGCGTTTCCTTGCGTGACCGAATCAGCAATGTAGAAATCCGCAAGAGAACCAGGGTTACCGACATAACCCAAAGAATTGCCAAACTTAAGTGGCAGTGGGCAGGGCACATTGCTCGCAGAACGGATGGCCGATGGGGCAGAAAAGTTCTGGAGTGGCGACCGCGAACCGGAAGACGTTGCGTTGGGAAGGTCTCCCACCAGGTGGACCGATGACCTGATGAAGGTTGCGGGGATTCGCTGGTTGCGCGACGCAAGGGACCGGTCAATATGGCAACGCTTGGGGGAGGCCTATGTCCAGCAGTGGACGTCTTTCGGCTGATATGATATGAACTTTTTCTGTATTATTGGGTATTGGCAGGGTGTACATTGGTTTAAGCAATATAAAGGAACAGCCGCGGAATATAAAGGTGGACTTTAAACTATTAGGTACCTATTTATTTTCCAAAACGAGGAAATATGTGCGCTATGTGGAAACGGAATAGAATAGAATATACCTATTTGAAAACTGCTCAGCCTTTTCGTTTTATGATTGTACAACATTCCTATTATTTCTATAACTTGCCTAAGCATTACTATTATCATACAGTCTTCAGAAACATAGTAAATAGTCATAATTTTCTTTTGCAAAAGGATTAGCCTAGATAACATCAGGTCTGTCATTACAAAATATATGGTCATGTTTATTACACAAAATTAAGACCAGCTTACACATATTTAATCATCGGAGTGGATATACTATCCCAGCCTGAAATGGTACCACTGCGGAGGGACATAATGACTTTCTCAATCTCAGCCTCGTTCACCTAGCAGGACGAAAGAATAACACATAGAGTGTGCAGAAAACAAACAAAACACCTCCATGTTGCCAGCCTTTCCATTCTTTCCTTTCCATTCAACTATTGTATCTGGCTATTTCATTTCTTAATGGTCTTCAAAACTTTAGGTCGATGTCTTTAAAAATATCTACCTTCATGTTTCATCTACATTATCATAATTATCTTTTGTCTTGAAAAGTTGAACCAAAACAACATTTGAATTGCCATATTTGATAAGTTTGTTGTGTCCGTGTGTACAATAAAGTGTCATTTGGAGTTGTGCAGCATTATTACTGGCGCCAAACTTGTAGATGGCACTCGAAAACATAACAATGTTTAAAGTTATAACCCTCGAGGGAAAACTGCAGCTTTTCAAGAAGACTACGGTCCCTAAGAGGATTGGATACCTACCAACTGACTAACTAGTAAAGTTTCCTAAAGGAGATGCTGATTAGTAGAAAACACATCCCACGATTTTTTTCATAAATTTGAATTAACAATTGAAAAATGTGCAAAATCTTTCAAAAAATTTACGATGATGGTGATCTCAGGTGAAGAAGAAAGTTTTTTTATTATTTATAAGATGACTTAAAAAATACCTTCATCATCGGCCTGCCCTTGTCCCATGATACTTGGGGTCGGCGCAACACGTTTTCTTCTTCCATACCGTCCTGTCATCCGTAACGGTATCACTGTCTCCCTTTATCACTAAAATAATACCATAACTTATGGAAAAAAAACTAAACGTTAGAAAATAAAGTAGAAACCCTAGTTAGTTTTAAAATTAACCTTAAAGAAATGTCAACTTTATTAAGCAAAATTTGTTGCTTGCTCGAACAATAATTTCAAGAGAGAGTAAAGTTTAGTATGGACTGTCGCTGCTGGATACACATATGATTAACGACTGAACTTGCCACCCGGTGGCAAAGTTTTACATTACTTTTGATTAGCTTTTAATTAGAAAAAAAATTGGCACTTTCTGTTTTAACTGTTTTAATAATAATAATAACTTTTTATTTTCGGGCAACTTAGGTCCATAGATGAAATACACAAATATACTAATACATAATTCTTAACAAAGATAACACGAATCTATTTAATACGTTAGGTCGGTGCCGTATTGCGCTGAGTCGTGGAGTCATGTAGCCTTCCGCGAAAACGCCAATATACGACACCCTTTGGCCAAAATGTTTCCTTCATGAAGGTCTCCAGATGATGAGTCGGTAGTGTCGGAACTCGCACCACAATAGATTTGAAATTAATTTACTGACATGACTCCAACTGCTTGACTCTCGGGGACAATTTGGTCTCGATCTTTATATTATAATCCTAGACCTACTACGACTACGTACATCTGCGTCGATGGAATAGCGGGACGCAGCAACACGTTCTCCATTTGCCAGTTCGACAAACGGACCTCTTCTTCTTTTTCACCACTCGAATGAAGCCTTTTTCATCGGTCTGTCCTGGTCTTATTACCACCGTCAACGAGCTTTGAACTTGATCGGAGGACCCCTGGGCACTCCTTGCTTGCTTAGGTTGCTGCTGATCTTTTGCAGGAGCAACAATAACGGCAGCCGAGTTACCACGGCCCGGTGTTGACGTGCTATTATTCGTTTTTTATAATCTTTTGGATGCTCTGATTATCTATACTGAAAAAAAAAACAGAAAATCTACTTTAAAGAAATCTTATCAAACTTCAGTGAAGTCATAATTTCACGTGAGAGTAAAGTTAACCGTGGCACTGTCGCTGCCGGATACACACATGATTAACGACTGAACTTGCCACTCGGAGGCAAACTTTTGATGGACGAGGAAATGTTCCCGTCTTGGCCTGACCGGAGTTGGGCCAAGATTTTCATTATTAAGTTTGCTTTGTAATTATTTTTGGTAGACACTCTATTAGGCTATGGTTTAATAATGTCAATTTATGAATGAGCTGGTTTGATTAATCGCTCTTACTATTCATGGGTTGTAATAGTTCAATTCTAGGTAAAATGTTCACCAACATTTCCTGAAAAAGGGGCTTGGTAATCGTCTGTTGAATTCAACATGAAAAAGCTATAAACACCTAAAATATCAATGAATGGTGTTAAGTTAAGTAATAAATATCCACATGAGATCTTTCAATATCCACCATAGTTTTCATGGTTATAACCTAACAATCATCAGAAAATCCAATAATAAAAAACAATATCCTCAAGATAATTATCTATTTAAATACACGTATAATTGACGTACCAATCAGGAATCTGTTCATACCACGGTAGTAACTAATTCAAACATCCATTCAGGATCATCATCGACACTCCAGTTACTAGGCATGCATGAAGATTGAAGATTGGGCAGTTACTCTCGAACCTAAGTGGCCCTTTATTAAATTATGTACTGCGAGACAATACCTAACAGGGTCCATGAAGATTGAATCAATATTGGGATTCCCTTGCAGTGTAAGATAACGTGGAATGTAGGTATGTCATATCGTCGTTAATGTATCTTTACCGGCGCCTTTCGTTGTGCTAAAGATAATCACCGGGGACTTATTTTAGAGTCAATGGAAACTGTTAAGTCAGGAAAAATACGTTGTTTGCCACTTGACAACAATTCGCAGTAAATAGAAACTGCGCTTAGGTTCAAGCTTTTAAAAACATGTATATTTAAGGAAAATAAGACTGTCGCTCTATGAAGTGCAAGTGGCTTTCAATCATGTATTACACTATTAATAACCCCGCCTAACAACATATTTTAACGTACTTTCTACGTTTATTTTGGACATTGCTAATATCGGTAACAAAAAACATTATCAAAAATCCTGAGGCCGCGGCCGTACTCTGACTTGTCAAACCTGGCTTGTCATGATTCCGCTGTGAAAAAGGGACGCAGCTCTTCGTCCTGTATAGATCCATCTCTTCTTTACAGTGGAACTGTCTTAGGTTTGACACATCAGAGTAAGGTCTCTGAACTTATAGTTTACATAAGTTTGAAAAAGCAAATGCGCCCTAAACAAGCGTGGTGATAAATGCGTACCTTCACTGTATGAGAAAAGCCCTTTGACCTGTGGAATAGTAACTGGCTGGTATTATTATATTATAACGACTTATTTTTTTGGGTTCCGTACTAAGACTCCACGGTCCGTCTATCTTTCTGTCTGTCTGCCTGTCACCAGGCTGTATCTCATGAACCGTGATAGCTAGACAGTTGAAATTTTCACATATGATGTATTTCTGTTGCAGCTATAACATCAAATACTAAAACCAGAATAAAATAAATATTTAAGTGGGGGTCCCATACGGGGAATCGCACTTGGCTGGTTTTTTGGCCTTGAAACCACCTGTGTGTTCAAGAATAAATTTCAAGTAAGTATAGATAACTTTTTACAATTCAATTGTTATGAACTTCAGCCTCGGTGAACCTATTCTTGTTTCAAGGTACCAATCCATCTACTTTTTGGTAAAACAAAAACAAGACCTCATGTAGACAAAATGTTGTGCTGGTTTCATTGTGATTGCGGGGAGGCTTCGCACTCGCCCGGGCGAAATTTTGGCGCCATCGATCCATTTAGCGCGGTGGCACTCACACCACACAAAATGCTTTATGCTTAGTCAAGCTCAATGTTCTCTGTATCAAAACATTGAACGTTAATAATACTTAACGTTTTATGTTGCAGAAATAAGGAATGCTCATAGTGCGCCATTTGTTATTAGTGAGCATGCGATTGCAAAAAACACTGACCCACTAGCAAAGAATAGGCCAAAAAAAATAAGAATAATGGAAGAATCAAAGGATCGGTTTAGACCCAAAGGCTAAAAACGGGACCCTATTACTAAGACTCCATGATCCGTCTGTCTGTCTGTCTGTTTGCCGGTCTGTCTGTCCGTCTGTCACCAGGCTGTATCTAATGAACCGTAATACTGTCTAGACAGTTGACATTTTCACAGATGATGTATTTCTGTTGCCGCTATAACAACAAATACTAAAAACAGAATTAAATAAATATTTAAGAGGGGCTCCCATACAACAATTTTTTTTTGCCATAATGGTACGGAACCGCGAGTGCGCGAGTCCGACTCGCACTTGGCCGGTTTTTTAGGATGGATAACGGCAAAGTTTATCTAGGTCATGATGCGTAAGCGTAATAAGAGAGAGAGCCAGGAGTTTACCTGCCAGCCTCCAACGTCGAATTCTACAATCAATCATCTGATACTTAATTTTATTTTTATTTTATTAGCACAGGTAAGTCACTGCTCCAGTTTCTGCTTCAGATCATTGGAATTCAAATTGGGCAGAACCCAGATAGCCACTGCAAACTCAACATGGCAAAATAAGGTTTATAGACCCGTTGGATACCCAATGTGAGTGCGGTGGCTGTCCAAAACATGAACCACGCATTGGAGAGTCCCAAGTGTCCATACAACTACATTTTCGGATGGAACCGAGGCACCGACGCTGTAATTAACATGGCCACCTTTTGGCCTCAAACTGTCTGAGATTTTAACCATCGACTTCAAAACAAGAAGAACAACTTCGAATTCATATAAATATTATTTGTTAAGTCACTGTCATATTTTGTAACTCAGCAAGATACCATTAAATCAGTAAACATCATCATATGATGGCTTCTCGAACAAATAAATTAAGAACAAGAATGAGTAGAAGAATTTGCTAATCAATTAGTTTTAATATTATTTACCACTTGACTAATAGGTTAAGTATTTTACCGTGATTAGTTAAAGCTACGAGTATCTTAGCATGATATGATTGTAAATAAATGATAACGAGGTCATTAAATCACCATTAAAATTTTATAATAATTGAAGTAATGGTGTAACTTAATAGTGGTTTGTCAACTTGCTAATGATCCAATAATTATCATTTTGTACTTATATTAGTCTACTGTCAAGAGGTAATGCAGTATTCAGTGACATCGGGTCGTGATCACACTGGGAATACAACTATCAGTTTAAAAAAGGTAAGTTTTGCATTTATTTCAATATAACATATTATTTTTATTATGCAAATGTATGTGTGTGTAATCTATAAAATTTGTGTTTTATGAAGCAGGTTACTTTGTTGTGATTACTATAAATTCGTCGTAATGGTTAATATAAGTTCGTATAACAAAAAAAAAGATACCGACTGCCAAACCAAAATACTACAAAGCAAAAAATAACTTTCTTTTGGAAGTCGATATCTTTTTTTTGTAATACGAAGTTATAGTAGGTAATCAGTGTTTTGTTTTGGAAGACGGTTTGATTTTTTGTTAAAACTTGTTCATTTAGCTCGTTTTATTTTTTGTAGGTACCTCTAAATACCGTTAAAATCATTTGTAGCCAAAGTAAATCTCATGACGATTCCAATAAGCCCAAACACGACTAAGATCCATTATTTTATTTCGGATTTCCAGTGCCTACATTCCGGGTTCATTATCACATGAGTTCGATGGTACCATTTTAATCAGTACCATTTATTTATAAGTATTTGCTTCATCATAGTCGGTTAACTATTCGATATAATAATATTATAATACCCGTGACATACTAAGCCTCACGGAGTTCCAGTGGTCATCTGTGGTCTTCTTCATCAGTTCCACTTCATAAAATGATACTTTCTGAGTGCAAATGATTGCATTGTTGATGAAAATACCAAAATCGACTCCTCAAATATTATAGGAATACTTTAGGAATAGGAACATTTGGAAAATATACCCTTTCAAACAAAAGAAGAGCATTCCAAATCGGTCTAAGCGTTTTCGAGCAATCAGGGAGCAAAATAAACATATTGACATCGTAGAATTGAGAACCTCTTCCTTTTTTTCAAGTCGGTTAAAAACAAGTAAGAGTTTGTGTTAAGCTTAGAACCATTTCTTTTATAATAGCAAGACTAAGGCTGAGATTGTCACATACCTAGATTAAATTGTCAGTCACCATACGTAAATGCATGTGAATCAGCAACACTATTGTAGTATTATGTTATAAAAGAATAGAAAAGTATTAAGTACATTTTATTGGGATGTTGTTGTGACAATATTGTACTGATTATTTTCAGAAACCGAATCTTGGAAATAATGTCGACCAGCTGTGCAAACGAAGGTACGTCGCAAGAAAATACATCCACGGCTGCTACAGAAAAAACGGATGTTGTTCGTCAGTATTTTTCTGGGTGTCCGGCTTTAAAGAAAGGTCGAGGGTCACCACAGCCGTTATATCTACAACCGCCGCCGGCGGCATGGTTCCCTAAAAATACCGCCACAGACGAGATTAAGGAAGCAACAGAAGAAAAAAAAAAGAGGGAGAGAAGGATTGTCGAGATCCGTAGCCTAGGCTACAGCACCACCGTGGGCCGTCACCTATACGTCCGGCGTACGCCCTCGGAGGAGGAACTGTACGCTAAGTTCATGAAAAAATTTGACAGCAGAATAAAAGCACTATGGTCCAAGGACTTCGACCAAGTCACATCCGAAAATGTACCAGACACACTTGTTAATGATACAGACGCAGCCGACGATGACGCAGAGACAACGTACGATGACGCAGAGACGCCCTGCGTTGACGCAGAGACGCCCTGCGTTGATGCAGATACACCTTACAATGACGCAGAAATACCCGATGATGACGCAGTAATTCCCGTCGATGACGCAAAAATACTCCACGATGATGCAGAAACACCTTACAATGACGCAGAGACACACTACGATGACCGAGACACAACCAACAATGACCTGGAGACACCTGACGATAATCCTGACACACATAAAAAGGACTCGGACGCACCTGTGGCAGAAATCCCGATGGTCTACCTTAAACAGATAGGATTCTATGATTCAGAAGACTCCTTTGTGGAAATAGAATTAAATGATGATGAGGATAGCAGTCGGTCTGCCAGCCCCATCGACAGCATTGGATCACCCGACGCTGCTGACCAACGCTCGAGTGACCGGTCTGACACCTTCATACCGAATGCTTCACCTCTCCTCGCTCATACTTGGTACCCCAGGATAATCTGTCCACGGTGTGGCAGACAATTAAAAAAATGGTTCCCATCTTAAGTGTAATAGAGCTTGGAAGAAGAAGATCAGTTCCTCTCATCAGACTTTTTTATATTTATTTGTTAAGATTGCCATAACTTATTCTTAGATTGGATTGTTTGAAATACATAAAATTAGTTTATACCTTCCATTCAGGTTAATTAAATACAGCGTATTTTTAAAGGCTTAATTAATAAAGTAACTCATAAGATATAAAGGTTAAGTAAGTAAACACGTCTAAGATGACTTATCAAGTGTTGCTTGTGTGTGTGATGTGTGTGTGCTATATTTTCCCTTTGTTAAAATTATTTTTATCATCAATTCAATCTTTTGTTAGTTATAAAAGCTTCAGATAAAATAATAACTACCTTATCTAGAAATTTCAATTAACCAGGGGGGTGACCATAAGCTCTTAGAGCGGTATCAATTTGAGATCGAATAAGGGACAGATGTATCTGACTTGCATACATCTGTCACTTACTCGATATCAAATTGATACCGCTCTAAGTGCTTATGGTCACCCCCCTGGAATAATTATAATCTCATTTAGGTACCTTCAGAACAAGAGAGATTTAATTTTTTCGATGTGTTATTGATGTCCGATTCCGGACAAAGGTTTTCCCAAACCATCGCACATCAAATGGTCCTGTGGTTTTCGTATCTTGTTTTGTCATCAATTTCCATGCCAACCAATATAATTATTATAAAATGTTTGTTAAATTATTGAATTAAAAAAGAAATCGAAAACAGAGATACTTTATTTTATATTTATTCTATTCAAAAGCACTGCCTATTGAGAGCTCCCCTAAATCTCTTCCAACAGGTCTACAAGTAAAAAAACACCAATAATTTTCGATATATTAAACAAAAATACACTGAGGTATCTTCAATTCAATTCCAGTTCCGATCATTGCGTTTCTTTTCCCATTAAACGGTAGGTACGATCCGTATGCAGCAGTCACCTTTTACCGTTTGTAGATTAAAACATTCAATTCTCTACCGGGTTTCTCTGTCCGGCAAACATGTGAGGTACGATCGAGGGCGTACACAACGAATGCGAGTGTAATCGATATTTAAAAACCATTTCAATTAGATACATCTGCATTTTGATATCAAAATGATTTTTCAACTTTGTGTTGAGTTTGAATGCGAGAATATTTTTAGAACGCGGTTTGCGTATTTATTAGGACAATTATGGACTTTAAAAAATCTGGTTGTATTTCGCTTGGATTCAGCGATACACTTATAGATAATTTCATATTTCTATGGATATACTACATGCTATTCCACAATTCCATTCAACTTCCACAAATTCAGTTGCAGTATTTTACTACAAGTTAACTGTTATCACATCATCAGCCTATTAATGTTCCCACTGCTGGGACACAGGCCTCCTCTCTATAGGAGGGAATGGGCCGTAATCCACCACGCGGGCCCAGTGCGGGTTGGTGGATGTCACATGTCTTCGAATATTATTTTTTTGGTTCTACGACACGGCGGTTTCCTCACGATGTTTTCCTTGCTGTTATAAAATTCAGTAACTAGTTACAACTCATTACTTTCTTTTTGTGTTAGTCAGTGAGTCAGTAAGCGATATCTACCAATCTGCACTGGTCCCGCGAATTGAGCCCACAATGAATTATAGCCCACACTTTCTCACGTTCCCCTAGTAGGAACATTATCGGCAGATTATGCGAAAAAATGCATAATTACGATTTTTAAAGAAAATTCTATGAAAATACATTTTTGGTAGGCAATACCGCAAAATGCAATGTATTGCACAGTTCAATAGATTGGTCGAACGTGACACCATTTCATCCCTGCACATTATAAAAGCGATCACGTAACCTCTCTTCTGAGTACAGTTTAATTCGTAATTGGACTAATCTTTAAATTAATATTCGTGACGCATTTGTTTTGAAAAATCCGTCACTGAAATTAACGGGCAAGAAAACGGGGAAGACGTAACTGGGTTTTTTTTTTATTAACTCCTTTCTCTTTTTCCTATCTCATGCGATTATAAAATAGTTGTTTATGCTACAAGTACGGAAAGTAGGTGATTTCCGATGAGTGGTATTTTTATTCACAAGCGAGCGAAGCGAGTGAGTGGATAAATCGAGACGAATCGGAAATCACCTACTTTCCGCACTTGTAGCATTTACTATGCATTGTGCGAGGAAATAAAAAAATATATCTGAACCAAGCAAGAAATTAATAAAATGGCGTTTATTCAAGGTCGCTCAGCATATCTACAGATTAACTAATAGTTCTGAGTTCATATAGTTCCTCGGTCATATCTACTGCGCATGTGCAAATTGCTGTCACGTCGTAAAGAAAAAAGGCACGAGCAAAATATTCATTCTGCCAAACATATTTAATGAATATTTAAAATTAATTTATTGATCAAAATCTAAATCTAGAGTAATTAAAAACGCCTTAAATGAAGTATTAGTTTTGTTTTACCTTTTATATGAATGATAATCTGTACTTAACTAATTTTTAAAACTTTTCTCAAATAATAAAAACTCTATGCGGCGGGCTGACGTTGGAGTTAAAAATTAAAAAAGTACAGGAAAGTAAAAAGCTCTAGTAAAAAAAGTGTCACTTTCCGCACAGTTCGGCTGCTTGGAAAACGCTCTTTTCGAGGACAGGCATTGTAAAAATCGTTGATAAACTCGTTTTCATAGATACTGTGATCTACTACTCTAACTATCACGTAAATAATTATGTTCTGGGTTTATTAATGTTAATTCTTTATATTTTCCATTATAAATTATCAAATGCCACGCCTATGAGCTCCAGGCGCCCTGACAATAGAAGCCATTAAGAATAATAGGGATCACAGCCAATGCAACCTTCGTTACAATACCAACATCCAGAACACGATCGTATAAAATGCACAATAATTCACGAAATAAACATTGTTTTTCGAGCTATTTAAACTCATTTAACTTAACGATTAGGTACCATCTCAACCAGTGGTTAATTTAAACGTAGGTAATCATTGTTATCAAACGTAATTTAAAACAGTTATTAAATGATGGATTATTATTATATATGGTTAAAAAATTACTATCTGTTTTTGTAAATTGGTTAAAATAAAAGCACACTAACAATAAAATTAATGTAGTAAGCCATTTTAATTTTGTATACATTGTTTTAATATAAATAAAGTTCACAGTTTTAAAAATAATTTAAATTAGTTTACGTCAGTGTTTCCGACTGCTCTAAGAATACCGAGCAAGGCACAAACTCAGAAAGGTATTTGAAGTCCAGGCATTATCTTGCTCACATCAACAACCCTTCATTTTTTCCAATAACACTAAAATTCATTCTACTCCATAGATAATCTACCACCTCAAATCCACTACTTAATGAAGCCTTACCCTAAACATACCATGAATATAATCACTCGAGACTCAAGAGTGACTCCAAGCGTAGTTCCGTCTAGCAAGTGCCTTGGGATCACCGAGACTAAGACGTCAAACTAAATAATGAATGGATTAACCATGGTATAATTGGAAAGCTACCGATCGAGGGTTGAGTGCGGGTTGAGTCGTGTCTCATGGTAATTTGAGGGGTTTAATTGAATTTGTAGGTGAACATAAGGGTGCGAATTTTCAGTTTTTAATAAAGATGACGTTAGAAGTCTATTGATATCATTCTCTATCGTATCTCATTAAGAAAAAAATACGTTCTGTCAGCGATAACTATTCCAAATGATCCAAAGTAGTAAATATCGAACATTTTATTCTTTTGACAACCTTTATCGTTGATAGAATGTCCCTTTTGACTTTAAGCAAAGCAACATTGTATAGATGAAAGCGATTGGCGAAATGTTTGAGATTGACCACGTGACATTGGAGAGGGATATACTCGCAGTTTCCTTGCGTGGTCGAATCAGAAATTATGATTTCCACAGGAGGTCCGACGAATTGCGAAACTAAATGTCGATGGGAATATTTTCCATGAGTTATTGATCCATGTTTCTTGTGAACTGTCGACTTGAGGTATTTTATTTTCACGGTATTTAATAATATTCGATTCGTTGATGATTTCCGAATACTTCTAGGTATTTCCAGAGATGAGAGAAGAAGAATCAATCAACCAAGTCAGTTTGACCTAGTCCAAGGTTCCACTACTCCCAGGCATATAAACTGTACCAGAAGACCCAGTGGCTTCCGCAACCACTCTGTAACAACGGATTAACACTATTTCATTCGTATAAATTTTTCACGTAGGTATTTGTTACCACTTTCTGGTTTTTAATTAAAAGCATCCCGGTTTACAAAGCTTAAATTTCCGATCTCATCTGGGTGTTAGAGGGAGGCATGTTTTCGACACCCATCTGTCACTATAGATTTTGATCACTCCTTTGTAATCTAGTGCTTTTCAAAATCAGCGGCGCACGTTTCACAACGTTGTTAATCCGTGCTCTGTTTAGAACTTTTATGCCTGTATTAATTTCTATGTCAAGTTTGTAGTCTAAATAAGGCTTCTTACTTATGTTAATACAGAGAAAAGCTTAAATGTTCCCTCCCTTTGAGTCTACAACAAGATTTTCATGATTTCTAATCAGATCGTAAAAAAAAACCTAATTACAATCAGCTACCTAATCTTGGTTTTTTTATCTCAAGTCAATACAAAAAACTTATTGCCCTGGTCTGGGTAAACCTAAATGTTTAGCTTTAAGTCAAAAGACCTCAGTAATTGGTTGCAGTGATGAACTTAGGTACCACAGTCAAGGCCTCTGCATCCCAAACGACCACAATGAAATAATTTTGTTCAGTATCCACAGCTTGAATAATAATATAGTAACTACTTTTACCGAGGTAGAAAGAATTGCCACGGGATGGCGCGTTATGATTGCAATCTCTGATGTGTTGTTTACGACACGAGAAACGGAAATAAAAAGATTATTGTACCTAGCCTTTTCCCAAATATAGTACCTAGATAACACAATAACCTTTAGCAGGACTGGTGTCCAATTCCCAGGCTACTGTCTAATCGTAACGACTGTAAAATATCTATTTATAACAACCAAGGAACTAGCGGCTTATCGTGCTTTCCGAGGCACGCAGGTGCAGCAGAGCAGGCACGCATATATTTTTCTCTAAACACATTCAAACATTTTAATTGCAAATAATGATGAGATTTAGGTCGTACGGCCTACGGTGCGATTGTTAAAACGGAGCACGATTATTATGCAAGATAATGGTTTTTGATAACGGCAAAGTTTATCTAGGACAGGATTCGTAGGCGTAATAAGAAAGAGAGCCAGGGATTTGCCTGCTAGCTTGCCACATCGAGTGAGCTGCATGAAATTCTATACTCAATCATCTGATACCCATAAACTTAGCATAAGTAAGTCACTCCAACAGTTTCTGCTTCAGATCATTGGAATTAAAAGTGGGTCAGAACCCAGGTAGCCGCTGCAAACTCAACGTGGCAAAATGAGGTTTTATAGACCCGTTGGATACCCAATGTGAGTGCGGAGGCATGAACCACGCATTGGAGAGTCCCTAGTGCCCATACACCTGCATTTTCGGATGGCAACGAGGCACCGACGCTGTAATTAAATGACCATCTTTTGGCCTCAAACTATCTTAGATTTTAACCATCGACTTCAAAACAAGAATGCATGTAGGTAAATATTCTTTGTTGAGTCACTACCATATTTTGTAACTCAGCAAGATACGATTAAAGCAGTAAACATCATCATATAATGGCTCCTCCGACAAACAAATAAATTAAGTACAAGAATGAATAGAAGAATTTGCAATTTTTTGAGAATTTTGACGTGATTAGTTAAAGGTATCTTAGCATGATCTGATTGTAAATAAACGATAATGAGGTCTAATGGTGTATTAATAAACACCATTAATTTTATTTTATTGAAGTAATGGTATAACTATAAGTAGTGGTTTGTCAACTTGCTAATAGTTCCATAATTATGAGTTTGTATTTATATTATTCTACTCTCAAGAGGAAATGCAGTATTCAGTGACACCGGGTCGTAACCACACTGGAAATACAACTATCAATTTTAAATAAAGGTAAGTTTTGCATTTATTTCAATATTATGTATTAATTTTATCATACAAATGTATTAGGTGTTTACCTATGTTATATATTAGTGTTTTGTGAAACAGGTCACTTGGTTGTGATAACTAAAGGTTCGTATACATGGTTGATATAGCGTACCTTTTGAGCAGCATATGAAAGCAACGCAGCACTGTATTTTGATGTCCTCCATGGATTGCACTCTAGTCAACGCTGCATTCTTCCTTTGTTCAATTGTGAAAAGCTTCTTGTAATAATTATTATAATTACCGGGGCGGGCGAAGGTGACCATCAGACCCATACGCCCGCCCCGATAATTCAAATAACCCTATATCTGCCCAAAACCACATGGAGTTCAGCAGCTACATTTGGCCGGCGAGCTTGCGCGTCAAGCGTCACGCTCCTCCAGCCAGGTATCCCCCGTACAACACGGCGCGCCGCTATCTTTGGCCTTTAACTGTTCAGACAATAGATTTCCCAATTCTGTTACTTACACATCCTATAGCGGCTAGAGATCATCACTTTATCGCAGAAGCTTTCGGCCTATATAGCACAGGTACTTTCCGAAGAACCCATGTCCGGACGGCACCTTAGATAGCCGGAAAGTAAGAGTACATAATGGGTCTAGGCGTTTTTTTTGTTCTGTGGGTCTTATTGTCGCTATGACGTGCCGTGCGCTGGGTTTTGCAGGCCGCTGCTCCCACTCCAACATTAGGATCCGCCGAGGCTTAGTCCTGTACACCTCTATGTAACGAGTCATCAGTTGGTGCTCCCCAAGCTCCAGTGGTGCAACCATTGCCTGTTTTTTTTTTAATTTTGTCTTTTACGTACGTACATAGGTGGGTTTTCCAATGCATATTTTTTTTAGTAAAGCTGTTTATCTTTTAAAAAGATTTGATAAATAAACCACTAACCACCACCAACCTAAAGACTCACCTGTCCAGGTATTCGTAATCAAAACTTGCAAGTTAACTTTGACCCACTTCCCAGTGTTTGATTGAGATGAAATTTCGCACACACGTTTTATTCCCTCGACACGTCTATATTTCTACGATTATATTATATTAATATTTTTATTTATAACTTTATAGTTAATTATTTTTTAGAGTTATGTACATTTACACATATAAGTTTTATTTATTTTTGAAATCACTTCTAAAACCCTTTCTTTTGATACCCCACACGAAAAAAAAATTGTAAAAATACGCCATTTTTCTATTTTCCAATTTTTTTGTCACTGGCTGCATTCACTCACAGGGTTAAGACGAATCGATTGACGTAAGAATCATCAAAATCGGCCAACGCGTTTGGTCTCTAGAACGCCACATAAGAACAAACATACATACATACATAGACTGATAAACACATAACCCTCCTTCGACAGTCGGGTAAAAAGAGCTAAGAGTTTGTGATAAGCTAAGAACCATTTTTCTTTTATAAGAGCAAGACTTACACAGTAGATTTCCATATACCTAGATAAAATTTTCAGTCACCATACGTAAATGCATGTGAATCAGCTACACTATTGTAGTATTATGTTGTTGATATTACAAAGAAAATTAGTAAGTACATTTTATTGCGATGTTTTTGTGACAATATTGTATTGATTATTTTCAGAAAACGAATCTTGCAAATAATGTCGACCAGCTGTCCAATCGAAGGTACGTCGCAAGGAAATCAGTCGCCAAATCGTCAGTATTTTACTGGGTGTCCAAAATACCGTCACAGACGAGATTCGGGAAGCAGCAAAAGAAAAAAAAAAGATAGAGAGAAGGATTGTCGAGGTCCGTAGCCTAGGCTACAGCATCACCGTCGGCCGTCACCTATACGTCCGGCGTACGCCCTCGGAGGAGGAACTGTACGCTAACTTCATGAAAAAATTTGACAGCAGAATCAAAGCACTATGGTCCAAAGACCTCGACCAAGTCACATCCGAAAATGTACCAAACACACCCGGTGATGATACAAACGCAACCGACGATGACGTAGAGACACCCTATGAAGGCGCAGAGACGCCCTATGTTGATGAAGATACATCTTACGACGACGCAGAAATACCCGATGATGATGCAGAAATACCCGACGATGATGCAGAGATACTCCACTATGATGCAGAAACACCTAAAGATGACGCAGAGACACCCTACAATGACCGAGACGCAACCAACAATGACCTGGAGACACCCGACGATAACCCTGACACACACCAAAATGACTCGGACGCACCAGACATCCCGATGGTCTACCTTAAACAGATAGGATTCTATGATTCAGAAGACTCCATTGATGAGATAGAATTAAATTATGATGAGGATAGCAGTCGCTCTACCAGCCCCATTGACAGCATTGGGTCACCCGACGCTGCTGACAAACGCTCGAGTGACCTGTCTGACACCCTCAAACCGAATGCTTCGCCTCCCCTCGCCCATACTTGAAACCCCAGGATAGTCTGTCCACAGTGTGGCAGACAATTCAAAAAACTGATCCTATTTAAAGTGTAATAGAGCTTGGAAGAAGAAAATCAGTACTTCTAAACAGACATTGTTTTTTTAATTGTTTAGATTTCCATAACTAATTCTTAGATTGGATTATTTGAAATACATTAAATTATTTTATACCTTCGATTAAGGTTAGTTAAATACAGCGTATTGTTAAAAGCTTAATTAATAAAGTTACTCATAAGATATAAAGGTTAATTAAGTAAACACGTCTAAGATGTCTAAACAAGTGTTGCTAGTGTGTGTCTGTGCTATACTTTCCCTTAGTCAAAAATATTTTTATCATCAGTTCCATCTTTTTATAGTTATAAAAGCTTCAGATAAAATAATAACTACCTTATCTAGAAATTTCAATTAATCTGGAATAATTATAATCTCATTTAGTTACCTTCAGAACAAGAGAGATTTAATTTTTTCGTTGTGTTATTAATGTCCACTTACGTACAAAGGTTTTCCCAAACCATCGCACATCAAATGGTGCTGTGGTTTTGGTATCTTGTTTTGTCATTAATTTCCATGCCAACCAATATAATGATTGTAAAATGTTTGTTAAATTATTTAAATAAATAGAATGTGGTAAACTATTTTAATTTCTATACATTGTTTTAATATAAATAAAGTTTACAGTTTGAAAATATTTAAACTAGTTTACATCAGTGTTTCCGACTGCTCTAAGAAGAAACCCGAGCAAGGCACAAACTCAGAGAGGTATATTTTGAAGTCCAGACATTATCTTGCTCACATCAACAACTCTTCATATTTTCCAGTAAAAATTTTATTCATTCCACTCCATAAATAATAATCTACCACTTCAAATTCACTGCTTAATGAAGCCTAAACCTAAGCATGCCATGAATGTAATCACTCAAGACTCCAGAGTGATTCCAAGCGTAGTTCCGTCTAGCAATTGCCTTGGGATCACCGAAACTAAGACGTCAAACTAAATAATGAATGGATGGACATGGTATAATTTGAAAGCGATCGATTGAGGGTTGAGTGCGGGTTGAGTCGTGTCTCATGGTAATTTGAAGGGTTTAATTGAATTTTTAGGTGAACTTAAGGGTGCGAATTTGCAGTGGTTAATAAAGATGACTTAAGAAGTTCGTTGATATCCTTCTCTATCTTATCTCATAAAACAGAAGGTCAAATTTCAGTTTTCAAATGATCCAAAGTGGTAAATCTCAAACATTTTAGTCTTTTGTAAAGTGATATTGTATTGGTGATAGCGATTGGTGAAATGTTTGAGATTGACCACGTGACATTGGAGAGGGTTGTGCTCACAGTTTCCTTGCGTAATCGAATCAGAAATGCGGAACAAGCCCGAAAAAATTTGAAATGTAAGTGGCAATGGGCAGGGCACATTGCTCGCAGAACGGATGGTCGATGGAGCCAAAAAATTCTGGAGTGGCGACCGCAACTGGAAGACGCTGTATTGGAAGGCCTCCCTCTAGGTGGACAGATGACCTGGAGAGCGTGGTGTGAGTCCACTGGATGCAAGACGCATGGAACCGGTCAATGTGGCGACGCTTGAGGGTGGCCTAAGTTCAGCAGTGGACATCTTTCGGCTTGAAATGAGGGTAATGGTGATTAGACATTTCAGCATTCGTTCTCTTTGATAGAATATCACGTTGACTAAAGACTTTTACTAATGCCCTAGGGCATGAGTAAGTTAAACTTATTCCATCCTCCGAGATGTGACCGTGCCAATAACGGACATTTTGAGCTTCTCGGCGTTACTTTGACATCGACTCTCAATTTTGGCCCATACATTGAGGCAAAGGCTCAGCTGGCTGCCAAAAAGTTGGGGATCCTTGCAAAGGTGAGAAATTATTTCACGCCGGAACTTGTATCAAGCGCATGTTCGATCATGCATGGAGTACTGTTCTCATCTCTGGGATAGATGTGCCAAATACCAGCTTGATGAACCGGAGCCGATCGAAAAGCGGGCCAAGAGGGCGATGAAGCACTGGTCAAGACAAAGCTCCAGAGCCTTGAACATCGTCGCCGAGTTGCCAGGTTGTCGGCTTTTTATCGGTTACACTTCGGCGAGTGTGCGATGGTTTTTTTTTTGGACAATCGCACCGCAATATTCCCAAACCACTGCAACTCCTGAAAGCCAGAATCAACAGTAGCGACCACCAGAAAAGCGCTGAGGCAATGAAGCTCGACGAAGTCCCGGAGAATGAATTTAACTGTCGTGGATCCCGTAACGAAATTAATCAGAAAAGAATAATGGAGTAGGAAATAAAAAAAAACGATAGAGTTGCATGATCTAATTCCACCTAGCCCGTTTCATCATCGTACTACCAGACGTACGGCGATGCGCCATCGGTACATGGTGGACATCCCACCCATACGCACAAATCGTTTTGGGAACACTTTTATTGTGCGTACAGCTAAGGAGTGGAATTCCCTGCCGGAGTCTGTGTTTCCCACAGAACAGAGAGAAGACAGTAGAAATCGCATGTAGCTTTATTAGTATCGGAACCAGCGTACCCAAACTCACACATATACAGATTAATTGTATTTCATAACACTAAGAAATCTTTGGTGTGAGTGGTAGTTTAATTTTTAGATGAACGTAGAAAATATGTCAGTCGTCGCTTATTTGAAAATAAACCACAGCTTTATGACAATAGAGTTGGTTTATTGTCTACTCTTTTTGAGTATTTATTACTTTTTTCGTTTAAAGCGCACACGGAATAGTTTAATGAGCAAGTTACGCTACCCGCCGCTAGATGTCACTATAGTAAATTCATTTAATTTTAGGCCGTATTTCGTTACAGATAAGATTTATATTTGCGAAATGAGGTCATTACTACTCGTCCTCCTGTAGTGATGTACCACGGTCGTTGACTTATTTATCGACATTCCGTATTATTTTCAAACAAAATACAGTTTAGTTAAAAAAAAATCTCCTGTATCGTGGGTGCGTTTAGAAACATATAATTTCACATACACAAACACCCAGAGCCGGAACAACTATTTGTAGATCATACAAATATTTATTCCGTGCGGGAATCGAACCCGCGACACGCAGCGCAGCAGTCAATCGCTCAACCACTGCGCCAACCGTGCGCCCAATAACTAGAGTCGATAAATATTATTATGTTTGTAATCAAGTTTTTATATAAATTTATTCCAATACTTACGATTTATAGAAAGTATTATTAAGATATTTTATGGTAAACTACTGATCCGATTTTGAAAATGATTCTATTGATACAAAGATGGGCGTATCTTTGTGTTTTTGTTATATGAATAGAATTATAGTATACAATACTCTTTATTATGTACACCATATAAGGTACAGAAAGTATAGACGAAGAAAACATTACACTGGGTGGCACAATGGGCGGCCTTAAGGCCTTATCGCTAAAATCGATCTTTTCAGGACAACCTTTCCTTGGATTTAAAAAAATAAAGGAAAGACAGTACTGTACGTAGTCTTTGGTGTACTATTATTAATTACAAGCTGTGACCGCGGCTTTGCTCCCGTCATCTGTTTGCCAACCCTACCCTACTTGCTCCTTGTGCTGACTTCTTTAGCGAAACCACACAAAAGGCTCATGATACGCGACGCTGCCGCACTATTAGGAACATGAGGACTTTCGCTAAGGACATAAATATTTTATACTGTAATTAGAAAAAGTTATTTTTTAGTTTATCTCTCTACACACCCCCTCCCCTAACAATATGATATAATTTTCGCGCCGGTTAATCTTCAAGGTAAAGCAAGGCCTGCCGAGGTCAGTCCTTTGACGGGTGGCCGTCCATCACCAACACAACGAGACGGATACCGCGGGAAACACGCTATGCCGTTGGTCCTGGCTGTCAGTCAGTTTACTTTCTTTAACAAGATTAAAAACTCTTAAAGAAAATGCCAAAACAGGCTTTTTAATTCAAGCAATGTTATCTTATTCGCTAATTCATAGGACGTATTGAATAAAAGGGCCAATATTGTATTCAGAACAATATTAAAAATTGTCTTCTATTTTTATAGGAGCCGTTGTCTTAGTCTTATAGAACGCGACGACGACGTTGTTAATGTGACCTAAACTTGACAGATTCACTAGTGTTGCTATTTTTATTTATTGTATTGCTTATTGATTCCGAATTAGTATCACTTATATTTTTGAGCCGAAATAGTATTGCTTGTTGATTCCGAATTTAAAAAAAATCGGCCAAGTGCGTGTCGGGCCACGCGCAGTAATAGGGCTCCGAAGTTGGATAATAATGCGGACTAAGAAGAGAGCTTTTGTTTTGGTTTCAGGGGCTCACAACGTCTAAAAACGGGCCCACATTAGGACGATGGTAACTGAAGAAGGAGTTATAAAATCCAACTTCGCAAGTGAAGTTAGAACAAATATTATCTATTTGAGTACCACCGCGGGTAGAGGCAAGCGTTTGTAATAAAGATTTATAACCAGCGTCACTTAATAATTTGAATACTGCAGTATTGTCGTTAAAGAGATAATCTTCGTTAAAACCGCCAAATATTTCCAAACCGAAAAAAAAAAATTGTATGAGTATTATCAAACAAACTCCAACTATCACAAATTAAAATCAAATTATTTAATGATAGGAACAAAAAACCAACGTAAATAAGCTGCAATAAATAATCTATATGAAGTACGTCAATTGTGATACGAGCGCGCGTTAGAGCCACGGGGAATGGTTGGTCCGTTCCTGGATCCGCCAAAGCACGCTCCTTGTTTTTTTCTCTTTCGGAATTTGATAATTTTTTAATGTATTCACTATTTTGTTCTCGAAAGTTGTTATTTAAGTAATTTTTCAATGGCACTTGTACAAAATTTTAACTGTTCCAAGTACATTTTTTAAGTTGGTTGACTATTACTCGTAAATTTGTAAAGCCTACTTAGCTGTGATAGTTTTTCTTTTAATTTTGTTATATATACTACTGCCGTGAATTTTATCACAAGCCATAAGCAACCATTTCGCTGACAGGGGGGAGGGGCACTTGACTCTAACAAAAATGTTCAATTTAAAGCTAAATTTTACGCAAACGGATCTCTGAATCGAAAAATGGTTTTTAAGAGAACAATAATATTTTTGAATGGCCTATCCAACGATACCCAATACCATGGGATAGACGAGAAAAAAGAACGTCCGTACTTTAAGTCTACCTATAAACAGGAAAAAAAAATATTCATGATTTCATTTTACCACTTTGTCGGAATTATTAATATGTATATCCATGCCAAATTATAGCTTTGTAGTACAAAGAACCTCTTAGCTAAGCTGCGGACGGACAGACGGACTTAGCGAAACAATAAGGGTTCCTTGTTGATTTCGGAACCCTAAAAAGAGTAGGTAGGTAGGGTATAAGTTACAAACACAAATACATCGATTCGTCTAAACATTCATATCATGCTTACATGCCTTAAATTACATGCATTAATTAATATTTGATACTCTGGCTACCCAGAGTATCAAATATTAATTAATGTTCACGACTCCACATACGACGAAGATTGGATGGTACCAAGACGTAACAATGGTGTAATAATGATCCCACCAAAAACATAAAAATGTGAAAAGGCACCAAACTTGACAAAAACATAAATGTGAAAAGGCACCAAACTCGACAAAAACGTAAATGTGAAAAAGGCGCCAAGTTCGACGAAGAAGAGTTGAGATATAGAAGGGTGACAAGTTTCATAGCATTTCCTTAAACAAAGCTAAAATGTGCAGTTTTTTAATCTATAGACTTAAGGTTACACTAGTCGACGGCACGAACTATTTTGTACGCGGGGTTAAAATGCCTGCTATCTCATCCGACAACAAGTGCGAAAGATATAGATGCTGTGATGAGCAGTAAGAAGCTAGTTTGCGTACGAATTAGCACTTTTGCAAGTTTGTAGCGAAACAGATGATGATTTAAGAAGGACGAAATTTTATAAACAGGCCTTTGGGAGCCTAGATATCATGTAAAAATGACTAGATGTATATTTTCAAAATAGAATTATTTGCATTATTGAACTACTAATGTATCCCTGTATGGTGGCTGTTTTGGATTTTTTCTTCTTCTTATGGTATTTATTTCCGCCCAAAGATGCGTAAAAATTAGTGTTGAAATATGGAACTTTCGACGCTCATAACTTTCAAATGTTTTTCTTTTTCACTTTTTTTGTTTCCACACAGGGCTAGATAATGATGAGACAAATTGATATCAGTTTTTATTTTGAACGTACATCGCCAAACAGTGGAGTAAACGCCAGACTACGTTTGTATGGAAGAATGATCGACTAGTGTAACCTTAAAATAATTAATTGTTTTCTTAGATAATGATTTTTTAACTTGCCATCTTGTTTTTTTTTACCTTTATAACTTACTTGCTGTTCCCCGCTGATTTGCTCCTGTCTTCGTGATTAAAAGACACTAGTCAACGGCACGAACTATTTTGTGCACGGGGTTAAAATGCATTTTATATCAACCGACAACACGTGCGGAAGAGATTGATGCTGTAATGAGCAGGAGGAAACCAGTTCGCGTACGAATACACACTTTTGCAAATTTGTAGCGAAATGGATAATGATTAAGGACGAAACCAAGCGTGCGAAATTTTATAAACAGACCTTTGGCCATCTAGATATCATGAAAAAACGACTAAATCTATGTGTTCAAAATAAAATTATATGCATTGTTGAACTACTAATCTATCCCTGTATGGAGGCTGTTTTGCAATTTTCCGTCTTCTTATGGTATGGGTCGTCTTCTTCCCAAAAAATCGGTTAAAATTAGTGTTGAAATGTGGAACTTTCGACGCTCATTACTTTCCAATATTTACTTTTTTTACTTTTCGCTTTTATACAGGGCAAGATAATGATGATATCACTTTTTATTTTGAACGTACATCGTCAAACAGTGGAATAATCCCTAGACTACGTTTGTATGGAAAAAAATCAACTAGTGTAAACCTTAAGTGGCGCAAACCAAGCAGAACAGACCTTCACAATCAAATTAACAAGAGTAATTACTATAGAATCTAAGCTCTGCAGATTTAACAAAATTATTTCATTATGGTCGCTTGGGATGCAGATGCCTTGAATGCGGTACCTGAGTTCATCACTGCAACCAATTATTAAGGTCTTTTGACTGAAAGCTTAACATTTGGGTTTACCCAGACTAGGGCAATAGGTTTACTGTATTGTTTTGAGATAAATAAACCGAGGTTAGGGAGCTGTTTGTAAATATAATTATAATTTACTAAATATTTTTTTCAAGATCTGAAGATACTATGAAAATATTATGTTAGTTTTTCTCTGTATTAACTTAAGTTAGAAATCTTATTAAGATTACAAACTTGACATAGAAAGTAAGAAATTAAGACAGCGATAAAAGTTCCAAAGAGAGCACAGATAAATAACATCGTGCAAAGTGCAACGCGCACCGCTAATTTTGAAAAGCACTGGATTTCAAAGGTGTAATTAAAATCTATAGTGACATAGATGGATGTTGAAAATATGCCCCAAAACACGATGTATTTTCGACCCAGATGAGATCGAAAATTTTATTACATCAACTTGTTCAAACCTTCTCAAACACGGATGCTTTTAATGAAAGCCAGAAACACAGAATTGGTTACAAATACCTACGTGATAAATTGTTACAAATGAAATAGTGTTAATCCGTAGTTACAGAGTGGTTGCGGAAGGTACAAGGTCTTATGGCACAGTAAATACGCTTGGGAGTAGGGGAACCTTCGACTTCGGAGTTTGTTGATTGATTCTTATTCTCTCATCTCTGGAAATACCGAGAAGTATTCGAAAATCAGCAACGAAGCAAGTATTATTAAATACCGTGAAAATAAAATACCGCAACTCGGCAGTTCACACGAAAAATGGATCAATAAGTCATAGGAAATACATTCCACAGTTTAAAGGAAAATATAATACACCATTATTATTACGATAATGGCAGCAAGCAACATCTGTTAATAACGGTCAATTAATAATGCCTTAATGGTTTCCGATTTTCACGGCAACATTATATATTTCGGATATAGAGCCACGCGAACTGGTATCAACGGCTATCCACATCCGGATTCAGGATAAATTGTTTATCCTGGTTTAAAAGTTCCGTTCAGTTTGCCATAACTGTAAGCTGTATAAGCTTATTTGGGATAACATTTTTCTATTTTGGTATAAAAATGCTGTTGTGGAAGTGAAAACTGAAGATGTATTGTAAGAGGAAATTGTTTGGATAATAATTTGGTTTTATATAGTAATCGAGCAACATAAAATAATCTATACCTCTCAGAGTTTGTGCCTTGCTCGGGTTTCTTCTTAGAGCAGTCGGAAACACTGACAATAACTAGTTTAAATATTTTTTAAACTGTAAACTTTGTTTATATTAAAACAATGTATAGAAATTAAAATGGTTTACCACATTCTATTTATTTCAATAATTTAACAAACATTTTACAATCATTATATTGGTTGGCATGGAAATTGATGACAAAACAAGATACGAAAACCACAGGACCATTTGATGTGCAATGGTTTGGGAAAACCTTTGTACGGAATCTGACATCAATAACACAACGAAAAAATTAAATCTCTCTTGTTCTGAAGGTACCTAAATGAGATTATAATTATTCCAGATTAATTGAAATTTCTAGATAAGGTAGTTATTATTTTATCTGAAGCTTTTATAACTATAAAAAGATGGAACTGATGATAAAAATATTTTTGACTAAGGGAAAGTATAGCACAGACACACACACTAGCAAAACTTGTTTAGACATCTTAGACGTGTTTACTTAATTAACCTTTATATCTTATGAGTTACTTTATAAATTAAGCCTTTAACAATACGCTGTATTTAACTACCCTTAATCGAAGGTATAAAATAATTTAATGTATTTCAAATAATCCAATCTAAGAATTAGTTATGGAAATCTAAACAAATAAATATAAAAATGTCTGTTTAGAGGTACTGATCTTCTTCTTCCAAGCTCTATTACACTTTAAATAGGATCAGTTTTTTGAATTGTCTGCCACACTGTGGACAGACTATCCTGGGGTTCCAAGTATGGGCGAGGGGAGGCGAAGCATTCGGTTTGAGGGTGTCAGACAGGTCACTCGAGCGTTGGTCAGCAGCGTCGGGTGACCCAATGCTGTCAATGGGGCTGGTAGAGCGACTGCTATTCTCATCATAATTTAATTCTTTCTCACCAAAGGAGTCTTCTGAATCATAGAATCCTATCTGTTTAAGGTAGACCATCGGGATGTCTGGTGCGTCCGAGTCATTTTGGTGTGTGTCAGGGTTATCGTCGGGTGTCTCCAGGTCATTGTTGGCTGCGTCTCGGTCATTGTAGGGTATCTCTGCGTCATCGTTAAGTGTTTCTGCATCATAGTGGAGTATCTCTGCATCATCGGCGGGTATTTCTGCATCATCATCGGGTATTTCTGCTTCGTCGTAAGATGTATCTTCATCAACGTAGGGCGTCTCTGCGCCATCATAGGGTGACTCTACGTCATCGTCGGTTGCGTTTGTATCATCACCGGGTGTGTCTGGTACATTTTCGGATGTGACTTGGTCGAGGTCTTTGGACCATAGTGCTTTGATTCTGCTGTCAATTTTTTTCATGAAGTTAGCGTACAGTTCCTCCTCCGAGGGCGTACGCCGGACGTATAGGTGACGGCCGACGGTGATGCTGTAGCCTAGGCTACGGACCTCGACAATCCTTCTCTCTATCTTTTTTTTCTTCTGTTGCTTCCTGAATCTCGTCTGTGACGGTATTTTTACGGCACCATGCCGCTGGCGGTGGTGGGAGACATAACGGATGTGGTGCCCCTCGACCTAACTAGCGGCCAGTACCAGCGACTCAGCCAGTAGCCAGAGACTGTAGTTTTGTAACGCCATCTAGGAGTGTGCTTAGAAACTAAATTGAACTGATTCTAGGAGTCATCGATTATACTAGATGGCGTTGTTTTAAACATAATATGATTATCTGAGACAGTTTGACATCGCAATACTGAGTCACTGATTATACAATGTCTCTGGCAATACTAGTAGGTATTTTTGCAAGTTAGTATGTTATCGAAGCGTGAATTCAAGGACAAGAGTTGCCCTTGAACACTGTTTGTGCATAGACTTTTGCGGCAATACATAAAAAAACACGACACGGCATGGTTGTCAATGGCAACCGATGGACTGGGAATCAAATTCCAAGATGGTGCTGAACTGCTGACGCAATTCTCGGACCTATCTTCATGGGTGTCATTTTCGGGGTTTTCGGGGTAGCTAATAATGAATATGAGGTCAAATTTAAAAACCAAGATGGCGCCGACGAAATTCTCGGACCTATCGTCATGGGTGTCATTTTTCTGGGTTTTTGGGATAGCTAGTAATGAATATGGGGTAAAATTAAAAAACAAGTTGGCGGCGACGAAATTCTCGGACCTATCGTCATGGGTGTCATTTTTGGGGTTTTTGGGGTAGCTAGTAATGAATATGGAGTCAAAATCAAAATATAGGATGGCGCCGACGAAATTCTCGGACCTATCGTCATGGGTGTCATTGTCGGGGTTTTTGGGGTAGCTAGTAATGAATATAGGGTCAAAACAAAATATAGGATGGCGCCGACGAAATTCTCGGACTTATCGTTAAGGTCTCAAATGCCAAACAATCAAACCAACCAATCAGCCAAACGACTTGCATGTCCAGTTGGAAAACGAAACATTGAAAAATCTTTTGATGTGTTGTTACACATGAAATATACAAACTTAACGGGAGGCACATTGTGCGCACTTTGAGAGTGTTTAATCAAAAGCCAAATTTTCCGTTAGCATAGGTCGTCGTATGTGCAAGAATCGTCGTTGTCCAGATTTCCAAGTTACAGTTCTAGTCACAGGGAGGTCTTTTCCAAAAAATCCATAATTCGAAGCCAGGTCAGTAAGAAGAAAACTAATTAGAAAAGTATTCGTATTCGACGGGTAGAGAAGATAACAAACAGTCCATAACAACAAATGCATTGCGTAACATAAAACGTTTCGTTATTTCGTCCAATCCTCTTGATAAATAAATTTGTAGTGTGGGTTCAAAGAATCACAGTATGAAAAAATAATAATTAGGTACCAAAAACATGTTAATCTTAAATTTACTTCAAATTTTGAATTAAATTTCTACATATCGTAATCGTAATGGATAAAAATATATGTTTCATTTTACTTAAAAAGGAACAACTAAACGTAAAGTAGTTAGCGAACTAGAAAATAAATAAGTTTTTCCATTTAAAAAAATCTTTTTTTAAACAAGCTTTTTAGCTTACCGTGCATTGTCATCCAAACCAAACCTGTATGCAAAATTTCATCTCAATTGGTTGATGATAACTGCTTTAAAACTAAGTTGCAAGATTTGACCCGAACACACTTACATACATATACACCGTGAAATTTAAGTGCTTGTTTTCCCGCGGCAGAACGACTTGCCTTTAGGAGTACTTTCAAAGCAAAGAGTTAAAGTAAAAAAATAACGATGTTTTTATTTTAAAATAATTTGAAAAATATTCATCAACTCGAAAAAGTGAGAAACAATAGTAACTTGTAGGTACTAGGTACTACTCGCGTCACCACCGTATTATTCACCGTAGTACCTAGTACCTACTAGTTACTATTGTTACTCACTTTTTCGAGTTTATGTTTTTTTTTTTAATTATTTTAAAACAAAAACATCGTTATTTTTTTACTTTAACTCTATGCTTCGAAAGTACTCCTTAAGGCAAGTCGTTCTGCCGCGGGAAAACAACCACTTAAATTTCACGGTGTATACATACATACAAACATACATTGAAAGTTAATAAAAAGCTTGTAAAAATACAGTGGATCGGTAAGAAAAAACGTCAAAAAAAATTGGAAAAACGCCATCTATTGCAACGAGCTCAAAACAAAAAGAAAGATCGAATGGCTAGTTTGAACAATTTTATCATTCAGTTATTCCGAATTGAAGTAATAATATTTAGTTAACTTTTTTGTTCAAAATACGTGAATAAATAGATTAATTAAATTTTAAGAAGGGTATTTTGATTATTACTAAACATACTTTAGCCAAACTCTGACGTTTAACGTTTTTTAGCGATTGTTTATTTCTTGATTGCTAACTATGCTGCCATCTATGATCTTTTTCGAAGATTAATTATAATTTGTTCTGATTAGGACCCCATGATTTGCACCAAAAATTAAAAATTTTGGCCGAAGATATTTAATTTTTCATTCAAATTCACCCTCCTTTTTACCCCCTCAAGGGTAGAATTTCCAAAAATACTTTCTTATCGGATGCTGTTAAGTCTACCATATTTTGTAACTCAGCAAGATACGATTAAAGCAGTAAACATCATCATATAATGGCTCCTCCGACAAACAAATAAATTAAGTACAAGAATGAATAGAAGAATTTGCAATGTTTTGAGAATTTTGACGTGATTAGTGAAAGGTATCTTAGAATGATCTAATTGTAAATAAAGAATAATGAGGTCATTAAAACACCATTAAAATTTTGTTATAATTGAAGTGATGGTGTAACTTAAGGGTACACTAGTCGACGGCACGAACTATTTTGTGCGCGGGATTAAAATGCATTTTATATCAACCGACAACACTTGCGGAATAGATAGATGCTGTGATGAGCAGTAGGAAGCTAGTTCGCGTACGAATACACACTTTTGCAAATTTGTAGCGAAATGGATAATGATTTAGGATCAAACCGAGTGCGCGAAATTTTATAATCAGACCTTTGACAGTCTAGAAATCATGAAAAAACGACTAAATCTATCTGTTCAAAATAAAATTATTTGCATTGTTAAACTACTAATCTATCCCTGTATGGAGGCCGTTTTGCAATTTTCCGTCTTCTTATGGTATTTATTTTCGCGCCCAAAAATGCGTTAAAATTAGTGTCGAAATGTGGAACTTTCGACGCTCATAACTCTCTAATATTTTCTTTTTTTACTTTTTTGCTTCTATACAGGGCTAGATAATGATGAGACAAATTGATATCACTTTTTATTTTGATCGTACATCGTCAAACAGTGGAATAATCCCTAGACTACGTTTCTATGGAAGAATTTTCAACTAGTGTAACCTTAATAGTGGTTTGTCAACTTGCTAATAGTTCAATAATTATGAGTTTGTACTTATATCATTCTACTCTCAAAAGGAAATGCAGTATTCAGTGACACCGGGTCGTAACCACACTGGAAATACAACTATCAGTTTTAAATAAAGGTAAGTTTTGCATTTATTTCAATATTATGTATTATTTTTATCATGCAAATGTATTAGGTGTTTACCTTAAAAATTAGAGTTTTGTGAAACAGGTCACTTGTTGTGAAGTATTATATTATCTGTGGTTGTGATAACTAAAAGTAAGGTACACATGGTTGATATTGCGTACCTTTTGAGACGCATTGTTTTCACGTTAGAACTCATATTAAAAAATATATATAACGTAATAATATAAATGTGGCGACGCCTGGGGGAGGCCTTTGTCCAGCAGTGGACGTCTTTCGGCTGAAATGATGATGATGATGATGAATATAAACAAATAATATAATAATATAACGTAATAGTATAAAAAATATATATAACGAGTCATCAGGTGCTCCCCAAGCTCCAGTGGTGCAATCATTGCCTGTTTTTTTTTTTTGTCTTTTACGTACGTAAACAGGGATAAGACGAATCGATTGACGTAAGAATCATCAAAATCGGCCAACGCGTTTGGTTTTTGGAACGCCACATAGGAACAAACATACTACATAGACTGATAAACACATAACCCTCCTTCGACAGTCGGGTAAAAAGAGCTAAGAGTTTGTGATAAGCTAAGAACCATTTCTCTTTTATAAGAGCAAGACTTAGACAGTAGATTTCCATATACCCAGATAAAATTTTCAGTCACCATACGTAAATGCATGTGAATCAGCTACACTATTGTAGTATTATGTTGTTGATATAACAAAGAAAATTAGTAAGTACCTTTTATTGCGATGTTTTTGTGACAATATTGTATTGATTATTTTCAGAAAACGAATCTTGCAAATAATGTCGACCAGCTGTCCAATCGAAGGTACGTCGCAAGGAAATCAGTCGCCAAATCGTCAGTATTTTTCTGGGTGTCCGGCTTTAAAGAAAGGTCGAGGGGCACCACATCCGTTATGTCTCCCACCACCGCCAGCGGCATGGTGCCGTAAAAATACCGTCACAGACGAGATTCAGGAAGCAACAGAAGAAAAAAAAGATAGAGAGAAGGATTGTCGAGGTCCGTAGCCTAGGCTACAGCATCACCGTCGGCCGTCACCTATACGTCCGGCGTACGCCCTCGGAGGAGGAACTGTACGCTAACTTCATGAAAAAATTTGACAGCAGAATCAAAGCACTATGGTCCAAAGACCTCGACCAAGTCACATCCGAAAATGTACCAGACACACCCGGTGATGATACAAACGCAACCGACGATGACGTAGAGTCACCCTATGATGGCGCAGAGACGCCCTACGTTGATGAAGATACATCTTACGACGAAGCAGAAATACCCGATGATGATGCAGAAATACCCGACGATGATGCAGAGATACTCCACTATGATGCAGAAACACTTAACGATGACGCAGAGATACCCTACAATGACCGAGACGCAGCCAACAATGACCTGGAGACACCCGACGATAACCCTGACACACACCAAAATGACTCGGACGCACCAGACATCCCGATGGTCTACCTTAAACAGATAGGATTCTATGATTCAGAAGACTCCTTTGGTGAGAAAGAATTAAATTATGATGAGAATAGCAGTCGCTCTACCAGCCCCATTGACAGCATTGGGTCACCCGACGCTGCTGACCAACGCTCGAGTGACCTGTCTGACACCCTCAAACCGAATGCTTCGCCTCCCCTCGCCCATACTTGGAACCCCAGGATAGTCTGTCCACAGTGTGGCAGTGTGTTTATAATCAGACCTTTGACAGTCTAGATATCATGAAAAAACGACTAAATCTATCTGTTCAAAATAAAATTATTTGCATTGTTAAACTACTAATCTATCCCTGTATGGAGGCCGTTTTGCAATTTTCCGTCTTCTTATGGTATTTATTAGCGCCCAAAAATGCGTTAAAATTAGTGTCGAAATGTGGAACTTTCGACGCTCATAACTCTCTAATATTTTCTTTTTTTACTTTTTTGCTTCCATACAGGGCTAGATAATGATGAGACAAATTGATATCACTTTTTATTTTGATCGTACATCGTCAAACAGTGGAATAATCCCTAGACTACGTTTCTATGGAAGAATTTTCGACTAGTGTAACCTTAATAGTGGTTTGTCAACTTGCTAATAGTTCAATAATTATGAGTTTGTACTTATATCATTCTACTCTCAAAAGGAAATGCAGTATTCAGTGACACCGGGTCGTAACCACACTGGAAATACAACTATCAGTTTTAAATAAAGGTAAGTTTTGCATTTATTTCAATATTATGTATTATTTTTATCATGCAAATGTATTAGGTGTTTACCTTAAAAATTAGAGTTTTGTGAAACAGGTCACTTGGTTGTGAAGTATTATATTATCTGTGGTTGTGATAACTAAAAGTAAGGTACACATGGTTGATATTGCGTACCTTTTGAGACGCATTGTTTTCACGTTAGAACTCATATTAAAAAATATATATAACGTAATAATATAAATGTGGCGACGCCTGGGGGAGGCCTTTGTCCAGCAGTGGACGTCTTTCGGCTGAAATGATGATGATGATGATGAATATAAACAAATAATATAATAATATAACGTAATAGTATAAAAAATATACATACCGAGTCATCAGGTGCTCCCCAAGCTCCAGTGGTGCAATCATTGCCTGTTTTTTTTTTTTGTCTTTTACGTACGTAAACAGGGATAAGACGAATGGATTGACGTAAGAATCATCAAAATCGGCCAACGCGTTTGGTTTTTGGAACGCCACATAGGAACAAACATACATACATAGACTGATAAACACATAACCCTCCTTCGACAGTCGGGTAAAAAGAGCTAAGAATTTGTGATAAGCTAAGAACCATTTTTCTTTTATAAGAGCAAGACTTAGACAGTAGATTTCCATATACCCAGATAAAATTTTCAGTCACCATACGTAAATGCATGTGAATCAGCTACACTATTGTAGTATTATGTTGTTGATATTACAAAGAAAATTAGTAAGTACCTTTTATTGCGATGTTTTTGTGACAATATTGTATTGATTATTTTCAGAAAACGAATCTTGCAAATAATGTCGACCAGCTGTCCAATCGAAGGTACGTCGCAAGGAAATCAGTCGCCAAATCGTCAGTATTTTTCTGGGTGTCCGGCGTTAAAGAAAGGTCGAGGGGCACCACATCCGTTATGTCTCCCACCACCGCCAGCGGCATGGTGCCGTAAAAATACCGTCACAGACGAGATTTAGGAAGCAACAGAAGAAAAAAAAGATAGAGAGAAGGATTTTCGAGGTCCGTAGCCTAGGCTACAGCATCACCGTCGGCCGTCACCTATACGTCCGGCGTACGCCCTCGGAGGAGGAACTGTACGCTAACTTAATTAAAAAATTTGACAGCAGAATCAAAGCACTATGGTCCAAAGACCTCGACCAAGTCACATCCGAAAATGTACCAGACACACCCGGTGATGATACAAACGCAACCGACGATGACGTAGAGTCACCCTATGATGGCGCAGAGACGCCCTACGTTGATGAAGATACATCTTACGACGAAGCAGAAATACCCGATGATGATGCAGAAATACCCGACGATGATGCAGAGATACTCCACTATGATGCAGAAACACTTAACGATGACGCAGAGATACCCTACAATGACCGAGACGCAGCCAACAATGACCTGGAGACACCCTACGATAACCCTGACACACACCAAAATGACTCGGACGCACCAGACATCCCGATGGTCTACCTTAAACAGATAGGATTCTATGATTCAGAAGACTCCTTTGGTGAGAAAGAATTAAATTATGATGAGAATAGCAGTCGCTCTACCAGCCCCATTGTCAGCATTGGGTCACCCGACGCTGCTGACCAACGCTCGAGTGACCTGTCTGACACCCTCAAACCGAATGCTTCGCCTCCCCTCGCCCATACTTGGAACCCCAGGATAGTCTGTCCACAGTGTGGCAGTGTGTTTATAATCAGACCTTTGACAGTCTAGATATCATGAAAAAACGACTAAATGTATCTGTTCAAAATAAAATTATTTGCATTGTTAAACTACTAATCTATCCCTGTATGGAGGCCGTTTTGCAATTTTCCGTCTTCTTATGGTATTTATTTTCGCGCCCAAAAATGCGTTAAAATTAGTGTCGAAATGTGGAACTTTCGACGCTCATAACTCTCTAATATTTTCTTTTTTTACTTTTTTGCTTCCATACAGGGCTAGATAATGATGAGACAAATTGATATCACTTTTTATTTTGATCGTACATCGTCAAACAGTGGAATAATCCCTAGACTACGTTTCTATGGAAGAATTTTCGACTAGTGTAACCTTAATAGTGGTTTGTCAACTTGCTAATAGTTCAATAATTATGAGTTTGTACTTATATCATTCTACTCTCAAAAGTAAATGCAGTATTCAGTGACACCGGGTCGTAACCACACTGGAAATACAACTATCAGTTTTAAATAAAGGTAAGTTTTGCATTTATTTCAATATTATGTATTATTTTTATCATGCAAATGTATTAGGTGTTTACCTTAAAAATTAGAGTTTTGTGAAACAGGTCACTTGGTTGTGAAGTATTATATTATCTGTGGTTGTGATAACTAAAAGTAAGGTACACATGGTTGATATTGCGTACCTTTTGAGACGCATTGTTTTCACGTTAGAACTCATATTAAAAAATATATATAACGTAATAATATAAATGTGGTGACGCCTGGGGGAGGCCTTTGTCCAGCAGTGGACGTCTTTCGGCTGAAATGATGATGATGATGATGAATATAAACAAATAATATAATAATATAACGTAATAGTATAAAAAATATACATAACGAGTCATCAGGTGCTCCCCAAGCTCCAGTGGTGCAATCATTGCCTGTTTTTTTTTTTGTCTTTTACGTACGTAAACAGGGATAAGACGAATCGATTGACGTAAGAATCATCAAAATCGGCCAACGCGTTTGGTTTTTGGAACGCCACATAGGAACAAACATACATACATAGACTGATAAACACATAACCCTCCTTCGACAGTCGGGTAAAAAGAGCTAAGAGTTTGTGATAAGCTAAGAACCATTTTTCTTTTATAAGAGCAAGACTTAGACAGTAGATTTCCATATACCCAGATAAAATTTTCAGTCACCATACGTAAATGCATGTGAATCAGCTACACTATTGTAGTATTATGTTGTTGATATTACAAAGAAAATTAGTAAGTACCTTTTATTGCGATGTTTTTGTGACAATATTGTATTGATTATTTTCAGAAAACGAATCTTGCAAATAATGTCGACGAGCTGTCCAATCGAAGGTACGTCGCAAGGAAATCAGTCGCCAAATCGTCAGTATTTTTCTGGGTGTCCGGCTTTAAAGAAAGGTCGAGGGGCACCACATCCGTTATGTCTCCCACCACCGCCAGCGGCATGGTGCCGTAAAAATACCGTCACAGACGAGATTCAGGAAGCAACAGAAGAAAAAAAAGATAGAGAGAAGGATTGTCGAGGTCCGTAGCCTAGGCTACAGCATCACCGTCGGCCGTCACCTATACGTCCGGCGTACGCCCTCGGAGGAGGAACTGTACGCTAACTTAATGAAAAAATTTGACAGCAGAATCAAAGCACTATGGTCCAAAGACCTCGACCAAGTCACATCCGAAAATGTACCAGACACACCCGGTGATGATACAAACGCAACCGATGATGACGTAGAGTCACCCTATGATGGCGCAGAGACGCCCTACGTTGATGAAGATACATCTTACGACGAAGCAGAAATACCCGATGATGATGCAGAAATACCCGACGATGATGCAGAGATACTCCACTATGATGCAGAAACACTTAACGATGACGCAGAGATACCCTACAATGACCGAGACGCAGCCAACAATGACCTGGCGACACCCGACGATAACCCTGACACACACCAAAATGACTCGGACGCACCAGACATCCCGATGGTCTACCTTAAACAGATAGGATTCTATGATTCAGAAGACTCCTTTGGTGAGAAAGAATTAAATTATGATGAGAATAGCAGTCGCTCTACCAGCCCCATTGACAGCATTGGGTCACCCGACGCTGCTGACCAACGCTCGAGTGACCTGTCTGACACCCTCAAACCGAATGCTTCGCCTCCCCTCGCCCATACTTGGAACCCCAGGATAGTCTGTCCACAGTGTGGCAGTGTGTTTATAATCAGACCTTTGACAGTCTAGATATCATGAAAAAACGACTAAATCTATCTGTTCAAAATAAAATTATTTGCATTGTTAAACTACTAATCTATCCCTGTATGGAGGCCGTTTTGCAATTTTCCGTCTTCTTATGGTATTTATTTTCGCGCCCAAAAATGCGTTAAAATTAGTGTCGAAATGTGGAATTTTCGACGCTCATAACTCTCTAATATTTTCTTTTTTTACTTTTTTGCTTCCATACAGGGCTAGATAATGATGAGACAAATTGATATCACTTTTTATTTTGATCGTACATCGTCAAACAGTGGAATAATCCCTAGACTACGTTTCTATGGAAGAATTTTCGACTAGTGTAACCTTAATAGTGGTTTGTCAACTTGCTAATAGTTCAATAATTATGAGTTTGTACTTATATCATTCTACTCTCAAAAGTAAATGCAGTATTCAGTGACACCGGGTCGTAACCACACTGGAAATACAACTATCAGTTTTAAATAAAGGTAAGTTTTGCATTTATTTCAATATTATGTATTATTTTTATCATGCAAATGTATTAGGTGTTTACCTTAAAAATTAGAGTTTTGTGAAACAGGTCACTTGGTTGTGAAGTATTATATTATCTGTGGTTGTGATAACTAAAAGTAAGGTACACATGGTTGATATTGCGTACCTTTTGAGACGCATTGTTTTCACGTTAGAACTCATATTAAAAAATATATATAACGTAATAATATAAATGTGGCGACGCCTGGGGGAGGCCTTTGTCCAGCAGTGGACGTCTTTCGGCTGAAATGATGATGATGATTATAAACAAATAATATAATAATATAACGTAATATAGTATAAAAAATATATATAACGAGTCATCAGGTGCTCCCCAAGCTCCAGTGGTGCAATCATTGCCTGTTTTTTTTTTTTGTCTTTTACGTACGTAAACAGGGATAAGACGAATGGATTGACGTAAGAATCATCAAAATCGGCCAACGCGTTTGGTTTTTGGAACGCCACATAGGAACAAACATACATACATAGACTGATAAACACATAACCCTCCTTCGACAGTCGGGTAAAAAGAGCTAAGAGTTTGTGATAAGCTAAGAACCATTTTTCTTTTATAAGAGCAAGACTTAGACAGTAGATTTCCATATACCCAGATAAAATTTTCAGTCACCATACGTAAATGCATGTGAATCAGCTACACTATTGTAGTATTATGTTGTTGATATTACAAAGAAAATTAGTAAGTACCTTTTATTGCGATGTTTTTGTGACAATATTGTATTGATTATTTTCAGAAAACGAATCTTGCAAATAATGTCGACGAGCTGTCCAATCGAAGGTACGTCGCAAGGAAATCAGTCGCCAAATCGTCAGTATTTTTCTGGGTGTCCGGCTTTAAAGAAAGGTCGAGGGGCACCACATCCGTTATGTCTCCCACCACCGCCAGCGGCATGGTGCCGTAAAAATACCGTCACAGACGAGATTCAGGAAGCAACAGAAGAAAAAAAAGATAGAGAGAAGGATTGTCGAGGTCCGTAGCCTAGGCTACAGCATCACCGTCGGCCGTCACCTATACGTCCGGCGTACGCCCTCGGAGGAGGAACTGTACGCTAACTTCATGAAAAAATTTGACAGCAGAATCAAAGCACTATGGTCCAAAGACCTCGACCAAGTCACATCCGAAAATGTACCAGACACACCCGGTGATGATACAAACGCAACCGACGATGACGTAGAGTCACCCTATGATGGCGCAGAGACGCCCTACGTTGATGAAGATACATCTTACGACGAAGCAGAAATACCCGATGATGATGCAGAAATACCCGACGATGATGCAGAGATACTCCACTATGATGCAGAAACACTTAACGATGACGCAGAGATACCCTACAATGACCGAGACGCAGCCAACAATGACCTGGAGACACCCGACGATAACCCTGACACACACCAAAATGACTCGGACGCACCAGACATCCCGATGGTCTACCTTAAACAAATAGGATTCTATGATTCAGAAGACTCCTTTGGTGAGAAAGAATTAAATTATGATGAGAATAGCAGTCGCTCTACCAGCCCCATTGACAGCATTGGGTCACCCGACGCTGCTGACCAACGCCCGAGTGACCTGTCTGACACCCTCAAACCGAATGCTTCGCCTCCCCTCGCCCATACTTGGAACCCCAGGATAGTCTGTCCACAGTGTGGCAGTGTGTTTATAATCAGACCTTTGACAGTCTAGATATCATGAAAAAACGACTAAATCTATCTGTTCAAAATAAAATTATTTGCATTGTTAAACTACTAATCTATCCCTGTATGGAGGCCGTTTTGCAATTTTCCGTCTTCTTATGGTATTTATTTGCGCCCAAAAATGCGTTAAAATTAGTGTCGAAATGTGGAACTTTCGACGCTCATAACTCTCTAATATTTTCTTTTTTTACTTTTTTGCTTCCATACAGGGCTAGATAATGATGAGACAAATTGATATCACTTTTTATTTTGATCGTACATCGTCAAACAGTGGAATAATCCCTAGACTACGTTTCTATGGAAGAATTTTCGACTAGTGTAACCTTAATAGTGGTTTGTCAACTTGCTAATAGTTCAATAATTATGAGTTTGTACTTATATCATTCTACTCTCAAAAGGAAATGCAGTATTCAGTGACACCGGGTCGTAACCACACTGGAAATACAACTATCAGTTTTAAATAAAGGTAAGTTTTGCATTTATTTCAATATTATGTATTATTTTTATCATGCAAATGTATTAGGTGTTTACCTTAAAAATTAGAGTTTTGTGAAACAGGTCACTTGGTTGTGAAGTATTATATTATCTGTGGTTGTGATAACTAAAAGTAAGGTACACATGGTTGATATTGCGTACCTTTTGAGACGCATTGTTTTCACGTTAGAACTCATATTAAAAAATATATATAACGTAATAATATAAATGTGGCGACGCCTGGGGGAGGCCTTTGTCCAGCAGTGGACGTCTTTCGGCTGAAATGATGATGATGATGATGAATATAAACAAATAATATAATAATATAACGTAATAGTATAAAAAATATATATAACGAGTCATCAGGTGCTCCCCAAGCTCCAGTGGTGCAATCATTGCCTGTTTTTTTTTTTGTCTTTTACGTACGTAAACAGGGATAAGACGAATCGATTGACGTAAGAATCATCAAAATCGGCCAACGCGTTTGGTTTTTGGAACGCCACATAGGAACAAACATACATACATAGACTGATAAACACATAACCCTCCTTCGACAGTCGGGTAAAAAGAGCTAAGAGTTTGTGATAAGCTAAGAACCATTTTTCTTTTATAAGAGCAAGACTTAGACAGTAGATTTCCATATACCCAGATAAAATTTTCAGTCACCATACGTAAATGCATGTGAATCAGCTACACTATTGTAGTATTATGTTGTTGATATTACAAAGAAAATTAGTAAGTACCTTTTATTGCGATGTTTTTGTGACAATATTGTATTGATTATTTTCAGAAAACGAATCTTGCAAATAATGTCGACCAGCTGTCCAATCGAAGGTACGTCGCAAGGAAATCAGTCGCCAAATCGTCAGTATTTTTCTGGGTGTCCGGCTTTAAAGAAAGGTCGAGGGGCCCCACATCCGTTATGTCTCCCACCACCGCCAGCGGCATGGTGCCGTAAAAATACCGTCACCGACGAGATTCAGGAAGCAACAGAAGAAAAAAAAGATAGAGAGAAGGATTGTCGAGGTCCGTAGCCTAGGCTACAGCATCACCGTCGGCCGTCACCTATACGTCCGGCGTACGCCCTCGGAGGAGGAACTGTACGCTAACTTCATGAAAAAATTTGACAGCAGAATCAAAGCACTATGGTCCAAAGACCTCGACCAAGTCACATCCGAAAATGTACCAAACACACCCGGTGATGATACAAACGCAACCGACGATGACGTAGAGTCACCCTATGATGGCGCAGAGACGCCCTACGTTGATGAAGATACATCTTACGACGAAGCAGAAATACCCGATGATGATGCAGAAATACCCGACGATGATGCAGAGATACTCCACTATGATGCAGAAACACTTAACGATGACGCAGAGATACCCTACAATGACCGAGACGCAGCCAACAATGACCTGGAGACACCCTACGATAACCCTGACACACACCAAAATGACTCGGACGCACCAGACATCCCGATGGTCTACCTTAAACAGATAGGATTCTATGATTCAGAAGACTCCTTTGGTGAGAAAGAATTAAATTATGATGAGAATAGCAGTCGCTCTACCAGCCCCATTGACAGCATTGGGTCACCCGACGCTGCTGACCAACGCTCGAGTGACCTGTCTGACACCCTCAAACCGAATGCTTCGCCTCCCCTCGCCCATACTTGGAACCCCAGGATAGTCTGTCCACAGTGTGGCAGTGTGTTTATAATCAGACCTTTGACAGTCTAGATATCATGAAAAAACGACTAAATCTATCTGTTCAAAATAAAATTATTTGCATTGTTAAACTACTAATCTATCCCTGTATGGAGGCCGTTTTGCAATTTTCCGTCTTCTTATGGTATTTATTTGCGCCCAAAAATGCGTTAAAATTAGTGTCGAAATGTGGAACTTTCGACGCTCATAACTCTCTAATATTTTCTTTTTTTACTTTTTTGCTTCCATACAGGGCTAGATAATGATGAGACAAATTGATATCACTTTTTATTTTGATCGTACATCGTCAAACAGTGGAATAATCCCTAGACTACGTTTCTATGGAAGAATTTTCGACTAGTGTAACCTTAATAGTGGTTTGTCAACTTGCTAATAGTTCAATAATTATGAGTTTGTACTTATATCATTCTACTCTCAAAAGGAAATGCAGTATTCAGTGACACCGGGTCGTAACCACACTGGAAATACAACTATCAGTTTTAAATAAAGGTAAGTTTTGCATTTATTTCAATATTATGTATTATTTTTATCATGCAAATGTATTAGGTGTTTACCTTAAAAATTAGAGTTTTGTGAAACAGGTCACTTGGTTGTGAAGTATTATATTATCTGTGGTTGTGATAACTAAAAGTAAGGTACACATGGTTGATATTGCGTACCTTTTGAGACGCATTGTTTTCACGTTAGAACTCATATTAAAAAATATATATAACGTAATAATATAAATGTGGCGACGCCTGGGGGAGGCCTTTGTCCAGCAGTGGACGTCTTTCGGCTGAAATGATGATGATGATGATGAATATAAACAAATAATATAATAATATAACGTAATAGTATAAAAAATATATATAACGAGTCATCAGGTGCTCCCCAAGCTCCAGTGGTGCAATCATTGCCTGTTTTTTTTTTTGTCTTTTACGTACGTAAACAGGGATAAGACGAATCGATTGACGTAAGAATCATCAAAATCGGCCAACGCGTTTGGTTTTTGGAACGCCACATAGGAACAAACATACATACATAGACTGATAAACACATAACCCTCCTTCGACAGTCGGGTAAAAAGAGCTAAGAGTTTGTGATAAGCTAAGAACCATTTTTCTTTTATAAGAGCAAGACTTAGACAGTAGATTTCCATATACCCAGATAAAATTTTCAGTCACCATACGTAAATGCATGTGAATCAGCTACACTATTGTAGTATTATGTTGTTGATATTACAAAGAAAATTAGTAAGTACCTTTTATTGCGATGTTTTTGTGACAATATTGTATTGATTATTTTCAGAAAACGAATCTTGCAAATAATGTCGACCAGCTGTCCAATCGAAGGTACGTCGCAAGGAAATCAGTCGCCAAATCGTCAGTATTTTTCTGGGTGTCCGGCTTTAAAGAAAGGTCGAGGGGCCCCACATCCGTTATGTCTCCCACCACCGCCAGCGGCATGGTGCCGTAAAAATACCGTCACAGACGAGATTCAGGAAGCAACAGAAGAAAAAAAAGATAGAGAGAAGGATTGTCGAGGTCCGTAGCCTAGGCTACAGCATCACCGTCGGCCGTCACCTATACGTCCGGCGTACGCCCTCGGAGGAGGAACTGTACGCTAACTTCATGAAAAAATTTGACAACAGAATCAAAGCACTATGGTCCAAAGACCTCGACCAAGTCACATCCGAAAATGTACCAGACACACCCGGTGATGATACAAACGCAACCGACGATGACGTAGAGTCACCCTATGATGGCGCAGAGACGCCCTACGTTGATGAAGATACATCTTACGACGAAGCAGAAATACCCGATGATGATGCAGAAATACCCGACGATGATGCAGAGATACTCCACTATGATGCAGAAACACTTAACGATGACGCAGAGATACCCTACAATGACCGAGACGCAGCCAACAATGACCTGGAGACACCCGACGATAACCCTGACACACACCAAAATGACTCGGACGCACCAGACATCCCGATGGTCTACCTTAAACAGATAGGATTCTATGATTCAGAAGACTCCTTTGGTGAGAAAGAATTAAATTATGATGAGAATAGCAGTCGCTCTACCAGCCCCATTGTTAGCATTGGGTCACCCGACGCTGCTGACCAACGCTCGAGTGACCTGTCTGACACCCTCAAACCGAATGCTTCGCCTCCCCTCGCCCATACTTGGAATCCCAGGATAGTCTGTCCACAGTGTGGCAGACAATTCAAAAAACTGATCCTATTTAAAGTGTTATAGAGCTTGGAAGAAGAAGATCAGTACCTCTAAACAGACATTTTTATATTTATTTGTTTAGATTTCCATAACTAATTCTTAGATTGGATTATTTGAAATACATTAAATTATTTTATACCTTCGATTAAGGGTAGTTAAATACAGCGTATTGTTAAAGGCTTCATTTATAAAGTAACTCATAAGATATAAAGGTTAATTAAGTAAACACGTCTAAGATGTCTAAACAAGTTTTGCTAGTGTGTGTGTCTGTGCTATACTTTCCCTTAGTCAAAAATATTTTTATCATCAGTTCCATCTTTTTATAGTTATAAAAGCTTCAGATAAAATAATAACTACCTTATCTAGAAATTTCAATTAATCTGGAATAATTATAATCTCATTTAGGTACCTTCAGAACAAGAGAGATTTAATTTTTTCGTTGTGTTATTGATGTCAGATTCCGTACAAAGGTTTTCCCAAACCATTGCACATCAAATGGTCCTGTGGTTTTCGTATCTTGTTTTGTCATCAATTTCCATGCCAACCAATATAATGATTGTAAAATGTTTGTTAAATTATTGAAATAAATAGAATGTGGTAAACCATTTTAATTTCTATACATTGTTTTAATATGAACAAAGTTTACAGTTAAAAAAATATTTAAACTAGTTTACTTCAGTGTTTCCGACTGCTCTAAGAAGAAACCCGAGCAAGGCACAAACTCTGAGAGGTATATTTTGAAGTCCAGACATTATCTTGCTCACATCAACAACTCTTCATATTTTCCAGTAAAGATTTTATTCATTCCACTTCATAAATAATAATCTAGCACTTCAAATCCACTACTTAATGAAGCCTAAACCTAAGCATGCCATGAATGTAATCACTCAAGACTCCAGAGTGATTCCAAGCGTAGTTCCGTCTAGCAAGTGCCTTGGGATCACCGAAACACTGTGTGCCGAAACTAAGACGTCAAACTAAATAATGAATGGATTAACCATGGTATAATTTGAAAGCGATCGATTGAGGGTTGAATGCGGGTTGAGTCGTGTCTCATGGTAATTTGAAGGGTTTAATTGATTTTTTAGGTGAACTTAAGGGTGCGAATTTTCAGTGGTTAATAAAGATGACTTAAGAAGTTCGTTGATATCCTTCTCTATCTTATCTCATAAAACAGAAGGTCAAATTTCAGTTTTCAAATGATCCAAAGTGGTAAATCTCAAACATTTTAGTCTTTTGTAAAGTGATATTGTATTGGTGATAGCGATTTGTGAAATGTTTGAGATTGACCACGTGACATTGGAGAGGGTTGTGCTCGCAGTTTCCTTGCGTGATCGAATAAGACATGCGGAACAAGCCCGAAAAATATTGAAATGTAAGTGGCAATGGGCAGGGCACATTGCTCGCAGAACGGATGGTCGATGGAGCCAAAAAATTCTGGAGTGGCGACCGCAACTGGAAGACGCTGTATTGGAAGGCCTCCCTCTAGGTGGACAGATGACCTGGTGAGCGTGGTGTGAGTCCACTGGATGCGAGACGCATGGAACCGGTCAATGTGGCGACGCTTAGGGGAGGCCTATGTTCAGCAGTGGTCATCTGTCGGCTTGAAATGAGGGTAATGGTGATTAGACATTTCAGCATTCGTTCTCTTTGATAGAATATCACGTTGACTAAAGGCTTTTTTACTAAAGCCCTAAAGCATGAGTAAGTTAAACTTATTCCATCCTCCGAGATGTGACCGTGCCAATAACGGACCATCTTGAGCTTCTCGGCGTTACTTTGACATCGACTCTCAATTTTGGCAAAAAGGTGGGGATCCTTGCAAAGTTGAGAATTACTTCACACCGGAACAGCTGCTCAATTTGTATCAAGCGCAAGTTCGATCATGCATGGATCTGCCAAAAACCAGCTTGATGCACCGGAGTCGATCGAAAAGCGGGCCAAGAGGGCGATGAAGCACTGGTCAAGACAAAGCTCAACCCATTCATACGCACAAAACCTTTTGGGAACACTTATATTGTGCGTACAGCTAAGGAGTGGAATTCCCTGCCGGAGTCTGTATTTGCCGACAGCTACAATCTAGGGGTATGTAAGTCTGGGCACGCCACAATTGCGGCGATAAGGCCCCTCTTTGAGGAGTGGCTAGAGAGGCGCCACGGCGTCCTCACCTTCCGTCTGACGCAGGTCCTCACCGGACACGGCTGCTTCGGGAGGTTCCTGTTCCGGATTAGGCGGGAGGAAACGCCCGGGTGTCACCATTGTGTGGATCGCCCGGAGGACACGGTAGAACATACGGTGGAGGTCTGACCCGCTTGGGCGGAGCACCGCCGTGTCCTCGTAGAGGCGATCAGCGGTGGCGACCTCTCGCGTCCGGCCCTGGTTCACGCCATGGTACGGAGCGAGAGGGCATGGGAAGCTGTCACCTCCTTCAGCGAAGCAGTAATGCTCGCGAAGGAGGAGGCGGAACGCGTGAGGGAAACACGACGGAGACGCCCTCACGCCCCTAGCCACCGCAGGAGACGCCCCGGGCGTCGGGAGTCGCAAGCCGATTCTCGGCCACCGTAGGCGCGGGCTTGCGGACGGCGAGTAATGGGTAGCTCGCCGTCCGATAAGGACCAGGCCCGAGTCGACGGCGCGTAGTGTTCCACGCGCGCCTCAAAGAGATGTCAGCAAACGTTGAAGGGGTCCGCTAGGGCCGATGCCTGTCTGGGTCGCGGATAAATTTGAAACAGAGTTACCGTGGCCCTGGCACAAGCAACTGAAGGAACACGGGTGGGTTTTAGTCAGTAAAAGTCTGACACGCCCTCCCGCTTCACCCAGGGCGGGAGAAGTCATTGGATGATTTCCCACACAAAAAAAAAAAAAAAAAAAAAAGGGGTATGTAAGTCAAGAGTGAATAGCTTTTTTCTAAGCAAGCGTAAGCGTGATTTACCGTCGACCACAGCATCCCTTACCATCAGGTGAGATAGTGGTCAAGCGCGAGCCTATAGGGTATAAAAAAAAATACATTCAGATTATTTTATGTTGCTCGATTACTATATAAAACCAAATCATCGATTACTATATAAACCCAGAATCCGGATGTGGATAGCCGTTGATACCAGTTCGCGTGGCTCTATATCCGAAATATATAATGTTGCCGTGAAAATCGGAAACCATTAAGGCATTATTAATTGACCGTTATTATCAGATGTTGCTTGCTGCCATTATCGTAATAATAATGGTGTATTATATTTTCCATTAAACTGTGGAATGTATTTCCTATGACTTATTGATCCATTTTTCGTGTGAACTGCCGAGTTGCGGTATTTTATTTTCACGGTATTTAATAATACTTGCTTCGTTGCTGATTTTCGAATACTTCTAGGTATTTCCAGAGATGAGAGAATAAGAATCAATCAACAAACTCCGAAGTCCAAGGTTCCCCTACTCCCAAGCGTATTTACTGTGCCATAAGACCTTGTACCTTCCGCAACCACTCTGTAACAACGGATTAACACTATTTCATTTGTAACAATTTATCACGTAGGTATTTGTAACCAATTCTGTGTTTCTGGCTTTCATTAAAAGCATCCGTGTTTGAGAAGGTTTGAACAAGTTGATGTAATAAAATTTTCGATCTCATCTGGGTCGAAAATACATCGTGTTTTGGGGCATATTTTCAACATCCATCTATGTCACTATAGATTTTAATTACACCTTTGAAATCCAGTGCTTTTCAAAATTAGCGGTGCGCGTTGCACTTTGCACGATGTTATTTATCTGTGCTCTCTTTGGAACTTTTATCGCTGTCTTAATTTCTTACTTTCTATGTCAAGTTTGTAATCTTAATAAGATTTCTAACTTAAGTTAATACAGAGAAAAACTAACATAATATTTTCATAGTATCTTCAGATCTTGAAAAAAATATTTAGTAAATTATAATTATATTTACAAACAGCTCCCTAACCTCGGTTTATTTATCTCAAAACAATACAGTAAACCTATTGCCCTAGTCTGTGTAAACCCAAATGTTAAGCTTTCAGTCAAAAGACCTTAATAATTGGTTGCAGTGATAAACTTAGGTACCGCATTCAAGGCATCTGCATCCCAAGCGACTATAATGAAATAATTTTGTTAAATCTGCAGAGCTTAGATTCTATAGTAATTACTCTTGTTAATTTGATTGTGAAGGTTGGTTTGCGCCACTTAAGGTTTACACTAGTCGTTTTTTTTTTCATACAAACGTAGTCTAGGGATTATTCCACTGTTTGACGATGTACGTTCAAAATAAAAAGTGATATCAATTGGTCTCATCATTATCTTGCCCTGTATAAAAGCGAAAAAGTAAAAAAAGTAAATATTTGAAAGTAATGAGCGTCGAAAGTTCCACATTTCAACACTAATTTTAACCGATTTTTTGGGCGCAAATAAATACCATAGGAAGACGGAAAATTGCAAAACAGCCTCCATACAGGGATAGATTAGTAGTTCAACAATGCATATGATTTTATTTTGAACACATAGATTTAGTCGTTTTTTCATGATATCTAGATTGCCAAAGGTCTGTTTATAAAATTTCGCACGCTTGGATTCGTCGTTAATCATTATCCATTTCACTACAAATTTGCAAAAGTGTGTATTCGTACGCGAACTGGCTTCCTCCTGCTCATTACAGCATCAATCTCTTCCGCACGTGTTGTCGGTTGATATAAAATGCATTTTAACCCCGCGCACAAAATAGTTCGTGCCGTTGACTAGTGTCTTTTAATCACGAAGACAGGAGCAAATCTGCGGGGAACAGCAAGTAAGTTATAAAGGTAAAAAAAAACAAGATGGCAAGTTAAAAAATCATTATCTAAGAAAACAATTAATTATTTTAAGGTTACACTAGTCGATCATTCTTCCATACGAACGTAGTCTGGCGATTACTCCACTGTTTGGCGATGTACATTCAAAATAAAAACTGATATCAATTTGTCTCATCATTATCTAGCCCTGTGTGGAAACAAAAAAGTATAAAAGAAAAACATTTGAAAGTTATGAGCGTCGAAAGTTCCATATTTCAACACTATTTTTTAAGCATCTGTGGGCGGAAATAAATACCATAAGAAGAAGAAAAAATCCAAAACAGCCACCATACAGGGATACATTAGTAGTTCAATAATGCAAATAATTATATTTTGAAAATATACATCTAGTCATTTTTACATGATATCTAGGCTCCCAAAGGCCTGTTTATAAAATTTCGTCCTTCTTAAATCATCATCTGTTTCGCTACAAACTTGCAAAAGTGCTAATTCGTACGCAAACTAGCTTCTTACTGCTCATCACAGCATCTATATCTTTCGCACTTGTTGTCGGATGAGATAGCAGGCATTTTAACCCCGCGCACAAAATAGTTCGTGCCGTCGACTAGTGTAACCTTAAGTCTATAGACTAAAAACTGCACATTTTAGCTTTGTTTAAGGAAATGCTATGAAACTTGTCACCCTTCTATATCTCAACTCTTCTTCGTCGAACTTGGCGCCTTTTTCACATTTACGTTTTTGTCGAGTTTGGTGCCTTTTCACATTTTTATGTTTTTGGTGGGATCATTATTACACCATTGTTACGTCTTGGTACCATCCAATCTTCGTCGTATGTGGAGTCGTGAACATTAATTAATATTTGATACTCTGGGTAGCCAGAGTATCAAATATTAATTAATGCATATAATTTAAGGCATGTAAGCATGATATGATATATGTTTAGACGAATCGATGTATTTGTGTTTGTAACTTATACCCTACCTACCTACTCTTTTTAGGGTTCCGAAATCAACAAGGAACCCTTATTGTTTCGCTAAGTCCGTCTGTCCGTCCGCAGCTTAGCTAAGAGATTCTTTGTACTACAAAGCTATAATTTGGCATGGATATACATATTAATAATTCCGACAAAGTGGTAAAATGAAATCATGAATATATTTTTTTCCTGTTTATAGGTAGACTTAAAGTACGGACGTTCTTTTTTCTCGTCTATCCCATGGTATTGGGTATCGTTGGATAGGCCATTCAAAAATATTATTGTTCTCTTAAAAACTTTTGTTGTTTCGTTTGTTTAATTTTACACTCATTTGAATTTAATCAAATGGCCAGTTTTATTTGCAAGATCAAATAGTTTGTTTAACAAACCTACTTTATCAGAAAGACAGCGAATAGTTTGTTTAACATTGTGCCAATTGCCAGTTACGTAAAAGAAGATGATAATAGGTTGTGAATTAAAATCTTGTATTATTTTCAAAAGATTGTAACTCCGTAAATCAATCTGCGACAGTGGAGCAAATAATTACTTCAACGTGGCTAGGGGTTGAGAGCCCTACTAATTATTTATTTTATTTGTATTTGAAGATGTCATTAATGGTTCTCAGCTCAAGAATCAACCGCCTGCTGCGATTTGTCTTTTAAAATGACCATTTTAATCAGTTTCATAATATGTTTAATACAAGCAAATACTTTTTACACTCCCAAGTTCAGCATTTTGATCGTAAACAAATCATAAGACATAGTCAGATTAACAACGTCGTCGCGTTCTATAAAACTAAGACAACGGCTCCTATAAAATAGAAGACATGTTTTAATATTGTTCTGAATACAATATTGTCCCTATTATTCAATACGTCCTATGAATTAGCGGATGAGATTACATTGCTTGAATTAAAAAGCCTGTTTTGGCATTTTCTTTAGGAGTTTTTAATCTTGTTTAAAGAAAGTAAACCGACTGACAGCCAGGACCAACGACATAGCGTGCTTCCCGCGGTATCCGTCTCGTTGTGTTGGTGATGGACGGCCACCCGTCAAAGGACTGACCTCGGCAAGCCTTGCTTTACCTTGAAGATTAACCTGCGCGAAAATTATGTCATATTGTTAGGGGGAGGGGGTGTGTAGAGAGATAAACTAAAAATTAACTTTTTCTAATTACAGTATAAAATATTTATGTCCTTAGCGAAAGGCCTAATGTTCCTAATAATGCGGCAGCGTCGCGTATCATGAGCCTTTTGTGTGGTTTCGCTAACGAAGTCAGCACAAAGGGCAAACGATACAGTATGCAGCTTAGCCTGTATCCGATAAGGTGCGGGGGCAAGAGCGGATGGCACACGTTTGTTCGGCCCGCGCAGGAGTCGTCTTGGTGCGACGCCATTTTTCATGTTTTACTATAAATCTTTTATTTGTTGGTAATAAATTATTAGTTGTTTGCTATGTGAATGAAGGTACAGGTCGCTACATTCCGGTATAAATAAAACCTCAAAAATTTAATAAATTGCACATGTCACATAAATATGAATCATTATTTAGTTATAAATGCAATTTTGTATTCATCGTCGTGAACAAAGTAACAAATAAAACTAATAACAGTTTTCATGATTTGATGAATTTGTACGATGGAAATCAGTTTTATTGAAATTAATATTATTGTTGTTTGTAGATAATAGACAGCCTTTTTTGTGGACAAGCTCGCCACACTATTCTCAACCATTGCTACTCCTGAAAGACAGAATTAACAGTAGTGACCACACGAAAAGCGTTGAGGCATTAAAATTAGACAAGTCTCAGAAAAACGATTCAACGGTATTCGATCCCGCGGCGAAATTAATCAGAAAAGAACAGCGGAGTAGTAAAAACAATAGTGGGCCAGAATGACTTAGCCCAGATATCAAAATCAAGTCAGAATCAAATCGTCAAGTATAATGAATCTTGAATGCTACTTGATTCCGTTTTGGGCTACACCGTGATAATGTGTATGCAACATACTGTATTTTGATTTTGGCGATGAACTTTATGCTGCGTATATACGCTTCTTTACCCTCACCTGGCTGTTCCCTCACTAAATCAAGACTACCGCAGATAATTATGTGCAACGCGATGATGCGTCAACTTATTTCATAGAAATTCATTGATCAATTCACTGAAACTGCTCTACAGATAGAGTAATTTTCGCAAAAGTCGTCGCATATTTGTTACAACGACGTATCGCGCCTGTCTGCATGAGCTTTCATATCTCTTACCGAGTTCCTATTTAATTAAATGTAAAGTTGTAGTTTTCCTCCCAAACATACAACTGTCACAAAAACTCTAAGAACAGAAGAACAATGTACAATGTACAATGCTCACTACGGCTGGAGCCAATTACATGGACTCAAATGCAAGTGGGGCGCTGACAATCTCGCTGGCTATAAAAATAAATGTCCCCTTTCCCCAAAACCCTTCACAGAACTATGGATGTATAGAGGAAAGATACCTTTTACAATACCTTTTTTAGGGTTCCGTACCCAAAAGGTAAAATGGGACCGCTAGACAGCTAGACAGTTGAAATTTTCACAGATGATGTATTTCTATTGCCGCTATAACAACAAATACTAAACACGGAATAAAATAAATATATAAGTGGGGCTCCCATAAAACATACGTGATTTTTTGTCGTTTTTTGCGATAATGGTACTGAACCCTGCGTGCGCGAGTCCAACTCGCACTTGGCCGGTTTTTTCATGCTAGCTTTTCATGGGAAGCCCACTTTGTTCAATGCAAGTAATTGGTCGTATGATTATTACAAACAGGACATTTTTTGCTTGTTAAACAGTTGTACGTTTTAATTCTAGTATTGGCTAGTTATCGTCGGCGGAATCATGTTTTTTTCCTATTGGTATGGGTAAGTAGACTGTTGGACTGAAATCCCCAAGAGCAAAGAAGGTGTGGTCGTCTCCGTCAAACCTGGCGTCACACCGTGTTGGTAGCAGTGACGAGATTCGGAATAACGTTGAGCGAGGTGAAACGTCTTCTTGATCGATCTTGAGCAGTTAGGGGAAACAGGACATTATTTTAAGTCAAATTATGGGTAAGTAGAAACTATAAGACGCCTTTTAATTTGATGGGTTTTTTTCAGGAAGTGAAAGTATGAATTTGAAAAACATTCATTTTTCATTGTTTATGTCTACAACACTGAACACATCTTCATCAAATGCAAAACAGTACTATTTATCTTCGCCTTGACCTTGTTTACAGATCTTATCAGCACGAACCGCGGCCGACCTGGTCCACAATCAATTTTTTTTGTTTTTAAAAACTAATAATGACAAACTTTATTGTTTACTTAGGTTGGTCTTTATGTCAACTTTCAAATTTAGTAACTTGAATCTTTAAAAACACTTTAACACCCTCTGAATCGTCTTTTGGGGGCTGTTACAAAAGAATAATAAAGATAACCTTCAATGTTTATTGAACTTGGTATTTATGTCAAGTTTCATGTTTATTAACACAATAAATCAGATTCTTACATACAAACTTCAACACCCCTAAATAATTATTTAGGGGTAGTTACGAAAAACTAATAACTATTTGTATTTGTACCAAGTATCATAATTTTTGGCCGAAGGAAATTGATTTTTCATTCAAACTTTCAACCCACATTTTGCCCCTTTAGGGGTGAAATTTCCAAAAATTCTTTCTTATAGGATGCCTACGTCATAGAAATAACACAACCTCTAAGTTTCAGGTCTCTACGATCAGCAGGTTAGGCTGCGCGTTGATCCGTCAGTCAGACATTCAGGACAAAGCGTTTTATATGTATAGATTTTATATAAACTGTTTTAATTCACATATATTTTCCTCTAAACACACTCAATAATATTAATTGCAAATAATGATGAGAGGATGATTTAGGTAGTACGGCCTACGGGGCGATTGTTAAAACGGAGCACGATTATTATGCAAGATAATGGTTTTTGATAACGGCAAAGTTTATCTAGGACAGGATTCGTAGGCGTAATAAGAAAGAGAGCCAGGGGTTTTCCTGCTAGCCTGCCACATCGAGAGAGCTGCATGAAATTCTATACTCAATCATCTGATACCCATAAACTTAGCACAAGTGAGTCACTCCAACAGTTTCTGCTTCAGATCATTGGAATTAAAAGTGGGTCAGAACCCAGGTAGCCGCTGCAAAGTCAACATGGCAAAATGAGGTTTTATAGACCCGTTGGATACCCAATGTGAGTGCGGTGGCATGAACGCATTGGAGAGTCCCTAGTGTCCATACACCTACATTTTCGGATGCCACTGAGGCACCGACGTTGTAATTAACTTGACCATCTTTTGGCTTCGAACTATCTTAGATTTTAACCATCGACTTCAAAACAAGAAGAAGAATGCATGTAGGTAAATATTCTTTGTTAAGTAACTACCATATTTTGTAACTCAGCAAGATACGATTAAAGCAGTAAATATCATCATATAATGGCTCCTCCGACAAACAAATAAATTAAGTACAAGAATAAATAGAAGAATTTGCAATTTTTTCAGAATTTTGTCGTGATTAGTTAAAGTTATCTTAGCATGATCTGATTGTAAATAAACGATAATGAGGTCTAATGGTGTATTAATAAACACCATTAATTTTATTTTATTGAAGTAATGGTATAACTTAATAGTGGTTTGTCAACTTGCTAATAGTTCAATAATTATGAGTTTGTATTTATATTATTCTACTCTCAAGAGGAAATGCAGTATTCAGTGACACCGGGTCGTAACCACACTGGAAATACAACTATCAATTTTAAATAAAGGTAAGTTTTGCATTAATTTCAATGTTATGTATTATTTCTATCATACAAATGTATTGGTGTTTACATATAAAATTAGTGTTTTGTGAAGCAGGTCACTTGGTTGTGATAACTAAAGGTTCATGATACATGGTTGATATAGCGTACCTTTTGAGCAGCATATGAACGCAACGCAGCACTGTATTTTGATGTCCTCCATGGATTGCACTCTAGTCAATGCTGCATTCTTCCTTTGTTCAATTGTGAAAAGCTTCTTTTAATAATTATTATAATTACCGGGGCGGGCGAAGGTGACCATCAGACCCACACGCCCGCCCCGATGATGCAAATAATCCTATATCTGCCCAAAACCACATGGAGTTCAGCACCTACATTTGGCCGGCGTGCTTGCGCGTTTCGTCACGCTCCTCCAGCCAGGTATCCCCCGTACAACACAACGCGCCGCCATCTTTGTCCTTTGACTATTCAGACAATAGATTTCCCAATTCTGTTACTTACACATCCTATAGCGGCTAGAGATCATCACTTTATCGCAGAAGCTTTTGGCCTATATAGCACAGGTACTTTCCGAGGAACCCATGTCCGGACGGCACCTTAGACAGCCGGAAAGTAAGAGTACATCGGTCTTATTGTCGCTATGATGTGCCGTGCGCTGGGTTTTGCAGGCCGCTGCTCCCACTCCAACATTAGGATCCGCCGAGGCTTAGTCCTGTACACCTCTACATAACGAGTCATCAGGTGCTCCCTAAGCTCCAGTGGTGCAACCATTGCCTGTTTTTTTTTTTTTTTTGTCTTTTACGTACGTACATAGGTGGGTTTTCCAATGCATATTTTTTTTTAGTAAAGCTTTTTTTCTTTTAAAAAGCTTTGATAAATAAACCACTAACCACCACCAACCTAAAGACTCACCTGTCCAGGTGTTCGTAATCAAAACTTGCAAGTTAACTTTGACCCACTTCCCAGTGTTTGATTGAGATGAAATTTGGCACACACGTTTGTTTCCCTCGACACGTGTATTTCTACGATACAAAAAAAAAATACAAAAAACCCGACTGCTTAAAAAGCGAACTAAAACACGTACACAAGAAGAAAATCATGCTGTGCAGTCGGAGGATACATATGCGCGAGCTGGCTGGCCAAAACCAGATGTATATAACATAACTTTCGCTTTTTAAACAGTCGGGTTTTTTTATTAATATTTTTATTTATAACTTTTTAGCTAATTATCTTTTAGAATTATGTAAATTTAAACATATTAGTGTTATTTATTTTTGAAATCACCTCTTAACCCTTTTTTTTGATACCCCACACGAAACAAAATTTGGGCCCCCACAATATGGCGCCCAAAACACGCCATTTTCTATTTTCCAATTTTATTGTCACTGACTGCATTCACTCACAGGGTTAAGACTAATCGATTGACGTAAGAATCATCAATGTCAGCTAACGTGTTTGGTCTCTAGAACGCCACATAGGAACAAACATACATACATAGACTGATAAACACATAACCCTCCTTCGACAGTCGGGTATAAAAAGCTAAGAGTTTGTGATAAGCTAAGAACCATTTTTCTTTTATAAGAGTAAGACTTAGACAGTAGATTTGCCTATACCTAGATAAAAAAATTCAGTCACCATACGTAAATGCAAGACAATCAGCTACACTATTGTAGTATTATGTTGTTGATATTACAAAGAAAATTAGTAAGTACATTTTATTGCGATGTTTTTGTGACAATATTGTATTGATTATTTTCAGGAAACGAATCTTGCAAATAATGTCGACCAGCTGTCCAATCGCCAAATCGTCAGTATTTTTCTGAGTGTCCGGCTTTAAAGAAAGGTCGAGGGGCACCACATCCGTTATGTCTCCCACCACCGCCAGCAGCATGGTGCCGTAAAAATACCGTCACAGACGAGATTCAGGAAGCAGCAGAAAAAAAAAAAAAGATAGAGAGAAGGATTGTCGAGGTCCGCAGCCTAGGCTACAGCATCACCGTCGGCCGTCACCTATACGTCCGGCGTACGCCCTCGGAGGAGGAACTGTACGCTAACTTCATGAAAAAATTTGACAGCAGAATCAAAGCACTATGGTCCAAAGACCTCGGCCAAGTCACATCCGAAAATGTACCAGACACACCCGGTGATGATACAAACGCAACCGACGATGACGTAGAGACACCCTTTAATGGCGCAGAGACGCCCTACGTTGATGAAGGTACATCTTACGACGACGCAGAAATACCCGACGATGATGCAGAAATACCCGACGATGATGCAGAGATACTCCACAATGATGCAGAAACACCTAACGATGACGCAGAGACACCCTACAATGACCGAGACGCAACCAACAATGACCTGGAGACACCCGACGATAACCCTGACACACACCAAAATGACTCGGACGCACCAGACATCCCGATGGTCTACCTTAAACAGATAGGATTCTATGATTCAGAAAACTCCTTTGATGGGATAGAATTAAATTATGATGAGGATAGCAGTCGCTCTGCCAGCCCCATTGACAGCATTGGGTCACCCGACGCTGCTGACCAACGCTCGAGTGACCGGTCTGACACCCTCAAACCGAATGCTTTGCCTCTCCTCGCCCATACTTGGAACCCCAGGATAGTTTGTCCACAGTGTGGCAGACAATTCAAAAAACTGATCTTATTTAAAGTGTAATAGAGCTTGGAAGAAAAAGATCAGTACCTCTAAACAGACTTTTTTATATTTATTTGTTTAGATTTTCATAACTAATTCTTAGATTGGATTATTTGAAATACATTAAATTATTTTATACCTTCTATTAAGGTTCGTTAAGAACAGCGTTTAATTAAAGGTTTAATTAATAAAGTAACTCATAAGATATAAAGGTTAATTAAGTAAACACGTCTAAGATGTCTAAACAAGTGTTGCTAGAGTGTGTGTGTGTGTGTGTGTGCTATACTTTCTCTTTGTTAAAATTATTTTTATCATCAATTCAATCTTTTGTTAGTCATAAAAGCTTCAAATAAAATAATAACTACCTTATCTAGAAATTTCAATTAACCTGGAATAATTATAATCTCATTTAGGTACATTCAGAACAAGAGAGATTTAATTTTTTCGATGTGTTATTGATGTCCACTTCCGGACAAAGGTTTTTAAAACCATCCACATCAAATAGTCCTGGTATTTCCGTATCTTGTTTTGTCATTAATTTCCATGCCAACCAATATAATTATTGTAAAATGTTTGTGAAATTATTATAATTATTTTTTATCGATTACATTTCGGGGAATGTGCGATGGAATTGCATAATCTAATTCCGCCCAGCCCATTTCATCATCGGACTACCAGACGTACGGCGATGCGCCATCGGTACATGGTGGACATCCCACCCATACGCACTAAACGTTTTGAAAATACTTTTATTATGCGTACAGCTAAGGAGTGGAATTCCCTGCCGGAGTCTGTGTTTCCCGATAGCTACAACCTGGGGGTCTTTAAGTCAAGAGTGAATAGGTTACTTCTAGGCAAGCGTGCTCCATCATCGACCACATCATCGCTTACCATCAGGTGAGATGGTTGTCAAGCGCGAGCCTATGTAAGATAAAAAAAAAAAAGTCAAATATCTTGCGGAGGCACACATTCGACAATCTAGGCCTTTTTTCAATTTTGAGGTCCTGCAATATCGAGATGTTCGTCCTGTGCGCCGTCCACGAGATACGCAGCATCTTCCTGTAACACCACATTTCAAAAGCCTCGATGTGTTTGCGATCAGCGGCTTTTAAAGTCCACGTCTCGAAAACAAGGGAGCTGACAAGTGAGAGTTTTGTCTTGTTCGAAATGTTGCGGTCCATCCATACTCTCTCGAGTTGCGACATGGCAGTCTTTGCCATTCTAATGCACCTGTGAATCTCATCTTCACACGATCCATTGTTACTTATACTAGAGCCCAGGTAAATAAAGTGATTAAATGTATCAACGTCAAGTGTACCACTGAGCCCTAGTTTGGACGTGCGGTCCACCACCATGATCTTCGTCTTGGACCGGTTTATGGAAAGCCCCATCTCACCACTGTATCTTTCCATCCTGATGAAGAGAGAGCTCATCTCGGTTTCGTCCGCTGCAAACAAGATTGTGTCGTCAGCGTAGCGCAAATTGGTGATTTTATTGCCATTGATGTGATTTTATTGATGGATTATGTACTCCCCATAAATGCAAAGCGCGAGCCTATAGGGTATATAAAAAAAAAATGTTCTGTTTACAGATTATTTTATGTTGCTCGATTACTACATAAAACCAAATTATTATCCACACAATTTCCTCTCACAATATATCTTTAGTTTTCACTTCCACAACAGTATTTTTATACCAAAATAGAAAAATGTTATCCCAAATAAGCTTATACAGCTTACAGTTAAGGCAAACCGAACGGAACTTTTAAACCAGGACAAACAGTTTATCCAGAATCTGGATGAGGATAGCCATTGATACCAGTTCGCGTGGCTCTATATCCGAAATATATAATGTTGCCGTGAAAATCGGAAACCATTAAGGCATTATTAATTGACCGTTATTATCAGATGTTGCTTGCTGCCATTATCGTAATAATAATGGTGTATTATATTTTCCTTTAAACTGTGGAATGTATTTCCTATGACTTATTGATCCATTTTTCGTGTGAACTGCCGAGTTGCGGTATTTTATTTTCACGGTATTTAATAATACTTGCTTCGTTGCTGATTTTCGAATACTTCTAGGTATTTCCAGAGATGAGAGAATAAGAATCAATCAACAAACTCCGAAGTCCAAGGTTCCCCTACTCCCAAGCGTATTTACTGTGCCATAAGACCTTGTACCTTCCGCAACCACTCTGTAACAACGGATTAACACTATTTCATTTGTAACAATTTATCACGTAGGTATTTGTAACCAATTCTGTGTTTCTGGCTTTCATTAAAAGCATCCGTGTTTGAGAAGGTTTGAACAAGTTGATGTAATAAAATTTTCGATCTCATCTGGGTCGAAAATACATCGTGTTTTGGGGCATATTTTCAACATCCATCTATGTCACTATAGATTTTAATTACACCTTTGAAATACAGTGCTTTTCAAAATTAGCGGTGCGCGTTGCACTTTGCACGATGTTATTTATCTGTGCTCTCTTTGGAACTTTTATCGCTGTCTTAATTTCTTACTTTCTATGTCAAGTTTGTAATCTTAATAAGATTTCTAACTTAAGTTAATACAGAGAAAAACTAACATAATATTTTCATAGTATCTTCAGATCTTGATAAAAATATTTAGTAAATTATAATTATATTTACAAACAGCTCCCTAACCTCGGTTTATTTATCTCAAAACAATACAGTAAACCTATTGCCCTAGTCTGGGTAAACCCAAATGTTAAGCTTTCAGTCAAAAGACCTTAATAATTGGTTGCAGGGATGAACTTAGGTACCGCATTCAAGGCATCTGCATCCCAAGCGACTATAATGAAATAATTTTGTTAAATGCATAGCTTAGATTCTATAGTAATTACTCTTGTTAATTTGATTGTGAAGGTCTGTTCTGCTTGGTTTGCGCCACTTAAGGTTTACACTAGTCGATTTTTTTTCCATACAAACGTAGTCTAGGGATTATTCCACTGTTTGACGATGTACGTTCAAAATAAAAAGTGATATCAATTGGTCTCATCATTATCTTGCCCTGTATAAAAGCGAAAAAGTAAAAAAAGTAAATATTTGAAAGTAATGAGCGTCGAAAGTTCCACATTTCAACACTAATTTTAACCGATTTTTTGGGCGCAAATAAATACCATAAGAAGACGGAAAATTGCAAAACAGCCTCCATACAGGGATAGATTAGTAGTTCAACAACGCGTTGCACTTTGCACGATGTTATTTATCTGTGTTCTCTTTGGAACTTTTATCGCTGTCTTAATTTCTTACTTTCTATGTCAAGTTTGTAATCTTAATAAGATTTCTAACTTAAGTTAATACAGAGAAAAACTAACATAATATTTTCATAGTATCTTCAGATCTTGATAAAAATATTTAGTAAATTATAATTATATTTACAAACAGCTCCCTAACCTCGGTTTATTTATCTCAAAACAATACAGTAAACCTATTGCCCTAGTCTGGGTAAACCCAAATGTTAAGCTTTCAGTCAAAAGACCTTAATAATTGGTTGCAGGGATGAACTTAGGTACCGCATTCAAGGCATCTGCATCCCAAGCGACTATAATGAAATAATTTTGTTAAATGCATAGCTTAGATTCTATAGTAATTACTCTTGTTAATTTGATTGTGAAGGTCTGTTCTGCTTGGTTTGCGCCACTTAAGGTTTACACTAGTCGATTTTTTTTCCATACAAACGTAGTCTAGGGATTATTCCACTGTTTGACGATGTACGTTCAAAATAAAAAGTGATATCAATTGGTCTCATCATTATCTTGCCCTGTATAAAAGCGAAAAAGTAAAAAAAGTAAATATTTGAAAGTAATGAGCGTCGAAAGTTCCACATTTCAACACTAATTTTAACCGATTTTTTGGGCGCAAATAAATACCATAAGAAGACGGAAAATTGCAAAACAGCCTCCATACAGGGATAGATTAGTAGTTCAACAATGCATATAATTTTATTTTGAACACATAGATTTAGTCGTTTTTTCATGATATCTAGATTGCCAAAGGTCTGTTTATAAAATTTCGCACGCTTGGTTTCGTCCTTAATCATTATCCATTTCGCTACAAATTTGCAAAAGTGTGTATTCGTACGCGAACTGGCTTCCTCCTGCTCATTACAGCATCAATCTCTTCCGCACGTGTTGTCGGTTGATATAAAATGCATTTTAACCCCGCGCACAAAATAGTTCGTGCCGTTGACCAGTTGTCTTTTTTAATCACGAAGACAGGAGCAAATCTGCGGGGAACAGCAAGTAAGTTATAAAGGTAAAAAAAAACAAGATGGCAAGTTAAAAAATCATTATCTAAGAAAACAATTATTTATTTTAAGGTTATACTAGTCGATCATTCTTCCATACAAACGTAGTCTGGCGATTACTCCACTGTTTGGCGATGTACGTTCAAAATAAAAACTGATATCAATTTGTCTCATCATTATCTAGCCCTGTGTGGAAACAAAAAAGTGAAAAAGAAAAACATTTGAAAGTTATGAGCGTCGAAAGTTCCATATTTCAACACTATTTTTTACGCATCTGTGGGCGGAAATAAATACCATAAGAAGAAGAAAAAATCCAAAACAGCCACCATACAGGGATACATTAGTAGTTCAATAATGCAAATAATTATATTTTGAAAATATACATCTAGTCATTTTTACATGATATCTAGGCTCCCAAAGGCCTGTTTATAAAATTTCGTCCTTCTTAAATCATCATCTGTTTCGCTACAAACTTGCAAAAGTGCTAATTCGTACGCAAACTAGCTTCTTACTGCTCATCACAACATCTATATCTTTCGCACTTGTTGTCGGATGAGATAGCAGGCATTTTAACCCCGCGCACAAAATAGTTCGTGCCGTCGACTAGTGTAACCTTAAGTCTATAGACTAAAAAACTGCACATTTTAGCTTTGTTTAAGGAAATGCTATGAAACTTGTCACCCTTCTATATCTCAACTCTTCTTCGTCGAACTTGGCGCCTTTTTCACATTTACGTTTTTGTCGAGTTTGGTGCCTTTTCACATTTTTATGTTTTTGGTGGGATCATTATTACACCATTGTTACGTCTTGGTACCATCCAATCTTCGTCGTATGTGGAGTCGTGAACATTAATTAATATTTGATACTCTGGGTAGCCAGAGTATCAAATATTAATTAATGCATATAATTTAAGGCATGTAAGCATGATATGATATATGTTTAGACGAATCGATGTATTTGTGTTTGTAACTTATACCCTACCTACCTACTCTTTTTAGGGTTCCGAAATCAACAAGGAACCCTTATTGTTTCGCTAAGTCCGTCTGTCCGTCCGCAGCTGAGCTAAGAGATTCTTTGTACTACAAAGCTATAATTTGGCATGGATATACATATTAATAATTCCGACAAAGTGGTAAAATGAAATCATGAATATATTTTTTTCCTGTTTATAGGTAGACTTAAAGTGCGGACGTTCTTTTTTCTCGTCTATCCCATGGTATTGGGTATCGTTGGATAGGCCATTCAAAAATATTATTGTTCTCTTAAAAACTTTTGTTGTTTAATTTGTTTAATTTTTGTTTAAAACTTACTCTCATTTGACTTTAATCAAATGGCCAGTTTTATTTGCAAGATCAAATAGTTTGTTTAACAAACCTACTTTATCAGAAAGACAGCGAATAGTTTGTTTAACAAACCTACTTTATCAGAAAGACAGCGAATAGTTTGTTTAACATTGTGCCAATTGCCAGTTACGTAAAAAAAGATGATAAAAGGTTGTGAATTAAAATCTTGTTTTATTTTCAAAAGATTGTAACTCCGTAAATCAATCTGTGACAGTGGAGCAAATAATTACTTCAACGTGGCTAGGGGTTGAGAGCCCTACTAATTATTTATTTTATTTGTATTTGAAGATGTCATTAATGGTTCTCAGCTCAAGAATCAAGCGCCTGCTGCGATTTATCTTTCAAAATGACCATTTTAATCAGTTTCATAATATGTTTAATACAAGCAAATACTCCCAAGTTCAGCATTTTGATCGTAAAAAAATCGTAAGATATAGTCAGATTAACAACGTCGTCGCGTTCTATAAAACTAAGACAACGGCTCCTATAAAATAGAAGACATGTTTTAATATTGTTCTGAATACAATATTGGCCCTATTATTCAATACGTCCTATGAATTAGCGGATGAGATTACATTGCTTGAATTAAAAAGCCTGTTTTGGCTATTTCTTTAGGAGTTTTTAATCTTGTTTAAGGTTACACTAGTCGAAAATTCTTCCATACAAACGTAGTCTAGGGATTATTCCACTGTTTGACGATGTACGTTCAAAATAAAAAGTGATATCAATTTGTCTCATCATTATCTAGACCTGTATGGAAGCGAAAAAGTAAAAAAATAAAATATTTGAAAGTTATGAGCGTCGAAAGTTCCGCATTTCGACACTAATTTTAACGCATTTTGGGCGCAAATAAATACCATAAGAAGGCGGAAAATTGCAAATCGGCCTCCATACAGGGATAGATTAGTAGTTCAACAATGCATATAATTTTATTTTGAACAGATAGTTTTAGTAGTTTTTTCATGATATCTAGACTGCCAAAAGTCTGTTTATAAAATTTCGCGCGCTCGGTTTCGTCCTAAATCATTATCGATTTCGCAAATTTGCAAAAGTGTGTATTCGTACGCGAACTGGCTTCCTACTGCTCATCACAGCATCTATCTCTTCCGCACCTGTTGTCGGTTGATATAAAATGCATTTTAACCACGCGCACGAAATAGTTCGTGCCGTTAACTAGTGTACCCATAAAGAAAGTAAACCGACTAACAGCCAGGACCAACGACATAGCGTGCTGCCCGCGGTATCCGTCTCGTTGTGTTGGTGATGGACGGCCACCCGTCAAAGGACTGACCTCGGCAAGCCTTGCTTTACCTTGAAGATTAACCTGCGCGAAAATTATGTCATAGTGTTAGGGAGAGGGGGTGTGTAGAGAGATAAACTAAAAATTAACTTTTTCTAATTACAGTATAAAATATTTATGTCCTTAGCGAAAGTCCTAATGTTCCTAATAGTGCGGCAGCGTCGCGTATCATGAGCCTTTTGTGTGGTTCCGCTAACGCAGTCAGCACAAGGAGCCAAGGATAAAATACGCAGCTTAGCCTGTATCCGAAAAGGTGCGGGGGCAAGAGCGGATAGCACACGTTTGTTCGGCCCGCGCAGGAGTCGTCTTGATGCGACGCCATTTTTGATGTGTTACAATAAATCATTATTAGTTGTTTGCTATGTGAATGAAGGTACAGGTCGCTACATTCCGGTATAAATAAAACCTCAAAAATTTAATAAATTGCACATGTCACATAAATATGAATCATTATTTAGTTATAAATGCAATTTTGTATTCATCGTCGTGAACAAAGTAATCAAATAAAACAAATAACAGTTTTCATGATTTGATGAATTTGTACGATGGAAATCAGTTTTATTGAAATTAATATTATTGTTGTTTGTAGATAATAGACAGCCTTTTTTGTGGACAAGCTCGCCACACTATTCTTAACCATTGCTACTCCTGAAAGACAGAATTAACAGTAGATCTTTTGTCACAGTAGTGACCACACGAAAAGCGTTGAGGCATTAAAATTAGACAAGTCTCAGAAAAACAATTCAACGGTATTCGATCCCGTGGCGAAATTAATCAGAAAAGAACAGCGGAGTAGTAAAAACAATAGTGGGCCAGAATGACTTAGCCCAGATATCAAAATCAAGTCAGAATCAAATCGTCAAGTATAATGAATCTTGAATGCTACTTGATTCCGTTTTGGGCTACACCGTGATAATATGTATCCAACATACTGTATTTTGATTTTGGCGATGAACTTTATGCTGCGTATAAACGCTTCTTTACCCTCACCTGGCTGTTCCCTCACTAAATCAAGGCTACCGCAGATAATTGTGTGCAACGCGAAAATGCGTCAACTTATTTCATAGTAACTCATTGTTCAATTCACTGAAACTGCTCTACAGATATAGTAATTTTCGCAAAAGTCGTCGCATATTTGTTACAACGACGTATCGCGCCTGTCTGCATGAGCTTTCATATCTCTTACCGAGTTCCTATTTAATGAAATGTAAAGTTGTAGTTTTCCTCCCAAACATACAACTGTCACAAAAACTCTAAGAACAGAAGAACAATATCTTCAGTGTACAATGCTCACTACGGCTAGAGCCAATTACATGGACTCAAATGCAAGTGGGGCGCTGACAATCTCGCTGGCTATAAAAATAAATGTCCCCTTTCCCGAAAACCCTTCACAGAACTATGGATGTGTAGAAGAAAGATACCTTTTACCATACCTTTTTTAAGGTTCCGTACCCAAAGGGTAAAACGGGACCGCTAGACAGCTAGACATTTGAAATTTTCACAGATGATGTATTTCTATTGCCGCTATAACAACAAATACTAAACACGGAATAAAATAAATATATAAGTGGGGCTCCCATAAAAAATACGTGATTTTTTGTCGTTTTTTTGCGATAATGGTACTGAACCCTGCGTGCGCGAGTCCAACTCGCACTTGGCCGGTTTTTTCATGCTAGCTTTTCATGGGAAGCCCACTTTGTTCAATGCAAGTAATTGGTCGTATGATTATTACAAACAGGACATTTTTTGCTTGTTAAACAGTTGTACGTTTTAATTCTAGTATTGGCTAGTTATCGTCGGCGGCATCATGTTTTTTCCTATTGGTAGGGGTAAGTAGACTGTTGGACTGAAATCCCCAAGAGCAAAGAAGGTGTGGTCGTCCCTGTCAAACCTGGCGTCACACCGTGTTGGTAGCAGTGACGAGATTCGGAATAACGTTGAGCGAGGTGAAACGTCTTCTTGATCGATCTTGAGCAGTTAGGGGAAACAGGACATTATTTTAAGTCAAATTATGGGTAAGTAGAAACTATAAGACGCCTTTTAATTTGATGGGTATTTTTCAGGAAGTGAAAGTATGAATTTGTAAAACATTCATTGTTCATTGTTTATGTCTACAACACTGAACACATCTTCATCAAATGCAAAACAGTACTATTTATCTTCGTCTTGACCTTGTTTACAGATCGTATCAGCACGAACCGCGGCTGACCTGGTCCACGATCCATTTTTTTTTGTTTTTAAAAACTACTATTACTATTTGTACCAAGTATCATAATTTTTGGCCGAAGGAATTTGATTTTTCATTCAAACTTTCAACCCCCATTTTGCCCCTTTAGGGGTGGAATTTTCAAAAATCTTTTCTTATAGGATGCCTACGTCATAGAAAGAACACAACCTCTAAGTTTCAGGTCTCTACGATCAGCAGGTTAGGCTGCGCGTTGATCCGTCAGTCAGATATTCAGGACAAAGCGTTTTATATGTATAGATTTTATATAAAATGTTTTAATTCACATATATTTTTCTCTAAACACACTCAATAATTTTAATTGCAAATAATGATGAGAGGATGATTTAGGTAGTACGGCCTACGGGGTGATTGTTAAAACGGAGCACGATTATTATGCAAGATAATGGTTTTTGAAAACAGCAAAGTTTATGTAGGACAGGATTCGTAGGCGTAATAAGAAAGAGAGCCAGGGGTTTTCCTGCTAGCCTGCCACATCGAGAGAGCTGCATGAAATTCTATACTCAATCATCTGATACCCATAAACTTAGCACAAGTGAGTCACTCCAACAGTTTCTGCTTCAGATCATTGGAATTAAAAGTGGGTCAGAACCCAGGTAGCCGCTGCAAAGTCAACATGGCAAAATGAGGTTTTATAGACCCGTTGGATACCCAATGTGAGTGCGGTGGCATGAACGCATTGGAGAGTCCCTATATATATATATATATATAAGAATGCATGTAGGTAAATATTCTTTGTTAAGTAACTACCATATTTTGTAACTCAGCAAGATACGATTAAAGCAGTAAATATCATCATATAATGGCTCCTCCGACAAACAAATAAATTAATTACAAGAATAAATAGAAGAATTTGCAATTTTTTGATAATTTTGACGTGATAAGTTAAAGTTATCTTAGCATGATCTGATTGTAAATAAACGATAATGAGGTCTAATGGTGTATTAATAAACACCATTAATTTTATTTTATTTAAGTAATGGTATGACTTAATAGTGGTTTGTCAACTTGCTAATAGTTCAATAATTATGAATTTGTATTTATATTATTCTACTCTCAAGAGGAAATGCAGTATTCAGTGACACCGGGTCGTAACCACACTGGAAATACAACTATCAATTTTAAATAAAGGTAAGTTTTGCATAAATTTCAATGTTATGTATTATTTCTATAATACAAATGTATTGGTGTTTACATATAAAATTAGTGTTTTGTGAAGCAGGTCACTTGGTTGTGATAACTAAAGGTTCGTATACATGGTTGATATAGCGTACCTTTTGAGCAGCATATGAACGCAACGCAGCACTGTATTTTGATGTCCTCCATGGATTGCACTCTAGTCAACGCTGCATTCTTCCTTTGTTCAATTGTGAAAAGCTTCTTTTAATAATTATTATAATTACCGGGGCGGGCGAAGGTGACCATCAGACCCACACGCCCGCCCCGATAATGCAAATAATCCTATATCTGCCCAAAACCACATGGAGTTCAGCACCTACATTTGGCCGGCGTGCTTGCGCGTTTCGTCACGCTCCTCCAGCCAGGTATCCCCCGTACAACACCAACGCGCCGCCATCTTTGGCCTTTGACTGTTCAGACAATAGATTTCCCAATTCTGTTACTTACACATCCTATAACGGCTAGAGATCATCACTTTATCGCAGAAGCTTTTGGCCTATATAGCACAGGTACTTTCCGAGGAACCCATGTCCAGACGGCACCTTAGACAGCCGGAAAGTAAGAGTACATAATGGGTCTTATTGTCGCTATGATGTGCTTTGCCGTGCGCTGGGTTTTGCAGGCCGCTGCTCCCACTCCAACATTAGGATCCGCCGAGGCTTAGTCCTGTACACCTCTATATAACGAGTCATCAGGTTCTCCCTAAGCTCCAGTGGTGCAACCATTGCCTGTTTTTTTTTTTGTCTTTTACGTACGTACATAGGTGGGTTTTACAATGCATATTTTTTTTTTAGTAAAGCTGTTTTTCTTTTAAAAAGCTTTGATAAATAAACCACTAACCACCACCAACCTAAAGACTCACCTGTCCAGGTGTTCGTAATCAAAACTTGCAAGTTAACTTTGACCCACTTCCCAGTGTTTGATTGAGATAGATTTGGCACACACGTTTGTTTCCCTCGACACGTGTATTTCTACGATAAATAAAAAAATACAAAAAACCCGACTGCTTAAAAAGCGAACTAAAAACACGTAAGCAAGAAGAAAATCATGCTGTGCAGTCGGAGGATACATATGCGCGAGCTGGCTGGCCAAAACCAGATGTATATACTATAACTTTCGCTTTTTAAGCAGTCGGGTTTTTTTTTATTAATATTTTTATTTATAACTTTTTCGTTAATTATCTTTTAGAATTATGTAAATTTAAACATATAAGTGTTATTTATTTTTGAAATCACCTCTAAACCCTTTTTTTTAATACCCCACACGAAACAAAATTTGGGCCCCCACAATATGGCGCCCAAAATACGCCATTTTTCTATTTTCCAATTTTATTGTCACTGGCTGCATTCACTCACAGGGTTCAGACTAATCGATTGACGTAAGAATCATCAATGTCAGCTAACGTGTTTGGTCTCTAGAACGCCACATAGGAACAAACATACATACATAGACTGATAAACACATAACCCTCCTTCGACAGTCGGGTATAAAGAGCTAAGAGTTTGTGATAAGCTAAGAACCATTTTTCTTTTATAAGAGTAAGACTTAGACAGTAGATTGCCCTATACCTAGATAAAATTTTTCAGTCACCATACGTAAATGCATGTGAATCAGCTACACTATTGTAGTATTATGTTGTTGATATTACAAAGAAAATTAGTAAGTACTTTTTATTGCGATGTTTTTGTGACAATATTGTATTGATTATTTTCAGGAAACGAATCTTGCAAATAATGTCGACCAGCTGTCCAATCGAAGGTACGTCGCAAGGAAATCAGTCGCCAAATCGTCAGTATTATTCTGGGTGTCCGGCTTTAAAGAAAGGTCGAGGGGCACCACATCCGTTATGTCTCCCACCACCGCCAGCGGCATGGTGCCGTAAAAATACCGTCACAGACGAGATTCAGGAAGCAGCAGAAGAAAAAAAAAAGATAGAAGGATTGTCGAGGTCCGCAGCCTAGGCTACAGCATCACCGTCGGCCGTCATCAATACGTCCGGCGTACGCCCTCGGAGGAGGAACTGTACGCTAACTTCATGAAAAAAATTGACAGCAGAATCAAAGCACTATGGTCCAAAGACCTCGGCCAAGTCACATACGAAAATGTACCATACACACCCGGTGATGATACAAACGCAACCGACGATGACGTAGAGACACCCTTTGATGGCGCAGAGACGCCCTACGTTGATGAAGATACATCTTACGACGACGCAGAAATACCCGACGATGAAGCAGAAATACCCGACGATGATGCAGAGATACTCCACAATGATGCAGAAACACCTAACGATGACGCAGTGACACCCTACAATGACCGAGACGCAACCAACAATGACCTGGAGACACCCGACGATAACCCTGACACACACCAAAATGACTCGGATGCACCAGACATCCCGATGGTCTACCTTGAACAGATAGGATTCGATGATTCAGAAAACTCCTTTGATGAGATAGAATTAAATTATGATTAGGATAGCAGTCGCTCTGCCAGCCCCATTGACAGCATTGGGTCACCCGACGCTGCTGACCAACGCTCGAGTGACCGGTCTGACACCCTCAAACCGAATGCTTTGCCTCTCCTCGCCCATACTTGGAACCCCAGGATAGTTTGTCCACAGTGTGGCAGACAATTCAAAAAACTGATCCTATTTAAAGTGTAATAGAGCTTGGAAGAAAAAGATCAGTACCTCTAAACAGACTTTTTTATATTTTTTTTTTAGATTCCCATAACTAATTCTTAGATTGGATTATTTGAAATACATTAAATTATTTTATACCTTCTATTAAGGTTCGTTAAATACAGCGTTTAATTAAAGGCTTAATTAATAAAGTAACTCATAAGATATAAAGGTTAATTAAGTAAACACGTCTAAGATGTCTAAACAAGTGTTGCTAGAGTGTGTGTGTGTGCTATACTTTTTTTTGTTAAAATTATTTTTATCATCAATTCAATCTTTTGTTAGATATAAAAGCTTCAGATAAAATAATTACTACCTTATCTAGAAATTTAAATTAACCTGGAATAATTATAATCTCATTTAGGTACATTCAGAACAAGAGAGATTTAATTTTTTCGATGTGATATTGATGTCTACTTCCAGACAAAGGTTTTCAAAACCATCCACATCAAATAGTCCTGGTATTTCCGTATCTTGTTTTGTCATTAATTTCCATGCCAACCAATATAATTATTGTAAAATGTTTGTGAAATTATTGAAATAAAAAATAAATTGAAAAAAGAGATACTTTATTTTATATTTTTTCTATCACACACAAATGCACTGCCTATTGAAAGCTCCCCTTAATCTCTTCCAACAGGCCTACGAGTAAAACAACGCCAATAAATTTACGGTATATTAAACAAAAATACACTATGGTATCTTCAATTCAATTCCAGTTCCAATCAATGCATTTCTTTTCCCAATAAACCGTAGGTACAATCCGTATGCAGCAGTCACCTTTTACCGTTTGTAGATTAGAAAATTCAATTTGCTACAGGGTTTCTCTGTCCGGCAAACATGTGAGGTACGATCGAGAGCGTACTCCACGAATGCGAGTGTAATCGATATTTAAAAACGATTCCAATTGCATTTTGATATCAAAATGATTTTTCAACTTTGTGTTGAGTGTGAATGCGAGAATATTTTTGCTATATATAGACCGCGTTTTGCGTATTTATTAGGACAATTATGGACTTCAAAAAAAATCTGGTTGTATTTAGCTTGGATTCAGAGATACACTCATAGATATATTTCATATTTCTATGGATATACTACATGCTATTCCACAGTTCCATTCAACTTCTAAAAATTCAGTTGCAGTATTTTACCCCCATTTTGCCCCTTTAGGGGTGGAATTTCCAAAAATCCTTTCTTATAGGATGCCTACGTCATAAAAAGAACAAAACCTCTAAGTTTCAGGTCTCTACGATCAGCAGGTTAGGCTGCGCGTTGATCCGTCAGTCAGACATTCAGGACAAAGCGTTTTATATGTATAGATTTTATATAAAATGTTTTAATTCACATATATTTTTCTCTAAACACACTCAATAATTTTAATTGCAAATAATGATGAGAGGATGATTTAGGTAGTACGGCCTACGGGGTGATTGTTAAAACGGAGCACGATTATTATGCAAGATAATGGTTTTTGATAACGGCAAAGTTTATCTAGGACAGGATTCGTAGGCGTAATAAGAGAGCCAGGGGTTTGCCTGCTAGCCTGCCACATCGAGAGAGCTGCATGAAATTCTATACTCAATCATCTGATACCCATAAACTTAGCACAAGTGAGTCACTCCAACAGTTTCTGCTTCAGATCATTGGAATTAAAAGTGGGTCAGAACCCAGGTAGCCGCTGCAAAGTCAACATGGCAAAATGAGGTTTTATAGACCCGTTGAACACCCAATGTGAGTGCGGTGGCATGAACGCATTGGAGAGTCCCTAGTGTCCATACACCTACATTTTCGGATGCCACTGAGGCACCGACGTTGTAATTAACTTGGCCATCTTTTGGCTTCAAACTATCTTAGATTTTAACCATCGACTTCAAAACAAGAAGAAGAATGCATGTAGGTAAATATTCTTTGTTAAGTAACTACCATATTTTGTAACTCAGCAAGATACGATTAAAGCAGTAAATATCATCATATAATGGCTCCTCCGACAAACAAATAAATTAAGTACAAGAATGAATAGACGAATTTGCAATTTTTTGAGAATTTTGACGTGATTAGTTAAAGGTATCTTAGCATGATCTGATTGTAAATAAACGATAATGAGGTCTAATGGTGTATTAATAAACACCATTAATTTTATTTTATTGAAGTAATGGTATGACTTAATAGTGGTTTGTCAACTTGCTAATCTATATAAATAAAAATGAATTGTTGTTCGTTAGTCTGATTAAAACTCGAGAATGGTTGGGCCGATTTGGATAATTCTTTTTTTGTTTTGTTCGACAGAATACAGGGAAGGTTTAAAAACAAAAAAAATGGGGAAAAAAGGGTAGGGTAGGTGTAGGGTAGGTGTAGGGTAGGTGTAGGGTAGGTGTAGGGTAGGTGTAGGGTAGGTGTAGGGTAGGTGTAGGGTAGGTGTAGGGTAGGTGTAGGGTAGGTGTAGGGTAGGTGTAGGGTAGGTGTAGGGTAGGTGTAGGGTAGGTGTAGGGTAGGTGTAGGGTAGGTGTAGGGAAGGTGTAGGGTAGGTGTAGGGTAGGTGTAGGGTAGGTGTAGGGTAGGTGTAGGGTAGGTGTAGGGTAGGTGAATGTTTGGTGTTTTTTCTATATAAATAAAAATGAATTGTTGTTCGTTAGTCTGATTAAAACTCGAGAATGGTTGGGCCGATTTGGATAATTCTTTTTTTGTTTTGTTCGACAGAATACAGGGAAGGTTTAAAAACAAAAGAAATGGGGAAAAAAGGGTAGGTTAGGTGTAGGGTAGGTGTAGGGTAGGTGTAGGGTAGGTGTAGGGTAGGTGTAGGGTAGGTGTAGGGTAGGTGTAGGGTAGGTGTAGGGTAGGTGTAGGGTAGGTGTAGGGTAGGTGTAGGGTAGGTGTAGGGTAGGTGTAGGGTAGGTGTAGGGTAGGTGTAGGGTAGGTGTAGGGTAGGTGTAGGGTAGGTGTAGGGTAGGTGTAGGGTAGGTGTAGGGTAGGTGTAGGGTAGTTGAATGTTTGGTGTTTTTATGGCAAAACAAAGTTTGCCGGGTCAGCTAGTAGTTCAATAATTATGAGTTTGTATTTATATTATTCTACTCTCAAGAGGAAATGCAGTGTTCAGTGACACCGGGTCCTAACCACACTGGAAATACAACTATCAATTTTAAATAAAGGTAAGTTTTGCATTAATTTCAATGTTATGTATTATTTCTATCATACAAATGTATTGGTGTTTACCTATAAAATTAGTGTTTTGTGAAGCAGGTCACTTGGTTGTGATAACTAAAGGTTCGTATACATGGTTGATATAGCGTACCTTTTGAGCAGCATATGAAAGCAACGCAGCACTGTATTTTGATGTCCTCCATGGATTGCACTCTAGTCAACGCTGCATTCTTTCTTTGTTCAATTGTGAAAAGCTTCTTTTAATAATTATTATAATTACCGGGGCGGGCGAAGGTGACCATCAGACCCACACGCCCGCCCCGATAATGCAAATAGCCCTATATCTGCCCAAAACCACATGGAGCTCAGCAACTACATTTGGCAGGCGTGCTTGCGCGTTTCGTCACGCTCCTCCAGCCAGGTATCCCCCGTACAACACAACGCGCCGCCATCTTTGGTCTTTGACTGTTCAGACAATAGATTTCCCAATTCTGTTACTTACACATCCTATAGCGGCTAGAGATCATCACTTTATCGCAGAAGCTTTTGGCCTATATAGCACAGGTACTTTCCGAGGAACCCATGTCTGGACGGCACCTTAGACAGCCGGAAAGTAAGAGTAGATAATGGGTCTTATTGTCGCTATGATGTGCCGTGCGCTGGGTTTTGCAGGCCGCTGCTCCCACTCCAACATTAGGATCCGCCGAGGCTTAGTCCTGTACACCTCTATATAACGAGTCATCAGGTGCTCCCTAAGCTCCAGTGGTGCAACCATTGCCTGTTTTTTTTTATTTTGTCTTTTACGTACGTACATAGGTGGGTTTTCCAATGCATATTTATTTTAGTAAAGCTGTTTTTCTTTTAAAAAGCTTTGATAAATAAACCACTAACCACCACCAACCTAAAGAATCACCTGTCCAGGTGTTCGTAATCAAAACTTGCAAGTTAACTTTGACCCACTTCCCAGTGTTTGATTGAGATGAAATTTGCACACACGTTTGTTTCCCTCGACACGTGTATTTCTACGATAAATAAAAAAAATACAAAATACCCGACTGCTTAAAAAGCGAACTAAAAAGACGTAAACAAGAAGAAAATCATGCTGTGCAGTCGGAGGATACATATGCGCGAGCTGGCTGGCCAAAACCAGATGTATATAATTTAACTTTCGCTTTTTAAGCAGTCGGGTTTTTTTTTTATTAATATTTTTATTTATAACTTTTTCGTTAATTATCTTTTAGAATTATGTAAATTTAAACATATAAGTGTTATTTATTTTTGAAATCACCTCTAAACCCCTTTTTTTTATACCCCACACGAAACAAAATTTGGGCCCCCACAATATGGCGCCCAAAATACGCCATTTTTCTATTTTCCAATTTTATTGTCATTGGCTGCATTCACTCACAGGGTTAAGACTAATCGATTGACGTAAGAATCATCAAAATCAGCTAACGCGTTTGGTCTATAGAACGCCACATAGGAACAAACATACATACATACATAGACTGATAAACACATAACCCTCCTTCGACAGTCGGGTATAAAGAGCTAAGAGTTTGTGATAAGCTAAGAACCATTTTTCTTTTATAAGAGCAAGACTTAGACAGTAGATTTCCATATACCTAGATAAAATTTTCAGTCGCCATACGTAAATGCATGTGAAACAGCTACACTATTGTAGTATTATGTTGTTGATATTACAAAGAAAATTAGTAAGTACATTTTATTGCGATGTTTTTGTGACAATATTGTATTGATTATTTTCAGAAAACGAATCTTGAAAATAATGTCGACCAGCTGTCCAATCGAAGGTACATCGCAAGGAAATCAGTCGCCAAATCGTCAGTATTTTTCTGGGTGTCCGGCTTTAAAGAAAGGTCGAAGGGCACCACATCCGTTGTGTCTCCCACCACCGCCAGCGGCATGGTGCCGTAAAAATACCGTCACAGACGAGATTCAGGAAGCAGCAGAAGAAAAAAAAAAGATAGAGAGAAGGATTGTCGAGGTCCGCAGCCTAGGCTACAGCATCACCGTCGGCCGTCACCTATACGTCCGGCGTACGCCCTCGGAGGAGGAACTGTACGCTAACTTCATGAAAAAATTTGACAGCAGAATCAAAGCACTATGGTCCAAAGACCTCGGCCAAGTCACATCCGAAAATGTACCAGACACACCCGGTGATGATACAAACGCAACCGACGATGACGTAGAGACACCCTTTGATGGCGCAGAGACGCCCTACGTTGATGAAGATACATCTTACGACGACGCAGAAATACCCGATGATGATGCAGAGATACTCCACGATGATGCAGAAACACCTAACGATGATGCAGAGACACCCTACAATGACCGAGACGCAACCAACAATGACCTGGAGACATCCGACGATAACCCCGGCACACACCAAAATGACTCGGACGCACCAGACATCCCGATGGTCTACCTTAAACAGATAGGATTCGATGATTCAGAAGACTCCTTTGATGAGATAGAATTAAATTATGATGAGGATAGCAGTCGCTCTGCCAGCCCCATTGACAGCATTGGGTCACCCGACGCTGCTGACCAACGCTCGAGTGACCGGTCTGACACCCTCAAACCGAATGCTTCGCCTCTCCTCGCCCATACTTGGAACCCCAGGATAGTCTGTCCACAGTGTGGCAGACAATTCATAAAACTGATCCTATTTAAAGTGTAATAGAGCTTGGAAGAAGAAGATCAGTACCTCTAAACAGACTTTTTTATATTTATTTGTTTAGATTTCCATAACTAATTCTTAGATTGGATACATTAAATTATTTTATACCTTCTATTAAGGTTCTAAACACAAGTGTTGCTAGTGTGTGTGTGTGCTATACTTTCCCTTAGTCAAAAATATTTTATCATCAGTTTTATCGTCAGTTTTAGTCATCTTTTTATAGTTATAAAAGCTTCAGATAAAATAATAACTACCTTATCTAGAAATTTCAATTAATCTGGAATAATTATAATCTCATTTAGGTGTACCCATCAGATGTACCCAACCCGTAAGGGCGGTAAATAATACAACGCCACATTAAAGACAAAGTGATCTGAGATCCTGGTAACGGGGCACCACTACCTACGAGGTATTTAGGTACCTTCAAAACAAGAGAGATTTAATTTTTTCGTTGTGTTATTGATGTCCGATTCCGTACAAAGGTTTTACGAAACCATCGCACATCAAATGGTGCTGTGGTTTTCGTATCTTGTTTTGTCATCAATTTCCATGCCAACCAATATAATGATTGTAAAATGTTTGTTAAATTAATGAAATAAAAAAGAAATCGAAAACAGAGATACTTTATTTTATATTTATTCTATTCAAAAGTACTGCCTATTGATAGCTCCTCTTAATCGCTTCCAACAGGCCTACGAGTAAAAAAACACCAATAATTTTACGGTATATTAAACAAAAATACACTATGGTATCTTGAATTCAATTCCAGTTCCGATCAATGCGTTTCTTTTCCCAATAAACCGTAGGTACGATCCGTATGCAGCAGTCACCTTTTACCGTTTGTAGATTAGAAAATTCAATTTGCTATAGGGTTTCCCTGTCCGGCAAACATGTGAGGTACGATCGAGAGCGTACTCCACGAATGCGAGTGTAATCGATATTTAAAAACGATTCCAATTGCATTTTTATATCGAAATGACTTTTCAACTTTGTGTTGAGTGTGAATGCGAGAATATTTTTGCAATAAATAGTGAGTGAGTGTTAGTCAGTGAGTCAGTAAGCGACATTACCAATCTGCACTGGGCCCGCGAATTGAGCCCACAGTGACACACAACACTTGCCCACACTTTCTCATAGCGAGGTGACCTACGTTCCCCTAGTAGGAACATTATCGGCAGATTATGCGAAATAATGCGTACTTACGAAATTAAAAGAAAATTCTATTAAAATACATTTTTGGTAGGCAATACCGCAAAATGCAATGTATTGGACAGTTCAATAGATTGGACGGTCGAACGTGACACCATTTCATCCCTGCATATTATAAAAGCGACCATGTAACTTATCTTCTGAACACAGATTAATTCGTTATTGGACTAATCTTAAAATTAATATTCGTGACGCATTTGTTTTGAAAAATCCGTCACTGAAATTAACGGGCAAGAAAACGGGGAAGACGTAACTGGGACAAATATTTTTTTATATCTCCTTACTCTTTTTCCTATCTCATGCGATCATAAAAAAACATAATTCAATAAATATTGTTGTTTCAAAGACACGTTTTCATAGATACTGTGATAGCCGTGAATTCTTCTACTCTAACTATCACGTAAATAATTATGTTCAGGGTTTATTAATGTTAATTCTTTATATGTTCCATTACAAATTATCAAATGCCGCGCCTATGAACTCCATAAAATGCACAATAATTCACGATTTTTTTTTTTTCGAGCTATTTAAACGAGTTTTAATCGAGCACACAGCGAAAATGCATAATTGCATCAAACGCAAGTATGCACATTCGCTCGGTTACCAAAATGTGGGTCAGTTCGCTTTTAGATCTCGTCAGAGACACCACGCACTCGTAACCAAACCAATAACCATCTTTACCATACATTTATACAAGTAATTTTGCCACATAGTTTATAGTTTACCATAATTCACTATTTTATGTATCTAAGTGTTATATAGTGTTTCAATATAGTTGTTTACTTTATAATACGAGACTTTAACTTTTACCATATCCTATCATTATAAGAAAGGTGTGTTAGGTCACCATAGCACCAAGCGCTACTTTCTACATGGTCCTTCGAACCTTTAATTACCAGTGACTACCAAGTGATACAGTGCCCCGCGAACCAGGAGATCGCTGCAATTGGAGGAACCTCGGAGTGCAGAGACGGTCAGTTGGAGCATAAAAGGTCAGATCAAACCATTGATTTATACTAACCATTACCAATTTTTTTTCAAACCAACCCTTAATATGAATTCCGATACTCTGTTCATCAACCAAACGGAGCTCTATGAAATCCTGAACAAGTTCTTAACCAACATAAAGAAAGATGGATCCGAGAGGAAGACCATCGAAAATTACAAGCGTAAGGCTGATATGTTGGAAGCTTACTGGCACGACTACCAACAAAACCATAAGAAAATGTGTCAGTTTGCGGATGCTGAGCACATTTACTTCAAAAAGGGATGTTTCGAAACAGTCCAGGAAGTTTATTTCAAAATAAAGGAGATAATTGATAAAACCATGAGGCAGTTAGGCACAACGAAGCTGCAGGAAGAAAGCCCCCGTAGACCGAAAGCGGAGGAGGCACAGCCATTACCAGGTATCCAGGCTAGGTCACAGCTAAGCGCTGACCGTAGTCGGCTGGAAGATGACACGGCGCAGCCACATCCAGGTACGTCGTCTCGCTATAAGGAGTCCTCGCAGCGAGAGAATTTTCCTCATACAGAGAGAGTGTCCAGCAAGCTGAACGGGTTGGTAAAGAAGCAGACTATAAATTTCAAGGCGTTCATGAGAACCGTAAGTAATATAGAAGTAGATAAGTTCGAGAATCAGTGGCAATTCGAGAACGCCCTAAAAGCACTGGATAGCCGATGGAGTGAGATTGATAGACTTCATTGGGAAATTGAAGGTGTGGATGGAGGCGACTATATTACTTACCAGATGGAATTCTGCAAGCACGAGGAAATGTACAGTGAGTTGACGAACGGCATCAACAAAAAGATGTGGGCAGTGAAGCACCGTGAGAAGTCAGCTCCGAAGATGGACATCCCCGTGTTCAATGGAACTTAAAACCAGTGGGTCCCGTTCAAGGACTGGTTTAGCGAAGCGATAGACAAAAACCCGTCGATGTCTAATGCGCAAAAAATGCAGTTCTTGAAAAGTAAGGTGACTGGAGAAGCAGAGCGTCTGATTCACCATCTACAGATTAGCTCTGACAATTATCAGGTATGTTGGGAAATTTTAAGCCATAGATATGGGAACAAGAAATTGATTTTCACGTCCCATATCAATATCCTACTGGGGCTTCCCAACATACAACAGCAAACGCTGGCTACGATTAAGAAGCTGCATGACGTAACCAAGGAGACGTTACACGCTATACAGAATCTGGGAGTGGATATAGCAACTTGGGATCCACTTCTAGTGCACCTACTAGCGCAAAAGCTGGACAATGATACCTTCACCGAATACATGGAATCGGTTGAGAATCCTATGAGAGCTACCCGATCTGCAGGAGTTCCTGGAATTCTTGGAGAAAAAATTCACAGCGCTAGAAGCGTCTCGTCGCAAGCAAGAACCAGCCAACCAAAAAACCACGCCGCATCAACCATTCCCATACAGCAACCACTACCAAAACAAGAAGAAAAATTTTCAACGAAATAACCATCAATCTGGCAACAAAGAAAACACAAAATCAAGTGCATTACACGTGTCGCGGTCGATAACCTGTGCATTGTGCAATTCTGACCACGGATTGTGGCTTTGCCCTGATTTTTTACAAATGACGCACTAGCAAAAAATAAATAATATTGAGCAATTAAATTACTGCCAAAACTGTCTATGCAGTCATAACAAAAAACCATGTCAATCAAACAAACGATGTCGTAAATGCTTAGCTACACACAATACACTACTTTACGAAGCATTGGAAAAACAAAGTCCAACTGCGTCGGCAGAAGGAACCAACAACAATGTTGCAACCAAAAAGACCACATCTAGGTCATCTCACGCGTCATGGGATGAAATGTCTGAAATACTTTTAGCCACCGCTATTATAAAAGTCAAGGGAGCTAATGGAACACAGCACAAGATGAGAGCTTTAGTTGACCAGGGTTCTCAACTATCGTTAATAACTGAAAACGCAGCCCAGATCTTGGGATTAAAGAGGACTCATTTCAAAGGTCAAATATTCGGCGTCGGTGAAAAAGAAAATAACGCGAAAGGAATGTTACAGGTAACACCACAGTCCGCAAATAGTGAATTGCCTGCGACACGAACGTTATTATTATGAATAACTTGATCAAGCGATTGCCAAATAAAACGTTTACAAAACCAACAACGTGGAACCATATCCAAGGGATACAATTGGCTGATCCAGAGTTTTACGTAAGCAGACCCGTAGATATACTTCTAGGCGCAGATGTTTACAGCAAAATAATGTTAGGAGGTATCTTGAGAGGAGACAACGATAAGCAACCAATCGCCCAACAGACGCAAATAGGATGGCTACTCTGTGGAGCTATGATACCACACTACCAGTGCAACGTGGTTCTCAACAACACAGAAGACCTTCTTAAATATTGGGAGAACGAAGACATACACCAGAAGATAGAGATGTCCAATGATGATCATGAGTGTTTACAATATTTTATTGAAACCACTAAGAGGCTTGAGGACGGAAGGTACGACTGCCACTTAAGCCGGAATACAAAGACAAGTTGGGCGCAACCAAACCACAAGCATTAGGTCAATTTAGAAACTTGGAGAAGAAATTTGAGAAGAACAGCGAATTGAGGACAGATTACAAAAAAATCATGGATGAATATTTTGCATTAAACCACATGATACCATGCAACATTAACCAGGCGCCCGAATGCTACTTACCACACCATGCAGTCATTCGGGCTGAATCTACCACTACCAAGTTGAGAGTAGTTTTTAACGCCTCAGTAAAGTCTTCATCAGGGTACAGTCTAAATGACGTCATGTACAGGGGCCCTAATATACAGAAGGATCTTCAAGAGCTTATCCTGAAATGGAGACAATTTCAATTTGTATATACTTCCGACATCGAGAAGATGTACAGAATGATCAGAGTGCACCAAGAAGATCATGCTTACCAAAAGGTACTATGGCGAGAATCAAATAACCAACCAATACAATCATTTCAACTCGTCACGCTTACATACGGAACCAAACCAGCAGGATTCTTAGCGATGATGTGCTTTAAACAATTGGCGTCCGATGAAAGACAGAAATTTCCTGATGCAACAAAAGAATTAGAAGACAGCTTCTACATGGACGATTTTTGCGGAGGGCGTCATTCAATGGAAGCAGCAAATAAACTAAAATCCGACCTCATGAAAATATGCCGATTGGGAGGATTTAATCTTAGAAAATGGACCTCGAACAAACCAGAGCTATTAACCGATTTAGAGAGAGAGCAATGCTACCAGTCAAAATACGAGTTCAAGCAAAACGATTCTACCAAAACATTGGGTCTCTGTTGGAACCCACAGAAAGATAATTTCACTTTCAACTCGAAAATAGAACCCGAATCAAATGCAATCGTTACCAAAAGAGCTCTACTTTCGGATATTTCGAAGCTGTTCGATCCATGAGGATGGTTAACCCCCCTGAGTACTACCATGAAACTACTGTTTCAAAATGTCTGGTTGTCTAACATAAAATGGGATGACCGCCTATCCGAGGCAATGAACTCCAAATGGACAAAATTAAAACAAGAATTGTCGGACATAAACAGTATGGAAGTCAACAGATGGCTGGGAATGGGAGGAAACCATAATATCGAATTGTACGGATTCTGCGACGCCTCAAACAAGGCAGACGCGTGTGTAATCTACACTGCAAGGTAGTAAGGAAAGAAGGGACAACCATTACCTTAGTCGCGGGAAAGGCTAGGTTAGCACCCATAAGCTAAGTCATATCAATACCAAGACTAGAGTTAATGGGCGCTCATCTGTTAGCGCAGCTAATGCAAAAAACAAAGTTGCTTATCAGCATACCCTACGGATGTCTACTGTTGGACTGATTCAACTGCAGTACTAGGATGGATACAAGGAGATCCAGCCCGATGGAAACCATTTGTAGCAAATCGGGTAAAAACAATCACCAAAACCATACCATCAAAACATTGGCAATATGTAAAGACGACAGATAAGGCCGACTGTACAAGTCGTGGTTTGACTGTCAGGCAACTCAAAGACTACAAGATATGGTGGCAAGGGCCGTCATGGCTGCCATCGTACACAAATCAAGAAAACCACCAAACAATTTACGAGACTAATTTAGAAGTAAAGCCGTCTATTTTAAACCAAACCAACGCGGTAGTCATTGGACAACCAAGAGAATCTCTGACTACCAAAATTATTAAACATTTGATAAACAAATATAGCTCCATTACAAAAATTATACGCATTTTTGCGTGGATACTGCGATTACCTACCTTGAACAAACAAATACGCCGACCCTACCTCGAATTACACGAGCTTCGTCGGGCTAAACAGCTGATAATCAAAAACGTTCACCTGGCAGAATTTGCAAATGACCTAGATTCAATAAACAAACACGGAAGAGTGCACTCCAAAAGCAAGATTTTGAGTTTGAATCCAACCATGGATGAACGTGGCATTTTACGTGTGGGTGGGAGATTAGAAAACGCCCACATGAGTCTGGAGATGAAACATCCCATCATCTTACCTCACGACCACCCGTTAACCACATTACTTATCGATCAAGCTCATAAACTGACTTTCCATGGCGGAGAGCGTCTAACGTTAGCAAACCTACGACAATAGTTTTGGATTATCGGCGGATACATGGCAACTAAAAAGTTTATAAGAAAATGTGTCATATGCAGAAAACAAAATCCCTTGCGGCAGCACCAGCTCATGGGAGATTTACCAGAACCAAGAGTGAATCCCGAACATGCGTTTTATCACTGCGGCGTAGACTACACAGGCTTCGTAGAGGTCAAGGCTAATAAAGGACGAGGAATCAAAACTACGAAAGGGTACATAGCAGTTTTCATATGTATGGTCACAAAAGCGGTTCACTTAGAACTCGTGTCAGACCTGAGCAGCTCCGCCTTTTTAGCAGCTCTAACCAGAATGGCTGCCAGAAAAGGGGCACCACAACATATGTACAGTGACAACGGCACTAACTTCTTGGGAGCAAACAGGATGATACAGGAAAAATTTAACCAGCATCGCGAAGTATTTAGTGAAAGTTTTATAACTGAGATAGCAGAGATGGGCATAGAATGGCACTTTAACGTGCCTAGCTGGCCTAATGCCGGCAGTCTATGGGAGCGAGCAGTACGCAGTCTGAAACATCATCTCAAGAGGGTCATCGGTCAACAAAGACTAACCTTCGAGGAGTACACCACATTGTTAGCTAGACTAGAAGCGTGCCTCAACTCTCGACCTCTTTGCGCGATATCAGAGGATCCCGATGATATAAACTTTCTTACACCGGCTCATTTCTTATCAGGAAGACCAGGAACAACTGTAATAGAAACCGAGCAAGATGCTAGAACCAGGTGGCATCTAACCAAAAAGCTATTCCAAGATCTTTGGAAACGATGGAAGACTGAATACTTGGTACAACTATCATCTAGAAGTAAATGGATGGAACCACAGAAAAACATCGTTATTGGAGATCTAGTAGTGATTCATGATGATAATCTGCCCCCAGGAAAATGGGCTCTTGGACGGGTGATCGACACACATCCAGGAAATGATGGTCTAACCAGAGCAGTTTCATTAAAAACCAAAAATGGGGTCATGAAACGCCCTATTGTGAAATAGGGCGTTTCATGACCCCATGTCTCAGTATTGCCCGTTAACCAGAATAATATAAATATACCTGAACTAGATATAAAACCAACAACCAAATTACCAGAAAGAAAAAGAAAACCAAGGTCAAAAATCGCAACTGTAGCAACTTGTTTACTGAGTTTTTTCACGCTGATTTTTTCATCTTACGGTTTAGACGCCGTGAAACCATTTCCAAACAACCAAACGCTTTATTTTGACCCTATTTCAAAAGTACAATTAATCAGGGATAAATGGACATTAGTCATGTACCTATTACGACATGGGACCCTATTGGACAGGCATAGACACTTACAACAAAATAGCAAATTACCAAGAGAAATTGTGCGCAACCATTGAAACACAATCTCATTGTAATACGATCGTGCAGCAAGCCCGGCACAATTACCAGGAACTCGAATACTACAGTGAACTTTTGCTAACACAGCATTTTGATATCCACGCTAGACGGCGACGCGTCACGGGGAAGACGGGTCGTCGCCGACGAGGCCTAATCAACGGTATCGGGTATCTAGCGAATGACTTGATCGGAGTGTTGGACTCGCGCTTTGCAGATCAGTATGAAAAGGACTTTGAAACCATACATCGCAATGAAAAACACCTTTCTAATTTATGGAAAAACCAAACTTCCATAATTGAAGCTGAGTTCAACCTTATGAAGAGAAGATCACTGTAAACAAACAGCACAAATTAATAAACAAGAAGCTTATGGAATTGCAAGAAAACGCGAGCACTCTCCAAAGTGAAATACAAAACATTTCATACGTCAATGACTTCACATTGTCAGCGATGTCTTGAAACAGCTTGCTGCAAGGATTAAGGCGACTCCAAAGCACTTTGCTCGATGCATTAACAGACATCTACCACGGTCAAATTAGCATACATTTACTTCCACCAACGCAACTTAAACGTGAGCTCCAAACCATATACGGCCAGATGCCAAGCGAACTCACACTACCAATAACTAATTTAGACCTTCAGTATCTTACAAACTACTGAAAGTCAAAGCCAGAGCGACACAAAAATTCGTCATAATTCTTTCTTTTCTTTTCTTTCTGTCTTTTTTTAAAAAAAAACGTTGCCCCACACTTGGAATTTCATCCTGTATCGTGGGTGCGTTTACAAACATATAAACTCACATACACAAACACCCAGAGCCGGAACAACTATCTGTAGGTCATACAAATATTTGTTCTGTGCGGGAATCGAACCCGCGACACGCAGCGCAGCAGTCAATCGCTCAACCACTGCGCCAAACGTGCGCCCAATTGAAGTTACTTTTCCTCTAGTATCCAGAGAAAGTTTCAAACTGTACAAGATACCTGTACCGCACCAAACAAACACCATGATGACCACAATAATGCCAGTTTCCGAATATGTAGCAGTCAACCTAAAGAAAGATTCATACTTTAGCATGTCCACGCAGGAACTAACGGCATGTCTACACCATGGACCAACTTACATGTGTGAGCTGCTAAAACCAATAACATACCTGCAAAATGACGAAAGTTTTTGCGACAAGAACTCGGCAACCAATGAACGTAAAGTACAAAAAACCAACTGCACCAACGTATGGATTGAATTATATTTGACTTCTCAGCACTTTTACTTTTGTTGTGACACCTACACAATAAAAATAATATGCGGCGATCATGTAACAGTTCGTCAGCTGAGCCAAGCCGGAGTCATTGGCATAGGTCAAGAGTGTGTCATCAAGGGAAATGACTTCTCATTATATTCGATACGTCAACAGTCCAACCAAGTGAACATTACACCAACCATTTACATGCCCGAATTCGATCAAATCAATCACTTGATTAACCTCAAAATGCCTGACGAAAGGCAGACTGATGACGAAAACCAAAACATACCTATCTATGACCAGTCTGGGAGAGGCGATAGAAAAACTGAAGAAAAGCGATTCAGAAATAGAAGATTTGTCACCCCATGATATCCACCAATACGTAATATGCTACGTGTTGATGTCGATCGCTCTATGCGTGGCAGCAGCCTGGATGTGGCGAACGGGGCGATGTCGCCTGTGCAGGCAGGCTTCCGCTGGGCATCGTGGCGAGGGATCCCGCCGGCAGCAAACCGCGGTGACTCCGTCGCCTCCGAGACCTCGACGCCGCAGCGAGAGTCGCTGCCAACAGGAGTTAGCAGCGGCTCCGCTGACTCCGAAACCAGCCAGAAGACGCGAATCATATAGTGAAGTGCTCAGTGCCAGTGATCTAAAGAACAAATGTGATATCGGTTTTCCCTTACACAATTACGCCAAACGCTGGCCTAGCGCGAACTATAGTTCGCAAAAAAGGGACAAAAAATATATGGACACAGGCAATCAAAATATTGCTTTTACTGTAGAAGACTCAATAGTGTAATTTTAAACAACGATGAATGTTTTTAATAATGCTAGTTATTTAAGTAGACCAATATGCTTTTAATTTTCGCTTTTAATATGCCTTTTATCAATGTCGTTATGCTTACCAGATAAGACTACTAGAAACTAATGTGTTTAAGTAATTTAATTTTATATACACTCCATATCATAGTGTAATTTTAGCTATCATTCCGCATTTCTTCTCGCTATTGGGAATATGTTCGAGTTTTAATCGAACACACAGCGAAAATGCATAATTGCATCAAACGCAAGTATGCACATTCGCTCGGTTACCAAAATGTGGGTCAGTTCGCGTTAAGATCTCGTCAGAGACACCACGCACTCGTAACCAAACCAATAACCATCTTTACCATACATTTTTACCAGTAATTTTGCCACATAGTTTATAGTTTACCATAATTCACCATTTTATGTATCTAAGTGTTATATAGTGTTTCAATATAGTTGTTTACCTTATAATACGAGACTTTAACTTTTACCATATCCTATCATTATAAGAAAGGTGTGTTAGGTCACCATAGCACCAAGCACTACTTTCTACAGTTAATTTAAACGCAGGTAATCATTGTTAACAAACGTAATTTAAAAAGTTATTAAACGATGGTATTTAAATGATTACTATGTATTTTTAAATTGGTTGAAATAAAAGCACACAAACAATAAAGTAAATGTGGTAAACCATTTTAATTTCTATACATTGTTTTAATGTAAATAAAGATTACAGTTAAAAAAATATTTAAACTAGTTTACGTCAGTGTCAAGCCAAGTGTAAGCAAATTCTTATCACGTTCTTGTTGAGCCACGATTACGACAGGACAGAAAATCTACTAAGCGTGCATGGATGATGTTGTCATCAGTCAGCCACTATACCTACTATATTACGACCCCCACACAATCCCTATAAGGACCCCCGCCACAACACTATAACGACATCCACACCACATTATAACTACCTCTACACCACACAATAACGACCTCCACGCCACACACCTCAATTTCCTCCAAACCATAAAATAATGGCATCTACCCCATACCACAATGACCTCTTCACCTCACTATAACGACCTCCACGCCACACCATAACAACCTCTACACTACATCATAACGACCTCCACACCACAAAATAACGACCTCCTCACCACACCATTACGACCTCCACACCTCATAAAAATAATTTATTAATTTTATAAACATTTTACAATAATTTAATAATCATTCAATAATAATTTATTAGTATTCCAATAATTAAAAAATAATTTTATGATATATTAGTACTAATTTAATAATATTTTTTATAATAACTTAATCATAATTTTTATAATAATTGTTTTCTTTTAATTATTTTAGTAACTGTATTGTTTCCTTTTTCTTGTCCTATACCAAAGGTCAAAAAAAATCAATGGAAAAAAATTGAGGGTAGTCCCCAAGTAAACACTAAAATTATAGAGCTCTTAGATTTTTTAATTTAATAAATAGTAAAAACAATTTTAAATGAAATCATAGTGTTGAGTTAGTAGATTGACCTCTGGTGCACTCTTTCACTTTATCAACTCTCCTACAATTCTTATCTATACTGCCAGAACTGCAAATCACTAAAATGGACCTATATTCCAAATTATAGACCTGCATGGAGGAGCTTACGGCTACATTTTCTACAAGAATGACACAGTATGAGGAAGACCTGAGGAGCGCTAGCGCTGAGGGTACTCACAAGTCCATTGCCAGCCTGTTGAAGGAGTTCTCCGAGTTCAAGGGTCTCATATAGAAAACCTTGGATGCACTAAGGTCCCAGATGGAGTTGCTTGTGGTGGGGCTGTATAGACACAAAATGGCATCCCGTGCTAAGATACTACTATTGCATGGCCTATCTGAGGAGAAGAATGCTGATCCTACCGCTGGTTTTCTTACCATTTTGTCCGAGCGTCTGGTGATGAAAGGCGTCACCCAAAAAGACATTACAGCCTGTCACCGCCTCGGAAGCAACACCAGCAAGCCTCGTCCCCTCTTGGTTTGCTTTGAAAGCCGCATCGTAAGGAACGAGGTGTGGCGGAGTAAAACCAAATTAAAAGGGTCTGGATAGACGCTTTCCGAATTTCTCACTAAGCCCAGGCACGAAATCTTTATGAATGCTCGGAAATACTTCGGGATACATAGGTGCTGGACGTCTGAGGGAAGAATTGTCATCCAGGTGTCGGATAAATCACGACGGAAGATTGAGTCTGCGATGGAATATCGAGAACTTGTTGCTCGGTTTCCCGTTGCAGAATCCTCGGCCTTAACCGTAACATCGAAGCCGGCGCCCGAAAAGAGAACTCGCAAGCCGGCAAAATGATGGTAATGCGTCACCGTCCATCTACTCCATGTATAGGTACTTATAAAAATTGTTTTCTTTTACATGTCGGTCACTCTAAATTGCTATATTTTTTTTATTTTCGTGTGTTTTGATTATTTTGATGTCATGTCATGAAACTGTCCTACTTACTGTCAGTGTCACTACAAATTGTCTTTTTTTTTTTTTTTTTTTGTTTGTTCCTTACGGAACAGGCTAAGGTCTGAGACCATGCTGCCTAGTCATCAGTATTTTTCTTGAATTCATTAGTAACATTAGAATGCGGATGTAACATGTTCTAATGTTTTTTGGAGTATTTGGCAGCAAATTGTATCGAGTCAGCCTTCCCAGTAAGCTTTGCGGAGGTAGTCAATACTACAATAAAATTCTCCGCTCCACTATCCCGAGATCGCTTCTGTCACTAATTTCACATATTGTCCAGTTGCGTAGACAGTTGAGACACAAAACTACACCAATTTTATATCACAATATCCACTAGGAATCAATTTGCAAATAATATTAACAGCCGCTGAACTTCACTCGAAAAAATCCCGCCAAAAAAACCCTACAAATTGTCATTCATCAAGTTACGTTCGGAAACACAATAATTTGTTTATTGTTTTGTTTGGCCTATGGGCTTTTTAGCAAATGTACTCTGATTAATTTTTTTATATAACCGGTGAGTGCATCGAGGTTTGAGTACTTACTTTATTTGATTTTGTTTGTATTTTTAACCAACTTTCGAAAAAGGAGGAGGTTCTATGTTCGACTTCTTGTATGTTTTTTTATGTATGTTCACCGATATCTCCGTCATTTGTGGACCGTTTTTTTTTTTTTTTTTGAAAGAGTTTGTGTCGAAATTGGTCCCATTTTAATTTAGTAAAGATCTGATGAAGAACTTCGAAGATATACAACAGAACTCTTCAATAAATAACGGTAAATCTTTAGGGACTGTTGCTTGTCTGTTTATTGTTTATACCATTTCATAACATAACATCACGCTAGTATGCTCTGAAGGGGTAAGCAGATCTCTCATTTGATCGGTTTTGTTAAAGTTTCATGATATTCGAGTAATCTATACTGGCGTTATAGGAAACTTACTAAACAACTTGCCTATTAGGTAGGTACAACTAAAAAGTGAAAAATAAAAACACTTTTTTACAAAAAAATACTACCGACTTCCAAATCAGAAAACTAATAAAAAGTGAAAAATAACTTTATTTTTGGAAGTCGGTGTCCATAACGCAAAAAAATGGTTCCTACGAAAGACACCGATTTCCAAAAATAAAGTTATTTTTCACTTTTTATTTATTTATTGTATTTAATACTTCAAGCACACAAATGTACAGAGGCGGACTTAATGCCTTTGGCACTAATTTTTATTAGTTTTCTTATTTGGAAGTCGGTAGTATTTTTTTGTAAAAAAGTATTTTTGAAATTTATTTTATAGTTTAATTTATAGTATTTATATTTATTATGTCTGATGATCTGATTGATGAAAATTTATTTTCATGCTCATCCTCTTGTGCGTCAGATGAGAGCTTCTTTCTTTAAATTTTTCCAACTGTCGCAAATTCTTTAACGTTCACATAAATGCTCAAAGCGTCCCCGCTCACTACTCTGATTTGCTGTCGTCCTTCGACTCAGATCTTGTTCACGCTGTCCTTGTATCCGAAACTTTTCTCAAGCCTGCACTTCCTTCCAAGCAGTATTCTCTGCCTGGATACAAGATTGTCCGCAATGACAGAACGGGCAAGGGATGTGGAGGGGTTGCCATTTACCTGCGTGGGGATATAAATTACAAGATTGTTGACCAGTCTCCGAGTGTTTACTCTAAGTTTGCTGAACACCTATTTATCGAAATAAACTTTCTTCACACAAAGCTACTTTTGGGTGTCTATTACAGTCCCTCTTGCCAAATCGATTATTTTTCCTCCTTCGAAGCTAAACTAGAAAACCTTTCCACACTTTATGAGCATACACTTATCTTCGGACACTTGTTTACTCAAGGAAGATTCGCGCAGCCGTAAACTCCAATCACTTGTCTCTTCTGTCAATAGCACTTACTTCCACTAAATGCTACTCACAGGGCTCCTCACTGTACTCCTTCTCTCTTAGATCTTATTCTGGTTTCTGACCCTCACAAAGTAAGGCTACTTTGTGAGGGTCAGAAACCGCAGGAAGGAGCAGGAAGCTGTCCATGTGAGGCCACATGGACAGCTTCCTGCTCCTTTTTCCTATCACGACCTCATTTATCTGTCCTATAAAATTCGACCTCCTAAAGGCAAAGCCAAAATTCTTCGAAGTTTTAAAAACATTGATTTGGAGCGTTTGAGGGCTGATGCGGGTATGATTGACTGGGGGCCTATATTCGCCTCCGAGGATATAGACACTATGGTTTCAATCTTCAGCAGGACTATCTTAGAATTGTTCGAGGCACATGCTCCCCTTAAAAAGGTAAGAGTCAAACACCTTCCTGCGCCATGGCTATCCCCAGTAATAAAAACTCAGATGGCTAAGCGTGACAAGGCTAAGCGTTTGTACAGGAAGCGGCCCACGGAGGAAAACTGGGATCTTTACAAGAAGATGCGAAATCGCTGCAGTCGTTTGTGTAGGAATGCAAAAAGCCACATTCACAACTCAATTGATAACTTCAACCCAGCAAAAGTATGGCAATTTTTAAAGACATTTGGTATTGGCAAAGCCATTAGCAAGAGTTCTCCTGATAAGATGGACCTCAATGCACTTAATGCACACTTTTCTAAGTCACCAATTACCCTCGACAACCACGTTAAAACCTCCACTCTTAAAGAACTCTCTAGCCTTCCTTTGCCAGCAAATACTTCTTTCTCATTTCACCCAATTACTGAACTAGATATTAAGAGATGTATCCAATCCATATCCACTAAAGCGGTAGGTAATGATGGCTTTCAACTCCAAATGTTCCTACCTATTTTAAGTGAAATAGTTCCTATCATAACTCACATAGTAATTTTTTCTCTTTTCCAAAACTCCTTTCCTTCAGCTTGGAAGAGGGCTCACGTCCTACCCCTCCCTAAAGTTTCAAATCCCTCCTTACCTTCCCATTGCCGTCCAATATCCATCCTACCAATCCTCTCCAAAGTCCTCGAGAGTATTGCTCAGAAGCAACTTTCTTGTTATTTGTCCCCTAATACCCTGCTGAGTCCTTACCAATCTGGTTTCAGACCTGGCCATAGTACTGTGACCACTCTTGTAAAAATATCTGACGATATAAGACTGGCTATGGATAATAAATGTCGTACAGTATTGGTTCTACTGGACTTCAGCAGTGCTTTTAACTCAGTTGACTTTGACATACTCTTAGGAATCCTTACCTCTCTTAATGTCTCTGCTTCGGTAATTGAATGGTTCAAATCTTATCTTCGGGGCCGTTTGCAGTCTGTTCGATCCGATGAGGACTCCTCTGACTGGTGTGACTTGACTGCGGGTGTTCCCCAGGGTGGCGTCCTCTCTCCTCTCCTCTTCTCAATTTTCATAAATGCTATCACTAAGGTCCGAACTTCTGACTATCATCTCTATGCAGACGACTTGCAGCTATATCGACACTTTAAAGTGGGTGATCTGGTTGGGGCTGTGTCTGCCATCAATAGTGAACTTGAAAATATTAACAAGTGGGCTAAATCCTTTGGACTCTTACTGAACCCAACCAAATCTCAAGCTCTCATTGTTGGTGGTAGATACATGCTCAGCCTTTTAAATCACCAAGCCCTCCCGCCAGTAGTTTATGATTCAGGGCCCATATTCGAAAAGCGTGAAAAACCTAGGCGTCTATATGGATACTAACCTCTCTGGGGAGGTTCAGGTTGCTGATGTAAGTAAGAGGGACTTCTACTCTTTTCAGTCTCTTATACGTCTCCAAAAATTCTTACTATTTCGTACTAAGGTCACTCTTGCTCAATCTCTTCTTCTACCGCTCATAGACTATGCGGATGTCTGTTTTCTGGATGCAACGGAGGTACTCCTAAATAAACTCGAGCGACTGCAGAACTTGTGCATCCGCTTTATTTTTGGCCTCCGCAAATACGACCACGTGTCGGAGTTTCGGACTAAATTGAAGTGGCTGCCGATTAGGCGTCGTCGAGATACCCATATCCTATCTCTCCTCTATACTATCCTACACAATCCTAATTCTCCTCAATACCTTCGTGAACGATTTGAGTATTTTGTCCCGAGGGGTAAACCCTGTCGCACTTCCACTTCTCTTCTCCTTCGTACCCCACGTCACACTTCCAACCGCTATGATGGCTCCTTCTCTGTTACTGCAGTGCATCTCTGGAACTCTCTACCACATTCCCTACGCGACAGCCCTTCTCTGAATGTCTTCACGAGGAAAATCAAGGATCATTTTCTTTCGGAATGACATAATATTAGTATATGTATATATATATATTGTACATATGTATGTATGTATATTTATGATTTATTTTATATTATTCTAAAATTACCATTATTCTATTTATTATTAAGTCTAAAATTGTTCACTGGACTACTTCTCTTCTTCCTTTTGTAAACTCTCTCTATCACTCTAAGGTTTGCTGGTAGACAACTCTTCTTAGAGTTAAGCTCGCCTTTGTACATCAACTTTGTAATCACTCATGTTGTATATGTATTATTTTTTTCTTGTGTTACCATCAGGTGAGATAGTGGTCAAACGCAGGCCTATCAATAATAAAAAAATAAAAAAAGTTAATACAGAGAAAAGCTAAGATAATATTTTCATAGTATCTTCAGATCTTGAAAAAAATATTTAGTAAATTATAATCATATTTACAAACAGCTACCTAATCTCGGTTTATTTATCTCAAAACAATACATTAAACTTATTGCCCTAGTCTGGGTAAACCCAAAAGTTTAGCTCTCAGTCAAAAGACCTCAGTAATTGGTTGCCACATGATTAGCAATAGCCTAAATTTCATGTCTAAAAAAGAAATTTAGCTCGACAAGACCAGACACTTATACAATAATAAAATAAATTGTAGTTCTAAAAACTAAAAAACACGCTTTATTGGTAAGGATAATGGGACACACTGTTTAAATTATTGCATTGTCATCGGTCCTTGATAAGTGTGCAAAGTTTCAAATCAATCCAACGTTTTGAAGTGGGTGAAAATCACGTTCAAAGATTCCGTTACATTGATACATAGATACATAGATACATACATACCAAGCTAATAAAAGCGTGTTAAAAACACTATTATAGCAAAATTATAAGTAAAAATAAATACTTAAGACATGTTTAACATAGCTTGTTTACGTATAATAGAAACAGAAAACAACAAAATTGTATTTTTAAATATGGTCCATATCTTCCACTTCCATAATCAATAAATATTTTTGCTGTAGTCCACCACATAAAAACGTAATAGCAAGAGAGAACTAAACACCACTAATTAAAGCGTCGCGAACCAAGACGTGCGATTGCAACAATGAATGAGCTCCGACTGGTTTTACAACAATAAGCAAGTGCGAGAATAAGTTTTATGACGATTTCAGATTGTTTATCTAACTTGAACAAAAAATGGTTTTAAGGGTTTTTTGAGTAACTTATTGTTTGGACTTTTGACCGGTTTTATCATGCAAATACTCCTATGTGCGTCGGTCAATTCATCGGGGTTTAGAGGCCTTAGTGCGAGTTTTTACTCACGCTCAATCGCGTTAACGTTAACGCCAATTTGTATTGAAACTGGATAAGCGCCGTCTGGTGACGGCAAGGCAAAACCTCTTTTTTTGTATACATTTTGACATAAGAGATCATTTACGTTATCACGAGTGAGTACGTTAAAAAACTCGCACTATGCACACAGAAGTTACGTAATACTGCTGGAAAAGTGACTGCAATTAAATGGAACTGGCGTTAATTCGAGTAATTGCTGCTCAACCGTTGTGCACGCCGAAATATTAACTCGCGATATGTTACTCGGTGACTATAATTGTTTGGTCTGTTTGAGCTCATTAGATGTGCGGCAGTCGTGTTGTGGATGGCCAGTCAGTAATTGTCTTGTTGAGCTTTAGAGAAAACATTTTGCTGTTTTCTTCTAAATAATGATATTAGTAGCAGACGCAGTTTGGTTGTCTGGTGGTCAAAGTTTGTCATAATCTTCTTAATTTTCCACCAAGTTAATTGCCTGGAGCATAAGCTCATGACCTCTTCAATTAAATGTCTTTGTATGTCCGCTTATAACAACACTCTGTAAAAGAGAGAGGTAATTAACATTTTCTTTGAAAAAAACTGTTTCGATTAGCGACCAAAAACCAATATTGAAAAGAACCTCCAGAGTGACACGTCCGTCATACCAAACAGGAAGGATAACCAATCAAAATTCCGCCCAAAAACAATAGATAGGCCTCTAACAACATATTTAAAAAATCCCCGTGTGCACATGCATTGACCGTAAGCATGTTTCGAGAACGTTCCCAGAGGACTCGCCCGTTTTTGGGACAAAGAGCTTGAAATCTGAAACACAACAATTTTTTTAACTTTTCCCCGAAATTATCTTCTTTGTGAGCGGGATTGGTGAGTCGAGCGTGGGATATTTTAATTGAGAAACAACGGTTAGTTTGCTTGCTGCTTATTGTTTCTTTTAAAACAGTTTCCTTTTGAGACTTGAGTCAATATATTCGCGTTTGTGCAGTGGAGCAGTGGTGGCCCAGTGGTATCGGCCGCGACTTACAAATTGTGGGTCGTGGGTTCGAGCCCAGACAGGCGCTTTACTTTGTGTAAATTATTTCATCACCACTGCTCTCAAAACGGTGAAGGAAAACATCGTGAGGAAACCAGGTCCTAGAACCAAAAATTCGTAGACATGTGACATCCACCAACCCGCACTGGGCCCATTCCCTCTCACAGAGAGGAGGCCTGTGTCCCAGCTGTGGGAACATTAATAGGCTGATGATGTGTGTGATGTATTCGCGTTTGTAGCGGTCTCCCGGGATCCGCGGAATGTGTGTGTACTTGATAAAAAAAAGAAAAACCTATCGCAAAAATCCCCTTGATGAAAAAGAATAACGAAAGCGACTCAGGGTTTTTTGAATTAGTCTGGGACTAACAAGCTTGGGGGATTCGGTTTATATTAAACAAAAAATCTTGTTTATAAGTAAAATATCGCTAACAACTTGAGGCTCCATCTCTGTTCATCTAAGTTGTACGGGACGGACGTGATCGCTTGAGTTATGGTAGAATTCTGGAGGTTGTAAGGCTCCTGCTCTAAGCGCGTTGACGCCCCTTGTACCAAAGTTCTTTGTCGTTGGAAAATCAGGAACCCAGGAGTTTGTTGTGGGCCGCTAGGCGTTCGTAGGTGAAGGTCTGGTGTCCAGGAATTCTTCTTAATGTTGTGCGATGTTTTTCGAGGTCTTCGTCAGGTAAAATTTTGACTTGTTAAAAATATGGCTACGAAATAAACTTTACCGTAACATGCAATTTTGTATTCGTCGTCGTGAACAAAGTAATCAAATAAAACAAATAACAGTTTTCATGATTTGATGAATTTGTACGATGGAAATCAGTTTTATTGAAATTAAAATTATTGTTGTTTGTAGATAATAGACAGCCTTTTTTGTGGACAAGCTCGCCACACTATTCTCAACCATTGCTACTCCTGAAAGACAGAATTAACAGTAGTGACCACACGAAAAGCGTTGAGGCATTAAAATTAGACAAGTCTCAGAAAAACGATTCAACGGTATTCGATCCCGCAGCGAAATTAATCAGAAAAGAACAGCGGAGTAGTAAAAACAATAGTGGGCCAGAATGACTTAGCCCAGATATCAAAATCAAGTCAGAATCAAATCGTCAAGTATAATGAATCTTGAATGCTACTTGATTCCCATTGGGCTACACCGTGATAATATTATCAATAGTATGCAACATACTGTATTTTGATTTTGGCGACGAACTTTATGCTGCGTATATACGCTTGTTTACCCTCACCTGGCTATTCCCTCACTAAATCATGGCTACCGCAGATAATTATGTGCAACGCGATGATGCGTCAACTTATTTCATAGAAATTCATTCATCAATTCACTAAAACTGCTCTACAGATAGAGTAATTTTCGAAAAGTCGTCGCATATTTGTAACAACGACGTACGAACCGTGACAGCTAGACATTTGAAATTTTCACAGATGATGTATTTCTATTGCCGCTATAACAACAAATACTAAACACGTAATTTAATAAATATAATATTTAAGTGTTATTAGTTCGCAATAAACGTTTTGACTTTGACTTTGACCATCATCAACTCCAATTCTAGAGGCAATTCCTTCATTCTTCATAGGAATGGGTAAACTTCAATAACACACATCACTGGATTGAAACTCGAAAGTATTTATTTGACTTAGTTACAGGTACTTTGAGTTTTCGGCTAAAATTTCCATTATGGGCCGCTGATTTAAGGCGTGGGGAGGGAGGGGAGAGGGGGGGGAAGAAGGAGGGATACCCCCCTGTACCATCCCCACCACTCGGAGCCCCATGGTTATGGAGATATCCATGGTTAAAGTTTTGAGGTTAGAATAAAAAATTCATCAATTTCCATCGATTTTTGGGGCGGGAAGGGGGTAGGGATTTGGGGGGGTAGGAGGGCTACCCCCCTGTACCATCCCCACCACTCGGAGCCCCATGGTTATGGAGATAACCATGGTTAAAGTTTTTACAATTATTATTTAACAACAATGTCGACGGAGCCCCGCTGCGCGGGGCTCCTATTTCTGTCTACAGGGTCTAAAGTAACCTAACACGAAGAAGATGACAGGAGCTGAGTTCGCTCGCTTTGCTCGCTCACTTCAGCTGCCGTCATCTCTTCGAACCTAACCTGTCCGTGTAGGGGTGCCCTAAGTTCCCGAGCTCGCTTCGCTCGCTCTTGGACTAATTCATAAAGACCACATGGAAAGTGGGTGCTCTGATTCAGTTTTGTGTATTTCGGATATTCACATAGTAAATAAAACACGATGACTAACACTGACAGTTAACACAAAGAAGCGTGGCGTCGCTTCACGTTCCGTTCCACAGTGTAAACAAAATTCGGTATTTTTTGTATAAAAAAGTCAATATAATTGCATAATACACCATGGTTATTGTGCACATTAATTACACACCAAATAAAAAATGTAAGTGAAAATAAAATTATATTGAAATAAAAACATGACTTCAAATTTAATAAAATACACCTCTACGTCAACGGAACGTGAAATGTGAACTTTGACGTTTACCATGACAATTTATCTAACCTTAAAATTTGCACAAAACAAAATATGTATGGGAATTTTAACCTTTTTTTTCTCGAAAACCGTGATGCTCCGAGTTTTGAAACTTTGGAAAAAGCTTTCTATTTATGAGTACTATCACATATCAAAAAATGGACTTCCAAATCAGCGGCCCATAAAGGAAATGCATTTATCCGTTACATGTTTATTAGGTTTTCAAACATCTAATCAATCAGATTTATTAAACAGTTATTATTTTACACACACCATACGCGCGCTGCGCGTTGTAAGTAATAGTAATAATTTATTTGACAAAAAGTACAGGATTACAGATGACACTTAACTTAGGATGCAATTGGTGAGGTACAAAATACACGATCAATGACCCCCATGCTAGGAAATTCCTGTGTTACAGGGGTTAAGTGGGCGGGACTTTCATATTGTTTTCGTTTAGACACTAATTACTTGGATAGTTGAATAAAGCTAACAAACAATACTAAAATGCTGCACAGTTAATTATTTTACCATTAAACATTCCCAATACTCACAAATACAAAGTTGTTCGTAGAGTATTACTTAAATAATCACCTCAACTCAAAACTATCCAAGTTTCCGGTGATCTGAATATCTTACTAACCAGAAGGTTTCTCATTATTACGTAGCTGTGTAAAATAGTCTTATTACTTTATAGTATTTAATCAATTACTCAAATTTGTTTAGTTCTCGTATTAAATTATTAAATCTAGTTATTGGTCATTAAAATTATAACATCCGCCATTGTTGACAACTTTTCGTAATAAGAATAACATTAGGTCATAATCAAACATATTTACTTCGTCAAATGTGCAATAGTTAAAATGAGAACAAATCTACAAGTCCTACAATAAGTGTTCCCGTTTTATTTAAACATCTTGTATTAATTAAACATTGAAAATTAGCTTATCAAATGATCTTCATTCAAACAAATCAATAACTAATTCCGCAATAAGCCAATAGATGGCGCTGAACCCAAAAAAACATCTTAAATAGACATTTAATAGTTCTAGCGAAATCTCAGAGATGACAGGATTATAGAGTTTGTGTTAATTGACAATTAAAATTATTAATTTGGATAACGAATTAGCAAATCCACGCCTCCGCGGCGACATATATAAGTGGGGCTCCCATACAGCAAACGTGATTTTTGCCGTTTTTTTTGCGATAATGGTACGGAACCCTGCGTGCGCGAGTCCGACTCGCACTTGGCCGGTTTTTTCATGCTAGCTTTTCAAAACAAGCCCACTTTGTTCGATGTAAGTAATTGGTCGTATGATTATTACAAACAGGACATTAATTCTAGTATTGGCTAGTTATCGTCGGCGGACTCATGTTTTTTCCTATTGGTATGGGTAAGTAGACTGTTGGACTGAAATCCCCAAGGGCAAAGAAGGTGTGGTCGTCCCCGTCAAACCTGACGTTGCACCGTGTAAGGTAGCAGTGACGAGAATATGAATTACGTTGAGCGAGGTGAAACGTCTTCTTGATCGGTCTTGAGCAGTTAGGGGAAACAGGACATTATTTTGAGTCAAGTTATGGGTAAGTAGAAACTATAAGACGCCTTTTAATTTGATGGATATTTTTCAGGAAGTGAAAGTATGAATTTGAAAAATATTCATTTTTCATTCTTTATGTCTACAACATTGAACACATATTCATCAAATGCAAAAAAGTACTATTTATCTTCGCCTTGACCTTGTTTACACATCTTATCATCACGAACCCTGGCCGACCTGGTCCACGATCCATTTTTTTTTTGTTTTTAAAAACTAATAATGACAACCTTTATTGTTTACTTAGGTTGGTCTATAAGTCAACTTTCAAATTTAGTAACTTGAATCTTTAAAAACACTTTAACACCCTCTAAATCGTCTTATGGGGGCTGTTACAAAAGAATAATAATGATAACCTTCATTGTTTATTGAACTTGGTATTTATGTCAAGTTTCATGTTTATTAACACAAGAAATCAGATTCTTACATATAAACTTCAACACCCCTAAATTATCATTTGGGGGTAGTTACGAAAAACTAATAATGACAACCTTTATTGTTTATTTAGGTTGGTCTTTATGTCAACTTTCAAATTTAGTAACTTGAATCTTTAAAAACACTTTAACACCCTCTAAATCGTCTTTTGGGGGCTGTTACAAAAGAATAATAATGATAACCTTCATTGTTTATTGAACTTGGTATTTATGTCAAGTTTCATGTTTATTAACACAAGAAATCAGATTCTTACATACAAACTTCAACACCCCTAAATCATCATTTAGGGGTGGTTACGAAAAACTAATAATGACAACCATCATTTACTTAGATTACTATTTGTACCAAGTATCATAATTTTTGGCCGACGGAATTTGATTTTTCATTCAAACTTTCAACCCCCATTTTGCCCCTTTAGGGGTGTCGGTGTGGTGTAGGATTTTTGGAATTTCCATAAATCCTTTCTTATAGGATGCCTACGTCATAGAAAGAACACAACCTCTAGGGAGGATCGTAGGGACCTTTCAGGTCCCTACGATCAGCAGGTTAGGCTGCGCGTTGATCCGTCAGTCAGACATTCAGGACAAAGCGTTTTATATGTATAGATTTTATATAAAATGTTTTAATGCACATATATTTTTCTCTAAACACACTCAATAATTTTAATTAATTATTTATTACTGTTTTTTTTTTAATAATGATGAGAGGATGATTTAGTTCGTACAGCCTACGGGGCGATTGTTAAAACGGTGCACGATTATTATGCAAGATAATGGTTTTTGATAACGGCAAAGTTTATATAGGACAGGATTCGTAGGCGTAGTAAGAAAGAGAGCCAGGGGTTTGCCTGCTAGCCTGCCACATCGAGAGAGCTGCATAATAGTAGTTTATGACACTGTTGCATAATAAGGGGTATTAAAACACGAGTGTGAGTTTTTTTTAATAGTATAATTCACACGAATGTTTTAATACCTAGTTATGTGCAGTTTCATACACTACTTTATCTACACTCATACATTTTGGGATTGAACCTACTCAATCTTTTTTTTTGCATTTATCATGCCATAAAGTCGTGATAAATGCATCAAATAATAAACTCGACTTTGCTGGTGATTATGAGTATTTTCCATCGCCACATAAAAACTATTTGGCGGCGTAAATGTTTCTTCACATTCACTAATATTTTTTTTATATTCATTTTAAGCAAGAATTTTAAAAAATCATGAAATTCAGTTCAGCGAAACCTGCAAAACGTATGAATGGCGCCAAAACCTAGCACATCACCGCATTATCCGCGCATGCGCTAAGGCTTAGCACACTTTTTTTTTATTAGGTACTATAAAATGGCTTTTCAAAAGAATCTAATAATTGATGGAATCTCCTTAGTGATTAACTTCTTGGATTTGTCCTGTATCGTAATAGAAAATAAGTTATTTTATGATGCAGTTGTTTGAAAATCGAAGGAAAATGTTGCACTATAATGGTTTTTTTTTTTAATTTTACCTATCCACGAATATAAAGTGCGTGTTTATGCAATATTTTTTGAATTCATATAAGGAACATTACGTTGTGAGTGTAGATAATAGTAGATTATTGCATCGAGCACAAAGTAATTTATTATTGCACCGAGTGCCTTATTTATAGCCCGAGCGTCAGCGAGGGCTCTAATCTAACAGGCACGAGGGCAATATAAATTACTTAAGGCGAGGTGCATAATCTGCTTTTCTTTCAACTATTACCTATAGGAATAGTAGATAAAAGAAACTCATATCAAACAGTTAAAATAGAAGTTTAATTATTGAAATTAAAAGTTATACTTGAGCAATTATTAAACGTAAGGTTAAGTTTTGTTGTGATAATTTATATTTGTTTGTTTAACTTGGGACTGAATAATATTATCAGACGAGTTAGATGGGCCTGGCTGATTTGTTACAATGAAGTCGTTATCACGGGAAGTAGATGGGCGCGGCCACGGGCGCGGCGATGTCGAAAATCACTTTTTTAAATTTCTTTCATTTTTAAATCAGAGTTAGCTGCAATCATTTTTTAAATTTGGAACAAGTAGGATAGAAACGAATAATACGTACGTAAAAAAAAAGTATTGATATCGGCTGGCTGAATAGAGCTAATCCATTGAGATTGGCACCTTTTGGTGCGATTAAAAAAAAAACTGTGCAATAATGAAATTTCATACATTTTTATTGCCCTAGAGCATTAAAGACTCGCTTTGTACTGAGTTTTTAGTGTGATTGTGATAAAATTAAAGCATCGTTGGAAGAAAAATTCTATACTCAATCATCTGATACCCATAAACTTAGCACAAGTGTGTCACTCCAACAGTTTCTGCTTCAGATCATTGGAATTAAAAGTCGGTCAGAACCCAGGTAGCCGCTGCAAACTCAACGGGGCAAAATGAGGTTTTATAGACCCGTTGGATACCCAATGTGAGTGCGGTGGCATGAACCACGCATTGGAGAGTCCCTAGTGTCCATACACCTACATTTTCGGATGCCACCGAGGTACCGACGTTGTAATTAACTTGGCCATCTTTTGGCTTCAAACTATCTTAGATTTTAACCATCAACTTCAAAACAAGAAGAAGAATGCATGTAGGTAAATATTCTTTGTTAAGTAACTACCATATTTTGTAACTCAGCAAGATACGATTAAAGCAGTAAATATCATCATATAATGGCTCCTCCGACAAACAAATAAATTAAGTACAAGAATGAATAGAAGAATTTGCAATTTTTTGAGAATTTTGTCGTGATTAGTTAAAGGTATCTTAGCATGATCTGATTGTAAATAAACGATAATGAGGTCTAATGGTGTATTAATAAACACCATTAATTTTATTTTATTGAAGTAATGGTATAACTTAATAGTGGTTTGTCAACTTGCTAATAGTTCAATAATTATAAGTTTGTATTTATATTATTCTACTCTCAAGAGGAAATGCAGTATTCAGTGACACCGGGTCGTGGAACCACCCTGGAAATACAACTATCAATTTTAAATAAATGTAAGTTTTGCATTTATTTCAATATTATGTATTAATTTTATCATTAGTTTTTTTTCAATTAGCGTTTTGTGAAACAGGTCACTTGGTTGCTAACCAAAGGTTCGTATACATGGTTGATATAGCGTACCTTTTGAGCAGCATATGAAAGCAACGCAGCACTGTATTTTGATGTCCTCCATGGATTGCACTCTAGTCAACGCTGTATTCTTCCTTTGTCCAATTGTGAAAAGCTTCTTGTAATAATTATTATAATTACCGGGGCGGGCGAAGGTGACCATCAGACCCGTACGCCCGCCCCGATAATTCAAATAACCCTATATCTGCCAAAAACCACATGGAGTTCAGCAGCTACATTTGGCCGGCGTGCTTGCGCGTCAAGCGTCACGCTCCTCCAGTCAGGTATCCCCCGTACAACACGGCGCGCCGCCATCTTTGGCCTTTGACTGTTCAGACAATAGATTTCCCAATTCTGTTACTTACACATCCTATAGCGGCTAGAGATCATCACTTTATCGCAGAAGCTTTCGGCCTATATAGCACAGGTTGTTTCCGAAGAACCCATGTCCGGACGGCACCTTAGACAGCCGGAAAGTAAGAGTACATAATGGGTCTTATTGTCGCTATGACGTGCCGTGCGCTGGGTTTTGCAGGCCGCTGCTCCCACTCCAACATTAGGATCCACCGAGGCTTAGTCCTGTACACCTCTATGTAACGAGTCATCAGTAGGTGCTCCCCAAGCTCCAGTGGTGCAACCATTGCCTGTTTTTTTTATAATTTTGTCTTTTACGTACGTACATAGGTGGGTTTTCCAATGCATATTTTTATTTAGTAAAGCTTTACTAAATAAAAATATGCATTGGAAAACCCACCTACATAGATAAACAGCTGTTTATCTTTTAAAAAGCTTTGATAAATAAACCACTAACCACCACCAACCTAAAGACTCACCTGTCCAGGTGTTCGTAATCAAACTTGCAAGTTAACTTTGACCCACTTCCCAGTGTTTGATTGAGATGAAATTTGGCACACACGTTTTATTCCCTCGACACGTCTATATTTCTACGATTATATTATATTAATATTTTTATTTATAACTTTATAGTTAATTATTTTTTAGAGATATGTACATTTAAACATATAAGTTTTATTTATTTTTGAATTTACTTCTAAAACCCTTTCTTTTGATACCCCATACGAAATAAAATTTGGGCCCCCCAATATGGCGCCCAAAATACGGCATTTTTCTATTTTCCAATTTTATTGTCACTGGCTGCATTCACTCACAGGGTTAAGACGAATCGATTGACGTAAGAATCATCAAAATCGGCCAACGCGTTTGGTCTCTAGAACGCCACATAAGAACAAACAGACATACATACATAGACTGATAAACACATAACCCTCCTTCGACAGTCGGGTATAAAGAGCTAAGAGTTTGTGATAAGCTAAGAACCATTTTTCTTTTATAAGAGCAAGACTTACACAGTAGATTTCCATATACCTAGATAAAATTTTCAGTCACCATACGTAAATGCATGTGAATCAGCTACACTATTGTAGTATTATGTTGTTGATATTACAAAGAAAATTAGTAAGTACATTTTATTGCGATGTTTTTGTGACAATATTGTATTGATTATTTTCAGAAAACGAATCTTGCAAATAATGTCGACCAGCAGTCTAATCGAAGGTACGTCGCAAGGAAATCAGTCACGAAATCGTCAGTATTTTTCTGGGTGTCCGGCTTTAAAGAAAGGTCGAGGGGCACCACATCCGTTATGTCTCCCACCACCGCCAGCGGCATGGTGCCGTAAAAATACCGTCACAGACGAGATTCAGGAAGCAGCAGAAGAAAGAAAAAAAATAGAGAGGAGGATTGTCGAGGTCCGTAGCCTAGGCTACAGCATCACCGTCGGCCGTCACCTATACGTCCGGCGTACGCCCTCGGAGGAGGAACTGTACGCTAACTTCATGAAAAAATTTGACAGCAGAATCAAAGCACTATGGTCCAAAGACCTCGACCAAGTCACCTCCGAAAAGTTACCAGACACACCCGGTAATGATACAAACGCAACCGACGATGACGTAGAGACACCCTACGACGACGCAGAAATACCCGATGATGATGCAGAAATACCCGACGATGATGCAGAAATACCCGACGATGATGCAGAGATACTCCACTATGATGCAGAAACACCTAACGATGACGCAGAGACACCCTACAATGACAGAGACGCAACCAACAATGACCTGGAGACACCCGACGATAACCCTGACACACACCAAAATGACTCGGACGCACCAGACATCCCGATGGTCTACCTTAAACAGATAGGATTCTATGATTCAGAAAACTCCTTTGATGAGATAGAATTAAATTATGATGAGGATAGCAGTCGCTCTGCCAGCCTCATTGACAGCATTGGGTCACCCGACGCTGCTGACCAACGATCGAGCGACCGGTCTGACACCCTCAAACCGAATGCTTCGCCTCTCCTCGCCCATACTTGGAACCCCAGGATAGACTGTCCACAGTGTGGCAGACAATTCAAAAAACTGATCCTATTTAAAGTGTAATAGAGCTTGGAAGAAGAAGATCAGTACCTCTAAACAGACATTTTTATATTTATTTGTTTAGATTTCCATAAATAATTCTTAGATTGGATTATTTGAAATACATTAAATTATTTTTCAACACACTTGCTCATAAAGTGGCTCTAATTTCACCGCAATTAGGCATATAATGATACCTGTAACCAAACTGTGACTTTTTCATTGCTATTTTTCACAAAGTTATAGTTTTTTTTTAATGGTTTCCTGCCTTCATTTTAAATACTTTTAAATCAAACTAATTTTGAAAGTGTCACAAATTAATCTAATGAAAATTAATAAAATAAGTTATTAATTCTAATCCAGTTAAAATTGAAGTATTTTCAATATAATAAAATGTAACACTGTTATTCAATTAAAAGTGTCCCATTCGACATTAATCCCTTTCTATTCCTGTCATGGAAGTAGTACTTACTAAATCCATAACATGATATGGGTAGTAATTACTATTTCCATGATATCCATTGAATACATAAAATGTGGTATAGCTTCTAGTCAAACAATTCAGCAAAATGCTAGAACCTAACGTATTGCTTGCTCATTTCATGCAACTTCGTATTCAACTAGATAATTTCAACTTGTACGTGTTTAATAAATAAAACATGGCCTCAAATATAACTTTTGTTTCTCTGCAATAAAGAAAACTGGAAATTCCCCATTTTGTACTTGGCTAAAACGCTATCCGCGAAATGCTAAAAAAAAAAGAAACCTCATTGTTTTAGTCTATAGCCGATCGCCATTGTTAGATGCGCGCGCATAGGAAAACTGATTAATTTACCCCGCCATTGCGAAAAAAAAATTCACAACTCGTTTTCACTGTTGAAAATGATTTTAAAGTATTATTTTCTTCACAAGTGTGTTGAAAAACGTCGTATGATACACGTGTGTATTGATGATAACCGTCCTCGGCTCTCTTAAGATGGCGCCTCAGCGGTAATCACCAACATTGCACACTTGTACCATAATGTACTATTATCATCAGTTCCATCTTTTTATAGTTATAAAAGCTTCAGATAAAATAATAACTACCTTATCTAGAAATTTCAATTAATCTGGAATAATTATAATCTCATTTAGGTACCTTCAGAACAAGAGAGATTTAATTTTTTCGTTGTGTTATTGATGTCCACTTCCGTTCAAAGGTTTTCCCAAACTATCGCACATCAAATGGTGCTGTGGTTTTCGTATCTTGTTTTGTCGTCAATTTCCATGCCAACCAATATAATGATTGTAAAATGTTTGTTAAATAATTGAAATAAATAGAATGTGGTAAACCATTTTAATTTCTTTACAATTGTTTTAATATAAATAAAGTTTACAGTTTAAAAAATATTTAAACTAGTTTACGTCAGTGCTTCCGACTGCTCTAAGAAGAAACCTGAGCAAGGCACAAACTCAGAGAGGTATATTTTGAAGACTAGACATTATCGTGCTCACATCAACAACTCTTCATATTTTCCAGTAAAAATTTTATTCATTCCACTCCATAAATAATAATCTAGCACTTCAAATCCACTACTTTATGAAGCCTAAACCTAAGCATGCCATGAATGTAATCACTCAAGACTCCATAGTGATTCCAAGCGTAGTTCCGTCTAGCAAGTGCCTTGGGATCACCGAGACTAAGACGTCAAACTAAATAATGAATGGATTAATCATGGTATAATTTGAAAGCGATCGATTGAGGGTTGAGTGCGGGTTGAGTCGTGTCTCATGGTAATTTGAAGGGTTTAATTGAATTTTTAGGTGAACTTAAGGGTGCGAATTTTCAGTGGTTAATAAAGATGACTTAAGAAGTTCGTTGACATCCTTCTCTATCTTATCTCATAAAACAGAAGGTCAAATTTCAGTTTTCAAATGATCCAAAGTGGTAAATCTCAAACATTTTAGTCTTTTGTAAAGTGATATTGTATTGGTGATAGCGATTGGTGAAATGTTTGAGATTGACCACGTGACATTGGAGAGGGTTGTGCTCGCAGTTTCCTTGCGTGATCGAATCAGAAATGCGGAACAAGCCCGAAGAATTTTGAAATGTAAGTGGCAGTGGGCAGGGCACATTGCTCGCAGAACGGGTGGTCGATGGAGCCAAAAATTATGGAGTTCCGACCGCAACTGGAAGACGCTGTATCGGAAGGCCTTCCTCTAGGTAGACAAATGACCCGGAGAGCGTGGTGTGAGTCCATTGGGTGCGAGACGCATGGTACCGGTCAATGTGGCGACGCTTGGGGGAGGCCTATGTTCAGCAGTGGACATCTTTCGGCTTGAAATGAGGGTGATGGTGATTAGATATTTCAGCATTCGTTCTCTTTGATAGAATATCACGTTGACTAAAGGCTTCTACTAAAGTCCTAGGGCATGACTAAGTTAAACTTATTTCATCCTCCGAGATGTGACCGTGCCAATAACGGACCATCTTGAGCTTCTCGGCGTTACTTTGACATCGACTCTCAATTTTGGCAGCTGGCTGCCAAAAAGTTGGGGATCCTTGCAAAGTTGAAAATTACTTCACACCGGAACAGCTGCTCAATTTGTATCAAGCGCAAGTTCGTTCATGCATGGATCTGCCAAAAACCAGCTTGATGCACCGGAGTCGATCGAAAAGCGGGCCAAGAGGGCGATGAAGCACTGGTCAAGACAAAGCTCAACCCATTCATACGCACAAAACCTTTTGGGAACACTTATATTGTGCGTACAGCTAAGGAGTGGAATTCCCTGCCGGAGTCTGTGTTTCCCGACAGCTACAATCTAGGGGTATTTAAGTCAAGAGTGAATAGGTTTTTTCTAAGCAAGCGTGATTTACCGTCGACCACATCATTCCTTACCATCAGGTGAGATAGTGGTCAAGCGCGAGCCTATAGGGTATAAAAAAAATATTTTATGCTGCTCGATTACTATATAAAACCAAATTATTATCCACCCAATTTCCTCTTACAATACATCTTCAGTTTTCACTTCCACAACAGGATTTTAATACCAAAATAGAAAAATGTTATCCCAAATAAGCTTATACAGCTTACAGTTAAGGCAAACCGAACAGAACTTTTAAACCAGGATAAACAGTTTATCCAGAATCCGGATGTGGATAGCCATTGATACCAGTTCGCGTGGCTCTGTATCCGAAATATATAATGTTGCCGTGAAAATCGGATACCATTAAGGAATTATTAATTGACCGTTATTAACAGATGTTGCTTGCTGCCATTATCGTAATAATAATGGTGAATTAAATATTCCTTTAAATGTGGAATGTATTTTCTATGACTTATTGATACATTTTTCATGTGAACTGTCGAGTTGAGGCATTTTATTCTCACGGTATTTATTTACGGAATACTTCTAGGTATTTCCAGATGAAGTGAGAGCAGAGTGAAGAGATGAGCAGTGGTGGCCCAGAGGCATCGGCCGCGACTTACAAGTTGTAGGTCGTGGGTTCGAGCCCAGGCAAGGCGCTTTACTTTATGTAAATTATTTCATCACCACTGCTCTCAAAACGGTGAAGGAAAATATCGTGAGGAAACCGGCATGTTCAAGAACCAAAAATTCGAAGACATGACATAACAAGTCCACCAACCCGCACTGGGCCCACGTGGTGGATTACGGCCCATTCCCTCTCACAGAGAGGAGGCCTGTGTCCCAGCAGTGGGAAAATTAATAAGCTGATGATAATATATAATAGAAGAATAAGATATAATTTATAATTGCTTAATTCGAAGCATATTAGAATATTGTAGCGTAATCTGGCGACCACACTATGCCACACACTCGCTGCGTCTAGAACGCATTCAAAAGCGTTTTCTATGGCACCTGGCGTTTTCTAGCGGAATTACTAAAAAAGTACGTTCGTACAGTAACAGACTTAAATACTTTAAAATGGTTTCGCTGGACAATCGCCGACGCTTTATTGACGCATTGTTTGTGTGCAAAGTAATGCACTATAAGATTGACTGCCCACAAATACTGTACACCTTTAATTTCAGTGCCCCCTCAAGAATCCCTCGCAGTGCAATAACACCACTCTGCCCACCGCAGAGAAGAACGGTTCTGGGTGCCAATTCCCCCTATGCAAGGTTATGCCAGGTTGTAAATAGCTGCAGTGATCAAATTGATTTACACTTTGAAAGTCTGGGCACACTAAAAGCCAATTTTCATAAGTATCTGCCTAACTAGATCAAAATATGTTTTTATAGATAATAAGTACCTAAAATTATTATTATTATTTTATATTATATTGCTATAAGTATTAATTATTTAGACTTTTAGAAATGTAATTATTTTAAAACTGGATTAATTTTATAAATTTTTGTACAACTCCTTAATGCATGCGGAGTTTACCTTTAAGTGATTGTTGCACTGTTGCACATACTTTTGCATGCCACCATTAGCATAAAACTAGTGTAAATAATTGTTGGTGAACCAATAAATAAATAAATAAATAAATAAATAAGAATCAATCAACAAACTCAAATGATGAATAAGAATCAATCAACAAACTCAGTTTTCCGAAGTCCAAGGTTCCCCTACACCCAAGCGTATTTATTTACTTTATTCTTTATTGAACACCATTAAAAAATACATACAGAACAATCATTTTCAAATAAAGTGTACAAAGGGTATGGGTATGGTTGTATTTACTGTGCCATAAGACCTTGTGCCCTCCGCAACCACTCTGTTACAACGGATTAACACTATTTCATTTGTAACAATTTATCACATAGGTATTTGTAACCAATTCTGTGTTTTATGCTTTCATTAAAAGCATCCGTGTTTGAGAAGTTTTGAACATTTTGATGTAATAAAATTTTCGATCTCATCTGGGTCGAAAACACATCGTGTTTTGAGGCTTATTTTCAACATCTTTCTATGTCACTATAGATTTTAATTACACCTTTGAAATCCAGTGCTTTTCAAAATCAGCGGTGCACGTTGCACTTTGCACGATGTTATTTATCTGTGCTCTGTTTGGAACTTTTATCGCTGTATTATTTTCTTACTTTCTATGTCAAGTTTGTAAACTTAATAAGATTTCTAACTTAAGTTAATACAGAGAAAAGCTAAGATAATATTTTCATAGTATCTTCAGATCTTGAAAAAAATCACTCACTACCTGCGTCTGTGTTTCCGAACGCATTCAACCCGAATCTCTTCAAAGTTAGAGTGAACAGGCTTCTTCTGGGTAAGCTCACTCCATCGTCGACTCTGTCTCTGTCAACTATGACCTATACTAGAGTCAAGAGAAAACACAATACAAAAAAAAAAAACATATTTACAAACAGCTACCTAACCTCGGTTTATTTATTTCAAAACAATACAATAAACTTATTGCCCTAGTCTGGGTAAACCCAAATGTTTAGCTTTCAGTCAAAAGACCTCAGTAATTGGTTGCAGTGATGAACTTAGGTACCGCAGTCAAGGTATCTGCATCTCAAGCGACCACAATGAAATAATTTTGTTAAGTCTCCACAGCTTGGATTATATAGTAATTAATGTTGTTAATTTGATTGTGAACGTCGGTTCTGCTTGGTTCGCGCCCCTTAAGTATCATTATTCGCTTGCCTGTGATTATTTTTTATATTACCGAGGTACAAAGAATTGCTACGGTATGGCACGTAATGACTGCAATCTCTGTGTTTTATGTGTTGTTTACGATACGAGATGCGGAAATAAAGATATCATTGTACCTAGCCTTTTCCCAAATGTATTGGAGTTGGCCTATCTAACCTCCATAACCCAGTACCAAGGTAACACGATAACCTTTACACAGGCCGCATACGTCCGTTTTCATCGTTCGATACCCGAATACGGAATACAGACTCGGATTTCCGTGAACCTAGCGCAGACGTTAGTTTTTTCCTGTTAGGAATTTTCACGAACGCGTGGGCTGGCATTCTATACGGACGTACGGCAAGTGTTCCGTTCGAACAAAAACGGACGCGTGCGGCAGTCAATGTATTTTATTAGCGTAAGGTGCATTCGGGTTTCCGAATACGGAAAACGAATTCGGAAATCGAAAGCGGAAAACGTACGTATGCGGCCAGCCTTAGCAGGACTGGTGTCCAATTTCCAGACTACTGTCTACTCGTAACGATTGTCAAAGATCTACTTATGACAACCAAGGAACCAGCGGCGTAACTTGCTTGCCGAGACACGCAGGAGTTTCAATGTATAATAGATGTCTCCCATCCACGGACTTTCCTCCTTACAGATACGGGAATAAACATTGTTTATCGTAAAAATCTAACCCCAATGATATTTACGTAAAGATGGCCAACCCTCGATAATTGCCCAAACATCCTGTACAGAACAAACAGAATTGAGGCACATTAACCGTTTTAGCTTTGCGGTGCAAAAAGACACGTCACGCGTCGGTCAATATATCAGGGTCTGATACCTATAATTAGGTGCTGATACCTATAATTAGAAGATATTAAGTTATCTTAGTTTACGTATTAGCTGCAACTTTTACAACTCTACTTACCTTTGGGTTATTTTTTATTGTAAACCATACCATTTTGTGTTTTTCCTTGAAGGTGCAAATAAACAATCAATCTGCCTAGCCTTTTCCCAACTATGTTGGGGTCGGCTTCCAGTCTTATCGGATTCAGCTGAGTACCAGTGTTTTACATGGAGCGACTGCCTATTTGACCTCCACAACCCAGTAACTGGGTAACACGGTACCCCTTGGCAAAACTGGTGTCATATATCAAGCTTCTGACTACTCGTAACGACTGTCAAAGATCTTCAAATGACAGCTGGGACCAACGGCTTAACGTGCTTTCCGAGGCACGGAGAAAACTCGGTATGTTGAAATGATCACCCATCCACAGAACGACCTCGTCAAACGTTGCTTAACCTTGAAGATCGACCCGTGTGGCTGTTATTATTTAGCCACGAGCTCCTGCCAAGTTGCTCATAAACAATTTTTTTTTTTACTCGGTGACTATAATTGTTTGGTTCTGTTCGAGCTCGTTATATGTGCGGCAGTCGTGTTGTGGATAGCCAGTCAGTAATTGTCTTGTTGAGCTTTAGAGGAAACATTTTACTGTTTTGTATTAAATAATGAAATTAGCAGCAGACGCAACTTGATTATCTGGTATTCAAAGTTTGTCATAATCTTCTTAATTTTCCACCAAATTAATTGCCTGGAACATCAGCTCATGACCTCCTTTTATACTTGAATTTTTTGTCCGCTTATAACATCACTCTGTAAAGGAGAAAGATACGTAACATGTTCTTTGAGAAGGACCGTTTCGATTAGCGACCAAAAGCCAATATCCAAATCAAGCGCCAGAGTGACACGTGTGTTATACCAAACAGGTAGGATAACCGACAAAAAATTATGCACAGGCATATAATAACATCTTTTAAAAAGCCCCGTTTGCACATACATTGACCGTAAGCATGTTTCGAGAACCTTCCCCGAGGAATCGCTTGTGAATGGGACAAAGAGCTTGAAAGCCGGCGCACAACAATTTTAAAACTTTTCCCGCAAATAACTTCTTTGTGAGCGGGATCGGCGAGTTGAGCGTGGGATTTTTATTGAGAAACTACGGTTAGTTTGCTTGCTGCTTATTGTTTCTTTTTAAAAAGTTTCCCTTTGAGACTTGAGTCAATATATTCGCATTTGTAGTGGTCTCCCGGGATCCGCGGCATGTGTACTAAAGTCAAAGTCAAAAGTCAAAAGTCAAAGCACTTTATTTCAAGTAGGCCAGTTACAGGCACTTTTGAATTGTCAAAAGACAAAATAAAACATTACAAAATTATGGTGCTACAGTCCCAGTCACAAGACATAATAACTGTGAAAGTACCGTAGATGCCCATTCCAAGGCGTAGATCTCTATGGAGAAGAACGGGCAAGAAACTCCATGGACACTCTTTTTCAATTAGGTATATTACAAATCATTTGTTACATCATTCATGTTGAGATTACACATTATGTGAGAACGATGTAGCAAGTTAAAAGTGTCCATAGTAAATATAAAAAGACAATTCAGAAATAAAATTAGAATCAATTAAAATAAACCATGGCAGCTAAGAGATGACCAGTCCCAACCGACAGCGCCCGTTCACGAACATGACACATGTATCAGCACCATTCAGCTCAACCATTTTGAAGGGAGCTAAATGATCCGACACACGCGCCACCATCGGCAAGACATTTGAGTGGGCATGACATACTCTCAACCACCGGAGTCATTCAAGTCAATAGAAGACGTAGGTATCTAGACAATGATAGCTCTGAAGTACATGGTACTCACACAATGCTGGCTATGCTGCTATATAATACTAGAAAGATTAACTCTATATAATGCAAAGATAGTAGCAATCTTCATCAGCTCCGACAATAACAGTAAACGATACCTACGACAGTCTTACCAAAAAATAAAATTTAAAAAATACACATAAAAACGAAATTAAAAAATAATAATATTTAACCTGACAGCAAGCTAATTTTGGTAAAAGAACACGAACATTGTCTTGAGTTCAACACAGCGACCAACTATGCTTATCATCTAAATAATCATTAATAGAATAGTATGCCTTAGAACAGAGATTAGCTTTTACCTTTGCTTTAAATGCGTTAAATGGCAAATCTAGAAATCTACTTAAGAGAAATATTCAAAAATCTATCGCAAAGATCCCCTTGATGAAAATCAGTACCTAACGAAATCGACTTCGGGCTTTTTCAATTAGGCTCACTGTAAAAACTAACAAGCTTGAGGGATTCGGTTTATGTGAAACAAGAAATATAGGTACGTAAGTAAAATATCGCTAACAACTTCAGGCTTCATTTCTGTTCATTTAAGTGTTTATATTTGATCTTTTCCACAAGCAAATACTAGAAAAATTTCTTGTGTTTTCTGTGAAATTGTATGTCCACTTGAATTCTTACGCGTCACAACCTTCAGTAAAGAATTCTTGTTTAAAACTTACACTTATTTGAATTTATTTAAATTGCAAAATTAGAGCTATTCGCCAATTTATTAAGACCTACTTTATTAGAAAGACAGCGAATAGTTTTTTTAACACTGTGCCAATTGCCATATATGTAAGAAAAATATGATAATAAGTTGTGAATTGAAATCTTGTTTTCTTTTCAAAAGATTGTAACTCCGTAAATCAATCTGTGACATTGGAGCAAATGATTACCTCAACGTGGCAAGGGGTTGAGAGGCCTACTAATTATTTCTTTTATTTATTGTTGAAGATGTCATTAGTTCTCAGCTCAAGAAACAACCGCCTGCTGCGATTTATCTGTCAAAAAAACCATTTCAATCAGTTTCATAATTCGTTTAATACATGCAAATACTTTTTACACTCCCAAGTTCAGCCTCTTGCTCGTAAAAAATCGTAAGACATCGTCAGATTAACAACGTTGGCGACGTTCTATAAAATTGAGTCAACGGCTCCTATAAAAATAAAATACAACTTTTAATATTGTTCTGAATTCATTTGCTTTTTATTCAAAGGCGCTTTTGTTCAATACGGCTTAAGAATTAGCGGATGAGATTACATTGCTAGAATTAAAAAGCCTGTCTTGGCATGTTTCTTTGGGAGTTTTTAATCTTGTTTAAAGAAAGCAATAATAATATAATATAAAATTGTGACTTTTTGAACTATGTGAACTTCTGGTTGTTGTTGCACTTAGGTTAATTTACTTGTATATTAATCTGTGGAAACTGTTTCTGGATTGTGTTGAACTAATTGTATGCTTATGTTTGTTATTGCATCTGTTTGTTTCCCAAATAAAATAAAATAAAATAAAATAAATAAACCGACTGACAGCCAGGACCAACGGCATAGCGTGCTTGCCGCGGTATCCGTCTCGTTGTGTTGGTGATGGACGGCCACCCGTCAAAGGACTGACCACGGCAAGCCTTACCGAAAATGTTTATCTTGAAGATTGAATTGCGCAAAAATTATGACATAAAATAATAAATTATTATTAGTTATTTGCTATGTGAATGAAGGTACAGGTTCCTACATTTCGTTATACATAAAACCTATAAAAACTACAAATTTTTACAGGTTTAAAATAAATAAATTTGAATCATAATTTAGATATTAGGGGTTGAAGTATGAAATTGCCGATTTGTACTGAAAAATTGAAATTAGTTTTTTTTATTTTATTTAACATATTTATTTAATCAAAATAATTACGATTATTATCTATACATTGCTGCCATCTAATAGGAAGGTCATTTGTGCCTTTGCGATAGAACACTGGTGATATATAGATTCGACAAACTGTGTGAAAGCATTTTGTACTGCCTCCTGAGAAGAAAACTTTTTATTACGTAGAAAATTGTCCAAACCACGAAAAAATATTGCTCGTTGGAGCAAGGTCTGGCGATTACGGAGGGTGACGAATGGTTACTAATTGCAGTTTCTGTAGAGTTGGTGAAGATCGATTCATGAGTCGGGGCTGTTTAGCTGCTAGTTTTGCATCATTCATTGTTCGGAGTTCGGCACAGTAGAAATCTGCCGTTATTGCTTGACCAGATCGGAGAAAGCTATAGTGAATAACACCATGCTGAGACCACCAAACAGTTACCATTACCTTTTTATTGGTAAGCTTTGCTTTAGGACACTGTTGCCACTGTTGCGGCGTTTGACTTGGGGTCAGCCATTGCATTTTTCGCTTACGGTTATCGTAAAGAATCCACTTTTCATCACATGACACAATTCGATCCAACATTCCTTCATTTCTGTATCGATTCAACAAGGCAACACAAGTTTCAACACGCGTTTTTTTCTTCAGATCAGTCATGAGGCACCCATTATTCACATTTTTTTATTTTATTGATTTGACGCAAATGAGTCAATATTATTGGTAAGGTAACGTGAAACCATGCCGCTAATTCCTGGGTAGTTTGGCTCGGACTGGCTTCCATCATCTCTTTCAATTAATTGTTATTCACCTGTGTGGGCGTTCTTCCACGTGGATTGGTCTTCAACCTCCAACTCTTGAATCTCCAACATTCCTTCATTTCTGTATCGATTCAACAAGGCAACACAAATTTCAACACGCGTTTTTTTTTCTTCAGATCAGTCATGAGGCACCCATTTTTCACATTTTTTTATTTTATTGTTTTTTTTTTTTTTTTTTTTTCTTGTTAAAAAAAACGTTGCCCCACACTAGGAATTTCTCCTGTATCGTGGGTGCGTTTACAAACATATAAACTCACATACACAAACACCCAGAGCCGGAACAACTATTTGTAGATCATACAAATATTTGTTCCGTGCGGGAATCGAACCCGCGACACGCAGCGCAGCAGTCAATTGCTCAACCACTGCGCCAACCGTGCGTCAATGAGTCATTTGACGCAAATGAGTCAATATTGTTGGTAAGGTAACGTTAAACCATGCCGCTAATTCCTGGGTAGTTTGGCTCGGACCGGCTTCCATCATCTCTTTCAATTCATTGTTATTCACCTGTGTGGGTGTTCTTCTACGTGGTTTGTTCTTCAAATCAAAATTCCATCACGAAATGGTTTAAACAAAAATCTCACGCTGCGTTCATTAGCTGTCCCCTCTCCAAACGCAACATTGATATTGCGAGCTGTTTCTGCCGCGTTAGTTCTGCGTCAGAACACGAATTCAAAAATCTCTCGAATGTTCGAAGTATCCATCTTTCTTGTCTAAGCTGAATAAAAAAAAAACAACTGAAAGGCGTTAGTCGAATGTTGCTCATTTTTTAAAAGAAGAACTTCATAGGTACCATGTGAAAAACGTTTCACTCAAAAATCTCAAACCATGAAGGTTCCTATTATAAATGTAATTTTGTATTCATCATCGTGAACAAAATAAAACAAATAACGGTTTTCATGAATGGAATGGAATTTGTATGACGGAAAGCAGTGCTAACAATTTTCTTTTTTTAATTATATTAAATTACTATTATTGTTTTATGTAGACAATATAGAGCCTTTTTTGTGGACAAGCTCTATTCTCAACCTCTGCAACTCCTGAATGACAGGATCGACCGTGGTGGCCATAAGAAAAGCGTTAAGGTAACGATTCTACGGTATTCGATCCCGCAACAAAATTATTAGGAAAAGAACAGCGCTTCAAACAATAGTGGACCAGAAATACTTAGCCGAGATGTCTAAATCGAGATAAATCAAATCGTCAAGTATAATGAATCTTGAATGCTACTTGATTCAATTTGCGCTAGCTCTTACAAAAACCATGATAATTTATGCAACTTCCTGTATGTCGATTTTGGCGATGAACTTTATGCTGCGTATTTACGGGTGATTACCCTCACCTGGCTATATGTGCGACACGATGATGTGTCAACATATTTAATCAAAATGCATAAAAACTGCTCTACAGATTGAGTAAATTACGCAAAGTTGTCGCATAGTTATAACAACGACGTGTCGCGCCTGTCTGCATGAACTTTCATAATTTCTTACCGAGTTCCTATTTAATTAAAATGTATCGTTATTGTTTTCCTCCCAAGCATACAACTGTGACAAAAACTGTAAGAACAAAAGAACAATATCTTCAGTGTGCAATGCTCACTACGGCTGGAGCCAATTACATGGACTCAAATGCAAGTGGGGAGCTGACAATCTCGCTGGCTATAAAAATAAATGTCCCACATTTACCCTTCACAGAACTACGGAAGTGTAGAGGAAAAATACCTTTTACTATACTTTTTTTTCATGCTAGCTTTTCATGGCAAGCCCACTTTGTTCAATATAAGTAATTGGTCGTTTGATTATTACAAACAGGAAACTTTTTGTGTGTTTAAACAGTTGTACGTTTTAATTTGTTGAGTTTCTTGCCGGTTCTTCTCCATAGGAAACGACCAACCCGAACCGTGCGCCTTTTGTCGATGTTTTATAAGTGCCCATGTTGGCCTATGTGAAATAAAAAAATGATTTTGGAAATTTTAGTACTGGCTAGTTATCGTCGGCGGACGCATTTTTTCCTATTGGTATGGGTAAACACTACGTAATGATACCAAACCACTTCAAGACAATGAATACAATTAAGATTGTTAAAAATTAAATGATACAAGTGGTTAGGTGAATGTAATTTTTATAATGTAAAAGAATTTAAGGCTATGACATCCTCTGAAAGACTCAATAGCTCATGATTAATAAAATAAATAAATGTTATGTATGTAATGTTGTGTGCATACACATACAGTCAGCAAACTGTAATGTAACCTTTTTTGCACCAATAAACATTTATTTTTTATTGAATTGAATTAATATTATAAATTATTTTAATTATTAATTTTATTCGCTTGTAACTTGTTTGTGTTACCCAAAAATTGCATGCCATGTCACAATTTAGCTGAACATTCTGTACCTTTTCCATTATATTTAACACCATTTTATACCATGTTTTATGCAATTAAATTATTTTATTTTTTATATTTGAAATGCAGTAAACATCATCATATAATGACTCCTCCGACAAACAAATAAATTAAGAACAAGAATGAATAGTACAATTTGCAATTTTTTGAGAATGTTGACGTGATTAGTTATCTTAGCATGATCTGATTGTAAATAAATGATAATGAAGTCATTAAAACATTATTAAAATTTTGTTATAATTGAAGTAATGGTGTTAATTAATGGGGTCAACTTGCTAATAGTCCAATAATTATCAGTTTGTACATATATTATTCTACTATCCAGAGGAAATGCAGTACTCTGTGACACCGGGTCGTGAACACACTGGGAATACAACTATCAATTTAAAAAAAGGTAAGTTTTGCGTTTATTTCAATATTATAAATTTTGTTTTTATAATGCAAATGTAGATGTTAACCTATAAAATTGGTGTTTTTATTGTGATAACTGTAAGTTCGTATAAAGCGTGCCTTGATAATACAAATTTTCTTAGATTTCCTGGTTATAAATATGGCGATATTAGAGAAAACAAAACTCAAAGAAATTTAATATTTTTAAAAGAAATATTTTTTTACTTATAATTCCAATCTAAGCCGAAGTTCTAACAGCTCAAAGTGGCTTGTCTCATAAAACGACAATTTCATAGGTTATGAGACTCAACATAATATAATATGTTTATTTAATCAGGTGAATGTATTTTTATCATTTTCCTTGTATGTTTGATAAGACTATATTTTTGTTCACATATCACCTGATCCTACTGGAAGTTTCCTCATTATGATTGTGACCTATGAAAGCAACTTAGTACTGTATTTTGATGTCCTTTGTTTTGCACTCTAGTGTAGGAGCAAGCTGCATTCTGCCTCTGTTCAGTTGTGCTCCCCAATCTCCAGTGGTGCAACCATTACCTGTTGTTTTTATTTTGTCTTTTATGTACAATATCAATCAATGTCAGTTGTTATGTAGGTGGGTTTTCCCACGCATATTTTTTTTGTAAAGTTTTTGTTTGTTTTTCAAGCTTTTACAAATAAACCACCAACCGCCACCCGCCTAAAGATTAATCTGTCCGGTGTTTGTAATCAAAACTTGCAAGTTAATTTTGAGCCATTTCCCGGTGTTTGATTGAAGGGAAATTCGGCACACACATTTGTTTCTCTCGACACGTCTACATTTCTACGATAAAAAAGAGCTAAGAGTTTATGTTAAGCTGAGAACCATTTCTCTTATAACAGAGCTGAGACAGTAGATTTCCATATGCCTAGATAAAATTGACAGTTTTGACCATACGTAAATGCATGTGAATCAGCTACTTTATTGTAGTAGATAGTTGTTGATGGTACAAAGAAAAGTTGTAAGTACATTTTATTGCGATGTTTTTGTGACAATATTGTATTGATTATTTTCAGAAACCGAATCTTGCAAATAATGTCGACCAGCTGTGAAAACAAAGGTACGTCGCAAGGAAATACGTCCACGGCTGCTACAGATTACTTTCCTGGGTCTCCGGCTCTAAAAGAAGGTCGAGGGCCACCACATCCGTTATGTCTCCCACCGCCGCCGGCGGCGTGGTGCCGTAAAAATACCGTCACAGACGAGATTAAGGAATTAACAGAAGAAAAAATGAATAAGGAAAGAAGGATTGTCGAGGTCCGTAGCCTAGGCTACAGCATCACCGTGGGCCGTCACCAACACGTCCGGCGTACGCCCTCGGATGAGGAACTGTACGCTAAGTTCTACGAAAAATTTGATAGCAGAATCAAAGCACTATGGTCCAAAGGCCTCGACCAAGTTACATCTGAAAATGTCCCAGACACACACGGCGATGACACCGACGCACCCAACGATGATGCAGAGTCACCCTACAATAATGCAGAGACACCCATCGTTGACGAAGATACACCTTACGATGACACAGAAATACCCGACCATGACGCAGAAATACCCGACCATGACGCAGAGATACTCCACAATGATGCAGAAATACCTTACGATAACACAGAGACACCCTGCGATGACCCTGACACACCCAAAAATTACTCGGACTAAACACAAACAGACAAACAGATAGGATTTTATGATTCAGAAGACTCCTTTGATGAGATAGGATTAATTGATTATGAGGATAGCAGTTGGACTGTCAGCCCCACTGACAGCATTGGTTCACTCGACGCTGCTGACCACCGCTCGAGTGACCGGTCTGACGCCCTCGAACCGGACGCTTCGCCTCTCCTCGCCAATACTCGGTACCCCAGGACAGTTTGTCCACAATGTGACAGAAAATTAAAAGAGCCGACCCCATCTAAAGTGTAATAGAGCTAGGCAGAAGAAGATCAGTACTTCTAAAATGACTTTTTATATTTATTTGTTTAGATTTCCATAACTTATTCTTAGATTGGATTGACTGAAATACATAAAAATATTTTATACGTTCCATTCAGGTTCGTTTAATACAGCATTTTGTTAAAGGCTAACTTAATAAAGTAACTCACAAGATACAAAGAGTATACTAAGTAAACATGTCTAAGATGTCAAAAAAGTGTTGCTAGTGTGTGTGCTATTTTTTCTCTTTGTGAAAAAATATTTGTTTAACAGTTACATCATTTATTGTTTACAAAAGTTTCAGATAAAATTATAACTAACTTATCTAGTAAGTTTTGGAATAATATAATCTCATTTCACCTTCAGAACAAGAGAGTACTAATTTATCGATGTTTTATTGATGTCCACTTCCGGACAAAGGTTTCCCTAAACCATCGCACATCAATTTTTCCTATGGTATTCGTATTCGTATCTTGTCTTGTCACCAATGTCCATGCAAACCGACATAATTATTGTGAAATATTTTTTAAATTAATGGAATGAAAAATAATCAAAAAATAAAAACAGACAAACTTTATTTTTATATTTTAACACACACAAAATAAAGGGTAAGGGGTGCTCTCAATGGGTAGCCATTGAGAGCATCCCTTATCCTCTTCCTACGAACAAAAAAACACCAATAGTTTTAATTATATTTTACCAAAAAATTGCCACTAGGCGTTTAGACGTGATTCTCGTTTTAAAATCAGCTACCCAGGGGTATCTGCACCTTAAACTGAAACATACTAAGGTACCTCCAATTCAATTCCAGCTCCGATCATCGCGTTTCTATTGCCCAATAAACGATAGGTACGATCCGTATGCAGCAGTCATCTTTTACCGTTTGTAGATTAGAAAATTCAATTTGCTACAGGGTTTCCCTGTCCGGCAATCATGTGAGGTAAGATCGAGAGCGTACTTCACGAATGCGAGTGTAATCGATATTTAAAAACGATACCAATTGTATACATCTGCATTTTGATATCGAAATAATTTTTCAATTTTGTGTTGAGTGCTAAATTCGAGAATATTTTTGCTATAAATAGAACGCGTTATGCGTATTGATTAGGGAAATTATAGACTTTAAAAAATCTGGTTGTATTCAGTTTGGATTCAACGATACACTCATAGATATAGTTTATATTTCTATGGATATACTCAACGCTATTCCACAGTTACATTCAACTTATTCAACAAATTCAGTCTTAGTATTTTACTACAAGTTAACTGTTATAATATTCAGTAAAAAGTTACAAATCATTACTTTCTTTTTGTGTTTGACAGTGAGTCAGTAGTTAAGTGACATCTACCAATTTGCACTGGTCCTGCGAATTTAGCCCACAGTGAATTAGCCCACACTTTCTCACATACCGGAGATCTACGTCCCACCAGTAGGAACATTCGGCCGTTTATGCAAAAAATATTTATAATTACGATATTGAACGGGTTTTTTTTTGGTAGGCAATACTGCAAAATGCAATGTATTGGACGGTTCAATAGATTTGACGAACGTGACACCATTTCCTGAATACAATTTCATCCCTGCACATTATAAAAGCGATCACGTAACTTCTCTTCTGAGTACAATTTAATTCGTTATTGGACTAATCTTAAAATTAATATTCGTGACGCATTTGTTTTGAAAATTCGTCACAGAAATTAACGCGGAAGAAAGAAAGAAAAATATTTTTAATTGTCACAAAACGACATACAATAAAAATACATGCTTATGCTAAACCCTTAACAGTAGTATTAGTAGTACTTAAAGTAAGTTAGTACAAACGAGAAATAAATAAAACGATAAGAACATTTACATACCTACATTTTGCATAAAAACAGAATAGTAATTGGGTGAAAAAGATACCAGGCAGGCATGCAGGCATGTCGTGATTGTGGCAAGAAGGCTTCCACTCAGCATAATGCTGTGCCGTGGGGGACCCAAAGCACGGCGCTGATTTTCAGTGGTCGCCTAGAACGATGACGAAGACGTTGCATACGAGTAGAACTGGGACAAAATATTGTTTACTTTGGAGAGCACTTCGGAGAAGAAAATTGTGTTAAAAAGAATAAAGTTAATTATTATTACTACCTACGAGCCTACGTTTTCCTACCGCAGGGCAATGACCTCCCTTCTCTCCTTTCTCTTTTTCCTATCTCATGCGATCATAACAAATTTCAATTCAATATGTATTGTTGTTTCTAAGACACGTTTTCGTAGATACTTTGATAGCCGTTAATACTACTGCTCGATCTATCACGTAAATAATACGCTATTTTTAATTATGTTCAGAGTTTCATCATCTGCCTAGCCTTTTCCCAACTATATTGGGGTCGGCTTCCAGTCTTACCGGATTCAACTAAGTACCAGTGTTTTACATGGAACGACTGCCTATCTGACCTCCACAACCCAGTAACTGGGTAACACGGTACCTCTTGGCAAGACTGGTGTCAGATCTCAAGCTTCTGACTACCCGTAACGACTGCCAAAGATCTTCAATTGACAGCCGGGACCAACGGCTTAACGTGCTTTCCGAGGCACGGAGGAAACTCGGTATGTTGAAATGGTCACCCATCCACGGACCGACCTCGTCAAGCGTTGCTTAACCTTGATGATCGACCCGTGCGGCTGTTATAATTTAGCCACGAGCTCCTCAAATTATGTTCAGAGTTTAACCCTGTTAATTCTTTATATTTTCTATTTATTATCAAATGACACGCCTATGAGCTCCATGCGCCCTGACAATAGATGTCATTGAGAACAATCTAAATACGAATACCACCTTAAATTAGATCCAGCCAGTAAGTTATAAGGGATCACAGCCAATGTAACCTTCGTTACAATACCAACATCAAGAACACGACTGTATAAAATGCATAGAATAACAATTTTCGGAATAAACAGAATATTTATTGGTTTTTGAGCTATTTAAACACATTTAACTAAACGATTAGGTACCATGTTAACCAGTTGTTAATTTAAACCTTTATACCTAATCATTGTTAACAAACGTAACTAAAACTATTTTCAAATTATAGAAGCAAAACTATTAATATTTATTTAAATATATAAAAAAACGAAATAATCGACCTTAAATAAAAAATATATTTGGCCGATGCTTCCCATTTGACTACTCTGAGAAGAATCAAGGAAACAAAGTCAGAGTTCAGTCTCTTTTGAAGTCCAGACATTATCTTGGTCTCTTGGTATCTTGATCACATCATCAACCCTACAGATTTTTATATAATCCTATTCATTCTACGCCATAAATAATAATCTACTTCCTCAAATACACTACTTAATGAAGCCTAACCCTAAACATGCCAGGAATATAATCACTCGAGACTCCAGAGTGATTCCAAGCGTAGTTACGTCTAGCAAGTTAAGGAATTATTAATTGACCATTATTAACAGATGTTGTTTGCTGCCATTATCGTAATAATAATGGTGTATTAAATTTGCCTTTAAACTGCGAAATGTATTTTCCATGAGTTATTGATCCATGTTTTTTGTGCACTGTTTACTTGAGGTAAAATATTTACACAGTATTTAATAATATAAAAATAAAAATATCCAAGGTCCCCCTACTCCCAAGAGAATTCACTGTACCAGAAGACCAGTGCCTTCCGCAACCACTCTGTAACAGCGGATTAACACTATTTCATTCGTAATAATTTATCACATAGGTATTTGCAACCACTTTATGATTTTCATTAAAAGCATCCAGGTTTGGGAAGTTTTGAACATTTTGATGTAATAAAATTTTCGATCTCATCTGGGTCGAAAATACATCGTGTTTTGAGGCTTATTTTCAACATCTATCTATGTCACTATAGATTTTAATTACACCTTTGAAATTCAGTGCTTTTCAAAATCAGCGGTGCACGTTGCACTTTGCACGATGTTATTTATCTGTGCTCTGTTTGGAACTTTTATCGCTGTATTAATTTCTTACGTTCTATGTCAAGTTTGTAAACTTAGTAAGATTTCTAACTTAAGTTAATACATAAAAAAGCTAAGATAATATTTTCATAGTATCTTCAGATCTTGAAAAAAATCACTCACTACCTGCGTCTGTGTTTCCGAACGCATTCAACCCGAATCTCTTCAAAGTTAGAGTGAACAGGCTTCTCCTGGGTAAGCTCACTCCATCGTGGACTCTGTCTCTGTCAACTATGACCTAGACTAGAGTCAAGAGAAAACACAATACAAAAAAAAAACATATTTACAAACAGCTACCTAACCTCGGTTTATTTATCTTAAAACAATACAGTTAACTTATTGCAATAGTCTGGGTAAACCTCAGTAATTGGTTGCGCGTTCGATTTCCGAATACGGAATACAGACTCGGATTTCCGTGAACCTAGCGCAGACGTTAGTTTTTTCCTGTTAGGAATTTTCGCGTGGGCTGGCATTCGATACGTACGTACGGAAAGTGTTCCGTTCAAACAAAAACGAACGTGTGCGGCAGTCAATGTATTTTATTAGCGTAAGGTGCATTCGGGTTTCCGAATACGGAAAACGAATTCTGAAATCGAAACCGGAAAACGTACGTATGCGGCCAGCCTTAGCAGGACTGGTGTCAATATACTTGCATTTGTAGTGGTCTCCCGGGATCCGCGGCATGTGTACTTAAGAGAAATATTCAGAAATCTATCGCAAAGATCCCCTTGATGGAAATCAGTAACTAACGAAATCGACTTCGGGCTTTTTGAATTAGTCTCACTGTAAGAACTAACAAGCAATAACAACAAGCAAGCAACAACCGAATCCCCAAGGATTCGGCTGTTACATATGAGATTTTGTCGGGGTACCTACACAAAATCCCAGATGCAGGGTGGGTGAATATTTCAATAGAAGGAAACAACAATATGTTCAAAACTAAATAAGTTTATTAATTTAAAACAATTTCCGTTACCTCTGAGATTCGGTTCCTCTCGGGGTAATGGAACCGAGTCCCTGATGCAAGATGAGATGGTTTCAACAACCATTAGGTTTATCAACTTACAAATAAAGCACCTGTGTGATTTTGTCTCTCTCGGGGTAATGAAACAAAATCCCACAGGTTCCAAAACACCCTAAACTTTTGGATAAGGACAAACCGTCCTAAACCGCTTAAGTCTTAGAATGTATTATGTGTATATTGAATCCCCAAGGATTCGGTTTATGTTAAACAAAAATATAAATAAGTTAAATATCGCTAACAACTTGAGGCTTCATCTCTATTCATTTAAGTGTTCATATTTGATCTTTACCATAAGTAGATACTAGAAAAATGTCTTGTATTTTCTGTGAAATTGTAAGTCCACTTGAATTCTTACGCATCACCACCTTCAGTAAAGAATTCTTGTTTAAAACTTACACTTATTTGAATTTAATCAAATTGGAAAATTAGAGCTATTCATCAATTTATTAAGGCCTACTTTATTGGAAACACAGCGAATAGTTTGTTTAACACTGTGCCAATTGCCAGTTACGTAAGAAAAAGATTATAACAGGTTGTGAATTAAAATCTTGTTTTATTTTCAAAACATTGTAACTCCGTAAATCAATCTGCGACAGTGGAGCAAATAATTACTTCAACGTGGCAAGGGGTTGAGAGGCCTACTAATTATTTATTTTATTTGTATTTGAAGATGTCATTAGTGGTTCTCAGCTCAAGAATCAACCGCCTGCTGCGATTTATCCGTCAAAATGACCATTTTAATCAGTTTCATAATATGTTTAATACAAGCAAATACTTTTTACACTCTTAAGTTCAGCATTTTGATCGTAAAAAAATCGTAAGACATAGTCACATTAACAACGTCGCTCCTATAAAAATAGAAGACAATTTTTAATATTGTTCTGAATACAATATTGGCCCTTTTATTCAATACGTCCTATGAATTAGCGGATAAGATAACATTGCTTGAACTAAAAAGCCTGTTTTGGCATTTTCTTTAAGAGTTTTTAATCTTGTTTAAAGAAAGTAAACCGACTGACAGCCAGGACCAACGGCATAGCGTGCTTCCCGCGGTATCCGTCTCGTTGTGTTGGTGATGGACGGCCACCCGTCAAAGGACTGACCTCGGCAAGCCTTGCTTTACCTTGAAGATTATCCTGCGCGAAAATTATGTCAAATTGTTAGGCGGAGGGGGTGTGTAAACTAAAAAATTACTTTTCAATACAGTTGTTAAACATGGCGTACTTTCAGAGGCTATAATTATGATTCGAAAGTTAAATCTTACGCATAGGCATCTTTCTATTACGCGGTCGTGACTTTTGTTTACGAGCTCGATCATTATGTTTGCAGTTTAGTTTTAAATTTATAAGTCAATTAAAAAAAGTTTAGTAGCAAGGAGTTTTCAAACATAGAATAAAATGGGATAGATTTTCTACGAGGAAAAATTAATGATTCCGTACGTTTTAGCATTGAATTCTCAAAAGTCTTTTAAATGGTTGTTTAATTTTTTTTTATAAATTTTATTGGCATGGCTTTCTAGCCTTTGTGCCATTGGTTGTTTAATATATTTCATTACCAGTTTTTGTTTAATTATTTTCACATTAACATTTGTCAAAAATCGAATAGGCTGTATAGGCTGTTTTCGTTGAAAAAAAATATGTCCAGTTGCAAAAACGCGCCATAAGTCAATTTAATTTTTTTTTGTAGCAATGAGTTTTCATACATACAATAAAATGGGATACGATTTTATACGAGGAAAAATTAATGATTCCGTACGTTTTAGCATTGAATTCTCATTTTTTTTTAATAGTTGTTTAATATATTTAATTACCAGTTTTAAGTTAATTATTCTCACATCAACGTTTGTCAAAAATCGAATAGGCTGTATAGGCTGTTTTCTTTGTAAAAAAATATGTTCAGTTGCAAAAACGCGCCATATTGAAAATTTTATTTTTTGTGAGTAAACAAATCTAATTCTTTGATTTTTTTTACTGTTTCTCACAACTGTATTGAAAAACGTCGTGTGATACACGGGTGTGTAGGTTATTGCAAACTCGTGTCATTAAAAACCCTCGCCTTCGGCTCGGGCTTGTTAATGACAGCTCGTTTGCAATAACCTACTTTCCACCCTTGTATCACAATGTACTATTTTCTAATTACAGTATAAAATATTTATGTCCTTAGCGAAAGTCCTAATGTTCCTAATAGTGCGGCAGCGTCGCGTATAATGAGCCTTTTGTGTGGTTTCGCTAAAGAAGTCAGCACAAAGAGCAAACGATACAGTACGCAGCTTAGCCTGTATTCGATAAGGTGCGGGGGCAAGAGCGGATGGCACACGTTTGTTCGGCCCGCGCAGGAGTCATCTTGGTGCGACGCCATTTTTGATGTGTTACAATAAATCATTATTAGTTGTTTGCTATGTGATTGAAGGTAGGTACAGGTCAATACATTCCGGTATAAATAAAACCTCAAAAATTTCATAAATTGCACATGTCACATAAATATGAATCATTATTTAGTTATAAATGCAATTTTGTATTCATCGTCGTGAACAAAGTAATCAAATAAAACAAATAACAGTTTTCATGATTTGATGAATTTATACGACGGAACGCAGTTTTATTATAATTATTATTATTGTTGTTTGTAGAAAATAGACAGCCATTTTTTTGTGGACAGGCTCGCCATACTATTCTCAACCATTGCAACACCTGAAAGACAGAATCAACAGTATTGACCACAAGAAAAGCGTTGAGGCATTAAAGGAAGATAAGTCTCAGAGAAACGATTCAACGGTATTCAATCCCGCAGCGAAATTAATCAGAAAAGAACAGCGGAGTAGTTTTGTACTACTCCGCTGTTCTCCGATAGAGAGCCAATATGACTTAGCCCAGATATCAAAATCGAGTCAGAATCAAATCGTCAAGTATAATCTTGAATGCTACTTGATTCCCATTGGGCTACACCGAGATAATATTTATGCAACATACTGTATTTTAATTTTGGCAATGAACTTTATGCTGTGTATATACGCTTGTTTACCTGGCTATTCCCTCACTAAATCATGGCTACCGTCAACGCGCGATGCGTCAACTTATTTCATAGAAATTCATTCATCAATTCACTAAAACTGCTCTACAGATAGAGTAATTTTCGCAAAAGTCGTCGCATATTTGTAACAACGACGTATCGCGCCTGTCTGCATGAGCTTTCATATCTCTTACCGAGTTCCTATTTAATTAAATGTAACGTTGTAACTATCCTCCCAAACATATAACTGTCACAAAAACTCTAAGAACAGAAGAACAATATCATCAGTGTACAATGCTCACTACGGCTGCAGCCAATTACACGGACTCAAATGCAAGTGGGGCGCTGACAATCTCGCTGGCTATAAAAATAAATGTCCCACATTTACCCTTCCCAGAACTACGGATGTGTAGAGGAAAGATACCTTTTTTAGGGTTCCGTACCCAAAGGGTAAAACGGGACCCTATTACTGAGACTCCGCGGTCCGTCTGTCTGTCTGTCACCAGGCTGTACCTCATGAACCGTGACAGCTAGACATTTGAAATTTTCACAGATGATGTATTTCTATTGCCGCTATAACAAGAAATACTAAACACGTAATTTAATAAATATATGTCACGTCGAGGTACCTATGAATTATAGGACAACCATCATCAACTCCAATTCTAGAGGCAATTCCTTCATTCTTCATAGGAATGGGTAAACTTCAATAACACACATCACTGGATTGAAACTCGAAAGTATTTATTTGACTTAGTTAAAGGCACTTTGAGTTTTCATTCGAACTTGAAGTTAAAAACACATGGCTCGCTAAGTCGCAATCCCTTGTCGATCTCTAGAGAAGACCTAGCAAGAAACTCTAGGATACTCTTTTAAATCTTTTTATAGTTTACACAATCACTTTAAGACAATTGGCGTTACATGTTTATTAGGTTTTCAAACATCTAATCAATTAGATTTATTAAACAGTTATTATATTACTCACACCATACGCGCGCTGCGCGTTGTAAGTGGGCGGGACTTTCATATTGTTTTCGTTTAGACACTAATTACTTGGATAGTTGAATAAAGCTAACAAACAATACTAAAATGCTGCTCAGTTAATTATTTTACCATTAAACAATCCCAATACTCACAAATACAAAGTTGTTCGTAGATTATTACTAAAATAATCACCTCAACTCAAAACTATCCAAGTTTCCGGTGATCTGAATATCTTACTAATCAGAAGGTTTCTCATTATTACATATCTGTGTAAAATAGTCTTATTACTTTATAGTATTTAATCAATTACTCAAATTTGTTTAGTTCTCGTATTAAATTATTAAATCTAGTTATTGGTCTTTAAAATTATAACATCCGCCATCGTTGACAACTTTTCGTAATAAGAATAACATTAGGTCATAATCAAACATATTTACTTCGTCAAATGTGCAATAGTTAAAATGAGAACAAATCTACAAGTCCTGCAATAAGTGTTCCCGTTTTATTTAAACATCTTGTATTAATTAAACATTGAAAATTAGCTTATCAAATGATCTTCATTCAAACAAATCAATAACTAATTCCGCAATAAGCCAATAGATGGCGCTGAACCCAAAAAACCAACTTAAATAGACATTTAATAGTTCTAGCGAAACCTCAGAGATGACAGGATTGTAGAGTTTGTGTTAATTGACAATTAAAATTATTAATTTGGATAACGAGTTAGCAAATCCAGGCCTCCGCGGCGACATATATAAAATTAATGGGGGCTCCCATACAACAAACGCGATTTTTGCCGTTATTTGCGATAATGGTACGGAACCCCGCGTGCGCGACTCGCACTTGGCCGGTTTTTTCATGTTAGCTTTTCATGACAAGCCCACTTTGTTCGATGTAAGTAATTGGTCGTATGATTATTACAAACAGGACATTAATTCTAGTATTGGCTAGTTATCGTCGGCGGACTCATGTTTTTTCCTATTGGTATGGGTAAGTAGACTGTTGGACTGAAATCCCCAAAGGCAAAGAAGGTGTGGTCGTCCCCGTCAAACCTGACGTTGCACCGTGTAAGGTAGCAGTGACGAGAATCTGAATTACGTTGAGCGAGGTGAAACGTCTTCTTGATCGGTCTTGAGCAGTTAGGGGAAACAGGACATTATTTTAAGTCAAGTTATGGGTACGTAGAAACTATAAGACGCCTTTTAATTTGATGGATATTTTTCAGGAAGTGAAAGTATGAATTTGAAAAACATTCATTTTTCATTGTTTATGTCTACAACATTGAACACATATTCTTAATTCTTTATTGTACACCAAAAACAACATTACATACAGTGTGATAGTAAAGTACATGTACAAAGGCGAGCTTAACTCAATGCTGAGTTCTCTTACAGCAAACCCTAGAGTGACAGAGAAAGTTGACAATTATAGAGGGCAGGCATCCAGTGTACAATATCAAAAAACTAAATTAAAACATAAATATACTTACTTAAATACATATATATATAAATATACATACTAATATTATGTCAATGTGCAAGGAAATGATCTTTAATCTTCCTCTTGAAGACCTCCAGAGAAGGGCTGTCGCGTATGGAGTGTGGAAGAGAGTTCCAGAGACGCACTGCTGTAACAGAAAAAGAGCCATCATAACGGCTGGAAGTGTGTCGCGGAGGACGAAGGAGAAGAGAAGTGGCAGTGCGACAGATTTTATCTCTCGGCACGAGGTATTCAAAGCGTTCACGAAGGTATTGAGGAGAATTGGGGTTGTGCAGGATAGTATAGAGAAGGGATAGGATATGGGTATCTCGACGACGCCGAATCGGCAGCCACTTCAATTGGTTCCGAAACTCCGACACATGGTCGTATTTGCGGAGGCCAAAAATAAAGCGGATGCACAAGTTCTGCAGACGCTCGAGTTTATTAAGGAGTACCTCCGTTGCATCTAGAAAACAGACATCCGCATAGTCTATGAGCGGTAGAAGAAGGGATTGCGCAAGAGTAACCTTAGTGTGAAATGGTAAGAATTTTTGGAGACGTTTAAGGGACTGAAAGGAGTAAAAGACCCTCTTACTCACATTTGCAATGTGGACCTCCCAAGAGAGGTTAGTGTCCATATAAACGCCTAGATTTTTTGCGGTTTTGGAGTAATCTATGGCCACTGAATCATACACTATCGGCGGGAGAGACTGGTGATCCAAGAGATTGAGCATGTATCTACCACCAACAATGAGCGCTTGCGATTTGTTTGGGTTCAGTAAGAGTCCGTAGGATTTAGCCCACTTGTTAATATTTTCAAGGTCACTGTTGATGGCAGCCACAGCCTCAACGAGTTCACCTACTTTAAAATGACGATACAACTGCAAGTCGTCTGCATAGAGATGATAGTTAGAAGAAAGGACCTTAGTGATAGCATTTATAAAAATTGAGAAGAGAAGAGGAGAGAGGACGCCACCCTGAGGAACCCATATTCATCAAATGCAAAAAAGTACTATTTATCTTCGCCTTGACCTTGTTTACACATCTTATCATCACGAACCCTGGCCGACCTGGTCCACGATCCATTTTTTTTTTGTTTTTAAAAACTAATAATGACAACCTTTATTGTTTACTTAGGTTGGTCTATAAGTCAACTTTCAAATTTAGTAACTTGAATCTTTAAAAACACTTTAACACCCTCTTAATCGTCTTTTGGGGGCTGTTACAAAAGAATAATAATGATAACCTTCATTGTTTATTGAACTTGGTATTTATGTCAAGTTTCATGTTTATTAACACAAGAAATCAGATTCTTACATTCAAACTTCAACACCCCTAAATCATCATTTAGGGGTAGTTACGAAAAACTAATAATGACAACCATCATTTACTTAGATTACTATTTGTACCAAGTATCATAATTTTTGGCCGAAGGAATTTGATTTTTCATTCAAACTTTCAACCCCCATTTTGCCCCTTTAGGGGTGTCGGTGTGGTGTAGGATTTTTGGAATTTCCATAAATCCTTTCTTATAGGATGCCTACGTCATAGAAAGAACACAACCTCTAGGGAGGATCGTAGGGACCTGAAAGGTCCCTACGATCCTCCCTAGAGGTTGTGATTCAGAGAGGTTGTGTTCCAGCAGGTTAGGCTGCGCGTTGATCCGTCGGTCAGACATTCAGGACAAAGCGTTTTATATGTATAGATTTTATATAAAATGTTTTAATGCACATATATTATTCTCTAAACACACTCAATAATTTTAATTAATTATTTATTATTGTTTTTTTTTAATAATGATGAGAGGATGATTTAGTTCGTACAGCCTACGGGGCGATTGTTAAAACGGTGCACGATTATTATGCAAGATAATGTTTTTGATAACGGCAAAGTTTATATAGGACACGATTCGTAGGCGTAGTAAGAAAGAGAGCCAGGGGTTTGCCTGCTAGCCTGCCACATCGAGAGAGCTGCATAAAATTCTATACTCAATCATCTGATACCCATAAACTTAGCACAAGTGTGTCACTCCAACAGTTTCTGCTTCAGATCATTGGAATTAAAAGTGGGTCAGAACCCAGGTAGCCGCTGCAAACTCAACGTGGCAAAATGAGGTTTTATAGACCCGTTGGATACCCAATGTGAGTGCGGTGGCATGAACCACGCATTGGAGAGTCCCTAGTGTCCATACACCTACATTTTCGGATACCACCGAGGTACCGACGCTGTAATTAACTTGGCCATCTTTTGGCTTCAAACTATCTTAGATTTTAACCATCAACTTTAAAAAAAGAAAAAGAATGCATGTAGGTAAATATTCTTTGTTAAGTCACTACCATATTTTGTAACTCAGCAAGATACGATTAAAGCAGTAAATATCATCATATAATGGCTCCTCCGACAAACAAATAAATTAAGTACAAGAATGAATAGAAGAATTTGCAATTTTTTGAGAATTTTGACGTGATTAGTTAAAGGTATCTTAGCATGATCTGATTGTAAATAAACGATAATGAGGTCTAATGGTGTATTAATAAACACCATTAATTTTATTTTATTGAAGTAATGGTGGTTTGTCAACTTGCTAATAGTTCAATAATTATGAGTTTGTATTTATATTATTCTACTCTCAAGAGGAAATGCAGTATTCAGTGACACCGGGTCGTGGAACCACCCTGGAAATACAACTATCAATTTTAAATAAATGTAAGTTTTGCATTTATTTCAATATTATGTAATAATTTTATCATTAGTTCTTTTTCAATTAGCGTTTTGTGAAACAGGTCACTTGGTTGTGATAACCAAAGGTTCGTATACATGGTTGATATAGCGTACCTTTTGAGCAGCATATGAAAGCAACGCAGCACTGTATTTTGATGTCCTCCATGGATTGCACTCTAGTCAACGCTGCATTCTTCCTTTGTTCAATTGTGAAAAGCTTCTTGTAATAATTATTATAATTACCGGGGCGGGCGAAGGTGACCATCAGACCCATACGCCCGCCCCGATAATTCAAATAACCCTATATCTGCCCAAAACCACATGGAGGTCAGCAGCTACATTTGGCCGGCGTGTTTGCGCGTCATGCGTCACGTTCCTCCAGTCAGGTATCCCCCGTACAACACGGCGCGCCGCCATCTTTGGCCTTTGACTGTTCAGACAATAGATTTCCCAATTCTGTTACTTACACATCCTATAGCGGCTAGAGATCATCACTTTATCGCAGAAGCTTTCGACCTATATAGCACAGGTACTTTCCGAAGAACCCATGTCCGGACGGCACCTTAGACAGCCGGAAAGTAAGAGTACATAATGGGTCTTATTGTCGCTATGACGTGCCGTGCGCTGGGTTTTGTAGGCCGCTGCTCCCATTCCAACATTAGGATCCGCCGAGGCTTAGTCCTGTACACCTCTATGTAATGAGTCATCAGTAGGTGCTCCCCAAGCTCCAGTGGTGCAACCATTGCCTGTTTTTTTTTTTAATTTTGTCTTTTACGTACGTACATAGGTGGGTTTTCCAATGCATATTTTTTTTTAGTAAAGCTGTTTATCTTTTAAAAAGCTTTGATAAATAAACCACTAACCACCACCAACCTAAAGACTCACCTGTCCAGGTGTTCGTAATCAAACTTGCAAGTTAACTTTGACCCACTTCCCAGTGTTTGATTGAGATGAAATTTGGCACACACGTTTTATTCCCTCGACACGTCTATATTTCTACGATTATATTATATTAATATTTTTATTTATAACTTTATAGTTAATTATTTTTTAGAGTTATGTACATTTAAACATATAAGTTTTATTTATTTTTGAATTCACTTCTAAAACCCTTTCTTTTGATACCCCATACGAAATAAAATTTGGGCCCCCCAATATGGCGCCCAAAATACGGCATTTTTCTATTTTCCAATTTTATTGTCACTGGCTGCATTCAATCACAGGGTTAAGACGAATCGATTGACGTAAGAATCATCAAAATCGGCCAACGCGTTTGGTCTCTAGAACGCCACATAAGAACAAACATACATACATACATAGACTGATAAACACATAACCCTCCTTCGACAGTCGGGTATAAAGAGCTAAGAGTTTGTGATAAGCTAAGAACCATTTTTCTTTTATAAGAGCAAGACTTACACAGTAGATTTCCATATAAGTACATAGATAAAATTTTCAGTCACCATACGTAAATGCATGTGAATCAGCTACACTATTGTAGTATTATCTTGTTGATATTACAAAGAAAATTAGTAAGTACATTTTATTGCGATGTTTTTGTGACAATATTATATTGATTATTTTCAGAAAACGAATCTTGCAAATAATGTCGACCAGCAGTCCAATCGAAGGTACGTCTCAAGGAAATCAGTCACCAAATCGTCAGTATTTTTCTGGGTGTCCGGCTTTAAAGAAAGGTCGAGGGGCACCACATCCGTTATGTCTCCCACCACCGCCAGCGGCATGGTGCCGTAAAAATACCGTCACAGACGAGATTCAGGAAGCAGCAGAAGAAAGAAAAAAAATAGAGAGAAGGATTGTCGCGGTCTGTAGCCTAGGCTACAGCATCACCGTCGGCCGTCACCTATACGTCCGGCGTACGCCCTCGGAGGAGGAACTGTACGCTAACTTCATGAAAAAATTTGACAGCAGAATCAAAGCACTATGGTCCAAAGACCTCGACCAAGTCACCTCCGAAAAGTTACCAGACACACCCGGTAATGATACAAACGCAACCGACGATGACGTAGAGACACCCTATGATGGCGCAGAGACGCCCTACGTTGATGAAGATACATCTTACGACGACGCAGAAATACCCGATGATGATGCAGAAATACCCGACGACGATGCAGAAATACCCGACGATGATGCAGATATACTCCACTATGATGCAGAAACACCTAACGATGACGCAGAGACACCCTACAATGACAGAGACGCAACCAACAATGACCTGGAGACACCCGACGATAACCCTGACACACACCAAAATGACTCGGACGCACCAGACATCCCGATGGTCTACCTTAAACAGATAGGATTCTATGATTCAGAAGACTCCTTTGATGAGATAGAATTAAATAATGATGAGGATAGCAGTCGCTCTGCCAGCCTCATTGACAGCATTGGGTCACCCGACGCTGCTGACCAACGCTCGCGTGACCGGTCTGACACCCTCAAACCGAATGCTTCGCCTCTCCTCGCCCATACTTGGAACCCCAGGATAATCTGTCCACAGTGTGGCAGACAATTCAAAAAACTGATCCTATTTAAAGTGTAAAAGAGCTTGGAAGAAGAAGATCAGTACCTCTAAACAGACATTTTATATTTATTTGTTTAGATTTTCATAAATAAATCTTAGATTGGATTATTTGAAATACATTAAATTATTTTTCAACACACTTGCTCATAAAGTGGCTCTAATTTCACCGCAATTAGGCATATAATGATACCTGTAACCAAACTGTGACTTTTTCATTGCTATTTTTCACTAGTGAGTTATAGTTTTTTTTTAATGGTTTCCTGCCTTCATTTTAAATACTTTTAAATCAAACTAATTTTAAAAGTGTCACAAATTAATCTAATTAAAATTAATAAAATAAGTTATTAATTCTAATCCAGTTAAAATTGAAGTATTTTCAATATAATAAAATGTAACACTGTTATTCAATTAAAAGTGTCCCATTCGACATTAATCCCTTTCTATTCCTGTCATGGAAGTAGTACTTACTATATCCATAACATGATATGGGTAGTAATTACTATTTCCATGATATCCATTGAATACATAAAATGTGGCATAGCTTCTAGTCAAACAATTCAGCAAAATGCTAGAACCTAACACATTGCTTGCTCATTTCATGGAACTTCGTATTCAACTAGATAATTTCAACTTGTACGCGTTTATTAAATAAAACTTGCCCTCAAATATAACTTTTGTTTCTCTGTAATAAAGAAAACTTGAAATTCCTTGAAAACGTGGCTAAAACGCTATCCGCGAAAAGCAAAAAAAAAAAGTAACCTCATTGTTTTAGTCTATGGCCGATCGCCATTGCGCGCATAGGAAAACTGATTAATTTACCCCGCCATTGCGAAAATTTTTTCACAACTCGTTTTCACTGTTGAAATGATGATGAACTATTGATGATTACCGTCCTCGGCTCTCTTAAGACCCTCACCTAAAGGCTCGGGTCTCAATGGCGCCTCAGCGGTAGTCACCAACATTGCACACTTGTACCATAATGTACTATTATACCTTCGAATAAGGTTAGTTAAATACAGCGTTTTGTTAAAGGCTTAATTAATAAAGTAACTCATAAGATATAAAGGTTAATTAAGTAAACACGTCTAAGATGTCTAAACAAGTGTTGCTAGTGTGTGTGTCTGTGCTATACTTTCCCTTAGTCAAAATATTTTTATCATCAGTTCCATCTTTTTATAGTTATAAAAGCTTCAGATAAAATAATAACTACCTTATCTAGAAATTTCAATTAATCTGGAATAATTATAATCTCATTTAGGTACCTACCTTCAGAACAAGAGAGATTTAATTTTTTCGTTGTGTTATTGATGTCCACTTCCGTTCAAAGGTTTTCCCAAACCATCGCACATCAAATGGTGCTGTGGTTTTCGTATCTTGTTTTGTCATCATGCCAACCAATATAATGATTGTAAAATGTTTGTTAAACAATTGAAATAAATAGAATGTGGTAAACCATTTTAATTTCTATACATTGTTTTAATATAAATAAAGTTTACAGTTTAAAAAATATTTAAACTAGTTTACGTCAGTGCTTCCGACTGCTCTAAGAAGAAACCCGAGCAAGGCACAAACTCAGAGAGGTATATTTTGAAGACTAGACATTATCGTGCTCACATCAACAACTCTTCATATTTTCCAGTAAAATTTTTATTCATTCCACTCCATAAATAATAATCTAGCACTTCAAATCCACTACGTAATGAAGCCTAAACCTAACATTGCCATGAATGTAATCACTCAAGACTCCATAGTGATTCCAAGCGTAGTTCCGTCTAGCAAGTGCCTTGGGATCACCGAAACTAAGACGTCAAACTAAATAATGAATGGATTAATCATGGTATAATTTGAAAGCGATCGATTGAGGGTTGAGTGCGGGTTGAGTCGTGTCTCATGGTAATTTGAAGGGTTTAATTGAATTTTTAGGTGAACTTAAGGGTGCGAATTTTCAGTGGTTAATAAAGATGACTTAAGAAGTTCATTGACATCCTTCTCTATCTTATCTCATAAAACAGAAGGTCAAATTTCAGTTTTCAAATGATCCAAAGTGGTAAATCTCAAACATTTTAGTCTTTTGTAAAGTGATATTGTATTGGTGATAGCGATTGGTGAAATGTTTGAGATTGACCACGTGACATTGGAGAGGGTTGAGCTCGCAGTTTCCTTGCGTGATCAAATCAGAAATGCGGATCAAGCCCAAAAAATTTTGAAATGTCACTTGGCAATGGGCAGGGCACATTGCTCGCAGAACGGATGGTCGATGGAGCCAAAAAATTCTGGAGTGGCAACCGCAACTGGAAGACGCTGTATTGGAAGGCCTCCCTCTAGGTGGACAGATGACCTGGAGAGCGTGGTGTGAGTCCACTGGATGCGAGACGCATGGAACCGGTCAATGTGGCGACGCTTGGGAGAGGCCTATGTTCAGCAGTGGACATCTTTCGGCTTGAAATGCGGGTAATTAGACATTTCAGCATTCATTCTCTTTGATAGAATATCACGTTGACTAAAGGCTTCTACTAAAGTCCTAGGGCATGACTAAGTTAAACTTATTTCATCCTCCGAGATGTGACCGTGCCAATAACGGACCATCTTGAGCTTCTCGGCGTTACTTTGACATCGACTCTCAATTTTGGCAGCTGGCTGCCAAAAAGTTGGGGATCCTTGCAAAGTTGAAAATTACTTCACACCGGAACAGCTGCTCAATTTGTATCAAGCGCAAGTTCGATCATGCATGGATCTGCCAAAAACCAGCTTGATGCACCGGAGTCGATCGAAAAGCGGGCCAAGAGGGCGATGAAGCACTGGTCAAGACAAAGCTCAACCCATTCATACGCACAAAACCTTTTGGGAACACTTATATTGTGCGTACAGCTAAGGAGTGGCATTCCCTTCCGGAGTCTGTATTTGCCGACAGCTACAATCTAGGGGTATGTAAGTCAAGAGTGAATAGGTTTTTTCTAAGCAAGCGTGATTTACCGTCGACCACATCATCCCTTACCATCAGGTGAGATAGTGGTCAAGCGCGAGCCTATAGGGTATAAAAAAAATACATTCAGATTATTTTATGTTGCTCGATTACTATATAAAACCAAATTATTATCCACTCAATTTCCTCTTACAATACATCTTCAGTTTTCACTTCCACAACAGGATTTTAATACCAAAATAGAAAAATGTTATCCCAAATAAGCTTATACAGCTTACAGTTAAGGCAAACCGAACGGAACTTTTAAACCAGGATAAACAGTTTATCCAGAATCCGGATGTGGATAGCCATTGATACCAGTTCGCGTGGCTCTATATCCGAAATATATAATGTTGCCGTGAAAATCGGATACCATTAAGGAATTATTAATTGACCGTTATTAACAGATGTTGCTTGCTGCCATTATCGTAATAATAATGGTGAGTTAAACATTCCTTTAAACTGTGGAATGTATTTTCTATGACTTATTAATACATTTTTCATGTGAACTGTCGAGTTGAGGCATTTTATTTTCACGGTATTTATTTACGGAATACTTCTAGGTATTTCCAGATGAAGTGAGAGCAGAGTGAAGAGATGAGCAGTGGTGGCCCAGAGGTATCGGCCGCGACTTACAAGTTGTAGGTCGTGGGTTCGAGCCCAGGCAAGGCGCTTTACTTTATGTAAATTATTTCATCACCACTGCTCTCAAATCGGTGAAGGAAAATATCGTGAGGAAACCAGCCGATGTTCAAGAACCAAAAATTCGAAGACATGACACAACAAGTCCACCAACCCGCACTGGGCCCACGTGGTGGATTACGGCCCATTCCCTCACACAGAGAGGAGGCCTGTGTCCCAGCAGTGGGAACATTAATAAGCTGATGATAATATATAATAGAAGAATAAGATAATAAATAAGAATCAATCAACAAACTCAAATGATGAATAAGAATCAATCAACAAACTCAGTTTTCCGAAGCCCAAGGTTCCCCTACTCCCAAGCGTATTTATTTACTTTATTCTTTATTGTACACCATTAATAGTAGGGGAGACGAGGAAGATCGACCTTCACCCATCAGATAACTGGATGAGACACATTTTTTTATCAAATATAATTTGTTAACAAACAAGCTTATGATAACTTGCCTATCGAAAAGTTTTCATAGCTATTTTTAATTGAATTAATTGAAATCAATTTTTTTTCATCACCTTCACTCTTTTGATAACCGAATGAATTTCATCTCAACTGATAGTTTTTAACACACAGAATATGCCTAGGTAGGCTTGCCTACTTATTTCTGTTCATGGCTACCTGGCAAGCAGATGTGAATTGGTAAGTAAATATAGGTAACTACACCGAACTGATAACCAATCGAAATGGACATCATAAGTAAGATATTTTAATTACAAAACCAATCGTATAGGCTTGCCTGCAAAAAATCGTAATTGAAATATTATTGCCAAGCTATAATGTTTTAGAATTGGAGCTATTTGATAGTTGCGAGAGAGAAAGTAGAGCATCCAAGGTCCGTGTGATAGAACAGGATACAACATAGCAGATGCACTCTACCTAATCGTTGAATGTATCCGAGTGCGCATGCTCGTGTACAGTCGTAATATTCGAATTATAAACTTTAAAACTTTCGCGTTTCATAATTGAAAAAAACAATATATCTCGGGAATTTAGAGCGATAATTTCGATTATTTATTTACCTATTTCACCCGACGTTTCGGCTTGGTTGCAACGACCGTGGTCCTGGGTAGACTGGTATCTCGGTGTACTGGCTCCGTTGGGGCAGAAAATTCTTCTTCTACCCTCACATTTCTACACACAACGCTGACCGTGTCGTTATTCTTTAAGTTCGCCGACTGCACAAAACGAGGTAATGTGTTTTGCGTGGATAATTTGTAACCATCATCCCGATTGAACGTTTTGTGTTTTTTAGTTTTAATCGCTTCACGCACAATTCTTGAATTGAAGTGGCGTTCCGTGGAGAGGACTTGTGGACGACGAAATGCTTATATTAAAAAAGAAGGCGAATAATAGAAGGCGGCAGCAATCACTGCATCGAATTTCATCGTCCACAAGTCAAGATTGGGTGCCTAAATTTGCCTATTGTATTTTTTTGTTTTTGTTTTTTGGTGGCTTTGCACAAAACAAAATTATTGATGACTTTTCGTAATCTAATATCAACATTTTTCGGTTGTAGGTGGTTCTGGTGTCAAAATTAAGACACGAGAATGTTTATTTAATATGGCGAAAATTTGCACAGAAAGGGAATTTTAAAAGAAATGGAATTTTGTGGAGAATGCGATAATTAACATACCATCATTTTCCGTTGAACAAATACAAGAGTTTCGCAGCAAATTTCCCTATATTAAATCAGAAATGAAGACCAGGTGTCTTACTTCCAACAGGACTGAACAAGTTATCATAAAGAAAAGTCGTGACTGGTTGCAAGGCACTGTGGAAATACCTATCCAATGTTCAGGAAAACCGAGTCGTCCATCAAAAACTTTCGATGACTTGAGTGTCCGCAGCAAAAGGCGCAAGGTCTCTTCAGACATTCTTAGGATTGATTTAAGGTTGATAGAAAGATTTTCTGCAACATTGGAAGTGGTTTCCAGTGGGCATAAAATTAATATTAAAAAAAAAACAACATTTCGCCACGATACAGCATTATTATACGTAGAGTAATTATACTTCTGGCATCCCATGAAGCCCACGGTACACAAGGTACTGATTCACATTCCCTTTGTTGTTTAACATCTATCGGAACCTTGACGAAAGAAGCAGGTGAGGCGAGAAATAAACACTTCCGGCAATTTCACCAAGACTTTTCTCGAGACCGATGCAACCAAGACGTTCTAAACAGGTTGCTCCTAACGTCAGATCCTTTCATGAGTAGCATAAGGCCGAAACTACCGAAAATATCAAGGCCATATAGCGCAGCAGCCATGGAAATGTTATTGCCGAGTAAAGTTGAGGCATCAAATGAAGAAGTTGGATTTACTGAAGATATCGATAAAACTAATAATTCTATTTATGGAGACGAGTGGGTGTTATCCGCAGAGTCATTATATCTTATATATAAACAATTTTATCAAGTATTTTAATGTTTATTACACTTTTTCCTGAAGAAGTAGCTTAAATACGTTTCACTCTTTGCCATTTTCCAAATCCCATTACTTAAAAAATCAATTTTAGTATACATATTACTGTTTTGAACTTATATGTCTTTTAAGACCCCAATATAATTTTGTCCGTATTTTTGAGTCAAATACCCCTATGTGCGTCGAGTGAAATAGGTAAATAAATAGAAAGAAAGAAAAGAAAAGAAAGAAAAGAAAGAAAAATCGTTTATTGGCACGTACCACAAATTAAATTACCTACACAATTATGAAAATAAACTTAAAAATAAAACTTAAAACTAACAATCATACTGTGTGACTCACGGCAGTGCCAATCGGGCCCTGTTCAGCAATATGTCAGACAACTGGCGTTGCCTGACGCTGATTTTCAACAGGACCCGGTAAATAATCGAAATCATCGCGTTAAATGCCCGTGATATATTGTTTTTTCAATTATGAAACGCGAAAGTTTAAAGTTAATAATCTGTAAAGATGTTATAATTGTTGATTATAAATAAATAAAACAATTTTTCAATTATATTTTTAAATTTGGGTGTTGTGTATATAAACTCGTTTTGAAGTTTATAATTACGACTGTACACGAGCATGCGCACTCGGATACATTCAAAAGTTAGGTAGAGTGCATCTGCTATGTTGTATCCTTTTCTATCACACGGACCTTGGACGGTCTACTTTCTCTCTCGCAACTATCAAATAGCTCCAATTGTAAAACTTTATAGCTTGGCAATAATATTTCATGTACGATTTTTTGCGGGCAAGCCTATACGATTGGTTTTGTAATTAAAATATCTAATTTATGATATCCATTTCGATTGGTTATCAGATCGGTGTAGTTACCTATATTGACTTACCTGTTCACATCTGCTTGCCAGGTAGCCATGAACAGAAATAAGTAGGCAAGCCTACCTAGGCATATTCTGTTTGTTAAAAACTATCAGTTGAGATGAAATTCATTCGGTTATCAAATGAGTGAAGGTGATGAAAAAAATTGATTTCAATTAATTCAATTAAAAATAGCTATGAAAACTTTTCGATAGACAAGTTATCATAAGCATGTTTGTTAGTAAATTATATTTGATAAAAAATATGTCTCATTCAGTTATCTGATGGGTGAAGGTCGATCTTCCACGTCTCTTAGCCTATAAAAAATACATACAGAACAATCATTTTCAAATAAAGTGTACAAAGGGTATGGGTATGGTTGTATTTACTGTGCCATAAGACCTTGTGCCCTCCGCAACCACTCTGTAACAACGGATTAACACTACTTCATTTGTAACAATTTATCACATAGGTATTTGTAACCAATTCTGTGTTTTATGCTTTCATTAAAAGCATCCGTGTTTGAGAAGTTTTGAACATTTTGATGTAGTAAAATTTTCGATCTCATCTGGGTCGAAAATACATCGTGTTTTGAGGCTTATTTTCAACATCTTTCTATGTCACTATAGATTTTAATTACACCTTTGAAATCCAGTGATTTTCCAAATTTGCGGTGCACGTTGCACTTTGCATGTTATTTATCTGTGCTCTGTTTGGAACTTTTATCGCTGTATTAATTTCTTACTTTCTATGTCAAGTTTGTAAACTTAATAAGATTTCTAACTTAAGTTAATACAGAGAATAGCTAAGATAATATTATTATAGTATCTTCAAATCTTGAAAAAATCACTCACTACCTGCGTCTGTGTTTCCGAACGCATTCAACCCGAATCACTTCAAAGTTAGAGTGAACAGGCTTCTTCTGGGTAAGCTCACTCCATCGTCGACTCTGTCTCTGTCAACTATGACCAAGAGTCAAGAGCAAACCCATTCCAAAAAAAAAAAATATAGTCATGTTTACAAACAGAACAGCTACCTAACCTAGGTTTATTTATCTCAAAACAATACGGTAAACTTATTTCCCTAGTCCGGGTAAACCCAAATGTTAAGCTTTCATTCAAAAGACCTCAGTAATTGGTTGCAGTGATGATCTTAGGTACCACAGTCAAGGTATCTGCATCTCAAGCGACCACAATGAAATAATTTTGTTAAGTCTCCACAGCTTGGATTATATAGTAATTAATGTTGTTAATTTGATTGTGAAGGTCGGTTCTGCTTAGTTCGCGCCCCTTAAGTACCATTATACGCTTACCAGTGATTATTTTTTATATTACCGAGGTAGAAAGGATTGCTACGCGATGGCGCGTAATGATTGCTATCTCTGTGTTTTATGTGTTGTTTACGATACGAGATACGGAAATAAAAAGATCATTGTACCTAGTCCTTTCCCAAATATACTGGAGTTGGCCTATCTAACCTCCATAACCCAGTACCAAGGTAACACAATAACCTTTAGACGGGCCGCATACGTACGTTTTCCGCGTTCGATTTCCGAATACGGAATACAGACTCGGATTTCCGTGAACCTAGCGCAGACGTTAGTTTTTTTCTGTTAGGAATTTTCGCGTGGGCTGGCATTCGATACGTACGTACGGAAAGTGTTCCGTTCGAACTAAAACGAACGTGTGCGGCAGTCAATGTTCTTTATTAGCGTAAGGTGCATTCGGGTTTCCGAATACGGAAAACGAATTCGGAAATCGAAAGCGGAAAACGTACGTATGCGGCCAGCCTTAGCAGGACTGGTGTCCAATTTCCAGGCTACTGTCTACTCGTAACGATTGTCAAAGATCTACTTATGACAACCAAGGAACCAGCGGCGTAACTTGCTTGCCGAGACACGCAGGAGTTTCAATGTATAATAGATGTCTCCCATCCACGGACTTTCCTCCTTACAGATACGGGAATAAACATTGTTTATCGTAAAAATCAAACCCCAATGATATTTACGTAAAGATGGCCAACCCTCGATAATTGCCCAAACATCATGTACAGAACAAACAGAATTGAGGCACATTAACCGTTTTAGCTTCGCGGTGCAAAAAGACACGTCACGCGTCCGTCAATTTATCAGGGTCCGGCAAAGTGACGGCAATTAAATGAAACTGCCATTAATTCGAGCGACTGCTGCTCAACCGCTGAGCTCGCCGAAATATTAACTCGCGTGATGTTCCTGTAATTAAAATACGTATTTAATATGTTATTGATCAACGGCTACAATTTGATAAAGGGGGTGGGTGCTGATACCTATAATTAGAAGATATTAAGTTATCTTAGTTTACGTATTAGCTGCAACTCTTACAACTCTACTTACCTTTGGCTTATTTTTTATTGTAAACCATACTATTTTGTGTTTTTCTTTGAAGGTGCAAATAAACAATCAATCTGCCTAGCCTTTTCCCAACTATGTTGGGGTCGGCTTCCAGTCTTATCAGATTCAGCTAAGTACCAGTGTTTTACATGGAGCGACTGCCTATCTGACCTCCACAACCCAGTAACTGGGGTAACACGGTACCCCATGGCAAGACTGGTGTCAGATCTCAAGCTTCTGACTACTCGTAACGACTGTCAAAAATCTTCAAATGACAGCCGGGACCAACAGCTTAACGTGCTTTCCGAGGCACGGAGGAAACTCGGTATGTTGAAATGGTCACCCATCCACGGACAGACCTCGTCAAGCGTTGCTTAACCTTGAAGATCGACCCGTGCGGCTGTTATTATTTAGCCACATTTTTATTTAACTCGCTGACTATAATAGTTTGGTCTGTTTGAGCTCGTTATATGTGCGGCAGTCGTGTTGTGGATTGCCAGTCAGTAATTGTCTTGTTGAGTTTTAGAGGAAACATTTTACTGTTTTGTATTAAATAATGAAATTAGCAGCAGACGCAACTTGATTATCTGGTATTCAAAGCTTGTCATAATCTTCTTAATTTTCCACCAAATTAATTGCCTGGAGCATCAGCTCATGGCCTCCTTATTCACATGTCTTTTTTGTCCGCTTATAACAACACTCTGTAAAGGAGAAAGATATGTAACATGTTCTTTGGGAAGGACCGTTTCGATTAGCGACCAAAAGCCAATATCCAAATCAAGCGCCAGAGTGACACGTGCGTTATACCAAACAGGTAGGATAACCGACAAAAAATTATACACAGGCCTATAACAACATCTTTTAAAAAGCCCCGTTTGCACATACATTGACCGTAAGCATGTTTCGAGAACCTTCCCCGAGGAATCGCCTGTGAATGGGACAAAGAGTTTGAAACCCGGCGCACAACAATTTTAAAACTTTTCTCCGCAAATAACTTCTTTGTGAGCGGGATCGGCGAATAGAGCGTGGGATATTATTGAGAAACTACGGTTAGTTTGCTTGCTGCTTATTGTTTCTTTTTAAAAAGTTTCCCTTTGAGACTTGAGTCAATATACTCGCATTTGTAGTGGTCTCCCGGCCGCGGTATGTGTACTTAAGAGAAATATTCAAAAATCTATCGCAAGGATGCCCTTGATGGAAATCAGTACCTAACGAAATCGACTTCGGGCTTTTTGAATTAGTCTCACTGTAAGAACTAACAAGCTTGGGGATTCGCCAGTGTAACGGTTTATTCTCCTACCCTCTTCTAACGTCCCTAGGGATAAGGCGTAAAATAAGAAGAAGGCGGAAACCATTAAAAAATATATTTATTTACCCGAAGCAATAGTCAAACCGGAGGGGCAACAAAGGTGGTATTCGGGCCGTTCTACAATTAGGTGCTGTATTCTATTTATCCCTCAGTGGTCCAGTACTGTCCTGAGTCAAGCCGCAGGTGGAAGCAGGCGCTCGGCGAGTAGTCTGGAGTAGGGCGTAGGTGGAAGTCGCTGGTGAGTCCAGCTGGCAGCGCCGCTGCGTGGGGGTATTCTTAACCCGGACCTTGAACCCCAAGCTGGGGTTGGAAAATCACTTAATACTAGGTACTTCGTAACAATCACCATTAACAAAATATTGCGAGGCGAACAACTTTACGTGACGGTTACGCGCCAAAAAGAAAAATAGTTTAGTTGCGTAGCAGAGACCGTCAAGTAGGTACGAGCGTTCGTCTCAGCAGCCGAGTGGCGATTCGGTTTATGTTAAACAAAAAATATACATACGTAAAATATCGCTAACAACTTGAGGCTTCATCTCTATTCATTTATGTGTTCATATTTAATCTTTACCATAAGTACTTTACTAGAAATTTCTGTGAAATTGTAAGTCCAATTGAATTCTTACGCGTCACCACCTTCAGTAAAGAATTCTTGTTCAAAACTTACACTTATTTATTTTAATCAAATTGCAAAATTAGAGCTATTCATCAATTTATTAAGGCCTACTTTATTGGAAAGACAGCGAACAGTTTGTTTAACATTGTGCCAATTGCCAGATATGTAAGAAAAAGATGATAATAAGTTGTGAATTGAAATCTTGTTTTCTTTTCAAAAGATTGTAACTCCGTAAATCAATCTGTGACAGTGGAGCAAATAATTACCTCAACGTGGCAAGGGGTTGAGAGGCCTACTAATTATTTCTTTTATTTGTTGTTGAAGATATCATTAGTTCTCAGCTCAAGAAACAACCGCCTGCTGCGATTTATCTAACAATAATACCATTTTAATCAGTTTCATAATTCGTTTAATACATGCAAATACTTTTTACACTCCCAAGTTCAGCCTCTTGCTCGTAAAAAATCGTAAGACATCGTCAGATTAACAACGTTGGCGACGTTCTATAAAATTGAGTCAACGGCTCCTATAAAAATAAAATACAACTTTTAATATTGTTCTGAATTCATTTGCTTTTTATTCAAAGGCGCTTCTGTTCAATACGGCTTAAGAATTAGCGGATGAGATTACATTGCTAGAATTAAAAAACCTGTCTTGGCATGTTTCTTTGGGCGTTTTTTAATTTGTTTTAAGAAAGTTTACCGAATGACAGCCAACCAACGGCATAGCGTGCTTCCCGCGGTATCCGTCTCGTAGTGGTGATGGATGGCCACCCGTCAAAGGACTGACCACGGCAAGCCTTACCGAAAATGTTTAACTTGAAGATTAAACTGCGCAAAAATTATGACATAAAAAAATAAATTATTATTAGTTATTTGCTATGTGAATGAAGGTACAGGTCCCTACATTTCGTTATACATTAAACCTGTAAAAACTACAAATTTTTACAGGTTTAAAATAAATAAATTTGAATCATAATTTAGATATTAGGGGTTGAAGTATGAAATTGCCGATTTGTACTGAAAAATTGAAATTAGTTATTTTTTTAATTTAACATATTTATTTAATCAAAATAATTACGATTATTTTCGAAACATTGCTGCCATCTAATAGGAAGGTCATTTGTGCCTTTGCGATAGAACACTGGTGATCTAGATTCGACAAACTGTGTGAAAGCATTTTGTACTGCCTCCAGAGAAGAAAATTTTTAATACGTAGAAAATTGTCCAAACCACGAAAAAATTATTGCCCGTTGGAGCAAGGTCTGGCGATTACGGAGGGTGACGAATGGTTACTAATTGCAGTTCCTGTAGAGTTGGTGAAGATCGATTCATGAGTCGGGGCTGTTTAGCTGCTAGTTTTGCATCATTCATTGTTCGGAGTTCGGCACAGTAGTAATCTGCCGTTATTGCTTGACCAGATCGGAGAAAGCTATAGTGAATAACACCATGCTGAGACCACCAAACAGTTACCATTACCTTTTTATTGGTAAGCTTTGCTTTAGGACACTGTTGCCACTGTTGCGGCGTTTGACCTGGGGTCAGCCATTGCATTTTTCGCTTACGGTTATCGTAAAAAATCCACTTTTCATCACATGACACAATTCGATCCAACATTCCTTCATTTCTGTATCGATTCAACAAGGTAACACAAGTTTCAACACGCGTTTTTTTCTGCAGATCAGTCATGAGGCACCCTTTTTGTCTCATTTTTTTATTTTATTGATTTGACGCAAATGAGTCAATATTGTTGGTAAGGTAACGTTAAACCATGTCGCTAATTCCTGGGTAGTTTGGCTCAGACCGGCTTCCATCATCTCTTTCAATTAATTGTTATTCACCTGTGTGGGCGTTCTTCCACGTGGTTTGTTCTTCAAATAAAAATTCCATCACGAAATGGTTTAAACAAAAATCTCACGGTGCGTTCATTAGCAGTCCGTAGTAGGCGTTTTTTTTGTTCTGTGAGCAGTCCCCTCTCCAAACGCAACATTGATATTGCGAGCTGTTTCTGCCGCGTTAGTTCTGCGTCGGAACACGAATTTAAAAATCTCTCGAATTTTCGAAGTATCCATCTTTCTTGTCTAAGCTGAATAAAAAAAAACAACTGAAAGGCGTTAGTCGAATGTTGCTCATTTTTTAAAAGAAGAACTTCATAGGTACCATGTGAAAAACGTTTCACTCAAAAATCTCAAACCATGAAGGTTCTATGTCAATTCTAAGTACCTATTACAATAAAACGGCTATTTGATACTTTAACTCCTATTATAAATGCAATTTTGTATTCATCATCGTGAACAAAATAAAACAAATAACGGTTTTCATGAATGGAATGGAACTTGTATGACGGAAAGCAGTGGTAACAATTTACTTTTTTTAATTATATTTAATTACTATTATAATTATTGTTGTATGTTGACAATATAGAGCCTTTTTGTGGACAAGCTCTATTCTCAACCTCTGCAACTCCTGAAAGACAGGATCAACCGTGGTGGCCACAAGAAAAGCGTTCAGGTAACGATTCTACAACTCTACAAATTCGATCCCGCAACAAAATTAATCGGAAAAGAACAGCGCTACAAACAATAGTGGGCCAGAAATAATTAGCCGAGATGTCTAAATCGAGATAAATCAAATCGTCAAGTATAATGAATCTTGAATGCTACTTGATTCAATTTGCGCTAGCTCTTACAAAAACCATAATAATTTATGCAACTTCCTGTATGTCGATTTTGGCGATGAACTTTATGCTGCGTATATGGGTGATTACCCTCACCTGGCTATATGTGCGACACGATGATGCGTCAACTTAATTAATAAAAATGCATAAAAACTGCTCTGCAGATTGAGTAAATTACGCAAAGTTGTCGCATAGTTATAACAACGACGTGTCGCGCCTGTCTGCATGAACTTTCATATCTCTTACCGAGTTCCTATTTAATTAAAATGTATCGTTATAGTTTCCCAAGCAAACAACTGTCACAAAAACTGTAAGAACAGAAGAACGATATCTTCAGTGTGCAATGCTCACTACGGCTGGAGCCAATTACATGGACTCAAATGCAAGTGGGGAGCTGACAATCTCGCTGGCTATAAAAATAAATGTCCCACATTTACCCTTCACAGAACTACGGAAGTGTAGAGGAAAAATACCTTTTACTATACCTTTTTTTTCATGGCAAGCCCACTTTGTTCAATATAAGTAATTGGTCGTATGATTATTACAAACAGGAAACTTTTTGCGTGTTTAAACAGTTGTACGTTTTAATTTGTGGAGTTTCTTGCCGGTTCTTCTCCATAGAAAACGACCAACCCGAACCGTGCGCCTTTTGTCGACGTTTTATAAGTGCCCATGTAGGCCTATGTGAAAAAAAAAAAAAAAAAGAAATTTTAGTATTGGCTAGTTATCGTCGGCGGACTAATTTTTTCCTATTGGTATGGGTAAACACTACGTAATGATACCAAACCACTTCAAGACAGTGAATACAATTAAGATTGTTAAAAATTAAATGATAAAAGTGGTTAGGTGAATGTAATTTTTATAATATAAATGGCTATGAAACCCTCTGAAAGACTCAATAGCTCATGATTAATAAAATAAATAAATGTTTATTGGTGCAAAAAAGGTTACATTACAGTTTGCTGACTGTACGTGTATGCAAACTGTAATGTAACCTTTTTTGCACCAATAAACATTATTTTTTTTATTTTTTTATTTGTTCTTGTTTGATTATTGAATTGAATTAATATTATAAATTATTTTAATTATTAATTTTATTTGCTTGTAACTTGTTTGTGTTACCCAAAAATTGCATTCCATGTCACAATTTAGCTGAACATTTTGTACCTTTTCCATTATATTTAACACCATTTTATACCATGTTTTATGCAATTAAATTATTTTATTTTTTATATTTGAAATGCAGTAAACATCATCATGTAATGACTCCTCCGACAAACAAATAAATTAAGAACAAAAATGAATGGAATAATTTGCAATTTTTTGAGAATTTTGACGTGATTAGTTATCTTAGCATGATCTGATTGTAAATAAATGATAATGAAGTCATTAAAACATTGTTAAAATTTTGTTATAATTGAAGTAATGGTGTTAATTTATAGGGTCAACTTGCTAATAGTCCAATAATTATCAGTTTGTACATATATTATTCTACTATCCAGAGGAAATGCAGTACTCTGTGACACCGGGTCGTGAACACACTGGGAATACAACTATCAATTTAAAAAAAAGGTAAGTTTTGCATTTATTTCAATATTATAAATTTTGTTTTTATATTGCAAATGTAGATGTTTACCTATAAAATTAGTGTTTTTGTTGTGATAACTGTAAGTTCGTATAATGCGTGCCTTGATAACACAAATTTTCTTAAAATTCCTGTTTATAAATATGGCGATATTAGAGAAAACAAAACTCAAAGAAATTTAATATTTTTTAAAAAGAAATTTATACCTTACATATTTTTTTACTTATAATTCCAATCTAAGCCGAAGTTCTGACAGCTCAAAGCAACTTGTTTCATAAAACGACAATTTCACAGGTTATGAGACCCAAAATAATGTAATATGTTTATTTAATCAGGTGAATGTATTTTTTATTATTTTCCTTGTAAGTATGATAAGACTATATTTTTGTTCACATATCACCTGATCCTACTGGAAGTTTCCTCATTATGATTGTGACCTATGAAAGCAACTTAGTACTGTATTTTGATGTCCTTTGTTTTGCACTCTAGTGTAGGAGCAAAGCTGCATTCTGCCTCTGTTCAGTTGTGCTCCCCAATCTCCAGTGGTGCAACCATTACCTGTTGTTTTTATTTTGACTTTTATGTACAATATCAATCAATGTCAGTTGTTATGTAGGTGGGTTTTCCCACGCATTTTTTTTTGTAAAGTTTTTGTTTGTTTTTCAAGCTTTAATAAATAAACCACCAACCGCCACCCGCCTAAAGATTAATCTGTCCGGTGTTTGTAATCAAAACTTGCAAGTTAATTTTGAGCCATTTCCCGGTGTTTGATTGAAGTGAAATTCGGCACACACACATTTGTTTCTCCCGACACGTCTACATTTCTACGATAAAAAAGAGCTAAGAGTTTATGTTAAGCTGAGAACCATTTCTCTTATAACAGAGCTGAGACAGTAGATTTCCATATGCCTAGATAAAATTGACAGTTATGACCATACGTAAATGCATGTGAATCAGCTACTTTATTGTAGTAGATAGTTGTTGATGGTACAAAGAAAAGTTGTAAGTACATTTTATTGCGATGTTTTTGTGACAATATTGTATTGATTATTTTCAGAAACCGAATCTTGCAAATAATGTCGACCAGCTGTGAAAACGAAGGTACGTCGCAAGGAAATACGTCCACGGCTGCTACAAATTACTTTCCTGGGTCTCCGGCTCTAAAAGAAGGTCGAGGGCCACCACATCCGTTATGTCTCCCACCACCGCCGGCGGCGTGGTGCCGTAAAAATACCGTCACAGACGAGATTAAGGAAGCAACAGAAGAAAAAAAGAAGAAGGAAAGAAGGATTGTCGAGGTCCGTAGCCTAGGCTACAGCATCACCGTGGGCCGTCACCAACACGTCCGGCGTACGCCCTCGGATGAGGAACTGTACGCTAAGTTCTACGAAAAATTTGATAGCAGAATCAAAGCACTATGGTCCAAAGGCTTTGACCAAGTTACATCTGAAAATGTCCCAGACACACACGGCGATGACAAAGACGCACCCAACGATGATGCAGAGTCACCCTACAATGATACAGAGACACCCATCGTTGACGAAGATTCACCTTACGATGACACAGAAATACCCGACCATGACGCAGAAATACCCGACGATGACGCAGAGATACTCCACAATGATGCAGAAATACCTTACGATAACGCAGAGACACCCTGCGATGACCCTGACACACCCAAAAATTACTCGGACGAAACACAAACAGACAAACAGATAGGATTTTACGATTCAGAAGACTCCTTTGATGAGATAGGATTAATTGATTATGAGGATAGCAGTTGGACTGTCAGCCCCACTGACAGCATTGGTTCACTCGACGCTGCTGACCACCGCTCGAGTGACCGGTCTGACGCCCTCGAACCGGACGTTTCGCCTCTCCTCGCCAATACTCGGTTCCCCAGGACAGTCTGTCCACAATGTGACAGAAAATTAAAAGAGCCGACCTCATCTAAAGTGTAATAGAGCTAGGCAGAAGAAGATCAGTACTTCTAAACTGACTTTTTATATTTATTTGTTAAGATTTCCATAAGTTATTCTTAGATTGGATTGACTGAAATACATAAAAATATTTTATACGTTCCATTCAGGTTCGTTTAATACAGCATTTTGTTAAAGGCTAACTTAATAAAGTAACTCACAAGATACAAAGAGTATATCTTTAAGTAAACATGTCTAAGATGTCAAAAAAGTGTTGCTAGTGTGTGTGCTATTCTTTCTCTTTGTGAAAAAATATTTTTATCAACAGTTACATCATTTATTATTTACAAAAGTTTCAGATAAAATTATAACTAACTTATCTAGTAAGTTTTGGAATAGTATAATCTCATTACATCCTTCAGAACAAGAGAGTACTAATTAATCGATGTTTTATTGATGTCCACTTCCAGACAAAGGTTCCCCTAAACCATCGCACATCAATGTTTCCTGTGGTATTCGTATTCGTATCTTGTCTTGTCACCAATGTCCATGCAAACCGACATAATTATTGTGTTTTTTTTTTTTAAATTAATGGAATGAAAAATAATCAAAAAATAAAAACAGACAAACTTTATTTTTATATTTTAACACACACAAAATAAAGGGTAAGGCTCTCAATGGGTAGCCATTGAAAGCATCCCTTAACCTCTGTTTATGATAAATTAAACAAAGAATTTTGTAGAAATAAGTTGGTTTAATAAAGACCTTACAATCCTTTTTTTTTATAATTTTAAACGAGCAACGTACAGAGTTGTATGAATGATTTTGAACGAACGAATAGAATGTGTTAGATTGAAGAATGAAAGTTTAAGAATGAACGGCGAATGTGTCGTAGACATCCTCGGGGGCCTTGAAAGTTATAGATGAAGCTTTCAAGATCATTTTTCCGTGTAGTTATCTGGAGATGGCAGCAGACACAATCTGTTGATGGCTCTCCGTATGGTGCCTTGTGAGGTAGATACGTCAGCAACTCGTGGCACTCCATCAGTGCCGGGGAATAGCTTCGAGACTCTTCCAAGGCGCCAGCATAGTGGAGGAGTCCTATCGTCTTTAATTAGGACTAGGTCGTCTATCTTTAATTCTCGGCATCGCACCTTCCACTTCGTGCGCTGCTGGAGCTCCGTGACGTACTCCGTCGACCACCGCTTCCAAAAGTGCTGACGAGCTTGCTCCAGTCGCTGAAAACGGTCAAGACGGTTTGTGCTATAGTCCAGCAGGTACGGCGATGGCAAAGACGTCAGCGGCCTACCAATTATAAAGTGGCCCGGGGTGAGTGGAGATAGGTCTTGTGGTGAAGGACTTAACGGGCATAAAGGTCGGCTATTAAGTATCGCCTCGATCTGGGCAAACAGCGAAGTAAGCTCCTCGAATGTCAAGTGAACATTTTTTAGTACTCTGTATAGGTGGAACTTGGCGGACTTGACCCCGGCCTCCCATAGACCACCAAAGTGAGGAGCGTATGCTGGTGAGAAGCGGAATTCAATGCCTTCGCGAGATGCAAAGTCAATAATAGAGTCACTATAGGACTTAAGAAATGAATTTACTTCTTTTGCTGCTGCAACAAAATTTCTACCATTGTCGCAGTAGATGACCTTTGGTTTACCCCTGCGGGCTATAAATCTTTTTAGGGTCAGCACAAATGCATCCATTGACAAGTCGCTGACTAATTCTAAATGAACGCATTTGTACCGAAAGCAAACAAAAATACACAGGTAACTTTTAGTTATTTTACAGCCTCGTCCCTTGCGGTCCGTAATAAGAAATGGACCGGCAAAGTCGGTACCTATCGTGGAGAAAGGATAGTCCGCTTCAACGCGATCTGCAGGTAAGTTTCCCACAATGTTATCCATAGTACGAGCATTGAAACGACGACAGGTAACGCACTCGCGCGCTGCACGTCTAGCTAGGGCCCTGCCTCGTACAGGCCAATAGCGTTCCCTTATAGATGCCAGGAGATGCTGAGGACCGGCGTGCAACAGGCGTAGATGCTCCTGTTTGAATATAAGCTTTGTTAAATAATTACTGGAATGCAACAAAATAGGATGACGTTTGTCATATAGGTAAGTAGATTTAAAATTAAAAAAAAAAAAAAAAAAAAAAAAAAAAAAAAAAAAAAAAAAAAAAAAAAAAAAAAAAATTAAAAAAAATTTTCAATGTAACTAATTTTAATCTACTAAATACATTTATACTTTGTCAAATAAAAGCCCTCTTCCTCTCTCCTACTTTTGCAGTGCCCGACAGGGTCCACAATGGTCTAAATTTGTACCTACCATCTAAGTTCACATGTGGAAGCAATAAATGTATTGAGTATTGAGTATTGTAGATGAATCGATGCGCCCTCCGACTCTTAGAATACCATTTTCATCAAAAAATGGGTTAAGAGACGCGAGCGCGGCTTTGGAATTTAAAGATTTACCCTTTTGCAGTAGTCCTAATTCTATAGGAAAGGAATCTTTCTGGGCTAACTTTAAAGAGACATTGTGAGCGTTTTCTAACTCGGAAACTTGAAGTGGACCTTGTAATCTGTCCGATTTTTTTTGTGACCTACAATTGTTGGCGAATCTTAAAACTCTAGCTAGAACCCGAATAAGAGTAGTTAAATTGGAATATTTTGCTAAATCTACAGACAAGTCTGGCATGGAAGATGCCTCCTCTCCGTTTAAAGTATGGTGGGTCTTAAGTTCTGGCAATTCTATAGAGTCCGCAGTATAGGCGGGCCAGGAATCCTCGGATTCCAAAAGAAACGATGGGCCGTTCCACCATATAGAGAGATCTACCTGGTCTGGATCGACGCCACGCGAGCCTAGATCAGCCGGGTTGATAGAAGTAGGAACATAACGCCAGTCTATGGGGTTTGTTAGCTCATTTATAGCAGCTACTCTGTGAGCAACAAACGGTTTAGTTTTACTAGAGTTGAGCCAACCTAACACAACCTTAGAGTCTGTCCAATACACCTGACGTTCAATGGAGCAACGTAATGCGGCTAAAACTGTAGCAGTTAATTGAGCTCCTAACAGGGCAGCGCAGAGTTCGAGCCGTGGTATTGTCGTGAGTTTAATAGGTGCAACCCGTGATTTTGCACATACCAGGCTGACTTGTACAGCGCCGCTAGTAGAAATAGACCTCAAATATATACAGCTGCCGTAGGCACGCTGCGAAGCATCACAAAAACAATGTATTTGTACAGTAGAGTTGCTGTCAATTAAAATGTATCTAGGAATCCTTAAAGAAGACAAACATGAAGATTTAGTAGAGAACTGTAACCAGGAAGACCTTATTTCTGGGGGAACAGGTTCATCCCAATCAACTTTGTGACTCCATAGTTCTTGTAGCATAATTTTAGGTTTAATTGTGAAAATAGACAGAAGACCAAGAGGATCGAATATTTTAAATGTTGAGGAAAGTATAATTCTCTTTGTGATATTTTCAGAAGTCGACATATTATGCTGAAAGTGAAGTTCATCCGAAGACGGCGTCCAACCTACACCTAGCGTACTAGTTGCATTACTAATCATGAGATTACTACCTTCCAGGTTAACGGAGTCTGCGAGTAACTCAGGTAAGTTTGAACGGTATTTACGCAGATGAAAACATCCCTTTACTAACTCAGAAGACACTGAAAGACGGATATGACGTAACTCCTCATCACTGCTTGCACCGGTAAGTAGATCGTCACAATATAAATCATTTTGTATAATTGTTTTGATTTTCTGATCTGAACACTCTTCACCTATCTGCCAAAGAGAACGAGTAGTAAGAAAAGAGGCACTAGCGAACCCATAAGTAACTGTATTTATCGAAGTGTCCTTAAAGGCTTATCCTCACTATCTCGCCATAATATCAATTGAAGATTGCGATCAGATTCTTTGAGGAGAACGCAGCGAAACATTTTCTCTATGTCTCCTGTTAAAACATACTTATGTTGTCTAAAACGAACTAATATATTAAACAATGGTTCTAGCACTACTGGTCCTACCATTTGTAAGTCGTTAACAGAAACACCAGAAGTAGTACGAGCCGACGCGTCAAAAACAACGCGTATCTTAGTCGACTCGCTTTGTTCCCGTATCACTGGGTGGTGGGGCAAGAAATAGGCATTTAACGGTCTAGACTCCGAAGATTCAGATAGGTGACCTAATGCTTCGTATTCGTTTATGAATTGACAGTATTGTTGCTTTAATTCTGGTTGCTTTCGGAAACGAGCCTCTAAATTAAAAAACCTCTTTTTGGCTAGGTTGTAGGAATTGCCTAAACAATCTATGCTATCACGAAGTGGCAACCCTACGCTAAATTGACCATTACTAGAGCGAGTAGTGCTGGCGAGATAATGTTGCTCACACAATAGTTCTTCACGACTCGGGGGTCTTTTTTGAGGAACATTCTCAAGTTCCCAGAATCTGGACAACTCGTCATGTATGTTACTAGAAGTGTCATCATTTGAGACAATATTGCACATGACTGAATTAATTTTATTTTCATTGAAACAAGGCAATGATCCCGTAACTAGCCATCCTAACTTTGACGCCTGAAGCTTAGGATAACCATGTCCTAACGAATGCTGCTGGGCACTAATGATATCCCAGAACAAGTCAGCACCGATCAAAATATTGATTGGGGATGGTTCATTTAAAGTGGGATCTGCTAACTGAAAGCCATGAATATTTAATTATTTTATGTCAAAATATGATTTAGGTAAGTTGCCGGTAATTTGCGGCAAAACTAAACATGAAACCGTCACATTAAAGGAACTCGTTTCAGAATGAATGCGTAGAATACAGCGTTCTGTGTTAATATTTAACTTAGTGTTACCAATGCCTACTATGGTAGTGTCTGATGGCTGAGGAATCAGGTTTAGGTGGCGCTTTACGGCCTGTGTAATAATTGTCGACTGACTCCCGCTGTCGAGCAAGGCTCGCACTATCATAGTTTCGTTGGTGGCTGGATTGGTAACCTTTACTCGAGCAGTACACAAAAGTACTTCAGAAGAGCATGTTGAAGACATAGTGATGGAATTAACTGAATTGGAGTTTTCAGTTTCCTCTGATTTGTGAAGAAGAGAATTATGTCGTGATTTGCAATGACGACATGTAGCTGAAAGACGACAACGTTTAGCGATGTGACCAGATCTCAAACAGTTCTCACATAATTTGTTAGTAGAAACAAAGGCTAATCTATCCTCTATTGAGCTCGACCTAAAGGACGGGCACACATACATGCGATGATTATTCTTACAGAACAAACATTCCGGTGTTTTAGGAGTAAAAGAGTTGCCTTCATTTGGTATAGCCACTAAAGACTTGGCAGTATTATGTTTGTTTTGATTACTTGAGAATTGTTTTGGTTTATTGTCACAATTGTCATGTTTATGGCGATAAACGGTCTCCAATACATCAGCGCGACCTTTAAGGAAACTGAAGAAATCATTAAGCGAAAGTATGTCACTCAAACTATTTCTATGTTCTTCCCACTTGAAATAAGTACTACTATTTAATTTACCTGCAATAATATATATAACTAAAACATCCCATTTGTCAGTAGGCAGTCCAAGTGAATGGAGTGCGCGTAAGTTTTTAGTGACGTGGTCAATAACATATCTTAAAGACTTGTCATTTTCTTGAACGGAATTAATGTTGAACAAAGACTTGAGATGGTTATTTATCAATTGACGCTTATTGTCGTAACGTTCGCATAAAAGTTTCCATGCTTCGGAATAATTACTATGAGAAACTTCCAAATTAGCGATCACTCGAGCGGCTTCTCCATCGAGATATGATTGTAAATAATGATATTTATGAATTCTTTCGATCTTGGCATTGTTGTGAACTAGCGAAACAAATGTTTCCTTAAATTCCAACCACTTAAAATACGTACCGTCGAAGTTTGGAATTTTAATTACTGGTAAGTAACTTAAAACCTAACGCATTACAACTGTGATCGTTATGATGACACGTAGCCATAGAAGATTTAATTTGAGAATTATTGTCATCTGTTTGAACTATTGAATATTTTTTAATCAAACTTTGAGCTAACGCAATACAATGGTAGAAATCGTTTTCTATTAAATCTCTAGTAACTAACTCGCTACTTTGAATATCTGTGTTATTAATTTCTATCAGATTCTGCACCTCATCAAATTCAATGAACAATGCCTCAATTTTTGATAGCTTCAATGCGAGTTTACTTATTTCTAGTTCAGAAATGGATTCTAATAAAACTAAACTATCGAGACTTATCTTAAATTTCGTTACGCGTCCTCTAATAGAACCGCGTTTGCTTATTAGTTCCTTCAACTTTGATGGTTCAGACATTGTAATAAACTCGTAATGAGCTAACACAAACAGATGTTAATAGATAACGAAATAGGTATATAGCATACGATACGCTCCTCGCTTTGTTGATCAGCTGGTGCCCGCGGCTCACGTAGACTGCATACAGCGGTGAGCTATGCAGGTGGGTGAGTCGCGCCGGCCGGCAGTCGCCCTCACCAGTCAGATAACAGCGATGCGCAAACGATGCCGTGTCGCAAGTCACAACGCACGATCCCTGGAATAGATCAATTCCGTGTGTCTTAGTAAACTGATAATAACAACTAATTACTCGTATGACGAAACGACGACGGTTTGTAAGTTTATAGTTAAACTCGGGAGGTATATACTATGTAAGTGATATCAAGATTGAATGGAGTGTTGCGAGTATAAGGATAAAGAATCAATAATAGTAGAATACTTTTATAAAATTGAGTTACGGGACGAAAAATATTAAGTCGTACTGTAGTTAAATGTGCATTAATAATTTAAGATGGCGGTAGGTCGAAAAGTGAAATTAATTAGGCTAATTTGTGCTTTGCCTATCCTATTTAGACCTCTTTCGATAGCAATTATGGTTAGGCACAATAGACACAAATATAAATTAGGAACTTCACTTGACTTCGAGAAACTTAACCCGCTAAATGCACAGACTGAATGATAACACATTTGGTAGGTATGTTAGTAAGATGGAACGGGCTCACTTTAAATAGGCAGACTGCTAATCCCAGCAGTCCCTTTGTAGGCAGGAGCACGTAGATAGGTGGATAGTGATTCCTCTGGCTCGTTGTAAGGACGGACTTGGCTTGATCGGAGTTTCGTAGTCCCCGCAGAGCTCCCAGATGGCAAGGTGCTCGACCCGGGTAGATGTAGGATGCTAGCCAGCAGGCACGGCGAGTTTGGATTCTCAACACAGCCTTCCGTACTGGTAGATTTCGTCCGGTGTCGACGATGTCCTTCGAGTGCCCTTGATACGGGAACAATCTGAGTGGCTATTTAGCTTCGATCCGATGATTGTAGGTCCTGTCACGGTCGCCAATTTTGTTTATGATAAATTAAACAAAGAATTTTGTAGAAATAAGTAGGTTTAATAAAGACCTTACAATCCTTTTTTTTTATAATTTTAAACGAGCAACGTACAGAGTTGTATGAATGATTTTGAACGAACGAATAGAATGAAGTAGATTGAAGAATGGAAGTTTAAGAATGAACGGCGAATGTGTCGTAGACAACCTCTTCCTACGAAAAAAAAAACACCAATAGTTTTAATTATATTTTTTCCAAAAAATTGCCACTAGGCGTTTAGACGTGATTCTCGTTTTAAAATCAGCTACCCAGGGGTATCTGCACCTTAAACTGAAACATACTAAGGTACCCCCAATTCAATTCCAGCTCCGATCATCGCGTTTCTATTGCCCAATAAACGATAGGTACGATCCACGATCCGTATGCAGCAGTCATCTTTTACCGTTTGTAGATTAGAAAATTCAATTTGCTACAGGGTTTCCCTGTCCGGCAAACATGTGAGGTAAGATCGAGAGCGTACTTCACGAATGCGAGTGTAATCGATATTTAAAAACGATACCAATTGTATACATCTGCATTTTGATATCGAAATAATTTTTCAATTTTGTGTTGAGTGCTAAATTCGAGAATATTTTTGCTATAAATAGAACGCGTTATGCGTATTGATTAGGGAAATTATAGACTTTAAAAAATCTGGTTGTATTCAGTTTGGATTCAACGATACACTCATAAATATAGTTTATATTTCCATGGATATACTCAACGCTATTCCACAGTTACATTCAACTTATTCAACAAATTCAGTCTTAGTATTTTACTACAAGTTAACTGTTATAATATTCAGTAACAAGTTACAAATCATTACTTTCTTTTTGTGTTTGACAGTGAGTCAGTAAGTGACATCTACCAATTTGCACTGGTCCTGCGAATTTAGCCCACAGTGAATTAGCCCACACTTTCTCACATACCGGAGATCTATGTCCCACCAGTAGGAACATTCGGCCGTTTATACAAAAAATATTTATAATTACGATATTGAACGGTTTTTTGGTAGGCAATACTGCAAAATGCAATGTATTGGACGGTTCAATAGATTTGACGAACGTGACACCATTTCCTGAATACAATTTTATCCCTGCACATTATAAAAGCGATCACGTAACTTCTCTTCTGAGTACAATTTAATTCGTTATTGGACTAATCTTAAAATTAATATTCGTGACGCATTTGTTTTGAAAATTCGTCCCAGAAATTAACGCGGAAGAAAGAAAGAAAGAAAGAAAAATATTTTTAATTGTCACAAAACGACATATAATATAAATACATGCTTATGCTAAACTCTTAACAGTAGTATTAGTAGTACTTAAAGTAAGTTAGTAAAAACGAGAAATAAATAAAACGATAAGAACATTTACATACCTACATTTTGCATAAAAACAGAAAAGTAATAGGGTGAAAAAGATACCAGGCAGATGCATGTCGTGATTGTGGCAAGAAGGCTTCCACTCTGCATAATGCTGTGCCGTGGGGGACCCAAAGCACTGCGCTGATTTTCAGTGGTCGCCTAGAACGACGACGAAGACGTTGCATACGAGTAGAACTGGGACAACATATTGTTTACTTTGGCGAGCACTTCGGAGAAGAAAATTGTGTTAAAAAGAATAAAGTTAATTATTATTACTACCTACGAGCCTACGTTTTCCTACTGCAGGGCAATGACCTCCCTTCTCTCCTTCCTCTTTTTCCTATCTCATGCGATCATAACAAATTTCAATTAAATAAATATTGTTGTTTCTAAGACACGTTTTCGTAGATACTTTGATAGCCGTTAATACTACTACTCTATCTATCACGTAAAAAATACGCTATTTTTAACTATGTTCAGAGTTAATTCCTGTTAATTCTTATATATTCTATTTATTATCAAATGACACGCCTATGAGCTCCATTCGCCCTGACAATCGATGTCATTGAGTACAATCTAAATACGAATACCACCTTAAATTAGATCCAGCCAGTAACAGCTGCTCAACTTGTATCAAGCGCAAGTTCGATCGTGCATGGAGTACTGTTCTCATCTCTGGGACGGATCTGCCAAATCTGTTATGTTGTACTGGAGTCGATCGAAAAGCGGGCCAAGAAACTCATCGGTAATGAGGCACTGGTCAAGTCAGAGCTCCAGAGCCTTGAACATCGTCGCCGAGTTGCCAGTTTGTCGGTATTTTATCGGCTACATTTCGGGTAGTGTGCGATGTAATTACATAATTTAGTTCCGCCCAGCCCGTTCCATCATCGGACTACCAGACGTACGGCGATGCGTCATAGGTACATGGTGGACATCCCACCCATACGCACAAAACGTTTTGGGGACACTTTTATGCGTACAGCTAAAGAGTGGAATTCCCTGCCGGAATCTGTGTTTCCCGATAGCTACAATCTAGGGGTCTTTAAGTCAAGAGTGAATGGGTTTCTTCTAGGCAAGCGTGCTCATCGTTCACCATCGTTCACCCAATAAAAAGTTCTGGGTAACACACATAAAAAAAAAAATACAATCGAATTGATAACCTCCTCCTTTTTTGCGAAGTCGGTTAAAAATACATAACAATTTTCGAAATAAACAGAATATTTATTGGTTTTCGATCTATTTAAACACATTTAATTAAACGATTAGGTACCATGTTAATCAGTTGTTAATTTAAACGTAGGTAATCATTGTTAACAAACGTAATTAAAACTATTTACAAATTATAGTTTAGTTGCAAAATTATTACTATTTCTATTTTAAATGAAAAAAATATATATGGCCGTTGCTTCCCATTCGACTACTCTGAGAAGAATCAACGAAACAAAGTCAGAGTTCAAAGTCTCTTTTGAAGTCCAGACGTTATCTTGGTCTCTCATCAACCCTACAGATTTTTCAATAATCCTATTCATTCTACGCCATAAATAATAATCTACTTCCTCAAATACACTACTTAATGAAGCCTAACCCTAAACATGCCAGGAATATAATCACTCGAGACTCCAGAGTGATTCCAAGCGTAGTTACGTCTAGCAAGTTAAGGAATTATTAATTGACCATTATTAACAGATGTTGTTTGCTGCCATTATCGTAATAATAATGGTGTATTAAATTTGCCTTTAAACTGCGAAATGTATTTTCCATGAGTTATAGATCCATGTTTTTTGTGCACTGTTGACTTGCACAGTATTTAATAATGTAAAAATAAAAAAATCCAAGGTTCCGCTACTCCCAAGATAATTCACTGTACCAGAAGACCAGTGTCTTCCGCAACCACTCTGTAACAGCGGATTAACACTATTTCTTTCGTAATAATTTATCACATAGGTATTTGCAACCACTTTCTGATTTTCATTAAAAGCATCCAGGTTTGGGAAGTTTTGTGCTTGTTGATGTAATACAATTTTCGATCTAATCTGGATCGAAAATACATCGTGTTTTAGGACATATTTTTAACATTTATCTATGTCACTATAGATTTTGATTAATCCTTTGAAATCCAGTGCTTTACAAAATCAGCGTTGCACGTTGCACGACGTTGTTCATCCGTGCTCTGTTTAGAACCGCCTTCGATCCGTCCTCGCTGCCGAGGCCCGTCGCGACGCCCCCGCCAAGATATACAAGCCAGCCCGTGCAATGCTGTGCCGTAGTTAAATTCTAGTTAGTTAATTGGAGTTTCTTGTCCGTTCTTCTCCACGTAGGCTTATTCCAAACGGATGGTAGAATCACTTTATTAAGATCCAGCCATAGTTGTCCCCCCAGCGACGCCCTGAGCCGAGGTTCGACCCCACAGGGGGTAGCCCTCAGCGTTGTCGCTTAGGATTAGAAATTTGTGCCTGGCTGGAGGCTATATAGCTTAGTCTCCAGAGGGAAGCCCGGTTAAGTAGTTGTCAGTCACTTTGACCGAACTACGAGAAGCCAAAGAGAAAAAAAAAAAATCTGTTTAGATCTTTTATACCTATATTAATTTCTTACTTTCTTTGTCAAAGTTGTAATTTTAATAAGGCTTCTAACTTATGAGAAAATCTTAAATGTTTCCCTCTCCCTACAAGTTTACGACAAGATTTTTATAATATTTTCAGATTAAAAAAATATATAGGTAATCCTATTTACAAACAGCTACCTAATCTCCATTTATTTATCTCAAAACAATTCAATAAACTTATTGCCCTAGTCTGGGTAAACTCAAATGTTTAGCTTTCAGTCAAAAGACCTCAGTAATTGGTTGCAGTGATGAACTTAGGAACCGCAGTCAAGGCATCTGTATCTCAAGCGACCACAATGAAATAATTTTGTTAAGTCTCCACAGCTTGGATTATATAGTAATTACTGTTGTTAATTTGATTGTGAAGGTCGGTTCTGCTTAGTTCGCGCCCCTTAAGTACCATTATTTGCTTGCCAGTATTTTTTTTTTTATTACCGAGGTAGAAAAGATTGCTACGGCATGGCGCGTAATGATTGCAATCTCAGCGGTTTATGTGTTGTTTACGATACGGAAATAAAACGATCATTGTACCTAGCCTTTTCCCAAATATATTGGGATTGGCCTATTTAACCTGCATAACCCATTACCCAGGTAAAACGATAACCTTTAGCAGGACTGGTTTCTAAGTTCCTTGCTACTGTCTACTCGTAACGACTGCCAAAGATCTACAAATGACAATCAAGGAACCAGCGGCTTAACGTGCTTTCCGAGGATTTACTCCATGGAGATATGTGAATAAACATTGTTTATTTAAAAAAATCAAATGCCCCAATGACATTTACGTAAAGACATCCTGTATAATATAAACAGAATAAAGATCATTAACCGTTTAAGCTTCGCGGTGCAAAAACACACGTCGGTCAATTTATCGGGATTCAGAAGTTACGTAATACTGCTGCAAAAGTGACGGCAATTAAATGGGACTGGCATTAATTCGAATAATTGCTGCTCAACCGCTGTGCACGCCAAAATATTAACTCGCGAGATGTTATTCGGTGACTATAATTGTTTGGTCTGTTTGAGCTCGTTAGAAGTGCGGCAGTCGTGTTGTAGATGGCCATTAAGTAATTGTCTTGTTGAGCTTTAGAGGAAGCATTGTGCTGTTTTGTATAAATAATGAAACTTGCCTTGACACGCTGCCGCATGTCTAGATATCAGCAGCAGCCGCAGCTTGGTTTTCTGGTATTCAAAGTTTGTCAAAATCTTCTTAATTTTTCAACAAATTAATTGCCTGGAGTATCAGCTCATGACCTTTTCATTTAAATGTCCTTTTTTGTCTGCTTATAACAACACTCTGTAAAGTAGATAGGTAGGTCCGTAGGTAACATGTTCTTTGGGAAGGACCGTTTTGATTAGCGACCAAAAACCAATATCCAAAACAAGCTCCAGAATTACACGTGCGTTAAACCAAACAGGTAGAATAACCGACCAAAATTCCGAACAAAAACAATACATAGGCCTCTAACAACATATTTATAAAAGCCCCGTTTGCACATACATTGACCGTAAGCATGTTTCGAGAACGTTCCCCGAGTACTAGCCCGTGACTGGTACAAAAAGCTTGAAATCTGGAGCACAACAATTTTTAAAACTTTTCCCCGCAAATATCTTCTTTGTGAGCGGGATCAGCGAGTTGAGCGTGGGATTTTTATTGAGAAACTACGGTTAGTTTGCTTGCGTATTGTTTCTTTTTTAAAAGTTTCCCTTTGAGACTTGTATCAATATATTCAGGTTTGTAGCGATCTCGCGAGATCCGCGGAATCTGTACTTAAGATAAATATTCAAAAATCTATCGCCAAAATCCCCTTGATGGAAAACAGTAACGACATCGACTCAGGGCTTTTTGAATTAGTCTCACTGTGAGAACTAACAAGCTTGGGGAATTTATTTTATGTTACACAAAAAATATACATAACTAAAATATCGCTAACAACGTATGGCTTCATCTCGATTCATATAAGTGTACATATTTTATCTTTTCTACAAGTATATACTAGAAAAATGTCTTTTATCTATACTAATATTATAAGGAGGAAAGATTTTTTTGTTTGTTTGTACTGAATAGGCTCCGAAACTACTGGACAAATTTAAAAAAATCATAATTTATTAAGGCCAGTTTTTATTTGGAAGATCGCGAATAGTTTGTTTAACATTGTGCCAATTGCCGTATGGTGACGGACGTAAAGAATTTCACCATCCTGTATCTGCCCGTAGTTGTGGTGAGAGGCGACTTAGGGAAACACCAGAGAATGGGCAGCAGCGTTCTCTGTGCACTTTAAGAACAAACTGCGATCGCCAACTCGCCTGCAAAGCGTGGCGATTACGACAAACCCCCCAAACCAAAATGAATAGCAAAACAAAAAAAACGGTCCCAAATGCCCGGCAGCCCGTCTAACCTCGACTACGGTAGCGGTCGAGGCGATGGCATGGCAAGGGGTGCGATGAATCCCCGGAGTAGACTCGGTTACCCCAATAAACACCGACGACTGGGCCTGGCAACGTATAACACGCGAACACTCCGGACCGACGAGAAGATAGCCGAATTCGAGGAAGAATTGAGCAGGTTACGATGGAGTATTATAGGGTTTTCTGAAGTCCGAAGAGAGACGGAGGACTTGATATCCGGCAACTTGCTCTATGTCCGAGAGGGTGATGTCGGGTTTATCGTCCACAAGTCGGACCCGCCGTACAGATAGAAACAAAACGCTCTCTGATCCTACTCTCAAGCTCATGAAGGAGAGGTGATCCTGCAGTCTTCAGACGATGCGCCGAAATACCGGCAGCTAAATAGACGGATCTCAAAGTCCTTGAACAGCGACCTCCGCCGCTTTAATACCGAAAGTATTAAAGACGCGAGTAAACGGAATAAGGAATCCAAGGTCTTTGCAAGAGATCTGACTATTGAGCGGAGCCAGTTCACGAAACTGAAGACCGATGATGGCAGGATCGTATCCGCCAAACCGGTGCTACTGAGGGAGAGCGATAGATTCTATGGGCAGTTGTACACGTAAACCAGTAAACCCGTCGCGAATCTAGCAAATTACCCTAGAGCTAGATGATCCGACACTATGCCGAAGACATTCCGGACGTCAGCCTGTACGAGATTAGGCCATCTTAATCTCGTACAGGCTGACGTCCGGAATGTCTCTGAAACATCTTAAAAACAACAAGGCACCAGGTGATGACGGAATTACGGCCGAACTCCTGAAGGCGGGTGGAAAACCAGTACTTAAGGCCCTTTAGAAGCTGTTTTATTCCGTCATACTTGAGAGAAAACTTCTTCAAGCGCACGATTTCCAGTCGCCCGAACAAGCCGGATTCCGTAAAGGCTTCAGCTCCATAGACCACATACATACGCTGTGACAGGTTATACAGCAGACCGAAGAGTACAAACTCTCTGTTTAGCGTTTGTGGACTACGAGGAAGCCTTCGATTCGATCGAGACTTGGGCTGTACTGCAGTCTCTCCAACGGTGCCAAATCGACTACCGGTACATCGAGGTATTGAAGTGTTTGTACAAAAACGCTACCATGTCAGTTCGACTTCAGGATCAAACCTCGGAACCCGTCCTTCTGCAGCGAGATGTGAAACAGGGAGACGTCATATCTCCGAAACTGTTCACCGCTGCACTGGAGGATGTCTTCAAGGTTCTGGACTGGAGAGGGCCAGGCATCAACGTTAATGGCGAGTACATCACTCAGCTTCGGTTTGCCAACAATATAGTGGTTATGACTGAGACCATGGAGAACATCAGTACAATGCTCGATGACCTCAGTAGAGCTTCCGAAAGAATGGGTCTTAGGGTGAATATGGACAAAATCAAGGTAATGTTGATTGCCCATGTTATACCCACTCCTATCAAGGTCGGAGACTCTACACTTGAAGTTGTGGGTGACTATGTCTACCTGGGACAAACGACCCAGTTGGGTAAAGCCAAATTCGAGAAAGTGGTCAACCGTCGAATCCGACTCGGCTGGGCAGCGTTCGGAAAGTTGCGTGGTATCTTCTCGTCCAACTTACCAGTGTTTGTTACCGTATGAGACGTGGTCGCTTACAATGGGCCTCATCAGAAAGCTTACAGTCACTCAAAGGGCAATGGAGAAGGCTATGCTCGGCCTTTCCTTGCGAGATCAAATCAGAAATGTAGAGATCCGCAACAGTACCAGGGTGACCGACAGAGCCCGAAGAATTTCCAAACTTATGTGGCAGTGGGCAGGGCACATTGCTTGCAGAAGGGATGGTTGATGGGGCAGAAAGGTTCTGGAGTGGCGACCGCGAACCAGGTGGACCGATGACCTGATGAAGGTTGCGGGGATCCGCTGGTTGCGGGACGCACGAGACCGGTCAATATGGCGACGCTTGGGGGAGGCCTATGTCCAGCAGTGGACGTCTTTCGGCTGATATTATGATGATGATGATGTGGCAATTGCCAGTTACCTACGAAAAATATGTTATTGAGTTGTGAATTCAAATTTTGTTTTATTTTCAAAAGATTATAAATCCGAAAATCAATCTGTGACAGTGAACCACCAGATTACTTAAACGTGGCTAGAGGTTGAAAGGCCAACTAATTATTTATTTTATTTATAGTTAAAGATCTTAGATTTTAGTTGTTCTCAGCTCATGAATCAAACGCCTGCTGCGATTTATCTGTCAAAAAGACCATTTCAATTAATTTCAAAATTCGTTTATTACAAGCAAATACTTTTTACACTCCCAAATTCTGCCTTTTGCTCGTAAAAAATTGTAAGACATCGTCAGATTAACAACTTCGTCGCGTTCTATAAAATTGAGTCAACGGCTCCTATAAAAAGAAAAGACAATTTTTTAAATTGTTCAAAATTATTTTGTTTTTATTCAAAGGCGCTATTACTAGGCTTTAGATTTAGCGGATGAGATTACATTGCTTGAATTAAAAAGCCTGTTTTGGCATTTTTCACTAGGTTTTTTTTATAGAAAGTTAACCTACCTACGTTTTTCGAAAATTATGCTCATCATCTGCTTAGCTTTTTCCCATCCATATCGGGGGCTGCTTCCATTCTAACTGGATACAGCTGAATATATATAGTTCAACACAAATGTGCGCGCGGTGCCATGTGTGCGTGCGCTTGTAATTATACGTTATACATTTGTGTGGCAGTGATGCGGCTGTCACCGTCTGAGGTCACATCCTTACCCACACATAGTGCCACGCGCAAAGATGAGTTAAACTATTTATACCTCGATTTTAAATGGAGCCACAGCCTGTCAACTGTAACGACTGTCAAATGATAGCCAGGACCAACGGCATAGCGTGCTTTCCGCGGTATCTGTCTCGTTTTGTATCCGTTTCGTATTTGCTATGAGTATGAATGTCCTGGTCAGTACGCTACATTTCGTTATACATTAAATCTACAAAAATTAAAACAGTTGCACGTGTCAGACAACTATGAATCATTATTTAGTTATAAACCCAATTTTGTATTCATCGTCGTAAGCAAAGTACTTAATCAAATAAAAACAATAACAGTTTTGATGAATTGATGAATTTGTATGAAGGAAACTAGTTGTATTCAAATGAATAATAATATTTTTGTTGTTTGTAGTTTGTTTAATAGAGAGCCTTTTTTTGTGGAAAAGCTCGCTCCACTATTCTCAACCACTGCAACTCCTAAAAGACAGAATCAACAGTAGTGACCACAAGAAACGCGTTGAAGCGACAAGTCTCAGAAAATTATATATTCAGCAGTATTCGAGCCCGCAGCGAAATTAATCAGAAAAAAAACAGTGGAGTAGTACAAACGATAGTGAGCCAAAATGACTTAGCCCAGATATCAAAATCGAGTAAAAATCAAATCGTCAAATTTAATGAATCTTGAATGCTACTTGATTCAATTTGCGCTAGGTCTTACATAAACCGTGATAATGTATGAAAAGTCCAGTTTTTTTTTATTTTAGCGATGAACTTTGTGCTGCGTATTTACGCTTGTTTATCTGGCTTTTCCATCACTAAATCAAGACTCCCGCAGATATGTGCGACACGATGATGCGTCAACTTATTTCATAGAATGTCATCTAAAACTGTTCTACAGATAGAGTAATTTTCACAAAGTTGTCGCATATTTGTAAAAACGACGTGTCGCGCCTGTCTGCATGAGCTTTCATATCTCTTACCGAGTTCCTATTTAATTAAATGTAACGTTGTAATTGTCCTCCCAAGCATACATACGAATAACACAAAAACTCTAAGAACAATATTTATATTTATATTATTAGTGTACAATGCTCACTACGACTGGAGCCAATTACACGGCCTCAAATGCAAGTAGCTGACAATCTTACTGGCCATAAAAATAAATGTCCCACATTTGCCCTTCACAGAACTACGGCGATGTGTAGAGGGAAAATACGCTTTAAAATACAAGCTTTTCATGGCAAGCCCACTTTTTTAAATGTAATTGATTGTATGAATCGAAACGCACAAACAGATTTTTCACTAGAAATCTAGAGTAATTTTAATCTTAATGTAATAAATAATTAATAAATTAATCTTAATCTAAGGTAATCTTTCAGGCGCTTAAAGTATTCATAAATTTGGACAACTTTCCAACCATGAAATTACGAACAAAAATCAGTTGATCACTACATTTCATGGAGTTAAGCGAATATGAAATGTACTGAACGAAGTGCTGCCTTTTTTATATTATCATTGCCCATAATGAGTATTTTTTATATATTTTTTAGGTTTTATTCTAATATTAGCCTGCCATTGGAAATAAAAGATTTTTGTATCGTTTTATAAAAATAGTTCATATATTTTTGGTTGATCGTACTTTCCCAAGACATAACTTTTTAAATTTTAGTTGTGGTCCCACAATACCACTCAAAAATAATATTGGATCTGAAGGGGGAATCTGGGACCGCGGTCCCGGTCCCGAAAGCCCCACGACCCCATTTTATCTTACCAATATTATAAAGAGGAAAGATTTTTTTGTTTGTTTGTACCGAATAGGCTCCGAAACTACTGGACCGATATAAAAAAATATTTAAGCCTATGGCAAACTACATTATTCCCAAGTAACATGGGCAATAATTTATTTCCAAAAAAACAGAGATCCTTATGAAAATTGCAATAATGTAACCCAAAGTAGCAATATTTTGCCTATAAAATTCATTATTTGGCGAGCGCTGAGAAAACTATTGATGATAGATGAAAAGTATGTACTACATGATTAAATTACTCATTATTAACTACAAAAAAGACTACTAGAGAATATATCTCACTATCATAGTTAAGACACAATAGCAGCTTTTGTGTTCTAAAATTTAATTAGATCGCCGGTAGAAACAAAAGTTGGTTACATTCGTACTGTAGTATTAATTCTTATTCAAATAAATAGTTTAACAAATTGGTAGGGTAGGTAGGGTAGGTGGGTATGTTGGTAGGTAGGGTAGGTGGGTATATAAGTAGGGTAGGGTAAATAGGGTATGTAGGATAGGGTAGGGTAGGTAGGTTGATCGGTAAGGCAGGTGAGTAAGTTGGTAGGTGGGTGGGTAGCTAGGTAGGTAGGGTAGATAGGTAGGTGGTAGGTAGGTTGATAGCCAGTTGACGGGAGTGAAGCCGCGGGGGTCAGCTATTTAATATATAAAAGAAGAAACTGGCTGACTTACTGACTGATCGATCACCGCACAGTCAAAACCACTAAGCCTAGAAGCATGAAATTTGGTAAAAAGGTTCCTCAAATGACGTATGGGAGCACTAAGAAAGGATTTTTGGAAATTCTACCCCTTAGGGGATTCCGTCGGCCAAAATTCTTGAAAATTGGCAAAAATAGCAATTTAAGTAAATGATAAAGGTTGCCATTATTAGTTTTTCGAAGCTGCTCCCAACTGATGATTTAGGGGATGTGAAGTTTGTATGGAAAAATCTGATTTCTTGGGTCAGTAAACAGTAAGTTAATAGTGTTTGTGCCAGGTTGAAACCTGAAATGTATTATTTTTAATTGAAATTAAGAATAATACATTTCAGGTTACGATACACAATTTTTATTGATTTAATACTAGCTTATTTTTGGTCGCCTTCACGATCATAAACGAAATAATGCGTACGAAGTCGCGGACGGAGTGCTAGTAAGAGATATATCAAATCCCTTTGCTTTGCTCTTCATACATCTATTCGTGCACGTACACCGGCTAGACCCACGCGTTAAGCGATAACTAGTATATCTCATCACCACTATATAATTCCCCCCGTTTTAATGACCTAAACTTGCAACTATTTTATCGTATACTACTGGCAATGTAAAAAGAGTTTCGTTAAGTGCACTAACTCACTAGCCGACCAGAACCGATCTAGTTCGTAAAGTACATACGTACATGCAAACTACAAACTTTTACTCCTCACGACGTACTAGCTACATGAAACTATGTATCGGTTTGGTTAGGGGTATTATGCATGGGTGATTAGGAAATCGAACCACTTTCCGTTGGTTTCACGAAAATGAGGTAATAGGAAAACTTGGGGGAGAATGTTGAGACGGATGTGTGGATGGACCAGAATGGACGACGTGAGAAAAAGTACACAGTTTCAAAGTGGAGCCAATGATAGAAAGAGAATTGTTTGTCTTGGTATGTATTCGTGATTAGGAGGACTGAAAGACTGAAAAAGTTGTGAACATAAATGATGGAAGAATGAGGGCGATCAAAGAAAAGATGTATGAATTGTGTGAGAAATGATATGAAAGAAAAGGTAGTCAGTGATATCGTGACTGTTGAAAGGACGTAATGAAAGCAGAAAATATGTAGCTTCGACCACAAGTGGCATACAAGGGTAGAAGTTGATGATTAGATAAAGACGGGCTTGGCAGGTAAAGTCCTTCAAGTGCGTTCATGACAACTTGACACGCGGATTCTAAATTCGATAACTAATTACATATTTATTTTATAAGGTTCAACAACAGTTGTTTACACTTAATTGAAACTAAAAATATTTACTTAAACTCCGACAGTGCAGTGCAACAATTACTTAAAGGTAAACACGACATTCATAATGACAAATAATCAAAAAGCTTACTTACATAGTCATAAGCACTAATTATTAATACAAGTGTTATTAAACAAAAATAGATAAAATCAATAAAATTGGTAAAACTTATAAATAATTGAAAACCATTGACAAAAAAATATAAAATTGGCTCAACATATTTCGAAATTGTGAATATCGATAAAATAAAATACAAGCATTTGATAAACGTGGTAAAAAAACAATAAATTACAATAACATGATTAAGGGGTACTCGATAAACACTACCATAAAATGAATAACAAAAATATAACCGTAAGAAACTGCTTAACTCACAAGTAAACAATTTGGACTCCTTTTCATCATCTATTTACAACGGAAAGCCGCAGCGTGACGCGCCCAGTTGGTTAGGACGTGCCTCGAAAATCTTTGAATTAGAAAGAAATTAATGAAGGCGGAGAAAACGAAAGTCATTCACCCCAGAAATGCAAAAACTGAAAGCTAACACGATGACTAACAAAATGCGTACACAAATCTAAACGAAAAACGTGACGTAAAAAAGGAAACGCCAAATCAATATTTTCAATATCCTGTAGGTATATTTTTAGAAAATACTTAGGGAAATATCAGAGATCACTTCTGGGCTCTTCAAAGGCGCCTGGCGGTCCTAAAGGGCATAATAATCTTTCGGGGTTCTTACTGCTATAGGCTTTTATTTGAGAAAATTTAATATTACGGCACATGTAGATGATATTTAGCGCTATTGAAAGGATAAAAGCGTCACAGTTATGTCTCTCAAATGGTGTCTCTAAGTGTATGTGTGGGAGTATTGATAAAAGGAATGGTCGTAATTGTTAAGCCCTTCTTCATATTTATGTAAATATTAAGAAGGGCTTAACAATTATGACCATTTATAGCGGCAGTAAACATTTACTTCCGCCAACTTCAACTTCCACTTAAATACGAGATTAACAAATGATTGATTGATGACAGTCAGAAAATTAATTTTAGAGAAAAGTATGAAAAATACTGTTAGATAAGTATATATTTTTTCAACATAACTCTGTATGTAGCTTACATTCAGCGTGATATCCATAACCCATACAGGCAAACTTTTCATTCATTGACATTTTTTCAGGGTATGAAAGTCCTCCTATTCCTACTCATGAATATAAAAAAAAATTGAAACTTGAAACTTCTCCACTGGCCTAAAAGTCACCTTGTATTCAAAGATAAGTCGAAAGATATCAATAGAGACAAGTGAACTATTACTCTAAAATGCAGTTTCCAGCTTTTTAGACTGTAATATAGTCATACTATTTATTTATCCACTATCACTACTCTGCATTACCATCTTGAATATTATATGGCAAGTAAGAATATTTTCACTTTGTGCATATCTAAGGAAGATGCATCCAATTTACAAAAGTTATGCACATACAACCTATCAATGCGAGTAAAGTAGAATCGCTTTGGGGATATAAAATTGATGTAGACTCAAGAGCTCTTCAAATGTACTGACAATTTCAAATATACATCCAACAGCGCAAAGATTCAAGACCTACACGTTTTCGGACGACGCTTACGGCAGTACCTTATAGAAGCGCAAAGGAAGCTAAATATGGTCACACTAAATGTCTCAATTATATAATATAACTAGCTTGCCGCCCGCGGCTTCGCCTGCGTGGACTAGGTACACGATTTCTGCTCTGCCCACTGCCACTTAAGTTTGGCAATTCTTCGGGCTATGACGTCTCAGAGCTAAATGTCATCACTGGTAAGTTGGACGAGAAGATACCGCGCAACTTCCCGAACGCTGCCCAGCCGAGTCGGATTCGACGGTTGACCTCTTTCTCGAAGTCGGACCTACCCAATTGGATCGTTTGTACCAGGTAGACATAGTCGACAACAACTTCGAGTGTAGCGTCTCCGACCTTGATAGGAGTGGGTGTAACATGGGCATTCAACATCACCTTGGTTTTGTCCATGTTCATCCTAAGACCCACTCTTTCGGAAGTTCTACTGAGATCATCGAGCATAGTACTGAAGTCCTCCATGGTCTCAGCTATAACCACTATATCGTCGGCAAACCGAAGATGAGTGATGTACTCGCCATTGACGTTGATGCCTGGCCCTCTCCAGTCCAGAACCTTGAAGACATCCTCCAGTTCAGCGGTAAACAGCTAGCAGCAACACCTTGCTGCAGAACTCGTGCTTCTGCAGCGATTTAAAATTCTTAGATACCTGTTTCTTTAATTGTATTGAAGATCATAAATACTAAATTTAAATTAATTTCGATTATAAACAATTAATTTTTCATACAAATTTTAACACCCCTCTTTATCCTTTTAAGGGATGAAATTCAAAAAATCCTTGAAGATATTTTTTATTAATTGATACTTAGAGGCTATATACATTTTTTTCTATTTGCATTTCTTTCATTTCAAATTAAAATGACAGAGTTGCACACAAACTTTCATCCCCTATTTCACCCCTTTACGGGATGAGTTTTGAAAAATACTTTATTAAGTGACACCTAAGGTATAAAATCAACATCCTCTCAAAATTTCAAACTTCTATCTCTATATCTATTCTATCTTAATAGTGGTTTAGGCTGTGCGTTGATATGTCAGTCGGGACATTGCCTTTTATATAATATACAATATCATATATATATATATATGTATATAGAATTTAGATATAGATAGATAGATATAGACTATGTACATATTCCTCACTATTTTTATCGGACACAAATTTATTTTATTTAAGTATACATACACACTTCACCTTGCAGTATAAAACTGATTTACATCCGTCACCTCACACATCAAGGTCGAGTTGAAAACCAGCGTCAAGCACTAATTATCTGGTATTTTTGGCGCAGCCGTGACCGTGAGGCACACTTTCCTGCTAACTTCTTACAACTTTTTTTTATTTGTATTTTATGTGATGTATATTATTATGTATCTAGTATATTGTGTGTCTGTGATAATAAATGTATTTCCTTTCTTTGATATATTGGAGCTTCAAAAGGCTTGGAACAATGTTAAACATTTACTCACTTACATTCAAATATAAACATATTTCACAGAGCATGTGAAAGAAAATAATAATATTCAGCGTAGCCTTTTCTCAACTATGTTGGTCTAGGCTTTCAGCCGGGGGTGATGTAAAGTGTGGTGGTTTTTAATCAGTAGTAATCTGACGGATCCCTCCGCCCACCCCACAGCGAACGACATCCAACTTCCTTTCTAACCTCCTCGACTGCCTATATTTTGATCTCCACATCAAGCAACTAGCTAACAGAGGCGGCTGTACTTTAAGTTCACTCGTGCACTGAACTGCCAGATTTAAAAAGGTTTAGAAATAAAATAAAAATGTTTAATAATATCTGATTAACGATCTATTCAATATTTACGAAATTATGACGAACAAATTTAAGCTCTTTGCTAAAGTAATAAGACGTATATTGCTGTAAAAATACTCCCCGTGCGCTAGGCTAAAGCGCACGGCGAGAGTTCATATAATTCTATGAGAAACAAGCGAAAACGCCTGGCGCGTGAGACAGAGATAGTTCAATAGAAAATGTACGGCGAAATATGACCATTCTCGTGCGCCGCACCAGCGAACCGAAGATTACCGAGAGCGGGCGAGGTTTGACGAACGAAATTTATCTTAGGGTCGAGTACCAACATTAAAAGTTGTACAACGACGTAACTAGATGGCGTTGGCGTCGAATTAGAAGTCGCTAGCGAGATGGTTTGCCGATTTACATAGGCTCCTGTGAATTTTAGCAAAGCTTACACAATTACCCAGTGAGACGGCAAAGTGCACTACCACTACTATGATCCACCAGCCGCCACTGCTAGCTAACATGTTACCTCTTGGCTTGGCAAGACTATTCGTAACGACTGTCAAAACTTTAACAGCAGAGAACAATGTCAGAGGCTCTAGATAAGTGTAATTCGATGTCAGCGATGGCGATGGTTGAAATAACAATATGTAAGGGATTGATCACATGACATTTCGATAGCGTTAAATATAGCATGTCACTTGTCTAGGGTCTCAGGACCATCGTGTGGCTGTAATTATGTCGCACATAAAAGAAAGAAAAACAAATGATGTCACGGTCGTGTGGCTCGACCACAGTAATGATTTACAACCCGTTTTGACAATTAAAATCTTCTTAAATGCAATCAATCAAGCAGTTTGTAGACCATTTATTAATTTCTCACCACAATAAACATTACAGACATTGTTACACTAATGGTACATGATATGTTTTAGTTTACTGTGGTAGACTGGTGCCTAAGCTAGACTTTAAGGGCCTATGTTTCAGGTCACCAAGTCTCCACCCTCTAGCAGTTCGATACATTTCATAATAATAAAAAAATAAAAACAACAATTTGAATTACGGGTTGAATAATAACTTTTAAAAGTCTGTAGCTCAAAATGGAGTATTCAATAAAGAAAATATAATATGGTAAAAATAGTATGGTGTGATGTAGTGTTTGTAAACATTTTTGTGAGAGTGTGAGTAAGTAGATGTGTTTCGTGTGTTAATAGATGTGTGTTCGTGAGTAATTAGATGTGTATCCTCACCCACACACGCACTCTCAGACATACGTTTGAGAGTGCGTTTGTGGGTGAGGATTTATTAGATAGCATTCGGTATACATTAAGTCACGGTGGTAAGTAGTTAGACCATGACTAATTTCTGGTCTTTTCATAGTAGTTAAGAATCAATAATCAACGTATAGGTATTGTTATGATTATGAAGATTTAAATTTGCCGCAGGAAAATAAAACCAACTAGATTTTAAAAAAATGCTTCATACTTAAAAATCAAGAACACAATAGACAATAACTGTCTTTATTACCTAAATATTCAAAAGCATTAAATAAAAATTTACAAATCAGTCATTCAAAACGTAAAGAACCGTTTTTCATATTTTTGCGTCGACAATAAAAACAATTACTTCGCCCGGGGCGTCGAAGTTCTTGACAAAATGACTGAAGTGTGATTGCGAATTATTTCTCGTTATTAATGTTTCTAAATGGACTTCATTTTGTAGATGAATCAAAGTCGCCTCAGGGCAATTGTCGTTATTTTTGAGGTGGCAAAACGCAAGATTGTTGTATTAACAGGGTTTTGAATATGAGTTCGTCAAATCAAATTAGAGGTTTGTTAAAACAATATTCTGCAATGGGTGTTTTTCTTTGACTGGATTGTGTCCGAAGACTACTGGACACATAATTATTATATTTTGTATTATATTTCCATATTCAACTTATTTTTCAGTAAATCGAACGTTTTGGGCGATTTTTTTTTAATATAATAATGGGTATAAGCCTTGAGGAACTCGTGACTAAATAATAACAGCCGCACGGGTCGATCACCAAGGTAAAGCAACGCTTGACGAGGTCGGTCAGTTTCCTCCGTGCCTCGGAAAGCACGTTAAGCCGTTGGTCTCGGCAATCATTTGAAGATCTTTGACAGTCGTTACGGGTAGTCAGAAGCTTGAGATCTGACACCAGTCTTGCCAAGGGGTACCGTGTTACCCAGTTACTGGGTTGTGGAGGTCAGATAGGCAGTCGCTCCATGTAAAACACTGGTACTTAGCTGAATCCGGTAAGACTGGAAGCCGAGCCCGAATATAGTTGGGAAAAAGGCTAGGCAAGATGATGAATAATGGGTATAAGCCGTGATTCCACGATGACGTGATGCACGAAATATTTACCAGCTTCAAAGAGTGCCTTGCTTCGTAGAATATCCAGTAAGAAGATTTTTTTTTCACAAAATAATTAATAATAACGATTAAAACCTTAAGGTCAAAAGAGATCTTTAACGAAAAGTTACATTTTCTTCTGATTAATACGAATTTATTATAATTACTTGGTTTGCTACACGATTGTTCAAAATCATTTTAGTCTGAAATTGATTTATTTTACATCATTTCCAGCATAAAATAATTCATTGGCATTGCAATGAATTATTTTATGCTGGAAATGATATTGGTCCATAAATATTAATGAAGCGCCACCAGCTGATTTTATTCAATTCCATCTTCACTTTGAACTGGAACAACTTCAAAGACAACGAAATCCTCTTTTGTTCGTAATCCAAACTTTCTGTTTACACAATCCGTAGAAGCATTACCATGAAAGAGCAGTTGTAACTTACCACCAGTTCGTAATAACACTTCGCTTATGGCAGCCTTTATTGGCAAGTTTAGCCAGTACGTGTTCTCGCATTCTTTAAGAGCCACTAACCCGTGAAGAGTTAACGTCTGAAACAGGTACCAACCCTATCTAAATCGGACGTGACTTTTTGTTCACTGAATATAAATTTTAGGTCATAAAGAAATCAGATCAGGTATTGAGTTGAAATAATGTAAGATGGCGATTAAGGCTAGGTTTGTTGAAAATCGATTGTCGTAGCTGTCTTTTTAGTTGTTTTTTTTTTGTAGTCTTTGTAAAAAACCGAAATAGTTCAATATCTATACTAACATAAGTCTCCAGCACGTGATAGAACTCGTTGTTCAATATTGGAGGATAACACAAAAACAAACGGTCAATTTGATTGAGAGATACCCGAGGGATCAATTTTCAATTATTTGTGTTACAAGCACGCGGCCATATTGTTGGATATTTGGCGGAAAAATGGTCTTGAAAAATGACTCCGCATTCCGGTCCCTCCCATCCAGCCTTTATTACATCAATATCCTGGGTCCTCGGCGTGGCTATTCATTTTAGGATAACGTGAGACTGGGCAGGTCTCAACGTTTTGATTAATCTGGATTTTGGTTATCCGCCCTATGTTTCAGAATGATTATAATTATAAATCAAAACTATTTTCTCTTTTACTTTTACGTGGAAACTTAGTTGTTTTACAAAATCCCTATTGAACTGAATGAAAAAATATTTGAGTCCTTCATCTCAATACGGGTTCAATAGAACTAAATAACAACGCTCTTAACTACTACTTCAACATGGAATTAATCAATAGCCATTTCCTCTATAACCGCAATAAATTTGATTATAACGGTATTCATTCTCATAGTCTATTCTACAAAATCCTTGGTCCAGTGCACAAAGGCTCAGAGCAAAACAGAATCCGTTAATAGATCTGGCGACGGGTCAATTTGTTACTGCCACAAGAGCGGTCTAGCTTCAACACCAGAATTCAGAGTTTTATTGGTTGGCTTATTCGTTCCGTCATTGCAAGATAAATAATATTTTTTTTAGAATGGACAGTTTAGTATGGTAGAACTACTTCATTCTGTTGCAACATCGTTAACGGGTTTTTAATTGACAATTTGTAACTGTCCTCGTTTGTTTTATAGGAGTTCCGCTCTTGTGTGTTTGTCTCAATTTACTTCTCTGTGGTTTTTGATATTATAAAATACTGCAGTTGATGGTAGAAGAAATGCAGAAGAAGATCAGTTTTTTGTAATAAAAGACTTTTAACAAAAAATCAAACCGACTTCCAAAACAAAACACTACAAAGCGAAAAATAACATTGTTTTTCCGAAGTCGGTGTCTTTTGTATACATGTGTTTTCCGTTATTTGAGACTTCGGGCTTCGGAGAAGAAAGTTATTTTTCGCTTTGTATTGTTTTTTTTTTGGAAGTCGGGTTGATTTATAGTTTAAAAGTTTTTTATTTTCCTTTTTTTTGTTAGCCAAAGTAATGTCTAATGACGATTCCAATAAGCCCAAACACGACTAAGATACATTGTTTTATTTCGGAGTTCCAGTGGCCATTGTGGTCTTCTTCATCAGTTCCACTTCACCAAATGATACTTTCTGAGTGCAAATATTGCAGTATTGATGAAAATACTAAAATCATTATTATATATGTAAGAGCGGGAGTACTCAGGGTTCTCAAATGATAACGATCAGACATCTTGTTAACACTTTTTATTACTCACACCAACAGTAATTTAACTTAATTTTATATGAAGATGTGCACAGTTCAAAATACAATTCAATATTGAGTTCTTTCGACTAGAACCAGCCTATTTATACGTTTAGACAAATGGCGTCACATAGCAACAACTACCGGTGACATAAGTTTATCAATTAATTTTAGATTTATGTTTGTAAAAATACAGTAATTGTGTACAATATTTGATTAGTGTTAGCGATCTTTATATTTAATTGAGCACACTAAGTGCTTTTTCTATGTTGGCAATAATTTGTTTGATATTTTTATGCTTGCAACAAAGATGGACTGTTTTTTGTCAGGTTGGTAAACGACAAGCTTGCACTTCTCGTTTCCCGCCCATTTCGAGAATATAAATATTGTAGCTCTTGCCATCAAAGGCAGTCTATTTTTGATCGAGGCTACATTAATAAGTATTAGGGTAAGTGCTTTATAAACTGTATTCTATAAACTGTGTTCTATAAACTATGTTCTATAAACCATGTTCTATAAATTATTTTCCATAAACTGTGTTCTGTGTGACTGTGTATTTGATATGAGAATACACTGGGTGAGTAAAACCTTTCTAAGCATTTTTATTTACATCGCCATCCCCGCCAAAATACCCACACAAGATTTTAGTCTTTTAAGTAAAAGCCGACATTAGTATTTAGTAACACTTTTTACAAATATTTTGAATGGATTTAGCTACCAATTGTTTTATTTGAATGAACTAACAGTCAGTGAACTACCTTCAATTTTTGATTTTTAAAATATTGCTCAAATAAAAAGAAATATTTACATTAACAATACTTAATTCGTGTTTCCGTTAAGTCATCTGCCTTTTTGAAGTTTAATTTCGTCTGTGGTACTATTTTCATTTAGCAGCGCTATCATATATGTATGCCTATAATATTTGAGTAGTTTCTTCGATTTCTCTAGGATCCCAACATCAGATCTTGGTTCCTTATCATGTCACTATCCTTGGGATATCTCCTTACCAACAAAAAATAATCATCAAAATCGGTTTATCGACGAAGTTATCCGCGAACACATAAAATATATATATATGTAGGAGGAAGGTTTATGACTAGTAATCTAGAACGGAGATGTATGACGCATGTGAACTTATTAATTCGGTTTTGTTTAATTGGCAACATTTAGCCCACGATTCAATCTCAGTTCGATTTTATTCGATTGACAACACTTTATTTGGCTTATGTCAAAATACTCGATTTTGATTGGATGTTAAAAGTGAACTTTGCCCGAGGTGTTCTTAAACCAATGAAAGCAGGGTAGCCAAGGATAATGGCGACCTGAGCGAGGTCGGCCGCCATGTTTGGTCGGAAAGAGTTAGAAAAAGGAACGCGCGGGAGCGCGTTTGCAAAAAGTTGAAAACAGAGTTGTGAAATAATTGAGAAGTAGCCTAAAGTGTGGCGTTAATAACTTGAAAGTGTGTTTTGTTGAGAGAAAGCGAAACGAATAGGTGGCCGAATTCGCTGCTTTGATAAGATTGGAACAAGGACTATCTCCAAATCGGCATAAGTTACCTGCTTTGTAGCATGCATATACCCACGAAAGCCCACAAGATCGAGTGTTTATCCAAGATAGCCCTCCTATTTGCGACATATATATATACACCGTGAAATTTAAGTGGTTGTTTTCCCGCGGCAGAACGACTTGCCTTTAGGAGTACTTTCGAAGCATAGAGTTAAAGTAAAAAAATAACGATGTTTTTATTTTAAAATAATTTAAAAAATATTCATCAACTCGAAAAAGTGAGTAACAATAGTAACTTGTAGGTACTAGGTACTACTCGCGTCACCACCGTATTATTCACCGTATTACCTAGTAATTGAGAAACCTCCTCCTTTTTGGGATGTCGGTAAAAATAAAATTTAAGAATGTGACTTAAAAATTGTTTGGCAATAGGTTGTCAAGGTATAGACATGTGTTGCGAAGTAATGAGGCAAAGCCCAAGTTTCGAGTTTGTGTAGGTAAAGGTCGAAGCAACGGTGGATAGACTGCGTGAAACATTATATGCCCTGGACATGTGGTGACTCCTAATTGAAAAGTATAGAATATGGAGGAAGAACATTCCACGCCGACCCAAAATAAATTGGGACAAAGATGATAATAGCAATAAACGGTGAAAACTTAATCTCTGACAAAGGCAAACGCAATTTCCTCTTCGCATATGCGGAGCGTAAAGTTTAACGTACACGTGGCAATGAGGCATAATGATCTAACGCCTTCCTAAGTATCTACCAAGTAAGTAACTTCGTCGAAATCGCTCGAATCAAATTATACGCTTGTTTGCAACTACAACAACCTTTACTACGTACTTAATTACACACTATTTAAACTTTGACGGCGGGGATCAAGCAGCTATTTTGGTTACGTTCTTAGCTGAAAGTTAAGGCACGTACTTACAGCAGGAACATTTATTTGATCATAAATTTAACTATTAGTGTAAATCGGTCAAATATATTGATTCGACCGATGATCTGGTGAATGATCTGGGAATCGACTGATTGCGAGACGCACAGGACCGGTCGTTGGGAAGACGTTTATGCCCACCGGTGGATATCTTTCGGCTGCGAAGATTATGATAATGAATTGAATCTATGGAGTGATACTTGTCTGTCTTATTCGCAGGAACATGTAAAGCTGACTATATTTTGAAATTTAGTCAAAGAACCTACTACAGTCAGTATACCTTTACAAAAGCAGATTGATTTGGTTTGCAATCTAATTGATCCATAAAAATAAGGTATTTTGAAACCTCCTTATTAAAGACCGACCCCAATAACTATTATACTGAAATTTGTCTTATTAGACTTACCATTTGTAACATCAGGCAAAAAGTGAGTTTCGGTAACGACCAGCTGTTCGCAGTCCGTACTCTGGTCCTTTGTTGCGGAAACGGCAAATTGTATAAAAACAATACAAAAACGGCCCAAAATTGTTTCAGTATTTATTTCCGGATACCCCAGCGTTAAGTACCGTGCATAGCGACGTTTTTTTCAATGCATCGTGCTTTTGTACTTTGAAAATATTTACTTAAATAAAGGAACAATTTCATGATGGATTCGTTTATCATTGAATTTACAGGTGAATGAGCGGCAATTGAGAGTTATTCTGTTTTGTTTATCTAATATGGGGTGCCTGTTTGCCAGACACTCAGGCCTAAACCGTCACAATGGACGCTTAATTGTATCAAATCACATTGTATTGTTGGAATAAACAAATTATTATTATGATGTGAAAATATTTGCAAAATATTTAGGAACCAACTTTGAGATATTTGGATGTATTATTGAACTTAACTTAGGTTTATCGTGGTTTTCACTAAACATAACAGCGATTCGACATTAAACAAGGCTCGCCGAGGTGCCGTGCCATGGATGGGTGACGATTCTTAAGGGTACACTAGTCGACGGCACGAACTATTTTGTGCGCGGGGTTAAAATGCATTTTATATCAACCGACAACACGTGCGGAAGAGATAGATGCTGTGATGAGCAATTGTAAGCTAGTTCGCGTACGAATACACACTTTTGCAAATTTGTAGTGAAACGGATAATGATTTAGGACGAAACCGAGCGCGCGAAATTTTATAAACAGACCTTTGGCAGTCTAGATATCATGAAAAAACGACTAAATCTATCTGTTCAAAATAAAATTATATTCATTGTTGAACTAATAATCTATCCCTGTATGGAGGCCGTTTTGCAATTTTCCGTCTTCTTATGGTACTTATTTACGCCGTTAAAATTAGTGTCGAAATGTGGAACTTTCGACGCTCATAACTTTCAATTATTATTTTTTTACTTTTTCGCTTCCAATACAGGGCTAGATAATGATGAGACAAATTGATATCACTTTTTATTTTGAACGTACATTGTGAAACAGTGGAATAATCCCTAGACTACGTTTGTATGGAAAAAATTTCGACTAGTGTAAACTTAACATACCAACACAGTAGTCTTGGAATGTCCGTGCCTCGGAAATCACTTGTCTCGAAAAATTGCCACCCAGCCTTGTTGGTCCTGACTGTCTTTGTAGATCTTTGACGGTCGTTACAAATAGGCAGAAGCCTTAAATCTGACACCATTCTTGCCTAGGAGTATTATGTTACCCAATTAGTACAACGGTTTTGTCAATGTCCCTCTGCAATCACCGCATTTCCGAATACAAACGAATGGTAAATGCCATGTCCATCAATTATAAGATTTGCTGTACTTTATTGTAGTTTAGTTTTGATTTCTATGTGAACTATATAGAGCTGTAAAACTATTTTCCTTTAGCAGCTTTCCTTCCATTTTTTAAATAAATTACATTAAGTTAAAAGACTATTAACAACTCTACATACTTCCAAGTTGATTGTGAGCGTCCGGTCTTCACCACGTGCAAAGGGCAACTGATAGAAATCCGACGACTAAACTATCGAAACATGAAGATTGCTGAGGGATATTAAAAAAAATGTTGCTGGGTTTTTTTTTGCGGTGGGAATCATCCAATGACTTCTCCCGCTCTGGGTGAGACGGGAGGGCGTGCCAGACTTTTACTGACTAAAACCCACCCGTGTTCCTTCAGTTGCTTGAGCCAGGGCCGCGGTAACTCTTTTTCAAATTGTTCCGCGACCCAGACAGGCATCAGCCCTCGCGGACCCCGTCAGTTTTGCTGACATCTCTTTGAGGCCCGCGTGGAACACAACGCGTCGTCGACTCGGGCCTGGTCCTTGTCAGACGGCAAGCTACCCATTACTCACCGTCCGCAAGCCCGCCCCTACGATGGCCGGGAATCGGCTTGTGACTGCCGACGCCCAGGGCGTCTCCTGCGATGGCTAGGGGCGTCTCCGTTGCGTCTCCCTCACGCACCATAATTTAGTTAGTAAAGAGGCAGATTGATTAATTTATTGAACTTAACTTATATATACATATCATTGAAGAGAGATTAATTACAAAGTTATGAAATTGCGATCAGGTGATGGTTTTAATACAGTGTGACTTTTCTTCCAAGAGCTTTTAATAAAAGTTTTCTTAGCTAACAAACTTAAATTCAGTTTGTGCCAATCAAGTCGAGATTCCGGGACTACATTAATCATCTTAACGACATCGTAACTCTCGTGGAAGTTATATTTGATGGTCTGTTTTATTTTGGTCTGCTTCAGATTTTTAGAACACTTCGTTCTTCCACTACTTATCATGTCAGAAAGCGTCTTCTTCAGTTACGGTCAATAGACCGGAATGAAGATATAGAAACTTCTTTTAATGATAAAAAAAATATTGGTTTCCTTTTCTAGAGATTACACAGTTTTGCTATAATAGTTTTTGGAATAAGAACGTGTTAGAATTTGAAGTATGTGTGACGTCATTAAATCATGAATTTTAATTTTTCAAGTGACAATGGTTTGCTATATAATACATACCTGTCATATTTATCAAGCGCCTACCGACAAATGTTTAAGTACCGACCTAAATTATTATTGTGTTGTCAACTACCTACAAATGTAAAAGAGTACCCACCTAAGTAAATATTGTTGTGTACAGGAAATAACTCTTAAACTTGTATTAATCTACATTGATGATATTACTATAAATTATTACGTAATTTGTAATGATTATTGTGATGTATCCTGGATTTTATATTGCTATAATAGTATTAAAAGTCCTTTGAAACAATTGGTACAATACTGTCTGTTAGTATCAATATTCTTTCGAATATTGATTAAGAATGACTAAAGAGATGTTATTAAATTCCTTAATTGTCTTGTTACGTTTTAAAATGGATTCATTACATGATAATTTATTATTTTTCATCTAATTGTGAGATTATTTAAAGCAATATAGAAAATGGCGGGATACCGCGCCATTTTCTCATATTGGACGTATTGAGACGCTGATAGACCCGAGTTTATAAAATATTGTGTAATGGATAAGCTGACTTACTTTTCTGTGAACTACAAGCCAGTACAGGCCAGATATATTATTATATTTCCTGTATCATTAATAATTGGTGTAAGATCGACTACACAAGGCTAACGTAAGTTATTTGATATTATAACTTTATTATTGCTAATGGTTGTGTTGAAACTGTATCTATATCATATTATGGTCTTTAGTCCTAATATGTTATATTGATTTAAGTGATAGTCTTATGTCCTTTGCCTTATCCATGTTATTTTGTTTCTATAATATTGTAAATACTTTGTGGTTGTAAAAGATATCGATAAATACTATGAAAGAGCTTCCGTGGGGTTTCTTGCCCTTCTTCCACACGAGAACTAGGTCTAGCGAATGGGCAGTAAGCTCGATGAGCCTTCTAAATGTAGATTAATTGACAAGCCTTATTTAAATAAATACCTAGTCTTGTCTTTCTGTGATTTTATTCATAAAACCCTTGCCTTACACACCGCATACATTGGAACCCTCATACACAGTAAATAATCAATAAACATCTTGACATTCAAAGCTTGCTATCTTGGTAGATATCAATACTTTTATATAGAGTTCCATTTATGATTCTAACATCAGAAGCAGGGATTCAGCTCTAGCTCACACAGATTTCTAATGAATCCAATTTTGTCATTTTCATAAACAACGTGTCGACGAGTCACCAACTCCACTCGCACCAAGACGATGACTTCGCGATGCCGCCCCAGACGACGGCACTGCGAGCTGCATAGCTTGCGGATCTAGAAGCTGTACGATCATTGGAACTACGGTTCTTCATGCTACCTTACGAACAGTGGATCTGCGAGTTTGCAAATTATTGTCAGAGCATCGGAGTCTGACTATGGAAATCAATCTGACAGCTGCAGCACGAAGCAGCTAAAGGTGGTGAGAATTTGGTTTTATTTGTTTTACTATTGAATATATGTGAATTTTGAATATCTTATGTGTTATAAAGATATGTTTGAATAAGCGTAAAACAATATTTCCCAAGAAGGTTTTCAATTTATTGACCAGAAAATTGGTAATTATTAGATCTCAAAATCGAGTTAAATGTATGAGATTTTAAAGAATTTTCATTAGATTTTTTTATGAATATTTTAATTACCAGAGGGTATTTTTACAAAAGTGTACCCAACTTGGTAATAAAACAGTTGGTGACCACATTCACACTTAAGAGGTACAAAGGATTTGCAAAGAATCGTTATTAGGGAATAGTAGTTTTAACAGTATTCTCACGTTTACAAGAAAATATTCTCTGCTCCGTTTTTCTCTTGGCTGTCTTTTGGGTAAAATTAAAAAGGAATAGTAATTACAGCAAAAGCTGTAGCGAAATAATTTTCCTACAATCCGTGTTAATTAATAAAACTAATGTTTTAATCTTCAGAAATATTAAAAGTAACAATCCAATTAATATTTTCATGACCATGCATTTTGATCGATCTGAAAATATATGTAATAAGTTTTAGAGGCTATTAGAGATTCAGATTTGAATATAAACAAATCGTGATCTAATGGTATACAGCAAGAGAATTATAAAAAAAATGTCACTATTGGTCTGTTATTGGTCCAATGTTAGTGCAGATTTCAGGTGAAAATTCTGTAGTAATTATCTTTTCTTTGCATTTCTTTTACCGTGAAAGTGCTTATTCTGTGGTCTTAGACAAATAGCTAATGTTATTACGACGAAAAGTCGAGTACTGGTCAGTGCCCTTGACAAAATCCGTAAAAATATTACTGGTCAGAAGAAAATATGTACAATCAGTACAATTTGCAACAATATTGTCAGGTTGAACGAGCGATGTATTGTGTTGGTTGGTGAAATAATATTGAATTATTGATTGCCCATTTATTTTGACATTGATACCACTGAGCTATATCTTATAAAAATATAATAAAAGATCTTGCCGAGTTATATTTTATAAAAAATAACAAAAAATCTTACTGCAATTCGGTAAATGTAATAAATAAAGATCTTGCCGCAATCCGGTAAATGTAATAAAAGATCTTGCCGCAATTCGGTAAACGTAATAAAAGTTGTTACCGCAATTCGGTAAATGTAATCGGCATGTTTATGCTACAACTTATTCGCTGCTAAGCCTTATAATTTGCGTCAATTGATCTCGCCAGCAGCGGGTGAAAGCTTTTGGCATGTCTATTTAGATGGCTCAAGTATCCGTTACTAGGCCTTATATTTGGCGCCATTCAATCTCACTGGTAGCGGGTGAAAGCGTTTGGCGTGTCTATTTATTTGGCTCAATATCCGCTACTAGGCCTTATACTTGCCGCCATTTAATCTCACCGGTAGTGGGTGAAAGTGCTTGGCGTGTCTATTTATTTGGCCCAACCATTCGTTAGTAAATCGTTAAATTGGTATCTGATAAATCTCACCGGCAGTTGGTGAATGTGATTGACATGTCAAAGTATCTGGTAAATAATTTTGATGGTGTATCTCAGTAAGACTGAAAGTGACCACGATTTCTTGAAAGTAGTATTGTATGTTTACCTGAATGTAATTGGTTAAATACTTCATTATTTATAAATAATGATGTGATAAGTAAGATTTGGGTATAATAATCTTAAAACACTTATTCTATCTTGAGTCACTATTGTGATACAAGCTACAAAGTAAATTTAAAAGTCTTATGACATTAACTATTGTTTTCATTGATATGCTATTATCAAATAAGCTATATAAAATCGTTCATATGTACTTCGCGGACGAAGTATTTGTCAGTATGGCCGTGTTAGAATTTGAAGTATGTGTGACGTCATTAAATCATGAATTTTAATTTTTCAAGTGACAATGGTTTGCTATATAATACATACCTGTCATATTTATCAAGCGCCTACCGACAAATGTTTAAGTACCGACCTAAATTATTATTGTGTTGTCAACTACCTACAAATGTAAAAGAGTACCCACCTAAGTAAATATTGTTGTGTACAGGAAATAACTCTTAAACTTGTATTAATCCACATTGATGATATTACTATAAATTATTACGTAATTTGTAATGATTTTTGTGATGTATCCTGGATTTTATATTGCTATAATAGTATTAAAAGTCCTTTGAAACAATTGGTACAATACTGTCTGTTAGTATCAATATTCTTTCGAATATTGATTAAGAATGACTAAAGAGATGTTATTAAATTCCTTAATTGTCTTGTTACGTTTTAAAATGGATTCATTACATGATAATTTATTATTTTTCATCTAATTGTGAGATTATTTAAAGCAATATAGAAAATGGCGGGATACCGCGCCATTTTCTCATATTGGACGTATTGAGACGCTGATAGACCCGAGTTTATAAAATATTGTGTAATGGATAAGCCGACTTACTTTTCTGTGAACTACAAGCCAGTACAGGCCAGATATTTTATTATATTTCCTGTATCATTAATAATTGGTGTAAGATCGACTACACAAGGCTAACGTAAGTTATTTGATATTATAACTTTATTATTGCTAATGGTTGTGTTGAAACTGTATCTATATCATATTATGGTCTTTAGTCCTAATATGTTATATTGATTTAAGTGATAGTATTATGTCCTTTGCCTTATCCATGTTATTTTGTTTCTATAATATTGTAAATACTTTGTGGTTGTAAAAGATGTCGATAAATACTATGAAAGAGCTTCCGTGGGGTTTCTTGCCCTTCTTCCACACGAGAACTAGGTCTAGCGAATGGGCGGTAAGCTCGATGAGCCTTCTAAATGTAGATTAATTGACAAGCCTTATTTAAATAAATACCTAGTCTTGTCTTTCTGTGATTTTATTCATAAAACCCTTGCCTTACACACCGCATACATTGGAACCCTCATACACGGTAAATAATCAATAACCATCTTGACATTCAAAGCTTGCTATCTTGGTAGATATCAATACTTTTATATAGAGTTCCATTTATGATTCTAACAAACGCATAGTGAAAGGGGCGAGCGTTACAAATACCGAAACAGCTATAAGTTGAATACAGCATAAAAAACCGGCCAAATGCGTGTCGGGCCACGCGCAGTAATAGGGTTCCGAAGTTGCATAATAATGCGGACTAAGAAGAGGGTTTTGTTGTTGTTACATAAACATTAAAACGGTTTCAGCGGCACACAACGTCTGAAAACGGGCCCACCTAGGATGATGTTTTTTTAATCTATATGCTCGCGTTTGATCACTATCTCGTGTACATCAGAATCGCGGGTGTACTTTTCAGATTTGCCTAAATTTATTGCAGTTATTTGGTACCTTCTGTGTACCTTAACGTACCTCTCCTGAAAATCTGTGTACCTACACACGTACAATGATATTTTAAAAATTAGGTACACCCGCCATCCTGATGTCAGAACCGCGGGTGTACTGCTAACCAGTATATGTAGCTAAGTGTACTGTACAAGTAAATTTGGTACCTCTTGTGTACCTGCAGAAACACGTATTTATTTAACAAAATACTGTAAGGTTGCCGCGAAAAGTAAACAAAATGTTTTTTTTCTTTGACGTCGGTCGTTATTATTTTGTTTTACTTTTTTACAAAAAAAAAACAACCGACTGCCAAATAAAAACACTACAAAGTGATTATTTTTCACTTTATTTAAGTTTTTACTTTTTAGTGGGACATAATGGACAAATTCTATAGTAAGGTACCTATAATGCCCACAGTGATGCCAGACTAGATTACCCGAATAACATGTAACTTGAACATATCCAGTAAAATGAGAGTGTACCAGGGTGAACTGTATACATCTGCGTACCCGTTTAGAGCATACTGGCGTGATGGTATGTTATGAAATGGTGTACACAATAAACAGACATCCGATTGCAGCAATTCCTAGGGATTTGCCGTTCAGATTTATTGAAGAGTTCCGAGTTCTGTTGTATATTTCCGAAGTTCTTTATCAGATTTTTACCAAATTTAAATGGAACCATTTCGAAATACATTTCTTTCGAACAAAAAAAGAATTTTGCAAATCGTTTATATAGACGGAGTTATGCACAAAAAATATAAACATCCGAATTGAGATCCTTCTCCTTTTTGGGAAGTCGGTTAAAAATAACAATCTTCAGTATTAATAACAAGTTAAATATAAAAAAAAATCTATTAGAAAAACAAACAATATTTTAGAATTGAATATTACAAGCGTCTTTATACCCAAACTACCAGGAAGCCAGAATCATGACGAAGACTTAATATTTGCGGGGCCGGCTGGAATCATTACCGGTAAAGACTAACTCAAGTACCAGGATATTATAATCATGAGGAAGTATTATAAAATAATAACAACGTCAAAGAAAGAAAATCGATTTTTTTATTTTTCGCAGCAACCTTACAGTATTTTGTTTAATAAATACGTGTTTCGGCAGGTACACAAGAGGTACCAAATTTACTTGTTCAGTACACTTAGCTACATATACTGGTTAGCAGTACACCCGCGGTTCTGACATCAGGATGGCGGGTGTACCTAATTTTTAAAATATCATTGTACGTGTGTAGGTACACAGATTTTCAGGAGAGGTACGTTAAGGTACACAGAAGGTACCAAATAACTGCAATAAATTTAGGCAAATCTGAAAAGTACACCCGCGATTCTGATGTACACACTATCTCGCCTGATGTTAAGCGATGTGGTCTACGGTGAAGCACGCTTGCGTAGAAGTAACCTATTCATTCTTGATTTAAACTAAAGAAGGACTAACTGGTAACTGAAGAAGGATCCGAGTTATACAAGTAAAAATTAAAAAATTCCAAAACCCTCGGCAATTTTTTTTTATTTTATACTTTTCAAACTACATAATTTATCTAGTAGTAGACACGCTTCGATCAACAATCTATCGAACAAGTAATTATGACACGATATCTTGCGAAAATACTCCGTTTCAAACAGAAAACAGCATATAACTTTTGAATGGCTAAACCGATTTTCACCAAACGTAACGAAGAACACTCTCGACAAAGTCACCTCAAAAAAAAACAAAATCGGCTCATCCGTTTAGGCGCTATGACGCCACAGACAGACACACAGCTACACAGCAACACACGTCAATCTTATAACAACCCTCTTTTTCCGTTGGTGGTTAAAAATCCAACTTTAAAAAATATCATCTTTTTTTTGTTATCTATAGAAAAATATTACCTATTTTTTAATATCTATAGAAAAATGTTATCTATTTTTTATTATCTATAGAAAAATATGATCTATTTAAGAACCACCGCAGGTGCAAATTGCGAAAGGAGCCATTACGAGCGCGCGTTAGAGCCACGAGGAATGGTATGGTTCGTTCTTGGATACCTGCGCGCACGCTCCTTGTTTATTTCTCTTTCGGAATTTGAAAAATTTCGTATGTATTTACCTCTAATCTGCGGTATTCACTATTTCGTTCTGGAAAACTTTACGCTACTCAATTATGGATGTAGTCGGGTCGAATATTGACTTTATAGATGGATATCAAGGAGCAGTAGTGGCCCAGTGGTATCGGCCGTGACTTACAAGTTGTAGGTCGTGGGTTCGAGCCCAGGCAGGCGCTTTACTTTGTGTAAATTATTTCATCACCACTGCTCTCAAAACGGTTTTAAGAACTTATTATTTTATTTTTGTTTTTGTATATTTTTACATGGTTCATAAGCATATATTTACTGTCTGTTTTATACAGCTAACAACGTTATTTAAGTAATATTTCAATAGTATTTGTACAAAAATTTTACTGTGCCAAGTACATTTTATAAGTTGGTCGACTATTACTCGTAAACTTGTAAAGCCTACTTATTTGTGATAGTTTTCCTTTTAATTTCGTTATATTTACTACTGCCGTTAATTTTTTCATATAGCCAAGAGCAACCATTTCGCTGGCAGGGGGGGGGACACTTGACTCTAACATAAATTTGCATTTTAAAGCTTAATTTTACGCAAACGGATCTCTGAATCAAAAAATGGTTTTAACAAACCCATAATATTTTTGAACGGCCTATCCAACGATACCCAACACCATGGGATAAACGAGATAAAAAAAATATTACCACTTTACGTCTATAGGAGGAATTCCAAAAAAAAATTTGTCTTGATTTTATTTTACCATTTAGTCGGAATTATTAATATGTATATCCATGCCAAATTATAGCTTTCTAGTACTTAGATTCTCTGAGCTAAGCTGCGGACGGACTGACGGATAGAGCGAAACTATAAGAGTTCCTTGTTGACTTCGGAACCCTCAAAAACATTAAAAATAAACAAAATTATAAAAACAATAAACCCGACTGCTAAAAATGAATTAACCGAAAAGAGAAAAACAAGTACTAAATATAATTCATACATTAAATATTATGAGGTGCTGCCAGCGGTGACAATCGAAGTTTTGGTCGGGTTTTCGTTGTAAGTCGAGGGTTCGAACCCAGGCAGGCGCTTTGCTTTGTGTAAATTATTTAATTACCACTGCTCTCAAAACGGTGAAGGAAAACATCGTGAGGAAACCAAAAATTCAAAGACATGTGACATCCACCAACCCGCACAGGGCCCACGTGGTGGATTATGGCCTGTATCCCAGCAGTGCATCTGTATCGCATTAAAAGGCTGATGATGATGTTGATGAAATCTCTTCAAAGTTAGAGTGAACAGGCTTCTTCTGGGTAAGCTCACTCCATCGTAGACTCTGTCTCTGTCACCTATGACCTAGACTAGGGTCAAGAGCAAACCCATTATAAATAAAAATAAAAAAAATGAAATAATAGTACTTGTTTTACTCTCGGAGCTACCGCGTATGAATTCACTGCTGGAAGCGCAGGTGTAGCGTAAGGTCTCCAATATGACAAACTTTACTGTTTATGTTGTGAGGGCGCGGGATTTCTCATAATTATATTATTGTTGTGAATATTTTGCGATACTACAGATTAGTTATGGCGAATATGTTACGGGTCAATTAATGCCAGTGCTTTAAGATACTACATCACATCATCAGCCTATTAAAATGCCCACTGCTGGGACACAGGCCTCCTCTCTGTGAGAGGGGATGGGCCGTAATCCACCACGCGGTCCCAGTGCGGGTTGGTGGATGTCGAATGTCTTCAAATTTTTGGTTTTAGAACATGCCGGTTTCCTCACGATGTTTTCCTTAACCGTTTTGAGAGGAGTGGTGATGAAATAATTTACACAAAGTAAAGCGCCTGCCTGGGCTCGAACCCACGACCTACAACTTGTAAGTCGCGGCTGATACCATTGGGCCACCACTGCTCTCCGACTCTAGTGTGATTAGATACTAAATATTATTTAAATGTAAACTTGGTTTTCACGCCCATAGTGGGTACTTAACAAATTTTCACATCTTTACTTCTGGACCTTAGTCAACGTTCCAAGTTTACTGACATTAATAAGTTCATCCCCATTGCCCATTTATGATATCTGAAGGATAGAGTGTAATCATTTTATAATAATCTCAACGGATCTTTATGTCTTTGAAGTTGGCTCTGCCAACCATTTTTGACATCGAGTATACTTTATGTAGTAAGCGAGATAGGACGATGTGACAAACGTAAGCTAGTGAAAGAGACAGTTATACAATGCTATCTTCACCTCCAACATTGACACAAAAATAGCTACTGCGCAGGATCTTGCAGACAATTCAGAGACACAAAAATCCGTTGTGAGTATTATACTTCGTAACTGGACTATTTAGAAAGTCTCTCAATAGGGTAAAGGATCTGTGACACGAGCTTTTATGTATAAATCCAGTACAAAATGCTGTAGAATTTGTTGGACCCTGCAGTATGTTTCGCGACGACACGCGACATATCCAATTTTCCGGCTCTCCTGTTGCCGTACAATGGTCCGGCTGCCTTTGTTGCTGGGATACTGCACTTGTGTGGCTTCAACGCGAAAATTACGGAAATTACGTACATAACTAACCATACCCTTACAGACAGTAAATGGAACTAGGTATGGAATGGTATGAATGAATTCGAAGAAGAACGTTTGCAAACATAAATGACATGTGGAACAAAAATGAATTGAAAGTACATGTTTATTTGAAGTGTTTTTAAAGGCACCTGGGTTTTGAGGAAAAGATCAGGGAGTGTAACGTATCGTCTTCCGGTTCGCGGTCGCCATTCCAGAACTTTTCGGCTCCATCGGCCATCCGTTCTGCGAGCAATGTGCCCTGCCCACTGCCACTTAAGTTTGGCAATTCTTCGGGCTATGTCGGTAACTTTGTTTCTCCTGCGGATATCAATACGTTCGGTATTAAAGCGGCGGAGGTCTCTTTTCAAGGATTTAGAGATCTGTCTATTGAGCTGCCGGTATTTCAACGCTGCAGGATCATCTCACGCCTCTCCTAATAGTAGTCAATCACATTTATTAGGGTTCAGTACTCAAATGGTAAAAACGGGACCCAATTACTAAGACGGACCGCAGAGGTGTGTCTGTCTGTTTCTCTGTCTGTCACCAGGCTGTATATCATGAACCGTGATAGCTAAACAGTTGAAATTTTCACAGTTGATGTATTTCTGTTGCCGCTATAACAACATATACTAAAAACAGAATAAAATAAATATTTAAGTGGGGCTCCCATACAACAAACGTGTTTTTTTTGCCATTTTTTGCGATAATGTACGGAACCCTTCGAGTGCGAGTCCTACTCGCTCTTGGCCGGTTTTTATTTCATTATTCGAAACTTCTCTGCTTACCCACATACTGCTGAAAAATTATATTATATTAAATTAGGCCATGGCAACACGAAACTTAATTTGGCAGGATGGTTTTAATTCTTCTAATTAAGAAGAGTAGTCTAAGATAAACACTCAAATGTAATTACAACTAAAATATAAATTCATTTTGAAATATCTTTGATCAAGCAAAGAGGTAACGAATAGATATTAAGTACAAATATTCACCTTCATTTAGAGCCCAGAAATAGAACATTTAATATCTAAAAAGTGGCCTCGAAGATAAAAGGTATTGCTGATTAATTTATTGTAATCCCAAACTAATAATTTTAATTATCATTTTGGTGCGTAACCTTGGCGTTCCAAGAATCTGTGATTATTAAAGGAATATTAATTTAAGAAAATGGTTTCATTCGTAATATTCATCACTAATTTTAATAATAATTTAAGTTCGAAGTGATTAATAAAGCCAGCCTCGACGATCATCTGTCGAGGCTGTCATTGGGCGGTTGGATTAAGGGTCTTATACAGAAGGCAGTACTCCTCGATACGGCTCGCATTGTGAGGAGGTTCCTGTCTCTGGAGCCCTAACCACCGGTAGCTTAGACCCTGTTCCCGATACCGGTTGGCCTCTATTTTTTATATTTTTAAATTTTTTAAGTTTTCTTTTTTTTATATTAAAAAATATACTCAATAAGAAAGAAGATAAATAAAGAAAATAATACCAGTGTATTACTATTCCAATGCAGGGGGCTGCTCTTCATATACAGTCAGGCAAGGCACGAGCATTGATCATCAATCTTGCTCAAGAAGGGTTAGCAATTTCAAAAACAAACCAATGAAAGTGATTAAACAAACTTTATTGAATTCATTTATTAATAACACATCTATAATGAATATAACAATTTTTTTTGAATATTATCGGTCTGAGCTCTTTTCCTAAATCTTTGTTTATGTGTCAATGAATTTTTAACTGCAATAGTTACAGCTATCTCTCGATTAGCCAGATACTTGTCTAGTATTTGTTTCGGGATATTTACCATGTATATTTAGATTTTTGTTCATAGCTCGATATTTCGGCACCGTTACAAGCGCCATGATCACGAAAACTAAAATATACATCCCGAAACAAATATTAATTCTAATGATTGTGACCAGCGTGACTAGCTCGCGCCAATACAAAAGCTTAACCCGCTATTTCACTGTACTCTCTAACTAAACCAAACGAATGAACGCTAGTGCCTAAATTTATTAGCTTGAGTACCAGTTAAACAATGACAGGGAACAAATTGTTAGCGTCCTATTTCACCAGTTGAATGTTAGACGTCAAATCTTTCGTAACAATGTTAATAACAACGCCGTCCACGCTATAAATTAAACCAACAACAATCCAGCTACTAAACTAATCCGATGCCGCAGCGAGAAAATATTTATATCCCTTTTCGTCACCCCATTGTTAGAAAAAGACAGATGTATCACGACCGTTCCATTCTCCATTTTCCAACTGCTCAAATGCTCAATATCCGTTTCACTTTGAATGAAACTCTTTAATCTCACCTTAAATAGACAAAACAAAGAAAAGCGAGCATCCAAAAATACAGAATCTTTGCCGTTTCATCGTAATACAATTATCGTGAAAATTGGAGTGTAATTTTTCAAGGATCTTCCTAAGCATAAATAATTATCTTTACCGCCTCTTAATGTTGAGGAAAGGCTATTGAAACCAAAATACGGTAGTCGTGGAAATATTTCCGGCAAAAAAGTGGCGTGAATCTGAAAGCGTTTTCGCTTTTAGATACCAACTTCGTAATTTACGACTTGATCTAAATTGAAGTGAGGCTCGGTACCTAAATTACACTCGCCATGTAGGGTAAACGGGTACTAAATTGGACGTTTTGTAGCACCTACTTATATTCACTGAAATTGGGAATCACTTGTGTGATTCTGATCGACCGAAAGGCTTTTTATAGAGAAAACTCTTCAACAAAGCTCAGGGTTCAGATTCGACCTAGTTACTACATTAAAACATTTTCAATAGATATATGATAGATGCTGCCAGCTTAGTAAGATCCAATCCATCTTACTAATATCGCAATTCCTGAAATGTAACAATAGGTTTGGAACATACGTGCGGATTCATACTGCCTCGTCATACATCTGATTCAGCAGTTATGCGAAACTCCCAGTCCCAAATAGTTCGCGCTGCAGACTTAGAGGTACAAAGTTAGATTGAACGTCTGGTCTAAGCCTTATTGCTTCTCTTTATACACAAAAAACTGAGCGATAGAATAGAAGAGTGCACGAAAATAATACAAAGGTTCCGTTAATAAATAATACTTAATATAAGATTCTTCCCTTGGGCTTCAATCGAAGGTTCTCATAACTAGCGTCTTCTTTCCCGAGAATTTGATTAACTTTCTCCCAATCATGCGTATTTATTTTTCTTCCTGTCGCTTTTACTTTGTGTTTCAATAAATAAGAATATTCTATTGGGAGTTGTGGTTGTTTTTCATGTGTGTTCATAAGCTAAAAGTCGTATACGAGTATATTGATATTTATTCTATCGTCACGGATTACGCGTGATATATTGACGTATTTGTTTACCTTTGAGACGGTAACCCGGCTTGATACGGTTATCATCTGGTATTATACGGATCATTTGATGATTTATACAGCTTTGATTTAGTATTCTTTATGATCTCACATGATATACTGAAATAACAAGTTGTATTTTTCGGTATCTATCCAATATTTGTTTGGTCTTTTGTGTAAACAACGGTTACGTGTAATTTCCGGTTGATTTTTATTCTGTCAATAACATAACATTACATTCGATTTATTTACAAATGATGTTGGCACTAAAACGAATAAAAGATGATTTGCCATGAATTGGCAAATTCCATAAAAATATATTTTAGAAAAAAAATCGATCTTGCATAAACTACAGTTCTCATCTCTGGGAAGGATATGCCAAATATCAGATTAAAACGAGGCTGTAATGTTAGTTTTTCCCATGGTGTTTTTCCTGCGATATTTAAAAAAGCTGCCGTCGTTCCCATTTTTAAGGCTGGAGATAAAACCCTTGTTAGCAACTACCGGCCCATATCTTTACTCAGTACACTGTCCAAAATTCTAGAGAAACTTGCAAACAAGAGACTGGTTAGGTACCTGGAGTTAAATAATATACTATCTTCTAACCAGTTCGGCTTTAGAACCAATCGGTCCACCAATGACGCTATCCTGAAACTCACCGAAAACATCACTAATCACATAGATAAAGGAGAAAAATGTGTTGGTATTTTCCTTGATCTGCAGAAGGCATTCGACACAGTTTCGATCCCTATTTTAATCAGCAGATTGGACAATATCGGAATTAGAGGACAGCGACCCCAGGACTGGTTATTGAGCTACCTTTCGGGAAGAAGTCAATGCGTTCGGCTCGATGGTATGACTAGTGATGACGCTATCTGTACTTACGGAGTTCCCCAGGGAAGTACAATTGCCCCCACACTATTCCTGGTGTACATAGATGAGCTTTGTGATGCGACAATTGACAAAGCAGAAGTCATGATGTTTGCTGATGACACTGTTCTTTTGTTCCATGAAAGGTCGTGGACTGACCTGGAGGACGTCTGTGAGGTGGGTCTTTCCCGAGTAACAGCGTGGCTTGAGGACAGTCTGCTATCATTAAACGCCTCCAAAACGAAGTACCTGTGCTTCAGCAAAACGAAAGCAGGTAGCCCCGAAAACTTTAAAGTTACCATCCACACTTTCCCCTGCAATAGGAATGTCTCTAACCGTGCCTCCTGCGCCTGTCCTGAGCTGGTTAGATCAAATTGCATTAAATATCTGGGCGTTACCGTTGACGAGAACCTCAAATGGACGCAACATGTCTCAGGCACAGCCAAAAGAGTTCGCAAGCTCATTCATATTTTTAAAACCCTGACACTTGTTGCCAGCTCCAAACTTCTGATGCAAACATATAAAGCCCTCTGTCACTGTATCCTGGGATACGCTGTCTGTGCCTGGGGTGGCACTGGTAGTACCCATATGATTGAGGTGGAACGGGCGCAGCGTGCTGTCCTGGAAGTTATTTTATCTCTGGGATTCCGGACACCCACCACTATAGTTTACGAAACTGCCAAAGTTCTTAGCGTTCGGAAGATCTTTATATTAGAATGTCTGCGCCGTTATCACCGCTACGTCGTTCCTGGGTTGCCAATCTCGTCCGGGCGTAGGTACGGGTGCCCAGTTGAAAGGACTGAGAGCGTCTTCGCTGACAGGCACTACTTCTATCTTGCACCAAGACTATACAACAAAATCGGTAAAGATATGGGTATGAAACACCTTAAACACCTCAACAATTTCCAATTCAAGAAAAGGGTTACACAGTGGCTGGACGGTTTCAGTTATGAGGAAATAGAAAACTTAATTGGAAGCGTAACTTGAATTCCCAATCAATAACATTAAACACTACACACCCATTCACCCCCCCACACCCCTCACATACACTCGGGGTGAGTGGCACACTCTGCCCTGTTAATTTGAATGCAATGTTTCATTCTACTTTTATACAATGTTAATTATTCTCATCTAGGAAATACTAATAATTGTAATGTATTAATGGCTAATAATTTAAATTTATGCAACGTAAAATTCTAATTTATTTAATGATTATCTCTTTTTATTTTTATCTATGTTTTAATTTTAAGGATATCAATTTCCCGTTTGAATCTTAGTTTGTATACCTAATAATGTGTGCATGCTATAACTGTATTATTATTATTTTTTTTCATATTTTTTTTTTCTGTCTATCATGCTCCTGCCTTTTGTATAATATTCCCTGTTTTTGGAGAGGTCTGGCTCTTGTGATACAGGATTTCCTAGTACAAGAGCCAGGGCTGCACTGAGATCTGTGTCATAAATTGTGTGTTAATAAATAAATAAATAAATAAATAAATAAATAAATAATTCCTTTTTTTTTTTTTGGTTGGCTATCATCCAATGACTTCTCCCGCTCTGGGTGAAGCGGAAGGGCGTGTCAGACTTTTACTGACTAAAACCCACCCGTGTTCCGTGTTCAGTGTGAACATTTATATCGAATGTAGTATTTTAATTCTTTTTCCCATATTCAAAAAGGAATTAAGGAAGAAATGAAGGTTTACTTAGGTGCGTGCATCTCTGCCTAACCATTTGGGTAGTACAGGCGTGATGTTATGTTCTCATATAAAGTTGCTTGAGCCAGGGCCGCGGTAACTCTTTTTCAAATTTATCCGCAACCCAGACAGGCATCGGCCCTAGCGGACCCCGTCATTTTTTCTGACATCTCTCTGAGGCGTGGAACATTACGCGCCGTCGACTCGGGCCTGGTCCTTATCGGACAGCGAGCTACCCATTACTCGCCGTCCGCAAGCCCGCGCCTACGGTAGCCGGGAATCGGCTTGCGACTCCCGACGCAGCTTAATACCCTAGATTCGATCGAAAAACGGGCCAAGAGCCTCATCGGAAATGAGGTACTGGTTGAATCAAAGCTCCAGAGCCTTGAACATCGTCGCCGAGTTGCCAGCTGATCGGTTTTTTATCGGTTGCATTTCGGGGAGTGTGCGATGGAATTGCATGATCTAATGTCCGTTTCATCATCGGACTACAAGAAGTACAGCGATGCGCCATCGATAGATGGTGGACATCTTACCCATACGCACTAAACGTTTTGGAAACACTTTAATTATGTGTTCAGCTAAGGAGTGGAATTCCCTGCCGGAGACTGTGTTTCCCGATAGCTACAATGGCGGGTTCTGTAAGTCAAGAGTGAACAGGTTACTTCTAGGCCAGCATGCTACACCTTCGCCCACATCATCACTTATCATCGGGTGATATAGTGGTCAAACGCAAGGCTACCTACAATAAAAATAAAAAAAAATATGTAGCGTCAACCACAGGAACGTTCCCAATCAAACCTTTTATATTTTGCTAAAAAAATGTATTTTTTTTACATTTAGAATATACCAACCTCTGGTCCTTTCAGTCGCAGCTAAACAAACCGTAGTCCCAAAAAACAACAAAACGCAAAATCAATAACAACTAAGCCTGTTTGTCGGCGCCCGGAATAATCTATTATCCGAAAATCCAAAGTAATCCTTATTTAAAAGAAAAATACTGAGCTTCAGTTCGGAATCATTAGCAAGTATAAATTTGAGTTAACTTTAGTACTATGACCTCATGTTTAAGGACTTACAGAGTGAGTACTTAAACACTTTCTAAATTGAAACGGTTTTTCATTGCAACCCGTAACTTGCCCACAAATTGCTGGCTTAAGTAAAACAGTAATATAAAGTTTTAAAGCATCAAGTCTTATAAGCAAAGCTATTTAATTGCAAACTTAGTTTTATGCAATTGAAAAGCGTCAAAGTTTGGATGGAGTATAGAACTAACCTTTGAAACTAAATGGACCTCTGGGACGCGAAGCTATTAAAGTGTACGCTATATAATCGGGTGCATGTTTGAATATAGCTATATTACATACGTAATATCTGTTTAATGAACACTAACGTTGAGCGATACAATCTTTGGAGAAAGTTGAACGAATATAAACTGTCGTTTGGCATTGAGGATTAAGGAAAAAAAGGAAAAGAAATAGACAAGTTTTAAAAGCTTTTCGCCAGTCAAAATTAAATTGATACATACAAGATTATATATAGATTATAAAATTAGTATGTATTCAAATCGATTACAATTAAAACATGATTATAATTGGAAAATGTTAACAGATCAAACTATGACAAAGATGTTTTTATCTCTAAAAATCGTAAAATTGATACTGATGCCCCGTCAATATCTAACGTACCTAATATTAAAAGAAAAATTCAAAAAGGTATAAAAGTTTAGCTTGCCCCAGAGGAAGGTAAAAGGGAATATAAATGTGCGGAAAGTTAAGCCAATGTCAATCAGAGACGACCGGTGAAGGCCCGTTTGGGACATTAAATCAATATGAACTTTTATAACAAGTATAGGCAGGTACTGTTTGGCGGTTCCTACTTTTGGGACCACATGTGGGTTGGTCAATATTGCTTTTGTAAACGTTATAAAATTATTCGCATATTTTATGTTTGTCTATAAGTACGTAACCATATCTAGGTGGACCGATGACCTGGTTAAGGTTGCGGGCAGGCGCTGGTTGCAAGACGCACGAGATCGGTCAATGTGGCGACGCCTGGGGGATGCCTATGTCCAGCAGTGGACGTTTTTCGGCTGAAATGATGAATGATGACGTAACCATATCTTATTTACATAAAAAATACTGAAATGGGATTTCTGTATTGTTAGTCAATATTTAAATTATTGTTGACTCTGCATGTGTAGGTGTTTAACTGGCTCTCTGCGTAACTCAGAACTTTGACTGAAGAAAGTGATTGATTGATTTTTAAAGGTCTTTATTGACAGAAAGGTATAAAAAGTTAATAAAAAAGATCTTATTCTAAATGTAAACTAACATACATCAAATAATGTTAAGTAGGCTACATCGTCTCTTTTAACATATGAAATTAATAATTTATATATTGACAGTTCCTGATTAAAAACAATACATTAAACTAAGTAAATTATGTAGGGTTTGCAGACCTACATTTTTAAACTAAAGTTTCACACCCATCCCTCAATTATTTTAATTTTTTTATTTAAATGATTTTATACAAAGATGGCGAATACCTTATAATATTAATTTTTAGGTCTAGTAACTGTTATTTAATTAGTTCAATATTATTAATACAAAACAATGTAAACATAAGCACGGTAACAGTAATTATTACCGCTGGTAAGATAAAAGAAGATGAAAGAGATTGCTGTATATATTAAATAAATATTCCTATCTTTGCCACGCATTAGTGGCTTAAGGGCATAATAATCTCAACAGGCAGTATCTTTATTTTGCTAATAAGAACAATATGTTCTAATCATTAAATGATATTTAATCCCAGCTTAGACAAAGACCTGCAATAACTTGGTCGAAATTTTTCTGTTTCAAATAAAATAAATTAATAAAATTAATCTTTTGATGGGACTTGTACCACTTAATTTCGGTCTTTAAGAAAATTAAAACCATCGTCAAAGATCATTATCGGACTGAAACCTTTTTGTAATTTGTTCAATATGATCCCAACCTTCTCAGATATTTAATATTAAATAATTATGGAATTTCATTAACGAGCTATTAAAATTCTAAATTTATGAAAAAATATATTAATTTGATATAATTGTTGTTTTGTTGAAATATCGTTTTATGGTTGATGTGATTTGGGTTACTTTTTTCCATGTAGAAACGTACGTCGCGATAAATCCTGACTAGATTATCAATTATAGGCAAAACACTAAGTAGGCATCTACTTAGTTTGCATGTCAAAATTTTAAATTAAGTACCATATTATAAGTTTGAAAATCTTCTCAAATGAAATCTTTCTAATTTCTTGTTGAGCAAGAAAATTCTTTAAGATGTTAGAGGTTGAAAGAAGTTGGGCATGTATCGAGCGTCAGTGTAAACTGAATTAGCGAGTTTCATAAAAACAAAATGGTGTGTGACACGGTAAACAAAAACCGTGTACACAATTGGAGATAATTGGCGCTACTTGTTCTGGTTTCGAACAAATAAACTTATTAGTGACAGCCGTAATCAGATTTAGTGGGACGTCATGTTGCCCACGGGCACCTAGCTTTGTACGAACCAGAGAAGCACGCAAAGTGCATTATTAATGAGGATTCAAATGAATTTAGGGGTGGTATGAGGTCGCAATGATCGACACGATGAAGAAGAAGAAGTGGAGTTATCATCCTTTAGCATGCTAACCTATTAGTCTGTTTTTTAGCTATATTTAAACACCTAATCAAAGGTGAATGTGTGTGTGTGATACTAAGGGTATTAGATAGAACGTTTTGGGAATACTTTCACTGTGCGTACAGTTAAGGAATGGAATACCCTTTGCTGGAGACTATTTCTTAATAGCTCTATCTATAACCCAGGACCCATTCAAGAGTGTGGGTAGTAGTTCATTCGTTTATTTATTTGTTTACCCTCGCACTGGAAAGCCTTGCAGTAATTACACCAATGGAGCACAAACTTACAAATACTGACTATACGTACTGGTTTCCTCGCGATGTTTCTTTCACCGTTGTCAGCAATGTCCAAGATAAACTTAGGCTATCGCTAAACTGGGCAAATGATGAAAATGGCAGCATCCGCTTGCTGTCCGTAATGAACTGAGCTTGCGGCGCATTTATTGCGACCGTATTATATCGCTAGGTCAGCAAAACATGGTCGATTGCTTACAAAACTATAAAACTTACACATAATATAAAAATTGGTACATGTACATCATCACAGACAACCACAGCTTATAAACATTATACTTAACATAGGTTTATACAATTGCATATATATATTATATATAAAATATTGCTCGTTTAATATTATAGGATAAGGTTTCCTACAAACGAACGTAACGACTGTTATAAATAGACACAAACTCAGCACCTAACAGAATTCAGAATTTACACATTTTCTGTTATCTCTTTTAAACCAGAAGCTGACTAATTAATTCAATTTAACTACAATTGCTCGCAATTTAGTTAATGTTGATCATTATGGATCAATTATCTCATACACTACGTCCGTTGACGACCGACCAATGACGATTAAAGTCAATGACGCTATTAGCCGTCAATTTCAATTTTATAATTGTTCATTGATGCAATATTTGTGCCATTATTCCATACAAGTAACTGTAAAACAGCATTTTGAAAAATTGTGTTTCATCTGAAACTGGCATAAGTTATGTTTTGTTTCTTTTTTTATAGTAGAGCGTAGAGCAAAGTTAAATTGCTATTTAAACACATTTAACATTTATTTATCCATAGATAGCGACGCAACAACACGACAGCGGTTGTTTAATACAGGCCTTTGGGTCACAAAGCCAAGAGGCAAACGCTGGGGCCCATAGCAACGCTGCGACTCTTGGATCCTACCAGGTCTATACCCGCGAAACTGCGATCCGCAGCAGCGCTGAGCTAGGGGTTGGCTCTTTAGAGATACTGGTTCCTGTCTGACAGGTGGAAAATGTTACTTACAACTATGCACTTACCCATATCCTCGTGGTGGTCTCCTAGTCTTCGTCTAATCCCGGGTCAGGTCGGGAGATTAGGTAGAGGAAAATATATATAATAAATTTTGAAGGGACAACAGACGTGATCTGACACGTTCCCGTCAGATTACTTCGCCGCGTGCGAAATATACACACAAACAAATGCACAGTCGACCCACAATACCACTCGCGGATGGAGACACAATTTCGGATTATAATCGGCTGGTTAAAACTTGATTTCAAAATAGCAGGTCAAACATTTTTTCCGTCTCGCACCGGGAAAACTTTTTACAAGTCATGTGTCAACTGTCAACTCTACCAATGCTGTTAATATCAATGACAGCGATTTGACACAGGGTTGCAACAAAATAAGAATAAGAGGAACTAAACGTTTTCGTTCTGAACAGCGGTTTTCCTTGTAATTGATCTAATTTGTAGAAAATTGTGTGTCAAAACATGTTTTTGCATTGCTGCATATATGTAGATCATAGAATAGTTCCTTTTTCAAATGGGGCCTTATTTATATTTATAAAAATCTCAAGCTATTAGCAACACTGATATGCAGACTATAAATAATATTTTGTCAAGCAGTCGCTAAACAGCGTCGAGATTTTAATAAGGGAAATAGTCCCTTAATTGAATGCACTTCTAAAAATAATTGAAAACCATTGAAAGTTTAACAAAATTCGGCAAACGCCAACCTAGCCCGTCTTCAATTTAGCGTAAAACAATCTACTTTACAAAGTCCTAAACTCCAATCGCTTTCACAGTACCTTGTCCTTTGTAGCACAATGATAAATGTTAATCGATTCGCAAACGATGAATCATTCCGAAATTAGGCGCTTATTTGTGATCAATACAAGGGCCCGTGATATATTGCTGGGTGTAATGAATATTGTAGTGATTTCGTCTTCCTTTTGTCTGGGTTACCCTCGTTTTAACGTTATTAGTTGAGTCTGTCGTTTATTTACAGCTTATTTTGTTTCCTCTTTAGGTTGTATTTGCATTGGAGAAAAAAAGCAATGAAACGATAACACAATCAATCTATTCATAACATCATCATTTCAGCCAAAAGACGCCCAATGCAGAATGTAGGCCACCTAATAAACCTGATTTTCTCTAAAATCTTTTCTGTTTAATACCAGAATTCTTTGTTGGATAGCAGATCTTAACACCATAAATTAAATATTATTTAGAATAAGGCATGTTTAAGAGCTCCACTGAGTATAATAAACTAAATATTTTACTTCTATTTAAAATTCCAAAGAGAACATAAACAAATCTGCCTGGTAAAACACCAAGAATATGCATAAAAATACAATTTATTGTCTAAAGAAAAATAAACAAAATCTATCTTAACCAGAAGAAAGCTTCCAGCATCACGGGAAAGCTTAAAAGATTGTCTGAATTTTAAGCCTCTTAAAAGCGGAAAATATCTTGAAAATTTTAAGATAACAGAGGTCACCGTTTGTTGGTTAATTACTGAAAATACTTTGGCTTTTTATCTTCAAAGCGGCTCGGCATACCACACAATAAATTTTCATGAAAATTCCGATGGTAAAAATTGTCGTCGTGGTTCAAAGATTTACAGACGTGGAGTATGGGTTCAGTAAAAGCTTTCCGTCTTTGCAATTCCTTTCTGAGTGTGTTGCTACATATCCAATAGGTATAGCTAGTAAGTTTTGTTTTCGTTCTAAGAAAACTATTTAAGTACGTTAATGTCGAAAAATAAATAAGAGCAAACTGTAAAATAAGATAAATCTGCATTGAATAAGAAGGCTGTAGAACTGAAGAATTATAACATTATTTATTCCGGTTTTTTATGTCTGTTGACATAGAGATTCATATTCACGTCTGTACACTTATTAAAAAAATCACGTGAAAGGCAATCCTATTTTCGTTTATTGCTGGTTTAAAAATTATGCCCTGACGTAATTAAACCCTTAATATAGACTAAACCCTGTTACTAAGAAATGGAAATACATTTACAGGGAAGCTTATTTTACTTCTACCAGAACTTTCTAGAAACAGCCCTTGACTCGAGAAAATCACTAATGCTTATGCGACTTAACTTACCTTTTCATGTCCCAAACACACTGTAATTTTTTTGATTTAAAATATTTATTTTTCACCTTATTATAACTTAATATCGAAAAAACGTATATTATATAAGTATGTATATTTTTTTATATCATCAGAAAGTAGAGATTTCGAAGAACAAAAAGTCCAACGACTTTTTTCAAAAAGCAGATATTTTGACGGGTGAATTTTCGATTGAAAATTAGGGTAGTTTTTTCGATATAAAGTCAAAATAAGGTGAAAAATAAAAAATTTAAATTAAAAAAAAATACAGTGTGTTTGGGACATGAAAAGTTAAGTTTTTACCAAAGTATGTGATAAATAAAAAAATTGTAAAATAAAAAAACCAAAATCTTGGTTATTTTAATTATTCACATACTTTTTGAGGTTATGTGAAAAAAGTGAAAATACAAAAGTTGTAGATCTTTTTATTATCTACAATTTTGCGATTTTGTTTTCATAGGTCTTGTAGTTTTGCCTGAAATCGAGATAAACCGTTTTCACCCTTAAAAACTCACCCCCTTCCACTTCCCGACCTCAGATCGCCCGTAAATTATTTTTCCTTTAATTTTTGTTATATTCTCTTCCTTTTCCAATGGGTTTCATCCTACTATTTTTTTTTTTTTTTCAAAAATTATCGACCCTGGTCTATTAAGGTATACCGTAATTACACAGTATCTAATTGAGTAGTCGCTGAGTTAAGAAGTAAATTATTAATTAAACTTTGACCAGAGATCTTATAAAGACATTAAAATGTTTGTTTATTGACATGTTTTGTAAGCTTTGAGAGTACTGAAACAAATACGAAAACACTGTTCCTGATAAAAAGTTTCGAAATTGCTGAGTTTCATGGGGCACTTTTTATCCCGGAAAAATTCACACGGTCCCCGTGAGATAGGTCCACTTAACTAAATAAATATGACAGGAAATTCTTTAATTATTTATTGTACACCAGAACAATACAGTTACACAAAGTGAAAAGAATATTCATGTACAAAGGCGAGTTAAACTCCAAATGGAGTTTTTTTGAGTGATAGAAATAATAACAGAGGACAGTAATACAGTGTACACTTTAACAGTAAGATACATATTAAATGTACATAATAATAATATATAAAAGACCTACTACTAAATACAAATATAGCAATATACAGGTATAAATATACTAATATTATTTATAGCGTTAAAAGAAAATGCTTCTTAATTATCCTTTTGAAAACATCGGAAAGTCAGTGCGGGATAGAGTTCCAGAAAGTTCAAAATCAAAATCAATCAAAATCAAAATCAATTTATTTTTATTTTACATAGGCCTACATGGGCACTTATAAAACGTGGACAAAAGGTACACGGTTCGGGTTAGTCGTTTTCTATGGAGAAGAACCGGCAAGAAACTCCATGGTTACTCTTTTAAAAATTTGATTGGTTTTACAATATTTCCATGTTACAGCATTGGTACCTACTTGGATATGGGGGGACAACGTAGGCCCGACAATAAGTCGAACGAAATAAAAAAAAAACAAAAAAGAAATTAAAAAGAAATAAAATGTTAACAATCATCTAGAAATCTAGAAGGCCTACAATGTTCACACATTCACAAAACAATTGGTAAAAGAATCTATACAAAGGTAAAAAAAAAACAAATTAATAAAAAAATAAAAATAATGTCTAACAACACTAAATATAACATGTGGCACAAATGTTGTTATCAGTGCTGTAAGTTTGTATACTTAGCAAAGGGCTATAAAGATGATTGAAAAACATTGTAAAAAGTCTAGTTAAAAGAGAAAAAAAATGAGATTGAGAATAGTTAGAGACATCCACATATTTGTGCCGTTTATGAGTTAAAGTTCGAAGGAGGAGTGAAGTTTTCGTATGACAGGGCCCCTCGGGACGAGGTACTCATAACCGTTCGCGAATGTGCTGCGGAGAATTTGGTTTGTGGAGGATAGTATACATAAGGTGTATGTAGGATATGGATATCTCGGTCCGAAATTCCGACGCATGGTCGTCTTCCATTAGTAAGTTTCATCATCATAAACATTTCAGCCAAAAGACGTCTACTGCAGGACATAGGCCTGCCCCAAGCGTCGCCACACTGATCGGTTCTGTGCTTGTCGCATCCAGTAAGTTTAGGTAGACATAAATAGTATGTAGACAGGGCAGAACATAAGTTAACTAAGTACTTTAGTTAAGTTCACTTCTTCTTCTAACACAGGTACAGTAATATATTTTACTCCACTAGCCTTTGAGCATATCATTTGTTTCCCACTCCCATCATCATCAGCCTTTTAATGTTTCCACTGCTGAGAAACAGGCCTCCTCTCTGTGAGAGTGAATGGGCTGTAATTCACCACGCGGGCCCATTGCGGGTTAGTGGATGTCGCATGTCTTCGAATGTTTAGTTCTAGGACACGCCGGTTTCCTCACGATGTCTTCCTTCACCGCTTTGAGAGCAGTGGTGACGAAATAATTTACCCAAAGTAAAGCGTCTGCCTCAGTTCGCACCCACGAACAACAACTTATAAGTCGCGGCTGTTACCACTGGGCCACCACTGCTCTCAACCTATATTGAAGTGATTGATTTCCCACCAGACCCCGCTTCAATCTAAAATTCTAATCATGATACGGATGAGGGCATAGAATTTAGTTTTTAACAATGTCGTTATCTATTTTACGAAATATAGTCCTACCTACTTACTATCCTACCTATTTTTAATATGAAACCTTGTAAGTTCTAAGGGTTTGTTACCTACCGCAAGTTCAAGGTACTACCTCTCTAAGGGTAAGATCGAGTCGAAGTGGATATATTATAGGCAATATTAAACGTGGGTCTAATTTTAGAACCCTTTTCTTTTGCGATCGTGTTGGCAAGAGAGAATAGTCTCTGGCGGAGCTGAAAGGATCAGAGGAGAAGGAAGCTGATGAAATTTTCGACACAACATTTTTTTATTTCTAAACCCAGACTTCTATAGTTTAGGAAAAATTGCATTTTCCAAATTGTGGTACTAAGTTTTGAAGGCCAGTGTATAACACAGTCAAAATAGTATTTTTAAAATCATACTAACACAAGTAAATAATAAAGATAAGATGTTTGTATATCATAACGTAACTCTGTATTCCCAAATGTGTACTTCTGCCTACCCCGGCAGAAGTACACATTTAGTACACTCACATTTCACCAGTTATATTAAAATCCCATGTAACATGGGGCGAACATATTGGCAACAACCAAATGAATTAATGAATTTCCACGAAGACATTTTGCCCGTAAGGCGTATAGATATATATATGTATGTTTCTCTAGGTAACAGATTTGGATAAAGTACACAGGTAGGCAATGTCCAAAAATAAAGGACATTTTTATTTGGGTTCTTATAGAACTAAGGCTCGGTGCAAACGGGCCACCGACCACTGCCACGGGTGGCCAGCGACAGCGACTTCACACAATTTTCCAAGTATTTTTATAGACGCACCGCAAACGTGTAGACGGTGGCGGCCACTCGCCACTATCGCACTGCTCCACCCCCGAGCAGTTAGGCGTCAGGCGACTTACACATCGCACGCGTCACCATGGAGCAAGACGACGACGACGCGATGCCTCAATAGATATCGGTACTTTCTGTATATTGGTATTCTTCCACTGTTCAAATGTGGCGGTAGCGTGCCACCGGTGGCTGTGGTCGGTGGCCCGTCTGTACCGAGCCTTAATTTTAGTAGTACGCGGAGTTGCGAGAGGGAACGCAGATAATAACTAGTTCTGCCAAAAAACCACCGGTTGCTGTGGTCGGTGGCCCGTTTGTGCCGAGCCTTAATTTTAGTAGTACGCAGAGATGCGAGAGAAACCGCAGATAACAACTAGTTCTTCCAAAAAAGTCCGTGCTGTTCAGTGAACTTCAGTGGTCAACGTTCTTTAATAGCCTGCATAATCCAGTTCTAGCCTTAAATACGAAACCCAAGTTTGTAAGCTTCGTTATAAGCTACCTCAATTTAACTTTATAAATTAAGCTGCAATTATGTTGTTGAGGGCTTAAGCTATGTTTCTAATTCGCGTGGTATGTTTCATTAAAACGTTCTAGAAGGCTGATGGTATTTTGGCTGTAAATTTTGGTATGAAAATAACTCCAGTAACTATGGGAGCATCTGCTTCTTGATGGCAGTTATTTATTTATTTTGTGTCTAAAATTATTGTATTTATTTTATTTCTATCAAAAGCTAGAAAACACACATCTACACAAAAATAATAAATAAGTAGGGAAAAATCAATAGTTTTTGCCTTTCATTTCTTTATTATGTTACTACGAAGTTTTTCATGAAACTGAAATGGTACTCGACATTTTTATCAATAAAAAAAACCTGCAAACAATAAACAGAGCCGTTTTACATTGCAAATACTCGTAATCATTTGACAACATTTGATCTGCGACCACTCAGAACAGGCACTAGATAAAAATTCATAGGTTATATTTTTTTAAAGCAATATAATAACATCATGATACTCATCATCATCATTTCAGTCGAAAAACGTCAACTACTGGACATAGGCTTCTTTCAAGTATCGACACAACAACCGGTCCTATGCATTTCCATCGATATTATGTTCATTTCATTGTTAGGGGAAATGTATTTAAGGAATCCAATCCCCCATCAAAGTCGCGATCCCGCAAACCTGCAGGGTTGAGATCGTCATTGCGGGACTGTTTTTTTTTTTTTTTTTTTGTAGTTATTAAAAAAAAAGACGAAAAGTTCATAGACAAGGTCATTTGAAATGTGTACCAGGGGCCGAAACCAACTCGCAGAGGCCTTGTTAGGCATGTAGGATGAAATGTGACAACAACTGGCGATTATCCCTGTATGCACTAGTCACTACACAAGAGTACCCAAGGACAATCCCCGGCTGGTGCAGGACTATTGTAGAATATAGAGACAATACACATTTGACTACGGGTTTGGGAGGTTTCGTGGATCGATTACCTCAAACTGTAGAAGGACAGTTGATCTACACGGCTATGCCAAGGCTATCAGGACAATCCCGGAAGTACGGTCAAGATCCCTACCACCATCTTACTGGGTTAACTTCCTTCCTCCAAGTACGTTTGCTCTTGTGAATCTCCACTCAAGCCAGCCAATTAAGGCATGATAGAGGTGGGAGCTCTGTTCCCCGTCAGTGTTCACACCGACCGGCCGATAAAGGCAAGCCGGAGACGAGGGATAAGACTTCTCCTTGGAGATCAGGTCTGTGGGGTCGCCACTGCCCACCAGCTCGCCACAAAGCTGCCCAGCGGATCGATATTTTTTATTATTATTATTTACGTTTATTCATCTTTGTTCTTATTAAGTAACTTTTTTAAATATTTCTTATCGGTAGTGTCCGACCGAGGTCAGGGCTCCCGAGATTAGCAATTGAATCTTCTACCTAGCACTGTCCCACTTTAGGTGGGGCCGGCTCTCCTAATTTTCTGGCGCCAGGACAATCTGTCCTGGGTTGTCGGGTCGGGCAACTTTTCCTTCAAGAGGAGTTTCGTCATGCTAGTCCACCACGTAGCTGGAGGTCGTCCTCTACCTCTCTTATGTTCAGATAGTTGCTAAGCTTTCTTCACTACGTGTTCCTCGTCTCTTCGCATCACGTGACCATACCATCTGAGACGGCTCTCGGTTAGTTTCTCCGATATAGGAGCGACTTTATAACTACCGCGGATATGCTCGTTTCTTACTTTATCCAGTCTCGTCACACCCAGACCACCTCAGCATCTTCATCTCGGCAGTGTGAAGCTTTTGTACGTGCGTCTTTTTCACTGGCCAACATTCTGCTCCGTACATCATTGCCGGCCTCACCGCCGTTCTGAAGATCTTGCCTTTAGTTCTTACTGACATACGAGCATCGCATAAGAGCCTAGGTATTTGCATTTATTTATTTTCGGCACAGGAGTACGATCTGGGTAATAGATTGTGGCTGGGCTACTGCTGTTAAACTGGCACTGTAAATGTTCAGTCTTTGCTCTACTGACTTTAAGACCTGCAGACTCTAGAGCAGTCATCCAAGTGGTCAAAGTGGACTGTAACTCGGTTGCTGAACTGGCCATTAGGACGATGTCGTCTGCGTACAGGAGGTTCCAGGGCAGTGGCGCTTGGATATGTTTAGTAACATAATCCATGACAATGTTGAAAAGCAACGGGCTAAGGGCAGAGCCCTGATGAACTCCCACCCCAACCTCGAACTCCTCTGTCAACCCTGCAGGACTTTTGACTCTGGTACGGACGTCAGTGTACATGTCTTGGACTAGTTTAATGTATACACCGTGAAATTTAAGTGGTTGTTTTCCCGCGGCAGAACGACTTGCCTTTAGGAGTACTTTCGAAGCATAGAGTTAAAGTAAAAAAATAACGATGTTTTTATTTTAAAATAATTTAAAAAATATTCATCAACTCGAAAAAGTGAGTAACAATAGTAACTTGTAGGTACTAGGTACTACTCGCGTCACCACCGTATTATTCACCGTAGTACCTAGTACCTACAAGTTACTATTGTTACTCACTTTTTCGAGTTTATGTTTTTTTTTTTATTATTTTAAAACAAAAACATCGTTATTTTTTTACTTTAACTCTATGCTTCGAAAGTACTCCTTAAGGCAAGTCGTTCTGCCGCGGGAAAACAACCACTTAAATTTATATCCGGCAGATGTTGTGCTCTTAATGCTTGCCAAGCTAGTTTGCGTGGTACCCTATCGAACGTCTTTTCTAAATCTATGAAGATGAGGTGCAGATCCTTTTTATTGAGCCGATGCTTCACCGTCACCACTCTTACAGCCTGTATAGCATCTGTTGCAGATTTCGAGGGGGTAAAACCGAATTGATTTGGGCTCATGCAAGTTAGATGGTATATGCGGTTATTAATTACTCTTGCCCAGATTTTTTATGTGTGTGATGTTAGCTTGATACCCCTGTAGTTACCGCATTCTGTTACATCGCCTTTACTCGTATAAAAAGGAATAAGGTGACTTAATCGCCAAGAGTTTGGGATCTTGTTACTATATAGGATAAGATTAAATATAGTGCTGTAAGCCAATCCACTCCCAGTTTCCGTAGTGATTTCCAAATTTCAGTTGAAATTTCATCTGGGCCGACAGCTTTTCCGTTCTTCATTCTGTCCACTGCACTCTGTACCTCATCTCGGGTTATGGCTTGTACCGGTCCTTCTACTGGTGCCAGGGGTTCGAGCCCTTGGCTGGGAAATTCTTCGTTCATTAGATCTTTGTAATATTCGTACCATCTTTTATTTATATCTTCATTATTTTTAAGTAATTGTCGTTCTCTATCTTTAGTATGTTTACTTGCTTTTATATCTAATGTTGATTTATATCTAAACTTTGCAACTTTAAAAATATCTGATTATGATTTTGCGTTTTCCAGTCTACTGTAAAACTGCTCTCTTGCTTTGGTCCTAGTTTGTGCAACGCATTTCTTTGCGGTAGACTTTGCTTCCTTATATTTAATGTGATCTTCCTCGAGTCCTGAGAATTGCCAAGTTTTAAACAGGTTATTTTTGTTCTGGACTTTACCTTTGACTTCTTCATCCCACCAGGAAGGGTCTTTTCCGTTTCTCAGCCCTCCCTTCGAAATGCCCAAGACCTTGCCAGCACTGTCCTTGCATGTTTTCTCAAAGTTAGACCACATCGTTTCGGAGCTGTCATATGTGTTTTCCATATCCTTTTTCAGATAGCCCCGCAATTCTTCGAGAAGACTCTTGCCCTTTGGACCGGAGAGCTCTTTCCATTTAATTCGGACTGTTTTGTCTATACTTGGTCAAAGTGGCTTAGGCAATTTGTAGACTCCCACCAGTAGCCTATGCTGAGAGGTGAGAGGCTCCCCTGGTATAACTTTACAGTCTTTAAAGTTCTTCTTAAGCGGGTCATCGGCCAGGATGAAATCTATCTGTGATTTATAGCCTCCACTTTTATACGTTATGAGGTGTTCAGATTTCTTTTGGAAGGTTGTATTTATAATGCTCATGTTATGTCTAGCCGCAAATTCCAAAACACGTTCCCCCTCTTTGTTGAGGCCACCATATCCAAAACCCCCATGGATGTGTTCATAAGTGTTGTTGAATTTACCTACATGCCCATTCAGATCACCCATGATGATTTTTGTTTCCCCCAGTGGCACATTTACCACACACTCGTCCAAATCATCCCAGAAAGTATCTTTTTCTTGTTCACGGCATCCAGTTTGAGGTGCGTATGCGCAAATGATGTTCATTATGCTTTGACTATCCATGGCCAGTTTTACTGCAATGAGACGGTCTGACTTCTTTTCGATGTTCACTATTCTGTCCTTAAGCTGATTGTCAAGTACGACGCCTACTCCATTCTGCTTATTTTTCGTGCCATGGTAGACTAGCTGGTATCCTAGTCCTAAGTCCCTCGATTTTGACCCCTTCCAATGAGTTTCCTGTATACAGCATATATTTATGTTTCTCCTTTTCAGGGTCTCTGTTAGTTCTTGGCTGCGTCCTGTGAGGGAACCTAGGTTCCACGTCGCCATTCTGATTCTATAAGCAAATTGCGAACGTTTGTTCTTATCAAAGCCGTCGCGGGGGACGCCCTAGTATTGTTCGCATTACTCGTCATCAATTCTCCGTCGCTTGTGGGGAACGCCCTAGCTGTATGACCCTTTATCTTTCTGCCTTTTTTCATAATTAGGAGAGGGTGTTTTTGCTATGTGGTTTTACGGCCGGCTGCCACCTGACGCCAAGATTGTGACCCTCCTGGAGGGCTTGGGTGCCACTGGTGACCATTGGTTCCTCCGCCGCCATCCCTACTGAGTTCTCCAACCTAAGAACTCAGTACACCAGCGGTCTTTTCTCGAGTAGCCCGCTAGCGAGGTTTAACGAAGTGTCCTTCTTCGGCCTTGTGGTCCGCGGGAGATATTTTATTTTTCTCCTACCCATTGGTTTGCCGCACTCTAAGAGTTTGCCTAACAGCCGGGATTTCCCCTATCCGCCACCTGGGGACGCGTTCTCTAGGGAATGAGGCTACCCCGAGAACAATTGAATATAATGATTTTTTTTCATGTGTTAGACTTGATCTTATCTTGTTGCATGATTAGAAACGGTGGCAAAAGCACGCTTGGCTTCCAAACTTGTAGACAGAATTGACATATATAAGTATAATCTTTAATCAAAGCCTACTTTCCTCTATAAAAAAGTCAGTTTCCTCTTAAAAAGTGTCATCTCTCATTTCAATATGCGGATTACTCATGCGAGATCCCGCATGAGTAATCCCGCATTTCTGATCCCGCAAAAAGGTGCGGTATCCCGAATTTTCAGGATTAGATTCACTAATTCCAACGGGGTAGTGGGTCCAGCTAGTCAAATCTAAAGTTATAAAATGTTATAATAATAATCAATAAGCCCCTTGAACAGGTCCGAAATATATCGGGGTCAGGTACTAAAGTAACAGGATACGGTAGGGTATGGTTATAAAACACGGGGTGACTGACACCATACCCCAATATCCAAAATATGTAGACACATTTTTGAGGCTTCATGTTGCCGATATCTATACTATAAATAGCAACGTGAGACTCTTTTACAAATAGTAACTACTGTACTGTATGTCAAAATATATAGACCCTGCAAACGATACGATTAGTAGATTTGACGGTACAGTGTGTTCAGTGTTGAGCTGTGAAATATCTGCTGTTTTGTACATTTTTCTTCGCATAACTTGAGAAAATGTAGGGAACAGCCCGAACTGATTTATTTATCAACTTAGTATTGATATATTCTGTATTAATCGTATCTTTCATTAATAACCCAATGCCTGCAGTATGTGTAAGCATATCTCGTCAAATTTACATGGAACAGCGCATTTTTATTTTCATAATACAGAGTTCGTCGATTATTGAAAGTTTTACGAATTCATTGACACTTTCGACCCATAAAAGATTACTAATGTTATTATTTCGTTTTATTTTTATTTTGCCTCCCCACTAGGAATTTATCCTGTATGGTATATCAATTAAAAATATATGAACAAACATACACAAACAACCAGACCGGAACAACTATCTGTAGGCCATACAAATATTTGTTCCGTGCGGGAATCGAACCCGCGACACGCAGCGCAGCCGATCGCTCAACCACTACGCTAACCGCGTCGTCAAAGAAATTAAAAGTCATATTGTATAACAGTGGATATATTAATCAAGCAAAAATTTTGTATTTACACAATAGAATCTATGATTGACTATATATTAAATAGAAACACTAATTTTAACAAAACAACAATTTGGAAAATGGAGCAAGAAACGGTAGTGAACAAATACAAATACAAACACGACAACGACAACGATCTTATCTTAAAGCTTACATAAGGTTATAACGGATTTACCAATTGAAACAAATCCATTATGTCCAATTCCGAGAATGTCTTCATACTGTCAATTAAGTGAGGATCCAAAGACTGTTTGTGATATAGGTACTTTAGAAAATTACTGTATCTATTATTTAGAAATATTTTAAATAGTCCTTATGCTCATGCTCAACTCAACTCAAACTGTAAATGGACAGTTGTGATTGGTTGGCTTGTTTTTTTGACATTTACATACTCAAGTCCATGATCCTAGACGCCCCAAACGTTACTGAACTCTTTTAACACAAAATCAGTGGAATTCAGTAGTGTTAGCATGTACTTGGAACGTACGCGTTAACTTGAACTTTCATTTTCATTCAATACTTACCACACATTTTGTGTAGAATGAATTTAGGAACGTCTGGGGCGTCTGGGCTCTTGCTCTGTTGAACATATGTCAACCTGAAGAATCATATCATGCCAAACTCGAGAGTTATGATTGGTTGGCAGTTGATTGGTAGGTGTAGCCAATTTTGAGTTTGAGTTGAGTATGAGCACCTGGAAAACTTTTTAATCTATCGTACCAGTTCAATCTGTTGAAATGTCACCGTGATAACTTAGGTGAAGTGAGCAAGCAGTGAGCACCACCTAAAACTATTGATTGACAGCTTGTCGAATTCAATTTCAACTATATTTATTGCTCAACACAGTACATATTCACATATCCATATATTTCCCGATGTCAAGTGAAAGCGCAGTCCACTGTGTTGCACCAATTTAGGCATGCAAATTAGCATCAAAATTACACAATGTCATAAATTCCAATTAATACCGTATGCAATGTTATACATTCAAAATTATTACTCTATACAATCTCATAAAGTCAAATTAATACCTCATAAAATCTCATAAATGAATACCCTATAAAATCGATGTCAATGTTTGTTTTTAGGGTTCCGTACCCAAAGGGTAAAAACGGGACCATAATAAGACTCCAATGTCCGTCTGTCTGTCACCAGACTGTATCTCAGGAATAGCTAGACAGTTGAAATTTTCACATTTGATGAATTTCTGTTGCAGTTACAACAATAAATACTAAAATCAGAATAAAATTAATATTTAAGTGGGGTTCCCATACAACAAACGTTATTTTTTGCCGGTTTTTGCGATAATTTAATTATTGTTACTGGTCGATGACATCCAATTCCAACCTTGTTTTCAGTCTGAACTTAATATTATCAAGAGGTAAAGTTGTGCCTTTGCTAGTTTATATGTTTGTAAAAGTCAATGTCTAAAAGTACTGACAAGATTCTTTCACAAGTAGAAAACACTACCGCATAACGTCATATTTTACATTAGGGTACGTTCACACAGAACGTCCGTTTTTCCAGGATATTTTTTAACGGATACCTCACTACTAGAGGTGATGTTCACACTGCATTTACAGTACCGTTTTAACGGATCCGTCGCTACTGGGGGTATTGTTCACACCAACCAACTTTCTACAAGGATAGACGTCTGATAAAACGGATCAGTATTTTATAAACCCAGTGGTATCGGCCGCGACTCACAAGTTGTAGGTCGTGGGTTCAAACCCAGGCAGGCGCTTTACTTTGTGTAAATTATTTCGTCACTACTGCTCTCAAAACGGTGAAGGAAAACATCGTAAAGAAAACGGCATGTTCTAGAATCAAAAATTTGAAGGCATGTGACATCCGCCAACCCGCACTGGGCCCGCGTGGTGGATTACGGCCCATTCCCTCTCACAGAGAGGAGGCCTGTGTCCCAGTAGTGGGAACATTAATAGGCTGATGATGTGATGTGTGTGATGTGATTTTAATACTATTGTGTGTGAACTCGCTCATACGCTATTGCCAAATAAAAACGCATCGCAGTCCATTTTACAGGTCTGCTTTATCGTAAAGCAGACCTGTAAAACGGACTCCTGTATATTATGTCGGATCGGTATTTTTTACTGGATTCGGAATATTGTCATGTATGTGAATTCACTCATACAACTACATACGTCAGCGCCGAATAAAAACGTATACGATAAAGTGGGCCTGTAAAACGGACCTCTGTGTGAACGAGCACTTACTTCGAAAACATGCACTCGAAAAGCGATTATCACATAGAGCAAGAAAGTGGTTTGATTTTACATGTTTGAACACAGCTGCTGGCAGGAAATTCACGACATACAAAATAGGTACCTAATTTTTACGATTTTACGTTAACGTTATACCTAATCTTAAGTTAACAGTCTATTAACCTTAATAAACCTCTGAGGGTCTGCGGTAAACGCAATTTTGTAACCCCTCAATGTATTCATAAAGCTTCACATATAAGCCGAAGATAATTAAGGCAGACCAACAATCGCTCAAAGTCCGTTATCTTCGAATCAATTATGCACAGTACTTGTAAGGGTCAGTTCACACTGAAAAGGGACGCGACTCGATGATACTTGAAGAGCTAATGCTTTTATCCAAAAATTTAACTGTAAAAACTTAGACGACGTTAGTTTGAAATTAACTGGCTTTCCACTAGAAGATTTGCAATGACTTTAAGCTCACTCTAACTAAGTTTTCACGCTACGCATTTATTGTTTCGCGCGACATAGCATTGCAGTGCTTTTCCGTGAAACAGCGGCGCGAATTCAAATTCACTACGCGCAGCACGGGCCAAGCATCGCTGCGTCACGCTGTATCACGCTGCACCTGGAGGTGCCACGCAACGCTCGCCGCAGTGTGTGACTTCTTTTGTATTCATTCTCTCCTAGAAGTGTGTTCCTTTTTATGAAGTAAATTAACTTCAATATTGTATCGCTATCTAAAAAGATCGCGCAGCTTCGCGTCGCTTCGCATTTCGGTGTGAGTGGACCCTAAAGCCTTATAACTTCTGATAATTATTAATGGGAGCTTGATCTTGCACGTCACCCTTATTTGCATCGTAGATCATAGTGAATATATGATAATTACACTTCCTTCCTCTAGATTTATTCGCGTCCTCACTTTGATGGAGGGCCCAAGTTCGATCGACTGATAGCGGTTACGAAGTTTGGGACACGGTTTGTGTCTTAATACCCGTCTGAAGTTGGAGGTGTCACGTGTGTGTAATGTGACGTATTGGTTCCTTGTTTTTTATTGGTTAGTTGCGAAAAATATTACTTCAGGTAGGTGTTCTACATAGGATGGTTAGAGTCACAACCAACATATAAATAATATTCTAACAATCAAAGGCGCAGTGGCCATCAACTTAAAATACAAACCACCTAAAAGAATGTCTGAAAGCAAGACCATTTTCTCATTTCGCCTGTGTATCACTGCGTAGAGAAAATAAAGAGAGATACGATATCTGTGTCCGTGCCCACTCGACCCGCTTAGACTCGACCCGAATAATGCCAGATATTTTACTACCAATTCATTGCTATTTGTACAGTCAGGCAAAATGATATTTTAATTCTAAATAACTTAATTATACATAGAATATTTAATATTTTGTTATGATACATTATTTATCCTGGTATTCAATGATATCATTTGAAAAATGTAGCTTTGTAAAGATAGCCTCTACCTCGCTTTAACCGGTTTTCTGGAAACAATAGACGAAGTGGCTCAGTCGTTTCAAAACTTGGTCCTTAGATTATCAAATGGTTTTTGTGAGATTTGTGTTGCTGAGCAAAACTTTAATCTTTTAATTGTGTTGTTTCTACCTAGTTTTGTATTCTTTCAATCAATCATTTCAGTCAATCATGTTTTTTTTTATATTTTTGAAGTAACCTACTTGTAAACAAATTAATTATAATCACGTATAAAGACTGATTCAATAAATACCACCGTGCCACAAACTTTTTGATTGTAATGATAATCTATACTATATAATATTATAAAGAGAAAATATTTTTTTGTTTGTACCGAATAGGCTCCGAAACTACTGGACCGATTTGAAAAATTATTTCACCAATAGAAAGCTACATTATTCCTGTGGGGTGGGCCACGGGAGCGAAGCCGCGGGCAACACCTAGTTAACAATAATCTGCGATTTTTACTACATATACAGAGCGTATACTACATTTAAAAGGATAACTACTTACTTGTTATATTATTGATTTATTTCTCCAAACATTATTAAAATTTTACACTCTCTGTGGTGCAAGCATTAAATCGTCACTTTTCTGTCTGACTATTACATCGGCGTTTTTACGCCTATCAAAACAGATATATCCCGGCTTTATTCTTCGGGTCGAGTCTAAGCGGGAGGAGTAGCCACGGACCCGAAAATCTGTAGCTTATTCTTTAATAAATATTATATTTCGTAAAAATAATATTCATATTACATTACAATGTTTTCTTATTCAATGTTTTGTGTGTGTGTGTACATTTATGTACATCGCTGCCTAACCCTTTGCAGAATACATGTTATATTTTACGTGTATTTAGTTCGTCTGAGTGTTAATAATGTAGTCATAAAGTTCCCTAGTTGACGGAGCGCATCAGCGTGCATCGAAGCGCATTTTGCAATGAAATAAACGCTATGACGCGCTCCGTCAAGTGTGAATCATACATTACACGCACTAGTGAGTTTGTATTTGCTTGGTAAATTAGTTGGTTAATTTTGGATATTACTAGATGGTCTTCAGGGATACCTACTGATAGTCTAACTTTTGACCTTTTGTGAGAGCTGAAGACGGATGTTCGAGCTTTTACAAAATATTTTTATCAGTTTTTTTTTATTAATGGCCAACCAAGAATTGTTTATAGAGATACGTTTAAATTTTAAGTTTTTTTATGTCTAAGGTTAGGATTACAATTTCTTAAAGGTTAGCACCGCATGCCCCATAAAATAAATGTTACAAATCATATTATAATCTAAAATCTAAAGATTCACGTGTTACGGATACAGTATATCGACCAAACGAAAACAAAGTATTGGGCTAGCTTAAATAACAACATGGGTGCCAAGAAGGCAAATGCAAATTATGGATATTTTCATGCAATAAATGTTACGAAAATTAAATAAGAAATCCTTAACAGCTTGAATTCAGCTGCCATGTTCGCAACTGAATTAAATGAATTTACAATCACAAATAAAAATATCGCGAATCGAAAAATTCTCTTGAACTAAACCCAACCGTTTTCCAACCAACAATAGAAACATTCAGGGCCTGAAAGTATAGAAAATACGAAGGAAAATCAAGCCCAGACACATCATATGATTACCTTTACACTCGATAATCAGAAGGGTATCCTCTAGACTAATGCTAGAGACAATCCTACCACTAGTGCGCTCAAGTCATGATTTATCAATGCAATATTGTACGGGCACTGAGAACTTTACAATACAAGAAGACCATAAGTCAAAATTCTCCATGTTTTACTTCAAATCGTAACTATATACGTTTAGAGTCGAAAATCGAAAGGTAGTTGTAATTGTTCAAGACTTTTTGGAATAGTGCAGATCTTTGCCCAGACATAAATGGACACACTTGGTATATAACTTCGCTGCAAACACTAACATATGCTGGCTTAACTATTCTGAAGGCAGTTTATGATTGAATTAGTAATTAGTCTTAATTAGATAAGGGTCAACCCTTATCTAATTTAGATTAATTTAATTAGATAAGGACCAGAAAAAGAACCGAACTTCTTATATGCCTTTGGTGGTGGATTTTAACAAGACGTTTAATATTTTGCTAGCTTTTGACTTGTTTAATTAAAAGTTAAAACGAGTTTTTTTTTTAAAGGCTCCAGCGTATATTTTGTTAAGGAATCGTACTTTACGTTTATACTTAAGCCATCATTAAACCGGTTGCAACTGCGTTGAGGATTAGCACGTGTATTATAAAATAAACCTAACCTAACCTAACCTTGCTAAAATTTCGCTCTTACGTTTTTTTATACTAAATCAATACATATACATAATTATTAATCTGTAGAAAAGTCGTTTTTGGATAACCAACAGAACCAATTGCCAGCATTTTTGTAATTTCTTTATGTCTGTTTGTCTGTTTATTTGTGTAAAATGTACGAAATCTATGTAGATAACTTTTATGCAATTGTGCTTAACTTGAAGTATTGCTTAGTTTTTGTTTCATCGAAATCGGTTTACTCTATCAAAAGTTAGATGAATTTAAAATATTCAAGAAGTATAATATCACAAAACAACTGCATATTCGATAGATGGCGTTGTGCATTTGAATAATATACTAATTATGACAGAATTCATCAATAATAATCGGTAATCATTTATTAATTTAAATGGACTATAAAATAATTCATACCGTTCTTTTGATACAAAAATATACAATGAGCAGCGAAACCCCGTAGAAGTGACGGGTTTGGAGATCTCTCCTGAGTAAGACACGCTGCACAAAAATATCTTTAGTCGAGGCAACTTAATTTTTTCCTGCTGCTCTTCAGAACATGGTATTCACTGTAGGAATGGTGTTGCGATCACGCTATTCTTACAAAGAAAACCTTCTTGATAATTTTATTACCCTGTAACCCTGAGTACTCCACTTTTACGTCTTGCAGTAAATCAGATAGATACACATACGCTGTTTACCTGAGCACAGGGACCAGGCAAGCTGTAGACTTAGGGTCTATAACGTATGGACATAGGGTCTACAATCTATAGACTTAGGGTCGACTATGTCAGTCTTCAATTAGTAGCCGAACAATACAGTTTAGATTGCCGCATAATTTTGTACACAGACAGGTTCATTGAAGCGGTAATGAAGATATAGGCGACGGAAACGATGCCCGGACGGGATACAACAATACAGATTACTGGTTTAAGATCTTTACTCCGTTTTAGTGCCGTAAACGGTTACTTACTAAAGCATACTCCTTAGACGGCTAGGTTAAAAGGTTTAAAAAAATATTGTTATTTGTGTAACATGGTTTTTATGTATGACTAATAAATCTGATTTAAAAAAAAAATTAACAACACGATATATTTTCTCTTTTTTTTGCATACTCCACCAAAACGACTTGAATGTTTAAAAATATTTTTACACAGAAAGATAGGTTAGAATTTCTTCTTAATCTACATAGGATATGTAAACCAAAAAATATTTTGCAAACAAAACTGATCAAAAGGAGACCCAATATTGATTTGGCACCGAGCGGACGCATGGTCAGTACCTCGGAATATACACGCCATAGAGAAAATATTTAACAAATCTAAAACAGAAATTAAAATGTTTAAATCTACGATAAAAATATCAATTTAAATCGAATCCTACAAAAAATGCATTTAAACTTTTTCCCAGTAAAAATTTATGAAAATTCCTTGGCAATTATATAAATTAATGAAGGATCTCTTACCTCAATGGCGTATAAAAACAAACTCAGAAGAAGTGCAAACAAACTCAGAGTAGATAAGAAAATAATAATAGGAATTACTCATGAATAAATATTGAAACAAACCTAAATTGTTGTGGTATTTTTGGGTCTCTTGCGTACAATATCCGGAATAAAATAGGCGGTGACAATTGTCACCGGGACTGTTCAATGGAGGGATTTGCTGCCTAATGCTGCACGTTCTCCAAAAGCAAAGCGCCCAGCAATAAGTAACGTACAAGTTTCATCCCGTAACATAGAATCGTACGAAAAATAGCCAGGACTTATCTGTAACAACTTACACTACTATAAACAACCCCAACATGGTCACTCGGTCAGCAAGACAAGACAGTCCACCCAACCGAAGAACGCACACAAGATAGCTCTGGTGTAACCCACAACACTATCATCTGTCACCCTAGAAGCCTACACCAGCGAACTGATTCGACAGACCATTAAACCAGGGGTACAACCATAGAATAAGAATAAACAGAAGGTGTAACTATTGTAGGTACTTTTTGGGTGGCCTAGTGTGCTTAGAGTATGAACTATGTCCGCTCCCCAAGAAACCTCAGGGAAGACGGTGGTACAGTGACCATGTGCTGCCGTGCAAAGCGAAGTCCAAGGGAGACTCTGCACGGTCTTCCTTGGGCTTTGCTTACACGGCAAAGCTGCTTCAATGTACTGATAGTTACCACTGTGGTGATTAGGTTAATGAAGAATTAATTTCACACTCCCCGGTCGTATCCTCAACGCCTTCTGAAGGGTTCCTCTAAAATATAAAAAATGTGTGTACGCAAATGCTAACCGAAAACAAAACTTACGGTGGCCGTTTTTGTCGGCGATCCAAGTGCGAGAGAATGCCAAGCGCGAAATGCACACCAAAAGCGACGATGACACAATTGCGACTGTTGAACATAACTGCAGAATACCATCCGCACTTCCACATGACAAGTACTCAGCGCTCCTCCACATTTATAATGAGCATGGCTAAAGTGTGAATACACACTGATAATGCAGGCCGGGAGTGTCTCTTCTGTACATTCTTATTCAATGACACAACCGAACTATTTGTATCACGATTTATGTACCAGGCCGAACCTACAACCAGACTATCTGTTCCTAGTGTTAGTTATTAGATAACGTGCGGTGCCTACTAATCTTCTCGTGATACTTGATGCCCTTATGTGTGCCGGTAATAGGAAGATTGGATGTAATCAAGGATGTAATTTAATCCATGTGGTTTGGGTGGAATGGACTCATGATTTATAAAGGTTTTTCTTAAAAAAAATTATGAATAATTTTTTTGGAGACCTAAAGCCTATTTTTATTTAAAATATCATAACATCAGTTCTGCATGCCCCAAAGTTTTAGGCAGATGAGCACCTATATTTTAACCCTAATTTTTAGGGTTCATTACCCAAAGGGTAAAAACGGGACAATATTACTAAGACTCCACGATCCGTCTGGCTGTCTGTCTGTCCGTCTGTCACCAGGCATCTCATGAACCGTGATATCTAGACAGTTGAAATTTTCACAGATGATGTATTTCTGTTGCCGCTATAACAACAAATACTAAAAACAGAATAAAATAAATATTTAAATGGGGCTCTCGTGATCTTTTTGCCGTTTTTGCGATAATGGTACGGAACCCTTCGTAAGCGAGTCCGACTCGCACTTGGCTGGTTTTTAATCATAGCCACAACGACACGTCATATAACTATTCAAATAACCCGCCCCTAACTGTTCCCGGCGTCACACCGGCGCGAAGGTATAACGCTCATTTTTAATAAAAATATTTTCAATTTAAGTATGCCTAATTTTACTTAAATATTCTCTTGAACTCGTCTCTTCCTCACCCACTCAAAAACCCAGGTAATTTCAAGCCTAATAAATGTAGGAATTTCATCCAATGAACTCGATTCATCAACGTCAGACGTTACCGATATAAAATTTCGATAGTACTTTCATCGTCTGTACAATTTCCTAGGACTTTATTTAGAGTAAGTAAGAGTAAACTGTAAGAAAATTCAATTACTGAATGTTTAAGTAACAGGTGCGAGTGACGGTTGAAAAGATATTGCCTCTACTTAGACATTTTTAGAGGCATTTTCTTAATCAGGCCGTCGCCGTCGTGTGGGGAAATGAGTTCGCGTGAATATACGAGCGCGCTCACTCCGCTTAGCAGGGGTTCCCACTATCTTATCTTACACGTAATTTTACTCACTTGATATAAAAGTACGTTTTAGTTTAACCTCTATTAACTCTAATGGCTGGTTCAACTGTTTTCATTAAAATTTGCTGGATTTATGTTTGGTTTATTATTTTGTTTTGTCTGAAACTTTTATTCTTTTATGATCCGGCTAGGTACCAAACACATGGAATGTCTTGCCCTTCTTCTCCACGAGAACTAGTTTAGCGAACGGGCGGTAAGCTTTCTGAGCCTCAATATGAATTAATTGACAAGCCTAATTGAAATAAATACCTAGTCTTGTCTTTCTGTGCTTTTATTCATAAAACCTTACCCTTATACATCGCATACACAGTAAATAACCAGCAGCCATCTTGACATTCCAAGCTTGCTATCTTCGTAAATATCGATACTTTTATATCGGGTTCCTCTTTAAATCTAACATAGTCAATCTTCGCAAGGGATGAGACGGGAGATCGAAAAAAAAGCCATTGACAATTTGAAATGGAGTGCCAAATCTCAGCAGTAAGAGAACGATTAGAAAGAAGAAGAAAGATAATCCGGCTACCCGACCTTCTATTTGATTTCATTATTTTTAAACAGATTTTCAACTTAGTCTTCTGGCAGTCTACCTAACTTATAAGTAGGCATTTATATGAGTTATGAAGGTAACTGAAAAACCGCCCACACTTAACACCACGTGCCTACAAGCGGCGGAAAAGCAATCGCGAACATAAAATTTAACGACGTACCCCAAACGTATTTTACTGCTCCTATTTAACCACAGAGAAAAAAACTGGGGACCTCAGTTGCTAATATTTTGGTACGCATTTTCACTTAAGATAAGCCCTCTCCCCGGACCGTATTTCACAAGATTAAGTCATCCCCCACACCCCCGCTCTTTGTTTTAATCCGCAACAGATCCAGAGATAAATCGACCATAACTGGCTTGAAATCTTAGGCAACGCTTGTTCACAATGGAACGATAAATAGCACCTTGTGTTGTTTTTACACTGAATCCGTGATTATCTGCGCGATTATTGCGAGTTGTTCTAACAACTTCATTGTTGTTGTTAGCAGGAATTATTATTAATTTGTTCGTTTTAAACGACCAAGATTATCGGAGAGCACAATTTTGTGATGTGATATTCAACCATGAATAATTTACCTTTTATTTTTGTATCCATTTTTCTCTGATCAATAAGTACTCCAAGTAATATTACCTCAAATATAGTTATGGCACAGATAATATAATACTAGCATACAGATGCCTCATGCTATACAAAAAAACCGTGCCGACGTAAGCAATAGATAGATCACCATCTATATCCGTGGAAAGGAACGGAATGGAACCAAATGCGATCAATGTACAAAAAATAATCAATCATCAATCGGTTTTTTTGTATGGGATGAGACACCACTGGTTATGGCAAACTTACATCACAAACTGTTTACCATTTCAAATTACCTGGTCTGGTGGTTCATTGTTACTAACCCTGTATGAGTCTTCGGTCAAAATAAAGTTATTGAACTAGCTAAGCAATCGCTAATCAGTATTGAGATTTTTATTAATAAGGGAAATTATCTATGGATATCATGTTGTTGATCTTTATCAACAACATGAAATCCATAAATAACCATCGTATCCAATAGTTTATCAAAACTAAACGGTTTGACCAAATAAACGATCATTTTCACAAAACATACTGAACAGCGATCAAAGAGCCCACAAAAACCGCTGTGAATATTTTAAATCCACTCTAGAATCGCAAATACGAATTATCACCACAGTTCGATCGCAGTGCAATGCAAAGGTGCACCATGGGCGGTTACCGAGGAAGCATTTTGACAGAGGATTTATAGCTCTCAGGCTTTGAATACTAACGTTCTATAGAAACAGTTCGTGCATTAATACTTACCAATTCGGCATAGAGTAGTACAGAAGTGGCTCTAGATGTAGAACCATTCTATAAGAAAAGCTATTGTTGAAATGCCAAAATGTACTTTAGATGGTTCAGTACAATTTCCGTAGCGCTTATGAATTGTGAAAATCATGTTAGAATGTCGCTTCGTCTAGAGCTCAAGATTTGCTCCATACAAAGAGAGAAAATACATCGTTGACAGAATAATAGAATAGAATAGAAAACATTTATTCGACATAAACACAACACAACAACAATAATCACAAAGTAACAGAGAAAAATAGTATTAAAGTAAAAACAAGGTTTAAGAATTGCACCTGGCGTGCCCATACCGAAAGGGTTACCAACTCAGCATTTGCTGGGTGTCAAACATCCAGAGCTGATTTTCAGTTGGCATCCCGCTCACAGCAGCATGATCGCATACACCGTTTTCGCTCTTTGCATGGATCCAACCTTCTATACTCAATGTTTCGGCCAACCAGCATGGAGACACTTCGGCTGCCACGGTATTGTCAAAACTTTCCATACAAACCAAGCATGTCTGAGATTCTCATCGTTTACTTAAAGAAACTGACAGCCCGACACAATTCTGACTATAGCAGTGACAGCTCAAATGCACAACTTGTCCGGGCTCTATTAATGTACCTACGTAATGGCTTGACTTTCTGATTCCGACGTACTCTGTGGTATCGGCTCACGAACTAAACCTCCATACTAACTGAATGAATAATAATCGACCTAGAATAAGATGATATGAGATAAACCGTTATCCAACGGTTTATTGCATACTTTATTGTTATAAGCCTTTTCGTTACCATGAGAATAAAATGTATGGCTTTATGGTTGTCGTATGTAATAGGCGCCGAAAAAGGTTTTATTTTTTCCCATATCGTTCAAGTTCGTTTGTAATAGCGACGGAATCAATTCGTGAATCACTTTTGGATGGGACGATGCTGTCAGCAGGTTTAACTCATTTTAACATTTTGCCAGCACTTTGAAAAAGTGTCGCGAAAAGAAATGACTATTATTGTCATAATCTACATATCAGCCTACAACAGTCCAAATTGCCTATGCCAATTACTACCAATCATACGCCATTCATATCAATTTTCGGCAACACTAATTCAGTACGTCGTTCCAACTAGCTTGAGGGCGCCATACTTTACGTTTGACGAGTTGGCTACTGAAAATAATCACCAAACAATTACAAAATTCTTAACTACCTGCTAAACAATTCTAGCAATTCCTAACAGTACATAACTACATAAATAACATAACATTTTCACCAACAACCCCAAAACTTTTCTAACCTCAATATTCCCAAATCTACTAACTTAAGTTTTAATTAACAGTGTTGTCATTTCACGCCTTTGCCGTGTATTTTCGGTCGAGACCACGAATGGGCTACCCGCTGCGCCAAAGAGAATATTATTAGGGAAATGGGACGCGGCGTGCAACCGCACTTATATTATGGTGGAGATGACTTGATTGGTTTTCAGCCATGGCTATTAAAGGGTGACTTTTAATTAATTGGCAATCTTTCAGGAATAAAAGTAGTCATGAATATTATTATAATTTGGGGGGCTGAGTCACCCACGTCCGTAGGAGTGTACCCTTTGATTCCCACTACGTGGTTCCAGGTTGGTCGACGTTCGATCACGCTAAGTGCCTGACGTGGGTCAGAAGAAGATGGTTTTCAACAGGGCTGGCAAGTCCTGCAAGATGGTGTTGCGAAGGGCTCGGTTCGACCACATTGGCTGAATAGGGACCAAACTGCCCACCAGCAAGTAGCCCTCTTCTTCTGACCAAAACGCTTTACTCCCGGCTAAGACATTCGAGTCGAACTTATGCCGTCCCTCACTACCACCACTGCTGAAACCCGACGGGTCGCTGTCCCACTCCGCTGAAGAGGAGGCAAATTTATTTGCCTCTCTTTTTGCGGAATCTTCTCGTTTGTATCCTGGTGACGCGCGGCCGTCTCCTTCTCCTGATGGATGCGAGACATGTATGTCGGAAATTCGCATCCATCAAAAGGGCGTCCGTAGGGGTAGTGGTAGACATCCCACCCATACGCAAAAAAAGTGTTCCTGACTCTTGAGTGAATAGGTTATTTCTAGGTAAGCATGCTGCACCGTCGACCACATCATCGCTCACTATCAATTGAGATAGTAGTCAAGCGCGACCCTAGAATAGGATAGATGGACCCCTTTTCCGCAGTTAGACTCGCATTTGGTCCGTTGTGCATGCAGGCGCGGTGGTGGGAATGGGCCGTGATCCACCACGCGGGCCCAGTCCCGGTTGGTGGATGTCACATGTCTTCAAATTTTTGGTTCTAAGACATTTTTTAAGGTTTTCTCACGATGTTTTCCTTCACCGTTTTTGAGAGCAGTGGTGATGTAATAATTTACACAAAGTAAAGCGCCTGCCTGGGTTAGAACCCACGACCTACAACTTGTAAGTCGCGACCGTTACCATTGGACCACCACTGCTCTCTTAAGCGCAACCCTATAGACAATAAAACAAAATGAACAACATTTACTACCTGCAGTCAATACCTAAATCGCGGTAAACAAACCAGCTGTTTGTCGAGCTATTCAATTATGCTGCCGAACATCGGATCTATTTAACAAGCTTTTATTTTTTAACTTGCTTTGTTGTTTGGGACAAATCTTGCAACTGAATTTTAAAACAGTTGTCACCATCCAATTGAGCTGAAAGCTTACACGTTTGATTTAGATGACAATGCACGTTAAGCTAAAAAGCTTGTTTAAAAAAGTTTATTTAATTTTATATCAGAATAGGTCATGGGTAAAACGGACACAGAACTAATATGTATATACCGGTCAGGCACCACTGCTCTTCTACCATTTTAATGACACAATTTTAAACAAGTTACAATTTATAGTTATTAAACGTTTATCAATTGATTTCGTATTCGCACGCGAGCCCTCACTTTTTGGTCACGGTGATTGAGCGGAAAGAACGGATGGAATATATTTTTCGTAAAATGGCGGTATTTTTTTGTTGGCTCTCGAGCAGTGAGTTGCTAAACAAGTGTTCACGTACATATATCTGATGAAATTAAAGTACTTGAAACAAGTTTTTTGAGTTTTTCTTTCATATGGGGCCTCCCATGGGGTCGTCAGGCGCCCATGTGCTGGTTTGGTCCCTGGGGTGGTCACGGCGTGCAATGTGTTCTGGTGCGCCGGTGATAAGGTGTCCACCGTGGAGTTTTAGTGGGTTAGAGTCCCACATAACTGGACTATCTCCCCGTGGTAGCACAGTATGCATGAGATTTATCCATGCTAAAAAAAATGCTCATGATAGATTGGGCCAGTCTCGTAAAAGTTGATTAGTTCATCTGCAGCAGGTAGATAGATACAACCTAACCTAAGCTTAACAAGAGCGCACTTTGGAATTTGAAGGCATCTGTAAAATTCTCGCATAGGTTACCGGTTTAATACCGTATTGCATTCCCTGATTAGATTTCAGACAACCCATTTGGATTTGACCAATAAAAGAACGTGCCGTGTACATGAATTCCGAATATAGGCGTTTGAAATTCAGCCCGCGTTATATGGTCGTAGTTTGGAGCCCAAATCCATCGGAGTGGACCGGACCGGACTGGAGTGGTAAAATGATTTTAAATTCGTCATCATTGCAGATGGATATGTCGAACCATGGAACCCGCACAACGTTGTATACATTAGAAGGAAGGTACCTGCCCCTTACTATAACGTGTAAATGTTTTCATGATTCAGTTATGAAAGAGGAATACCTAGTGTTATTCATGCTGCATAGCTCCGTCTCGCCCACTACGGAATCATGATGGTAAATACCATAGTAGAGGGGCAATATGGAGAAAGACAGTACAATCTGAAAGGACAAGTCGTGTGATTTGTCTATCTCCTTTAAATGGCATAGGTACAATCTAGTTAAATAAACTACTGACTCTACTCATTATCATCATTCAACATCATCTTGAGCCTTTTAATTTTGCCACTGCTGGGACACAAGTAACTTCTCTCTAAGCGAGGGAATGGGGCCTTGATCCACCACGCAGGCCCAGTGCGGGTTGATGGATGTCACAATGGCTTCGAATGTTTGTTTCTAGGACATGCCGGTTTCCTCACGATGTTTTTCTTCACCGTTTGGTGGTGATGAAATAATTTACACAAAGTAAAGCGCCTGCCTGGGTTCGAACTCATGACCTACGAAACACAAGTCGGGGCCGTTGCCACTAAGCCACCATTGCTCTAATCTAAGTAATGTAATAAATTACCTAATATTATTGAGTGAAATTGAGTTTTAATAGCTATATATTTTGCCCACATATAGATAAATTGTCAAAAAAGCTAAGCTCCGCAACATATGCTGTTAGAATATTTTTTTTTTTATATTTTCCACAGTGAATTTTGTTTTATAATTTTTTTTTGGTTTTCTTGCAATGACAAGAATATTTATTTTTAAAGTATTATATTTTTTTATTTTAATTATTGTGAATGTGAAGACTATGTGGACCATTTTTTTTTGTTTTTATTTTTAATTTATCTTAGTTTTTAATCGTGGTCTGGCAGTTTGAGTAGTTGATGCGGCCTACCCGAATGTCCTTTCTTTGGTATTGTTCGTCGAATCGTTGAGCTCCTTAAATTTTGTGTTGAGCTACTCGGTTATTGACAAATGCGTGCAATGACTGGACAGGTCCACTCAATCTGGCTAGTTCTTTCCTCAAAAGACCATTTCAGACATCAATCTACATGGTCTTCACATGATCTAACCAAGATTTTTGTTTTGTCTGGACTTAAAAGAGACTGTGACCTCTGAGTTTGTTTCAGCCTTTCTTCTCAGAGTTGTCAGGTCCTCATCTAGTTTTAAAAATATGATCGACATGTAAAAGTGTTTGTACAAACCAACTTAAAGAAACAAAATCATTTATCATTTATATAGCACGTCTTTTTTTCTACTATGGCAGAATATGATAACATCTCACATAAGTTTTTCTTGTGTAAATAAAAACCTTGTTGATAATTCACGTAAAAGTTGCTAATCGACAGTGATATTATTAAACTGTTTGACTGACAATAAAAATTGGCAAAAAATACTTCTTTTTTCAAACTTATTTCTATGCGCTTTGTTTAAATTTTTTTCATAGTTCGACGAATGTCGACCGCGCGGTAGAAGATCAAACTAAATAGTGTTTAGGCTTAGCACGCACTGCGGTTTTTATTCGCGCGATTTTTCCGCACATTCTGGTATAACATGGAATTGTATGAATCTGCGTGCGAATATTTTGAACTCTATGAACAGGTAGAAAGAGACAAAAATCGCGCGGTATTTTATCCGCAGTGCGTGTTAGTTACGATTCAGTACGTGGATAAAAATCGCAATGCGTAATATATGCCTTATCGTCTACATAACTGCACGCTACCGCGCGGCACAGCGCGGAGCGCTCCGTCCCATGCGCAAGATCTTGTACCACGCGTTACCACGCGGTACAAGTTCTGCAAACTTGTATCTACTCGTTCAGTTGATCCACGCGGTTTGTGATGGACAAACGAAAGAATTGAAAAAAAAATTGTAGCGAAGACAGCCAGACTGGCTCGCGTACAGTACTGTCCTGTGAACGCTCCCACCGCGTGGCGACGCGCGGTGCCACGCGGTCCTGTGAGCTTAGCCTAAATCGTGTGTACGTGTTTTCAACGGTTTTATTTTTTAGTGAACTGTCTTCGAAGAAAATAAAATGACCGTCTCGCACGTGCTTGTCTAATACACGTGGCAAGTTTATTAAAGTAATGAAAACAATAAATTTATGAGTTTTTCTTGTAAGTAATTTGTTTTTATTTTTTAGATATCTGCCTGTTTGCCTGAATAGCCTTTATTCGGAGTACTTGGAGGTCGTATAACACTGCTGCCGATTTTTACTGTCTCAAGGTGAAATTTTCACAAATTACGAACCAGTGTTCAGATGCAAACTCCATTCGGTACTTGGTCAGGCATAAAAAGGGACGACTAAGTACTAGCGATTTCAAAGTGAGCGCACGGTTGGCACAGTGGTTGAGCCATTGACTGCTGCGCTGCGTGTCGCGGGTTCGATTCCCGCACGGAACAACTATTTGTATGACCTACAGATAGTTGTTCCAGCTCTGGGTGTTGTGTATGTGAGTTTATATGTTTGTAAACGCACCCACGATACAGGAAGAAATTCCTAGTGTGGGGCAATGTTTAAAAAAAAAAAAAAAAAAGAAAAAAAAAATCTTCCGGCCTTTATTAAGACTGTGAGCTCTTTTTAGGGTTCCGTACACAAAAGGGTAAAAACGGGACCCTATTACTAAGATTCCGCGGTCCGTCTGTCTGTCTGTCTGTCTGTCACCAGGCTGTATCTCATGAACCGTGATAGCTAGACAGTTGAAATTTTCACAGATGATGTATTTCTGTTGCCGCTATAACAATAAATACTAAAAACAGAATAAAATAAATATTTAAGTAGAAACTTCTTTTTTGCCGTTTTGTGCGATAATGGTACAGAACCCTTCGTGCGCGAGTCCGACTAGCATGTTCAACTTTATGTTTTTTTTTTTTATGTATATTTACCGACAGTCAATTGAGTTTGAAAGGGTATACGCCCGAGGTAGTCCCATAGTCACAAAGTCAGAATCTGATGATGCATGGTCATCGACGTAACTCCTCAAATATTATAGGCATACATACAGCGATATTGGTATTTTAATCAATAGATCTGTGGTCCTGAATCTGATCTCCAAAAGTATCATTGTGAAATGGAACTGATGAAGAAGACCACAGATGACCACTGGAACACCTTAATGATAAGTATGTCACGGGTATAAGATTTCGCGAATAGTTAACCGAGTATAATAAAGCAAACTCTTATGATTAAATGATACTCATGAAAATGGTACGGTGGAACAGATCTAATGATGAATCCAGAAGTTAAACACTAGAACTCCGAAATTAAACAATGTATCCTTGTCGTATTTGGGCTTATTAGAATGTTCATGAGGTGTACTTTGGCTATTAATTATTTTCATCGTAATTTGAGATACTTACTGAAACTAAAAAGAGGAATAAATTAAATTGTAGTGTTTGGTTTTGGACATCGGTTTAATTTTATGTTAAAAAACTTTTTTTCATATAACTTAGTCATTACTGAAACCTACAAGGCGTATATGAAATTGAAAATAATATTGGGGGTACATGAGCCGTAAATGGGATAAGAGTGGCAGAGTTGATTGAAAAAAGTGCAAAAATGTACCTATAGAACCAGTCTTTACTGAATTGAATAACAGAAAATCTATGTTACTTTTTGAAGGGCCTGTTCACAAAACACTGAGACATGAGCATCCTATTGCTCAGCTTAGGTCTACTTAAAACAGAAAAATATGGCAAGGAAACCTCCTTCAATATTTTTAAAAGGTGTGTCCCCTTTAAAAAAAATCTAACCATTTTCATCGACCTTTGGATAGAATAAATAACCTAATTTTTCAAAGAAAAGTCACTGTCCATTCACTTCGATTCTTCAACATTACCTTGTAAGCAAACACCAGCCGCCAAAACAATAAACTTTCTAATTAAATTTTTGAAGTGTAAAATTCCCTAATAATTCTTTACCGGATATAATTTCGTTAACGACCGAAACTCCGACCAACAAATCAACCGAGTAATTCGAATATTATCGACAATTTATAATGACTTATAGACTTTAAAAGGTATCCCTTAACTTTCTACTTACGCAATAATTTCATCAAACCACGAAGTTTCTTGTAAACTGTATAACTGAAAAAGTGTTTGTTATTGATAATTAACTCTGATGTACTTAATTTAACTTACCAAATAATTATTTACACTTGTCCAATTAAGCAATAACTCAAGTTTGTAAATGATTTTCCTTTACATAAATTATTTCACATGTTATTATCGTATTATGTTATTTATTTTGATAAACTAGTAGCTTTATTAAAACCAAGTCTAGTTTCAATTAGGTATGTTTAAAATCTCATTAGGATAAGTTTTTGTTTGTCTGATTTAAAATGGGTAAACAGATTTAAAAAATGTTTGAATAAAATGTTTGTGATAGTAATTAGTGTTAAGGCAATATTAAATACAAAATGGCGTATTGCGTAAAGCGATTTTCATATTAATCAAAAATATAAATTTTGTACTATAATTATACAGATTTGTTAGTATGTACCAATGTAAGTAATAAACTTTTTCGTGGAATTCATACCAATTGCTACAGCCATTTTTTTTTATTTTTTATCTTCCGATATTCTGCCTTTTTCTGTTCAACAGAAAAAATATCTGCTAATAATATCCTTTTTACATCAACCCAAAACGTTTCACACAGCAATGAACTTAAGAATACTAGACTTATGGATTAAGATGCCATAAACTTTTTAAATTAGGAAAAACAAATGTTATTCAAAAAGCGAACATGAAGTCACGTCTCTCCGATACCATTCGGATACTTTTTATGTGTGAAAGAATTCTTGCAAGGAGTTTTTAACCTACGAGTTTACATACTGCCTTGAGAATAAAATAAGCATAGATTCTTTGTACGTGCATACATTTTGATGTCTTAGAAAAAAATAAGAATGACACAGGAAACAACGTTTAATAGTTTCAACAAAACAGGTACGAACATGGCTTCATACATAAATAACATGAGATAAAGGTAAGTAAAAAACTCAGGTTTGTATCTATTCCTAAGTTTCGATATATATATAAGATAGAATATGCATTTCAGTATATTCTATCTGATATGTAACATAATATTTAAAAAAAAGAAAATAATGTGTTTAGTCTGAATCAGATATCATAAACCTACCTAAAGACGTATAGGACTTCAAATAAACGACCAAGTGACGCCTGTTATTCTTACGTCTGTTTTCACCAGTTTTTCTTCACTTGACTGATGTTTGAATTTACGTCTTATTTATCGTTCTCTCACTTTCCGGCGATAGTAAAAGAAATGGAGGTATGCATTACGTTTTTATGGTGACATCTAAAGTTCGTCAGGAGCCTGGTAAGTGGCTATGCATTGGATATAAATAAATATTACCGTATTTTTCGATTTCGGTGTTTTTTTTTGTATTTTATATAAAATCAGCTTATGCCAGCAACTTGCCCGCTTTGTTTCAAAATTGATCAGGAGCTTTGTGTAATTTATTTCATCAACGCTGTTCTAAGAACGTTGAAGGATTTTTTTTGAGGAAATCGCCATGTCCTAAAATTACAATTTCGAAGACATATCTCACTCAAGTGTGAGACGTGTAACTCGCACTGGGCCCAGGTGCTAGATTACTGCCCAGTTCCTCTCCCAAAGAGGCGGCGGTTATCCCAGTGGTGGGAATCTGTATCTTCATGAGCTGAAACCAGCACCTCCTGGAAAATCGTGCCGGCACTAAAGGATCAGGAGATAAGTTATGAGTAAGTAGGATAATAAAGGTAGGTAAGTAATTAATTACCGAGTACACCTTTGTTTATATTCGTTCCGATATAAGCAGACTTATCGTAAGTTCTCTCTAGGGATGCCCGCTTTAATGAAATATGTAGATACACAAACAAAAATATATATAAACCTCCTACAAATCGAACATTCGTTCTCTTTGTTCAGACAGAATGAAACTATTTTTTTTCAGAGTTTCGTTGTTGCGTTAATTGACCGCCGGCTTCGCACATGAACCATCCTATTTTGCAAATATATTGCCCACCAGGGAACAACGTAGTCAGGCAAACTGAATAATTGGTAAATTTCATGTATTTGTTGAGACTGGATTGTAGGTTTCTTGTAGGTTCTGTTGCCGTGACTACTAAACGTTGGGTACATAGGATCAGTTCTTTGGTTGGACAATGCGTTGTACACCATTAAATTCTGAAAAAAATAAAAAAAAACCGACTTCAGTTTATTTTCTTGTTTTTTTTTTATTATTTTTAATTTTATCTTTACAAATCGATACTGTTTCATGTACCGGATCGATCCTCCACGGGATTTAAACGACCAACATTTAACGTTATGTGTTTTCATATTATATACTTTTGGGACTAGCTTTTCCACGGCTTCACTCCCGTGGCGTATCTCACAGGAACTTTGAATGTTTCCGGTAAAAAACCGCGATAGTGTAGCTGTCTATCAGTTGGTAGGCTTGAATGTGCCCTGGCAGTTAAGAGTGTGTCATGCTCCCTCAAAAGTCTCTCTGATGGTGGCACTTGTGTTGGATCATTTGTTTCCCTTCATTATGGTTGAGCTAAGTGATGCCAATCCATGCGTCATGTTCGTGAACGGGCGTCCTCAGTTGGGAATGGCCATAACTTGTTTTTAATTACTTATTGTATTTTGGAGTTGTTTGTTTTTACTCTAGATAAATTTACGTACACAGCGGGCATACACGTTTCTAGATCTCATCATCATCATCATATCAGCCGAAAGACGTCCACTGCTGGACATAGGCCTCCCCCTAGCGTCGCCACATTGACCGGTCTCGTGCGTCCCGCAACCAGCGTATCCCCGCAACCTTCACCAGGTCATCGGTCCACCTGGTGGGAGGCCTTCCAACGCAACGTCTTCTGGTTCGCGGTCGCCACTCTAGAACCTTCCTGCCCCATCGGCCATCCGTTCTGCGAGCAATGTGCCCTGCCCACTGCCACTTAAGTTTGGCAATTCTTCGACTATGTCGGTAACCCTGGTTCTCTTGCGGATCTCTAAATTTCTGATTCGATCACGCAAGGAAACTCCGAGGATAGCCCTCTCCATTGCCCTTTGGGTGACTTTAAGCTTTCTGATGAGGCCCATTGTAAGCGACCACGTTTCAGAGCCATATGTCATCACTGGCAACACACACTGGTCATAGACTTTCGTCTTGAGACACTGTGGTAACATCTTACTTAAATGTAATTTACCAAAAAGAATAATGTAATCAAATACTTGTAATTATATTTTATTGATGAAAAAGAGTGTCCGTGGAGTTTCTTGCACGTTCACATGCTGACGCTTGCGAAAGTACAACTAGTATTCTTTTTTTGTTTGACAATTCAAAAGTACCATTAGATAAAGGATTTAGTCGAAATAAATTATTTTCGTAACCAGTTTAAAATCTATTTACAAAATTAGTTTAGATTAAGATTTCTAGTCTCAGATTAGTAGTCAATTAATGGCAAAAAGGCAGGTCTCCTATTAAATGGGACTTGAACATAACTGAAATAATGTGAGTCCACCTCTGTCACCTCGCCAGTTGACTCTAAAGGGGTAGGCCCTTTAGAGTCAACTGGCGTGGTTTTAGATTTTATATTTGTTATGAGTAAAATTTTACTTGTGCAAGACACAGAAACAACAAAAATACGGAACCGATTACGAAAATTCAGTCACAATTCTCCTGATAAGCCTCGTGAGTAAACCTGTGGTAAAAATTTAGTATTCAAATAGAGCTAGAAAAGGTACGGTTACAAAGATATCTGTAGTTAATACTAAGAACAGCCCACACACTACATTAAAATAAATTTATATTAAGTCGTCGACACCAAAGATGTCCGAGAAACTTCAATATAGGTATTTCTTGTGCTCACGCTTCGAACTTAATGAAAATCTTACTTTGCTTTCAAGTAAGGTGAAACTAACTTAGTTCTAGTAAGAAGTCCAAGTGCACGGCATTACATTCACTACCCTGTATATTCAATCTAGTACTCTCCTGGGAGTCCTTCCATCGACGAACGACAAATATGTTGCTTTTCGGTTGCAGGATGCAATCATGACTTAGGACTAGAAATAAGCGAATTGATAACATCGCGCACAATATTCATCCAAACTTTCGATACTCATTCTAAAATACCGAAAAAATGTTTTTGGAAATGCTATCAATTTTGTAAATATTGTATGAAATTTGACTAATGTTAGTCTGTCACTCCATAATTTATGTTATGACACTCCTTTTTCGCTGTTGTCTTCGGGTTCTTAGAACAAACGGACAGACCACAACCCTCTTCAAAAACCATGTTGATAAACGCATTTTTTTTAAGTTGCTTTGCTATCGCTGCCGTGTGCGCATCGTCCAAATCTCGGCAAGGAGACTGCGACAGAGACAAAACAGTTGGTAAGCAACTAAATCACTCGTAGGCGCTCAGCCTTAAAATGGTAGCAACAAAGGATTTACAATGTTAGTGTTTTGTGTAAGCCATACTTGGTTTGAGCAGCTCGTGGAAAAGTTGTAACAGTCGCACGGGATGATGTTAAAGGCTAAGCAAAGCCTGCCGAGGTCGGTCCGAGGGTAGGTGACCATCCACAACAAACCGTGACCCACCGCGCTTCGGAAATCATTTTACGCCGTCGAAATCAGAAATGTAGAGATCCGCAAGAAATCAGGGTTACCGACACAGCCCGAAGAATTGACAAACTTAATTGGCAATGGGCAGGGCACATTGCCCGCAGAACGGATGGCCAATGGGTCAGAAAATTTCTGGTTTGGCGACCGTTAACCGGAAGGCCTCCCTTAGGTCGATCGATGACCTGGTGAAGGTTGCGGGTATCCGCTGAATAAGAGAGGCACGGGACCGGTCAATGTGGCGATGCTTGGGGGCCGCCTATGTCCAGCAATGGACGTCTATCGGCTGCTATGATGATGATGATGATGATCGTGTTAGTCTGTTACAAGGTTGTGGAGGTCAAATAATCAGTCACCTTATGTATAATACTGATACACAGCTACATCCACTTAGACTCGAAGCCGACTCAAACATATTTGAGAAATGGTTAGGCAGATTGATTGCTATAAACCATACGCCGAAGTTCCCCATAAACAATGCAGTCGCTAAACACAGGGTCGCAGATGCGAGAGCAATTCCGTATACGAATATGTCTAAATTACGCTGCCTCGTAATCCAAGAAAATCTGGCCCAAGATCTTGATCAAATCACTCAATTCGCCTGGCTGAGAGCCAAATACTATAAGCCAGCTGATTTAATACTATGTCATGAGGTTAGAGTAAATAAGTAATTTCGTCAGATTCTCGGTGTCGAAATATAAAATCGATATCGTTTTCTGAATGAATGTGAAACTCGTAAATCTTGGCCGTGCTACTATTTTATGGTGCCTGTAGATTATGGCCAATGTTGGCCACGCATCAGCCTCCATTAAAAGGTTTAATAACTGCTTTTATGGAGCTACTATGTCAATGCAGCGACGGTTGAAGTGTCGCTAACATGGCATATGCTGAAGGCAGGAAATATCAAGTACAAAAGAAGTATGTCGTGCACAATTTCAATGTGTTTTTTAAGAACGTCGAAATGCGTCGTAGCAGCCCGTAGCTGCTCGTAGCAAGCAAAGCGGAATAATTTTGCTACGCGGCTACGAAGCCTACGCTACGTGATGTTTGTGTACCTTTGACTTGGTTTTGCAATGTTTTTCATGTTTTTTCATTCGGGAATTTAAATAAGCAGTAGTAGAAATACGTATTCTATACACGGGATTGTGTCGAGATTTGGTAAAAATATTCGTAAGGTATACGAGCGATTGTTTTCAAGTAGTATTAATTTACCTCATTTAAACATTACTGAACATTCTACTTGATTGATTGCCGACATAATTACTTAAATGGACTTTTCGGAATCAAAATATTCAAAACCAATAAAATATTATCAATACATTTATCCGCATCAAACCGTTCATTAACCGATATTTTTCTTCATTAAAACGTGAAAATCAATGCGATTCCATACATTTCCAAAGTTTAACGCGTAACCACAAATGTTCGACTCCATGATACCGCTGTCATTGGTAATATTGAATTAATTTTGTGACTCGATAACGGGTGCAATATATATTCGTTTCCGAGCGCCCGATCAAGCCTCGCCTGCTTTATAACCGAGCATAAAGTTTGCAGTCGGCAACACCGAAAATCGGCCAGTGAATTATGATATTCGATTATGTATGGCAATATTTATTTAAGGAACGATGCAAATGGAAATTTTCCTCCTCTGTGCTTATAACAATATAATATTTATTGTAACAACAATCTGTTTCTTGGATGATGGAAAAATCGTCGCTGTGTTTTTCTTTGTCTTTCTGCTTACGAGCTCGTAATAATTACTGCGATAAATGTAATTTAATATCTTACTGAATAAACAAAACAAAAACTGATTGTTATTGTTTCATTGCAGGGTGAAACTATTTTCCGAGAAAGCTCGTGCATTGATCACCACACGAGAGCGTTTTTAGTAAAGGTACTAGTATTTAATATTATTACGCTAAGTTATACTATACTTATCTGCTTGCCTATCAATAGCAAAATTCTAGTATCAATAGCAATAATATAGATATTTCTCTTAAAATTCTTCGCAAGTGGTGGATTTCAACTCTTGAAATTAACTAAGTTGAAAAAACCCTTATAAAGCGAAAAGTATTTTCATTCTTCTCAAAATTCAAACAATTACGACACGGTTGGCGTAATGGTTGAGCGATCGGCTGCTGCGTTACGTGTCGCGGGTTCGATTCCTGCACGGAACAAATATTTGTATGGCCTACATATAGTTGTTCCGGTTCTGGGTGTCTTGTGTATGTGTATTTAAATGTTTGTAAACGCTCCCACGATAGAGGAAGAATTTCCTAGTGTGCGAAAATGTTTTAATAAAAAAAAAAAAAAATACGAAATCTCAAGGAAAAGTCTCGAACTCGGAGGTATTTTAAGCGGTTTCTACCTCTTGAAGCCAAGTGTTAGTAATAGTGCATTAGTACCAAGTACAGCCATATTACTGGGGAATATCGCCATTTCGAGCTTTCCGGAATTTTCTTCAGAAAGAAAGACTTTTATTTTTAGTGTTAGCCAAGAATGCTATCCGATCTGTCTATTATGTGAATATCTAATCTGAATACACCATACTATTAAATATGTTCAAAAACAGATTTAATATAGGTACGAACTACGAAAATCTCGTAACTGAATTATGTAAAAATATGATTTTATCACCTACGAAGCTGGAAAATATATTACACAACACAAAAAGTGGACCCAAAACGGCACTTATAAACGCCTAACATTTTGTAAGGCAGAGAATTTCTATCAAAAATCCAATTATTCTGAAGTCGGCTATTCACCGTTGTGCCTATTGAAATCGTTACGACTGCGTAGATAAGAAGGTAGGCAGGTAGGCTATTTACTCAACCTAAAGATTTTATAAAGGCGAAGTTCCATTGCTGCCCAGGACTAATCTGCGTACGTGTATTTATATGTGTAGGCGGAATGCGTTTCTCTGGCCAGCAAACAAATGAACTCGCGCAGCTAATGTGCACCTTCTTCGCAGCAATGGAGTCACCCCTTAAACAAACGAAACTACTAAAAGTTCAAGGTCACTATATTTTATGACGTCATAAAAACCGTTGGCGAAATACTCTACAAGCTGTCGACGTAAGGATATCCTTAACGGTTGTCAACTGAGCCTTTTATTTCACCTCGTAAAAGTTGACACCATCACATTATAATAGGTAATATGAGTAGACCATAGAGAAAAAGGTGACTTCCCTCTTTGTTTTAAACAATAGCAATTTCTTTTTACTTTGTCATTGTTAGGAAATAGGACTAGGTTTGAACAATTTCAGGTAATACTTAGAAATGGAATTTACATTGATACCAAATAAAATTTGTAACTTGGAAACAACGGATGTAAGTTACTGAACTTGACCAAGTATCCCTGTAAGTTAGTTGCCTTTGGAGTTCTTGAAGATTGAGTGACGTCATTTATTACCTCTTGTGTTTGAGTTCTCTCCTGGTACTACAGGACTAGACAACTAGTGGTAAGTAAGCTTTTTTCACGAAAAGTTTTCATAGTCGTAAAGGGGAATTCAAAAACTGTAACCTGTAAAAAGCGGCCTTTTTCAATTCAGTTGAGGTCAGCACAGCAAATCTTTTTCTTCCATATACATTTGTCTATGAGAGCAGTGGTGGCCCAGTGGTAACGGCCGCGAATTACAAGTTGTAGGTCGTGGGTTCGAAACCAGGGAGGCGCTTTACTTTGTGTAAATTATTTCATCACCACTGCTCTCAAAAACGGTGAAAGAAACCGGCATGTCCTAGAATCAAGTAATTCGAAGACATGTGACATCCACTTACCCGCACTGGCCCCGCGTGGTGGATTACGGCCCATCCCCTCTCACAGAGAGGAGGCCTGTATCCCAGCAGTGGGAACATTAATAGGCTGATGATGTGTGATGTGTGACATTTATTTATCAGTCATCATTTCAGTCTTCCTAACCATACATTCGGACAAATGTGATAAAACAAACGAAAAACAAAGATGGACAGCGCCAGTTTGTCCCACAAAAAATATGGGAAGAGTCAGACGATTTGCTAGCACATTACACGCGCGTGTATAATGCATGAGTAGATCTCGAGTATCAAGTATCAACGAGTGGGTTGCGTTGGCAGTTCGTGACAAACTTAACAAGTGATGTCGTTTATCACTTCCTGTGCATCTATGTACGCCTGGTACCTACGCAGAGTTATTTCAGCGATTTGTAACTTATTGAAGAATGTGGATGAGTTTATTGAGTAAACGAGTTAGATGAAATCCACTGCTTTTTTGCAGTACACAGGGTGTGTTTGACAACGACGCGAAAAAAATACTAAGGATTCAGTACTTGATTCTGGATCCCCTAGTGGTTGGACCATAGATTAGCAAAAATACTATTGATTACTTAATTACTATTTTTTCTTAGATATTCATTTTTTACTGGTATCAGATTTTTTTTCAAAATCGTTATAACTATCCAGCTCAATTAGATATTTAATTATTCTTCTTTGTCTGTTTGCCGACAAAGAAGAATAATTGCTAGCTGGCGGCGTTGGCACCTATCGTGAACTTTAGGTAATAAGCTGATAATTAGCGCTTTTAAATTTTATTTTCTTACTGTTTTTTTGTGAAAAAATGGTATGAATGCTTTTTTATTAATATATTTTTTTCAAAAATAGGCAAAGCCTACGAAAACGTCCAACACTTGAGGTATCTAGAATCATGTACATAAAAATAAATCAACTGCTTCTTTAAATAATAAACCAGTTACAAAAACAAAGCAACATTTTTCAAAATATTTCTCACTTTTTAAAGCCCGGAATATTTTATAATGTTTTATGTAGCACAACATTTATAAAACCAAAAATTGCAATTTTACACTCAAACATTACATCACGAAATAAAAAAGCCCAATTTAAAAAATTCTATCAAATAGGTAGCCTAGCCTACAATATTTCTTTTCAATAGGCCACAAACGGATTACAACAATAATGTTGAATTCAAATCTCTAAAACGTTCTATTGAAACTTTGCACAAACAGAAAAGCATTATTGAAGGGCGGCGGAACAAATATAAAATATAGACGCCTATACAAGAGGGAACAAAGAAGGCTTATCTGCCCTCTTTACAAAGCACAGTTTTGTTCTTAAATCGGCGCGGGCGGGGAAGAATCGAAAAATAATGATTTATGCACTTAGTAAATCACGCACGTTCTCTCTTATTCTGTTTGGGTCAATATTGATTTATTATACCGAGTGCCGTCTGTCGAGTGCAAAATTGTATATTTGATTTCCAGACTGTGTTATTTAGTTTTCTTTTAGGGAAATCGCGGCCAATCCTTTGTCATTATGTCAATAAAACCTTTTCCTATAACTGCAGCTGTTACGTTTTAGCACGGAAAAAGCGGTCGTTGACCCGACTATGTAATAATTTGAAATTCATCATTTAAAAAAACATAAATAGTTGTGTAATTTGTTACTAGGTAGGTTAGTAATAAAGAATGATTTTCGATGTGGCGACACTTGGGGGAGGCCAAGTTCAGCAGTGTTTGTCTTTCGACTGCAATGATGCAGGAAGAATCGTTATGATGAACTACAACCAGCTTATTACACAGGTTCCTACGAAGAGGTATTTGATAAAATACTTTTTTACAAAAAAATACACCCGACAATTTGAAAAAAAAAAAAAATATTTTTCAGTTTTTAGTTGTGGTACCTAATTTATAGACAAGTTCTTTAGTAAGATATCTATAATGCCATAATAGATTACCCGAATGTCATGAAATTTGGACATAACCGGTGAAATGAGTGAGTACCAAGATGAACTGTACACATCTGCGTACCCCTTTGGAGCGTACTGCCGTGATATTATGTTACGAAATGGTATGACCAATAAACAGACATGCGATTGCAGCAAACCCGAGATAAATGCCGTCATTTATTAAAAAGTTCTGTTGTATATCTCCGAAGTTCTTCATCAGATCATCACCAAATTAAAACGGCATCAATTTAAAAACATCCTTTTTCAAAATAAATAATTTTCAAAATCGTTCTACAATTGACGGAGAAATCGGTAAACATAAACTAAAAAAACAAAAATCTTTTGTTAAAACAAAAAGGCTTTTGTCAAACTAAAATTAAACAAGTCTATAGTAGATTAGGTAATTAAGTAGGTATGTAATTATTCTGTAATCTACACTATGCTTTTCTTTACACAAACAAAAGACTTGTTTTACCCATTTTAACGTTAACGTATACGGTTGTCAGTTCTTGGGATGTTGAAAGTAATACCATAGCTAAGAGAGATTCTAAGATTACTTGAAGCCGATTTGCTATCCGAGATTATTATGTGAAACCCACGCATTTTTAAGAAAATGGATTCAAAGAACTAACAGGTATCTCAAGTGCGTATTTAGCAGAAATGTTAATAAACATACTCAAAATAAACTTCAGTTCAAAAAACTAAAAAAACACGCTATAATGGTAAATTGAACTAAAAAGTCGCTAATCCTGAAGATCCTGGTAAGGATAATTGGACAAACTATTTAAACTATTGCATTGTCATCGGTCCTTTATAAGTGTGCAAAGTTTCAAATAAATCCGACGTTTTGAGGGGGGTGAAAATCACTTGCAAAGATTCCGTTATATTGATACATAGATACATACATACCAAGCTAATAAAAGCTTGTTAATATCCACATTTATATTAATTATCCATACTTTAATATAAGAAATGGGATAGTTACTCTGTCTGTCTATCCGTATGTATTAATCAACTGATCCAATTTCGATAAAATCTGGAGAAAAACATAAGATACCGTACTAATACTTCGAGTCCCGATTTCCGATGTTCACGCGGTTGAAGCCGCTGGCAGTTGCTGTTTTTAAATACGAGAAAAACATATTATCAAGATTAGCTTTAACAGTGCGGATTATCTCAATGCTGATAAAATGAAGAACTACATTTTTTTCTGAGTTCCGACGGTATTATAATTATGATCGTAGTTGTATACTTCGTTATAGTTCGTTAGCAGTTTTAACTACTTTAATGTTATCTTATGATATACACGTTTAAATGTTAATTAAAACTTCGCTTAAAGCGTGCATATTACATTGTAATAGGATTCATTCCACCACAACGAATTCAGCTAAATGTGAACCGTAAAACAACTGAAACTCATATTCCCATAAACATAATGTGCCACTTACGCCACTAAAGTATTGCCCAGATTCGTTGTAATTTGTGTTTTTGCCCACAATTCCCCCACAGCGAGTCTATTTGCATTTTGCCCGGATAAATCCCCACAGAAACACATAAAAACATGTAGGTAACACGTTTTGTGATAAATAAAAAATGTCTGTGCTCCTAAACGGTGGTACATGCTGGGTAGTTTGTTTGTTCTATTTTATTGTGCATGCAATGAGTCTAGTTTTTGCGTTAAAAGAATGGATTTACTAACACGAGCATACTAGTAAATGTTAGTAACTTGTTTCTGGCGCATAAAGGACCATACTCACTCATCTCATTAGTGTCATAGGTTCCAACTATTCCCTTACTGTTATCATCACCATCTCTTACTGGCGTTGTTCATTCCGGTCACAGGTTCTGACCGATATATTCAGTAAGTAAAGCTCATATTCAGCAGTTGCAAGATATATACTGTTGAGAATAAGGTCTTTCACCAGTAGTAAGCTACATTATTCCTGAGTGACATAGGCTATTTTTTTATCCCGAAAACGGGTCCTGTGGGGTGGTCCACGGGAGCGAAGTCGCGGGGAATAGCTAGTTAATAATAATATTAATTAATAATATTATAAACATGGTAAATATCCCGTTTCGAATGTTAATGTTAGTGTTAAATAATAATTAATAATAATATTAATAATTATTATTATTAATATTGCCCCCTTGGCACTACGTCACTAAAGTGCTAGCGACCCTTTATGGGAGCCCATTAATTGAGTGTGCAAGTTACCCTCTGCTATTTTATAGCCGTGTAGTTCACGCGTTCGTGCATTGGTCGTGCAGGGGCCGGTAGTCCTCCTATAGTTGTGTGCAATCGATCCACTAAACCTACCAAATCCATAGCCCAATACATTTTTCTCCATATTTTGCAATAGTCCTGCACCAACCGAGGATTGTCCTTGGGTGCAGTTGCGTAGTGCATACAAGGATAATCGTCGGTTAGTGTCACATTTCCTGATACATGCCTAACAGGGTCTCTGCGAGTTGGCTTCGGCTCTTCGGACGCTTTTCAAAGGACCGGGACCCTAGAGTCCCGAGATTTCCAAATAAATTATTATGAATGTACCAGCTAACCTATAAGCATCGACGAAACCACCGCACGCGAAGCTCGCTTGCGCATCGGTCACTGAGGCGCCCACGCCAGTCGCGCGGTATTTACGTGTCGCGCTACCGAGGTTCTAGGAATCAGCAGGAAAAATGATTCTAAACTTTTAATTATTAAAGTTAATTACAATTAATTATCTTAGAAATATCCATTCTAAGTCGATGTTAGGACATGGAATGGTTACAATAATTAAATAGACTAACTACAACTAACTAGCCTACGAATATCCATCCTACTCGAAGTAGGAATATGGAATGCCTTCTTCTTACAAGAAATGCTCTTAAATATTAGTTCGGTATTGATGGATTCCTTGAAATCATGGCAGCATTGGTTTCAAGGTAATTGCACCGTCAGTAACTGCCTATATTGATGCTAAGTAGTTTCAGTGTCAGCAAATGCCTAGCTACGTGCGTTGGCTTCAAGGTAAATGCACCGTCATCAAGGTCTATGAATACTTAGTGTCCGCAATGTCAGCAGATTCCTAGGCTTCGCGTGCGGTGGTGTCGTCGATGCTTGTAGGTTAGCTGGTACATTAATAATCATAAAGCCTTTTTATTTTTTATAAACCTTACATACTAGTTATAATATATTTTACATTTTCTTAATTCTATGTCAATTTTTGAACTCTAATTCAAGGTGATTATAATGTTAGTTTTTAATTTATTTTGTAGGAACCGCTTAATAGACCTCCTCTATTACACGGGACTTAAATATAACTGACGAAATGTGGGGTGCTATAGTAGACCTATAATAATAATATAGACGTGATGTTATGTAATGTTCAGTGCAGAAAAGTTACACGAGCTGCCCATAACGCTACTCCTAAGCGGCTTATGTGTGTACAATGGAATACGGACATGGTAGACCGATTCAAAAAAGTACGAGTCGAATCTCTATACAATCTCAGTCGTGCTCCAAAAAATTCAACCTACGTGTGTTAGTTTTGCCAGTTTTAGAATTTTATTTACCTATTCCAGGTTTAGTTTTCGTTTTAATATTATCTGGAATCCTGCTGGAGTGGTCTGGTTCATTGTGAAATATACTGGCTGCAAGATCAACAGGTTGAATTTGAAACAAACTACTCGCCAAACTTTTATTATGCACGTTTTTGCACTGTTTAGAGACTATTGAACAAAGTGAAGTAAGTAAAGGCACTCTACTAGTTTGATACTAGTTTTTTTTGTTTTGTGTTTGCAGATGCAATGTTTTCCCTTATGAATCGAGTGGTTTACCAAGTTATTTATACACATATCGGACGAACAGTTAATCAATAGAAGCATACCGCTAAGCTTGTTATAAGTTGCAATATTTCATCTGGTCTTTTTCGTGGGATATTAAGTTGGAGTAACTGGACAAAGTTCTTTTGATATGGCGTTTTGATTGTTATTTGACGGGGCCGATTAGAGTAATTGGTATCCCAATGAATGAATGAATGAACGCTCGCCAATCTTAATATCACAGCAACACAATTTTTTACTACCAGTCCCTAAGTACGTTGCCCGTTTTGATAAGCTGGGTATAAATAGGAAGGCAAAACCAATACCTATGAAAAAAAATGTATCGTAACATCTTCGAGCAAAAATGACTTAGTGCTAAACCGATTGCGACTAACAGTTCCAAGTAGGTACATCCGTCATGTTAATTATAGGCTCTTTGTTACTGCCTCTGATTTAACGCACTCCTTTCTTTTAAAAAAGAAGCTGATTCGTGAAATTATTTTTCCTTAGCACTAAATCTCTTCGTTAATTGAAATCAGAGGCCCTAGACAAGTGCCATTCTATCATCGAAAGCGTGGCGATAGCGATTGTCAAAAAGGCAAAATTGTATGGGATCGACAATTGATATCGAAAAATCTCGTGATCAATCCCTAAAATTTTGATATTTCGACTATCGCTTTCGCTGACATCGAATACCACTTGTATAACATGTGTATAATTACACTTGTATAAACTGTGTGTGTGTTGCCTTTGGGATTCCCAAAGTGGTCGATATCCAACTCTTGGGACTGAAATCGGTTTCTCAGGGGTTGACATAAACGAAAACTGATTTTGGGGGTCTATGAGGTCTAAAAATCGACCCCTATTAATTAACACATTTTTTTTATTTGAATCTTTCAAGATACTGTATAAGTTGCGTTATGTGTACCAACTTGTTAGAAGAATTACTAATATTTTAGTAGGAAGTATCTTAGTTGTATTTTTACAAAACTCTTTAAGTCGATAAGCGTGCACAAGTTCGTGCAATACGAAAAACTTGTCAAGTCAATAAGCGTGGATAAATTCGTGCAAGATAATGTGTTTCGAGATGTCAAATTTACTCACTTAAACAACCGCTAAGGTAAGTATTTTGTATCAATAGGAAAAAAACTAGAGATAGGATTTTTAAAGTAATTTGGCTATGGGGCCACATGGTCTTCGAACCATTGGTGATACGCAAGAGCATAAATATGATTTGCGAAAGATTTAAAATTTCTTACTTCTCAAATCAGAAATAATGTTGATGCAAACTAATTATAATTTTCTAACATAAATGTTTCTTTTTATATGACAGTAGTATGAGTCACTTTTGAGTTTAAAGTGTAGGTACGAGTATTTGTGTTATAAGTTTTAATTTACCAAAGTTTAGTTTATGAATGACGGAGACGATTTTTCTTCTCAATTTTTATCCCCGTTGTTATCAAGAAAGTCCATAAAATGGTCACAAGTCAAAAAAAAATTGAGAAATGTCGGGTTATTGGACGATTCGCACGAATTAAACTCGCCCGAAAAGTACGAATCGACACATTTAAAAAAATATATGTTATGTTATGTCACATTTATATATATGTTTCGCTTGAAAGACTGCCAAAGAATAATTTTTGGCAATATTTTAAAAGATAAAAGTACTCGAGAATATTAACAGCTACATACTGACTCATCAAAGGACATTACCTCTCTTGGTTTTTGACATTACGTGCTATGATTGTCGTACGTCATTTATTTTCATTAGTTATATATTAAATATGTATGTATTAATGTATCTCTAGTACATATGTATATATTTGTGTTCCTAGTAAGTATTATTCTTTCTATATATTCATTGTTGATATTGTCGCACCACTGAAAACCCCATGTCATGTCCAGGTAATCTCTGTCCATTACAGGTTGCCTGGAAGAGATCGCGGGATGCGAAAAGGCCGCCCGTTGTATGTTTTTTTAGTTTGAAGGTAAAAACGGACACCTATTAATAAGACTTCACTGTCACTAGCTAGACAGTTGAAATTTTCACAGATGATGTATTTCTTTTGCCGCTATAACAACAAAGACTAAAAACAGAATAAAATAAATATTTAAGTGGGGCTCCCACACAACATTCGCCGTTTTTTGCGATAGTGGTACGGCACTCTGTGAGCGCGAGTCCGTTTCACTTGTCGTTTTTCTTGTACATTCTGGTACCGACCCCAATATAGTTGGGAAAAAGGCTAGGCAGATGATGATTCTGGTGTGCAATAAAGTGTATATAAATAAATAAATATAAACAATGGAATCAAAACTGAAAAAACAACAGCGTTGTTCAGTAGATTTATGTTACTCGTTAAAATGTAGCTAGGCTAGTTTCTAAAGAGAGAACTTTGTTCATATCCATGAATAACTTCACCCGTGAAAGACTGCAAACGATTGAAAGCCACAGTATGCTCAAACAATGCCAACTTTTAAGAAAATGGTAAAGGAGCATTACCTTTCACTATAATTTTAGTTTTATCCTTTATCTGTCATATATTCGATATTTATTAGTATATAAGATATATAGTATAGTATGTATGTATTTTATGTTATTATGTATAAGTAAGTAAAATTATTTATGATCTATTGTTCACTGACAGCCCTAAATTCTTCTCCTATCTTTCAGTCCATCCAAAGGTTGTCTGTAAGAGATTACCCTGTGCGATAAGACCGCCCATTGTACACTTTGTTTTTGAAAATGTTTGTCCTGTATGTTATTTATTTTGTGGTGTACAATAAAGCTTATAATAAATATGATTTTAGATTCCTGTACTTATAAAATGTTACAGAGAGTTGCCTCCAAAAGTTGCTTCACTACGCTTGAAAAACTTTATCGTGCTATCCCATTTCTATTGTACCGTAATTATGTTCTGTTTTTCACCAACGGATTTAAAAAGCGACTGTTTCCTTTATAGGATCATCCACTTGCTTAATATAGAAAGGAATTCCTTTACGCCATAAATTACTCTGGTGCATACGTGCATACCTGACGAGTTGAGAAAAACGAGCGCAATAACTTTCGCCATTTACATGTCACCCTTGTTCCATCGGCTTTCATAATCCTACCTTGTACAAGCTTATGAGATTCCTGAATACATTTTCGAATAAAATGCTTCAGAATAAGGCAATCCCTTTTAATACTTCACTTTTTCTCGTTTGAGAATGACAAAAATTGTAAAATTGGTGCTCTCGTTTATCGCATCATTTACTTTATCTGTAGTTGTATCACTTTAACATGGCAGTAGCGGTCATTACCCTTTCTTTAATATGTATTTGTAGGAACCCGAACAATAAACTATGTAAAACAATCACTTAGGAAATAAGTTAGGCAGCACGAGGTGTTCCTTTATTTTGATTTTATTTAAACTAATAATAAAAATAAATGTAGGTCAGTGACGGCTTTGCCATACAATAAAGCAACAACTATAGTTCAAAGCTATGAGATAGCCATTACCCGCTAAGTATTAAGAGTCCCTACAAGTTTCACGCGCCAAAAACGGAAAACAGCTACTATTTCAGCGAAAATTTCTTAATAACTACAAGATATATGGTAAAAAATATAGTGACAAAAATAAAAACGACATAGGTCCGTCGTCTACAAGCCCTTGAGTGAAACTGAATGCCTCGCGCGAGCGCAACGGTTTATAAGGCAATATTTAGACAATTTATTAAAATAAAATAAGTTCTCAAAAAAAAAAAAAAAAAATTGGATTCGATTGATTCACCTCAAATTTCAAATTATTTACCAGTTATTTTTATTTTCAACATATTCTTACACGTAGGCGTCGCTTTCGCATATGATAAATTCCCTTTTTTCCGCGTGGACAATATTTTTTTTTAAGTACAAATACAAAAAACTTTAAAAAACTAAATTGATGGCTTACTAGTATACTATATGCCCAGTCCATACCATTTTTTGCAGATTGTTATTCGCCACCAGTAAGCTGAAAAGCAATCGATGGTCCTAGTTTATCATAATTATGTGACTTCGAGTTACAGCTGTATTAGCTATATGTGGGCGGGCACGCCCTTTATGCCTGGAGGCTAATTCGGGTACTAAGTTCCGTTTACGTTTTTATTTTTAGTTTTTATTTTCGCTTGAGTTTAGATTTCGATGTTTTTGTTGGTATATTGGCGTGTGCTAGCTGTCATTATGACAAATATATTTTATTTTAATTTTTTGTGTTGAGTAATGTAAATTATTTGCATACTATTGTATAGAATCAAGTTTTTGTTTTTTTTCTAACTGAACAGACAGCTGTGCTGCTGGAGAGTTTGTTGCGCCACTTCTTCTTCCCAGCAAAAGCACTAGGAAGTGGTGAAGGGCGGGCGTTTTTGGGGGACTGTCTTATGTAATTTTGACGTTCGGAAAGTGCTGATTCTCAGCCTAGTTTGAATAAATGACTTTTGAATTTGAATTGAAAAACCTGGTGTTTCGGGATTACGTAAAAACGTGTGTTAGGAATTTATTTTTGTAATTTAAATTGAGCATAACTTTGTCAAGGCGAACAGCACAACATAAAATTAAACACATGATCAGTAGTATGCGCAAAATATCATTTTAACAGTGACATTTGATTGACGTGTGTCACCATATATGTACCATTTAACAAAGCTGGAGTCAACAGAGAAGCTATCAATCAATGTCCGTAGTAGTAAACTGGATCGCAAAACTAAAACAATCACTTAAAACTCCGAAATACATCCAATTCAAAGTTAAAGCAAAGAAAGACTCAAAGCCGTCACTTCATAAAACTGTCCAAGTCGTCAAACGACATGTCAAACGCAACTGTCATGACTGCCCTAAAAATAAGGTTACCCTAAGACACTTTTTATTTATCATTTTTGCACCTGTACCCTTCTTCAAATTAATTTGTTAGTATTTTTATGGTGGACCGATGACCTGGTTAAGGTTGCAGGAAGACGCTGGATGCGAGACGCACGGGATCGGTCAATTTGGCAACGCCTGGGGGAGGCCTATGTCCAGCAGTGGTCACAGATGAGTATTTATTTATATATTTAGTATTGATATGTATTTTTATGAAATTCTTCTATTTTTTCTTATTTATCTATGTAGTGTACATAGTGGTGGCTCTAAATATAACATCTCCTTTCATCCAGATACATTCAGCCCTACTGGCATTCTGAGATGCAAACATCCAACCATCCAAACTTTCGCATTTATAATACTCGTATTAGTCTATACCAATATTATGTTTGCTTGTATGTTTGTTTGTTTGTACCGAATAGGCTCCGAAAGTACTAAAACGATTTAAAAATCTTTCACCTGTGGAAAGCTACATTATTCCCGAGTAACATAGGCTAAACATTATTTTCAAAAAAATTAGAGATCCTTATGATAATTGCAATAATGTAACCCAAAGTAGCAAAATATTGCCTATAAAATTAATTTTTTGGCGTGCAATGAGAAAACTATTGATGATACATAAATAGTATATTATGCAACTAGTGAATAAAGGACGGTTTTAAAGCGAGGGCCATAGATGAACCACGAGCAAGTGAAGGATTCTAACAACTGAATCACGACCGTATTGAATCACGAGCATAGCGAGTGATTCAAGTGTTAGAATCATGAGCGACGCGAGTGATTCATGGCCCTCGATATAAATCCGTTTTATTCAAGAGTTTCATACTATATTTTATACCATGACTACGAGAAAAAGAAAGATTTAAGCGAAAATCACAAGGAAAAACACTAAATAAAAGTTTTATTACCTTCAAAATTTTGAAATAATGTGAAAACTCAGGGTTTTACATTTTTTCTAAATTAAAGCATAGCTAGGTAACAGCAACTGTGTTTCAGGGACCAGTGACCACCTCCGTTGCGTGATATAATTATAATTAATTAACACCAATGCAATTAATATTACAATTACAATCCAAATAAGTATTCACTAAACATCCCAGACTAAAATCAAAATCATTGTTAAAATCCTAAACATTAACAAACTGAAAATCAAATCGATAAAGGAGTAGATATATATATATATATATATATATATATATATATATATATACTCCTTTATCGATTATACTCCTTATACTCCTTTATATATATATATACATCTTTATACGATATATGTATATATATATATATATCGTATATAGTATTTTATGCGCATGGAGGTTGTATAGCATTGAGATGGACGTCGAATATATATTAGTGTGTTCTAAATTCAAACACCAAAACAGTAAGTAAAAGTGCTTTTTATTCACTGTTTTCATTGAATAAAATAAGCTTTTTAGAGGGGGAATTGTGTAAAATTATGTACTACATGATTAGTCCTCAAAGTTAACTACAAAAAAAGTCTGCTAGAAAACATATCTCACTATCATAGTTAAGTCACAATAGCAGCTTTTGTGTTCTAAAATTTAAGTAGATCGCTGGTAGAAACAAAAGTTGGTTACATTCGTATTGTAGTATTAATTCTTATCCAAATAAATAGTTTTACAAATTGGTATGTAGTGTAGGGTAGGTGGGTAGATAGGTAGGTAGGGAAGGTTGGTAGATAGGTAGGTAGGTAAGGTGGGTGGTTATGTAGGGTAGGGTAAGTAGGGTATGTAGGATAGGTATGTAGGGTAGGGAAGGATAGGTAGGTTGATCGGTAGGGCTGGTAAGTAGGTTAGTAGGTAGGTAAGGTATAAAAAAATGTGGGTAGGTAGGTGGGTAGGTAGGTAGGGTATCTAGGGTAGGTAGATAGAAAGTTGACGGGAGCGTAGCCGCGGGGGTCAGCTAGTAGGATATAATTATACTAATTAGATCCCACGACACATGGTAGTGTGGGCTCTAGGGTTACTTTAAGACACTTAATATATGTTTTTTTTGTGTACTCAACGTATAATTTTTAATTTGAATGTGCTCATTGTATCTAAAGAAAGATGTCCCAATAAATTTATCTTTGTCTTATCTTTATATTAGTAGGATATATTCTTAAAGGAGAGTAATAATTTGGCGTAAAAAAACGAGTATTTCTCTCGAATTTAAATACCTTCCTACACAAAAAAAATCTCATTCAGAAACCCTTTTTTCGTTCTCTAACTTTTCTTAAGACTCGACTAATTATTTGGTGATTTGTGTCTTTAGTCTGGAAATACGTAAGCACAGTTCTTTTACAAGGTTCGTTTAGGGAGTTAATGAATCGAATGATTGGTTCCAACGTAAACTAATGTTCTATCGGCTTTAATTCCCTTTTTTAGGGAAGTTTACTCTTGCTTAGGTAGGAGAATCTTTAACATTATTTAAAACTAATTTCTGCTTGCAGTTTCAGCCGTGTGAAAGTTGTAATTTATCTATCCCAAGAAAATATAGCCTCGAAATAAAAAGTATCCTATGTCCTTTCTTTTCCTTTTCTTTCTAATCCTCTCTATATCAAAACTCATTAAAACTGATTGTGTTGTTTCGACGTGGAAACGTGACAAACAGGCAGACAGTTATCAATTGTTAGTCATTTCAATATAACTGATTATTTTTCATGAAAGGCCGTTTTTTTTTTTAAATTTAAAGGAATCATTTAAAAAAACGGCCAAATGCGAGTCGGACTCGCGCACAAAGGGTTCCATTATCGCAAAAAACTGCATAAAAATACGTTTGTTGTATGGGACCCCACTTAAATAATTTTTTTTTCTTTTTTTAGTATTTCTTGTTAAAGCGGCAACGGAAATACATCATCTCTGAAAATTTTCAACTGTATAGCTATCACGGTTCATGAGATACAGCCTGGTGACAGACAGACAGACAGTGGAGTCTTAGTAGGGTCCCGTTTGTACCCTTTGGGTACGGAACCCTATAAATAGAAGGCACATAGTAATAATAGTCAGGTCATACATAATGTATTTTCTAATTTACATTCCAAAGCCTGTGTGTATACAAAAAAAGCTTTCAATATAAATTTTCTTCTACAAAAAATACGACTTCAATTGAAGCTGAACCCAAAAAGGTTTTTATTGAAATCAATTGATATTCCAAAATTAATTTAAACCTGTTTACCACCGAACTAATAGTGGTTTTTCGATAGGTTACGTACAAAACAACGACCTAAGCTCGAACCTACTACAACGAAATAAAAGATAGATAAAATAGAAGACTTGGATAGAAGCCCCAACTTTCATGGAAATTCTGTTCTAGAATTATCGGGTAATTTTAGAGACAGAGATATAAGTTCATCACAATCAAATTTGGAAGTCGGTATAATTTTTTTGTTTAAAAGTTTTTCATCATTCTCTAAAAAAAAAAAGACAGAGGGCCTCTCTAAAATTCTAACAAGCAGAAACATAACTGGGATACATTGTTTTATTCCCGTGTGTGCTAATTAGCAGACACGATAGAATACAATTGTTTCTGGGAACCAAAGTTCCCAATCGCACTCAAGGGGTTATTACGAACCGGTGCCTACTATTTTCATTAGAACCGTTTATTTAAATTTGCTTTATCAATACTACATTACTGCAGCGGCCAGCAAATGAGGCATTGATGGACCAACGTGTAACGTGTAACGTGCACACATACGTAAGTCCATCAATGCCTAGTTGTGGCCATGGCTTGTATAGTAACTTTTCTCAAATAATGCGCGGAAATAATACCTACAACTCATTTTGTCAAATACGATTACTTTTCAAAATCAATGACGAACAACAATATTTTTTTTCGTTCATTCCGTCCGTGCTCATTTGTTTTTTTTTTTCAATAAACAGCTTTCTGTTTGCAAGCCAGTTCGAAATTTAAATAAAACCTTTGATAAGTTACCTCCTTGGCTGCCATGTTTCGAAGTAAAAGATCGTTCAATTTTTATATGTAATTTATTTGGCCGCTAAACACGACTGGATATAGATATGGATTTTCATACAACTTTAGCCGGCCGCTGCTCGCATATCTATGGCCAGTACAACAATTTCTATTTATCTCGAAGAAGGTTGTCAAAATAATGCTCAAATTTCCAAGCATGTTTGAGAAAAGTCATTTAACTATTCGAGATATCTTATACCCAAAACACACTTATCATTGAGAAGTTCGAGTGGCCACCTGTGGTGTTTTTTCTGAATGCAAATGCTTGCCATGTTGATGGAAATACCAAAATCGTTATATGTATGCCTATACAATTTCAGGCGTTCCCTTGATATCCATGGGAAACCATGGGTACAACTGGTGACCATAGGACCATGTGAAAAGTATACCCTTTTAACAAAAAGAAGAATTTTCCAAATCGGTTCAGGCGTCTTTGAGTAATTGGGCAACAAACAAAAAAAGAAATGCCGCCGAATTGAGAAACTCTTTTTTTTTTAAGTCTGTTAAAAAGAAAAAAGATAAACCTAAGAAAGAAAAAGAATTTAGTGTCACAGAAACTGACATGCCATTAGATTAATTATGCGTAAACTAAACCCTGAGATTTATGGCCGGTTTCTGATTTAAGTATTTGAGGTTAAGTGGGGTGGGTGGGGTGAGGTTAGGTAACGTGTCAAACCATACGTTATTGTCAATTTTTTACAGGTTTTCAGGATAAAGGATAGTTTGACAAATATTCAACTCGTTCTTAACCTCAAATACTTAAATCAGAAACCGGCTCTTAGTAATAAGTAGACTGTGAGATTTTTTAGAGAAAGTTCAATATGTTTCTTATAATATAATTAATTATAAAGAAACGATTTTATACGATACAGCAATCTGCTTATATGACCCTGCACATCATACCTTACACAGTAATATTTAAATCTCTTCTCAATTTAGTATTCAGAAAACATAACCCTTCGTTGAGCCACCGACCCAATAATGTATTACTAACCCTAGACTGTATAAATCGGCCTAATAGCGACAAGGGTCGAGATTAAACGGTCTAAGAAGACATTTCTCTAATAGATATACAGTCTGTATATAACCTCAAAGGCACGTTTTGAAGTCGCCCCTTTATTGACGTTATAACGCAGTATCGTCGTATTCACAGAAGATCACAGATAAAGAAATTTTAGAAGCGAATGCTCCTCTCCAAATGCATGCCGTAATTTTTTATGCATAATTAATTTCCAATATAATTAGAGTTTTCAATTGCGGATTACTCTTTGATCAGTCTTTAACAAATTGACAACGAAGTAATGCAGGTAACGACACCGCGGTAGTAAAGGCGCTCTGAGCAACTTTAGTTGATGCAACCATCAAACGGGTGACCGTAAACTGGTTCTTTTCGTCGTCAACTGGCAAACGTTAAGAGAACCTTCTAAAAAGTGGGTGGTTGCTTGCGTCAACTAAAGTTGTTCCGTTTGCGGGGTGCTAAAATAACTTTAGCCAATTATTTAGGCAGTATTTGTATAATAAGAATAATAATAAAAAAAAAATAGTAAATAAGAAATTGAATAAAGGAGACAATAATAAGTATCAAGTATCTTGACTTGGCTCGCGAGGTTGTCGACATGTGGGATGTGGACACAGCGATCATTGTACCGATATTCGTGTCAGCCAATGCCAAGCCAACTTAATAGTCACGAGCCTCGACCAACATCTTATGGAGGCTCTCGTTAGGCAGCTGGGTCAAGGGCCTGATCCAGAAAGCAGTACTGCCGGACACGGCTCGTATTGTTAGGAGGTTCCTCTCTCTGGAGCCCTGACCGCCGCGCCGGTAGCTTAGACCCTGTTCCCGATACCGGTGAGCCTCTATTTTTTATATTTTTAAATGTTTTTGTTTCGTAATTTAATTTATAAAATATTTAAAAATGTAAACAATAAGTAAAGAAATTGAATAAAGAGGATAATAATAATAATATAACTTTATTGATACAGATAACATTTGTTATAAAAGAACTTAGCGATTAGGTTACAAGTTAGATAAATAAAGGTAGCTTAAATAATGGAAACCCTGTCTCCTAAACTAGGGGAAACCTGAGACTTAGAAGTCAGTGTTCTACTATTAACTCGAATGTCTCAATAAACCTTTCTGTGTGTGTTATTTATGTATGGTTTATGTGTGTGAGTTTGCATGATTGTATATGCACCCATGATACGAGGGAAACGCCCACGTTCCTAAGTAAAAAAAACTGTAAAGGACTGTTGCTGCAAATTTTTGAATCTATACAGTTTTCTTACTCTATGGCATAAACCTATAAGGTCCTAATATCACGCTTTACTCAACCCGTTGAACAATATTATGTTAAGTAATAATTAATCTGGGGACGAAGTACTCCTTTGACGAGACTTAGCACCCTGATGTATTTAGTTGGTCATTAGTTACGTTATGTTAGGATTAAGAGGCCGAATTGAAATGTTAGATTACTAAGCTCAGTCTTCATTAATGGGTAGACAGATGTGTGCCTGTTTATGTAACTATTTTTAGTCTAGGTATGCATGATTTGGGAATTGTTTGTTTGCTTCTGATTTTGTTGTCGGTATTCCTTAAAAGTTCTTTCAAGATTTGAGATAGTGTAATACTCTTTAATCTAGGGCCATACATAGGATCCTATCTCTTATATTCTCATCTGTTTATTACATTATTATAGTTCTTTGATCCTATTTTTGTACCCGACTGCCGAAGGAGGGTAATGTGCTTATCAGTCTATGTATGTATGTATGTTTGTTCCTATGTGGCGTTACAGAGACCAAACGCGTTGGCCGATTTTGATGATTCTTACGTCAATCGATTCTTCTTAGCCTTGCGTAGTCGGAGGATAAATCTGGTTTTGTTCAGCCAGCTCGCGAATATGTATCCTCCGACTACACAGCATGATTTTCTTCTTGTTTACGTCTTTTTAGTTCGCTTTTTAAGCAGTCGGGTTTTTTTGATTTCTGAATAGATTTTTTGTCATATTTGGTTGCAATGGAGGACAAGTCGGTATTGTGTGTACTTCTATTGCTTCGGTAGTGTGTACAGCAGTAATCTCAATAAATTTTTTGAATTCCACATCCACTAAGCATATTGTGAACTTACGCCAAAATTTCGTTGTACTTATTTTATTCCGTCAATAAACCGTCACAATAATTAATTAGAATATGACAGTATCATAATCACGTTATAATTGTTTGTATCAGGAAATTATGAAAATTAATTTGGTAATTCAATATAGCAAGATTCAATATGTCAAGACCAGCAGGGGCTTTTACCATGACGTGTTAAAACTATCATAGTGCAACAGTGAAAAAGCTACAGAGCTGTTTGTATAGCTCCATCCTGCTCCTGTTTCTATGATGCTATCTAGCTAAAAATGTCAAAAATATTTTATCAAAGCCGATATGATTGATAATTATGTTTATATTACGTGGCAATGCTGTCAGTCTTCTGGGCACGATCCCGGATGACAGCGATGTGGATGAGTACTTCGACGCCTTAGTGTACCTTTCTATTGTATATAGTGTAAGTAGTTAGTTTAATTTTAATTTTGAAAAGTTTACTTTTGTTTAGTGTAAGTGTAAGTATGTATTACGTATTCATATAAATACGACTTATAAATCTGTGTATAATACTCCATTTGAAATAACATTAGACATGTTTCCTAATCTTTTTACAGTCCGTTCAACCGATTTTGAGTTCTATCCCGTCAACATAAGGAGGACATAAAAAGCATAAAACTGTTACCAAGACCAACTGTTTACTAGAGCTACCATATATGTCGTATCACCAACGCAATAGAAGGTCAGCAAAATCGGTTGAACGAGCTGTAAAATGGGCTAATTTAAACGTCTAATATTATCGCAAATGGAGTTTAGATATTATGATAGTGTACTCCCCCTCAGATATAAGGGCCTAGACAAAGTGACATAGCGATAAAAAATCTGCCTAGCCTTTCCCCAACTATTTCGGGGTCGGCTTCCAGTCTAACTGGATTTAGCTGAGTACCAGTTATTTTACATGGAGTGACTGCCTATCTGACCTCAACAACCTAGCAATTGGGTAACAAGATACCCCTTGGCTAGACTGGTGTCAGATCTCAGGCTTCTGACTACCCGTAACGACTATCAAATATCTTCAAATGAAAGCTTGGACTAACGTGATTGCCGAGGCACGGAGGAATCTCGCTATGTAAAGATAGTCATCCATCCACGGACCGACCTCGGCAAGCGTTGCTTAACCTTGAAGATCGATCCGTGCGGCTGTTATTATTTAGCCGCGAGGTCCTCAACGACATTATGACAATGATTCTCGAAATGTCAATGTTTGGTATTTACCACATGACGTTTAGGTAGCACATTGTCTATGTCTATCAATACGTAATGGATATTTTGACATTCGTTATTATTGCTGCTATATTTTTTTTTCTGTTAAAACCGACACATTGTAGCTCTTTTTGGTTCTTCTATTATTTCATTGTACATTATTTATTTACACATCCTTATATCGTATCACTCATATCATATAAAGTATCTATACGTATTATATATTATTTTATCTACTCTCATATCGTAATATTCGAATTATAAACTTCAAAACGAGTTTATATTGACATACTTTATAAACACAATACCAAAATTTAAAAATAGAATTTCATTATAACACTATTTCTCTAACAAAATAATGCTATAATAGTAGATTATTGCATCGAGCACAAAGTAATTTATTATTGTACCGAGTGCCTGATTTAGAGCCCGAGCGCTAGCGAGGGCTCTAATCTAACAGGCACGAGGGCAATATAAATTACTTAAGGCGAGGTGCATAATCTGCTTTTCTTTCAACTATTACCTATAGGAATAGTAGATAAATCACTTTTTTAAATTTCTTTAATTTTGAAATCAGAGTTAGCAGCAATCATTTTTTAAATTTGGAACAAGTAGGACAGAAATGAATAATACGTACGTAAAAAAAGTATTGATATCGGCTGGCTGAATAGAGCTAATCCATTGAGATTGGCAACTTTTGGTGCGATTAAAAAAAAACAGTGCAATAATGCAATTTCATACATTTTTATTGCTCTAGAGCATTAAAGACTCGCTTTGTACTGAGTTTTTAGTGTGATTGTGATGCAATTAAAGCATAGTTGGAAGAAAATCATTTTTTTTCTATTACGATACAGGACAAATCCAAGAAGTTAATTACTAAGGAGTTTCCATCAATATTTTTTTTTGTAATGCCATTTTAGTAACTATTATAAAAAGATTTGATTCCAATTTTAAATTGTCTGTGACAATGCCAATGCACGCACTGCGATTTTTATTCGCGCAAATTTTGTCTCTTTCTATCTGTTCATAGAGCTGAAAATATTCGCGCGAATTAAATTCGGGCCGCGGTGCGGTGGATTCTGTTGCAAAACACGGCTTTCATGCGATATTATTGTCGCACAATTTTTTTACCGCAATGCGAGCAGCTTCATACAATTCCGTTGGTCGCAGAATGGGCGGAAAAACTCTCGCGAATAAATATCGCAGTGCGTGTGTTAAGCCTTAGCGCATGCGCGGATAATGTGGTGATGATGTGATGTGATCGGTTTTGGCGCCATTCATACGTTTTGTTTTGCATGTTTCGCTGTACTGAATTTCTTGAGTTTTTTAAATTCTTGCTTAAAATGTCTGATATTAGTGAATGTGAAGAAAATTTGACTTCGCCATATGTTTTATATGCGGCGAAGGATATTACTCATAATCTCTTACCAGCAAAGTCGAGATTATTATTTGATGCATTTATGAAAAAAAAAGGTATTTAGTATATTCAATCCCAAAATGTATGAGTGTAGATAAAGTAGTGTATGAAACTGCACATAACTAGGTATTAAAACATTCGTGTGAATACTATTAAAAACCTCGCCTATGGCTCGGTTTTTAAACACACACTCATGTTTTAATACCCCTTATTATGCAACAGTATCATAAACTACTATTATTTTTTTACCAACGTCCGTGTGTCGCTGCGGGGTGCCAACTGAAAATCAACGCTGGAACGCCCAGAAAATGCTAAATTGGTGAACCTTTCGGCGTTGGCACGTTCAGCGCAATTTGTCTTTGCACTTCTATACTGTCCTTTAATCCTCGTTTGTTGCTATTGTGTTGTGTATGTGACAAATTAATATTTCTATTCTATTGTATCAATAATATCACTTTGTCTAGAACCCATGGTAACTAATATTTTTTTATATTTTCTCATATTCACAAACACAGTACAAAGTCATTGTAACACTTAATAGAGACTGGTGTCTGCTGTAGGTAAAACCTGTATTACAGGCTTACTCTCCTATGACTGTATTAAACTGTATTAACATACAGTTCGTACATAATAAAACATAAAACAAAATGGAAAATTGAAACTAAAACAATTGTAGCGGCAAAAGTGACTTAGTATGGATTTGGGGGATGAGTACGTGTGGATGTATGCGAGTGAGAGTGAAAGAGTGTGTGTGTGAGTGAGAGTGAAAGTGTGGGTGATGGTACTATGGACACGTGTTAAATTTTATATCGTTCGATGTACGTTAACATTATCCTAATGGTTTCAATAAACGTTCGGTTTCATTGTAATCAATTCCTTGTAGCCACGAGCAAACTTTTTTAACTCTACCATTTCCAGAACAGAATCAGAGCAACCACGGTATTATTTATTTCGGTAATAAATCTCCGTCATAATTTGACACATATGGGGTGGAATCAGGTCAAGTAGCAGGCGTAACGGGGTCACACCAACAATATTATTATAACTAATGAGGGATGTTATTAACCCACGGTTTTGCAACAAATGCGGCTACTTATGTGGTAGGGAAATTAATTTGTAGTATTAATATCCTGTTGGCTAGGGTCTAATAGAATTATTCGTTAGTTTTTGTATTAAATTGAAACTTAAATATGAATGAATACATAAAATATTTATTCGATACAGTTTGAGGAGTTTGAGGAGCTCGTGGCTAACTAATAAGAGCCGCACGGGTCGATCATCAAGGTTAAGCAACGCTTGACGAGGTCGGTCCGTGGATGGGTGACCATTTCAACATACCGAGTTTCCTCCGTGCCTCGGAAAGCACGTTAAGCCGTTGGTCCCGGCTGTTATTTGAAGATCTTTGACAGTCGTTACGAGCAGTCAAAAGCTTGAGATCTGACACCAGTCTTGCCAAGGGGTACCGTGTTACCCAGTTACTAGGTTGTGGAGGTCAGATAGGCAGTCGCTCCATGTAAAACACTGGTACTTAGCTGAATCCGGTAAGACTGGAAGCCGACCCCAATATAGTTGGGCAAAGGCTAGGCAGATGATGATTCGATACAGTTTAGCTTTGATATTACAGAATGTCGAGAGATTTAATTCACATTTTCTTTATTGATAATTCAGGTATAAATATAGTTGTATTTATTACGAAGACAACTATATCTTCTATCTATATAATCGTTATATATTTTATTTTACACTTTTAGGAAAACTTACAATTACTTACAATTTAATGAGAGTAACAATAATAAGGCTAATTATAAGTTTTCACAGATAGAAGAGAGCTTAGAAACAAAAAAAAATTAGAAGGTAGTGTTTTAAGTTAAAACAGTAACTTAATCAAAAAGAAAACGAATATACAACTGAATTAAGAACCTCCTCCTTTTTGAAGTCGATTAAAACGTGACTTAAACAGCGTAAATTTTAGTTAATTAGTTTACGTTGTCATAGAAGAGATTACAAATAGTCCTTTTTAATTTTGATATGCTAGTATTGAAAACATCGATGTCGGCGCCCCGGCAGATCGCATTATATGTATGACTCAATCTTATTAAATACTAGCCGTGCCCGCGGCTTCGCTCCCGTCATCTGTTTGCCAACCCTACCCTACTTACCTTCCTGCCTACCCTACTTACCTACCTACCAATATTTTTTCTCTAGTCATCATTCTTTCGCGAAAAATTTTAACATCGTCATTCAGAAAATGACTTCAAATGCACAACGCCATCTATCTAATATCGAGTTCAACTGTCCGAGTATCTGAATTGCGCGTATTATGATCATTTTACTTCTTGAACACTTTAAATTCATCTAACTTTTGATAGAGTGAACCGATTACGATGAAACAAAAACTAAGTAATTCTTCAAGACACGTACAATTTGTATGTATAAAAGTTATTTACATTGATTTCGTGCATTTCACGTGATGCGTGCACAAATAAACAGGCAAAAAATCCTAAAATGCCGGCTATAGGTTCTGTTGGTTATCCTTTAACACCCTGGCAATTTTTTTTGGAAATATTTTCGATGTAAAAAAATTACTTTTCTACAGATTTATTATAATTATGTATTGATTGATGATGAATTTCGTCGTTCCTACCACAGGAGTATGCAATAGACAGGGATTGCGCCGAAAAGTACAAGGAATCTGCAGTCCTATTTTGATCAGCAATTCGGGCAGCTCGGTTGAACTATTAGCGTTTCTAAAAAAAAAAACGCCAAGATGGAATCTTTTACAGCGAAGAAGAAGTGGGAGAGTAAGTTTTAGACCGGAATTGAATATACCTCAAAAAAATATCTAATGCCTTCCAACGGATTGTTGTAATTGGGATTCCAGATTTCAGTTGGCTGCGAACAAAAGTACAGTAGAGAAATATAAAACAAAGTCGTTAGTTACACCATTTATAACTCGAGAACGGCTGGACCGATTTATATAATTTTTAGGGTTCCGTACCCAAAGGGTAAAAACGGGACCCTATTACTGAGACTCCGTGATCCGTTTGTCTGTCTGTCTGTCCGTCTGTCACCAGGCGGTATCTCATGAACCGTGATACCTAGACAGTTGAAATTTTCACAGATGATGTATTTCTGTTGCCGCTATAACAACAAATACTAAAAACAGAATAAAATAAATATTTAAAGTGGGCTCCCATACAACAAACGTGATTTTTTTGCCGTTTTTTGCGATAATGGTACGGAACCCTTCGTGCGCGAGTCCAACTCGCACTTGGCCGGTTATTTCATTATTAAAACATTAATAAATATTAAAACATTGTACAAATTTTGAAAAACAAAAAATTTAAATTTATTTTTCCATGCGCTTTGCGAATACAGCGCCATCTCTGATACATGACAGAATAGAGGGAAGGTTTAAAAACAAAAAAAATGGGGTAGGTAGGGTAGGGTAGGTAGGTATGGTAGGGTAGGGTATGATAGGTTAGTAGCCAGTTAAAGGGAGCGAAGCCGCGGGCATAGCTAGTTATGATTAAATAATAAAAAGCCAATAAAATTCACCATGCACTGCGCCAAACACATACTAAAGAAAAAATCGTAGAGACCCACAAAAGATGACAGCAAACAAATAATTCTAGGGGTGGCAAAAGCTTTATATTTACCTACGCACACCTGACTCGAGAGAGGTTTATAAATTCACCCCTTAAATATACATACGAGGGAATTGACTTTTTGTGATTTTCTCGTAAACTACTGTCGCAATATCGACGAATAAGATGACATTCAATTTTCCCCAATGGGATTTCTGGATTTGTTAGTCGGTATTTCTGAAAAGTATCGTCTTATGTGCGTTTTTTTAGTTAAACGCAGTTGATAAATAGAAAGGATACCAACTACTTACAACGCATATCATCATCATCTTCATTTCAGCCGAAAGTCGCCCACTGCTGGACATTGGCGTCCCCCAAGCGTCGCCACACTGATCGGTCCTTTGCGTTTCGCATCCACCGGACTCCCGCGATCTTGACCAGACGCCTTAGTGCGAGTTTTTTAACGTTCTCACTCGTGGTAACGTAAATGATCTCTTATGTCAAAATGTATACAATAAAGAGGTTTCTCCTTGCCGTCACCAGACGGCGCTTATCCAATTTCGATGCGAACGCGACTGAGCGTGAGTAAAAACTCGCACTAAGGCCTCAGGTCGTCGCGCCACCTAGAGGGAGACCTTCCAACGCTACGTCTTCCCAAAGGCCATCCATTCTGCGAGCATTTTCTGCCCACTGCCACTTAAGTTTGGGAATTCTTCTTTATGTACACTATTAATATTGCTAAAAACTGAATGTAAAAACTTTTTTATAAGGTGACACAATGGGTGGCCTAAGCACTAAAATCAATGGGTTAAAGACAACCATTGGGTTGATACTTTTCAAATTGCAAAGTACGAGCGTGTTGGTATATTTAGCTCACAAACAGACATTTATATCATGAAGGCTTCACAATGAGAAAAACATTACACGACAGGCACAAATCATCCCAAAAAGAAACAAAAATTCTGTCAATACTTCACGACATTGACACGACGACGCCCTTAATTTTAATAAGGGAAACGTTCTCAAGTCGACCTGTCATTTACTTGAGCCTACATAAATATCTAACTTTGTTACACAATATCATTATCTGTATTAGCTCAGGGTCCCACTAATATTGGCATGACACCTGTCTCCTATTAAGCAAACATTTGCTAGGTTCAATATATTTCCTTCATCAGGTGATTGGTTAGGGGAAATTGCTTCCTAAAAGTATCGGAATTAAAGGAAAACAGTGACAGTATTGGCTGCCTCTAGTTGGGTTTTAGATTAGTTCATTGAATTCCCAGTTAACTAGCCCCAAAAAACTTTACCAGCCTGAAAAACTATACCTTATCGAGCTGAAAATACAGTACAACAAAGCGTAACTTGTCTCCTGCACATTCGGATAGTAAAAGGTTGAATAAATTTCTACTCTCGTTTTTTTGGGGTTCCGTACCCAAAGGGTAAAAACGGACCCTATTACTGAGACTCCGCGATCCGTCTGTCTGTCTGTTTGTCTGTCCGTCTGTCACCAGGCTGTATCTCATGAACCGTGATAGCTAGACAGTTGAAATTTTCACAGATGATGTATTTCTGTTGCCGCTATAACAAAAAATACTAAAAACAGAAAAAAAAAAATTTAAGTGGAGCTCCCATACAACAAACGTGATTTTTTGGCCGTTTTTTGCGATAATGGTACGGAACACTTCGTGCGCGAGTCCGACTCGCACTTGGCCGGTTTTTTAAAGTACTGTTCAGTTGTCAGGCAACCGAGTGTAATCCTTCCTATGTATCGCACTTCAGCAAAACATACCTATTAATTCAATAATTTTGGAAACTACTAAACTTTCCTAAGATAACTACAATGATTGATCAAGATACCCGATGAACCCCCGATTTCTATGATAAGTTGTGCGTGTGTGTGTGTGTGTGAAGTTCTGTGCCTATTTATCAAAACCTGATATTCTGTGGCATTAAAGCAGAGTTCGATTTGACACATTTTAAACTTCAAAAACTTGCCTGAAACCGGCCCTATGGGCTCGTTCACACAGAACATCCGTATTTCCAGGATCGTTTTAACGGATCCGTCGCTACTGTGGGCAATGATCACACCACATTTACAGTACCGTTTTAACGGACCCGTCGCTACTGGGGGTAACGGCACGCCCAGCGAGACTGCGATCCGATAATACGGGTCAGTATTTTAATACTGTTGTGTGTGTAAACTCACTAGCATGAGCGAGTTCACGCACACAACAGTATTAAAATACTAGGTAGTAGCACAGTATTAACAGTATTAAATTAATAATTAGTAGTGCAGTATTAAACTACCTACGCCATTGCCGAATAAAAACGTATAGGTCAAAGCGGACCTGTAAAACGGACAGCTGTATCTTTGTCGAATCGGTATTTTTTACTGAATCTGGAATACTGTCAAGTGTCTGAAGTCGCTCAAACAACTACATACGCCAGCGCCAAATAAAAACGTATACGATTAAGCGGACCTGTAAAACAGACCCTGTGTGAACGAGCACTAAGACAAGTAAATAAATTTAATTTAATTGAAGTCTTAAAAAAATCTACGATAAATTAAATCACTGCTTAGTTCAAGCACGAGCCTACCAATAATAAATAAAATAAAACCACAGTTTGAGATAGCTCCTCTAATCTATCACGGCCGCGCATCTAGGTGTAACTTCAGCAGGGGTCGTCAATCTTATCCGACATTTAATTCCGTCCCCCAGTACCTACTCACTTACGGCAACAATATTGTATTTGTTGCCAAACATAAAAGTTTAGTCGCTTCACATTTTTCTCTTCCGACCTAGAAAACAAGGAGGTACTTAGATAAATTCGGTCTGTTTCTGTGTAAATATTATTCGGCTCAGGTCCCCGGTAGAGAATTGACGTCGTTTTTCTTGCAACTTAAACCGTCCGATGTTGTAGTCTTTTAGTAACAATGTTTAGGCTGAAAAATGTTGCCTAGTAGATTAGTATTTCATTGTTTTTCCTGTTTATTTTAAGTATTGCCTTTATGACCATGTTTATTTGGTTTAAAGCACTTTACGAATTGACAGGTACTTTACGCTGACATCGACTCTTAATTTTGGCCCATACATTGAGGCAAAGGCTCAGCTGGCTGCCAAAAAGCTAGGGATCCATGCAAAGGCGAGAAGGTACTTCACGCCAGAACAGCTGCTCAGCTTGTATCAAACGCAAGTTCGATCATGCAAGGAGTACTGTTCTCATCTCTGGGATGGATCTGCCAAATACCAGCTTGATGCACTAGAGTCCATCCCAAGTGGGCCAAGAGGCTCATCGGCGATGAGGCACTGGTTAAGTCAAAGCTCCAGAGCCTTGAACATCGTCGCCGAGTTGCCGTTAAGCTGCGTTGTTAGTTAAGCTTGTCGGTTTTTTATCGATTACATTTCGGGGAGTTTGCGATGGAATTCAATCAATCATTAGAGTACCAGACGTACGACGATGCGCCATCGCTATATGGTGGCCATCCCACCCATACGCACTAATCGATTTGAGAATACTTTTATTATGAGTACAGCTAAGGATTGGAATTTCCTGCCGGAGTCTGTGTTTCCCGATAGCTACAATCTAGGGGTAAACTTAAAAAAAACAAACAAAACCGACAAAGAGGTGAGGAGTGATGTGGGGTCGGAGTCCGACGCCGCATCTGGAGCACAGAGCTCGGAGTGCGAAGAGGTGGGGGCTGCTGCGAAGAACCTAAGTTTCTTCCGGAAGCGCCCCAAGCCGGGGGATGGATCACCCTCCGATGACGAGCTGGCCTCGGCCCGGAAGATCCCCACCAGTAGGCGGGGTGGTGGCCGAGATAGAGGAGTGGGCAGGGGGCTCACCGCCCAGGAGGCTGCCCAGCGAGCCGAGAAGCTTGCCGCAGAGGGACGTCACCCTGGATTGACCAGCCGCAGAGCTGACCTATCGGGGTCTTCCGGCGGTGAAATGGATTCGGAGCAGGATTTAGATTCGGAGCGAGCGGTCAGGTTCGCAGAGGTCGTGGAAGCCGCAATCCGAGATGTGGCCTTGAAGAGGAATAAGTCCTCTAAACACAAGGCCATATCCGCGGCCACGGCCTCCATTATGGCGGCAGCGGAGGCAAATCATGTCGGGCCTCCGTCGGATGGAATATCCGAAATGCGGGCGGAGGTCGCCCGCTTGAGAGCCGAAATGGAGCTTCTCCAAAAAGAGAACGAGAAGCTCCGAGCGGACCTGGCCGGGCTCCGAGGAGACGGCCCCCGAGAGATACCGCAGGAGGGGGCGCAGCATGGGCAAGGGCAGCCCGTGCCTGCAGAAGACCGGGTGCTGAACCTGGTGCGGCAGGAGCTGGCTGCTTTCCAGAGTCGGTTTTCTGCTCTGGAGGCCATCGTCCTGCGTCCTCCGCTAGCTGCCAGCCAAGCGGGCTTGGGCCAGCGGAAGGCGGCCTCGTTTGCCGCCGCCGTGACTACTGCGGCCAAACCAGCCTCCTCGGGACAGGCCAATCGCGAGGTGATGCCGAAACCCACTAGGTCAGCCCCAGTGAAACCGGGCAAATCGATACCCAAAGGGGGCGGAGCGACTTCTCAGGCAGCGAGGGCCCCAGCCCGGGTGGCGAATCAGCCGCCCCAAACTCTTCCGCCTCCTGAAACTCCCGCGGCTGACACCGAATGGCAAGTGGCCGGGGAGAAGAAGAAGGGGAGCAAAGCAGCAAGGGCGGCTAAAAGGAAGGAAAGGCGAAAGCGGCGCAAGGAGCGAAGCGTCGCGGATAGGCTCCGCGCCCCGAAGTCCGCAGCTGTAGTAATTACACTACAGCCGGAAGCAGAAAAGAAGGGCGTGTCCTACCGCGAAGTTCTCGCCAAAGCGAGGCAGGCGGTGAACCTGGAGGAGCTCGGCGTCACCGACGGTATTCGGGTTAGGGTCACTGCAACTGGAGCCCGAATGCTAGAAGTCCCCGGTGCGGCCAGCGGCCCGACCGCCGACGCTCTGGCCGAAAGGCTCAGGGCGTCTCTTAATGCGGACGAGGCCCGAGTGTCCAGGCCCACCAAGTGCGCTGACATGCGCATTCTGGGCCTGGACGATTCTGTGACGGAGGGAGAGGTGGTGGCCGCCGTCGCTAGGACTGGGGGGTGTACTCCCGAGCAGGTAAGGGCAGGCCTCATACGTCCTGATGCCACGGGGATGCAAGCCGTTACGGTGAGCTGTCCCGTCTCGGCAGCCCAAAAAATAGCCGGGAAGGGCCAAAGACTCTTGGTGGGCTGGGTTTCCGCGCAGGTGAAACTGCTGGAACCCAGACCTCTGAGGTGCTTCCGCTGCCATGTAGGCAACCACGTGGGAGCTCAATGCACCTCGGAGGTGGACCGCAGCGACCAATGCTTCCGCTGTGGTCAGCCCGGTCACAAGGCCAGCACGTGCAATGCCACGCCGCACTGCGTCGCATGTGCGGCAGCTGGCAAGCCGTCCGATCACCGGGCCGGCGGCAAGACCTGCGTTCCACCCGCCAAGGTCAGGCGCAGGGGCAAGCACTCCACCACCGCCGTCACCGCCGCAGCCACCGCAACTGCCGCCGCCGCTGCCACCTCAAAAGCCGTCGTCGCCGCTGAAACCACCGCGGAAAGGCCCTCACTGGGGGTTTCGGAGGGGGCTGAAATGGAGTGCCAATAATGGCCCCATTACGCCTCCTCCAGGCGAACATCAACCACTGCGCCGCTGCTCAGGATCTATTGCTACAGAGTATCGCGCAGTGGTCGATTAACATTGCTGTGGTCGCTGAGCCGTACTTTGTCCCACCCAGGGACGACTGGGTGGAGGACCTGAGCGGCTCAGTGACCCTAATCTCGTCAGCCGCCGCCGGTACCCCGTCCCTCGAGGGTGTCAAGAGGGGACAGGGTTGCGTGGCAGCACGGTTCGGAGAGATTGCCGTGGTGGGGGTATACTTCTCTCCGAACCGAACTCTCGCCGAGTTCCACAACTCCCTTGCGGAGTTAAGAATCGTCGTCGTCGGGTACCGCTCCCTCCCTGTGCTTGTCCTCGGGGACTTCAATGCCAAGAATGTGGCTTGGGGTTCCCGGTATACGGACACACGGGGCAGGATGGTGGAGGACTGGGCTCTGGAGACAGGCCTGGTCGTCCTCAACCGGGGTTCTGTCCCCACGTGTGTGCGGATGCAGGGCGAATCGGTGGTGGATATTTCATTCGCCAGCCCCGCTCTGTCACCGCGTGTCGTCGACTGGCGCGTTATGGAGGAGGTGGAGACTTATTCCGACCACCGGTACATTCGGTTTGACGTCTCCACCCAGATCTCGAGCGCGTCGGTCCGACAGACCCCGAGTGGTCCGCGGTGGGCGCTGAAACAGCTGGACCGGGAGCTCCTCCTGGAAGCCTCGATCGTGCAGGCCTGGGTGTCATCACCGGATAGGCCAGCTGACATCAACGTCGAGGCGGAGTGGTTCCGGGAGGCCATGTCCGAGATCTGTGACGTGGCAATGCCCCGGATCAAGCCAGGACGCGCCCGGCGCCAGGTGTACTGGTGGTCGCCGGAGCTTACGGCTCTGCGCCAGGCGTGCGTTGCTGCGCGACGCCGGTACACCAGGCACCGCAGGCTCCGTAACCGTCCTCCGGATACGGAAGCCATCGAGGTGGAGCTGTACGAGGGGTACAGAGCGGCGAGGACTGCCCTCCGAGTGGAGATCAAGCGGGCCAAGGGCTTGGCTCGTGAGGAGTCGCTGGGGACTCTGAACAGGGATCCGTGGGGACGCCCCTACAAAATGGTGCGAAATAAACTCCGCCCATGGGCACCCCCGCTGACGCAGAGTCTCCGGCCACAGCTCGTGGAGGGCGTCGTGAGCACTCTGTTCCCTTCGCAAGGGGAACATACTTCCCCGCCCATGTCTCCACCTCTTGCGGTGCCCGATGCGGACCACATCACCGACGACAACGACGATACTCCGGAGGTGACCGAGGTAGAACTGAGAGTGGCGGTACGTAGGCTGAATGCCAAAAATACCGCCCCAGGACCCGACGGCTTACCTGGAAACGCCTGGGTTCTGGCCTTGGAGGCTCTCGGGCCTCGACTCAGGGGGCTCCTTAGCGCATGCTTGGAGAGGGGCCAGTTCCCGCTTCGCTGGAAGACAGGGAAACTGGTCCTCATTAAGAAGCCAGGGCGCCCAGCGGACTCTCCGTCCGCTTACCGGCCCATTGTGCTGCTCGATGAGGTGGGTAAGCTCTTTGAAAGAGTAATTTCAGACCGCCTCGTTGGGCAGCTGGTGCGGGTAGGACCGGATTTGGCGGAGGGCCAGTTTGGCTTCCGCAGGGGGCGCTCTACGGTGGACGCCATCATGCGCGTGCGAGCCCTCACGACGGGGGATGCCTTGGGTCGTCTTGGCGGTGTCTCTAGACATCGCCAATGCTTTCAACACCCTGCCCTGGAGTTGCATCAGGGAAGCACTCCGGTATCACCGGATGCCGCCCTACCTCTGTCGCGTGGTTGAGGCCTATTTGACGGACAGAGCCGTCATCTACCCCGGTCACCAAGGAGAGTGGAACCGGCGAGAGATGTCGTGCGGTGTCCCACAGGGATCGGTCTTGGGGCCGCATCTGTGGGACATCGGGTACGACTGGGTGCTGCGCGCCGACCTCCCTAACGGCGTCAGCGTAATTTGCTACGCTGACGACACGCTGGTCCTGGCGCAGGGGAGGTCGCACCAGGCGGCGGCTGAATTAGCGACACGCGGGGTTGCAACAGTCGTTGAGAGGATCCGGCAATTGGGACTCGAGGTGGCCCTGCACAAGTCCGAGGCCATGTGTTTTCATGGTCCTCGGAACGCGCCACCACCGGGTTCCCAAATAACGGTAGGAGGGGTTCACATCGGCGTCGGGTCGACGATGAAGTAACTGGGAATCGTCCTCGACAGCCGGTGGAATTTCGTGGAGCATTTCCGACGTTTGGCTCCCAGACTGGAGCGGGCCGGGGCTGCCCTCAAGCGACTCCTGCCCAATCTAGGGGGTCCAAACGCCTCCTGCCGGAGGCTCTACGCGGGGGTCGTGCGGTCCATGGCCCTTTACGGCGCACCGGTGTGGGCGCATTCCCTGAGGCGGCGACCAGCCCGCTCGTTGAACGCGTCCCAAAGGGTCATGGCCATCCGGCTGGTCCGAGGATACCGCACGGTCTCCGGTGAGGCGGCGAGCCTCCTTGCCGGATTGCCGCCATGGGATCTGGAGGCAAAAGTCCCGCGCACATTTGGGAGTGGCGCGAGGACGCGAAACGCCGGGGCGAAACTCCGCTGCCACGACAAATCGCGGCTTGGCGGACAGAGCTCCGGCAGGATCTCATGGCGTCATGGAGAGAGCGACTGTCGCAACCCAGTGCTGGGCACGCCACAATTGCGGCGATAAGGCCCCTCTTTGAGGAGTGGCTTGAGAGGCGCCACGGCGTCCTCACCTTCCGCCTTACGCAGGTCCTCACCGGACATGGCTGTTTCGGGAGGTTCCTGTTCAGGATAAGGCGGGAGGAAACGCCCGGGTGTCACCATTGTGTGGATCGCCCGGAGGACGCGGTGGAGCATACGGTGGAGGTCTGCCCCGCTTGGGCGGAGCACCGCCGTGTCCTCGTGGAGTCGATCAGCGGTGGCGACCTCTCGCGTCCGGCCCTGGTTCAGGCTATGCTACGGAGCGAGAGGGCATGGGAAGCTGTCTCCTCCTTCTGCGAAGCAGTAATGCTCGCGAAGGAGGAGGCGGAACGCGTGAGGGAGACGCAACGGAGACGCCCTCACGCCCCTAACCACCGCAGGAGACGCCCTGGGCGTCGGGAGTCGCAAGCCGATTCCCGGCCACCGTAGGCGCGGGCTTGCGGACGGCGAGTAATGGGTAGCTCGCTGTCCGATAAAGACCAAGCCCGAGTCGACGGCGCGTAGTGTTCCACGCGCGCCTCAAAGAGATGTCAGCAAAAAATTGACGGGGTCTGACAGGGCCGATGCCTGTCTGGGTCGCGGATAAATTTGAAAAAGAGTTACCGCGGCCCTGGCTCAAGCAACTGAAGGAACACGGGTGGGTTTTAGTCAGTAAAAGTCTGACACGCACTTCCGCTTCACCCAGAGCGGGAGAAGTCATTAGATGATTTCCCACCCAAAAAAAAAAAAAAAAGGGGTCTTTAAGTCAAGAGTGAATAGGTTACTTCTAGGCAAGCGTGCTCCATCGTCAACCACATCATCGCTTACCATCAGGTGAGATGGTGGTCAAGCGCGAGCTTATATTAGATTTTTTTTAAAGAATTGACGCTCTGCATTTAGTTTGTGCACAGACAAAGTATAACACACTTATCCAGCGTCGTGTTTCCTACCACAGCAGCCTTCAATGCAAGGCAACCTCTCCTGGGTTTTTCATCGTTGATATCATCGCTTTCAACCAGTCGTGATAGAGGTTAAGAACAGGATCAATTTAAAAGATAAACTACGTCCTGTCTTCTTTTACAATCTGCCTTTAAGATTTAATTAAGTATCACTATTCAACAAGAAGAGTCCTTTTTTCTCGTATATAAGCTCGTTAATTAGAGCTTTTCACAGTTGTATTGATTGCGACGACATTAACGCGAATGCAGCCAATCAGTGACGGGCAAGTTAGACAAGATAGTTCATTAGAAACAATCAGTGCAATCCAAGTGCTAAGAGATTAATAGTGATCGCTTGTCACTTATACGTATTTAGAAGACTTTTCCTGTTAGGATTTACTTCCCGTCTTCCTTTTAATCAAGAATCACTCTAATTGCCACAAAATCGCAAGTTAAATATTTGGAACCAATCCAAAACTTTCTTCCAAGAATAAAACATAAACAATACAGGCTAAATTAATGTTGTTCGAAATTCAAAAACTCTGTAAACATAAAAAGACAAAAAGAAAAGCAATCCTTTTCTTTTTAACAATTGAAAGCTGCAGTCTTATTAAAAAAACCGCTAGCAAATATTGTAACAGACGGCAAAACACAGTTCAACAGTGAAAGAACTCAGCTCAAACAGGCTTGGTTCCTAGTAACCTAGTTTCTTTGCCGTTGGTTCCCACCGCTTTTTCCTCCCAAGATTTAATATTATGTTTAAAGTAAGTACCTATATTTTTATGTATCCATAGAAACTAATAAATTCAAGAGTATAGTAAGTATCCTCCATAGAGACTAATTCAAAAAGTTAGATTAACTTAGCTGAAAAATCCTTAAATTTTTACTGAAAACTAAAATAAAACGAACATATTCGTCTCATAGCTGCAATCTCATGTGATTTTCTTTTCTCTCAGTCGGCTCTGATTTTCAATTATTCTTTCTATATTCCAACGGAGTGCTTGAATGAAAAGGTCTGAGACATAAGGCTTGAAATAATTCAACAGCCTCGACTCGCAATGTTTTACCACATCCTACACTGCCATCCGACATCGCCTCTCGTCTGTCGTTCCGTCGGAATAAAGCGCCGAATAAAATGGAGACGGAAAACTTCTCATTTATGTATAACTGAGACTTCTTTGATGTCAGTTTTTTGCGAGGGTTCAATTTCATTCATATGTTTTGTTCTAAAAATAAGTTTTGGATATGATTGGATAGCAAATAATGTAACACTTAGGTCATCATCATCATCACATCATCAGCCTATTAATGTTCCCACTGCTGGGACATAGGCCTCCTCCCTGTGAGAGGGAATGGGCCGTAATCCACCACGCGGGCCCAGTGCGGGTTGATGGATGTCACATGTCTTCGAATTTTTGGTTCTAGGACATCGGCATGTCCTAGAACCAAAAATTCGAAGACCAAAAATTCCAAAAACCGGCGTATCCTCACGATGTTTTCCTTCACCGTCTTGAGAGCAGTGGTGATGAAATAATTTACACAAAGTAAAGCGCCTGCCTGGGCTCGAACCCACGACCTAAGATAAAACTTGTAAGTCGCTGCCGATACCACTGGGCCACCACTGCTCAACAACAACTAACACTTAGGTACTTTACTTCAATGACGTACATACATAAATATTTTGTCTGGAATTTTTTTGTTTGGGCAGAAGTAAAATTGTAGATCTACAGCTTACCTCAGAAATAAGCTCTGGATCAGGAATGAACGGTTCCCATGCGATGCAACAGGAGCGAAGCCACGTAAATCGGCTAAAATCAATGAAATAGTCGCTTATAACTCTCAAACAGATTATAATATCATCAAGTACATTTAAACAACTCGGTACTCATTGATAAATCATGTAAATCGACGTATATTATATACGACAAGTTACATTTGAACTTGCAGTATCCATGTTTGCAACTTCAATTCAAACGCCTGTGTCTAATATTACAGAGTACCAACTAATATTATGTATTATTGAAGCAGAAGTATCTAAGCCCCTAAATTTCAACTTACATAATTTAACTCTGTGTTGATGAGTCGTGTTTGCTTGTTGACGCAGACAAATTTTGAGTTTTTAGTCCTTTTGTTTTATTGTTCGGCCTTCCCGAGCTCTTAAAACAGTCTTTAGAAACAATGCTAGGAAATATTATTGACATGCAGATATTTTCATAAAAAGTTCACTAAACTCAAAGTTCTAAATGCACTTAGTTCCAGCATATTTTGAGCTCAGGCAAATTTAATATGGCACCTACTATTCTCATAAGAGTGGATCTGTAAAGGTTGCGGGTGAGACCCGCATAACACACAGCTTCATGTACAACTGGTTTGTTCGGTCTATTGACATTGTCCTGCTTAAGGCACAGCCATACACTTATGACCGTCGTTTCCACACCTAGTCTTCGTAGAGGGGAGTCGGCTTCAAGGCACAGGCCCTTCCTAATAATACCGTTAAAAAAAACCCGTGTTGTTTTATAAATTCGTGATGTGTGCGATCATGACCTCGATCTCGCCTGATGGTAAGCGGTGGATGGGGTCTGCAATGGCCATATGATAAGATCTTTTCTCGCTCGCTAGCAAAAAAAACTACTAAGTAAAACTTGACTTCTCTCGTTTTGACAAAAGCTAGACCGTCACACGTACAGATTATGTCATTGCTTCCTATAAACTTCCTAACATTGTGAAATTATAAAACTCTTACGAAAATATGTCTTGACCGAAACGAATTTACTAAGGGCGTGGTCCCATTGAGAGAGTTCAAGAAGAACTACTCTGCAATGAGTTCTACAAGGTTCGACAGAAATGGCCAAAGAATAGTTTAGAAGTACAGTAAACTAGCTAATAGCTGTCGATGTGACCGCACCCTTAGTTAAGTATGTAGGCAGGCCTGGTATACCTTTCTTAATTAAAATACTCTAAAGATTTGTCTTTCTGGACTTTCGAAATTATCGAGACTTCTTGAGAAAAGAGTAATGATTGATGAGTTTGTAGAAACTTTATTTTGTTAGAACGAAAATTGAAAGGAAAATTAAGAAAATTACTAATTAATTGTCAGTTCAATGATAAAAGATTAATTTCATGATTGGAAAGCTAAAATAATAAAAACTGCGTTTAGTTTTCATGTTCATTTTTAGGATTCCGTAGCGAAATGGCAAAAACCGGAACCCCTATGGATTCGTCATGTCTGTCTGTCTGTCTGTCCGTCCGTATGTCACAGCCACTTTTTTCCGAAACTATAAGAACTATGCTGTTGAAACTTGGTAAGTAGATGTATTCTGTGAACCGCATTAAGATTTTCACACAAAAATAGAAAAAAACAATAAATTTTGGGGGTAATATATAGAACTGAAACTCAATTTTTTTATTCATCAAACCCATACGTGTATCTATGGATAGGTCTTCAAAAATTATATTGAGGTTTCTAATATAATTTTTTTCTAAACTGAATAGTTTGCGCGAGAGACACTTCCAAAGTCGTAAAATTTGTCCCCGGGGCCCTGTAACTTCTAAAATAAGTGAATGATAAAACTAAAAAAATATATATGATGTACATTATCATGTAAACTTCCACCGAAAATTGGTTTGAACGAGATCTAGAAAGTAGTTTTTTTTTAATACGTCATAAATCGTAAACCGCAATTTACCAAGTACCTTCGTGACCTTGATGAACCCTTCGTGCGCGAGTCCGACTCGCTCTTGGCCGGTTTTTAAAGAAACCATCACAAATTGGATGAGACCATACCTAACTACTAACAGAAATCTTATCCTAATATATATTACTTTGAGAAATCGGAATTGGCATGGCCTTAACAAAAAGGACTTACGACTATAAGTACTAACGCAAAAGGCCCACCGGATGCCAGTACAGTCCAGTTTCATTTATACACAGTAACACGAATGTCACTGGACCCACAACGATATGGGAACGCTTGTTATATTCTAGTTTTTATTGAGGAAAAAACTATTGTTGTTGTTGTTTTCACAGGCTGAATGGACGAGCGTTTTGTGCCAAAATACACGTATGTTCCTATTATGAATGGAATGTAACCAAAAATAGAGTGTAGCTTTGTATTGTGAGCGGATGAAAACGGGAACAAAATGGTCTTTTGGGGGTAAATAAGGTTAGAATTATTTTGTAACAAAACAGCCTATGAGAGATGTCTGGGCCTTGCTTTATTCTTTTGTTTAAAAAAGAAGTTACTTACTTCTTTCTAGACCTTGTCTGTCCTGTAAAAATCATCGTCTAGCGGATTAAACTCCGAAAAGAAATTATCGATGCATCACAAATTTTATGCAAGTCATGTGATGCGATTTGCTGTTGAATATTCATTCCACCAATTACAGAAGCTAACGCGCGCTTGACAATTTATGATATTAATTTTGCGATTAATTCGTCCCAGAAACTTGGTCTTGGTATTTTTTTTTAGATTCGTCTTAATTTATGTTCTTATACAGTATACTTGAATTGTCACAACAGCGATATTTATACAACTGAATTTCATCAAAAGCGTCAAAATAACTGTCAAAATAATTTTAATTCTAATTTAATCGTTGACTGCCTCATCTTCCAAAATATTTTGCAAGAACCGTTCACAAATGAGACTGCATAAAACATTAAAGACGGGAGAGTGTTTTGGAAGCATAATACGTTTCCTAATTTAATGGCAACTGAAGAAATTCGAGAACAGTTGGTGTTGTCACAGCAATTAAGGATTAATCCATCATTCTCATTCCTGCGCATCACGCGATGAGATTGACCGAAATATGAGCGCGGAATCTTTTGCCAGATTTTGTTACGGATAGATTTTTTTCATGACTCGATGATTTAACAGGTTTGTTTATTCTAAAGCATTGTCAAAAGTGGCTTTTGGGATTATTTCTCGGTGGTGAGATATTTTTCCCGTCTGCTTGAATGGTTATTGGTAATATTCCAATGGTCGAATACCAATTGTTTGGGATGAATATCCGAACAGAATTATATCACGTTATCGTAAGCCAATCATACCACAGCAAAATGACGCGATAGCCTGCTGTGATTGGCCCATTTTTGTTCCCGTCCCTTTTCCCTCGATAGATGTATACTTAAATATATGAATACATTCGCTAACTACCATTTTGTAACGACAACTTGTTTTTTATTTTAATCTACCAAAAAAAAAACGAATCTGACAAAACCCCATCAAAACGCCAAAGTAAGCAAGCAGTTCGACTCACCATTGGAACACATCTAAACACCAATATAAAACGGGCCAAGTGCGAGTTGGACTCGCGCACGAAGGGTTCCATAACATTATCTCAAAAAAAACAACAAAAATCACGTTTGTTGTATGGGAGCCCCACTTAAATATTTATTTTATTCTAATTTTAGTATTGTTATAGCGGCAACAGAAATACATCATCTGTGAAAATTTCAACTGTCTAGCTATCACGGTTCTTGAGATACAGCCTGGTGACAGACGGACAGACAGGCAGACAGACGGACCGCGGAGTCTTAGTAATAGAGTCCCGTTTTTACCCTTTAGGTACGGAACCCTAAAAAGGTATTATCGCAAAATTAACGTGTCATAATGCCAAATTTACACTAGCTGCTTTGATTGGTTGAATGAATTTCCATCGGCAAACTGCATATCTTGACTTTAGTTGTCTATAATGCAGAATTTGGACCTATGTTTTATTTTAGGCTATGATTATATTTTTTTTCAGTAATACACAATTGATATCAGAGCATATGACTTATAATATCTGCAGTAATTATGTACAAAGTTGTTAAGCGAAGTTTTATTTAGTCTCTTTTCTTTTTTAGGGTTCCGTACCCAAAGGGTAAAAATGGGGTCCCATTTACTAAGACTCCGCGATCCATCTGTCTGTCTGTCCGTCTGTCACCGGGCTCTATGTCATAAACTGTGATAGCTAGACAGTTGAAAATTTCACAGATGATGTATTTCTGATGCCGCTATAACAACAAATACTAAAAACAGCATAAAATAAATATTTAAGTAGGAGCCCCCATACAATAAACGTGATATTTTTGCCATATTTTGCGACAGTGGTACGGAACCCTTCGTGCGCGAGTCCGACTTGCACTTGGCCGGGTTTTTTAAATTTATTTTCGAAATAATACCTACTTGAATAAAATAAATTACCATGATTTCTGTGGGCCAAAGTTAAACGCCCTCTAAACATACTTTTAATTTACAAAAAATAATGCTGTCTGAAACACACAAACACCGCCTGTTGTAATTAAAAACAAACTGGAAGTTTCATTAATTTATTGCAGTTTGTTTATTTGGCAATACTGGCTGGTTTAGACATGTTGTTTAATCTACATGACTGTGTATAAAATTCAGAGGTTTTTATGTAAATTGGTATTAATGATCTAAAAAAAATACGCATAAAAGGTATACCGCAAAATATAAAACAAATTCATTTTTTACCAATTTATTACATGATAGAGAATAATCTGTGATTTATATCTAACTTACAATATCTTCGAAAAGGAAAATACATGACACTATTTACGTATATAAAAATATATTATGCACAATACACGTCCAGAAATGATTTCAAATAATCTCCTAACTAACTAAGCCTAAAATTGGCTAAATTTAAAAAATTGTCGAATAGGTCTTCCTTATCGTTGTCGACTGGTAATATGGCCCAGATGAGAACCGGCATTGCCACGTTGTATGGTCATTTGGATTCTTTTTTTTTTTTTTTTTTTTTATTATCTATAGGCTTGCGCTTGACCACTATCTCACCTGATGGTAAGCGAAGATGTGGATTCTTATCTTGTTATCCTCTGAGCTAGGTAAAAAACAGCTCTTTAAGGGCCTACATACGCTTTAGTGCCGTAAAACGGTAACTTTCTAAAGCATACTCCTTAGTAACGGCTAGGTTAAAAGGTTTGAAAAAAAATATATATTATTGATTCATGTACATAATTTTGAACATAAGGTTTATTCGTGTTACTAATAGTTTTGCTTTAAAACAAAAATTAACAACACGATATTTTTTTGCCACTTTTGGAAACTCTTCCAAAACGACTTGGATGTTTAAAAATATTTTTACACAGAAAAAAATTGGCTGAAATTTCTTCATAACTAACATAGCATATGTTAATCAAATAATATTATGCAAACAAAACTGTTCAAAAGGAGGTTCAATATTGATATTTTGGCATCGAGCGAGAGCACGGCCAGTACTGCATTAACATTGGGGCATAAATATCGCCTTAAGACCTTACAAAATTAAATTCATTTTCGAAACACACTTTGATAACCCACAAAACCCTGCTCACTATTGACACATTTACAACTACAAAACTAAAACCTAAACGCAAAACTAATTGAACTAGGTAGCTCAAAAACCGAGAGATCGCAGAGCCTCTAATTAAATGGCAAAGTTTTTCATCACACGCGCTTTTCAGCGCTGAACTAAAGCGCTGCTGGTGAAACCATTCGTTATAAATTATATATAGGGATCTACATGGTGGATGCTAGTTCATTATGAAAGTTATTTCTTTTGAATGGGGGTATGTTAGTTGGAAATTATGTGTGTTACATTTCGTAATCGATGGGGTTTAAGATTTTTTTAGCAAGTCATTTCAGCATAGGCCTTAAAGAAAAGACATTTCGTTGATATTTTAATCCCGTTCCTTACATTTTTTTGGTCGCTTTTCAACATAACAAGCTTAGAAGACTACTGTAAAAATATCATCATCATCACCATCGCCAAGCATCGCCATATCGAACTGTTACATACTTCTCGCTCCCATCTTTTATTATACTGTGTTATAACTAAATTATCAACGCAATTTATCATCAGGCCACTATTCTTCCCAGTGTAGGCAGTGTATATTAGACCTACAGTAACAATAGACTAGCCTATTGCCAGAAGCAATACAAGTCTAGACTCCAGAATCAAAAACACTTCGACAACATGTAGGGTAAAACCAGGATATATATATATAAATGTCGGGTTTAGTCAATAGTACGGACGTAAAGTCAAATCACAAGCACGCCCCTAGCGGCAATCAAGAGCAACTACGCATTGGCGCGCTTTTATAAGCACTTGCGTGGTGCGAAATAGAGCAGTTAAAGTACTGACAGCCGTAGAGCTAAGATGTCGTAGAATCAGTGTCGATCCGTAATATTAGTAAGCAGGAATGTAACTTGTGGCTATTTGAATATACTCAGTGTATCGAATAATTTGTGTGATTTCATTTTCACGATTGACCCACCTACCTGCCCACACACGATGTCTTAACCTAAGGGAATACATCCTGACTTCTTGATGGTTTGCATCTATCGGCCAGCCTTGATGCGACATATATATGCTTTATTGTACACCAAGATAAAAAGATACAAAAGGAGACATTAAAATTAAACAAACATACAACAGGCGGCAGGCGACACGCGACAGGATAGTTGCCCAAGGGGTATAGTTGCCTCGATTGTAATTACTCTAGTTTCACGAATGAATCGCATGTTATTTTTATTTAATCCATCTAATAATTCTCCAACTGCCACTAAGTTAAATGTATCTCATGTCTCTGTTCGATTGCATGGGAAGGCAATATGCGATTAAAGTTTTTGCGGGATAGATGTCCTGTTTCTCGGTGGGGCATCTATCCTGCTCGTAATTTACATGGATTAGGCAACTATCCACTATGTGGGATAGATGTCCCAAAATAAAGAGGTCCGCAAGAATCACTAAAACTCTGGAAATATAAAAGATAATATTTTTTACTTTTCATAAATTTGTAGATTAAAAACTAAAGTATCGGCCAGTTTAACAATTTTTTTTTTTTGCTTTTTGTACTGAGAGATATACAGTAATTTCAAAAAGTGTGGCAACTATTCGGCTGTAATCCTAACTAGCATAAAAATAATATCAAAGATCGCAACACATTCAACGCAAGGTTCAGTTGAAAATCAGCGTCAGGCAACTATTACGTCAGTTACTAGTTCTGGTATTTTGCTGAACAGGACCTTTTTGTGCAGCCGTAAGGTACGCTTTCTGTCATGTTTTTTGTTTTTTTTTATTTTGCTACATTTAATTTTTGTTTCTTTTGTCCAGAGCCTCTAAGTTTGTGCTCAGTAAATTTGTTTTCTTTCTTTCTTTTCTCTCCTTAATTAAGGCTCCATGATTTAACGAAGCAACAACGATCACAAGTTACTACTTGATTGATAACAACAGTCAAAAACTTGGCCGAAATCTGCCAAGTACCAGCCAATTGTGACTCTGTGGAAATGGCGGAAAATGTTATTTTAAAATTGTTTCGTAGTTAATTTAACGGTCTAGTTGGATTTGTGCATAACTTAATGTCGCGGCGTTTGATTTAGTTGCTAATTTGGACGGTTTTAGATTGATTTTGCATGTTTTGGTAGCTCGCCGCTGGCATGACCGACCTATTTTGTTTTGTTTTGTATAAATTACATTAGCCCAGTAATAACAGTTCTCTAGCGTGATCGCATCACAAAAAAGGATAACCGCAGGAGGACCAAAGTTAATATAGCCCGAAGAATTTCCAAACTCAAGTGGCAGTAGGCAGAGTCGTTGGGGCCGAAAAGTTCTGAAGTTGCGACCGCGTAGTGTAAGAAGCTGCGTTGGAAAGCCCCCCATAAGGTAGACCGATATCCTGTTAAAGGTTGTGGGAATCAGCTGCATGCGAGACGCACGGGACCGGTCGATATGGCGACACTTGGGGGAGGCATATGTTCAGCACTGGACAGCTGTGTGCTTATTCCGAGTTTTTTTAAAGTACTCACTCGTGATAACGTAAACGATCTCTTATATCAAAATGTATACAAAATAATAGTTTTCTCCTTACCGTCCCCAGACGGCGCTTATCCAGTTTCAATACAAATTGATGTTTACGATAACGCGATTGAGCGTGAGTAAAAACTCACACTGTAGCCTCTGAAATGATGATGAAGTAACTATAACAAGGCACATCAAGAAGCACATCAACCTATCGGGACTTTCGGGTTTTTACAATAAAGTCCCAATAATGCTGCGCAGGTTTCGTTTACCAAGAATATCTTCTTCATTAACTTGATTTAGCGTTGCTGGAAAAAAACCACGCGACATTCAATAAGTATTGTCAGCAAAACACAACAAGGTTGCACAGCTTTTGTTCACCAATATTCTCCATGAATAACAACATAATATATAGCGTAGGGACCTGTGACAATAATATATTATTTACGTGTATTTTTCTGGTACTTTGTCAATATGAATATTAGATGAGAAAGGGTCACTACATCTCTTATCGTGAGAGGGCGCTAAGGCTTATAACGGGTGGATGGGCAAAACTCACTAGTGTATTAGAAAAATTATAACAATTGAATTACTAACGTACCGTACTTTTCGATTTAGATCTGGCTTCGCAAGGTTGCATATTGAAATCAGATTTCACAGCGCCGATACTTGGCAATTGGTACTTGGGTATCGGTTTTGACATTCAAAAGTGCCGCTTAGTGGCCTAATTGAAATAAAAACTTTGAATTTGGTATCTACGCCATTTGCCAGATGGTATTCTAAAGCATGGTATGGATGGTATTCGAATTGCAGTGGTGGCCCAGTGGTATCGGCCGTGACTTACAAGTTGTAGGCCGTGGGTTCGAACCCAGGCAGGCGCTTTACTTTGTGTAAATTATTTCATCACCACTGCTCTCAAAACGGTGAAGGAAAACATCGTGAGGAAACCGGCATGTCCTAGAACCAAAAATTCGAAGACATGTGACATCAACCAACCCGCTCTGGGCCCGCGTGGTGGATTACGGCCCATTCCCTCTTACAGAGAGGAGGCCTGTGTCCCAGCAGTGGGAACATTAATAAGCTGATGATGATGTGATGCGATTCTAAAGCTGCCTGAAAAGATACGATCATCTTTATCGCTAGATGTCTTCTCCTCTAGGACTTGTGCGAGCTGTGGTGAAATGATTGACCTATCAACAAGACTGGTAACAGAGCTGATTCTTCGGAAACTGTAGTTCCTACTAATATTTTAAGTTTGAGTTATTTTGATGGACTTTCATCACCATTCGTGATGAAAATCCATCAAAATCTACAAAACGGATTTTAATGAAACCTTACAGTAATTTAGCATACACTCGTACATCCGATTAACACATAGGTTTTCATTACGTGTGGCAGCAAGAATAGTATCACTGTTTCACTAAGAATTTCCACAAGATTTTAGGTGTTCATGATACTTTAAAGAAGCACATTCGATCCGCTAACCGACGAACATAAACTAGATCAGTAAATTTCGTTCGCCGAAGCGTTTCCACACATTAAAGAGCATGCACTTACCGATGTGTCCGCCTGGGACAATATATTGTTCTTGTGGCCCGACTGCCAGAGGAAACTGTGCATACTATGTGATTCAGGAGATCTAGCGCAGCACATTATCCGTCCCACAGCTAAGTCGTTAGGGACTAACACTAAAAGTCTTTTAGAAACTCTAAAATAATTGCCAAAATAGTTGAAAACGATTTTTATTTAATATAGGAGCTCCAAATCTAATGTTCTCCAAACAATTTCACTCCATACATTGATTACCAAGAGCTCCATTATAATATTAACTTTAAAACTTTCGCGTTTAATAATTGAAAAACGATATATCACGGGAATTTCGATATTTCTAACTTAATTAGTTATTATGTGTATGAACCATTTGGGGTTGAAACACTAGGGCAATAGGGTCCGAGTGTACACCTATTATTTCGGGATATCGCCAAGCGGTTCGTCGACTATTCATGAGACCAGAGGCTGGCCATTTTTTTTGGCCAAGGTTCGAATCGAATTTCGAATTTTTCGTCGGGTTAAATAGGTAAATAAATAATCTAAATAATCGCGTTAAATGCCCGTGATATATCGTTTTCCATTATAATATTAGTTAAATAATAAAATACTAAAACTGTTCCCAGCGGCTCCAAACCAAATTGCGTAAGGTCAACAAAACACAAATTGCTAACATTAATGTTATAATTTCGTGTAAATAGTTTCAGTACATACGCAGTCACAAATCAATCGTAGGCTTAGTATGTACTTATACTAGTTATTGTAACATTTAAAAAAAATATCTCACAATGCACTTTCTGTCATCACAAATTGATTTTATGTCATACAATATGAAGTTAAAGAATAAGAAATCATCATCATACAGTCTTCTCATTTAAATTTACCTTTATCTATTTAAAAAAAAAAAACAAAATACAATTCAAAGCACAGTTTCTGATATCACAAATTAACCCTATACCTTATTAAAATATTAAAGTTTAAAGGCTCCTTAATAACGCAGAAGTACCAGGAGGACAGTAAATAAAAGGAGGTTTATAGTGAGCATACGTTTATACTGACTGATAATGCTCGAAACAGCGTGGCTTACAACTATCTATCATGTTATAAAACCACAGTAGATAGGAAACGAACGTAGAAGTACCAAGAGGTCAGTAAATAAAAGGAGGTTCATAGTGAGCGTACGTTTATATTGACTGATCGTGCTCGAGACAACGGTGTGGCACATCGCTTACGACTGGCTATCATGTTATAACGCTACAGTAGGTAGAAGATGAACGCAGAAGTACCAGGAGTCAGAAATAAAAGGAGTTCACAGTGTGCATACGTTTATACTGACTGATCGTGCTCGAGACACAGCTCACGACTAGCTATCATGTTATAACACCACAGTAGGTAGGAGATGAACGCAAAAGATCATATATTTTTGTGCAATTTGTACTTTAAAATTTTTGGAGCTCATGGAAAGATTTTATTTATTATTATAATATTGTTTTTTTAATTTGGAGCCACCACCATTAAGCCATTTTCTAACTTATATCAATGCTTAAAAAAACTTGGAATAAAATTCTTGATTCGATAAACGGACAGTGCATAGATACCAAGTATAAATTTTACAAATATGCATATTGACCTCCTTTTAATTTAAATAACGCATTTCCACTGCCGTCTCCGGTCTCGTAGTAGTAATTAAGGCCATTCAGAGTATGCTAAAAGCACAATCACGTCTAACCAGCTGCTTAATTATGTCGAACGCTGCTGCTGCTCGCGTTAATAATCATATCAGTCAAAAGGTATCAACTATTGGACATATACCTTCCTAAGCATTGGCACAAAAATATGCTCCCTTAGCTTTTCTAATCCACTGATCGTCTTTTCTGGCATTTTTGTGGACAAATCGTCATGGATGGAGGGATCTGGGGAGGCCAGAGGGTTACGTCGGGCTCTTACTGGCTAAAAACCCACGGTTTGGACCGGTACCATGAAGGGGCAGGAAAAGACAGTTGGCGTTCTACAATCCTTGCTGCAAACAACACGGTCAGCATTAAACAAATAAAGAGTTGGCAGCCAAAATTTTACGCGGTCGAATAAATTAATCTCGTCAGGTCCTCGCGCCATATATCAGAATGAATGTGTCGTAATATACCGCATTACGCGTCGTTTATACGCGGTTGTCTGACGGGTGCCAGTTTGAGCGTGTGCTAAAACACTATTCGTTTTATTTACGTTTGATTTACGTATTAATTCATCAATAAATCTGATACGAGATAATATGTAGTTGGTAAACCTGTGTTTGTAGAACAAAATAAAAAACAATATTGAAAAAAGCTTGTGGCTGCAGGTGGCCTTTTCAATAGTAGGTATCAGCTGGTCGATTTGGAAAAATCTCACCGTGAAAAAACTTAGGTAAAGTACGATTTAATAGTAGATATTTTGGATTGAATGCTCACTTCACCCAAACTTTCGCGGTGATGTCACATCTGTCTCCAATACCAGAACCATAGCAGATGTGTTGCCATCCCAGAGAGAACTTTAATTTAATGTGTAAAATGTGCATTTACTATCGCCTCGAAAAAAATCTGAAAATGTTGCAAATGCTGTAAATGTTGCAGTTTGAAAGTTGTTCCTTTTAAACTGCAGTTTTTTTCAAAGTAAACATATAGAACTTTGGAGGTACGTGGAACTGGGTGTAAAGTCCCACAAACCTCCATAGAAAAGGGAGGATGCTCCGACCAGACGGGTTTTGTGTCTGGTCCGGGCAACTGCCCTACGGTTATTGTCGGACTGTTGTATGTGTTCTAATCGCGCCGAAAACTTTGCTTGCATGATGTAGGATTTGTGTGACGTCATATCATTAATTCGTAAGCGGCGGCGTCGGTGCCGCTACAGAACCATCTCGAGAGCATCGTCATTGGCAACAATTGAATGAAATCTGAATTGAACGTAACCAGGGTTTTGTCCAAGTTAATCTAGCAACTTAGCCACCTTACAACTTCGTTATGTAGGAACCTATAATTATATGCTAAACCTAATTCCAAACGAAAATATAAAGAAGCGTATTTCGCAATTGCTACGAGAGCCAATTACCTGAAATAAATGCGAGTTGTTTAATGCACGTCGAGAAACGGCTAATCAATTTTTTTTTGTTCGATTTTTAATGGTACACATTTTGTTTCTAAACGATCCATTGTATGTTACAGCAGAAAGCAGATAAATTGAATGTTCTCCTTTTAAAGTAAAAATAAAACAGGGTCGGCAGTGTCGCTCTAAAAAGGGGATCATTGAAGTAGGAAAAAACGCTTCCAGGCTAAAATGGGAATGAGCGGGTCACGTTAGCCGCATGCACAGTGACCGCTGAGCAACAGAAAGTGGATGTGAGGCCTGCCCAGAAAGAAGTGGCGAAGCGACCTAGACGCCTACGGAAAAATAATACCTGAAAGATTTGGTTTATTCATTAAAAATATTTTTTCTAAAACAAACTTTTTTCGTGTCCTTCTCAGCTAACCCTTTCATTTGATATCCATATCATGGCAGTGCACAAAAAATAACTAGTCCACCATCTTGGGCCGTCCGCCATATTGGATTTAGAATGACGTCACTTATCTAACCATGCATCCAAACTAAACGTGTATGCAAAATTTCATCTTAATCGGTGGAGGATAACTGCTTTAAAATTCAGTTGCGAGATTTGACCCGAACACACTTACATACATACATACTGTTCGCGACGAAGCGTCATCAACCATACTAAATGGTTCATAGAAATTGAAGTTTGTATGTGTAGACATGTCTGCTTACCACGGCGCGCCACCTGATACTAAAATGAATTTTAGAGGCACGTTTATATTTATACTAAAATTTTACCTACATTTTTTGAGATAGTAGTATAATGTTTTTAGGGTTTGTCAGTATGTTATAGGGTTCAATAGTTCACCCTTAACAGAGTAAAATCATTAGAAAGCATACTGATAAGAGTTATCATAGTAAAAAACATAAATTTCTGTCATACGATACGTCTGTGCTCGACGACGGATTAGTTCCGAATGACCCGTGAGAGGGAACCACACGATATTTATAGTTTTGGTGGTTTTTGAAAATATTATAGTAATTAAAATCATGTTTTTAAGGGCTTATCCTATGTACTGGACATGAAATCAGTACATAATGATGAAACTATGTGAAGACCACATAGTTTCTGCTATGTAAATAGGAATATTGACTTGATATCTCAAACACCAAATATATGGTTTTAGGTCATTTTAGGGTATATGGGGGACCTAGACCGAGACAGGAAGCCTATATACACCTCATAGTTAGCGTAGTCTTTTATATAAAGCCCATTTACTTGAGATATCAAGTCAGTATATAATAGAAAAACTGCTGTTTATCTGGTTTTTGGCAATCGCTTACGGTTTTAGGTGCCCTAAGTACCTAGAAACATATAGGTGTACTGGTAAAAGTACTACCATTGGAAAGCTTGCTAAAAGGGCTTCCAGGCGGTTTCTAGATGGGAAGAATCGCTTGGATAGTCAACGAGATAAGCAGTCGTGAAAAATGTAAACAACGTAAAACGTTGAAATTTGTAGACCCTTCAGGTGGAATAACTCCATGAAGGGAATAGATGTACTCATGGTGTAAGTACTTTCGGATGGCTTGCTGGACTAGCTACCAAGCCATCACTTTGGAGCGAAAATCGCTCAAGTAGTTTAAGTACAATTCCAGAAAGTAGGTTTCTGGAAATGTAATTTTTAGTCAGTTTTTGGCATTCCCCGGGACTATACACCCCTGGGAATTCCGAAAATAAGGAATTTTTGGGGACCTCCCGATGGCCCGTTAAACGCACCATCGTGTTGTCCCAATCTTATTAGTGTTTTTATATCTAATTTCTCTGATAGCTGGGCGCAAAGAAAGTGACCAGCTATCAAATTTGTACATATCAAGGCACCTTATGTGCATATGACCTAGATAGACTTACATAAACACTAGAAATGTAAAGTGTGGTCTATTGGCTACCAGAATCCCCATAATAGGCGGTGATTGTCTGGTTAGCCTAAGTAGGAAGTCCTAAAGTCGGTGAAATGACTTAGGAATTTATAGATTCGTTACATAAGGGATGATATCCCATAGAAGATTCCCGAAAATAAGCTTTTTCTAGACGTCAACAGACAGCCTGCTATTGGCACCAGCAGGTCAACCCAACCTATAGATATCCTTAGGCTAGGTTAAAAGCTATTAAGGTTTTAACTGGGAAATAAAGGGAATTGTCCTTTCATTTCATGGAAATAGTCTAGGGAAGCTATCAATACCTGGAAATTAGGTATATTGATTAGATACATAGATAGGGGGCGTTACTGTGTTACAGTACGAAGGAATCCAGCTATTGATAGCACCATGGAAGGGGTGCGGTAACCCTATTTACCAAATATGTATAAGGGTTTTTTACATAAATAAAAATTATTTTCGGCGAGAATTTGCGGGGCTCTCAATAATGGCACGATGCGAGGGTATAAAGAACCCCCGGGCCCAAAATAGAATTTGTAGTCATCCAAAGCTAGTCGCTTGTACTTGTCTTAGTAAATAAGAAGTAATTCTTATATAGAATCACGTCTCAGAAATTGTTGAGAGCCCTAGAATCGTGCCGTGTACTGAATAACTTAGTGTTTCATTTAATTCATCAACTTCAACCCTTATGAAGACATCCCTTTTCGATCCTGTCGAGCTGAACCTCGGAACCTGGACACCAGGAGTGCTGATCCAGAAGTAGGCAACCCGGAATCTGGAAATAACTCAAGTACAGCCAACACATCGTTGAATCGTTAGAGTCGATTTGCAACCCTACGTCACTGCTGCAGCTAGGCATCCAAGAACCTTTGTTTTCGTTGATGTGGATGGGGCGTTCAGCGGCAATGGCCAGAAGGTTTACGCCCTTCTTTTCTCGGGGCCAATGAACACGCTACATCCTGCACATTTAATGGTCCTTGCGAGCCAGATTTTGGAGCCTGGCGTCCCGGCAAAATTCGACGACGGACACATTTAATGGTCCTATCGAGCCGAATTTTGGAGCCTGGAGAGCCCCAGGACGTCGGGAACAGCAGATCCAGAAAAAACAACTGGGTGCCTGCATATTAAGTCGGCTACGTGCAACACAACGTTGACCCGTTCGAGCCGAAATTCGAAGTCTGGAGCGCCCCAGGACGTCAGGAAGAAACAGTGGTGGAATTAATTTTTCGAATTTTGGAGAAATTAATTTCACAAATAAACCAAAAATCGACGTGCACTGCAGGGAACAAGTCCTACGTGCCCTATTTGCCGCTGGATCCAAGAGGTAAAATTCTGGAGACAGTTATTGAAAATACCCTATTTTTTCAATAATTGTAAGAAAATAGAAGAAATTTTCTGTGAGCCGCAAAATGCTGTATGAAGACAGATGCGCATCCTTGAAGCCCCAAGAATAGTTCCTGAAGACTTATCGCTGAAAACTACCCTATGTTATCAGTGATTTGTTCTAGAACTGAACGCTTGTTTATTCAACCAAGAATACTCGTTCAGAAGATTGGATTACGTCTTTGACGCGGAAGAATAGTTCCTGAAGACTTATCGCTGAAAACTACCCTTATGTTTTTAGCGATTTGTTTAAAAAACGAGCGCCCGTCAGAAAAATACAAGACGTGCGTTTAGAAGGCTGATGTGCATCCTTGATGATTGAAGAATAATTCCTGAAGCCTTATGACTGAAAACAACCCCTATGTTTTCAGGAAAATTTTGAAGACTGAATTTTCGTCAGTGAATGGAAGAAACGTACTCTGAAGACTTAGATACGTTTCGGATGTACTGACTATGCGGTTCCTGAAGCACTATCACTGAAAATAACTTTGACGTTTCGGTGATTTATTTGAAGATTGAATTTTCTTCAATCAAGCAAGATACGTGCTCTGAAGATTGATGCACGGCTCTGATGCTTTGGACAAGCAGTTCATGAAGCATCACCACCGAAAAGTAACCTTGACTTTCGGTGATTTAGAATTTGATTGAATTATAGTCAATCAAATAGAACATACACGTTTATGGGAAAAATAAACTTGTATAGCAAATGCCTGAAGTTTCCTGAAGACTTATCACTGACCGTAAGTTTTTAGTGATTTTTTATTTGAAGATTGAATTATAGTCAATCGAAGTGGAGGTTAACTTCTGGAGATCGTCGGTTTGAACGCTGAAGCCCGGAACTGGGACTTATCTTTGAAAACTAACTTCGAGTTTTCAAAAGAAAATATTTCAACAACAATGCCGATAACCAGATCCAAAGGCAAGACGCCGGAGGCATGGACCGTGGAGTTGGATCAACCAGTTGGCATCAGACATGAGCTGCCGCCGTGTTCACCTTCCACAACCGAAGGGACCGAGCCGTCGGACGAGCAGCGCCATCTAGCGCCTCAAACTGAAAGCACTCCGACGCATCAACCAATAGAAACTGATCAAGCGGTTTCTACCAGAGTAACCAGATTAGAAGGAGCTTCAGACACAACATTGAAACCTTCTCAGAAAGAGAAGATTTCCGAAGAAGACAGACGTACAGCGATGCCGATGACTACCCGGGGTGACGCCCGTATCGAACATAGCCGTCCGCCGTCAACTAGAGTGACTCGGTCACGAAAAAACATAGACAAAGCTCGCGAAGACTTACTCAAAATTAAGTTGGAGCTTGCACAACTGGCACTTCAGAGAGCGGAGGAAGAGGGTTCCGAAGCTGAATACCTGGATGACAGAAACTCGAATGACGAGTACGTGCGTTCATGGCTAGAAGAGGCACCAGAACCTCAGCCTGAGAAGGAGGATAACGTCGTGAAAGGGGGAACCAGAAATTCTATGCATAGACCCCTGACTGCGACCGCCACCAAATCGCAAATAGAAGGTCAGCATCCTAAGGAAAAAGAAGTGCGAAAACCTCCAGTTGCAGCGTCAGCTGAGTGTACAGGAGGTCAGAGGGATAGTCTCCGTCCATTCCTGACGGAGTTGACGTCCGCTATAGCGTCGCTAGCCGACAGAAAAATAGAACAGCGGGACCCATCGAACCCCTCTGCGTCGAAATTCGTCATGACATTGCCGAATTTCAATGGTTCTCATACTGAATGGCTATCATTTCGGGCCATATATGAGACAACTCGAGCGTATTTTACGGACATCGAGAATACAGCGAGGCTGAGGAGAAGCTTACATGGACGTGCAATGGAAACCGTCAGCTCAGAACTCATCGGACATGCCAGGCCCGATGACATCATGAAGGAACTCGAGCTGCAGTTCGGCCGTCCAGACTCCATAGCGCAAGCTGAAACAGATAGATTACGCGGACTGCCGCGCTGCAGTGAGTCACCAAGAGACATCTGCGCGTTTGCAAGTCGCGTAAGAGGTGCTGTAGTCACGCTCCGCGCGTTAAAAAAGGGTCATTACCTTATGAACGCGGAGCTTATGCGATTGTTAACAGAGAAGTTACCCAATTCGCTACGAGCACAATGGTACCGATCATATTCGGAGAAGTACCAATCGGTGCCAGATATTTCATTGTTCAGTAATTTTATATCTGAACAGGCACACTTCTGTAGTCCATTCGCCCCACCCGAAGGCATCGCTTCGGCCGAGGCGAACACCAACAGACGCGTCACACAAAGGACGCATATAGCTACGGACCAACCGGTAGGAAAATGCCGCGTTTGCGACGTGGGACATCACTACGCCACTGGATGTGCACAATTCAGGGGCGTAGCTGTCGAGAAAAGATGGGAGCTAGCGAAAAAACACAATCTATGTTATCGCTGCCTTCAACATCGACGAGGCAACCACACTTGTAAGAGAAAACAGTGTGGCCAAGACGGGTGCAGAGATACGCACCATCGGCTTCTTCATAGGAAGAAGCAACAGCAGAGGGAAGCCAACAAGAAGCCCGATGTTCCTGAATCCCGCAAGGATCCTCAGGAAACGGTGGCCAGTTTCGGGTCACCATCGAGCCAGGCGTACCTCAAGATAGTGCCGGTCCGGGTAATCGGACCGGCGGGAGAGGTAGCAACATACGCTCTCCTAGACGATGGGTCCACCGTTTCGCTGATGGATGAAGACATCGCGAGGCAAGTCGGGGCAGAGGGCCCTGTGGACCCGCTCAAGATCGGTGCGATAGGCAACACCATGCTCACCACCCCATGCTCAAGAAGAGTCAAGGTGACGCTGGTTAGCCCGCAAGAGAGAAGGGTACAATTTAAAGCACGTACTATACCTAAACTCAGCTTGGCAAAACAAACAGTGAGCGATAGGGTTGTCGCACGCTGCAAGCATTTAACCGACTTGAGAAAAGAGTTGATGTACAACAATGGCGTGCCAAAAATACTCGTCGGCCAAGACAACTGGCATTTGTTATTGGCCAGCGAGATTCGCAGAGGTCCAAGACACCAACCAATTGCGTCACTTACAGCAATGGGTTGGACACTACATGGCGCGCACAGTAGTTTACTACGACAACAAGTACATCATGTCAATAGAATAACAACTGATGACAATTTGGATCATCAGTTGCGCGAACATTTCGCCATAGAATCGTTGTGCATAAACCCACAGCGACCCGCCTCTGACCCAGCAAGAAGGGCAGAGGACATTTTGAATCGATCAACTGTCCAATTAGAGAATGGACACATCGAAACCGCCATGCTTTGGCGTAATGAGCATGCTGAGATGCCAGATAGCTTTGAGACAGCTCTGAAGAGGCTCGTCTCAACAGAAAAGAAGCTGGACAAGAACCAGGAACTTCTAAGAAGATACTCAGACCAGATGGACTCGCTAATTGCGAAAGGGTACGCTGAAAGGGCACCCGCAATTAGCACGCCGGGCAAAACTTGGTACCTCCCACACTTCGATGTCTTCAACCCAATGAAGCCAGACAAACTTCGCATCGTACATGACGCTGCCGCCAAATCGAGAGGAATGTCACTGAATGACTTCCTGTTAACTGGGCCCGACCTATTACAGTCGCTGCCAGGCGTAATGATGCGGTTTCGCCGCCACTGCGTCGCAATAACCGGTGACATAGCGGAGATGTTCATGCAAGTGAAGGTGCGGAGCCAAGACCGAGACGCGCTTCGCTACCTGTGGAGGGGAAACCGCAGAGAAGGAGCGCCAGAAGAATATAGAATGACGTCCATCATTTTCGGCGCAGCCAGTTCGCCTTGCACAGCAATTTTTGCAAAGAACTGGAACGCAAACAAATATATAGAGAAGCACCCTGAAGCTGTGGATGCTATACTACGTAGTCATTATATGGATGACTACCTAGATAGTTATAGAACTATCGAGAAGGCGGCAGAAGTCGCTAGTATGGTGCGAAAAATACACCTACAGGCGAGGTTTGAACTCAAGAAATGGGTTTCAAATAGCTCGCAGCTCCTACAAAAAATGGACCCATCGCATATACAAACTGAGATGGTATCCATTGGAGATATAGATACGTCGGAAAAGATACTCGGCCTCATATGGAGGCCAGGCGAAGACACGCTGGGTTTCAACCTCACACTCGCGCGTCTGCCTGAGGGTATCTTGGACCGAGAGGCGCCCACCAAGCGAGAGGCGCTCAGAATAGTGGCGTCGCTATACGACCCACTCGGACTCGCCTCACCAGTAACCATCAAGGCGAAGCAAATATTGCAAGAAGCATGGCGGCGAGGCGTCGACTGGGATCAGAGGCTAGATGTTGACCTAGCATTACAATGGAAAATTTGGGTACAACATTTACGCCAACTAAAAAACGTTAGCGTACCAAGATGCTATCCTGGATATAGCGACGCTATAGAAATGCAGGTGCATGTGTTCACTGATGCAAGCGAGATGGCATATGCTACCGCTATATACTGGCGGGCCACGACCGTGGAAGGCAAGCACTTAATAAGCCTTGTTATGGCGAAAGCGCGGGTGGCCCCACTGAAACTGCTTTCGATACCGAGACTCGAACTTCAGGCCGCGGTATTGGGAACCCGCGTAGCCGTAGCAGTGATGAGTGAACACGACTGCAAGCCCACGTCAGTAACGTATTGGTCAGATAGCAAGACCGTACTGACCTGGATTAGAAGAGGAGCGAGAGTATACAAACCTTTCGTTGCTCACCGAATAGCTGCTATTGAAGACAATAGCAAAGTCGAAGATTGGCGATGGATACCCACCAAGATGAACATCGCTGATGCAGCAACCCGTGACGTGCCACTGCGGTTCAACTCGGACCACGAGTGGTACTGCGGGCCGAGTTTTTTGTCTCTTGGGCCCGAATTATGGCCCACAGAGAAACCTCCGACTACAAACGACACGGGAGAAGAAAAAACTTTCGTTGTCACAGAAGGGGACATGAAGAGCTTCATAGAAGCCATTCCAGAGCCAAGCAGATTCTCCAGATGGGAGCGACTGCTTCGTGCGACCGCCACAGTTCTGCGTTTTATATCTCTTTGCAAAATAGAACAGAGATAACGTCCTATAAACGGACGAGAAAAAACGCTAAAAAGGACCCAGACTGGCGCAAGAAGCCCGCTGTACCTGCACAGAAGCAGAAGCAGGCATGCAGAGCACCAACCCAGGTCAACAGACAAATCATAGAAGCAGAATTTCTCCAAGAAGCTGAGAAAATACTTGTCCAGGTCGCACAACAACAATCGTTCGCTTCAGAGTTAGCGAATGTTGAAGAAATAAATAAAAATAGCTCGCTGCGACCTTTACAAATTCAGGTCGTCGACGGCGTGCTGCGACTAAGAAGTCGCATAGCAGCTACGCAAGAGGTAGCTGAAGAAGTGACGCGCCCGCCTATATTACATGGCGACCATCACATAACGCAGTTGTACATAGACTGGACACATCGCAGTCTACAACATAGTGGCACCGAACTCACAATTAATGAGGTACGGCAGCACTACTGGGTCGTGAAGATGCGACCAACAGCGAAGAAGGTGATAGCAAGATGCCTGCATTGCCGTATACGCAAGGCACAGCCACCAGTACCTGCGACCGGCGACCACCCGAAAACGCGCCTCGCTCACCATAAGAGGCCGTTTACATATACCGGGCTTGACTATTTCGGCCCGCTATCCGTCACCGTCGGTCGGCAGCATCAGAAGAGATACGTAGCACTATTTACGTGTCTCACATCAAGGGCGGTGCACCTTGAAATCGCCGCCAGCCTTAGCGCAGACTCCGCCATATTGGCGCTGCGCCGATTCGCCGCACGCAGAGGATGCCCAGCTGAGATACACTCAGACAATGGCACCAACATGCACGGCGCCGACAGAGAGCTGCGAGACGCCTTCAAAACAGAGGCAAGTCGTAGAGGCATCGTATGGCGCTTCATAACGCCATCAGCGCCATTCATGGGAGGCGCCTGGGAGCGCCTAGTTCGTTGTGTAAAAAACACACTATACAATGTACTTACAGAAAAACACCCCACCGAAGAGGTGTTGTCCACACTGATTTGTGAGGCAGAGTACATTGTAAATAGCCGACCATTGACACACGTGTCGGTAGATGGTGATGATGATGAATCCATCACACCGAATCACCTTTTGCTCGGTGGGTCAGCCAGACTACCTACACCTGGCACGTTCACCGAGCAAGATATAGACAGCAGGAAAATATGGCGACGATCACAGATCCTCGCTGATATGTTCTGGAGTCGCTGGGTCAGAGAGTACCTGCCGGAGCTCCAAAACCGGCGGGAGCCACATAGTAGTGGGCCCAGATTTAAAGTGGGTGACCCTGTCCTGATAGCCGACGGCCAGCTGCCCCGCAATACGTGGCCGCGAGGCCGCATTGTGGCCGTGTATCCAGGAATCGACGGAGAAATCCGGACCGCTGAGGTACGCACGCTTGGCGGTACCTTGAAGCGTCCGGTGAAGAAACTCGTCCCACTGCCCCAGTAACCAGAGATGCCGGAGCGGCGACCGTCCTCTCGGTGGGCCTGGCCGGCAGCCGAGAAATGCCGTCCGTCGCTCACCGAAGGAATGCAGCGCCGCGCCGACAACACTTCGAGTCGACACAGCGAGTCGACACAGCACTGCACGGCGGGAGATATGTTCGCGACGAAGCGTCATCAACCATACTAAATGGTTCATAGAAATTGAAGTTTGTATGTGTAGACATGTCTGCTTACCACGGCGCGCCACCTGATACTAAAATGAATTTTAGAGGCACGTTTATATTTATACTAAAATTTTACCTACATTTTTTGAGATAGTAGTATAATGTTTTTAGGGTTTGTCAGTATGTTATAGGGTTCAATAGTTCACCCTTAACAGAGTAAAATCATTAGAAAGCATACTGATAAGAGTTATCATAGTAAAAAACATAAATTTCTGTCATACGATACGTCTGTGCTCGACGACGGATTAGTTCCGAATGACCCGTGAGAGGGAACCACACGATATTTATAGTTTTGGTGGTTTTTGAAAATATTATAGTAATTAAAATCATGTTTTTAAGGGCTTATCCTATGTACTGGACATGAAATCAGTACATAATGATGAAACTATGTGAAGACCACATAGTTTCTGCTATGTAAATAGGAATATTGACTTGATATCTCAAACACCAAATATATGGTTTTAGGTCATTTTAGGGTATATGGGGGACCTAGACCGAGACAGGAAGCCTATATACACCTCATAGTTAGCGTAGTCTTTTATATAAAGCCCATTTACTTGAGATATCAAGTCAGTATATAATAGAAAAACTGCTGTTTATCTGGTTTTTGGCAATCGCTTACGGTTTTAGGTGCCCTAAGTACCTAGAAACATATAGGTGTACTGGTAAAAGTACTACCATTGGAAAGCTTGCTAAAAGGGCTTCCAGGCGGTTTCTAGATGGGAAGAATCGCTTGGATAGTCAACGAGATAAGCAGTCGTGAAAAATGTAAACAACGTAAAACGTTGAAATTTGTAGACCCTTCAGGTGGAATAACTCCATGAAGGGAATAGATGTACTCATGGTGTAAGTACTTTCGGATGGCTTGCTGGACTAGCTACCAAGCCATCACTTTGGAGCGAAAATCGCTCAAGTAGTTTAAGTACAATTCCAGAAAGTAGGTTTCTGGAAATGTAATTTTTAGTCAGTTTTTGGCATTCCCCGGGACTATACACCCCTGGGAATTCCGAAAATAAGGAATTTTTGGGGACCTCCCGATGGCCCGTTAAACGCACCATCGTGTTGTCCCAATCTTATTAGTGTTTTTATATCTAATTTCTCTGATAGCTGGGCGCAAAGAAAGTGACCAGCTATCAAATTTGTACATATCAAGGCACCTTATGTGCATATGACCTAGATAGACTTACATAAACACTAGAAATGTAAAGTGTGGTCTATTGGCTACCAGAATCCCCATAATAGGCGGTGATTGTCTGGTTAGCCTAAGTAGGAAGTCCTAAAGTCGGTGAAATGACTTAGGAATTTATAGATTCGTTACATAAGGGATGATATCCCATAGAAGATTCCCGAAAATAAGCTTTTTCTAGACGTCAACAGACAGCCTGCTATTGGCACCAGCAGGTCAACCCAACCTATAGATATCCTTAGGCTAGGTTAAAAGCTATTAAGGTTTTAACTGGGAAATAAAGGGAATTGTCCTTTCATTTCATGGAAATAGTCTAGGGAAGCTATCAATACCTGGAAATTAGGTATATTGATTAGGTACATAGATAGGGGGCGTTACTGTGTTACAGTACGAAGGAATCCAGCTATTGATAGCACCATGGAAGGGGTGCGGTAACCCTATTTACCAAATATGTATAAGGGTTTTTTACATAAATAAAAATTATTTTCGGCGAGAATTTGCGGGGCTCTCAATAATGGCACGATGCGAGGGTATAAAGAACCCCCGGGCCCAAAATAGAATTTGTAGTCATCCAAAGCTAGTCGCTTGTACTTGTCTTAGTAAATAAGAAGTAATTCTTATATAGAATCACGTCTCAGAAATTGTTGAGAGCCCTAGAATCGTGCCGTGTACTGAATAACTTAGTGTTTCATTTAATTCATCAACTTCAACCCTTATGAAGACATCCCTTTTCGATCCTGTCGAGCTGAACCTCGGAACCTGGACACCAGGAGTGCTGATCCAGAAGTAGGCAACCCGGAATCTGGAAATAACTCAAGTACAGCCAACACATCGTTGAATCGTTAGAGTCGATTTGCAACCCTACGTCACTGCTGCAGCTAGGCATCCAAGAACCTTTGTTTTCGTTGATGTGGATGGGGCGTTCAGCGGCAATGGCCAGAAGGTTTACGCCCTTCTTTTCTCGGGGCCAATGAACACGCTACGTCCTGCACACATACAAATTAAATTGCAAGTTAATTAAAAGCCTATAAAAATAGAAATAGTTTCGTAATTTGTTCGATGTTCTAAAACAAAACAAAAGAACGCGGCAGATGTTACCTTCTTTCTCAATTCTTATTGAAAACCTTTCCATCGCCCTAAGGTTTGACGCAGAGATTTTTATTAAATCAAATGTACTTACTCCGTGAGCTGTTTATAAGAAAACACTATTCTGGAGCGCGGATAGGTTCGACATAATATCCTTATTCTGTATCTCGCAAACCGCTGGCACGTCGTAAAAGCCGTCTCCTCGTACGTATTCGTATATTACGAGCAATCCCGCCCCCAAGAGAATATTTTTCGTATATTTGCAAATTCTCGTATCAATAATACCGAATTCCGTTCAGATCTTGGGAATTGAGTAGAAGGATTTCCTTTGATGTACAAATTTTTGCCAAACTAAACGTTTTGGAACGTTTGTGATATCGCCTGGGGTACCAGGTGACTTTTTCTTTGAATTAGGTTCTTAGGAACGTGACGATGTGCTAGCCTAACTAATTTGAGAAGGTGATGCTTCGTAAAAAAAATCACGGCCTCTTCACCTGTAACTACCTACCGTCTCATGTTAACGTAAACAACTTTTTGAATCTTTAGTTCAAGTCCTAGATTGAAAAAAAGTGTAGTTATTGACTGTTGACTTTAAATTTGTAAAAACAGAAACAAGAAGATTAATAAATATGTATTAAGGAAAAAGGTATGAGTTTGAGTATGCAATTAATTAATGTGTTGGGATTTAATATAAATAAATCTCGACGTCGAATCTCAAAATTCTCATTCAACTAAAATAGGTACCACATCACAAATAAGCCAGTACCTAACACCTATCCCAGACGAATAGGTCGTAAGCGACATTTACTGAATCGTAGTAATTTACGCCAATTTGTTGAGGCATTCAAACCCCAGCCGTTATTAATCGAGTTACCCTGAAATCAATGAGGCCGGCCATTTTGCTCCCAGTCCAACTAATAATAGCTAATAGTTAAATTGTTCTAATTCTGTCGATTTGCCATTTGCTATTTATAGGTTTTATCTGGGTTGTAGATGATATATTCGACAGTGTAGATAATATATTCTAAGAATGCGAAAGTTAATGGCCAAGGGCGCAGTCCCTTCAAGAGGTATTATAGTTTTACCTAAGTCCAAACTAGAGAACTACTTGTAAATTATCATATTGCCATTTCTGTCAACCCTTGTAGCTAATAGCAGTGTAAATTTTCTCGAACTCGAAAAATACAAATTAATATCTCTCAATGGAACAACCCCTAACAAACGCCTTATTAGGCAGCCATAGAGATCCCTGAAAAACAGGATCTTTTAGTAGTTTAATCAATATTATTTGCATTGCAATCGAGTATTTACGTTTTTACTAATATTTGCCGATAAAATGCTGTGTCTCCCATTCCTGTTCACAATATTAAGTAGACTGTTTGCAGCCTGTTTAGTACAAGGCGATGTTCAAACTGCCCCGGGCAAATCGATATGGTGACTCGCCTGTCACTCGCCCAATCACCCAGTGAGAACGATGCTTTAAACTAGTATAAATACCCGCATTTGAACGGAGGCCGTATTTCAAAAGCGTGAAATAGACACAGTGGCGGCCCTAGGGCGGTGAGAGCGGTGCGACCACATCAGGCGCCATCATAAGGGGGCGCCAAAATCAAGCATCTTGTATGGCGCTGCCGATTAATTGTCGCAAGATCGATCAATAAAATTTGACAGAGGCTGGAAAGAATTGACGCTTCTTGGTCCCAAAAGGCGCTTGCCTTTCATCTCTGATGCCTAATGCGTAATTAAGGGTACACGTGAAAAATACAAACATTGGGAGTCATCATTTTCGAGCTTGCTTCGCTTGCTCTTGCCTCCTAGTGTAGCTAAATATTCACCAAAAAATCTATATACACATCCCGTATGCACAAGGATGGTCTGTCTTTACTCCGTGCTCGCTATGCTTACTCTTGCATCTTGTGACGGGCCATGTGCATTCGTTTTGCTTTGCTGCTCCGGGCCCCCGACTGGCTTAGTCCGCCACTTATCCTTAATACAGTAGAACTAATTAGTCAGAGTATATCAGGAGCTAAAAAATCTATAGGTAGTCCTTTCCTTTGGTTGTTTCTGTTTGCTGAGTATTTCAATTAAGTTAACAACCTAATACTTAAAAAAATCACGAAAAGCAACTGGAAGAAATTTAAGAACACGAAAGTTTTGTTTTTGGAAGGGCCGGGCGCCTTTTTAAGATCTCTCACCAGCCAACAATTTTGCTAGGGTCGCCACTGAGTAGACAGATGGGTCTGAGTATCTCTTTGTGTCAATACTGATTCAAATTATTTCGATATCATGTCAACACACTACATTTACTTGTGTAAATACGAACCTAATTAGTACTTCAGACTAACTACAAATACATATGGTTTGTTGACTACCTGCATAGTTTGTTGCAATGCAAACTAAATTTGAAGCTATGCAGTCACGTATAACGACGCAAGTTACAACTTGCTCTTGAGTAATCTTGATGCTACGTGTGTTAATTTAATTTTCTCAGAACATAACATTGTATCTTAAACGAGTACAGGTAGCGTCAAACTTTATGGCGGCTGTGAAGTGCACTACTCGCTGCACAGTATCCCACCCTAATCCGCTGTCACATGAATTTGGTAATGAGCAGTGACTTACTTTATGAGATGGGATAGATCCAATCTACCAAGCGAAAAGTACAGGATCGACAGATGCGGCGATGCTAGACCAGCAGTGGTCGTCTTACGATTGAAATGATGAGGATAAAAGGACAATGACAAAACGGTTGAGCACCCACATAATGCAATTAATTTTAAGTTTCTTAATCCTTTTACACACTGGGTCTGCGTTTCCAACTTTCCTGTTGTAGGTCTCGTGGCGGAAATTTCTAATCTAATAAGCAATATAGTCATCGGCACGTAACTTGGTAAGGTTTTGGCGTAGTGGGGGAAAGTTCGCGCATAGTACACTTATTGCCACAAAAAAGTGGTCACTTTTATTTCTTGTCATTTGTCAATGGTTATGGCCATCATTTATTTTTAATCATGTATGTTTAGAAGAAAGCTAAATAAAGGAGAGGAATTCATGAAGATTATTAGGTGTTATAAATAAAACATATACAGTTAAAAGTTTAAAAAAATATTCGAAAAAGATATATAAAAAAACATATATAAATATATAAACTTATATAGAAAAAGATATAAACTAAATTTAAAACATTAACAACTACTCCTAACAAAATCTTAACAAAAACAAAGGGTACAACTTTCGTGCACGCAAGTGTAATCGGGAGCGAACGGAAAGAGGACGCGGTGCGGGAGGCAAGGGTCGACTGAGCCACCAATCGCGTGCTCCGATCGGCGCTACCTTGTACCCCGCGTCCCGCTTCACTACCAAGGAGACCTTAAAAACGACTTCTGCGCATCTAACGGCTCTTGCCAAGTTACGTGCCGATGACTATACCTTTGTGATCTTCAATCTGTATTATTTCTTTTCTCTGTAAAGTGTTTTTGTGTTTACATATATAAATAAATACTTAGATATTGGCCAGCTTATGAACAGAACACATGCCGACATAACCAGTGTCCATAGCTCAAAATTTACCCGTATGACAATGTAGTTAAACCAGCAGCTTTACTAGCGTGTAAATTATACCAAGCGAACATACTAAGAATAAAAAGTATCCGATGTCCTTATCCAGGACATGTTTTACCAGTTTAGTTTCATAGGTTTTAAGTTTCATGCAAAACCAAAAGGTAACAGACGCACAGAGTTACTTTCTCTTTAAAATATAAGTTGTCTATCGATGGTACAACCATGTTTCCAGCCAATAATCTATGGAGATTAGATCCAACGATCGTATTAACAGTGTAATAAATTATATCGATAGCATCACTAGCAGAATCGATGCTCAATGCTCATTGGTTGGAATTTACTTAGTGCGGGCTTTTAATTTGGCATTCTAAATATTTATATAGATTGATTTTTAGTGGCAATGAATTTTAAAGACCATGTTTTTATTAGTTTTGGTGGGATATGATGGAATTAGAAAAAAAAAATACAAATTGTAAAATGTTTTTTAATCTTACAGATTTTAAGAATAAAATTGCAATTCTAATTAAACATTATTCCAACGAAAAGAAACCGCAACTAGAACTTGTACTTTACCCAATGATTTATAATCTTAATCTAGATAAGAATGAGTAATTAGAACAATTCGAACGAGCAGAACATAGTGTACTAAGTGCGTACTGTAATCCCATCAATTATTCTGAATCCCTGTCAGCGCCGAATCAATTGATGCCTGTCGATACCTAGGCCTTTAGACTTGGCAATCGGTCTGTGAATACTAAATTTATACCGTGCCTAATACTAGCTAACTAATGACAGTATATTACCTGACGAAATTCATATTAAAGTTATACGACAGTCATCATCATCATCATTTCAGCCGAAAGACGTCCACTGCTGGACATAGGCCTCACCCAGGCGTCGCCACATTGACCGATCCCGTGCGTCTCGCATCCAGCGCCTGCCCGCAACCTTAACCAGGTCATCGGTCCACCTGGTGGGAGGCCTTCCAACGTATCGTCTTCCGGTTCGCGGTCGCCATTCCAGAACTTTTCGACCCCATCGGCCATCCGTTCTTCGAGCAATGTGCCCTGCCCACGACATACGACAGTGTACCTATATTAATAACTTGTCGGTCACCGCAAACGTTTTCGCGTAGTATTCGTGGCAGGTTTAGAGCAAGGGCCTAATCAACGTGACATTTTAATAGCAACAACTATTTTTTTGTATATTGGGACAATCCCACCGCACTATTCCCAAACCACTGCAACTCCTGAAAGCCAGAATCAGCAGTGGCGAGGAAAAGCGCCGAGGCAATGAAGCTCGACGAAGTCCCGGAGAATGAATTTAACTGTCTTGGATCCCGCAACGAAATTAATCAGAAAAGAATAACGGAGGTGTAGGAAAAAGTACAAATTTCCACTTCCCTCCATATCAAGCAGGAGACAGAACAAACAAGGCCAATAGGCACAAAGGGTCGTTTACAACTGGGATAAGCCCAGTTGCCTAGCACCACGGATAAAAATTTGCATTGATATTAATGGGTCCTACATTGTGAGCTGCTATATTTGTTTTCAATAATAGGTATGGCAAAAACGCTTGAACGCTCGGAAATTTGTTCTAGTTTCCAGTTCCACAAGGTCCGTATAGTAAACAACTCCTGATGCAGCCTGTACATTATTCAACAAAAAAACAACTATTGTCTATGTGGCCTTAGATGACCGAGCCTGGACGCAAGCCACGCTACCCATTCGCTTTGGTGGGCTCGGCATCCGCAAAATTTCTAGTATAAGCCTACCGGCGTTCCTGTCTTCGGTCCACAGCACTGAAACGTTAACCACTAATATTTTATCCCTGTCAGTGGTTAACAGTGAAGTGCCGTGTTCGACCGACGCAGTGTGCGCCTGGAAAGTGGCTTGCCCGAATACGGCGTTGCCCGAAAACCCATCTTCTCAAAGACAGTGGGATGACCCGCTCTGCAGATTGGAACGGAATAAACTCATAAATACGTCCACCAATACTGCTGAGCGTGCTCGCCTACTGGCTGTGGGTGAGTGGGAGTCGGGCCTCTGGCTACAGGCATTACCGTCACCCAACATAGGTACAATGTTGAGTGACACTACCTTCCGGATCGCTACATGTCTGCGCCTTGGTACTGCCAGCGGAGCTCCACACCGTTGTCAATGTGGTGAAGCAGTCGACCGCCTCGGACACCATGGCCTATCCTGCAGTAGGAGCGCTGGTCGGATAGCACGGCACGCCAGCATTAATGACATCATACGTCGAGCTCTTGTCACCGCCGGGGTGCCAGCTGTTTTAGAACCCAATGGGTTGGCACGCGACGATGGGAAGAGACCGGACGGGATGACCATAATGCCTTGGAAGTTGGGTAGGCCTTTGGTGTGGGATGCAACATGTGTCGATACCCTTGCGCCATCCCATCATCTTAGCACGGCGGGCTGTGCTGGGGCAGCTGCTGCTGGTGCAGAAAACCTCAAACGGCGCAAATATAACAACCTTATTGGCAGTTATATGTTTGAGCCGTTTGGGGTTGAGACATTAGGTCCATGGGGTCCGAGTGCTCATCGAGTGTTTCGAGACATTAGTAAACGGTTAGTCGACTGTTCGCGTGACCAGAGGGCTGACCTTTTCTTCAGCCAGAGAATCAGCATTGCCATTCAACGTGGCAATGCTGCCAGCGTTCTGGGCACGTTTCCCATTGACATCGATGTGGATGAATTTTTTGATGCGCAATGAGCCCCTTTTCCTCTCCCCTTTGTATGTAAGTTTGTTTTGTTATTAGTCATAAGATTAGAAATATTCAATCGTATATATTGTTTAAATTATAAATAAAAATACTATTGTCAAAAATTTAAATTGACGTGCACATGCGCCACTGAAATAACACGTAATCAATCCTATACATTTTGGACTCAACCGCTTAGGGCCCAAACACAAAACTGCGGTGCGACGTCGCATCGTAAAAATCTACGAGCTTGTTGCTTAGCTGTTTTTCGCATTTTTCGCAATCCGCATCGCGTCAATTCGCAGTTTTGTGTTTGGGCCCTTAGTTATCGCTGAGAACAGTTAGTCTCTTCACTATTATGGCTCCCACACATAACTGCAAATTCGCAACGAATCGCAAATATCTGCGAGCTCGCACGTACCTATTACATATAGATATCGCGTCGTATTGCATCGCATCGCGGTTTTGCGTGGACGCTCTTAGCTTGGACTCTAAACTCAAGCTAATATTGAAGAGACTCACTGTTCCTGTAAAGAAGAATCACAATAAGTACCAAGTTTATCGCTGTGTTGTGATTACACTCATACTTTTTTTTATTTGGGATAATTTTATCCCAAAGAAAAAGAAGGTATGGCGTATTAAATCGACCTTCAAAATACTCCCTATTTGTAACACATTTTGTAAGTCAGGAATTTACCTTTATTTACTAAAGTAATATGAATTTAGACAATCCAATTGTGACATTTCAAAATTACATTGTAACCCCTTACGAAACGTAAATTCATTTCGTCTTATTCAAATTCCTTATTTTGCCCTTTCTACCTTAGTCTAGGTGGGATTACTAGGACGTTATTGCTAGTCCGCTGGACAAAGGCCGTCTGTTATTGTCATCAATACGACGGCAAGGTATTTAAATATCCTGACCTTGCTAACATTCATAGACCCAAGCAGTAATGTGAAAAATTCCAACCATTCTATTGGACCTGATCTTGACGGGGGGAAATAAAAATTGGTGCGGTGAATTTAGGGAACAAAAGGTACCAAAGAACCTAATATAGATAGAGATATAGTATCAAAATGTTGCCACAGCTTACACATTCAGCATTGATCTACTTACGTGAAGTTGACTAACTAACAAGTTTATATGGTAAATTGAGTAGTGACAATTACTACCTCTTAAGATGACGGAAAACATCGTGAGGAAACCGGCATGTCCTAGAACCAAAAATTCGAAGACGTGTGGCATCCATCAATCCGCACTGGGCCCGCGAGGTGGATTAAGGATCGAGGTGGATTCCCTCTCTAACATAGAGGAGGCCTGTGCCCCAGCAGTGGGAACAATAAAAGGCTGATGATGATAATTATGAACTTAAAGAATTTCACATTAGGACTACGAAGGACATATTCATAGATTTCGTCAAGAAATAACCTTCTTAATAACTGTCGGTAATGATTAAGTAATTACGGAAAGATTCTTACAAAAACACAACATTCTGTAATTAAAAGAAACGGGTCCAATATCAGATACGTTGATATTTTACTGTATTTTGGATCACAACGTTGACAGTCTGATGTCCTGCTTGTTTTAAACTTGAACAATGGGATGTTGACGTGTAATCCCAACTTTTTACCGTAAAATTTGTACAGGACAACACAGTACGGACGGTCACATTTTTATCGGACAACAGGAAAAAGCTTCATCTATATAACACAAAGAAAAAGCCCTGGTAAATTTTAATTAAACCAATTCCGTAGAATAAAACCCTCCTCCACTAACTAAGTACGAGAATTTAAGATTCAATAAAACGTATAATTTGTTACACCAAAGGTTTTCACCCTTTTAATGTCGGGAATAAAACATTTCAACATCTGACCAAGCAGAGGACTTAACGGGGGAGCTCCGTTCCGATTTATAGTCCATAAAACGTTTCAACAAGCTGCAGGGGTTGTGTCGTTGTGACATTTATAGTTAGTCACTCCCCCGAGACCTACCACTTGTAATCTTCGATATTCCCAGTTTTGCTCGTGATCTGTTCGCGGTCGTGGTCGGAATAAGAATGATGTGAGAAATAGATCTGCGAGAGTGGTGCAAGTAATATAGTAGTCACAGTGGATCTTTGTGTCTCTGAAGTTGGCTGCAAGACGTTGCGCAATTGCTATTTTGTGTCAAAGTAGAATATAGCATTCTATAACTGCCTCTTTTACTCGCTTACGTTTGTCGCATCGTCCTATCTCGCTTACTTTATGCAGTATACTCGATGACTAACTTTTTCTTGCGCAATGGTTCGGAGAGCCAACTTCAGAGACACAAAGATCCGCTGTGAGTACTGTACTAGTTGCGGAAGTAGGATAGAGTTGGTTGCCAATAGTTGCGTCAGGTTCGTGTTAAATCGTTGAGAAAATTACTACACCTGCATAATAAAAACACTACCTGAAACCAATTTTAAAAAATCTGTACTACAACTTTCAAATAAGTTAGACTCCGATGCCGCGCCATGTTGTTACGTCATAGCTGTCAAACTCTCTGTGTCAAACCTTAATAATTAAGAACGGTATACACAACCGTTCATAATACATATTATGAACGGTTTACAATTTTATTGTAATACCTACTATGTTTTAAACATTTTCATACCTTAAATTAAAAAAGAAATTCGCAAAAATAATAATGAACGTGTCTAAATTAACTTTAATTTAATTTCTATGAGACATTAAATTGACCTTGTTTTTAACTAATTCAGTTAAAAATTATAATGTGACACACAATTTGTTGACTAGCATGATAAAAAGTGAAAAAATTAAAACATGACAATAAATATTGAAAAAACAATATGGCTACACGACTAAGCTTTTTAAGCACACCGTAGGTACTTTTCAAGTGACAGTTGACAGTTCGAGGTAATTGACGCGGCCTTTTTGTTTGTTTTTATTTGAAACGCATAGTATGTTTGTACTTTTCTCTCTACTTTTATCTTTTTTTTTCAGTTACCTACAGTGCACACGAGAAATCCCTGCCTGAGTTTATTTTCATTTGTAAGTACTACACTTTAATGTAAAGTGCCTACACACTACATAGCCATATTTTTCAATTACTTCACCCATGCTTCATCTACAACATTGATTGCTAACCTGTATGTAGGTTTTTATTTATATTTCGTTTCGACTGGTAGAAAATGCCTAAGGCATTATGTCCACCTTTGTACTTGTGCAAAGTTTTAATAAATAAATAAATAAATGTTACAGGGACATTACACACAACGAAAACTGAGCACGTTTTCACAGGGTACGAAAAACTCGAAGTTCGTTTAAATTTCTGGTATCCCTTAGTATCCCATAAACTTAATGCGATTAAATAAATTAAAACGTAACATTATCGTACGTATAAAAGGATCCTTAAAAGCGGGGACTCTTAAATTGACCTCCTTTTTATTGCTTCCTTATTTTGGTTTCGAAATTGAATACCTTTTTTGCTTGTGTGTATACCCAGCTGATAGACGGATATAAAAAATGTATTAAGAAATATTTTGATCGAAAATTCCTAACATCTGAAGGATCATGAAATTTTCAGTAATAAAAAAATGTATTAAAGTCCGCATTAGTCCGTTGTAAAATTTTATCTGTCGACTGCTCCGATCTCCTTGTTGCCATACAATTTATAAGACTTTCTTGACTTCCTTGTTATTGCCAGAGAATCCTGTTGAACTTTTGTGTTGAAAATGTTGGAAATCACAGTGCTATATCGTTTAAACGTAGGGAATAAAAATCTATAGTCCGTGATATCGCTCTGTTACGTACCAGGGAGGAAAGGCTATTCCAGACGTATTATCTACGTCTGAAAAGAACGGATGCGAAAACTCAGCGAAAGCTTTCAGCTAAAACATTGAAACTACCTAACCCGTCTCTGAACTCACATTCCTGAACATTGTAATGTTGTAATATTGTTGTTTATACCGGAGGGTATAAACAAGCCAGCCAAGCCAGCTATATGAATGATGGTTATGGATGTAACCATCAATCATGGTATAATAATATACTCCGTATACTTCGCCTGGCAGGCTCTTTACAGGATGGCCCAAGACTACGTCACGATAAGTGTTACCATTGATTGTCCTTTTCACACAATTTTTTAACTTTCTCATTTATTTAATGAAAATATAATAAATTACTAACTAGCTTAACTATTTAGTAACTCGTTTGATGCATCTATTTAGTTTTAAATTAATTTATATATTGAATTATTAGTTCATAATTGCTTTGTTAAGTCAAAAAATGTATTTTGCTCGGGTAATTCAATCACACACAGTGGCAACACATCGAATTGACAAGTGTGACACTGACAACTCGTCATTTCATCGCTATTGTCGTGTTGCTAACACCCATAGATTTAGATTTTTTTTTGCTGTACATACTATATCTATGCTTACCTATAGCGTTGTTTTGCTTGGTAAGCAAAATACTGTGACTCTCAAACATTTGTGGTGAACCCGTGAACTATGAAAGATACACAAGGAAAATTGATCCGTACTAAACTGTAAACGCTGAAGTATAAAAGTCGGCGTAATAAGTTTTTATTCTTTTCCCAACGACGCTATTATATGCGTGGCTTCAATATTCTTCTAACTTCAACTAAAAGAACTGGTATGTGCCTTTTTACATATTATTTCATTTATCTACGCGTTGTAAATTCCATAATTTAAGGCATATAACTAGACCTCAGATCAAATAAAAAGTCAAGATGGAATGTTACAAACAACAAGGTGACGCCGGTTGAAACTTCGCCTTGCCTTATACATACACAATTACACGTACAACGAAACTACGCCTTAGCTTGTCAGTCAAGCTCTCAAATCAAGCTAAGGCATAGGTTTGTTCCGTGTCTCAGTAGCCGTGGCTTGGTCACCCACGGTGAAGCGAAAAGGAACCCGAGGACAGGCCGCTCGTCAGGGCTTTGACCGATTAAGCCGACGACGTAGCGGCCAACAAGTAGGTTGCGATGCCGCTTGGCAACAGGTGAAATTGCATCTGAGGCGAGCCACGATGTCATACGGAGCGGCCCATACGATATCGTGGCTGAGGTTTGGAGACCGTGGCGGGAGAGGAGTGCCGTTATTACGATGCGCCGCTCTCCCTACCTGCCGCGGCCTGGACGAGGTGGCCACCGTCTGATTGCGGACGCGGTGTGCCGTAAAGTGGTAGGTGGCGGGGCCACTGACCTGTCCCGTCGCAGGGGGATCAAGGGTGCCATACAAGAGGTCGTCTGGCGCCCATGTGTTGGTTTGGTCCCTGGGGTGGTCACGGTGTGCAATGTGTTATGATGCACTGGTGATGGGAGGTACACCCCAAAGGAGGGTCCAGTGACGGACAGGCGCGGCGGGTTCGCGGTGAGTGCTAACGCGTGCCCGTGTTCCCGCCATATGCGGCACAGGAGGACACCGTGGAGTTTTAGTTGGTTGGAGTTCCACATAACTGCACTATCTTTCCGTGGCAGCATAGCATGCATGAGCATTTCCCCAGGCTAAAAAAAAAAAAAATTAGTAGCGGTGCCTGTGATTGTTTTTTTTTTGTGTCGAGGGGTAAACTGATTTACCCTTGCAAAGAATTGATCAGGGTTGCTGATATAATGGAGAAAGAATTTAATCAATACCACGGTCAAACGTTGCACAGTGAAAAATTCATTTTCACAAATTTGACTCGGATTGTTCATGATGCCACAAAGAACTTGTATCCTCAAATTCATTATGAGGTAGTACTCTGTTTAGTTCAAACGAGAACCTATCTACAAGTCATCATCATCTTCCTGCCCTCACCCCATGTCACTTGGGGTCGGCACAACACGTTTTCTTCTTCCATACCGTCATGTCCTTCGTCACGCCATCACTGACTCCCTTTTCTTTCATATCACTCCTCAAACAGTCCGTCCAGCTTTTCTTTGGCCGTCCCATCCTCTCCATCCATCCACTTTTATATTCATAACTCTTTTAGTAACATGCGTTTCATCCCTCCTCATCACATGACCACACCAGGACAAACGGTTTCCTTTCCACTTTTCTGTCACTGACGCCACTTTCAAACTTCCTCTATATACTCATTTCTTCTCACTTCATCAATTCTCGTCACTTCCCACATCCATCTTAACATTCTCATCTCATTCTATCTACGCGCGAGGAAACTAAGTAAAACCATAATATGCAATCAATTAAAAAAGAAACAAAGTAAAAATATACAAAAAGTATCAAATATGTAGATTTAATAAAAATTATAAAAATTTAGTACCTATTGTACTATTTTAATCTTTTTTCCCCACTAAAAAAGTTTGAGAACCGCAACGCAATTGATGACGTAGTCTTGGGCTAATCACGTGACCCAGCTGTCACGTAAAGAGAATACCATGTGTTATTATACCATCCCCCCCGGTGGGTTCCCGGTTTGTAGAGGCGGGGGGGCTCAGTAACCGTGGCTTCGTCACTCACGGTGAAGCGAAGAGGAACCCGAGGAGGGGCCGCTCGTCAGGGCTTTTGCCGATTAAGCCGACGACGTAGCGGCCAACTAGTAGGTTGCGGTGCCCCTTGTTAACAGGCGACATCGCAACTGAGGCGGACCGCGATGTCTTATGGAGATTCCCAGGTCCCATACGGTATCGCGGCTGAGGGTTGGAGGCCGCGGCGGGAGAGGAGTGCCGGTATTGCGGTGCGCCGCTCTCTCTACCTTCCGCGGCCTAGACGGGGTCGCTACTATCTGATGGCGGACGTGGTGGGGCCGCAGGGGAGGAGGAGTGTCGGTATAGCGTTCGCCGCTCTCCCTATCCCCTGCGGCCGCAAAATGGTAGGTGGCGGGGCCATTGACCTTGACCCGTCACAGTGAGACCAAGGGTGCCATACACGGGGTCGTCTGACACCCATGTGCTGAATTGGTCCCTGAGGTGGTCACGGCGTACAGTGTGTTCTTGTGCGCCGGTGATGGGGGGGTACTCCCCCTAGGAGGGTCCGGTGACGGACAGCCGCGGTGGGTTCGCGGTGAGTGCTAACGCGTGCCCGTGTTCCCGCCATAAGCGGCATTGGAGGACACCGTGGAGTTTTAGTGGGTTAGAGTCCCACATAACTGCACTATCTCCCCGTGGTAGTGCAGTATGCATGAGCATTTCTCCACGCAAAAAAATATGTTATTATACCATGCCATCAATCATATAGCTGACTGAATAACTTTTATTTTATAACACAATAATAAGAAAAAAAAGTGTATACAAAGTGTGTGTGTGTGTGTATCAGACAAAAGTCATATTTAACGAACACGATATAATGTGAGAGAGCATTTGTGGCCATGTGGTAACGGCGCCGACTTACGTTTCGTAGGTTGTGGGTTCACTTTGTGTAAATTATTTCATCACCACTGTTGTAAAAATGGTGGAGGAAAACATTATGAAGAAACCGGCTTGTCTTAAAACCAAAAAATAGAAGACATGTGACATCCACCAACCCGCACTAGGCCCACGTGGTGGATTAGGGTCTATTCCCTCTATCACAGAGGGAAGGCCTGTGTCCCAGCAGTGGGAACTTTAAAAAGGCTGATGATGGTGAATATAATGTAAACAAGGTGGCCAGCTCTTGACGATTATATCCGAACCACGACGTAAGGATGAACCGAACGTCTCGAGAGGGGACATAAAGCTTTGTCCTTATGTGACGATTATTACCAGGCTCCTGCCTACCGCAAGCCGTGTTAAGGAACAGTGTGGTAAGTAGGAACAAATATACATATAAATAGAAACACCTACACAAATAATTTATCATATGATGGCCCTTTATTTATCACATTATGATTTAACACCGTCAACTCCTGTATTCCTTCAGAAGAGCGACCCATCTGCGATGAAGCAAGTTGGCAGTTACTGCATTATTGATTGAAGTAGTTCCAAGTGAGTTACTGCCTTTCGAAACAGTGTAACGTGTCACGTATCTTTGTGGTTTAAGACAGTGCACGACGCCGTAACTTCTGCGAATAAGTTTTGTCAACTTAGTATAGAGTAGGGAAAAGTTCGCGGGTTGGTCGATTAACTGCCTCGTTAGATTATTGGCAAGCGCTACAGCTGTCCTTGGTTCGATTTCCGGGTGAGGCAAGGTATTTTAAGTTTTTCCATCTGGCATCTCTCAGTAGTCGTGCAGAGTCTGAACGTCTGTCCGGTTGTTGGCAATAGGGTCGCCCACTATTACATACTAGCGGACGCCTCGCGGTTTCACCCGCGTAGTTCCCATTCCCGAGGGAATACAGGGGTAAAAAATACACCCGGGGATAGTGTAGCTTCCCAACGGTGAAAGAATTTTTGAAATCGGTCCAGTTGTTTTTAAGTTTATTCGTTACATACAAAAATACAAATCTATATTAGAAATATGTAATTTTGATGCACCTGTGCCTAAGTCTTAAGGAAATACGGCGTGATATTATGTTTTGTGTAAAACTAACAAATGCCATGAAAAAATATAAACAACAAACACAGTCAAAGAAAACTAGAAGGTTATTAATACCTATTTGTATCCAGTGTCGTTCGTGGTTCGTGCTTCGAACGATGCTCGGCGTCTAATTTTTTTATTGGTTAGAGAATTTAGGGACCACGGACCACTAGTAAACACGCTTCGATCGTCAATCCATCGAAACACGTACTTATAACACGATATCTTGCGAAAATACCCCAATTCAGAGAGTAATTAAAATGCGCATAACTTTTGAACGGATGAACCGATTTACATCAAACATAGCTAAGAACACTCTTGATAAAGTCACCTTTCAAACAAAAAAACTAAATTAGAAACAGTTCATCCATTTAGGAGCTATGATGCCACAGACAGACACACAAATACACAGATGTATAGCAACACTCGTCAAACTTATAACACCGTCAGGAGCTAAAAATAACATATTCAAAACCATGTAAAAACAGAAACACCTGAACAAAAACAACATAAATAAACTCACATATTATTTCGTTCCACCGTTCGTATTATCACCTAATTCGCAACAATACGTTACGGCCTACAAAGATAAGTGGCAAAGGTGAAAAATATGTTTTTTATTCGTCTCTCTTTGTGTAATCTGTTAGGTACTTCGGGGCTTGGGGGATCCGGAAGGAGCTAATGAAATGGCTCGATGCTCGTGTGTTGTCGAGTGTACATAATATATCGCCCGAGTAACGATATTAACTTGATTTTCTTTGAGTGTTTGTTGTTTATTTTTTGTTCCGTGGAATTGGATGGTTCTAAATAGGGTCGTTGTTTAAGGCTATATGTGGACCTACTGCTGTTAAATTATGGGAGTTTTAATCCTAAACACCATGCTTTTGTAATGGATTGGTAATAATAAGCCATATATTTCCGATTCTTATCAACTTGATATATTAAACTGCTTTTTTAACATACCACTGCTATCTAATAGTCCATTTTGTTCGTTCATTCACGACTGTAAATTGAAGAACTATCACTTACCAAGTTACACTCGTGCCTCGCAAGAAAATTCAAATAAACAAGGACTCGAAATCTTTCTGAATGCCTTCACCAGTACCCTTATCAAAAACTTCAAGACGTAATTCCTGTTTATAAGATTAAACATCTATTATATTACCCATTTCTAGGAAAGGCGACTCAACTTAACAAGTTGAATACGGTACAAAGCTAAGTCCAAACCGTATCCACTTTATTAGGCAACAATGGGACAAACAAGTCAAAATATCCTCTACCACAATAGCCATCCGGGCTCCGATAGGCTTAGCTACAGTCCCATAACTAGAATGCCACTATCTGACAATTAGTCGATTTCGTTTTTTGATGCCATCGTAATCAGCGAAACATTCTCTATCGATCTGCCTAAGCAGTATTTTTCTACTATCAATAGATTCTGGACAAAAAAGCGTGGGGAGCTTTTTAGGAATTTTTGAAAATGATTCTACTTTTACCAATATCTATCAATACAATATTATAACGATTGACATCAAGCACCCCACGCTTTTTTACAATAAAATATTTTTGTTTTGTTAATCACTATATTATTCTTAATTAAAATTTATTGAAAATTACTATCTACTCTTTAGTTTGATTTTCCATTCAAGCGTGTTTTTTGAACTATTATTGATTTTTATTTAAATCGCCAACCCTGAAGATCCTGGTAAGGATAATGGGACAAACTATTTAAAATATTGCATTGTCATCGGGCCTTGATAAGTGTGCAAAGTTTCAAATTAAGCCGACGTTTTACGGGGGGTGAAAATCAAGTTCGAAGATTCCGTTACATAGATTCATAGATACATACATACCAAGCTAATAAAAGTTGTATAAAATATGCTTATTCGAAACTTCGCAATCAAATCTATTTTTCACAGCGGAATCAATCGCATATGATTTACAGTTAATAAATAGCATCGATTTTTGTTATTTCGCGGTGTTTACAAGGTTTTTATTAACTTGCAATGTATGAATGTATGTGTTCGGGTCAAATTTTGCAACTGAATTTGAAAGCCTCAACCGATTAAGATGCAATTTTTCATTCACGTTTGGTTTGGATGACAATGCACAGTAAGATAAAAAGCTTGTTAAAAAAAGTTTTTTTTAATTGGAATAAAATATTTTTATATCACAATATGATTTTGAAAGTTAGCGTCACTTTAGCTATAGGACGGCAGTAAGTACAACAACACAAAACCAACATTAGCATTCACAAATAGGGATAATATCTACAGAGTTACTAACACGGTTTCTTTAATTCACTTATAAACGCCAAACGCCAGATGTTTTTGGGACACATTTGGATAAGTAAAGTTGTTTTCTTGAGCCCAACTGTCGTTTTAATTTTCGGGTTCGTGTTTTGTGAGAGAGATCAGAGAATGGGTGTGCCCATTTTCCTATCTGTACTGTGATCATTGTCCACTGTCACTACGCACATTTAGAGTACCGTACCAAACCGTAAAATTAATTTGGTTGTAATAGGAAAAATGAGGGAATTTCGAAGAAAAATCTGATTTATCAATATATTGGTATTTGTTAGTAAAATATATGTAACTAGCTGTTCCCACAGGACACGTTTTCGGGATTAAAAAAATAGCATATGTCACTCAGGAATAATGAAGCTTTCTATTGGTGAAAGAATGTTTTAAATCGGTCCAGTAGTTTCGGAGCCTATTCAGTACAAACAAACAAAAAAATCTTTCCTCTTTATAATATTAATTATATTCTATTATATTATATCATCTAGCCTAGCCTTTTTCCCAATTATATTGGGGTCGGCTTCCAGTCTTACCGGATTCAGCTAAGTACCAGTGTTTTGCATGGAGCGACTGCCTATAGAAATAATAAAAATAATAATATATTAATATATATAATACTGCCTATAATTATATTATATTATAAATAATAAGTATAAGTAAATAATTATAAGTATAGATAATAATAAATAATAATAATATAATAATAATAAAAATTCTTTATTTATCTCGACATCAAAATACAGTGACTATCATAAGATGTAACCTTGTATGGAGAAGGGTGTCTGAGATAGGTAAGGCCCTGTGTTACAGATCACCCATGGGAGTATATACTAATAAACATTATCACCAAATTTCAAGTTCATAGGTCAATGGGCTGTAAAAAAATTCTTCGGAACAAAATTTTAAAAAAAGCTGACTTTGGTGGCTTCTCATTCCTTTGTTTTCCAATATTTAAAAAAAAAATATACAATATGTATCTAGTCAACGAGCTATATCCAACGATACTCCACACCATGGGATGAACGAGAAAAACCGTTGGCGTGATTAAGTTTATCCATGACAAATTATAGCCTTTTACCATTACAAATCTCTGAACTTCGCTGCGGATAGACGGACGGACAGACGGACTAGTGAGTGACGGCAATAGGGATCCGTTTGGACCCCTAACAACGCAATTAGTTAATTCATTAAAATTCCTCCGTTTTCAATAGTTTTTCAGCTTCCAGCCAGCAACGGATAAGGCCAGAAAGTTAGCTTACTTTGTTAACATTTCAGAAATTCTGTTCACTTTATGTAGACACAGAAAATCACCCTAATAGTCCCAAAGGGCTTAAGTAGACTTACTTTTTACCTTATTTAAATAAGTCTAAAGCCTTCGTACTCTTAGAACATTTTCGTACATAATTTTCGGAAAATTTTACGTCTCTTAGTACTAACTCTGTAATCAAGTCGGGTTAGTTCTTGCTAATGAACTAATTTGAATGTAAATTTTTAATTAGTTCGTATTTATTTTGAGCAGGTTTTTTATCATTTAAGGCGCGATTCCATCAGGCAAGTCTTGCATGCAAGTATGACGTCACATTTAAGTACAAGTTGCTTGCATTGGAAACATGTTTTCGAGAGTATGCAAATTGCATGCAGGATTTAATTGCATACAAGTGGAAATGTTCCCAATTGAGTAGGTTGGCAGTTTACAGCATGGGCGGAAGACGTTAAACTAACATTTTCGCGTTCAATTTAAATAAATAGCTTTATTTACATAAGAAAAATAATACAATTCAGTGAAGTCCCTGACTCCTGTGCTAGGTGATTAACCTGTGTTACAGGAGCCAGAAAGCCAAATTTGCGCGTCACTTAAGGCCGTACCCTGACCAAAAAATCAGCATGAGATATGAGCATTCCTATTGGCCTAGCGGCACTGTTGGCGCATGAATGACGGTAGTAAATACGCCCAGATTTTAGAATAAAATCTTTATAAAATCGAATATTGGTCTTTTGAAAAAAATAAAACTTACAAAATGTTCGTCATCAAATTGTCTATCCGTTAGTTAGTATTTATTAGTGTTAGTATAAAAAAAAAATTAATGAATACTTTACGAGGAGATGCATGCTATCAATAATTACTTCACATTTTCATGGTTTTGTTGGAAGGAGATTAGTGAAAAATATAGCTCTTTAAAAAAACAATGTACTACAATTCTAGAATCAACATTGTGTCGAAATTTTATGTATTTTTATTAATTAATATTTCTTTTTAATTTTATAAAGAGTAGATAGCTCTTAAAAACTGCACAAAAACGACTAGCGCGGCGTTTTGCTCGGGGAGGCGCCTTAAATAAAAATGTACAAGTTCAAACTTCAACATGTATGCAGGTTTGTCCAAGCTGCATGCAACTTGCATACAAGTAAGATGCTTAATGAAATCGCGCCTTCATACCTTGTTGATTATATTTAGCTTTAATTAATGGCTAAAGTTAGATGTATGTATAACTTAAGCCGTAATAATAAGAATCTATCTGAATTGAAAAAAAAACTCGTTTATCGTTCCTGTTCTACGGCCGCGCCATCGTCAATAGTTACTACTTTACGAACGATGCCATAAAAAAGTTTGCTAAACACGTAAAGGCAAATGATCCATATCTAAGTATACCTTAACTTACCATCAAAACAGAATTGGGGCGTTCGAAAACATATTTAGTGAAGGTATTTTAATAAAACATACGAAATAACCTTGCGCTCCTTTTTATTTGATACGTTTGTAAACAGTGCGAGGGTCTTCTTACTTCGATCAATTATACGTGTATCATTGATCGAAGTCTTCCTACCTTTTTAGGGTTCCGTACCCAAAGGGTAAAAACGGGAACTCCGCGGTCCGTCTGTCTGTCACCAGGCTATGTTTCATGAACCGTTATCACGGTTATAGCTATCGCTAGACAGTTGAAATTTCACAGATGATGTATTTCCGTTGCCGCTATAACAACAAATACTAAAAACAGAATAAAATAAATATTTAAGGGGAGCCCCCCCACTATACGTTTGTAAACAGTACGAGGGTCTTCCTACTTCGATCAATGATACACGTATTCCTACCTTTTTTTTCTAACGGGAGTAAACCTCAAAAATGTACCTGGACTTTTCGAGAAAAGACCAGAGTGTGGGCTTTTGCCTCACTAAAACCACCCCAGTGATCACCATCAGCATGTAAAACCCCGTAACTTCTTAAAAGACCACCCCCTGCACATCCCTGGAGGAACTAAAGGTCAAACAATACTGAGGCCGAATTGAAGCGAACATCTAAAATTGTACATAGTATATTGACCCCTATCACCACAATGTGTGCATTATGTTGTGGTGAGGTCAATATACCAGATACTATACTATACTATAGACAACTATAGATTTCCGCTTCGACTATTCAACAACATTTCTAAAGTCTGTCGGTATCGGCAAATCTCCCACTAATACCTGTAAAGATGTCGACTTCTCGGCTCTTAATAGGCACTTTTCTCTTCCACCTGTCTCTTTGGACACTTGCGTCAAAACTTCCACTTTGTCTGTACTCGCCGGATTGCCGTTACCAAATTGCCCACTATTTAATTTAAACTCTGTCTCTGATGACGATGTCAAAAAATCTCTACTTGCTATTTCCTCCTCTGCTGTTGGCCATGATAATCTGTGTTCGCGAATAATAATTCCTACTCTCCCGCAACTTCTTTCCATTCTCACTCATATTGTTAACTACTCTTTATTCTCTGGCATATTTCCTTCAGCCTGGAAACAGGCTCACATAATACCACTTCCCAAAATAAGTAATCCCTCTTCTTTATTCCACTTCAGACCCATATCCATACATCCTTTCCTCTCTAAAGTTCTCGAGCACATTGTTCATGGTCAATTTTCCAGATTCCTTTCGTCTATTACTCTTATCTGTCCTTTCCAATCTGGATTCCGGGCAGGTCACAGTACCGTTACCGCGTTTTGAAAGTCACTAACGACATCCGCTGGGCTATGGAGAATAAATCTCTCACCTTGTTAGTCTTGCTTGACTTCAGTTGTGCGTTTAACTCTGTGGATTTTGTCATTCTGCTTGAAAATGTTCGTTACAAACCCAAAAAAATTGTCAGGTGTTCGGTTCGCTGTCAAGGTTCGTTGAGTGAAAATGACCAAATTCAAGTCATACGGCGTGGTCTAATTGACATATCAAAGCAAGAGCCATAGTTTTAATGTTTACTGTTTTACAGAAAATTGCTTGTTAAGACGACGACTAACGCCAACGACCTTGAGGGAACAAAACGCGCACTTGTTTCACACCCGCGCGACCCAAAATTTAGTAGTTGTTTATACTTTCCTTACTATTCTAAGACTTTAAAAAAAGGCCTCAGATCAAAATGTAGATAATTAAATTATCTTTAAGATGGTGTTGATTTCATTAAAATACACCCAGCGGTTTTGGTGTGATTTTCGTGTTTTTGTCCGTTTTAGACATGACTTTACAAATTAATTACACTATGTTCTACAAATAAAACTCAAAATATGCTTAGATCAAATTATTAAGAAAATAGTCTAATATAACATATATTTTTTTCAAAGAATTACGACTAGCCATTTAGACGTGATTCTCATTTTAAAATCAGCTACTCAAGGGAATCGGCGCCTTAAAACTTATCTCTGTCAATTTTAGCACTCGTCTCCCCTACCCGTTGCATCACCAGCTCCTTTAAGAGAAGCGCACCTAAACTGAAATTAACACACTTAGGGATCCGTACCAAAGAAAAAACAGATTGATCAATATATTGGTATTTGTTAGTAAAGTATACGTAATAATAAACATTATCACCAAATTTCAAGTTCGTAAGACAATGGGAAGTTAAAAAATTGAGCGGGACAAGTGTGTGACAGACGACGGACAGATGGACACGTGAGTGGCAGCAAAATGGAGCCGGTTTGGACCCTTCGGGTACGGTAACCCTGAAAAATATAATATTATTTTTGTAGTTCAAATATTTCAGCCAATGATATATCGTACGGGCCAACCTTTATTTATTTAAAAACAACAGGAAACCGGACTATTGCCATGGTCCGCCACATTTTTCACGTTCAATGTCGATTTCCGGGCTATTTCGTACTTGGATAGTTTACAGTGAGAAACACGAACGAGATTACTCTTTTGTGAAATAGTATTTATTTCATATTGATGTTAGAAACTTCTTTTTCTTAGCCATTGAAATGGATATTTTTTTTATTGAATTTTGATTCTTACTACGAATAAATTAGATAGTTCTGGCCCGCGGCTTCACTCGGATCTTAGGGCAAACTAAGTATTCGATAAGTAATATATATGTCAATGATTCGATGTATTAAATTCGATGTATTATGCTACAAGTGCGGGAAGTAGGTGATTTCCGATGAGTGGCATTTTTATTCACGAGCGAGCGAAGCGAGTGAGTGGATAAATCGACACGAGTCGGAAATCATCTTACGCACGTGTATCATACAACATTTTACTATGCATTGTGCGAGGAAATAAAAAAATATATCTGAACCAAGCAAGAAATTAATAAAATGGCGCTTATTCAAGGGCGCTCAGCATATCCACAGATTAACTAATAGTTCATAGTTCTACTGCGCATGTGCAATAGCTGTCACGTCATAACGCAAAAAGGCACGAGCAAAATATTAATTCTGCCAAACATATTTAATGAATAATTGAAATTAATTTATTGATCAAAATCTAAATCTAGAGTAATTAGAAACGCCTTAAATGACGTACCTATTAGTTTTGTTTTACTTTTTATATGAATGATAATCTGTACTTAACTAATTTTAAAACTTTTCTCAAATAATAAAAACTCTATGCGGCGGGCTGACGTTGGAGTTAAAAATTAAAAAAGTACAGGAAAGTAAAAAGCACTAGTAAAAAAAAGTGACACTTTCCGCACAGTTTGGCTGCTTGGAAAACGCTCTTTTCGAGGACATGCATTGTAAATTATCTTTTGTGTTAATCCAAGCTAAAGTCTATGCGTGCCAAATAATTGACCCGAACATAACTATCTTAAGATAAAATAAATCAATCAACTTTGACATAATCGACGATTCATCTTGTATATGCCGACCACAATATACAAAGTCCTATTATCTAGGACAAACCGCTTCAAAACTTAATTCCGTCCAAAATAAGCGAACAGCAGATAATCTCGGTAGTGTGACTTCGCAAACCTATTGTCCCTTAGAGACGGGACCTACAAAACTAGGGTTACCAACCGTCCGGATATATCCATACATGTCCGGCTTTCTGGCCTAATCCGTGCCGCATCCGGACTTTACGGCAATATGATTTAGCGTTATGGAAAATGGAAAAGTTTAAAAAAAATTAAAACATAGGACTCATCCGGTAATGACGCAAAGTAGTCGATATGATCTACAGAATAAACAGAAGTGCCAATGGGCCAGCAATATTATCCGTAGAACTTACACCGTCGGCTAGGCAAGTTGTTGAGTGAAAACTAAAAATCGACAGACGTAAGGAGGACAACCTTTAGGGCCGATATATTGTACGATCCGTCGATACGATGGATCTGAAGAACATCGTGACGATCCATGGCGTCGAACTGCCGCTCAACTCAACACACGAAACGATTGCTCGTTGCGATCGGCGATCATTCATATTGGAGTCCACTTGAAAAGACTTGAAGGGCCCCCGTATACGGTACGATCCATCGTTACGATGGATCTGAAATCGTGACGATCTATCGCATCGAATTGCCGCTCAACACACGAAACAATTGATCGAAACGATAAGTCGTTGCTATTGGTGATAATTTATATTGAAGTCCGAATCGAATGTACATCGTATATTTTTTATCGAATCGTCGATCGCAAAAAGCCATACACCTTTGATCTAATGTTACAAGATTCATATTTTATTGGTTCCTGTTGCGATCATGATATCGTCTTCAATCAAGTAAATCGTTTACGATTTGGATATACACCATCGATTCGTCGTTGCGATTGGTCTGAAACGACGGATCGTACCCTATAAAGGGCCCGCTTTAGACAGCATGAAGCAACGATCCACGTAATGAGATGTGATGGTGAGGCGATGCTAGATGAGAGTAAAATAACTGAGCTAAATAACGTACATTTGGAGAGAGAGAAAAATGATTTATCATCAAATTGTTCAGATTTTTTATAAGTAAATTAATAACTTGGAGATGGCCGCTTAAGTCACCCAGCCACGGCTGGGCCAAAGGAACCAAAAGCGCGTCTAAACACTACAGGTGTTGCCCGTGTAGGCACGGAACCAGTAATAATTGATAGAAGCAAGGGGACGCCTGTATCTAGCAGTGGGTGATTCAGAGCTGCAATGATGATAATGATGTCCGCATTTTAGTTAGAACTTCTAGGGTATGTTGTAAGAAAACTAAACATTGAGTTAAGCTAGGATTTGTACATGTGGGGTGCAAGTTGAAAGCCTCCACGCGGCGCACCCTGGGCAACGTCGGTTCCAACTGCCCACCCGCGTTGGATGGACAGTTGGGGCGAACGGCTAATTTCAACACACGAGGAAAGGTCACGGTTCCAAACACAGATCATCATCCATGATGGTCTGTGAAGGGAACCGGGCTAGAGGCGGGACGGCAAGTCCGTCGCTGCGGTGGCCATCTAACGCCTACTGCCCCCTCTGCTTACAGAGGGCAGGTCGAGTGGGCGTAGAGTAGAGATGGGACCCAATCCCAAGGTCTCGCGTGCCGAGGGGATGAATGGCCGGAGGGTTTGTATCCGGTCCCTAGCGCTGGGAAAGGGACCTTACCCTTAAAAAAAAGGAATAGAAAATATGGAACACAGACTAACGGAAAAAAATCCTCAGGCGGGTACCCTTGCGCAACGCAAGGGCGAGTCCCGCCCCTCTAGCGATCTCCAGAGGGCAGCCCCATCGTATCTGAGGGGGGCACCAATAGTCTCGCGGTCCGGCAGACCACCGCCGACCTGCGCCAAGAGAGCCACGAGCGAGAAAAGGAGCTCCAGGTTCACCAGGAGCGACTGCGCCACGTGGACGCACCGCTTGCCGTCGCCGACGGCAACAAGAGCCGAGGAGGCTCAAGTCCCTATGTGGAAGTACCTCTTGCAATCGCCAACGGCAACCAGAGCCGAGGAGGCTCAGGTTATGGAGACAATTTGTACGACCAGGACTCGCGTTGCACCTCCAAAGTGTGGAGGAAGCGTCCGCGCAGCAGGGACTCGGGGTCGCTGGCTCTCTCCTCGAGTGAGGAGAACCTGTCGGCCCCGAAGGTGTCAACAGGACGGAGAGGGCGGGGTCGCGCAGTGTCCAGCGTTGCCACCGCTCGGGTGCCGGAACGCGATGTGCGGGGTCGCTTCTTGCCTCGGCCCGAAACGCCTACCCCTGCAGAGTGCGTGCAGAGTGACCCTGGGCACATGAGTGCGGACCAAAGCGGTGGCTCCACCACGTCCCTGCTAGGTAAGAATAAGGCAGAGGCAAACGCCGCAAAGCGGGCGCAGCGACAGGCTGTCGCGGCTGACGAGGTCAGCGAGTTGGCCCGACAGGCCCGAGAGCGGCGCTCAGCTCGGTTGGCTGCCGGTGGGGACATGTCAGCGGTGGCGCTCAGTCGCCAAGTGACGGACGGGCTAGAGGTCGTTCTAAAGGTTGCCACCAAATCTGGCAACCTGAAGGGCACATTTACCCATGCCCTGAAGCAGGCGGTGAGTGACATACAGGAGGCGGTTGAGGTCCTCATAAACCGCACAACTACAGACGAGACGGCGAAGTTGTGGGAGGATAACGGCCGTCTCCGATCAGAGTTAGAGGACCTCAAGCGGCAGTTCGCCGCCCAGACGTCAGCTTGTAACGTCACGAGCCCACCGCTGGCGCCATTGTCGGCTCCATCTCCGGCCCCATCATCGGCCTCTGCACTTGCGGATGCGGAGATCGAAAAGATCGCGCGCATCTGCATGATGCAGTACGGGCGGATGGTGGGTGCCCGTATAGAGGCGATGGAGTCGAGATTGCTTCCGGCTGAAACCCTCCGCCCTCCGCTCGCTGTGGACAAGCGGAGACAGGAAGGGCCCGCTAAAACTGGGCCAGCGGCCCAGCCAGCGACGTCGATGTCGAGAAGTGCCAGGAAGGGGCCCAGCAAGCCCGCGGAGGGCAGGTCCGCACCCATTACCCGGTCGGCGGCTACGACCCTGGTGACCCCGCCTGGCACCCTCACGGAGGCCTGGACGACGGTGGTCAAGAGGGGCCGCCGTCGAAAGAAGAAGACGGCGCCGCCGGCACCCGCTGGAGCAACCGCACAGGAAACGAGGAAGGCCGTGGGACCGCCTAAAGTCAGAGCCCCACGCTCCGCGGCTGTAGCGATCACGCTGCAGCCCGGAGCCGTCGAAAGGGGCGTTACGTACAAGGCGGTCTTGTCAGAGGCGAAGGCCAAAGTCGCGTTCCCCGACCTTGGCACACCAACTGGCTTCCGAATAAGGTCGGCGATTACGGGGGCGCGACTACTCGAGGTGTCAGGTGCCTCAAGCGCCGAGAAGGCGGATATGTTGGCCGCCAAGCTGCGGGAGGTCCTCAATCCAGAGGACGTCCGGGTGTCCAGGCCGATGAAGACCGCTGAGCTGCGTGTTGACGGCTTGGACGACTCGACGACCGCAACTGAGGTTGCGGCGGCCATCGCCCGAGCCGGTGGATGTACGTCCGAGGACATTCGGACGGACGAGATCCGCGCCGACGCTTCCGGGCTCGGCATGATTTGGGTGCGGTGCCCGGTGGCGGCGGCAAAAAAAGTCGCTGACGGAGGACGACTGCTGGTGGGGTGGGTTGCAGCGAGGGTCAAGCTGCTGCAACTCAGGGCATTGCGGTGCTATCGTTGCCTGGACATTGGGCATGTCAGGGCACGATGCACCGCCGAAACAGACCGCAGCGACCAGTGCTATCGCTGCGGTCAGCCCGGCCACGAGGCGGCCCAGTGCTCTGCGGCGCCAAATTGCAGCCTCTGTACAGCTGCAGGGAGGCCCGCTGGGCACAGAGTGGGTGGAAAGGCCTGTGGCGCACCTGCGCAGCAGAAGAGGAGAGGGAGGACCAGGGTTGCCGAGGGCTCTTTACCCCCCCGTCAACCTGGCTGCTCTTTGACCGACTCCCGGCATAGGAATGCAGTGGAGGGAATGGATTGCGCATAATGGCGCTCTACCATTTCCTCCAGGGCAATATCAACCACTCTGCCAGAGCTCAGGATCTCTTGCTCCAGAGCATGGCAGAGTGGTCGATTCACGTGGCTGTGGTCGCCGAGCCGTATTTCGTCCCACCCAGGGATAACTGGGTTGGAGACCTCGACGGTTTGGTGGCCATTATTGGCGGGGCTCTTGTCAGCCCGTCCCGAGGTCGTGGCTGGGTGGCCGCCCTCGTGGACGGCGTTGGCATAGTTGGTGCGTATTTTTCGCCCAACAAGAGTCTCGCCGACTTCGAGAGTTTCCTTGTCGAGTTAGGCGCCGTCGTAGGTCGACTCCACCCTCACCCTGTGCTGTTATTAGGGGATCTCAACGCCAAGTCTTCAGCGTGGGGATCTCCGGTAAACGATGCTAGGGGTGAGGCGCTGGAAGAGTGGTCAGTAACCACCGGCCTGGTCATCTTAAACCGGGGCTCGGTTTACACGTGCGTGCGACAGCGGGGCGGGTCTGTAGTGGACGTCTCGTTCGCTAGCCCTGCTGTCGCGAGCCGTGTCCGTGACTGGCATGTCGCCGTGGAGGTGGAGACGTTATCGGATCACCGATATATCCGCTTTGACGTCTCCACCCAGACCGCTGGCGGCCGCGGTACGCCGGCCCCGCGAACGGACGGTCCGCGCTAGGCGCGCAAGCGCATCGACAGGGAACTTCTCGAGGAGGCCACCATTGTCCAGGCCTGGATCCGGGAGTCGACAACAACCGGACCCGTCGACGTCGAACAGGAGGCGCTGTGGTTCCGCGGGGCGATGACGCAAATCAGTGACGCGTCCATGCCCCGGGTCCACGCACAGTCAGCGAGGCGCCAGGTGTACTGGTGGTCCGCCGAGATCGCACAGTTGCGTGTCGCGTGCGTAGCGGCCAGACGCCAGTACACCCGATACCGGAGGAGACGTCGTCGGGTCCCCGACGAAGAAGCCGCGCTGTATGAGGTGTACCGCGCGGCGACGGAGACTCTGCGGCTGGCCATCGGCGAGGCGAAGAAGCGAGCCAGGGAGGAGATGTTGGAGACTCTAGACCGGGATCCTTGGGGGCGCCCTTATCGAGCGGTTCGAGGAAAACTTCGAGCTGCCGCGCCTCCACTCACGGAGAGTCTCCAACCCGAGCTGCTGGAGGAGGTGGTCGCAGCCCTCTTCCCGGCGAGAGCGGAGCATATTCCGCCGCCGATGGCTTTGCCCACGGCCGCAGAGTCCACGGCGGAGAACGCCATCAGCGTCCCAGAGGTGACACAGGCAGAGATGGGGGCGGCCGTGATGCGGCTCCGGGCCAAGAACGTGGCTCCGGGGCCCGACGGAATCCACGGCCACGTGCTAGCCCTCGCTCTGAAGGAGCTAGAGCCCTGGCTGAGAGGACTCTTTACAGCGTGCCTTGAGCAGGGTCAGTTTCCCACTCTGTGGAAATCTGGTCGTCTGGTCCTGCTCAGGAAGGCGGGGCGCCCTGCGGACTCGCCGTCCGCGTACCGGCCCATAGTGCTGCTAGACGAGGTGGGTAAGCTGTTCGAGCGAATAATCGCTGCCCGCCTCGTCAGCCACTTGTACAGAGAGGGGCCGGACCTGGACGAAAGCCAGTTTGGCTTTCGGCATGGGCGCTCCACCATCCACGCGATATCGCAGGTGAGAGTCCTGGCTGGGGAAGCGGTGTCCCGGGGTGGGGTGATGTTGGCGGTGTCCTTGGACATTTCCAACGCCTTCAACACCCTGCCCTGGAGTTGTGTTCGGGAGGCACTGCGGTATCATCGAGTGCCTCCCTACCTCCGCCGCATCGTCGGGGCTTATTTGGCGGAGAGATGTGTCACCTACATGGGACGTGATGGCGTCGAAAACCAGCACTGCATGTCGTGCGGTGTTCCGCAGGGCTCGGTCTTGGGCCCGCCCCTGTGGAACATCGGTTACGACTGGGTGCTGAGGGGCGAACTCCAACCGGGCGTAGACCTGACGTGTTACGCGGACGATACGCTGGTCACCGCCCGGGGGAGTTCATACAGGGAGGCAGCGTTGCTGGCGACGGCTGCGGTCTCACAGGTGGTGAGCCGCATACGGCGCCTTGGCCTGGAGGTGGCCCTCAACAAGTCGGAGGCCATGGTGTTTCATGGCCCCCGGCGGGCGCCACCGCCCGATGCCCACATCGTCGTCGGGGGGGCTCGAATCGCTGTCGAGTCAACCATGAAATACCTGGGATTGGTGCTCGACAGCCGGTGGGATTTCGGCCCCCACTTCCGGCGGCTGGCGCCCAAGTTGTTGGGCGCAGCTGGGGCGCTGTCAACGTTGCTTCCCAATCTGGGGGGCCCGAGCGCTGCCTGTAGGCGGCTCTACGTGGGGATCGTGCAATCGATGGCCCTGTATGGGGCCCCGATCTGGGCGGCTGACCTGACGGCCGGCAGCATCGCTGTTCTGCGAAAGCCGCAGAGAGCGATGGCCGTCAGAGTCATCAGGGGGTATCGCACGATCTCCTACGAGGCGGCTTGTGCACTGGCCGGATCCCCGCCCTGGGAGCTTGAGGCGAAGGTACTCGCGTCACTGTATCGGTGGCGCGAGGAAGCGCGGGCGCGGGGCGAAGGGCTGATGCAGCGACATATGGAGTTGCGTCAGTCTCAGCTTCGCGAGGTCCTGGTGGCGGAATGGCGGGACAGGCTTTCACGCCCTACCGCCGGCCTCGTTACCATCGAGGCGGTCCGGCCAGTGCTCGAGCGCTGGCTCGGGAGGAGGCACGGCTCCCTGTCGTTTCGGGTGACGCAGGTGCTCTCGGGGCATGGTTGCTTCGGGAAGTACCTGTGTCGCATAAACAGGGAGCCGGACGCCCGGTGTGACCACTGCGTCGACTGCCGGGAGGACACGGCGCGGCATACGCTGGCAGAGTGTGCCGCTTGGGAGGAGCCACGCCGTGCCCTCATCTCTGAAGTGGGCAGTGACCTGTCGCTGCCGGCCGTAGTCGAGTCTATGGTCGGCAGCGAGGAGTCCTGGGACGCGGTGGTATCCTTTTGCGAAACAGTCGTCTCGCAGAAGGAGGCTGCGGAGAGGGAGAGGGAGATTTCATCCGCTAACCCGATCCGCAGCAGACGCGCCGGGCGTCGGCGGAGGGCAGACAACGCCCTCTTCCGGCCCCCCTAAATGGGTCCTAGGGCGACGGACTCGGGGACGTCCGTCGCCCCCCACACATCTGGACCCGAGGTGGTGGCGCGTAGTGTTCCACGCGCTCCCCTCTTAGACGTTGCGGGGGGTGCAAACACCTCACTCCCCCCCAACCCGAGATCGAGGCCCGCAGCGGCGGGCCGGCACTAGCTGGGGGTTGCGGAAGTATCGTTGTTCCCGCGACCCCCAGCGTAGGTGTGAGATGGAACACCGGGGTGGTTTTTAGTCAGTACGAGTCTGACAGATCCCTCCGCCCTCCCCAGGGCGGAGGACATCCAATGAGGATTTTCCACCCCGAAAAAAAAAAAAAAAAATATGATTTGTACATGTACTTTATTATCATATTGATCTTGGTGTACAGTCAAGAATTAAAAATCAAAATGGTAACCCTAACCACAACGGAATTCTGGTCTTGTCCGTCAAAGTGGCCTGTAATTTATGAACGAGTCTATTAAGCCCGCCCGCAATTAAGTCCTGATGCTAGACAAGTAATGTTTGCCTTGGGACGAATACAAATTTGTAACGTGTTGCCATTTCATAAATAGTGTTACAGTAAGGGACGAATAAAGCGACAACTTTATGACTTAGATTTAATTTTGTAAGTGGAAGGAAGGCTGTAATGATGCCTGGTTTCGGTGTTTTAGCCTACAGTAACATAAGACCTTTAACTGTGTCTAAGGTTTAGACCTTGAAACATGTTATAAAACATTCGCTACTTTTTACCCAACTATGCGACGCAAAGGAGGGTAACGTGTTTATCAGTCTATATATGAATATACCTAGGTATGTATGTTTGTTCCTATGTGGCGTTCTAGAGATCAATTTTAATGATTCTTACGTTAATCTTCTTAATCTTGCGAGTGTCACTGGCTACATTAAAATAGAAAAAAATGGCGGATTTTGGGCAAAATATTGTGGGAGTCCCAATATTGTTTGCCTCCAAACCCATCGTGTGGGATATCAACATTAAGGGTTTTAAGAAGCGATAAAAAAATAATTATACCTACCACTTTTTTTTAAATTAATTCGAAAACAAGTTATAAACAAATAGTAAACCGGCCAAGTGTGTGTCGGGCCACGCTCAATAATAGGGTTCCGTAGTTGCACAATAATGCGGACTAAGAAGAGGGCTTTTTGTTGTTTCATGAACATTTAAACGGTTTCGACGGTTCACAACGTCTAAAAACGGGCTCACATAGGACGATAGTAACTGAAGAAGGAGCTATGAAATCCAACTTGACAAGTGAAATTAGAAAATATATTATCTATTTGAGTACCAGACCAGTACTGCCAAACTCCGCGCCGCCGGCCGCCTACTCCAATGCGTTATTCGAGCGTAGACATTATTAATTTAGAAAACATTTTGATTTGACAATCTCGGGACCCTGGGGTCCCGGTCCTGTGAAAGGCGTGCGAGGGGCCGAAGCCAACTCACAGAGGCCTTGTTAGGCATGTATCAGGAAATATAACACCAACCGACGATTATCCCTCTAAGCACTGCGCAAGTGCACCCAAGGGCAATCCCCGGTTGGTGCAGGACTATTGCAAAATATGGAGGAAAAACCGGCGAAGTGCGAGTCGGAGTCGCGCAGGAAGGGTTCCGTACCATTAACGCAAAAAACGCACAAAAAACACGTTTGTTGTAAGGGAGCCCTTAAATATTTATTTTATTCTGTTTTTAGCATTTTTTGTTGTAGCAGCAACAGAAAACATCATGTCTGAAAATTGCAGCTGTCTAGCTATCACGGTTCATGAGATGCAGCCTGGTGACAGACGGACAGACAGACAGACAGACGGATCCCGGAGTCTTAGTAATATGGTGCCGTTTTTACCCTTTGGGTACGGCACCCTAAAAATGCATTAGGCTATGGGTTTGATAGGTTTAGAAATCATTATTATTAAGGATGTTATGATTTTATTTTTTTATATTTTCACATGGTCCATCTGCCTAGCCTTTTCCCAACTGTATTGGGGTCGGCTTCCAGTCTTACCGGATTCAGCTAAGTACCAGTGTTTTACATGGAGCGACTGCCTATCTGACCTCCATAACCCTTTAACTGGGTAACACGGTACCCCTTGGCAAGACTGGTGTCAGATCTCAAGCTTCTGACTACCCGTAACGACTGTCAAAGATCTTCAAATGACAGCCGGGACCAACGGCTTAATGTGCTTTCCGAGGCACGGAGGAAACTAGGTATGTTGAAATGGTCACCCATCCACGGACCGACCTAGTCAAGCGTTGCTTAACCTTGATGATCGACCCGTGCAGCTGTTATTATTTAGCCACGAGCTCCTCATTTTCACATGGTCCATAAACTTATATTTATTTTACTACCTATTTTACACCGACGTTATATAAGTAATTTTTTTCAATGGAATTTGTACGATTTTTTTACTTTTCCAGTACATTTTATAAGTTGATCGACTATTACTCGTAAACTTGTAAAGCCTACTTAGCTGTGATAGTTTTCCTTTTAATTTCGTTATATATACTACTGCCGTGTTATTGTTTTCACTTATCCAAAAGCAACCAAACTAGCAGGGGGGGCGGACACACACTTAACTCTAACAAAAATTTGCAATTTAAAGCTTGATTTTACGCAAACGGATCCCTTAATCGAATAATCGTTTTCACAGACCCGTAATATTCCGCAGCATTATGAAATACTTGCATTTTCTAGAAATATTATTTGACGTTTCTAATAGCTGGAGATAAAAAACCCGCCTTTTGGTTTCTTGCCACAATTCAGTCGTATTGCGCCTTCACCGATCAATAGACAGACTCCCTAGCAAAGTTACAAACGTTTCATATAGAATCTCTTTCTACAATCGTTAACGCCTTCTATTTGTTTGGTCTAACCACGTGACTTAAATGTGTGTCATTCCCATACATTGATAAGTTTTCTACTTGCGTTATCGGTTGTAGATCCGTCATCTTGGCTACAGGTGCAGGCCAAAGAAAAAAATCCCATAAACATGTATAGCTAGAAGCTGATTTTGATGATTTTATTTTTAGTGAAATTTGTTGTTGTTACAATAAAATCTCATTTAAAATTATTATTACTAGTTTATTTTTAAAAGTAAATTTCATATTTTTTTTTTTTTACCAAACGGCAGAGGTATTTTGTACTAATTTATAAACCTTTTTAGTTGATTTTCATAAAAAACATATTTTGTGGTAATTTAAGTGCCTTATACCGCAAAATCCCTCTGTCGCAAATAATACAAGCCCACGCACTTCCGGACGCCGCCGCGCATGCGTTCCCTCTCGCTTTAATGACTATGCACTCGAGGCATAAGAGAGGGAGAGCGATAACGCAACCGTAACGCTCGCGCGCCGATCGACGTTCGTTGCGAGAGTAGTACACGCAGGGACTCGTTTCGAACCGGCACGCGCGCCCGAGCTCCAAAACCGCCGCGCGTTTTCTGAATCGGTTGTTGTATAGAAATAGTTCCGTATCAATGTAATAATCTACAATCTAAGTGCACCTTTACCGTGATTATACGAAAACTACTACTAAAGTGTTTTATTCCTCCATTCCACGTGAACCAATATGAACACAGTTACGAAATATGGCGCCCAACGTGGGGCCGAATGCCACAGTTCCTGTGAAGAAAAAAAACTATAGTGAAAATATTAAGTGTGTGTACAACTGTGCTGTGAACATAATTGTGATCGTGTAACAATGCCGAAGACACGGAGTAGGCAATCCCTCAGTGGTTCGCATGACGATGAACTCAACGATAGCGTCACACTTTCCCGCGATAACTTTAGCGCTCTGTTAGCAACGATTCAGCAATCGAATGCGGATATCTGTGAGCGTATGTTAGAGCGCCTGTCGACATTAACGTCCTCTCTGACCGCTCAGTCACCGGCGCCAGTGCCGAGTGCGGCAGAGAGCACCGGCAATTTCTCACGATGCTCGTCCAGATTCTCCGGAGCGGCAAAGGAAAACGTTGAAGCGTTCATCGATGCCATTGAAGCTTTCAAAGAGTGCACGAACATCTGCGATGCTGTCGCTATTCGTGGCATGTCTATGCTACTTATCAGCGAAGCAGCAACCTGGTGGCAGAGTATCCGCGCGGAGGTCACATCCTGGAAAGATGCAATACAATACCTACGTGACGCGTACGGCGACCGCCGTCCTGAATACAAAATATATCGGGAGTTATTCAGAGATGAGCAGAGTGAAGACGAACGGACAGATATCTTCGTAGCGAAGAGTCGAGCCCTCCTAACACGCCTACTAGCAAAAGACCTGTCTACCAAGGTGCAAATTGATATGATTTACGGCCTATTACACCGAAAAATCCGTAAAAGATTACGACGCGAAGAGGTCAGTAATTTTTCCGAGTTGCTATCGAAATCTAGAATTATCGAAGATTCCATAAACGAATCGCTAAAGCGAGAATCGCAAAACGCCGCATCCATTGCTTCGCGAACGAATCGTAACGCAACCGAAACGCCTAATCAGCCCGCAATGAACAACGCGCGAACATCAAACTCCACTGCAAGCGTGAGACCGGCGAACGGGGCAGCTATCACGCCACGCGGCGGCGGCGCTCCGCTTTACCGCGCGCGCCCGCAGGAATCGCACGCGCGTGCCTCCGCCGATACACCGCGTGATGAACACGCACCCGCTGCAGTAACATCGAGACAGCAACGACCGTTTTGTGCGTATTGTAAACACTACGGACACCATAAGGACCAGTGCCGTAAGTTGGCGGACAAAGGTGAGTCAGCAATTGATTCTCATAATTCGGTTTCGTGTTACAAGTGCGGATCTAAAAATGTTACTCGTGAAACTTGCAAAAAGTGTAACAACGAATCCAGTTTTTACAGTGTTGATACTAATGTTCAAATTTCGGGATCAAAGCACAATCAAATACTAAAGTCTAAAAATCGTGATCTTAGTGCGTGTTCCGAAAATTTGTGTAATCCCGTAGATTTGAACGATACTACTTCTCCGTCTTCTTGTTTTAAGAATATTGATACAAATGTTAGTTGTGTCATTCCTGAAAGTACTAACTGGTCTCGTGATAGTTCGAGGGAACCTGCGTACAATCAAGATGAAATGTCTTGTAATAATTATTGTTATTACGTACAAAGTTATTTTTCGGACAACGGTTTGTCGAACGATCAACAGACCAGCTGCGAGGTCGATTATAATAACGACCGTTTTTATAATTTTCCAGTTAATGATTATTTTGATTATGATGACGCCCTTAATGTAAAGGTGCGTAAGGGCGAGACTTGTATATTATCTGAAAATAATAATCTTTGTTATAATGACGTCGGTTTTGCAAAGGGACGTAAGGACCATTTTTGGAACGTTTCAGAAAATAAATGTTTTTGTCACGATAACGTTCCCGATGTAAAGTGGCGTAACGACGATTTTTGTACTTTGGCGGAAAATCGTAAATTTTATTGTAGTGACGACCGTAATGCATTAGAGCGTAACAACCATTTTTGTAAATTTTTGCAAAATGATTTATTTAGTTGTAATGATGTACCTAAGAAGGTGTTAAATGATAATATGGTGTGTAGTAGTGACACATGTGTAGAGAATGCGCGCGCCGGTAGGAGCTCCGACAAGGAAGTTTTGCGTCCGATTTTGATATCGAAATTTTAGGCGCGTCGGGGACCGCGTTAGTTGATACTGGTGCCAAACATTGCATTGCGGGCCATACACTGCACACCCTCCTCTGTCGAAAGGGACACCCTCTTGAACCGGCGCGAAGACGTATTAAGCTTGCCGATGGACACGTTCGCGACATAGACGTTCTCATAACTACTCTTGACGTGCACTTAAAGGAGAAGGTCATTAGGACTCCTTTTCTTATCCTCCCTGAGGCGCGTAACAATGAAACGTTGCTCGGCATGGATTTCTTGTTTGCAGCCGAAGTAGTCATGGACTTTTCTCGGAAAAGCTGGTACTTTTCTAATAACAGCCGCGTTCAGTTCTTGATGCGTTTTGAACCCTCCTTATCACTAGAGCTGTCATGTTCCTCTGCTGACGTACTCCGGGACGACGAAGGCACATCGCTGAACCCACCTGACCGGAACCTGCTGGCGCAGATCTTGGTAACCAATACGGACATTTTCCAGCTAGGGGGAGAGCCTACCCCGTTTGCTGAGCACCGTATTGATACAGGTGAGCAACCTCTTACCTATGTACCTCCGTACCGATTGACCCCGGCCAAAAAGGAACGAGTCGAATTACAGCAAGATCAGTCTAAGAAGGTTGCTGATCGATCCCGTCGACCAAGTACCACGTACGAGGTTGGAGATAAAGTTCTGGTCCGGTCACATGTACTGAGCCAAGGTAGCAAAGGTCTTACTGCTAAATTCGTGCCTAAACGGGATGGACCTTATGTTATAACGGTGAAGGTTAGTCCTACCACTTATCTTATCTCGCCCATAGGAAACCCTGAGGAATCTTTAGGAAAATATCATGCACAGGATTTGACGCCCTTTGTAGACAGTGGTACTGGAAACGACGTACCACCTAATCCTGTCATTCCCAAGCGACGACGCGGACGTCCGAAGCACAAGGGCAATGAGCCAGTCCAGGAACGAGGGCGTTCTCCTAGACTAGAGGGGGAGTCTGTCGCAAATAATACAAGCCCACGCACTTCCGGACGCCGCCGCGCATGCGTTCCCTCTCGCTTTAATGACTATGCACTCGAGGCATAAGAGAGGGAGAGCGATAACGCAACCGTAACGCTCGCGCGCCGATCGACGTTCGTTGCGAGAGTAGTACACGCAGGGACTCGTTTCGAACCGGCACGCGCGCCCGAGCTCCAAAACCGCCGCGCGTTTTCTGAATCGGTTGTTGTATAGAAATAGTTCCGTATCAATGTAATAATCTACAATCTAAGTGCACCTTTACCGTGATTATACGAAAACTACTACTAAAGTGTTTTATTCCTCCATTCCACGTGAACCAATATGAACACAGTTACGAAACCTCATTATTTAATACTTTATTCCAATCATAGCTGAAAGTTTTTAATAATCTCTTTAAATATTGGAAATAATTATTTTTTTAAATAGTATGACTTGACTATATGATAAAACTAACAAAAGTTCTTGCAATTTTAACGTGTCTAGGGTAGAATGTAAGAATAAGCTTACAAAGTGGCTTTTAGAACTTGATTATGAAGAAAAAAACTACTCTAGTCTAGTGTTTTTCATAAACACATACCGCCAGCCTTTTACGCACACATGCAGAACACCATCTTACTCTCTCTCTCACACATACACACAACACCACGCCTCACACACACCTTCCACTTCATACTCACACTTCACATACTAACAAACTTACACACGCGTTTTTTATTTAATTATTTTGTTTTTGATTTTATTTTATTAGTACCTTTTCTTGTTGTTTTCTTACAATATTCCTACAATGAGGATAGCAGTGGTGGCCCAGTGATAACGGCCGCGACTTACAAGTTGTAGGTCGTGATTTCGAACCCATTCAGGCTTTGTGTAAATTATTTCATCAGCACTGCTCTCAAAACGCCGAAGAAAAACATCGTGAGGAAACTGCGGCATGTCCTAGAACCAAAAATTCGAAGTCATGTAACATTCACCAACCCGCACTGGGCCCGCGTGGTGGATTACGGCCCATTCCCTCTTACAGAGAGGAGACCTGTGTTCCAGCAGTAGGAACATTAAAAAAGCTGATTATGATGATGATGAATAGAATAGAATATACTTTATTGTATACCATTAAATTATTCACATTTACAAGAAAAACTTATATGTACGGGTACAAAGGCGGTCTTCTCGCTGACAGCGATATCTACCAGACAACCTTTGGATGGACTGAAAAAACTTAGAATAAAAAAGGCTAGAATCGAACATAAATATATACAAGATTATATTATGATAAATGATTTTATTTCTGTAAGTTGGTTTGTACAAACACTTTTACATGTCGATTATATTTTTAAAACTAGATGAGGTCGGTATTACTATAACAAATACTCTACATAAACATATATACATAATATGACATGAAATTTATAGAAAGAGAGCGAAACAAAAATTAAAAACTGGCCAAGTGCGAGTCGGACTCGCGCACGAAAGGTTCCGTACCATCATCGCAAAAAAACGGCAAAAAAATCACGTTTGTTGTATGGGAGCCCCCCTTAATTTATTTTATTTTAATTTAATAATTATTATTTTTTGAAGTGAATATACAACTAAATATTCTGTGAATATTTCAAGCGTCTACCTGTTGCCGTTATTAATATCGAGCAAAAAAATTCAAAAAAATCACGTTTGTTGTATGGGAGCCCCCCTTAAATATTCATTTTATTCTGTTTTTAGTATTTGTTGTTATAGCGGCAATAGAAATACATCATCTGTGAAAATTTCAACTGTCTAGCTATCACGTTTCATGAGATGCAGCCTGGTGACAGACGGACAGACAGAGAGACAGACAGACGGATCGTGAAGTCTTAGTAATAGGGTCCCGTTTTTACCCTTTGGGTACGGAACCCTAAAAAGGGTTACCTAAATACTGATGACAGAGATTAGATCTAAATAGAAAAGCGTTAGAGAGAAAGGAAATGGTTTTTAACCAGGTTTTTAAAAGAAACCAGAGAGAGAGCTTGACTAACTGACAACGGCAACTCATTCCACAATTATACAGTCTGGACTGTAAACGATTTCTCGTAAAACTTAGTGGAATGAGCAGGCATCAATAGTTTCAAATTCTCCGATGATCTCAAGTGTCATTCAATAGTCCTATATGTCCTACATTTTAAAATTGTGTAAATCCTAATGTCGGCGAGGGGTCCAGGAGTAAGGACTCCTGGCACAGGGTATCCTAGCTTGGATGCCCGACTCCCACAACCCTTTGTACCTCCAATACCTGAAACACAATATAGAAACAAAATTGTACTTTGTGGGCGAGAAAAATAATTATATTATTATTATATTAAATAATTATTAAATATATTATTACTGACCCAACCGTGCACTCAATTTTTCACTATGATGTCGCCAGGTTAAAAAGATTCCAAAAGCAATTTTACCTGCCAACGCTTCTAAAAATAAAACAACTAGAAAGGTCTGAGTTATGACAATTACGTAAGAATATTGTCGAAGATACACGAGTGTGATTTAACCAATTTATTACGGTCATCGGCATCTATAAGAGGAATTAATGTTACCATATATAACGTAAGTAATTATAACACAAAGCAATTGCCTTATCACGGTGCTTATGGTATACGCCATCCCCGGCTGCCATCATCAATCCTTGCGATCATCATTATTTGTAGCGAGTGAAGAGAAAGAGCCACTCCATTTTGAATATTATCATTCCGCAAAATGTACATTCAATACAAACATCAGAATACTCGTAACACTAAATGCGGTTTCATTTGCGAATGGACTTTCCAATTAACCGCGAATTACTCTTAAATTTTTCATTCAGTGGTTTGCAAAAGGCTTCAACGACACACAGAAAATTATTTTCTGTAACATTTTCGTACAACTTTTCCTGTAACATTGTAATACTAATCTTATTATTCCACTACACAAGCCCAGTATAATCTCCACGTCAGCATCTACACAGCTGACATCCGACGTTCGCGTACGCCAACATGAATTCCGAAGCCGGTCCCAGAAGATTCGAACGAATAAATCAGTCACTTGATTTGTAGATTGCAGAGGTTTTGTCTCACAAACGCGCTGGAAAAATTACCAAGTCAAGTGGAAATGCGACTGACTTATTCGACGAGGGATCGGCAAAAATATGATAAGTTATATTTTGATTAGGACCCCAACACTTACCATTTATATTTGCTATTCCATTCATACAGAAATCTACGTTTCTATCGGAGTGTTAAATAGGAAATCCAGTCACAATCCGAGGGCTCATTTCTATATTTTTATACGGAACTCGGGAAATCGTTTCCGCTTGAATCTCTTTTAAATGTATGCAGGTCACGTCCTTTGTAAAGCAGGTTAGGGTGTGATAACTAAATCAAATTTATTCGCAGGAACATTCCAAGCGTTGCAGAGTTCCCCAACTTTTATAAGATGTTTCAAGTGGAATTTGACAAGTTTTAATCAGATACGAAAATGGAGTTTTATGTAAACACGGAACATTATGTGTTCTGGTTGGTAGCAGACCCGCAGTAGAGTCGAACTGCGAATGCCGATAACAACTTGTGCCAAACATACGGACGAAACGTTGTAGATAACAGTTTGGTACATTTGGTAGAACAGTAACAATATCGAGCCTTCAACTTTCTGTATAAAGGGAACGGTTATTAGTTTCATTTTACGTGTATAATTTGCAAGCGATTGGTTTTTATTAGGCGCGTCAATGTAAGTTTTTCTGTCGGAGAATGTGATGTGATGTTGAATAGACTGTAGTTTCTAAAACGTCTTCGTAAGGAATGGGTTACCTGCCTGAATAATTAGAACCTGATTGTTAACTTTCTTGGGTAGGAAATAATTAGAAATACATTATTTATAGGTTTGCACGTATAATGTTATGTTGCCTTGCTGTAATGCACAGTGCCACCATTAATGATACTTTTAACTGTAATTACTTTTAAATAAAAAGGCGCTTGTAACATACAAAAGTGCTAAGAGTTTCGCGCCTACTTGTACAAAAATGTGTAATAAGCTCGTTAGGTATTCCGCTGTGCTATCTCGAATTAATTCCGGGCACGATGCAATTTCGAGGATCCTCATGATAGAGTGGTGCAATAGTTCGTGCAACAAGAATTGCTCTAAGTATTTTAATATCAGAAAGGTATGAAGGGAACAATTTTAATGTACTAGCCACGTTGGAGGTTTACTTAAAGGAAAAGATAATCTCTTTCTGCTGCAGTTACACTTTTAATGATACATGATTTTATAATTTCCAAGGCATTTTTTTGCTAACCTTGTCTGTCGCACTCTTGGGACTCACTTCCTTCCACACCCTTCACGAGCCCACGCTTTCTTCTTTTATTTGGGCCTGTGTTCATGGTGTTGATATAGACACTCGTTCGTGGAGGTGAGACCTATGCGATAGTAGCAATGGGCATGTTACGCCTTAGCCAAATAAATGTGTGCGTATCCGTAGACAAATGTGTGCTACGCTATAGCCAGATAAACGAATACGCCTTAACCAAATGCGTACTACACCGTAGTCAATCATACCATGATATAGCTCTTCCTTAACTTTTCAGAATAGGTATCACAATATAGTATGAGTAGGTACTTAAGTCTTTGTAAAGCAATAAAACGGTACACAGTTTATGACCTGATAAAACCAGAAGCTTAGCAGCAACAAAGTAATATGGGTCAAAATAAAACAAACCTATTTATTTAATCGTATGAAAGGTTTCCTCGTTGCGTTTGTTTTTGCCTTCTATAGCGCGACCCTTTTTGTCATCTGGCAAAATATTTATCGATATATTTAATCCTTTCAGGAACTGAAGCTGAATAATTTAATTTAATCCAGAATATTCTGATAACAACAAGCCGTTTGTGCCAGTTCTTCAATAACGAGGGTTTTGTTCAGCTGAGGATATAATGTAAGTAAACTGACAATTCCAGCTGGGCGTCGCTGGTAACTGTTTGGATCTGAACTTTTACATAAATGTAAACAATTTACCTATTTATTTGTAACATGAGTTCATATAAACAGAACAGTAAAATAATTGTGCCCGCAAATGTAGAACCGAGTCCGTTTTAGTAATTTCACAGCACAATACGTCGACGGTTGCGTTCGTTCAACTTAATAGCCACTTAAATTCAGTGAGCACAGCGGCAAAATTATGAACTGGCCGCGAATTACTACAGTGCAGACGTAAAACAGTGTTGCGTACGACAAACTCGTGTTATTACTGGCGGTAAGTACACGCACCGGCAAAATTATCGGAACTGGGGGTGACCATAAGCTCTTAGAGCGGTATCAATTTGAGATCGAGTAAATGTGTCGCAATTTTTTTTTGCCGTTTCGCGTTGGTTTTCTTTTTTTTTATATAATAAAACCAATAATTCTTAATTGATAAAACAATTGAACTTCACCTTTCAAGTGATTGTTTTAACTTTATTCGAACTTACACCCTTTTGAGAGAATTTAGTTTTCCACTTTAAGGTTTTGTTATAAAATTTCGAAATAATTATACTATTATACTCGTACTGAGTTATTTGTTTTATTTTTAACGTTTAGATCCTTTTCGAAGTTAAGGACGTCATTATGCCCAAGTTAATCCAAACTGAGATGGCCAGGGCACTTTAGATGAGGAGAAATGATCAAACCTACAAAGTGATGTGCATAATTCATCGTTTACCTGTTTCAACCATTTATTGCAGTTTTTAATGATTCAGAGACACTAATGCTTTTGTGAGAAGATCAGGACAAGGCAGAAAACCCGTACTTCTAACAGGAATAATCGTATCATTCCGTTTCGCTTTCACCCGCGAAGTTCGAGGCGCAACAGTAAGTGAGCTTACGGTACAAAAGAGGTTGAATGAAGCTGTTTTTGGTTTGTTCATGCTCGCCGAAGGTCCAAAACTTAAGGTAATTAGAAACGGAGTAACTTTTGCTAGAAAACATCGACTTTGGTTCACGGACTAATGGAGTAAAATATTGTTTAGTCATGAGTGTGGCGTTCATTTAAGTCGAATTGACAGACATCAAAAAATGTATTATCATGAACAAGAACAAAATAATCTGTCATTTTTAGGGTTCCGTACCCAAAGGGTAAAAACGGGACCCTATTACTGAGACGCCGCGATCCGTCTGTCTGTATGTCCGTCTGTCACCAGGCTGTATCTCATGAACCGTGATAGATAGACAGTTGAAATTTTCAGAGATGATGTATTTCTGTTGCCGCTATAACAACAAATACTAAAAACAGAATAAAATAAATATTTAAGTAGGGCTTCCATACAACAAATTTGCGAGCTCGTTGCGATTTTACAAAAAGTTTGCGAGCTCGTACGGACTTGATGGAGGAGATCTTATTGCAGATCGCTATAAAAGTGTTATTTAAGGATAAAATGTGGTATGGATTAAAACGAAGTGGCCCCTTTATTAGGGGTCACTTCGTTTTGATCCAGGAAAATGCTCGGCCGCATACCACTTTTTCAACTCCAATCTATCTGAATAATATCAATGTATCACTTCTTTTTCTTTGTTTTTATTGTTTAGTTTTAACATGATTATAATAGGCTATTGCACAATTTACCAAGGCTGCTGCACAGTCGGCCATAGCGGGTGGGAGCGAGAACTAGTAAGTGAGAAACATCGTAAGTGTAAACAGTTTAAATTCTCGCGGAAAGTCTCGACGAGCTTTCCGCTGAGCCGTCTCGCCGTGAATGTGTAGGGGATATTAGAGGTGCAGAAGGCCAGACTCCGTGCTGCTACTGGGAAATTTCAGATGGATAAACCCAATAACACCTTGCCTGACTTGGGAATCGAATCCAGGACCTCATGGTCAGCAGTAGTGTTTGCGACCACTAGACCAACGAGGCCTACCATGACTACGATGATAAGACTATACAGGTTGAGTTTTGTAAGTGGGCGTGGATGTCTAAGACCGAAACTATGAGGAATAGCGAAAAATACTCAAAGGAGTCGCGGACCCAATTTTAATGAAATCTAAAACTGCATCATTAGATTTTACAATAATCAATATTTCTACCCAGGAATCGACCCGTTCATATTGAAAAACAAGTGCGAGTCGGACTCGCGCATGAAGGGTCCCGTACCAATATGGCAAAAAACGGCAAAAAAACACGTTTGTTGTATGGGAGCCACACTTAAATATATATTTTATTTTGTTTTTAGTATTTGTTGTTATAGCAGCAACAAAAATACATCATCGGTGAAAATTTCAACTGTCTATCTATCACGGTTCATGAGATACAGCCTGGTGACAGACAGACAGACAGACGGAAATTGGAGTCTTAGTAATAGGGTCCCGTTTTTACTCTTTGGGTACGGAACCCTAAAAACCACGCTGTAATATTACACCATCCAGAAGTGTGTGTGTGTTTGAAAATTAATGACATAGGTACGGCAAATTTAAGGAAAGACCTTATTTTTAACTGACTTCAAAGAAATGGAGATTATTAACAGAATACATCATCATGATTAACATACTAAACAATCTTTTTTTTATAATCTATAGGCTCGCGTTTGACCACAATCTCGCCTGAATCTGAACTGCAAAAGCTACCTAGATTTTAGTTTTTTTACGTTACAACAAGCTAGGTGCAACTTAAAATAATAATATTGTCCAACAATTTACAAATCAACTTGAAACCAAACAAAGTATATCTTGTACTCTCTGAGATCTCTTTTAGTTATTTCATAAGAAACCTTATTCAACTTCAGCACAATATCTACTATAACTGGTTTTCAAATAGAAAACTTAAATCATCTCGAAATATGTAAATATTACCCATCCCGGCAAGACAAACAAACATCTATTGACTTAAACACCTACTTAAAGTAATAAATAGTGTCTATTATGCCGGATCCCAATAACAGATTTCGCCAAGCATAAATCGCAGACAACCCGACCGTTATTCAGCTCCCGGTATATTGCCTGTGGAATAAAGCTACGAATTTTAAAACAATGTAAAATGATCTCTGACACGTTGATATAAGGTGCAGGTCGTATACAACGGAAAGCCGGTAGTTTTTAAAATGCAGTTTCATAAATCGCATGCCGTGAGCATCAGGACGCACACAAAACAAGTCTCGCAAATTGCCTCCTGACATTTCGACGTAAAAAGTTGTGAAAATGACTTATTGCTCGCGTTTATAAGGTCGTGGTATGAAATGCCGTGGCTGCGCAATTGTCGCGATCAAACAGTGCAGTTGGCAGGCTGCCTGCTCCAAGCATTTGAAATTCGAATGAACGCTGATCCGCAGATTTTTGGTTGCCAGTACTTGACCTCGTTGTTCTATGATTCAGGGCATGGAAATAATTGAGCATCTAACATAGTTTGCGGTTTTGGTGCCACTGTGCTACTGCAGTAATAAAATGTAAAAATCATTGTGTAGAATGTCTTGGTACAAAAGATTGTGGACATTTTCTAAAGAAACTTAAGAGAGTCTTAAACCTGGTTTAACTTTACTACGGTGCTATAAACTAAGCAGTCATTGTACTTACTGCGGCTCCCAAGAGGCCAGAGATCACCTAATAAGTAGTATCCCATGTTTATTACGGGGTCATCTGTAGCATTGTATCTTTGTTCGAGAAAATAGTCTCAGCCTTGTTTTAAAAATGTGAAGGTAAATGCACTATAAATAGTGCCATTTGGGTGATGTTAAAGATCTTTTACTCCATCTTCTCATAGGTACCCGAACTAACATTGTCTATGATTATAATACTTTGTGTATGTATCTATTAAAAACTACAGTGCCGAGAAGAGAATGTGAAAAAAATAAGAAAAGAAGCTCGAAATATGGTGAAAAAGGCAATAAAGAGCCTTCAGAAAAATTTAATGCAACGGACTCACTGCTCCGTCAAAGACTAACAGACAAACAGCAAGCACATTTTTCCAACGACAAAAAATAGAACAGCAATTTTTCCTGCGTTCGATACCCAATCAAAATGTTAGTCTAGAACTACCATTTTTCTCCTTCCCAGTTTTATAGTGTCCATAAAGATTTTTCAACTGTATTGTATCACGCGACAGTTATCCACAAACTTCGAAAATGGACTTCGAAAATGATCGCTCTGAAATATTTTTAAACATATTTTTTTTAAGATTCGCGCTGAGATTCAACGAGAGTAGAGATTACCATTTTATTTATGACCTCCTGGGAAGGTATTATGGACAAATAAATTCGCGTTTATGGAGTAGGATCAACCAATAAATATAAAATAGGAGAACGATTAAGTCGAGGTGGTCTAGTCAGATTGATCTATTCATAGTTTCTTCAATTTGTCTTCTATTTAACACAGTATATGTGTGGCCGCTTTTAATTTGTATTTTATCCACCCGTATGCTATCCTACTGATGGGCAACGGCCAGCTTCAAGGGAGAACGCAAAAACGGTAAAATATAAAACTTTGTATTTATAGTAGCACAAAAGAATAGCAACAAATAACAAAAACGGGTCAAGTGCGAATCATACTCGCACACCAAGGGTTCGCAATGCCGCATATTTTGCCACTCGCAAAACCCATAGGGTACTTACCACTGACCTTTTTTTCTGTTAACGGCGGCACGTGATCATTGTGCCACCATCTTTCCTGGGGTCAGTCGATGATCGATTCTGGATTTGCCGCTGACCTACTCGTATAAAAATCATGAAATTTTACAAGAAACAAGGTCTCCCAATGTAACGAAAGCCTTCGTATGCGAGTTTTTTTGTATTTTTTTTTAATTTTCAATAGTCTCGTGTTTGACCACTATCTCGCCTGATAAAAAAATAAGTACTGATAAGTGATACGGTAATTCATTTAGAACTTATGCTATTTTTTCAGTTCCGCTATTTTTAGTAAGGTACATAGTTTATTTTACACTTTTCACATGCGCGAAGCCGCTGGCAGAAGCTAGTATATCTACATAGTAGTCACCAATGATCGACACTTTATGGGATCTAGTGGGCATCTTTATAAAATTAAAAGTCATTTAGTCATCTTTAAACCAAAAGTATCGATTGAGTATAGTAAGATATATATATTCTTGAGATAAGAATAGGGTGTATTATTTTTTAAGAAAATCCAAACAAAGAAAACAGTGTATGAATCTCCAATAATCGACAATGAATCGCCAGTAATCAACACCTAGTTATCAACAGTTACCGACACCAATAAGGATTCATTTATTCACTAAAATATCTATCGGTTGTGATGACAACTCGTCACACTAGCTATTTCGTCACTATCTCTAAAAAGTCTCTTTCACTTCCACTATATTAAATTTTCCATAGATTTTCAAAATTTATTAATTATACACATACATACACACTTAAGAACAAAATAAAGGTCACTATTATAAAAGAATTGTCAAAAAGATAAAATTGCAAAAATCAACAATATTTCCTAAAAAGTTATTCTTATTACTAGTTTTCAATCTTTATTCGTAATCACTCTTTTAGTTCGTAATCAAATTAACAACATCAACACGGTCTTGGGATATTTCATACTCAATTAAATAACTCGAAAAGTACTGGCCGCATTGGAATCTTTTATACACCGATTTGTTTGTAATTTATCTCAGACTAATTCCAAATTCAAATTTTTGAAAATTCTTTTGTTTCGGTGGCATAAAAATGTCTTGATGTGTAGGAGAGGGAATTTTCATTTGTGCGAAATTTATAAAACAATACGAATTACGTTTAGTTACAGTTTTTTTTCATTTTTAAACGAAAGATAAAGTTAAAGTTGAGGTATTGTAGCCATGCAACGCCAACATTTGACGGGGGCGGAGATTTTACGAGCTGTGGGAATGCTGGAAGCTGGGTCTGTTCAGCGTAATGTTGCTGAGGCCATAGGGACCCACCAAAATGTAATTTCAAGATTGTGGACACGCTATCATGCCACAGGTGAAGTAGCGGGGAGGCACCGGGGGCCAAGTCGCATCACTACCCCCAGACAAGACCGATTTTTGCAAATTACTGCGCGAGCTCAACCAAATGCAACGGCGACTCAATTGGTCCAAAGGCTGCGAGTGGAACACCAAGTGCTTGTGAGTGACCAAACTGTAAGAAGGCGACTGCATGAAAGCAATCTACGCTCTCGTAGACCACTCCGCGTCCCACCTTTACGGAGAGGCAATCGTGGACGACGATTAGAATGGGTTCGGAACCACGTGGACTGGGGCCGTGAGCAATGGTCCAATGTGCTGTTCACGGATGAATCCAGGTTCGGCTTCCATCCAGATTCACGAAGGACGCGTGTTTGGCGAGTTCCTGGACGATGGAGCCGTCTTCAGAACCCTCAGGAAGTTCACCCATACCAAGGAGGAACAATTATGGTTTGGGCAGGAATTCGTCTTGGAGGACGGACGGATCTCGTTTGGGTGCGGGGCAATATGACGGCAGAACGATACGTCCAACAGGTGCTAGGGCCCGTAATCTTGCCCCACAGAACACAAATGGGGCAAGATTTCTGTTCGCGACGAAGCGTCATCAACCATACTAAATGGTTCATAGAAATTGAAGTTTGTATGTGTAGACATGTCTGCTTACCACGGCGCGCCACCTGATACTAAAATGAATTTTAGAGGCACGTTTATATTTATACTAAAATTTTACCTACATTTTTTGAGATAGTAGTATAATGTTTTTAGTGTTTGTCAGTATGTTATAGGGTTCAATAGTTCACCCTTAACAGAGTAAAATCATTAGAAAGCATACTGATAAGAGTTATCATAGTAAAAAACATAAATTTCTGTCATACGATACGTCTGTGCTCGGCGACGGATTAGTTCCGAATGAACCGTGAGAGGGAACCACACGTTATTTATAGTTTTGGTGGTTTTTGAAAATATTATAGTAATTAAAATCATGTTTTTAAGGGCTTATCCTATGTACTGGACATGAAATCAGTACATAATGATGAAACTATGTGAAGACCACATAGTTTCTGCTATGTAAATAGGAATATTGACTTGATATCTCAAACACCAAATATATGGTTTTAGGTCATTTTAGGGTATATGGGGGACCTAGACCGGGACAGGAAGCCTATATACACCTCATAGTTAGCGTAGTCTTTTATATAAAGCCCATTTACTTGAGATATCAAGTCAGTATATAATAGAAAAACTGCTGTTTATCTGGTTTTGGGCAATCGCTTACGGTTTTAGGTGCCCTAAGTACCTAGAAACATATAGGTGTACTGGTAAAAGTACTACCATTGGAAAGCTTGCTAAAAGGGCTTCCAGGCGGTTTCTAGACGGGAAGAATCGCTTGGATAGTCAACGAGATAAGCAGTCGTGAAAAATGTAAACAACGTAAAACGTTGAAATTTGTAGACCCTTCAGGTGGAATAACTCCATGAAGGGAATAGATGTACTCATGGTGTAAGTACTTTCGGATGGCTTGCTGGACTAGCTACCAAGCCATCACTTTGGAGCGAAAATCGCTCAAGTAGTTTAAGTACAATTCCAGAAAATAGGTTTCTGGAAATGTAATTTTTAGTCAGTTTTTGGCACTCCCCGGGACTATACACCCCTGGGAATTCCGAAAATAAGGAATTTTTGGGGACCTCCCGATGGCCCGTTAAACGCACCATCGTGTTGTCCCAATCTTATTAGTGTTTTTATATCTAATTTCTCTGATAGCTGGGCGCAAAGAAAGTGACCAGCTATCAAATTTGTACATATCAAGGCACCTTATGTGCATATGACCTAGATAGACTTACATAAACACTAGAAATGTAAAGTGTGGTCTATTGGCTACCAGAATCCCCATAATAGGCGGTGATTGTCTGGTTAGCCTAAGTAGGAAGTCCTAAAGTCGGTGAAATGACTTAGGAATTTATAGACTCATTACATAAGGGATGATATCCCATAGAAGATTCCCGAAAATAAGCTTTTTCTAGACGTCAACAGACAGCCTGCTATTGGCACCAGCAGGTCAACCCAACCTATAGATATCCTTAGGCTAGGTTGAAAACTATTAAGGTTTTAACTGGGAAATAAAGGGAATTGTCCTTTTATTTCATGGAAATAGTCTAGGGAAGCTATCAATACCTGGAAATTAGGTATATTGATTAGATACATAGATAGGGGGCGTTACTGTGTTACAGTACGAAGGAATCCAGCTATTGATAGCACCATGGAAGGGGTGCGGTAACCCTATTTACCAAATATGTATAAGGGTTTTTTACATAAATAAAAATTATTTTCGGCGAGAATTTGCGGGGCTCTCAATAATGGCACGATGCGAGGGTATAAAGAACCCCCGGGCCCAAAATAGAATTTGTAGTCATCCAAAGCTAGTCGCTTGTACTTGTCTTAGTAAATAAGAAGTAATTCTTATATAGAATCACGTCTCAGAAATTGTTGAGAGCCCTAGAATCGTGCCGTGTACTGAATAACTTAGTGTTTCATTTAATTCATCGACTTCAACCCTTATGAAGACATCCCTTTTCGATCCTGTCGAGCTGAACCTCGGAACCTGGACACCAGGAGTGCTGATCCAGAAGTAGGCAACCCGGAATCTGGAAATAACTCAAGTACAGCCAACACATCGTTGAATCGTTAGAGTCGATTTGCAACCCTACGTCACTGCTGCAGCTAGGCATCCAAGAACCTTTGTTTTCGTTGATGTGGATGGGGCGTTCAGCGGCAATGGCCAGAAGGTTTACGCCCTTCTTTTCTCGGGGCCAATGAACACGCTACGTCCTGCAAATTTAATGGTCCGTTCGAGCCGAATTTTGGAGCCTGGAGAGCCCCAGGACGTCGGGAACAGTAGATCCAGAAAAAACAACTGGGTGCCCGCATATTAAGTCGGCTACGTGCAACACAACGTTGACCCGTTCGAGCCGAAATTCGAAGTCTGGAGCGCCCCAGGACGTCAGGAAGAAACAGTGGTGGAATTAATTTTTCGAATTTTGGAGAAATTAATTTCACAAATAAACCAAAAATCGACGTGCACTGCAGGGAACAAGTCCTACGTGCCCTATTTGCCGCTGGATCCAAGAGGTAAAATTCTGGAGACAGTTATTGAAAATACCCTATTTTTTCAATAATTGTAAGAAAATAGAAGAAATTTTCTGTGAGCCGCAAAATGCTGCATGAAGACAGATGCGCATCCTTGAAGCCCCAAGAATAGTTCCTGAAGACTTATCGCTGAAAACTACCCTATGTTATCAGTGATTTGTTCTAGAACTGAACGCTTGTTTATTCAACCAAGAATACTCGTTCAGAAGATTGGATTACGTCTTTGACGCGGAAGAATAGTTCCTGAAGACTTATCGCTGAAAACTACCCTTATGTTTTTAGCGATTTGTTTAAAAAACGAGCGCCCGTCAGAAAAATACAAGACGTGCGTTTAGAAGGCTGATGTGCATCCTTGATGATTGAAGAATAATTCCTGAAGCCTTATGACTGAAAACAACCCCTATGTTTTCAGGAAAATTTTGAAGACTGAATTTTCGTCAGTGAATGGAAGAAACGTACTCTGAAGACTTAGATACGTTTCGGATGTACTGACTAAGCGGTTCCTGAAGCACTATCACTGAAAATAACTTTGACGTTTCGGTGATTTATTTGAAGATTGAATTTTCTTCAATCAAGCAAGATACGTGCTCTGAAGATTGATGCACGGCTCTGATGCTTTGGACAAGCAGTTCATGAAGCATCACCACCGAAAAGTAACCTTGACTTTTCGGTGATTTAGAATTTGATTGAATTATAGTCAATCAAATAGAACATACACGTTTATGGGAAAAATAAACTTGTATAGCAAATGCCTGAAGTTTCCTGAAGACTTATCACTGACCGTAAGTTTTTAGTGATTTTTTATTTGAAGATTGAATTATAGTCAATCGAAGTGGAGGTTAACTTCTGGAGATCGTCGGTTTGAACGCTGAAGCCCGGAACTGGGACTTATCTTTGAAAACTAACTTCGAGTTTTCAAAAGAAAATATTTCAACAACAATGCCGATAACCAGATCCAAAGGCAAGACGCCGGAGGCATGGACCGTGGAGTTGGATCAGCCAGCTGGCATCAGACATGAGCTGCCGCCGTGTTCACCTTCCACAACCGAAGGGACCGAGCCGTCGGACGAGCAGCGCCATCTAGCGCCTCAAACTGAAAGCACTCCGACGCATCAACCAATAGAAACTGATCAAGCGGTTTCTACCAGAGTAACCAGATTAGAAGGAGCTTCAGACACAACATTGAAACCTTCTCAGAAAGAGAAGATTTCCGAAGAAGACAGACGTACAGCGATGCCGATGACTACCCGGGGTGACGCCCGTATCGAACATAGCCGTCCGCCGTCAACTAGAGTGACTCGGTCACGAAAAAACATAGACAAAGCTCGCGAAGACTTACTCAAAATTAAGTTGGAGCTTGCACAATTGGCACTTCAGAGAGCGGAGGAAGAGGGTTCCGAAGCTGAATACTTGGATGACAGAAACTCGAATGACGAGTACGTGCGTTCATGGCTAGAAGAGGCACCAGAACCTCAGCCTGAGAAGGAGGATAACGTCGTTGAAGGGGGAACCAGAAATTCTATGCATAGACCCCTGACTGCGGCCGCCACCAAATCGCAAATAGAAGGTCAGCATCCTAAGGAGAAAGAAGTGCGAAAGCCTCCAGTTGCAGCGTCAGCTGAGTGTACAGGAGGTCAGAGGGATAGCCTCCGTCCATTCTTGACGGAGTTGACGTCCGCTATAGCGTCGCTAGCCGACAGGAAAATAGAACAGCGGGACCAAACGAACCCCTCTGCGTCGAAATTCGTCATGACATTGCCGAATTTCAATGGTTCTCATACTGAATGGCTATCATTTCGGGCCATATATGAGACAACTCGAGCGTATTTTACGGACATCGAGAATACAGCGAGGCTGAGGAGAAGCTTACATGGACGTGCAATGGAAACCGTCAGCTCAGAACTCATCGGACATGCCAGGCCCGATGACATCATGAAGGAACTCGAGCTGCAGTTCGGCCGTCCAGACTCCATAGCGCAAGCTGAAACAGATAGATTACGCGGACTGCCGCGCTGCAGTGAGTCACCAAGAGACATCTGCGCGTTTGCAAGTCGCGTAAGAGGTGCTGTAGTCACGCTCCGCGCGTTAAAAAAGGGTCATTACCTTATGAACGCGGAGCTTATGCGATTGTTAACAGAGAAGTTACCCAATTCGCTACGAGCACAATGGTACCGATCATATTCGGAGAAGTACCAATCGGTGCCAGATATTTCATTGTTCAGTAATTTTATATCTGAACAGGCACACTTCTGTAGTCCATTCGCCCCACCCGAAGGCATCGCTTCGGCCGAGGCGAACACCAACAGACGCGTCACACAAAGGACGCATATAGCTACGGACCAACCGGTAGGAAAATGCCGTGTTTGCGACGTGGGACATCACTACGCCACTGGATGTGCACAATTCAGGGGCGTAGCTGTCGAGAAAAGATGGGAGCTAGCGAAAAAACACAATCTATGTTATCGCTGCCTTCAACATCGACGAGGCAACCACACTTGTAAGAGAAAACAGTGTGGCCAAGACGGGTGCAGAGATACGCACCATCGGCTTCTTCATAGGAAGAAGCAACAGCAGAGGGAAGCCAACAAGAAGCCCGATGTTCCTGAATCCCGCAAGGATCCTCTGGAAACGGTGGCCAGTTTCGGGTCACCATCGAGCCAGGCGTACCTCAAGATAGTGCCGGTCCGGGTAATCGGACCGGCGGGAGAGGTAGCAACATACGCTCTCCTAGACGATGGGTCCACCGTTTCGCTGATGGATGAAGACATCGCGAGGCAAGTCGGGGCAGAGGGCCCTGTGGACCCGCTCAAGATCGGTGCGATAGGCAACACCATGCTCACCACCCCATGCTCAAGAAGAGTCAAGGTGACGCTGGTTAGCCCGCAAGAGAGAAGGGTACAATTTAAAGCACGTACTATACCTAAACTCAGCTTGGCAAAACAAACAGTGAGCGATAGGGTTGTCGCACGCTGCAAGCATTTAACCGACTTGAGAAAAGAGTTGATGTACAACAATGGCGTGCCAAAAATACTCGTCGGCCAAGACAACTGGCATTTGTTATTGGCCAGCGAGATTCGCAGAGGTCCAAGACACCAACCAATTGCGTCACTTACAGCGATGGGTTGGACACTACATGGCGCGCACAGTAGTTTACTACGACAACAAGTACATCATGTCAATAGAATAACAACTGATGACAATTTGGATCATCAGTTGCGCGAACATTTCGCCATAGAATCGTTGTGCATAAACCCACAGCGACCCGCCTCTGACCCAGCAAGAAGGGCAGAGGACATTTTGAATCGATCAACTGTCCAATTAGAGAATGGACACATCGAAACCGCCATGCTTTGGCGTAATGAGCATGCTGAGATGCCAGATAGCTTTGAGACAGCTCTGAAGAGGCTCGTCTCAACAGAAAAGAAGCTGGACAAGAACCAGGAACTTCTAAGAAGATACTCAGACCAGATGGACTCGCTAATAGCGAAAGGGTACGCTGAAAGGGCACCCGCAATTAGCACGCCGGGCAAAACTTGGTACCTCCCACACTTCGATGTCTTCAACCCAATGAAGCCAGACAAACTTCGCATCGTACATGACGCTGCCGCCAAATCGAGAGGAATGTCACTGAATGACTTCCTGTTAACTGGGCCCGACCTATTACAGTCGCTGCCAGGCGTAATGATGCGGTTTCGCCGCCACTGCGTCGCAATAACCGGTGACATAGCGGAGATGTTCATGCAAGTGAAGGTGCGGAGCCAAGACCGAGACGCGCTTCGCTACCTGTGGAGGGGAAACCGCAGAGAAGGAGCGCCAGAAGAATATAGAATGACGTCCATCATTTTCGGCGCAGCCAGTTCGCCTTGCACAGCAATTTTTGCAAAGAACTGGAACGCAAACAAATATATAGAGAAGCACCCTGAAGCTGTGGATGCTATACTACGTAGTCATTATATGGATGACTACCTAGATAGTTATAGAACTATCGAGAAGGCGGCAGAAGTCGCTAGTATGGTGCGAAAAATACACCTACAGGCGAGGTTTGAACTCAAGAAATGGGTTTCAAATAGCTCGCAGCTCCTAGAAAAAATGGACCCATCGCACATACAAACTGAGATGGTATCCATTGGAGATATAGATACGTCGGAAAAGATACTCGGCCTCATATGGAGGCCAGGCGAAGACACGCTGGGTTTCAACCTCACACTCGCGCGTCTGCCTGAGGGTATCTTGGACCGAGAGGCGCCCACCAAGCGAGAGGCGCTCAGAATAGTAGCGTCGCTATACGACCCACTCGGACTCGCCTCGCCAGTAACCATCAAGGCGAAGCAAATATTGCAAGAAGCATGGAGGCGAGGCGTCGACTGGGATCAGAGGCTAGATGTTGACCTAGCATTACAATGGAAAATTTGGGTACAACATTTACGCCAACTAAAAAACGTTAGCGTACCAAGATGCTATCCTGGATATAGCGACGCTATAGAAATGCAGGTGCATGTGTTCACTGATGCAAGCGAGATGGCATATGCTACCGCTATATACTGGCGGGCCACGACCGTGGAAGGCAAGCACTTAATAAGCCTTGTTATGGCGAAAGCGCGGGTGGCCCCACTGAAACTGCTTTCGATACCGAGACTCGAACTTCAGGCCGCGGTATTGGGAACCCGCGTAGCCGCAGCAGTGATGAGTGAACACGACTGCAAGCCCACGTCAGTAACGTATTGGTCAGATAGCAAGACCGTACTGACCTGGATTAGAAGAGGAGCGAGAGTATACAAACCTTTCGTTGCTCACCGAATAGCTGCTATTGAAGACAATAGCAAAGTCGAAGATTGGCGATGGATACCCACCAAGATGAACATCGCTGATGCAGCAACCCGTGACGTGCCACTGCGGTTCAACTCGGACCACGAGTGGTACTGCGGGCCGAGTTTTTTGTCTCTTGGGCCCGAATTATGGCCCACAGAGAAACCTCCGACTACAAACGACACGGGAGAAGAAAAAACTTTCGTTGTCACAGAAGGGGACAAGAAGAGCTTCATAGAAGCCGTTCCAGAGCCAAGCAGATTCTCCAGATGGGAGCGACTGCTTCGTGCGACCGCCACAGTTCTGCGTTTTATATCTCTTTGCAAAAATAGAACAGAGATAACGTCCTATAAACGGACGAGAAAAAACGCTGAAAAGGACCCAGACTGGCGCAAGAAGCCCGCTGTACCTGCACAGAAGCAGAAGCAGGCATGCAGAGCACCAACCCAGGTCAACAGACAAATCATAGAAGCAGAATTTCTCCAAGAAGCTGAGAAAATACTTGTCCAGGTCGCACAACAACAATCGTTCGCTTCAGAGTTAGCGAATGTTGAAGAAATAAATAAAAATAGCTCGCTGCGACTTTTACAAATTCAGGTCGTCGACGGCGTGCTGCGACTAAGAAGTCGCATAGCAGCTACGCAAGAGGTAGCTGAAGAAGTGATGCGCCCGCCTATATTACATGGCGACCATCACATAACGCAGTTGTACATAGACTGGACACATCGCAGTCTACAACATAGTGGCACCGAACTCACAATTAATGAGGTACGGCAGCACTACTGGGTCGTGAAGATGCGACCAACAGCGAAGAAGGTGATAGCAAGATGCCTGCATTGCCGTATACGCAAGGCACAGCCACCAGTACCTGCGACCGGCGACCATCCGAAAACGCGCCTCGCTCACCATAAGAGGCCGTTTACATATACCGGGCTCGACTATTTCGGCCCGCTATCCGTCACCGTCGGTCGGCAGCATCAGAAGAGATACGTAGCACTATTTACGTGTCTCACATCAAGGGCGGTGCACCTTGAAATCGCCGCCAGCCTTAGCGCAGACTCCGCCATATTGGCGCTGCGCCGATTCGCCGCACGCAGAGGATGCCCAGCTGAGATACACTCAGACAATGGCACCAACATGCACGGCGCCGACAGAGAGCTGCGAGACGCCTTCAAAACAGAGGCAAGTCGTAGAGGCATCGTATGGCGCTTCATAACGCCATCAGCGCCATTCATGGGAGGCGCCTGGGAGCGCCTAGTTCGTTGTGTAAAAAACACACTATACAATGTACTTACAGAAAAACACCCCACCGAAGAGGTGTTGTCCACACTGATTTGTGAGGCAGAGTACATTGTAAATAGCCGACCATTGACACACGTGTCGGTAGATGGTGATGATGATGAATCCATCACACCGAATCACCTTTTACTCGGTGGGTCAGCCAGACTACCTACACCTGGCACGTTCACCGAGCAAGATATAGACAGCAGGAAAATATGGCGACGATCACAGATCCTCGCTGATATGTTCTGGAGTCGCTGGGTCAGAGAGTACCTGCCGGAGCTCCAAAACCGGCGGGAGCCACATAGTAGTGGGCCCAGATTTAAAGTGGGTGACCCTGTCCTGATAGCCGACGGCCAGCTGCCCCGCAATACGTGGCCGCGAGGCCGCATTGTGGCCGTGTATCCAGGAATCGACGGAGAAATCCGGACCGCTGAGGTACGCACGCTTGGCGGTACCTTGAAGCGTCCGGTGAAGAAACTCGTCCCACTGCCCCAGTAACCAGAGATGCCGGAGCGGCGACCGTCCTCTCGGTGGGCCTGGCCGGCAGCCGAGAAATGCCGTCCGTCGCTCACCGAAGGAATGCAGCGCCGCGCCGACAACACTTCGAGTCGACACAGCACTGCACGGCGGGAGATATGTTCGCGACGAAGCGTCATCAACCATACTAAATGGTTCATAGAAATTGAAGTTTGTATGTGTAGACATGTCTGCTTACCACGGCGCGCCACCTGATACTAAAATGAATTTTAGAGGCACGTTTATATTTATACTAAAATTTTACCTACATTTTTTGAGATAGTAGTATAATGTTTTTAGTGTTTGTCAGTATGTTATAGGGTTCAATAGTTCACCCTTAACAGAGTAAAATCATTAGAAAGCATACTGATAAGAGTTATCATAGTAAAAAACATAAATTTCTGTCATACGATACGTCTGTGCTCGGCGACGGATTAGTTCCGAATGAACCGTGAGAGGGAACCACACGTTATTTATAGTTTTGGTGGTTTTTGAAAATATTATAGTAATTAAAATCATGTTTTTAAGGGCTTATCCTATGTACTGGACATGAAATCAGTACATAATGATGAAACTATGTGAAGACCACATAGTTTCTGCTATGTAAATAGGAATATTGACTTGATATCTCAAACACCAAATATATGGTTTTAGGTCATTTTAGGGTATATGGGGGACCTAGACCGGGACAGGAAGCCTATATACACCTCATAGTTAGCGTAGTCTTTTATATAAAGCCCATTTACTTGAGATATCAAGTCAGTATATAATAGAAAAACTGCTGTTTATCTGGTTTTGGGCAATCGCTTACGGTTTTAGGTGCCCTAAGTACCTAGAAACATATAGGTGTACTGGTAAAAGTACTACCATTGGAAAGCTTGCTAAAAGGGCTTCCAGGCGGTTTCTAGATGGGAAGAATCGCTTGGATAGTCAACGAGATAAGCAGTCGTGAAAAATGTAAACAACGTAAAACGTTGAAATTTGTAGACCCTTCAGGTGGAATAACTCCATGAAGGGAATAGATGTACTCATGGTGTAAGTACTTTCGGATGGCTTGCTGGACTAGCTACCAAGCCATCACTTTGGAGCGAAAATCGCTCAAGTAGTTTAAGTACAATTCCAGAAAATAGGTTTCTGGAAATGTAATTTTTAGTCAGTTTTTGGCACTCCCCGGGACTATACACCCCTGGGAATTCCGAAAATAAGGAATTTTTGGGGACCTCCCGATGGCCCGTTAAACGCACCATCGTGTTGTCCCAATCTTATTAGTGTTTTTATATCTAATTTCTCTGATAGCTGGGCGCAAAGAAAGTGACCAGCTATCAAATTTGTACATATCAAGGCACCTTATGTGCATATGACCTAGATAGACTTACATAAACACTAGAAATGTAAAGTGTGGTCTATTGGCTACCAGAATCCCCATAATAGGCGGTGATTGTCTGGTTAGCCTAAGTAGGAAGTCCTAAAGTCGGTGAAATGACTTAGGAATTTATAGACTCATTACATAAGGGATGATATCCCATAGAAGATTCCCGAAAATAAGCTTTTTCTAGACGTCAACAGACAGCCTGCTATTGGCACCAGCAGGTCAACCCAACCTATAGATATCCTTAGGCTAGGTTGAAAACTATTAAGGTTTTAACTGGGAAATAAAGGGAATTGTCCTTTTATTTCATGGAAATAGTCTAGGGAAGCTATCAATACCTGGAAATTAGGTATATTGATTAGATACATAGATAGGGGGCGTTACTGTGTTACAGTACGAAGGAATCCAGCTATTGATAGCACCATGGAAGGGGTGCGGTAACCCTATTTACCAAATATGTATAAGGGTTTTTTACATAAATAAAAATTATTTTCGGCGAGAATTTGCGGGGCTCTCAATAATGGCACGATGCGAGGGTATAAAGAACCCCCGGGCCCAAAATAGAATTTGTAGTCATCCAAAGCTAGTCGCTTGTACTTGTCTTAGTAAATAAGAAGTAATTCTTATATAGAATCACGTCTCAGAAATTGTTGAGAGCCCTAGAATCGTGCCGTGTACTGAATAACTTAGTGTTTCATTTAATTCATCGACTTCAACCCTTATGAAGACATCCCTTTTCGATCCTGTCGAGCTGAACCTCGGAACCTGGACACCAGGAGTGCTGATCCAGAAGTAGGCAACCCGGAATCTGGAAATAACTCAAGTACAGCCAACACATCGTTGAATCGTTAGAGTCGATTTGCAACCCTACGTCACTGCTGCAGCTAGGCATCCAAGAACCTTTGTTTTCGTTGATGTGGATGGGGCGTTCAGCGGCAATGGCCAGAAGGTTTACGCCCTTCTTTTCTCGGGGCCAATGAACACGCTACGTCCTGCACAATTTCCAGCTCATGCATGAAAATGCCCGGGCACACACGGCGAGAACGGTAGCAGCTTGGTTACATACACACAATGTTAGGGCCTTAGACTGGCCTGCTCAATCGCCAGATCTAAATCCCATTGAGCATGCGTGGGATATGCTGCAAAGAAGAGCTCTGAAGGAAGTTCCTGAAAATCTGGCTACAGAAGATCAACTTTTTGCGCACCTCAGAAGGACATGGGACAATATTCCACAGCAAGACATTGACAACCTTGTTCTGAGCATGCCGAATCGTAGCCGATGTGTTATGAACATCATGGGCGCTTTCTCAGATAACTATACTAACTTCAAGTTTATAAACACAAATTAAATGATTTTTCTATTTTTTTCAGTTTTTACTCATAAATTAAAAGTAAATTCATATACGGTTTCCGTCTATGCTTCATTTTTTTTGGGGATAAATATAATGACCACCTAAAATTACTTTGTGACCATAACCTCTATTACCTAAAATTGTACTATGAAACCCAAATTTAGTAAATTGATCACCAAATTTAGTAAATTGATCACCAAATTTTAATAGCAAATTATTGCGCTATTTAATGTTGTAAAATAGGTTAGGTTGGGTTAGAACTGTGACCAACCGCGCGCGAGCCGAGCGAGCAAAGCGAGCGGTGCCGCGGCAGCGGCCGGCGAGCGCTACTTCCAAGTTGCTCCCAGAAATTTTATAATCTTTTTGGTCATTGGTTTAATTTTGGTGATCATTTACTACTTTTGGTGATCATTTACTACTTTTGGGTTAACAATGATTTATTTGGAGTCATTTTGCCTAAACAGGATAGCGAGATGTTAAAACTTTGGTTATAATTTTACAATAAGATGCGGGTTTAATTTTGGTGATCATTTACTATTTTTGTCTGTTATATGTTACTATATCTGGTGGTAAGTTAAACATAAGCCATTTTTTTTCCATAAAATCCTGAAATTTTAATCGAAGTACCTTAACCATTATTAAAAAATGGTAGAATATTAAATAACGTATCTTGTAAATATATACATGTCATATAAATAATTAACACATTGATAGTAATTCGCTTTTTTAAAAATATCCCTAGACCGTGTTGATGTGTGTACATTGGAAACAATGTTTAAAAATTAGGAATTATTATACCTTTATAATAATCAGTCGAGTTTTCGTAACTAGGTAACTAAAAAGTTATTCTTATTTTACTAGCTTTCAATCATTATTCGTAATCACTCTTTTTTTTTGTGATGGGTTTTCTCTTGACTCTAGTCTAGGTCAGAGGTGACAGAGACATAGTCGAGGATGATGCTTACCCAGAAGAAGCCTGTTCACTCTAACTTTGAAGAGATTCGGGTTAAAACACAGACGCAGGTAGTGAGTTCCATTCATTCGCTGTGCGCATTATGAAGGAAGTTTGGAAGCATCATCATCATCATTAGCCTATTAATGTTCTCACTGCTGGGACACAGGCCTCCTCTCTATGAGAGGGAATGGGCCGTAATCCACCACGCGGGCCCAGTGCTGGTTGGTGGATGTCACATGTCTTCGAATTTTTGGTTCTAGGACATGCCGGTTTCGTTACGATGTTTTTCTTCACCGTTTTGAGAGCAGTGGTGATGAAATAATTTACACAAAGTAAAGCGCCTGCCTGGGCTCGAACCCACAACCTATAACCTATAAACTGTGAAGCTTGGCATCCGCCAGTTCAACGTCGCCAATGAGCCTCTTGGCTCTGCGTTCCACCGAGTCAAGCGCGGCAAGCTGATACTTAGCTATAATTCGTAATCAAATTAAATTAGAAACAATGTTTAGAAATTAGGAATTATTATAATTATATAACAATCAGTAGATTTTTCGTAACTAGGTAACTACCTTGTAGTAATATAATTTATAAAGTTTATACCTTAACTTATAGTAAATTCAAATAAAAATATAACAGAAACATAACTTTTTCAATAACTAAGTAGCTTTTTCATATAAACAAAATCTTTATGTAGTAAATAATAGTTTTTACTGTGATCCTTTTATAAAGATTACCTATGTATTTAAGATCTATTTTAAAAGCCACCATTTCTGGTATTCTATAAAACCCTCTCTTGTTTAAACATATGTTCCTATATTACTTCAATTATTTCCTTGAGTTCGTAGTCGTTTTTCCTCAAGTTTTCTATCTTGTCTGGAAAATACTCTGCTTCGTACTTAAGTATTACGAAAATTCATATCGAAAACTCTGCTTTTATTTGGTTTAGTTGCTTTTGAAAATGCAAGCAAATTCTCTAAGTCCGAGTCTAAGAATCAAGGTCTAGTTGATTCTTTGTTTTTGTTATTTTTGCTCTTTTTGGTTCTTTTTCTTCGTCATCTTCTAAATTATAACTAATATCGCTTTCAGCGTATAAAATCTCCACATCTGACTCTTCTGAAGTCGAATCTTCTTGAACGATTTTCTTAATCTTACTTTTATTTTCTTTTCATTGGTTAACTGTTCTTTGAATTTCTTTTCATCTTTTCTCTGCCTTGCTCTTTATTCTTTTTCTTGCTGTTTTTTTTATTATTCTCAGTTTTTTTATTCCCGCGATATTCTTTTCAAGCTTTACTTGGTACTGTTGATTTTTTTCTCGTTTAATTCTCTTTTTATTAGTATCAAAATCCGGCCAAAATAAACTCCTTTTGAAAGGATATGGAACTATCAATCCAGTCCCAAAACATTTTCCAAAGACTTCTTTTGTGATGTCGTGTACTGCAGTTCAATGGTACTAATGGTAGGTTGTTGAATTAGGCTATTTCCTATTAATTTAGGAAAACCGGATGAAGGTTACGTTAGTGGAAGTTCTTGGTCGATTAATGTATTAACAGTAGCTTTATTATTTTGTTGTTTCATTTGGGGATCTCCTGTTACTTCAGGTGAACCGATCGTAACAGCATAATCCCTGGCCTATCTGTGTGTTGCTGTTATCGTACGCCTTATGATAAAAACTTAGACACTTTTATGGTAAGGCTTGAAAAACTATTAGAACATTTCTTTAACAAGAACTGTGTTATTTGCGGTGATTTTAATATTGACTTATCAACTGACAATAAAAAAAGAAATGACTTATTAAATCTATTGACATGTTACAATTTCAGACCTCTAATTAGTTCGACTACATTTATTCGAAATGACTCACGATCTTGTGTAGACAATGTCTTCACCAACTTGTCAGATGATTGCTTGATAAGTTGCGATGTTGACCATAATGGCTTGGCAGATGGACATGCGGGATTACTTTGCAGTACAGTACACAGAACTAACGAACTATATAGGAATATTATATAATATTATATATAATAGATTTTTAATGCAAATACAAGAAGAAATTTTAGAAATTTGCTATTAAATCACGACTGGAGTGACTTCGGAATAAACTCATTTTTAAAACAATTCGAAGAAATGTTCACACGCTGTTTTAGGAAAAGGAAACTGCAGGTTCACTTAACGCGTAATACGCAGTTGCGCTGGGTCACTAAGGGTGTAAAGGTTTCTAGTAAGATGAAACGATTTCTACTTGCTGGCAAAGGCAATAGACAAAATGATACTGTGATGGACTATAGGCAAAAATACATCGCTCTGTACAGGAAAGTGATAAATATGGCCAAAAAGCTAACAGTACAATCTCAATTAGCAAAATCAACGAATATCTCAAAAGATGTTTGGAAAGTCATAAATAAACATAGAAACAAGAATGTCAAAAACAAAACAAAACTAATTTTAAAATCAGATAATAAGATTGTATCAGAACCACCGGATATTGTGAATATCTTTGCCCAGCAGTTCGAATTTAATTCATCAACTACTACATGCACAGAGGCAGCCATGGATATTCTACGTAAAAGTGCAAAAAGAGTAACCAATGACCTTGTCTTAGACCCTGTTACCCCCTTGGAGATATTTAAAATAGTGAAAAAAATGGACGACAAAAAATCTTGTGGCTATGATGACATAAATATATCAGTAATAAAGGACAATATAGACGTACTAGCGGAGCCTTTAAGCATTTTTTATAACAAGTGTTTTGATGAAGGTATTTTTCCAGATCAACTGAAGATAGCCAAAATAATACCTGTACACAAAAAAGGTTCTAAAACCGACCCAAAGATGTACAGACCAATATCATTATTACCTATTCACTCAAAAATTCTTGAAAAGCTAATTAAAACTAGATTACTCAGACATTTCAACCTACATGGAGTGTTAAGTAAAAGTCAATTTGGTTATCAGAAAAACGTTGGGACACAAGACGCTATATCGACTCTAATTAAGGATGTAGTTAGCAGATTGGACGACAAACAGAAAGTAGCTGGGCTTTTCCTAGATTTAAGTTCAGCATTTGACACGGTGGATCATAAACTACTGCTAGAAAAACTCGAACACTACGGTGTCAGGGGTAAAGTATTGGCACTTCTCACGTCATATTTAAAAAACAGGAAGATGTTCGTGGAGATCAAAGCTGTCGTGTCAAATTGCTCAACAATAAATTGTCCAAGTGAAGAAACGTACAGGTCCCAACTGTCTCCTGTGCACACTGGCGTACCACAAGGCTCCATACTGGGTCCGATATTTTTTATCGTGTTTATTAATGACCTTATACAATACATGAGGGAAAAAGCTGCGGGATCTATCCAGCTTGTGGTGTTTGCCGATGATACCAATGCCGTTGTTTCGGCTGGCAATATACACGCACTTAACTCTATAGTTAATCTAACCTTAGCTATCTTCCACGGTAGGTTTGCTGTTAACGGTCTTAAAGTTAATGCCAGTAAAACCAATGTTATGCTTTTTCGTTCCACTTCCAATAATAAAGATACCATTAACTGCGTCATAAATGGAGAAACAGTGAAAGTGGTCCAGGTGGTTAAATTTCTGGGAGTACATATCGACAGCCAGTTAAAGTGGAAACAAGAGCTAACATACCTGGAGAAAGCAATTAGCTCTGCATGTTACGTACTTAGAAGTCTAAGAAACGAAGTAACCATAAAACATTTAAAAATGGTCTATTACGCATTAGTAGAGTCAAAACTGAGATACAGCATACTTTTCTGGGGAGGAAGTTATGATTACAACACTCAAAAAGCTTTTGTGATTCAGAAAAGAGCCATCAGAACCATAGTAAGAATTCAACAGCAAGAATCATGCAAGCCTCATTTTAATGACTTAAATATATTGACAGTCCCAAGCTTGTACATTTTGGTCCTACTTAGTCACTTATCAAAATATATCTTTGAATATGAGACTGAAGATGAAAGGCAAAAAAGGGAGAGTACAAGAAGAAAAGATCTCCAGACGAAGCAAGTACCTCACCTGAACGTTGTAAAGCATAGCGCCTACCACAAATCAATAAAAATGTTTAATAAACTGCCGACAGATATAAAAAGTCTATTGTATACAAGTAAGTTTCAGAATAAGCTTAAACAGTTCTTGTTAAACAAGTGTCTATATTCTATTGATGAATTTTAAATCATTGACTTGAAATGGAAATTTGATTGTATTTTATTAATTGACTTATGACATTCATTATTTTTTTTTGTATTATTCTTATTATTATTCAGATTTTAATTTAATTTCGATAATTGTTATGATTTAAATATGGATTGCATGCATGATGTTTCTTATTTATATTTAGTTATAGAAATTCAGACTTGATGTAAGAATCGTTAATGAATAAATGAATTGAATTGAATTGACGTTATAGTTTAGTTGTCGAGGAAGATATTCTACTATTACTCTAGGTAAATCAGAGTTTCATCACCAGTGTTGACTTTTTTTACTACAGACTCTTTTTTAAACTGTGAGTCTGTGAGTGTGGATTACGGCCCATTCCCTCTCACAGAGAGGAGGCCTGTGTCCCAGCAGTGGGAACATTAATAGGCTGATGTGATGATGTCTGTGTGATGAGTCACGCCAATGACTTCTTCGTGCTAAGTGCTGATGAATTAGTTTCTATCAAATCTTTGCAATTGGCATCTTATAATGCATTTTCATTCTGTACGCTGTTGAAGCGCATTTCTTCAGTTTCTGTAGGCATAACTGGGATACCTCTCCTCTTCCACTGTTTCCAATGTTGCAGGGACTTCCAACGAATTTAAATGACACAACGCGTCTTCGGGTTTTGGCCCAAATATATCTCGAATTTTCCAGTGTGTTTCAGTTTTTAAAGTATAATTTATAGAATTGCTGTAACTTTTAAGCTGGGAACACGTTTACTATTTCACTTTCTAAATACTTAAAAAAAATATTTCTGCATCGGATTGGATTTAGTCGTGGTTTCTTTATCAGTTTGTCTAATTTTAGGTATATCAATGTAATCAGGACCAAATGGAAAAAGGTCTACCGCTCGGAAATCATTTTGGACGCAATATTTAGTTAAATTTGGTAACTTTTTGCAACACTAGGACAAAGTTCTCTTTCCGAAGAATTTTGCCAAGGTTCTCCATTGTCCATTGTGTCACTGGTTTTATTTTTTATTTTTCCAATGAGATTTGAGTGATCTGTATACTGACAAGTCCATCGGTTGCAGAATATGCAGTTTGGGTACAAAGCTACGACTTCTCTTATAAATGAATCGTCAGGTGTGATTTGTGGCCATCCACAAAGAATAAAACCTGTTTTTCAATATTATTTTGCTCTAACCAAGGGTTGAAGACATTAGTCATATATTCATAGAACGTGCTGCACACCCCCCACTCTGCGACTTACCTATTGCCCAATCATCGGGAACGCTCGCAGCGATAGGTGAAGGAATTCGTTAAATATGATCAATGGAAAGCCAATGTCTCCGGCTGCATTTCCGTTGATTGGGACAGTAAGGTTGTGCTTTTCATCGGCGCTACTACTGTGTGGGTGTTTTTCTCTTTTTTTGGCGAGTAAATGACCAGGTTTCGGCGACAAATAGAACGCGCTCTCGTCTGCATTGAATATTCTGTGTGGGTCGTTTAGAATAGTTTATAAGTTATTTTCGTCCAAATAACTTTCGATATCAGTAAACCAAGTCCTGATATTATTTTCAGACACATTATCTCGAGCTCTTGACAAGTTGTCTGGCACTCCTTGTGTCAAGTTTGGATGTCTCTTCATGAACGACTAAAACCACTTCTTGCTGTGCCTATTGTTTGTAAATGGATTTGGTCTGTTTTGATCAATAATTATTTTTTTGCACACTGGCTAGCGAATCTTTTGTTAGTGGCATATGTTTTTCAGATAACGCTAATATCCAGTTTCTAAAATTTCTTATTCCCCTATTTAAACTGTGCAAAATTGTCCAATTGTCGTTTTCCCCTAAATTTTATGATGGACCAATAATCTAATCCTAGGTACTCCGAAACGTTTCGCAGCAACTACAATGTTTTCGCCATTTCTTTAAAGTCTCAACGGCTTTTTCATATTGGTCGAGAGTATATTTTTCTCGGAGCCATCTGTAAGAACCAATCATCGAGTCATCGACACGTATTATTACCCAAATAATCAACCCTTGTCGATTACTGGTACCTCGACTTTGATTAATCAATTTCAAATATCTACCAAATACGCAAAGCAATAAAAAACTTTTTTACAAAAAAACACTACAGACTTCCAAATAAATAACTACAAAGTGAAAAATAACTTTCTTTTTCGAAGTCGGTGTCTTTGGTAGGTCTTTGGTTTGATCTATATTTTGCGTTATGGACACCGACTTCCAAATTGAAAGTTATTTTTCACTTTGTAGTTTTTTATTTGGAAGTCGGTAGTATTTTTTTGTAAAAAAGCTTTTTTTTATTTTTCACTTTTAGTTGTACCTAACTAATAGGCAAGTTGTTTAGTAAGGCACCAGAATAGATTACCCGAATATCATGAAACTTGAACATAACCGGTGAAATGAGAGTGTATCAAGGTGAACTGTACACATCTGCGTACCTCTTTGGAGCGTACAGGCGTGATGTTATGTTATGAAATGGTATAAACATTAAACAGACATGCGATTGCAGCAATCCCAATAGCTTTGCCGTTATTTATTGATGAGTTCTGTTGTATATCTCCGAAGTTCCCACATTCCCACATTCGCTTGTCAAATGAAATATTATTCAAAAAATTATTATCGACGTCTCGATTATTCAAAGTCAATGTTAGAAACCAGTCATCGACACCAACAGTTTACTATTATCAAGATAACCTTAAACTTTTGTTATAACAAAAAAATCAATCCTATTATTCTTGTAATAGCCCGTGAAAAACATAACATTCGAGTAAGTAACATTACATTAGGATAATTAAGAAAAATATCCTTGTCCTTGTTAGAAATTCAGTTATTTTAACCAGATCTCCAGCCGCACTCAGTTCTCACGCCGCCATTTTTAAATAAAATGTCGGATTTCACTCAAATATCAATGGGTCCTAGTCAAAAGCTCAGGTCAAAAGTGTGCTGTCTATGGCACAGTGTTGCCATGTTAAGAAATCGGTTTAAAAATTTGTCTTGGTTGACACATTGGTTCTTGTCGGTCATTGGTGGCACTATTAGTATTAAGATTTCAACACGTTAGCAAATACTAATGCCCTATTATTCGCATTACGTGAATTAATTTGTGACTTCAGTAACTAGTCTTTTATTTCCTTGATTTGCCTTCAAGCGTATCCATCAATAGCTTCAAGCATAACCAACAGATTCTTATATACTCGCCCACAAAAAGGAAAACCAAACACCGTCCCATACCCATTAATCAATTCAGCGGAAAGACGATCAGTGCTAAACATAGGCCTCCCCCAAGTGTCGCCACACTGACCTGGTCCCGTGTGTCTCGCATCCAGCGTCCCCTACCCGTTTTCCACTAAACAAACACCACGCCCATGACCATCCTTAAACCATACCATTTTACGGCAATAAAGAAAGCGTTATCGCCTTTTCAAATAAAATCGCCAACATATATTTTACAAAGAACATTCGGAGCTGTAGAGCTAAATTAATAGTGATAAAAATCAGATAGTCGGGAAGCATGTCACGTAAGGGTTGAGTAGGGTATTGCCGGGACTCTGCAGTGTCCCCATGTCTGGAGACACCTCTTTCACATTATTTCAGAAACCTTGGTACAAGTTGATTACGCTTATGTATTTAGAATATTTCTAAATTGGTTTGCAAATCAAGAACTATGCAGTAAAACGATAGTACCGTGGTTGACTATTTTTTATCTTCTCCATAAATCATGGCTACCGAATATAATAAATAGGGGTAAAGTAGGTCCATCAAATACTTGGGAGGCAAGTCTATGCCATTAACCGGTCCAGTCTCTGGGCTGCTGTTAATTGTAAGTTACCCAAGATGCTATTCCTCAAAGTCGTTCAGCATATATTAAACTAACCCAAACCAACCCCAAGCACCACATACATCTGTCTGCTTTGATCCAATCAAGGCATTCTGAAAGCGTTTGCCAAAATTCATTCACTTTTTGGATCAGATAAAGCCGAGACACTGACAAATGATCAGCCGAAAGGAACGGTCGTCGCTCGCTTCCGTGCTTACGGGATCCAACCTTCCCCATAAATCTACTTCGAAAAACTCAAATTAATCTTACTACGGGATGTTTAGCTATCACTCTAAAATTCCGGGCCCCCTAAAGTCACCGTCGAGCCTTTGAAGGGAGATTTATTGAATGAAATTGAAAAGTGTCTCGATTATCTGTTAAGGATTACCTACTTAGTTTGAATTCGTAAATAACCGCTGTTGATTATTCAGAAATCAATAACATTACTTTAGACAAGCTATTCATAAAACCACATGCTGGCTTGATGAAATGTTTTGAACAGTGACCGAGTTTCAAAAGCCACGCAATAGTTCTCGAAATTAAAGCACGAAAACAAAGACAGTCGGCACAATACTTCAGCTTATTTATTGTATTCTAAAACAATTCGTCTCAAAATTTATAAACACTTGCAAGTAATATAATGTAGACTTCACAATAACTTAAGTGTGAACATAACACAGTGATAATGTCAAAGTTACGAACTTATGACATGGGCCAAAGTTACAACACCTTACCGACTTTGCCGGTTGGTTCGCGTAAACTTCCATAAAGTTGTAAAAGTAAATTATGTATAATTATTAACTTCATTCCGCTTAGGTGTGCAAAATGTTGTATTAAGTTACTGCCAAGCAACACTGAAGTTTTAATGTCATACTTTGTTTAAAGCTACGATTATCGTCCGGAGTGCCTAGTATGTTATGATGAATAAGTGATGCTGTATTGTTGTCAACTACGTTCTCACAAAGTTTGTAACTTTACGTCCTTCTGGCTAATTCACGAAATGCTTTACCCCATTCTGTAAAATAATTTATGAAATTATGACCTACTAACAGAACAAAACTTTGTAGGGATAGATCAAAACTTTAACCCTCTTACCTTATGGCTCCGTGCAAATAATTAATAGTGCACCAAGGCTCTGTGGTCGCTGGGTGGACCTAAAACTTGTAGGTGTGATAAAAAATTACCTACAGATTACCTGTGTATGTAAAGGTTCAAGATCGTAGCCGACTTTAGACAGCAGCAGCAGGCAACGTGTCGCTGCGACACTACTGGTTACTATGTACTTCTATGAAATACCTTCCGCAGCTGACACGTCGCCCGACTACACGTCGCACGATCGCAGACGGCATGTCGCTCGACCGCAGATCAGTAGTGACGAGTAGTGAGTGAGTGCAGTCAGACATCTTGTGTCACGGAACACTCAGAACCAATAGGAATTCGGCGCTACCATATGCTGCTGCTGTATGCAGTCGGCTACGAACTCGTACCTTAAGGCACTTAAGGAGTATATATATTCCCCAATGTTAACACAGTACTGGCCGTGCGCCCGCTCGGAGCCAAAATATCAATATTGAACCTCCTTTTGAACAGTTTTATTTGTAAAATATCCCATCAATTTTTCTGTGTAAAATTATGTTTAAACATCCAAGTCGTTTTGGAGGAGTTGCCAAAAGTAGCGAAAAAATATCGTGACCTTAATTATTTTTGTAAAGTAAAACTGTTAGTTACACGAAAAAACCATGTTTCACAAATAATGTACATGAATCAATAATATATTTTTTTTTTTTCAAACCTTTTAGCCTAGCCGTTACTATAGAATATATGTGTATAGAATATATGCTTTAGAAAGTAACAGAGTTACGGCACTAAAGCGGTGGCAGGCCGAAGGCTTAGATAGCTGCCACTTTTCGTTAGTTAGGTGTAGGTGCCATGTAAGACCATAGGATGCGAACCTTTGCCATCAACCGTGTACATGTGCAGACTCCACGCTGTCTTTGAGATTTTCCACTTGCTCGACCCGGGCATCGAACCCAGGACCTCATGCTCAGCAGTCATCATCATCATCAGCCTTATAATGTTCCCACTGCTGGGACACAGGCATTCTCTCTGTGAGAAAGGTAATGGACCTTAATCCACCACGTGGGACCAGTGCGGGTTGGTGAATGTCACATGTCTTCGAATTTTTGTTTCTAGGACATGCCGGTTTCCTCACAATGTTTTCCTACACCGTTTTAAGAGCATTGGTGATGAAATAATTTACATAAAGTAAAACGCCTGCCTGGTTTCGAACTCACGAGTTACGACACGTAAGTCGGGGCCGTTACCACTGGGCCACCACTACTCAGCAGTAACGCTTTATTTACAAGTAAAATTAAAAAACCCCGATACATTTTTATTTCATGCTACGTAATTTATCTAGTACTAGACACGCTTAAATCGACAATTTATTGAAGACGTAATTATGACACTATATCTTGCGAAAACACCCCGATTCAAACAGTAAAACGCCCGAATTTCGTCAAACACAGTCACTATTCAAACAAAAACAAACAAAATCAAATTCGGTTCATCCTTTTAGGACCTATGATGCCACAGACAGATACACAAATAAACAAACACACAGATATACACGTCAAACTTATCATAACCCTCTTTTTCCGTCGGGGCTAGAGCATGGGCAGCAACATTCTGCTTTCTCATTACAGTGACAAACTTATACAAGCGAACACCAATGCATCAGTTAAAGGACCTTCTGTATTGATTCCCTTTTACAATCATTCAAGCTTATAACTGAGCCCCTTTTTATTCATTCGTATGCCCAAACAAATCCATTTCACATTCATGGTATTCAACATTCAAACATGATATTTAAGATGAGACACGACTTTTAACTAGCATGTTAGTAGCAGTAATAAAAGACTCAATGTTTTATGTCCACTGGAAAAGATCCAAATGAATTATGCATTTCCTTTTATACATATTTCATGACGACTATTTTTCATTGTAGGGATGTTAAGAGCACTTTTTTTGCTGAATAATGTTGCAGATTCATTCTGTTCGGTATTTACAATGTGGTGAAATTAATTCCATGGGTTTAGTGGGTCCATTTATGGAATGTATCACTTCTCTATAAGGTAGGCAAAGTTGCAGCATATCATTTTCGACTTAAACGCTAACACATTTCCTTGAAACATTTATATCGTCAATAGTTGCTTCTTATTTATCGTCTTTACATAAGAACAGTTTTATATAAAACAATACCTAATAGCAGCTTGTTACTGTCCCAGTGCAGGGCGTCTCTTCTCATACATAGAAAGTACAAGCATTAACTGGTTAATATATTAGTTGCCCGCGGCTTCGCTCCCGTGGACCACCCCACAGGACCCGTTTTTTGGGATAAAAAAATAGCCTATGGAATAATGTAGCTTTCTATTGGTGAAAGATTTTTTTAAATCGGTCCAGTAGTTTCGGAGCCTATTCGGTACAGACAAACAAACAAAAAAATCTTTCCTCTTTATAATATTATAGTATAGATAACATAACATCACCCCTGCATTCCCTGTAGGATTGGGCAGTTGTAGATGTACTATAATTTTTATAAGATTTGCCAAAAATGTACCGTATGGTGACGGACGTAAAGAATTTCACCATGCCATATCTTCCCGTGGCTGTCGTAAGAGGCGACTAAGGGACACACCAGAGAATGGGCAGCAGCGTTCTCTGGGCACTTTAACAACAAACTGCGATCGCCAACCCGCCTGCCAAGCGTGGCGATTATGGCAAACCCCCCCAAACGAATATGAAAAGCACACAAATAAAACGGCCCCGCGTGCCGGCAGCCCGTCTACCCTAGGCTACGGTAACGGTCGAGGTGATGGCGTGGCAAGGGGTGCAAAGAATCCCCGGAGTGGACCCGGCTACCCCAACAAACACCGACGACTGGACCTGGGAACATATAACACGCGAACACTCCGGACCGACGAGAAGATAGCCGAATTTGAGGAAGAATTGAGTAGGTTGCGATGGAGTATTTTAGGGTTATCTGAAGTCCGAAGAGAGGGGGAGGTCTCAATAAGCCTCAAATCCGGTAACCTGCTCTATTTCCGAAAGGATGACCGACAGTCCCAGGGTGGTGTCGGCTTTATCGGCCACAAGTCCCTTGTGAACAACGTGGTGAAGATCGAGAGTGTGTCGACCAGGGTGGCGTACCTTATACTCAGTATATCCCAAAGATATTCGCTGAAGGTCTACGCCCCGACCTCGGCACACCCCGACGACGAGGTAGAGACCATGTATGAGGATATATCTAGAGCCATGCATGGTTTCAAAACTCATTTCACCGTTGTCATAGGGGATTTCAACGTGAAACTGGGCAAACGAGACGTGGATAAGCTGCAAGGGGGGCAATTTGGAGTTGGACGTCGGAACCACCGGGGTCCTACTGGCCAGTTTTATGGAGAAGGAGGGCCTCTACATGATGAATCCAATGTAGGGCCAACTTAGAGAAAGAGGTCAACCGTCGAATCCGACTCGGCTGCCCGCTGCCCGCGTTCGGGAAGTTGCGCGGTATCGTCTCGTCCAACTTACAACAGTGTCTCAAGACGAAAGTATATGACCAGTGTGTGTTGCCAGTAATGACGTATGGCTCTTAGACGTGGTCGCTTACAATGGGCCTCATCAGAAAGGTTAAAGTCACCCAAAGGGCAATGGAGAGGGCTATGCTCGGAGTTTCCTTGCGTGATCGAATCAGAAATTTAGAGATCCGCAAGAGAACCAGGGTTACTGACATAGCCTGAGGAATTGCCAAACTTAAGTGGCAGTGGGTAGGTCACATTGGTCGCAGAACGGATGGCCGATGGGGCAGAAAGGTTCTGGAGTGGCGACCGCGAACCGGAAGACGTTGCGTTGGAAGGCCTCCCACCAGGTGGACCGATGACCTGGTGAAGGTTGCTGGGATCCGCTGGTTGCGGCACGCAGGAGACCGGTCAATGTGGCGACGCTTGGAGGAGGCCCTTGTCCAGCAGTGGAAGTCTTTCGGCTGATATGATGATGATGATGTTTGCCAAAAATATGTATAACGATATAATACTCATAAATTTCGGGCAAATTTTAACGAAAATATATTAGCTTCAATTACGTAACAAGAAAAGATTATAGCAGTGACAAGCGGCGCGATAAATTTTACTTTACCATCTTACCTATTTCACGGAGGCGAAGATTTCTGTCGTCGTTAACAGATAAGCCTAAAACACGATGGTATTACTTGAGATGACAGATTTTATTGCTATCTCCTTTTCATTTTTATGACACACCAATTTATTATTTGCACAATGCCCGGAAAGCTTACTTAAGGTTACACTAGTCGAAAATTCTTCCATACAAACGTAGTCTAGGGATTATTCAACTGTTTGACAAAGCAAAATAAAAAGTGATATCTATTTGTTTCATCATTATCTAGCCCTGTATGGAAATAAAAAAGTGAAAAAAGTTAATATTTGTAAGTTATGAGCGTCGAAAGTTCCACATTTCGACACAAAATTTAACGCATTTTTGGGCGCAAATAAATACCATAAGAAGACGGAAAATTGCAAAATGGCCTCCATACAGGGATAGGTTAGTAGTTCAACAATGCAAATAATTTTATTTTGAACAGGTACGTTTTGAAATTTTATAAACAGACCTTTGGGAGTCTGGATATCATGAAAATACGTATCACTTTTTATTTTGAGTATACATCGTCAAACAGTGGAGTAATCCCTAGACAACGTTTGTACGGAGGAATTATCGACTAGTGTACCCTTAAGTAGGCATTCCACTTTTTTCTTAAAATGACTTGACCTTCTCGTATTTTAGATTTCATGTACAATCAGAACATCTGTGTAGTGAATATTTTTAGATCTCAATTAAGTACCTACCACTTAATGTCGTGGTTGCCCAGTGGCTAAGACCTCGCCTCTTGTGCTTGAGGTCGTGGGTTCAAATCCGGGCAAATACCAATGTGACTATTTCAAATTCATATGTACTTTCTAAGTTTATCTTGGACATCACAGACAACGGTGAAGGAAGACATCGTGAGGAAACCTGGACTTACATAGTTAATGTAAGTCTGAAATAGCCAAGTCAGAGGCCTGTGGGGTTCCCAGAGGTGGCTTAATAAACTCTGGCACCAGAGGTGGCCACACCTCACACGAAAGAAGAAGATGAATGGGCAAGACTTAATTACAACCGGAGTGGTTAAGCTGTTTTAAGGAAAAAAGGAATGAGCATTGTCGCGTAGAATGTAAGTCAGTATATAGCCTGTCATAGATTCATCAAATACTTTTTAACGAGCAATTCTTGTATTTAAGTAACTATATATACGAGTATATATAGTTACTTAAATATATTTATAATCTGAATCTCGGAACGGCTCCAACGATTTTCATGAAATTTAATATGCAGGAGGTTTCGGGGGCGATAAATCGTTCTAGCTAGGTTTCATTTTTAGAAAACATCGTTTTCTCTATTTTCACCCGAGCAGAGATCGGTCGCCCAGGTACTAAAATATAGTTTGTGAATTCTACGATGCATGACATTAAGGCGACACTTATTTGAACACCTCACGGCAATCCGGCTGACAGAAATCATTTCCGAAACACTTCAGCTATTCAGCGACCTTTAACTTCTATAACGAACTTCTACAGCTCAAACGCCTATCAAGACAATTTTACTAACCTATCACGAAATGTTAACACAGAAACGCAAACCAACGCTTTAGTAAGCTCCGTACCTGACTTAGGAGCCAACAAGCCGCACGAACATCTAAGTTTAAACAACTTACACAGCCTTAAATACCTGTAGGTATTGTAGTGAAATAATGTACAGTACAACTATTTTCTTAATAACCCTCGGCAATCATCGCATTTCCGAGTACAAACAAATGTCCATCAATTATTAGATTTATCGTGTATAATAATTTGAATTCAGAACTAAGTACTTTATTGTTGTTTTGTTTGATTACCGTGTTACCTTTATAGAGCTGTAAAACTATTTTCCTTTAGAAGCTTTCCTCCCATTTTTTTAATAAATTACGTTAAGTTAAAAGAGTATTAACAACTCTATATATTTCAATATTGATTGAGAGCGTCCGGTCTGCACCAAGTGCACAGGGCAACTGATAGAAAGCCGACGACAGACGAAAAACGAAGTTTGCCGAGGGACATTAAGAATACAGTTGTACTGTACCTTAGAACGCTGCCACACTGGCAATTTGAGAGAATGTTTCCTAGCTAGAAAAGAAGTCGCTGCGTGTCGTAGCAAAGACGGAGCGTGTCATAGCAAGGTTGCTGTGCGCTGTAACAATTTCACAGTGTGGCTTAGCAAGGTCTCTGTGTGTGTAGCAAGGGTGTTCCGTTTCTTAGCAAGGTCGTTCCGTGTCGTAGTAAGGTCGCTGCGTGTCGTAGTAACGTCTATACGTGTCGTAGCAAGGCCACTGCGTGTCAAAACAAGGTCACTGCATGTCGTACCAAGGACGCTGCGTGTGCGTAGCAAGGTCGGCTGTCGTATAAAGGTGTTGCGTGTCTAGCAAGTTGTTGCGTGTCGTAGCACTGTGACTGCGTGTAGTTGTATTGTACCTTAGAACGCTGCCACACTGGCAATTTGAGAGAATGTTTCCTAGCTAGAAAAGAAGTCGCTGCGTGTCGTAGCAAAGACGGAGCGTGTCATAGCAAGGTTGCTGTGCGCTGTAACAATTTCATAGTGTGGCTTAGCAAGGTCTCTGTGTGTGTAGCAAGGTTGTTCCGTTTCTTAGCAAGGTCGTTCCGTGTCGTAGTAAGGTCGCTGCGTGTGCGTAGCAAGGTCGGCTGTCGTATAAAGGTGTTGCGTGTCTAGCAAGTTGTTGCGTGTCGTAGAACTGTGACTGCGTGTGGTAGCAAGGTCGACACGTGTCGTAGCAAGGTCGCGGCGCGTCGTAGCAAGATAATTTCCTGTCGTACCAAGGACGCTACGTATCGTAGCAAGGTCACTCCGTGTTGTAGCAAGGTCGCTGCGTGTCGTAGCAAGGTCACTAAGTGTCGTATCAAGGTCACTACAAACTTCCACATCTCCAGTGTGATAATGCTCTTAGCGCGCTCCAAGATTGTAATAATGCTTAATAGTAAGAGTTTCCTACAATTAATTTTAGTTGTAGACACAATAAATTTCAAGTTTGACACGATTTGTTATAAGTTTAGAAGTTGAGGCATAATGTGAGTTGACTCGCAACGGATGGTTTTCAAATTAGAATTTGTGTGATACGGAGTGATGTTTGGGGGTAGAGATTATAGGATGTAGCGCCCCTGCTTACTTGATAATTTTGTTTATTTACATTAAATCAGGCACTACATACGACGGGCCGAGTTTGCCCACACTCATACAGTTCAGTTAGGTCTTATAATTGTTTAGAGTAAATTTAATTATGTACTTGTTGTAAGTGTTAAGAGATAATAATATAGTACGGTTTTATTTTATCGTGAATTATTATTTCATTTAACCACCAGACCACACGCAATTAGAGTATACTTACATAGTATGCATGTATGTATGTACCTTCACCATCATCCCCCTAATTAAAAACGAAATCAACAACAATTAATAAAAAAAAATAAACAATATGTGTAATGATTTGTTATAAACTAACGCATTCATATATTCAATGATTCTAACTTATGAATAAACTTATACAATTTAATAGTAAACTAATATTATGTTCTATGTGTGTATACGAGTAATATCCCAAACGCAAAAACGCAACCACATTACAGCATGTCATGAGTTGTATATTCAACCCGCGTTATACAATATCAAATCTAATTACATATGTAATAGGGTTTATAATTCAAATCTACTAAAAATACGAACTAAAATCAACACCAAGTAACGCAACTCAACAAACCCAAACCCCTAATCAACTCAAAATAGGATTTCAGTTTTTATAATTTGTGATTTTATTTGTACTACAAAACAAACTGTATATAGTTATAGACATCTTTACAAGAACATTCAACAATATTCTGTTTCCCTTGGTGGTCAAGAAATAATAAAAGAAAATGTTAATATTTGTGTCTCATTTTTTATTCAGAATGCTTATTGGTATCTTATCATAAGAATTAAATCAAATAATATAAAGTCACACATACACACTAAACAAATTCCTTTACCTACAAAATATCGGACATTTCAAGAGAAACTTACTTCTGCTCTTCTAGTTCCGATTACATTCTGCTGTTATGGGATATCTGAAATAAGAACCAACAATCAAATATATTGCCATAATTTTTAAAAGTCTATTGTGTTGAATTCAATTTGTGTTCCAGTATGTGGAATTAAGTGGCAGTGGGCAGGGCACATTGCTCGCAGAACGGATGGCCGATGGGGCAGAAAGGTTTTGGAGTGGCGACCGCGAACCGGCAGACGTCGCGTTGGAAGGCCTCCCATCAGGTGAAGCTTGCGGGAAACCACTGGATGCAAGACGCGCGGGACCGATCAATGTGGTGACGCTTGGGAGGCCTATGTCCAGCAGTGGACGTTTTTCGGCAGATATGATGATGATGTGGAATTTCGGGGAAGATCAAAGCGACAATGGATTAGGTAAAGCATATTGTATGACTATAAAGGAGGACTATTTATATGGCAAGTAATAGTGGTACATTTGTTTTCATTATTTTCTGTTGCAATCTATTCTTAAAAAATTAACCGTTTGGTTAAGAACGTAATATTTGGCTTGGAAGGCAGGTAGTCCAGTGACATACGCCCTTATTATATTATACTTCTATGTCAAGGAAGGTGAGGACTCAACAAGCCTCCACAAAATCTATGCAGGAGTGCCCCAAGGAAGCGTTCTTGGCCTGATCTTGTACCTGTTCTTCACTTCAGATCTTCCTATGACGGAAGGAATCGTAATAGGCACCTTTGCTGATGACACAGCAGCCTTAGCTGTCCATGAAGATCCATTAAAAGCTAGCTACATGCTTTAAATCTGTTTAGATAACATCTCCGAATGGCTAGAATTCTGGCGAATCAAAGCTAATGAAACAAAATCGGTTCAGATCACCTTTGCTTTGAGACCTAATACTTGTCCTCCAGTAAAGCTGAACAAGGTGCAAATTCCACAAGCTAAAGAAGCTAAATACCTTGGACTCTATCTGGATAGTCGCTTGACGTGGCAAAACCACACATTTACCAAGCGCAAAACTCTAGGCATCCAATCCGAAAAATGTACTGGCTCTTCAACAAAAAATCTCAGTTGTCGCTAGTAAATAAATTACTGTTACACAAGTGCATACTGAAACCTGTCTGGACTTACGGGATACAGCTCTGGGGAACCGCCTCCAATTCAAACATAGAAATACTACAGAGGTTCCAATCAAAGATGTTGAGACTTATAACGAACGCACCTTGGTTTGTAACAAACCAGCAATTGCACCACGATCTTGAAATTCGAACCATCAAAGAACAAATCAGAAACTCTATGACGGGCTACAAGAAGAGACTAGTAAACCACCCAAACATACTAGCAACGCACTTAATGAAGAGTGACTCCAAATTCACTCGACTGAAAAGAAAGAGCCCTGCTGACCCGTAGGGAGGATGAGTAAATATAAAAATAAGTGGTATATGGAAGGACTTCTTCTTACATAGCATGGAATAACGTACCATGTGAATAAATGTTACGTTATACCTTCCCTAAATAATTTGGGCTAAAGTAAGGATGATGAGTATTTCAGAAACCTGATCGTAAATGGATGGAGGACGAGGTGGTACACAGAGTTCCAGTTTAAAACTCTTGAGTTCCATAGCCGTTGGCATATCACGGCTAAATGGTACGCTTTCCAACTTGCCCGCTATTAAGCGTCCTATTTTCAGTACTGCCTGCAAAAAGTTTTTATTTTATTTAATGTTTGTTGGTTTTTACCCATACACATCTGAAAGGCTGGTGTACTCAAAATACTTACAGAACGAGTAGGTAACGGTAATGCTGGTCGGGCGTAAATTTCCGTCAAACCTAATAATACTGATAACGGTACGGCCATCTTCATGATCGTGAAAGGCATAGTGGCCAGTAGTAAATCTGAAGTAAACATTAATACATAAAGTATCGCGTGAAGACGTTATTGTTGTAAAACAAACCAAGAGTCATTTGTACATACCAGGGTACAATCGGCAATTGTACTTAGCAGAAGTCGAGAAAATAGGTTTCACAATAGGATAAAAGTCTTCTGTCTTTTCCCAAAAGGGCAGAATCCGTCCCTTCCTTGGACCTTCTACATATAACAGCACTGTGTCTCCTGTATCCAATGCGAATCCCGTCAACAATTTTGTTTTACTCTCTGTTTCTATTATTGACTCGTTAATTTGACTTATTTCACGTAAAAGTGTCATTATAGCGTCACGATCACTAACAAGACAGTACAATCTAGAATATCTTACAGCGTTTGACACAGGATTACAGCCAACGAGACCCAATGATATTTCTATCGTCATTTGTGCCTCTAAGATGACGCCTGGTTGAATAATCAAGTCAGGTTTAACTTTTGCTCTCACTGCATTTATGTCGTTTGTGCAAATTTGTTCACGTTCCAATGATATCACATACGTTTCTGGGGGATATAACGGAAACTCTCCTTTGACAGATTCATTAATTTTTGTTAATGCTGTTGCGTCAATCCTTGTCTGTGCGATCAAAACATCTACGTTCTGTTCAGGTATTGGAGGTGGAACATGACCTCCATAATCATGATCAGCTTTGTCGTAACCAAAAAATTTCGACTTCTTGATTACTTGTGCAGGTATCCTGATTCCACGGAGCTAAAATCACACATATTGTAATGCTATTTGTGTTGTATAGAGTTTCTAAATGGAACTGAAGTTTCACAAGGGTTGTCGCAAAAATTAAACGTGTTGTAATCTGTTATGCCATTATATTGCAAACTATTTTATCAATGTCTGCGCAAAATTCATCTTCCGTATATAAGTAGCTTGGCACTTGCTTGACTGAACATCAGCAAGCGTTGTTACGCATACTTTCGCCTAATCGGATTGAAGCGCGCCTGTTGTCACATCGTCCTTGTACTATTACTTTCATCGCCAACTTAGAAAAATCAAAGGCCAAAACTAACGTTACAGAAATAGACACATATAATAATAGACTTTTACACGACAGTCTTTTTTGTTATTGTATACTAATTGAGGCTGACTCCTCTGACAAGAAATACCGAAACGACCGCAGAGCTCAAATAGTAAAGGCAATTAAAGTCAACCAAGATTGTCCAATATTTTGAATGTACTTTTGTAACTTTTTCTGTTACTTTATCACAGAATAGATCTTAGTGAAATTCGAGAAAGCGGTAGTCTGGAACCTGGAGAAGAATGTAATAAATAACCTACCTCCAGTTGAAAAGGCTCATCCAAAAATCTAGCCATGACATCGGATGCCACAGCACTTGGTAGTGGTATCGAGTGATGATCATTAAAATTAACTTCAGTTGTGGGTTCTTTTGCTTGTATGGGTTGACGCTCTGAATTATGTTCTTCTTCGCTGATCGTCCATCTTGTATAAATGTGTGTGAATCTGTAAGAGATTGATGTTTAACAGAAGTCATGCGTTCAAAGCAGGGAGGGAGCAGTAGGGAGCAGTGGTGGCCCAGTGGTATCGGCCGCGACTTGCAAGTTGTAGGTTTTGGGTTCGAGCCCAGGCAGGCACTTTACTTTGTGTACATTATTTCATCACCACTGCTCTCAAAACGGTGAAGGAAAACATCGTGAGGAAACCGCCATGTCCTAGAACCAAATATCCGAAGAGATGTGACATCCACCAAGGCACACTGGGCCCGCGTGGTGGATTACGGCCCATTCCCTCTCACAGAGAGGAGGCCTGTGTCCCAGCAGTGGGAACATTAATAGGCTGATGATGTGATGTGATGCGTTCAAAATTAACTTTTCTCATTTCAATTATTAGACCGATGGATAGCGGAAGAACTAATCAATTTGATAGCCAATTAAAAAGGTAATGCCTTACGTCACTTACAGTCACAAAACAAAGTTTCACAGCCCAATTCTAAACTAGAAGTGGACAAATATTTGAGTTACATGTCATCGTCCCGCGAAATATTTAATTGGTAATGATAGTGTTTAACCCCCGACGAAAAAGGGAGGGGTTTTATAAATTTGACGTGTGTTGCTGTGTATCTGTGTATGTGTGTTTGTCTGTGGCATCATAGCTCCTAAACGGATAAAATTCAGTTTTTTTTTTTGTTTGAAATGTGATTTTGTCGAGAATGTTCTTAGCTATGTTTGAATAAAATCAGTTCAGCCGTTCAAAAGTTATGGGCGTTTTATTGTTAGAATCGGTGTGTTTTCGCAAGATATCGTGACATAATTACGTTAAATTTTGAAATTTTACTTGTTAATAAAAACAATGCAAAATTTAAAGGGCCCGAATGTTATGTCCCGACACCCCCGACCTACAGAAATGCTACTGGCCACCTTATGTACTGAGTGTATTTTTATAATTACAATTACATTAGTCATGTCAATGAAAATATATAATAAATTACCAGAAATAATTAAAGAAAAACAAAAAAAATATTCATTTATTCATAAATTAAAACAATTTCTATTAACTAAATGCTATTATAATGTATGAATATTTCAACAACAAATTTTAAATTTAACTAATTACAATCTCCTAAATAAATAAATATAAGTATAATAAAGCCCTCTTCACCTCTCCTACTTTTGCAGTGCCCGACAGGGTCCACAATGGTCTAAATTTGTAACCTACCATCTAAGTTTACATGTGGAAGCAATAAATGTATTGAGTAATTTGAGATGACAAATATTTACCCGTTTTGCTTGAAATGTTCTATTGGAACGTCGCGTCGGCTAGATTACAAACATTTACAAAGAAAATTGGGAAGTCATCTTGCGCTGGCAGATTCATGCTGCTTATCAATGCTATCACTGCTCCTTGCTCTTTAGGACGGTCTCCTGTTATCACAAATGGTGTGACCCTTCCAATGCCTGAAATTAAAATATGATTTTATTTACCTAGTACATATTTTACGCTCTATGCAACCTAGCTGGTGAAATGATTTTCATATATCTTTGATATTCTGCTGCGTAACGTAAACAAAATAATGCGAGTAATTTTAACTTTGCCCATCTTGAGCAAGCGTGGTGATCAATGCTCGTGCCTTGCTGTATGAAGAGAGACCTTTGCTCTAAGTTAAACGCTGGTATTATCCTATACTATAAAAACCGGCCAAGTGCGAGTCGGACTCGCGCACGAAGGGTTCCGTACCATTATCGCAAAAACGGCATAAAAATCACGTTGGTTGTATGGGAGCCCCATTTAATTATTTATGTTATTCCGTTTTTAGTATTTGTTGTTATAGCGGCAACAGAAATACATAATCTGTGAATTTCAACTGTCTAGCTATCACGGTTCAGGATATACAGCCTGGTGACAGACGGACAGACAGAAAGACAGACAGATCGTGAAGTAATAGGGTCCCGTTTTTACCCTTTGGGTACGGAACCCTAAAAATGAATCGCTGAATGTGTTGCTAAGCACAAATCTCGAGAACAGCTGAACCAATTTAGCTTATTCTTTTTTTGTTGTGTGTGTTATTGTTAGGAGAAGGTTCTTAGGACAGGTAGAGTAGGGCAGGTAGGGTAGGTACGGTAGGGTAGGCAGGGTAGTGAAGATAGGGTAGGGCAGGTAGGGTAGGATAGGTAGGGTAGGGTAGGCAGGGTAGGGTAGGTAGGGTAGGGTAGGCAGGGTAGGGTAGGTAGTGTAGGTAGGGTAGGTAGGGTAGATGAATTTTTGGTGCTTTTATGGCAAAACAAAGTTTGCCGGGTCAGCTAGTTATTAATAAACCCATATTTCTCCTGGTCACGCTATAACTTGAGAACGGCTTTTCCGATTTCGTTAATTCTTTTTTTGTTGTGTTTGTTATTTTAAGGAAAAAGTTTGTTACGTATGCCTAGGAATCTGCTGACATTGCGGACACTAAGTATTCATAGACCTTGCAACGGTGCAGTTACCTTGAAGCCCACGCACGTAGCTAGGCATTTGCTGACACAGAAACTACTTAGCATCAATATAGGAAGTTCCTGACGGTGCAATTACCTTGAAGCCAATGCAGCCTTGAACGTCAGGAAATGAATCAATTTCGAACCGATATTAATAAGCATTTTTTGTAAAAAGAAGGCATTCCATATTCCTACTTCGAGTAGGATGGATACTCGTAGGCAATTTAGTTGTAGTTAATCTAATTTAATTATTGTAACCATTCCATGTCCAAACATCGGTTTGGAATGGACATTTAGGTTATCTAGTTGTAGTTAGTAGTTGTAACCATTCCATGTTCCAACCACGACTTGGAATGGACATTTCTAGGATAATTAATTGTAATTAATTTTAATAATTAAAAGTTTAGAATCATTTCGGGTTTCTTTGCATTCCCCTGGCTGTGGTAAACGTAATTGGTTCTTGGATGGAAAAATAAAGAAAAAAAATAGTAGGTAGGTAGGGTAGGTATGTAGGTAGGGTAGTTATGTTCTTAGGGTAGCGAGGGTGCCTATCCTATCTACATGCCTATGTAGGTAGGTAGCTAGGTAGGGTAGCTAGGTAGGGTAAGGTAGGGTAGGTTAGGTAGGGTAGGTAAGGTAGGGTAGGCAGGGTAGGGTAGGATAGGTAGCTAGGTAGGGTAAGTAGGTAAAGGTAGGTAGTGTAGGGTAGATAGGATGGGGTAGATAGGTAGGGTAGGGTAGGCAGCTGACGGGAGCGAAGCTGTGGGCACAGCTAGTATTTTATAAATATTTTCACCCCTTATCTCGTCGTCAGGTACCAGTTTTCTGTAGTGTTCTTATATACCGGGTGGGCAAAAAAACATGGATCTAACGAAACAGGGCGATAGATGGGGTTATTTGCAGTAGGTCCAAATGAAACAATTGTTTCTTGTTTTTACTTCTTATTACCCTTACTATCGCCCTGTTCCGTTTGATCCATAATTTGTTGCCCAGCCTGTGTTGTAATTTACCTGCTAAGATCCAATCACCCGACAACTTGATTTCGTATTTTTTTCTTTCAACAGTATTCTGATCCATTCTTTTCAACTGTTTTGTTTCGGATCCTTTACTGGAAATTGCTTTATTGAGAGGTTTAAAACTTTCTTGTATATTGGGTATCACTTCTAAGTTTTCTTTATCGTCTTCATTTATCTCTGGATGATTTTGTATCACATTTCGAACTTGATACATTGCAGCATCTTGATGCCTTACATCTGTAATATACCAATTATATGTAACCCTTTCAACAGCACGGGCTCTAACAACTTAATAGTAATACCTCTCACTCATTCTTTGCAATCTTATATTCATTCTCATTAAATTTATACAATCAATGTGCGCGCAAGATAAGTCTGCGCGCGGCGAAAATCGGAACTAATCGTTTGTCAAATAATGTCAGGTGTCAAGAGAGTGTGTTTTAATTCGTGTTTTTATTCGTTTCCGAAGTAAATAATCGCCATCATTATGCCAAAAGTAATTTAAAGTGCTGGCAGGGATGTTTCCAAGTCAATAACGGGCCTACGGTACCGTTTTACAAAGATATAGCCCGCGTTGCTTATTTGACACTTTTAGGGATACCATTATACTAAAATTTCCCAAAATTTTCGTACTACCGGGTGCCTGTAGTATTTTTTTCAAAGACAAAGATATTTATTTCAAGTAGGCCACCAAGCGGCACTTTTGAACGTTACATTTTACAAATAATAGTAGTTGATTCTACCGTGCATTCGGAAAGTAGCTTGTAATGGATAAGACTGCACAAGAAACTCCATGAAATATTGGTTTTTGGGTGCTACATAAATACCAGTGGGACAGGACCGGCATCATGTAATATAATGCATCATTGTTATTTTGTTTTAGGCGTTTCTGAACGCACCGTCATCCAAATAACACAAAAGGGTTATGTGGCAGCAGCTTCTTCAAAAAATTTTGAGAAATAAATTAAAAAAGAATTGAAATTCAAATGGACGGTATTTACTTTAAGTTTCGAGTAATGAAAAATGACTATTGATTAAATGAAGGAAAAAATATCAGTTATGCTGGCAACATTAAGCACGCCATCCGTCGCGCGCAGACTTATCTTGAACGCACTTCTAATGTCAGTGATAGCGTGACAGTGGGCAGGACGCGGGACGGTGTGGAAGAAGAAAACGTGTTGCGCCGACCCCAAGTAATATAGAACAAGGACAGGAAGATGATAACCTGATGTTGTCTGGACTAATTGTCACCTAGCCTGGTTTAAATTCTTCAGTTCGAAAACCGGACATCAATCTTCTCGGTAGGCTTCAGACTCATGTAATCAGCCGACCAATCAAACCACTTATTTATAGTCATGAATAACGACTCATCAAACAGCACGAAAGAAATACTTCTTTTACTGATAAAACCGGCCAAGTGCGAGTCGGAGTCGCGCACGAAGGGTTCCGTACCATTATCGCAAAAAAACAGTAAAAAAAACACGTTTGTTGTATGGAAGCCCCACTTAAATGTTAATTTTATTCTGTTTTTAGTATTTGTTGTTATAGCGGCAACAGAAATACATCATCTGTGAATTTTATTTCAGCTGTCTAGCTATCACGATTCATGAGATACAGCTTGGTGACAGACGGACAGACAGACAGACAGACGGATCGCGGAGTCTTAGTAATAGGGTCCCGTTTTTACCCTTTCGGTACGGAACCCTAAAAAGTTACACTATCGCTAAGTACCAAAGGTCTATTTTTATAAGGCAAACTACAAGCTTCATGTGAGATAGTTTTTGTGACCGAAGTAGCAGGTAAAAGTTAGTTTACAGGATAGCTGTTGAACATTGTAGTATTTATGAATAAAAAATTATTGAATTCGATTCAAATTTTACTAAGCTAGGTTAAACTTCAAACCTCAAGCTTCCCTGTGGTGTTCCCAGCTTCAGCTATATTGTCGAAAATTAAGGATAATTAATCAAACAACATTCATTAGTCCAGAATGATGCAGTATTACAATTATTAACCTTTAACCGGATATGGCGTATCGAACAGTCCATCCATAATCGAGCTCGGAATATAATCATCAACGAGAGACCAAATCATGTCTTTGATATATTTCGTTAGAGTAGTTGTTGCCTCCACAACTTCGGCAAACTGTCGACGTTCGCCGAATCTCAAAGGTGGCAGGTATACTTCATCACCATGCAAGTTTTGGGAACTGAAGAATAGCGAAAAATTATTATCAGTATTTTTTGCCTATGTGTTCAGGTTCTTTCCAGTACAGTTAAAGGAAATTTAAAAGTTTTACGTTTTCTAATGCTTTACCCCTCTCAAATAAAATGGGAAATTATTAACCGAAGGAAAAATATACTGAATGGGCGACTATTATACTAAGTAAGTAACTATTTATCCGATTTGAGTAAAACCTTTTAGGAGATTTTTGTGAGCTGCGGTAATAATATTGTTACATACTTTAATTGTATTTGGGTTTCTATTTTAGAATATTATTATTTTGAAAATAGCTGAACAACTATCGAGGCGACATCACTGTGCAGTGCGGGAGTTCGGGTTTATTCGTGTCCAAGAGCGAGCGAAGCGAGCTCGGGAACTTAGGGCACCCCGACACGGATAGGTTAGGTTCGAAGGGGATGACGGGAGCTGAAGTGAGCGACCAAAGCGAGCGAACTTAGCTCCCGTCATCTCCTTCATGTTAGGTTACTTTAGACCCTGCAGACAGAAAAAGGAGCCCTGTCGACAAACTTATATTTTCAAGTCGCTGTTTTAAACATTTGTATTCGCCCACTGTTTGTCGCCCACTTAGTATTTCAGTAAGCCATATTCAGTATTTTTTACACCATTAATTTGAATTTTTTTTCGCTCGTTTAAATACTAGCCAAATAAAATTAACCATCATCATCAGTCTTTTTAATGTTCCCACTGCTGAGACACAGGCCTCCTCTCTATGAAAGAGGGAATGGGCCTTAATCCACCCCGCGGGCCTAGTGAGGTTTGGTGGATGTCACATCTCTTCGAATTTCTGTTTCTAGGACCTGACGGTGAAAAACAAAAAAAAAAATAAAGATATGTATTGAAGAACCACAAAATAAACTGATCTCATACCTGACGGTCTTCGCATGTGAGCTATGGGATACTGTGCCGGGAATTGGAGTCACTGTCACCTCGAATTTGCGTAGTTCCGTCACTCTTACAGGAAACACGTGACGTATCGAGAACGTCAGCCATCTTCTTTCCAGAAACTGCCAAGTTCGAACCCAACCGTAGTTGTTTTGACCGCAGGACATCTGAATTCTCATGGCAAAATATTCAGACATGTTAGGGTGAAAGCCATATAGAAACAGAACCGTTTTTTCACGTACCAAAATGGTAAAAAATGAACCCTTATGGTCGACTCAGTCTGCCTGTCCGTCTGTCACAGCTGGATATCTCAAGAACTACTAATGCAAAAAAACAACTTGAAATATAGAATAGTTTTAGATGACGTTGCCCAACTATTTTGCAAACAAAGAAAAATATTTTTATTTCTGCCTTTGCTTGAAAGGCGTCTTCAAAATTTGAAGTGGGGCTACTAGGGCATGTGGATACCCTACATGCCCTGTAGCATATGAAAAAGCGATAGAAAAAGAAAAAATATATGGATAATGTGCAAATAGTTGCACATTATCCATATTATTTTTCTTTTTACGCCGCATACTTTTCGACTATAGACGAAATATAAAAAAAAAATACTGTTTCCTTATCGCCAAAGTTTGCATAGAGAAAAACTGTAAATATTCTATGAGATATATGTTTATGTAAAGATGCCCCTGATTTGCCTGTAATCAACACTTTTATCAGAAAACATCAACATAAATTATATTAGTGCCACTATCGGTCAGGAGATGGCGCTGACCTAAAACTGCAATATTCTACAACGCAGTGCAAATTCCCTGACGAATATAGGCCTCGTTGATTAAAAACATTTCACGTTTCACAACCAAAATGTCCTCCTTAATACCTCGCAGGTTGCTTTCGGTGAAGCACAGCTGTAGTTTTATCTGGGCACAGAACTATTTAGGTACTTCTGTATCAACATAATCAAAAGATACCGCCCTGTCCCCCAGTTTCTCAACACTCGATTATCGGGCTGTTAACGTAACTGACGAATCGGACGAATCTGCCCGTTATTTGCTGTTGAAAATTCATTCAACCAATCACAGGAGATAACGCGTGCTTGACAATTTATCATATTAATTCTGCGATAATTTAGATGCGACATTTGTCGGGTTTCTCACGTGACAAATGTCGCGAATTTTACGAATCTAAAGGAAATCAAAACCTGCAGGGTTCTGCCCGTCAACCAGGAGTCATGAAATTTAGTAGTGTCTTATAGCAAAAGTAAAGGAAACAAAATCCGAAAACCGTATATTTGTACCTAAGAAACCGGCCAAGTGCGAGTCGGACTCGCGCACGAAGGGTTCCGTACTTGGTAACTTGCGGTTTACGATTTATGACGTAATAAGAATTTAAGTATGGAAAAACCATAGATATAGTATGTACAAGATACACAGAGTCAGATGGAAAACGAAACCGAAAATATAAAATCTATGTGTGAGGGAATTTGTCCATGTGTTAGTTAAAAAAGTGTTGATAAAAAGTCCATGTTCAATATCGATATCGATACTTGGTGAACACCTTAAGAAACACGATTGCTGGGCAAAAACCATGCTTTGCTTTAATTAAAATACAAATTACAAAATAATATCTCGCATGTATTTAAAATACGAAATACAAAATATTTTTAAGTCGTGTATTTAAAATGTAAAGTACAGTATTTTAACTATTTTTATTTAAAATACAAATAACAAAATATTCATTCATTGGTCATTCATCGTGACATTCGTACTAATAAACTTAATCAATACACAGAAGTTCGGTGAAAATAACCGTTTGAAATGAAAATGATAATTTACAAGGAACTTGAAAATTTGACGTACGCGGTCGCCATTTTGCTTATAAAAGCTATCAAGCGCTATTTTCTGCAGAACGCATCTATTAATAAAATCGCTGAATGTATTTGGAAGCCACAAGTATTTGAAGTACTAATAAAAAAATACCGCAGTCAGGTATTTGAAATTGACGACACGGTTGGCGTAGTGGTTGAGCGATCGGCTGCTGCGCTGCGTGTCGCGAGTTCGATTCCCGCACGGAACAAATATTTGTATGGCCTGCAGATAGTTCAATGATAAATGATATTATTTCTGTAAGTTGGTTTGTACAAACACGTTTACATATTTTATAAAAGTAGATGAGGTCTGTTAGAGGTATCTAGATGGTTTGAAAACTAACACTAGGTTGGCCACTAACTAACCATACGATAGGAAGCGTCATTCTTACAGGCACAATTAAAGTAGGTATAGATTATTTCATTAGAAGTCGTCGATGTTTTCTTTGTATGCAGTATTTCGATTCAAAATGTTTACTACATATTGTAGAGTTTTTATTTGGAGACCATCCATCTCTGTTTAAAATTCGAATCCATTTTTCTCTTAATACAGAATTATTTGGGAATCTGTAGGTACATAAATATTATATATTATTATTTACACAACAGAAAAAATTGCTGATGAGCAGAGCACTGATGTATTCTAGCCACTGTAAAACTAATAAATGCATACAATTATAATGACCCTAAATAGACTCCGCACTCGGGTTGGCCGCAGCAAGGACAACCTCCTCAGGTGGGGGTTCTCTGATGGCATTAGTCTTCAGTGCTTATGCAGCATCTCTCCGCAGACCATGGCCCATCTCACGGAGAGCGCAGCATGCCCTGTCACCTGTACTTACGAAGACCTTATGACTGCGTCACCGAATGGTATTGCCGTGGCTGAATTCTGGGCCAAACACAATATTTAACTTTTTATATTTGCCATCGACACGCTAAGGAGAAGATTATAATGACATTCCTAAACCTACTCAAAGTAAAAAAACATCAAAACACTCCGATTTTTTTTGAAAAATAAAGGCAACAATAAACATGCAACTTTAAGTACAGTTTCGATAAAAACATCTTCTCAATCGTAACTTAAATCTATTTTAACAAAACCTGACTAAATAAGTTTGTATTCATGTCATGATGTCACTAAAAACGATTAAGTTTTTATCGATACTCATGACGTCACCGCTTTGTCAAGCCCTAGCGTAAACAAACAATTTACTCTTTTACATAATATTTTCTCCAATTTTGTTTATATATACGAAATATACTTATATATAACATTGGAAATCAATATACTATTGTAAGAATCTTTTTCTGAGCCGATTACTAGCAGAAATTCGTCAAAATGTGGTTCAAAACAATCCAAGGACAAAATTGTATTTACCTGTGAAACGTGTATTTATTGGGGTTATTTCGTCTTGTAACGTCACATTCACTCACAGAACAAGTCACCATAATTGTATAATTAATATTATCAATTTAAATCTAAAGATTATTATTTAAATGCAAGAAATTCACCGCGGCGTAAAACAGATTGTCCGCTAGGTTTACTTATTCGCGAAAAACATGACATATCGGTACGTCATTCACGCTCTCTTTTTCTCTTGGGTGGTTTGTACTTGATTAGGATTTCTCGCTCGCACGCTTCGTGTATCTTTTTGCGTAGCAAAAAAAATTCTAAATCTATGGGAAAAACCCCAACTTTTTTTTCTATTTTGTGTGAAAATCTTAATGCGGTTCATAGAATGCATCTACTTACCAAGTTTCAACAGCATAATTCGTATAATTTCGGAAAAAAGTGGCTGTGACATACGGACGGATAGACAGACAGACAGACATGACGAATAAGGGTTCCGTTTTTGCCATTTGGCTACGGAACCCTAAAAGAGATTATTAACTTATTTGCAGTTGGTAAACTGACTGCGACTTATGTCGATGTATGGGGACAACAGTTTTCCAACGGCAAAATTAATTTTGTTGCTCAATCTTTCTTTGCTTTCATCGTTTATAAACTTCTAATAATAATATAATATTCCAAATAATTTTGGTGAATGTACCTGTTTGTACGGAAACCTCGCGTGCGAGTCCGACTCGCACTAGGTCGGTTTTTTTATTGTACTTTACGTTACTTTCACGTTTAGACTAATATACTAGCTGTGCCCGCTGTTTTGCTCACGTGAATAATGTAAGTATTCTAGTATGTATTAGTATTGTAACTGGAGTCGACATATGGTCGTAAGGAAATTCAGTAATCAATCAATAAACATATAATAAATCTGTAGAAAACAAAAATTGTACATGTCTGTTTGTCCGTTTGTCCGCTTATCCGTTCGTCCGTGTGTCCGTATGTCCATTTGTCCTTTTGTCCGTTTGTCTGTTTATTTGTGCACGCATCACGTGAAATGTACGAAACTAATGTAGATAACTTTTATACTTAAAAATTGTGCGTAACTTGAAGAATTACTTAGTTTTTGTATCATCGCAATCGGTTCACTATATCAAAAGTTAGATGAATTTAAAGTGTTCAAGAAGTAAAATTATCACAACACACGCAATTCAGATACTCGGACAGTTGGCGTTGTGCATTTGAAGTAATTTTCTGAATGGCGGTGTTAAGATTCTCCGCGAAATAATGATGACTATAGAAACGAAAATGGTAGGTAAGTAGTAATAAGTAGGCAGGAAGGTAAGTAGGGTAGGGTTGGCAGACAGATTACGGGAGCGAAGCCGCGGTCACAGCTAGTACATAATACTTTGACTAAATAGGTGAACAAAGTTTGTCAGCGCTGCAGATCAAAGTTGTTAGGTTAGGAAAGGAGGATTTTTAGATTTCCCATTAGTATTGATGCCACAGGTGCCACAATTGCAATCAAATCTTGCCGCGGCATCTGGTACTAAAACATACCTATCCGGTAAAAGACAGATATATTACGTAGCCTACCATAATATTTACACTCTCCGTTTTCCTGCCCTGTTTTTCTTATTTTTTTCAATCCACAGAAGCGTAACAAACACTACTTTGAGTACCGACCTACCTAACGCATTATTTTAAACAATCCACTGTAACATTTGCCGTCACCTTCGCAACGTGTGGCCATATCACCACATCCACATCAAAGGTATGGCCTGGATACAACTGGTATGACAGCTTGACCCCTTGAATTGGCGGCCCAAGGGCTAACCATCCCGCACTACAATCATGCCAGACATCGGTGTCCACCACTTCTATCACAAAAGTGAGCGTGAAACCACTTTGGCTGCATTCAGATCCGTGTGTGAATAGATCTGTGTTGAGTTTGACCGTCGACTTCGACTTTTTATTCATTGTAACTATTAAAATACGTATTCTTATTTGTTTTTATTGTAAATTATTTAGTTACTATTTTGACGTCGGACGTCGCGTCCCGTAATAGGCAACGTATAGGTCACAGACGACCACAGACTACTAAGAGATACTACGTATAGGTATATAAGTTTCTCTGTGGTCGCGTCGTTCGACTGCAACACTGACCTCTATCATACAAGTTGTATATTAGAGGTCAGTGGACTGCAAATTCGTTTGACGGATCTTAAATTATTGTCTTTGCTGTCCCAAGTTTAAACTATAAAAAAAAATACCTGCTCTGACAAATTTCTCCTTGCTTTGAATGCTAATAATACTATTTATAGCCTAAGATCCAAGGTCACAGCGTTGTTCATAACAAGTTGACCGCGTGGTTTATAGCAAGGTCGCCGCGTAGTTCGTAGCAAGGTTGTCGCGTAATTCGTAGCAAGTTCGCTGCGTGGTTCATAGTAAGTTCACATTGTGGTGCTTAGCGAATTCATAGCTTGGAGCGTAGGTATTTCACACTCACAGCATACATTAAGGTAAAAGTAAGGTAAGGGAAGGTACATTAGTAAATAAATAATGTTTATTATCAAAAAAGCCAAACACAATTTGTCCATCAAACAATGAAATATAAAAACGCCATTGTAATGAGTACAAGACTATGCATTATTTGAGACAGAGTGAACGTCTCTGTCTGTGCTAGTATAAAATGTGTTACAGACAAAGGCGCCTTCCTCTTACAGTTCAGTAACAATTTGCAGCACCTTGTAGGAATTTAGGTATGCATAAAACTTAGTTTAAGGTTACACTAGTCGACGGCACGAACTATTTTCTACGCGAGGTTAAAATGCATTTTATATCAACCGACAACACGTGCGCAAGATATGGATGCCGTGATGAGCAGTAGGAAACTAGTTTGCGTACGAATACACACTTTTGCAAATTTGTAGCGAAATGGATAATGATTTAGGACGAAACCGAGTGCGCGAAATTTTATAAACAGATCTTTGGGAGTCTGGATATCATGAAAAATCGACTAAACGTATCTGTTCAAAATAAAATGATTTGCATTGTTAAACTACTAATCTATCCCTGTATGGAGGCCGTTTTGCATTTTTCCGTCTTCTTATGGTATTTATTTGCGCCCAAAAATGCGTTAAAATTAGTGTCGAAATGTGGAACTTTCGACATTCATAACTTTCAAATATTTTACTTTTTTGTTTCCATACAGGGCTAGATAATGATGAGACAAATTGATATAATTTTTTATTTTGAACGTACATCGTCAAATAGTGGAGTAATCCCTAGACTACGTTTGTATGAAAGAATTATCGACTAGTGTACCCTTAACATAAGCACTTAATATTAGGTCATTACATATGAAATTGGCGTATTGTAAAGGAAGAACATAATGTCGTTTTTTTTTTATTTAATATATTTATTTAATCGAAGTATGTACCATTGCTATCTATGCACTTTTGCCATCTCATAGGTAGTTCATTGATCCCTTTACTAAAAAAACCATTCGGACGAGAATCAATAAAATCTTTGAAGGCGCTTTGGACTGCCCCATCGGAGTTGAATATTTTCCCTTGCAAGAAGTTATCCAGATTTCGAAAAAAATGGTAATCTGTTGGAGCAAGGTCCGGGGAGTCTTAGACATTCCAATTGAAGCTCCTCTAATTTGGTAGTCGTCTGTTGTGCAGTGTGTGGTCTAGCGTTGTCCTGAAGCAGCAGTGGCCTAGAGCGATTGACCAGCCTCGGCTGTTTAGCAGCTAGCTTTTCAATCATGGTTTGCAGTTGCTGATAATAGACATCCGCCGTAATCGTCTGGCCAGATTTAAGAAAGCTGTAGTGAACGACACCGGCACTAGACCACCAAACGCTCAAAAGTATTTTTTTTGAGTAAATTTTCGCTTGGGGCAGGATTTGGCTGGTTCGCCAGGGTTCAGCCATTGCGATGAGTGTTTCCGATTATTGTACAGGATCCACTTTTCATCACAGGTAATGATTCGATTTAAAATCCCTTCATTATTGTGCCGGTTGAGTAAGTCGACGCGCGTTTGTCGGTTTGCTGCACTCAATTCATGAGATACCTACCCACCTTACAAGCTTTTTCACCTTCCCAATTTGCTTCAAGTGGATTAAAACAATTTTATCACTAACACCGCAGCCTGAAGCTAACTCGGACTTAGTTTGCGATGGATCCGCTTCCACAATAGCCTTCAATTTTTCATTATCAACTTTGGTCTCCGGCCGTCCACGGGGCTTGCTCTGCAGGTCGAAATTTCCAGAACGAAAAAGTTTGGAACCAAAAATGCACTGCGTTTTCTTTTGCGACTTCGTCGCTATACACATCATTAATTCTTCGAGCCGTTTCTGCAGCACTGGTGCCACGATGGAACTCGTACTCGTAAATAACGCGATATTTCAAGTTTTCCATTTTGTAAAGTGACTGGCGCAAAGAAAAACCAAAAGAGAAAAACAAATGAATTACGGTTGCAAAAGCATGAGTAAATAGCTGTATAAATTTAAAATTGGAATTCCAAACCAAAGAGAAATATCTCATTTGAGATCAAAGTGGCCAGTACGACAAAACACCAATTTGATAGGTAAGGAACTAATAATTATTAAAATTTATGTAAGCAAGGAATGGGTGTGTGTGGTGTGGGTGTATGTGTTTAGTTTTGTGTTTCAAATATGTCACAGTACAAAATAATATATAATAAAAGAGCAATTTAAATCTGTTTTAGATGCGTTCGTAAGATTGTTTTGGAAAGAGTTGTTCAGTCTCATCGTAAGTTAACTTTTGGAGAAAACTACTAACTACAGTTTTACATTTAAATCTAGGTAGGGAATATACGTTGTAGGTTTCGTTTATAGTGTTATAAAAGTGGCTGCTAAGACACGGGTAGCTTCGCCTCACCAGAGCAGTTTTGTGGTGACTGGTGGGCATACAGGATCTATACGTCGTTTATTTTGCTCCAGTAGCCTTTGGGCCTAGTACTCCAGTAGCGAGGTCAGGTGAATAGAATAGAATAGAATAGAATAGACTTTTATTTGCTTTGATGCAGGTAAATACAAATAGGATCGTAAATAACATAATAAAGAACCGTGTACATTCTGCCTTGTTGGCATGCAAATACAATACTTATTACATAAGTTATAAAAATAGGTTATTAAAGTGAATCATTTAGGAAATCCTGAACAGAATAATAACATTTATCCACAAGTAGTAAAATGTACATGTAAATTGATGTTAAGTGCACAGAGTTGTTGGACAGTGTTTACAGATATGTTTTCATAGAGCTGGGTAGTCGGGTACCGATAAGGTTTGTAATGCATGACTTTCAAGATAGCTCCTATATTCATTTCTGATTAATTTCCTTGCGTTTTCGTTGGATCCAAGACAGTTAAATTCATTCGCCGGGACTTCGTCGAGCTTCATTGCCTCTGCGCTTTTCTGGTGGTCGCCACTGTTGATTCTGGCTTTCAGGAGTTGCAGTGGTTTGGGAATAGTGCGGTGGGATAGTCACAAAAAAAAAGTTTACCACCCCAGACAGATAGGGAATGGGTAAGAAATAGCTAAGCTTAGGCAATAAAAATAGTTTTTAACAGTCGGTCGGCAACTACTCCTCTTAGTTATTTCATAAGAAACATTTACGGACACGCGTAACTGTCACACTGATATGTTAAAGTCAACTCAATGAGTTATCGATACGCACCCCCAAGTATTTAACACAAGAGCTTCTATGTATGGTAGGACAGCTGCAAGGGTTCAGTGTAGGGTGACAACTATGGGCTTTAACGTCTGGCGTACTAGGCTGTGTAGCAGAGTTCGCTGAAAAAGGGACATCGTGGGATTTAGAGACATTAAACGTAAGTAAATACCATGAAAGCCAATCCATCACTATGCCAAGAGTATTTTCGGCTGCGTGATGAGCAGAGATGTTTCACCACTTATGATTAGCGAAGTGTCTGCATATACGAGTATCTTGCAGTTTGTGATTGACAGCTGACATAATATGTTTACAAATAGAAGAAAAAGGGTGGAACCCAGCACGCTGCCCTGTGGTACGCCAATGTTTAGATTCACATCGTCACTGATGTAGTTGTCTACCTTAACTCGTTGGTTACGGTTTGTTAGATAATCACAGTAAAGGTTTACGGTGATGTCTCTTATTCCCAAGTTTTCTAAACCACGTAGAAGGATCGGAGTAGAGACCGTGTCGAAAGCCTTGGCTAAGTCATGAAATATACCTATCGGTTTAGTCCTAGAATTAAGATTGTTAACAATTTGGCTTGTCAATTCAAGAACAACATCCTCTGTTGATACGCCTCTCCTAAAACCGTTTTGGTTTGGCGCAATTATGTTGTTGCATTAAAGAAAGCTAAGCAATATTTTGTTCAGGACTCCCCATAATTTTGGAGAGTGTGAGAGTTTGAGTGTGAGTTCTCGACACGATCACCATCCCCACCCTTCAATGCTGGTGTGACTAATGCCTTCAAAGTCAAAGTCAAAGCACTTTATTTCAAGTAGGCCAGTTACAGGCACTTTTGAATTGTCAAAAGACAAAATAAAATATTACAAAATTATGGTGCTACAGTCCCAGTCACAAGACATAATAACTGTGAAAGTACCGTAGATGCCCATTCCAAGGCGTAGATCTCAATGGAGAAGAACGGGCAAGAAACTCCATGGACACTCTTTTTCAATTAGGTAATTATTACAAATCATTTGTTACATCATTCATGTTGAGATTACACATTATGTGAGAACGATGTAGAAAGTTAAAAGTGTCCATAGTAAATATAAAAAGACAATTCAGAAATAAAATTAGAATCAATTAAAATAAACCATGGCAGCTAAGAGATGACCAGTCCCAACCGACAGCGCCCGTTCACGAACATGACACATGTATCAGCACCATTCAGCTCAACCATTTTGAAGGGAGCTAAATGATCCGACACACGCGCCACCATCGGCGAGACATTTGAGTGGGCATGACATACTCTCAACCACCGGATTCATTCAAGTCAATAGAAGACGTTGGTATCTAGACAATGATAGCTCTGAAGTACATGGTACTCACACAATGCTGGCTATGCTGCTATATAATACTAGAAAGATTAACTCTATATAATGCAAAGATAGTAGCAATCTTCATCAGCTCCGACAATAACAGAAAACGATACCTACGAGTCTTACCAAAAAATAAAATTTAAAAAATACACATAAAAACGAAATTAAAAAATAATTAAATTTAACCTGACAGCAAGCTAATTTTGGTAAAAGAACACGAACATTGTCTTGAGTTCAACACAGCGACCAACTATGCTTATCATCTAAATAATCATTAATAGAATAGTATGCCTTAGAACAGAGATTAGCTTTTACCTTTGCTTTAAATGCGTTAAATGGCAAATCTAGAAAAGAAGACGGTAACTTGTTGTAAAAAGTTATACCAACCCCAACGAATGAACTATGCACCTTATGAAGTCGATGAAAGGGAGCTCGTAATTTGTCCTTATTTCTGGTGTTAAAGTTGTGAATATCACTATTGTTACTGTACAAATGAATGTTCTGCCTAATATATAAAATGTTGGCGAATATGTACTGTGAAGCCGCTGTGAGAATACCAATCTCTTTAAAAAAGAAACACGCGCACCTAATTGGTAAATGGCACGAACAGCTCGTTTTTGAAGCACAAATATATTTTGAATATCAGCGGCTCTGCCCCACAGTAGAATACCGTAGGACATGATACTGTGAAAATAACTAGATACTAGCTACTAGTGAAAATAAGTAGACCAACCTTGCTGTATCAACGTCAGTGTATTGTCTAACCTTTCTGACGGCGTAGGCGGCCGAGCTAAGCCTACCCGCTAGGCTTGATATATGTGGCCCCCATTGAATTTTTCAGTCTACTGTTATACCCAGAAACACAGCTGAATCAACAGTTTCGAGCTTCTCATTGCCGAGCACAATGTTGGGACCCAGATTTCTAACATTGGGCAAAGCGAACTTTATGCATTTAGTCTTCTTGGCATTAAGAACAAGATTATTTGTTGTGAACCAATCTGTGACCATTGATAGTGCGTTATTCACGTCATCAAAAACTTGTCTATTCCTATCTACTTTAAAGATCAGAGAAGTATCATCTGCAAACAGTACAACGTCGCAAATATCCTTTAAATAGAATGGCAGATCGTTAATATAAACCAGGAATAAAAACGGACCCAGTATTGAGCCTTGAGGTACACCCAGCTCAACAGGTAACCTGGAAGATTTAGCGCCATTAACGTCTACGCATTGGTATCTATTAAGTAAATATGACTCAATTACATTAAGGGCTTCGTTTTGAACACCGTAATGGCGTAGTTTACGCAAAAGCGTATCATGGTGAACGCAATCGAAGGCTTTAGAAAGATCGCAGAAAACACCAATTGCATTTCGCGACTTCTGCGAAAAAAAAAAGGAATAAAAGTTATGAAAGATATATTAGTAGTTTTATCTTAGTTGATATCACTACTTTACTAAATAAATAGGATAAATAACAAAATTAAAGTGACAAAATCTAATTGAGGGTACTAGTACTACTGGTTTTATTTTTGTTTTTAAACACAGTAATTTCCTAGACTGGTTTTATCTAGGAAACAATAGTCCTTCACCTTATACCATAGCACCTTCTTAAAAGTGTCGGGGAAAACCACTTTAGAGATGCATAAATTACAGACATGCGTTATTCCTGGAACAAATACATATCTGGCCAACTAAATAACTGAGGCTGGTTTTCCATCGTGACCTACTGCACAATTATGTTTTAATTCTATAATTATATTATTATGAAATTCGTCGTATCAACAAATGAGTTACCTTGTGGATTTATAAAAATGTCAAATTCAAAGTTTGCGCGAATTACACGCTGACCCTGCGCAAATTGCCTAGCAAGATCCACTCCAACGTTTGCAAAATACTTATTTATAGCATTGATAGAGGAGTTTCATAACATATTAGCCTATGGGTAGTTTCACAAAACGACACATTGTGATAATGCCAATTAGTTACAGTTTCATATAATTGTAAATCTAAATTTTCTGGTTAACCGTGGGTAACGAGGTACAAGAAAATAGCAAATGTGGGCGATTATTTTTATTTCTAATAATTTATAAGTTCCAATAGTAAAATAAAATTTTATAAAGTGTTACTAGGCACAATAATTATTATTATTGCTATACTAACATCAAATATTCAGGATAGCTTTACTACGGGTCTTATTTCTATTTCCAATTGATCTTCGACGTGCTTTGCACGGAATATCTGTCAGTGGCTCTTTGATTCCAGGAACCTTCTGCAAATAAGAATTTAAGTACAGTTTTTTTTTTTTTATGACTTAAAACTACGTGCGTTTACAATAATTGTCGAAGGGATCATCTGCAGCCGAACTAGGTGAGAGCATGTATTTCGGCATGCAGCTCCACCCATAGGAACATTGACGCAATAAACTGAGTATATAAATAAAATAAAAAAGTAGTTAAATAACAAAAAAATAATGTCGTAAATTTCAATAAAATCGAAATCACAATAATTCTTTAATATAATTGTATATTAAAGAATTATTGTGATTTCGATTTTATTGAAATTTACAATTTCAATAAAATTTTAATTTTTTTTAATTTTAATTTTTTTTTATAATTTCCATTTTTTTATTATTTTGATCTAGTTTATTGAAACTAGATCAAAATAATAAAAAAATGGAAATTATAAAGTAAAATTAAAACAAATTGTAAAACTTTACGTAAAAATTAAATTATAATCGAAATCACAATAATTTAAGTACAACAGATTGGACCAAATTAAGAATGAAATAATATTTTCCTTTATAAAATTGTAAAACCAGTCGTAAAATTTAAATTAAAATCGTAATCACAATAGTTCAAATATAATAGATTGGATAAAAATAAAAATTGAGGATTAAATAATAAAATTAAAATTAATATAAAATTGTGAAAGTCGTAAAACCTATATAATAATCAGATCACAATCATTTAAATACTATAAATTAGATCAAATTAAGAATGAAAACATAAAAATTAGTTAAACTAAGATTTCAGAAGTAGTTATAAAATTTAAATAATAATCAGATAACAATAATTGAAACACAGTAAATTAGATTAAATAAAAAATTGAGACCCAAAATTAAAATTACAATAAAAATAAACAAAATTAAATTGTAAAACGTGAGACAAAACGAAGTACAATGAATGTTTGCATGTGAGCGAATGTGTGTGAGTGAGTGAGAGAGTGTGTGTGTATATATGTGAGTGTGCGAGTGCGTGTGTGTGTGTATAAGTGTGTGTGCGAGTGTGATGTGAAGTGAAGGTGTGTAATATTTCTCGTATAAGGTTAAAATATTTCACTAATTTTGAACCGCAAGCAGCTTTTCTGTCTCCTCATTAGAATGTGTTAGCAGGTAGTTCTGGCGATTTTTTTAGGGTTCCGTACCTCGAAAGGAAAAAACGGAACCCTTATAGGATCACTTTGTTGCCCGTCCGTCTGTCTGTCAAGACCCTTTTTCTCAGGAACGCGTGGAGGTATCAAGCTGAAATTTATATCAAATACTCAAGTCTACTGTCCCTTAAAGCTGTGACAACGCAATCAAAAGATACAGCCGTTTATGCCGCAAATTTTCGACACTCGCAAGGGAATCAAAACCTTCAGGGTACTTCCCGTGAACTCAGAATCTTGAGATTTGGTACGAAGCAATTTCTCTAGCACAAATAAAGGAAAAATTGTGAAAACCGTAAATTTTTTGTTATATCATGTAATAAAAATATTTTTAATAATTTTAAACTTACTACTCCTTTCCTCATGAAGGCGTAGAGATATTAAATTGAAATTCATATCAAATACTCAAGTTTGTAATACCTTTAAGTTGAGGTTTGTACGGAACCCTCGGTGCGCGAGTCCGACTCGCACTTGGCCGGTTTTTTACAATGAGACCTGTTGAGCGAATAGATGTCAAAGATTTGATTTATTTTATTGTAGATAAATGGCCCAAGGAATAGGAAGTTTTTTTTACAAAAGTCATTTATGGAGAATGCTTGGCGATTGCAACTTCATGCCTTCTACGTTTGGAGATAATCTCTGGATTGTACTTGAGGTCCTTATGTTGTTTAAGTACGATATTCAACAAAAATTGTTGGCGCACATTGAGGACTTCGCAAGACTGATAAAGCGCTTTTGTGGGCAATAGAATGGGTCTGAAAGTGGCCACTTTCAGGATAGCCCGCTAAGCTATCTCCAAGCTCTTGAGAGTAGTCTTGGCAGCACCTCCCCAAGAAGATATACAGTAATTTAGTATTGATTGGCAAAGCGAGTAGTATACACTTTTTAGTAAGGCAGGATCAGCAACCAATCTGTTGTTTTTAAATATATAAATCAGTTTACGCACTCTGCTACTGACAAGTTTAATGTGTTCTTTGAAATTAAGATTCTGATCCAAAGTGACACCGAGATATCTTATATGCTTGACTTGCTCAAGTGGTTTACAGGAGCATATTCCTGTCGATGAGCATTCATGTGGAATAATGTTAAATTGAGTGTTGGCAACAGTGGATTGACGAGTAGAAAAGCTAATGTACTTCGTTTTGTTAGTATTAAGCGTGTGGACGTTGTTACGAAGCCATTCCTTTACTAAATTGAAACCATTTTGGGCAACATTAAATACCCCTCCCAGGTATCAGCAGAGAAGAGGAGAGCAGTATCATCTGCATAAGATATGATTTCACCTCTGGGTAACTGGAATAAGATCAATTGATCTATCACAGTTAGCCGCAATCTATGGGTTGCCAGTTTAGCTATTTACACCTTTTTTTTTTATTATTGATAGGCTCGCGCTTGACCACTATCTCACCTGATGGTAAGTGATGATGTGGTCGACGATGTAGCGCGCTTACCTAGAAGAAACCTATTCACTCTTGACTTAAAGACTCCCAGGTTGTAGCTCTCAGGAAATACAGACTCCGGCAGGGAATTCCACTCCTTAGCTGTACGCATAATGAAAGTATTCCCAAAACGTTTGGTGCGTATGGGTGGAATGTCCACCATGTACCGATGACACATCGCCGTACGTCTTGTATTCCGATAATGGAAAGGGCTAGGAGAAATTAGTTCATGCAATTCCAACGCACACTCCCCGAAATGTAACCGATAAAAAACCGACAGACTGGCAACTTGGCGCCGATGTTCAAGGCTCTGGAGCCTAGACTTGACCAATATCTCATTGCCGATGAGCCTCTTGGCCCGCTTTTCGATCGACTCTAGTGCATCCAGCTGGTACTTGGCAGATCCGTCCCAGAGGTGAGAGCAGTACTCCATGCATGACCGAACTTGCGCCTGATACAAGTGACCTGGCATAAATTGCGACTAACTGAGAGCTGGCTGATGCGCATACGCAAACCCGATACAAGAGAAATTCCTAGTGTAGTACAAAGTTCGCAAAAAGTAAAAAAAAACTGAAAACTAATTGCGGCTAAATATTGCCAGCCAACCCAGATGTAATCTTTTCATCTACCAAGTATCTTTCATAAAAAAATATATTTTATCAAAAATAAAATAACTGCAATTCTTTGTGGTGGTATCTCGAACTACTTGTATGTATGTTTGTCAATATTTTAATGTATGTTTGTTAATAAGCCTTTCAGAAACCTTCTGGGTGTTCCATTCTGGGTGTTTCTGCAACGTAAATAGGGGGAATAAAGGGCGGGGGCCGTGGTGCTACGCAGAGCTCTAATTTAAAACTCTTCAGCTCCATAGCGGTTGGCATCGCACGGCAACAAGGAGCGGTTTTGAAGTTGCTGGCTATCAAGCGTCCTATCTTCAGTATTGCCTGTAAAAATTTACGAATATTAAACACTGATATCGTTTCCCTACGAAATAATAAATAATAACTTTATAAATATTAATTTTATAGAATAGAATAGAATACTCTATATTATGTACACCATATAAGTTATAGAAAGTATAGACGAAGAAAATATTACACTGGGTGACACAATGGGCGGCCTTATCGCTAAAAGCGATCTTTTCAAGACAACCTTTGGATGGATTTAAAAAATGAAAGGAAAGACCGTACTGTATTTGTCTTTGGTGACAGTGTGTGTCTTTGGTGTACTATTTATAAATAAAATAAATACATGTATATATATATTATATAGACAAATATATACAGTAATAAGTATGGAACAAAAGCATAGAAATCAAGAATAACAAGTATTAAAGAGAGAGGTAGTGATTCTTTACCATAGTTTTAAAAATGGCCAGAGATTGAGCACGCCTTATTGACACGGGCAAAGCATTCCACAACCGCACCGCTTGAACCGTAAAAGATTTGTCGTAAAAGCAGGTGGAATGCATCTGCATCTCTAGTCCCAAGTTTTCCGATGACCTCAGATATCTATTATGTGTGTCATGAAGGAACTTGAAACGTTCTTTATTGTATGCATGGCTGCCGTGCCGATACATAGCATAAAATACTTACTGAACGTGTAGGTAGCGGTATTGCTGGTCGGACGTAAATCGGCGTCAAACCTAACAACACCGATAACGGCACGAACATCTTCATGATATTGAAAGGCATAACGGCTAGTAGCAATTCTGAAGATAAAAAAAGCATTAAAAATACTTGAAAACTCTATCCTTGTAATAAAAATACAAGAGCCATTTACGCTTACCAGGGTACAATCGGCAACTGTACTTGGCAGAAGTCGAGAAAATGGGTTTCACAGTAGGATAAAAGTCTTCAGTGTTTTCCCAAACGCGCAAAATCTCTCCCTCCCTTGGACCTTCTACATATAACACGACTGTGTCCCCTGTATCCAATCCGAATCCTGTCAACAAATCTTCTGTACTCTCTGTTTGCATTAATGACTCGTTAATTTCAGTTATTTTACGTAACAGTGTCATTATAGCATCACGATCACTAACGAGACAGTACAATCTAGAATATCTCACAGCGTTTGATTTTGGCTTACAACCAACGAGACCGAAAGATACTTCTAATGTCATTTGTGCCTCTAAGATGTCGCCTGGTTGAATAATTAAGACCGGTTTAACTTTTGCTCTCACTGCATTTATATCGTTTGTACAAACTTCTTCACGTTCCAATGGTATCACAGATGTTTCAGGGGGGTATAACGGAAACTCTCCTTTGACATATCCATTAATTTTTGTTAATGCTTTTGCATCAATCCTGGTTTGTGCGATCAGTATGTCTACATCTTGATTAGGTATAAGAGGTGGCACGCCGACGCCGTAATTACGATCAGCTTTTTCGTAACCAAAAAATTTCGGATTCTTAGTTATCGGTGGAGGTATCCTGATTCCACGGAGCTACAATTACAATAATAGAAAAACATTTAAAGTTACAAAATTATATTATCATCGAGGTCGTAAAAACTATATTCAATAAACAGTGATGAATAGTAGATGGGGCCTAAAAGTTCTGGAGTGGTGACCGCGAACAGGAAGACGCAGTGTTCGAAGGTCTCCCTCTGGGTAGACCGATGACCTAGTTAAAGGAATCCGGTGGATGCGAAACGCACAGCACCGATCAGTGTGGCGACGCTTGGGGGCGGCCTATGTCCAGCAGTGGATGTCTTTTGGCTAAATTGATGACTGTCCACATCCACCGATGGATATTTACAATCATTCTTATAAATCACCAAATTTAATGGTATAAATTTATTTTCCGGAGGAATATATAGTGAATGAATACCCGGAGTGTCACAAGGATGTTCAATCACTATAGCCTAAAATATACAGCCATGATATGAAAAATCTCAGTGTTGGTCAAAGTTTAAAAAAAATAAACAAAAATATTGTTTGTGGGCAAATGCGACCAGGCAACCTTGCGGTAATCTATTCTACTATCATTTAAAGATCAAGTTTTAACAAAAACAAAATAAATGCAGATTTTTACAGTTAGGTTCGACAAGGGTGGTCAGCGGTTGGAGAACCTATATAATCAGCGTATATGTTACATGACATAACAACACGCCAGTAACCAACCCTCGAACAGTTCAAGAGACTAGTTTAGTAAAAGAAAAATAATACCTCTACTCGAAAAGGTACATCCAAAAACCTAGCCATTACATTCGAAGCCACAGCACTTTTCAAAGGTACCGTGTGATGATCATTGAAGTTAACCTCAGTTCTAGGTTGTTTTGTTTTTAGGGACTGCTGCTCTGAATTATGTTCTTCTTCGCTGATCGTCCATCTTGTATAAATGTGTGTAAATCTGTAACAAACTTCTTTTTTAGGTACACCATTTTTTTTAGAATGGAGAAATGCTCATGCATATTGCGTTACCACGGGGAGATAGCGCAGTTATGTGGAACTCTAACCCACTAAAACTCCACGGTGTCCTCCTGTGCCGCTTATGGCGGGAACACGGGTACGCGTTAGCACTCACCGCATACCCGCCGCGGCTGTCCGTCTCCGGGTCCTCCTCTGGGGAGTACCCCCATCACCAGCGCACCAGAACACACTGTACGCCGTGACCACCCCAGGGAACAAACCAGCACATGGGTGCCAGACGACCACCTACCACTTTTCGGCCGCAGGGGATAGGGAGAGCGGCCAACGCTATATAATATACCAACACTCCTCCTCCCCTGCGGCCCCACCGCGTGCGCCATCAGACAGAGGATAGGGAGAGCACACCATAATACTGGCAATCCTCTCCCACCACGACATTCAACCCTCAGCCGCGATGCCTCTGAGACACGTCATCGCGGTCAGACTCAGTTACGATGTCGCCCAAGCGACACCGCAACCTATCTGTTGGCCGCTACGTCGTCGGCTTAACGACAATAGCCCTGACGAGGGGCCCCTCCTCGGGTTCCTCTTCGCTTCACCGTGACCTCTGGATGACCAAGCCACTGCTACTGAGACCCTCCGCCTCGACAAAGCGGGGGATTTCAGGTACACCAAGGAGACTATTCACACTGTGTAATTCTCGACATTAAACGGCACGAGGCACGGATTCAAAACTTCACGAACATTTTAAAAGATGCGATTTATGCTATACCAAGACGGGCGCGGGCTGTGCCCCGTGCAGCCTAGGTCTAGCATAATTTATCCTTTACTCGAATAACTTTATTTTATTATTATCGATAGGCTCGCGTTTGACCACTATCTCGAACAAAGACCCAGGAATGGAATTCCACTCCTTAGCTGTGCGCACAATGAAAGTATTAGCAAAACGCTTTGTGCGTATGGGTGGGATGACCACCATGAACCGATGGCGCATAAGCTAAGTATCAGCTTGCCGCGCTTGACTCGGTGGAACGCAGAGCCAAAAGGCTCATTGGCGACGTTTAACTGGTGGATGCCAAGCTTAACAGCTTGGCTCATCGCCGCAAGGTTGCCTGCTTGTCGGCCTTCTACAGACTGTAATTTTGTGAGTGTGCTCAAGAACTCCACGACCTCATCCCACCAGCCCCCTTCTACCGTCGGGCATCTAGACGCACTGCAAGTTACCATCCCTACCTTGTTTCCATTCCACCAATTCGCATCAAGCGCTTCCAAACATCCTTCATAATGCGCACAGCGAATGAATGGAACTCACTACCTGCGTCTGTGTTGCCGAACGCATTCGAACCGAATCTCTTTAAAGGTAGAGGGAATAGGCTTCTTCTGGGTAAGCTCAATCCATCGTCGACTCTGTCTCTGTCACCTCTGACCTAGACTAGAATCAAGAGCAAACCCCTCACAAATAAAAAAAATAAAAACTGACAGGCTGGCAACTCGGCGACGATGTTCGAGGCTGTGCTTTGACGCAACCAGTGCATCGTTTCCAATAAGCCTCTTGGCCCATCTGTCAATCGACTCAAGTGCATCAAGCTGGTATTTGGCAGATCTATCCTAGAGGTAAGAGCACCATGCACGTCCGAACTTCCGCTTTACACAAGTTGAGCAGCTGTTCAGGTGTAAATAACAGTTTAGTCCTACAGGAAGAAAGATTTAAATCCCTTCCCCCAAATTGCTGCCTAAAACTAGTGGTTCATCGCATTCGTGATATTAGTTTATTACAAAACTTAAATTACGCGACCCTCATTTTAAAATATAGGACCAGTGCCATATTCTTAGTACAACCTAAACACTTATTTAACTGAATTGCCTTAAAAATATGCTGCTAACTTTTGAACCCTCATGTATTATCTATCTAATACCTTTAATCGAGCAATCTCTAATATTATAAAGAGGAAAGATTTTTTTGTTTGTTTGTACCGAATAGGCTCCGAAACTAATGGAACGATTTGAAAAATTGTTTCACTAATAGGAAGGTACATCATTCCTGAGTGACATAGGCAATTTTTTTATCCCGAAAATGGGTCCTGCGGGGTGGTCCACGGGAGCGAAGCCGCGGGCATCAGCTAGTTATCTATACTATAATATTATAAAGAGGAAAGTTTTTTTTGTTTGTTTGTTTGTACCGAATAGGCTCCGAAACTACTGGACCGATTTGAAAAATTCTTTCACCAATAGAAAGGTACATCATTCCTGAGTGACATAGGCTATTTTTTTATCCCGAAAATGGGTCCTGTGGGGTGGTCCACGGGAGCGAAGCCGCGGGCAACAGCTAGTTATCTATACTATATATAATAATATTATAAAGAGGAAAGATTTTTTTTGTTTGTTTGTTTGTACCGAATAGGCTCCGAAACTACTGGACCAATTTGAAAAATTCTTTCACCAATAGAAAGGTACATTATTCCTGAGTGACAAGGGCTATTTTTTAAATCCGAAAATGGGTCCTGTGGGGTGGTCCATGGGAGCGAAGCCGCGGGCAACAGCTAGTTGTTGTATATATATATATATATGTCGCATCAAGGCTGGCCGATAGATGCGAACCATCGGGAAGTCGGGAAATATTCCCTTAGGTTAAGACATCGTGTGTGGGCAGGTCGGTGGGTGAATCGTGAAAATGAAATCACACAAATTATTCGATACACTGAGTATATTCAAATAGACACAAGTTACACTCCTGCTTACTAATATTACGGATCGACACTGATTCTACGACGTCTTAGCTCTACGGCTGCCAGTACTCAACTGACTCAACTGCTGTCCCCTCTACGCAAGCGCTTATAAAAGCGCGCCAATGCGTAGTTGCTCTTGATTGCCGCTAGGGGCGTGCTTGTGTTTTGACTTAACGTCCGTACTATTGACTAAACCCGACACGGCCATCCTGCGAGACAGGCGTCCTCGTCTGTTCCTCATTGTCAGGTTTTAACAGTGTATCGAATCATGTGGAAATCCTCAATGGATGTCCTCAGCCCTTGGGGAAAGCTGAGGGGTCTGTCAGACTCCTACTGACTAAAACCACATGGTGTTCTCTAGGCCGTTATTGCTCTTGAGAGGCGAACGTGGAACACACACGTCGCCTTCTCGGGCCTCTCTCAGGTGACAGATCCCCAAATCTATCACCCGCAGGCATCAACTTCTTGTCCTTGCTCCATGCCATCTCATGGTCACTTCGTGTTGCACCACACGTCGTCTTAGTCCACTCCATCCTGGCAATCTCCCATCATACAAGAGAAGCTTTTCTGAAAAATACAAAATTTTCAAACAGTATTTGCTCGTCCAATCCTGACTCATACACTAGAGTGAGGAAACATTTTGAAACAATCAAACTTGATCATTTAAATCTCTCTGTTCACTATTGCAAGGAACGAGTCGATTCTATTTCCAATTTAAAGAAAATAGCAACCTCATCGATTTGAGTACCTAAAAGCACCCAATTAATGATTACAAAGTTCAAGTACCACTGATAGTCATGATTCTCAAATTAAATCAAGCAAAAGAAACCAACAGGTATCTTATTCACGATATTTAACTATCACATAGCTCTACTAGCTATCTCATAGCTCTCATAGCTATCTCAATTGCTCTACTCGCACATCTCCATGATGTCGAGTCAACTCGATTCTCTGAACTCGGAACTTGTTCACACAGAGATTTAGTACTTACTACTTTATCTACAATCTCAATTGGTACTTGAGCTCTGTGTGTCTTACCAACACGATCTACGAATAGTAATCAAAATTCAATTTTCGTAATGAGGACTTGACGAATCGAACGTCATCAACATTAACATGATCCTTCACACGCGTGACTACGAGTTTACTTTCCTTTAACCTCATGACTCAATAGGAACTTTCTGTAAGGTTCCTAACACAAACATGAATTTTCACACCAGCCATAGTGTCACACAGACTTACAGAAGCCATAAAGGCCTATAGTTGCCACACAGGCCAACAGTTGCCACACAGGCCAATAGCTGCCACTCAGGCCAACAGTTGCCACTTAGGCTCGAAGTTGCCACCTAGGCTTACAGTTGCCACCTAAGCTTAGTTGCCACCTAGGCTCACAGCTGCCACACAACGCTCGGCTACTCCTGACCTAACTAGATTATTGGATTCGTGAAAATAGGGAAATTTGAGAACTCTACTCTTTAACCAAATCATTACCCTGGGCCTTGTACCACTAGTCGCTCCAAACAAACTTTAAAACTCTACTGCAGCAACAACTGCCAAGCTTACAGAAACCGTCGAGTAAAACCTCCAACGCCACGGCTTTCTAGCCGACCAGCAATTATATTGCTCTCACAACGGTCTCTCGGTCTCTCAATAGACCCCGACCTCCGCCAGAATCCACTGGTACGGTCAAACGTAATGCGTTCGATAGACTGAATTACTCGACACCTTAAGCTTGCTCATTATCATCAAAATCCTTTTGACATCAACATCGACTGGTACATAACCCACTGGCATCTGCCCTAACCTACAGTGTGCATACTTGTAGGTTCCAAGCGTACCTATTTAAAGCTTTCGGTGTATAACGATCACCATCCTGTCGTAATCACCTATCGCGGACTTAATACAGGGCCTATTTAGTTTTCGTATTAGAGTGTCCCACACAAAACTATTCATTAGAAAAAGGTCCGACGATCAACAAGTTCAACAACTAAACAAAGTAATTGTAACAATGCTGTTACGGTTTGTTATAATTCATAGGCAATGCATACTCAACTCATGAAACTTTCACTGTGATTTGTGCACCAACACAAACCAGAATCGTATCTACCAACGATTCTTTACATATCTGCCGCCACATATGCTACAACACATGAGGGGCTCTGTGCACCAACACAGACAAGAATCGCACCAACGATTCTCAAAAATCTAGCGCAATATGTGCTACAACACATGAAGCGCTCTGTGCACCAACACAGACAGAAATCGTATAAACGATTCACAAAAATCTAGCGCAAATGTGCTACAACACATAAGCGCTCTGTGCACCAACACAGACAGGAATCGCACCAACGATTCTCAAAAATCTAGCGAATATGTGCTACAACACATGAATCGCTCTGTGCACCAACACAGACAGAAATCGCACCAACGATTCCTTGTAGACCCATCGCCACATGTTACTCATGAGGTGCGGTCTAAAGTTTCGAGTATGAGTGTGCAAGCCATTCTTAATCAGATTTAGTTTCATTACCACTGTCATCAACTATGACGTCGAATTCTCAAGGAACTTGGTGATCGGGGATCCTTCGTACTAGATTCGCTCTTTTTACTCAAAGATATTGGAGCATACCGACTGTTTATATGAGGGTTACGCCTTATAATATTTGCGTGTTAATAACTCGTGTGAAGGAACTTCACGAATTAACTCTGATCAATATCGTTAAAATCAAATTATCAACAGTAACCCTTTACTATCGCACACTAACTCGGTTTTCATGTAAGAAAAACGATCGCCAGATCTACTGCTATCATAATATTACTTTGAAAGTAAGCAAGAGACGAAATAAGATCTTTTCTGAATACAGGTAAATGACCAGTACCGTTACTAACTAACTCGATACAATTTCGTTACCATGACATTACTTACTCGCTTTGCCACTGAAAATGACTGGTTCTGCAGTCATTTTGGATATCTCATTTCCTTCTTATAGGATATCTCATCCTAAAGTTCGTACTGAACCAAATGTTTCAACATTAGTAGGAAAATACTAACTAGCCAATAGGAACCTCATCAACTACTTGCTTTTTACTAAGTGTGTCTTAATTACCTAGTGATAGTGCTAGATACAACCACGACCAATTCAGTGGTCAAACATGAACACTCTTAAAGCTTGAACTAGCATCTCTTCACTAGAGAACATTCGACCTCACTATCGAAATAACATGGAAGCGACTCACCGAGTGTTCCATTCGAAACTTGCGAGCGCCCGACTTCTCAGCTGTGGTCGTTATGTTCGGCTACCACCTGCAAACTACTAGCCTGCCGTTCCTTTTAACCTCTCGGGTGTTGACACATCAGCCTTCGCATACACCATCTGAACCACTAGCCTGCAGCAGAGGCTCCACTACGACGCAATATGGTATCTGAAACGTGAAAAACATTACGAGAGTATATGTTCACACAGTTATCTTAACCATACTCAGATTTGATGGAAATTAACCGGTGCAGCGGTGTAGTAAACTAAACCGGCACAGGAAAATGGGTTATTGCGGACATGAACCACACAGACCACACAGTACAGAACCCAAGTGTCCAGGTAGGTATATGGGCTTTAGAGAATCCAATGAATGCCATAGCGTCAGTGGAATTTTAAGTCGCAATTAACGAGGCCTGGTAGGGTTTATCACCTTTCAGATAGTTTGGCTCTCCGACCACAAAAGAAGAATACTATGCTTCTCCTCAAACTTAGTTAATTCTCACTACATAAAACTATCACACTACAAAACTAATCAAAATAATTCATTTGGAATTATGATATTTTTCAGACTGAAGTATAAGGTAGGTCCGTCACTGTCATCGTTCTAACTTTCAATAACAGTCAGCCAAGGCCAGTCAAGGGCTATTGTCAGTGTTAGTAGAATAATAACTCTTCAACAAAACCAAAACTTGACCATCGATTGTAACTAAAGTGAAACTATGACCCGATAGGGGCCACCCCGACGAGCCACTGACCGCCATACCGTACACAAAACCAGAATTTTGAATAATGAACACTCTTGGCCATAGTCATAACAAAATGAAAACGACTCACCAAATTGGCATAAAGATACGTGTGTATGGATCTTTCCACACGTCTACACGCTCCTTGGATGTTACTAACCTCCTTGCTGCTCCGCTCCAGACTGGTTTTTCATTATTCAATACCGAGGGTAGTCGCAACTGACACCACGATTTTTTTTGCAAGAATGTAACCGACATTTTCACTAGCTTTGTTTTTACGTGTGATCTCATTAGCACGATCGAATCCCAATTCTGATGTCGCATCAAGGCTGGCCGATAGATGCGAACCATCGGGAAGTCGGGAAATATTCCCTTAGGTTAAGACATCGTGTGTGGGCAGGTCGGTGGGTGAATCGTGAAAATGAAATCACACAAATTATTCGATACACTGAGTATATTCAAATAGACACAAGTTACACTCCTGCTTACTAATATTACGGATCGACACTGATTCTACGACGTCTTAGCTCTACGGCTGCCAGTACTCAACTGACTCAACTGCTGTCCCCTCTACGCAAGCGCTTATAAAAGCGCGCCAATGCGTAGTTGCTCTTGATTGCCGCTAGGGGCGTGCTTGTGTTTTGACTTAACGTCCGTACTATTGACTAAACCCGACATATAAATAATCTGAATCTCGGAAACGGATCCAACGATTTTCATGAAATGTTATTATTTCAGGGGCGATAAATCGATCTAGCTAGGTTTCATTGTTAGAAAACGTCGTTTCCTCTATTTTCACCCGAGCAGAGCTCGGTCGCCCAGGTACTAAATTACAAGCATGAGATACCTGCTATATTTATAACATACATTATACATATCTGATTGAGACTAGAAAATTACCTATTACGTTCCAAACTCTGTATTGGGATATCAGTGAGACTGCAAATATTTACAAAGAAAATTGGACAGTCGTCTAGCGCTGGCAGATTCATGCTGCTTATCAATGCTATCACTTCTCCTTGCTCTGTAGGGCGATCCCCTGTTGTGACAAATGGTGTGACCCTTCCAATTCCTAAAAATACGTCAAAAGTTTAAATCGAGTATAATTTTATGGTCAGCTCATTAAAGAGGTTTTGGTCAGTTCCATGTATATTTTCAGTAAATTGAGCAGCTTGTAGTGGTCGGCAAAATTCACTAAATAGGTCAGCAAATAATGTGATGTCGGGTAATCTTAATATTGATGTCATTGGAAATTAGCAATAAAAGTAATAGAGCAGCGGTTAAAATTTCCTTTATGGGCCGCTGATTTTTGGCGCGAGGAGGGTGAGGGGGAGGAGGAGGGAGGTTTGGCTACCCCCCTGTACCATCCCCACCACTCGGAGCCCTATGGTCATGGAGATATCCATGGTTGAAATTTTCAGGTTAGAATAAAAATTTCCATAATTGTCCATTGTTTTGAGGGGCGGGGAGGGAGGGAGGGCAAGGAGGGTTGGGGGGCTACCCCCCTGCACCATCCCCACCCCACGGAACCCCATGTATATGGAGATATCCATGGTTAAAGTTTTTACGATTACTATTTAAGCAACAAAGTCGACGGAGCCCCGCTGCGCGGGTCTCCTATTTCTGTCTGAAGGGTCTAAAGTAACCTAACACGAAGGAGATGACGGGAGCTGAGTTCGCTCGCTTTGCTCGCTCACTTCAGCTCCCGTCATCTCTTCGAACCTAACCTGTCCGTGTCGGGGTGCCCTAAGCTCCCGAGCTCGCTTCGCTCGCTCTTGGACTAATTCACATTTTTTACCTCACTAATTATATTTAAGTAAAAAATATATCTAATATCTCCATAACCATGGGGTTCCGTGGGGTGGGGATGGTACAGTGGGGTAGCCCCCCTACCCCCCTTGCCCTCACTCCCTCCCCGCCCCATAAAATGATGGACATTTGTGGAAATTTTTACTCTAACCTGAAAACTAACCATGGATATCTCCATAACCATGGGGCTCCGAGTGGTGGGGATTGTACAGGGGGGTAGCCAAACCACTCCCCCTTCCCCCCCCACCCTCCTTGCACCAAAAATCAGCGGCCCATAAAGGAAAGTTTATCCAGAGCAGCAAACTATCATGAAATATGATTGGAATATTATCTAGTTTGGATTAAATTAGAGTAGTAAGTAAAGTATCGACTTACTTGTTGATCGTCGCAACTAATTTATCCGTGTCGGGGTGCCCTGTGTTCCCGAGTTCGTTGCGCTCGCTCTCGGACTAATTACTTGTAGACAGAACTAATGTTTATACTAAACGAATGATAATCTAGCATTAGGACTACATATTTGGCAAACATAATTATACCTTCATTAACAAGTTGACCAAATTTTTTATTAACCTTGAATGGGGATGTGAACGCAGATGTCACTCGGCAGCGCAATGGATGCTGTAAAATAGTTTTTGCTTTGTTTACATCACGTTTTATTGTTATGTTTTGTGTTTAAACTGGTCTACCATCGTTATTGATAATATGTATTGTCCCTGGAAGCTTAAGGAATTGAAAAACGAACTAAAAAATGAGGAGCAACGATAACTGGAAAGAAAACAGATTTTGTTGAGAGGCAGACTATTATATAATAAAATATTTTTCATCGGTGATATGTTCTAGATTTGGCTATTTTTTTTGTAACGAATTAATTCTTACTTGACTCATGGTAGGAAAATTTACATCAAATCATCATCATCTGCCTAGCCTTTTCCCAAGTATATTGGGGTCGGCTTCCAGAAAAAAAAAAAAAAAAAGAATATGAAAATTTACATCAAATGAGAGAACAATACTTTAATGTGTTGGTATAGTTTACGTTTTCGGTTAGAAGTCTTATTTTATTTTCGGCAATCAAAGCCCTCAAGCTTCGGAAGGCCAAGCAAATGACATTCCTGCTGTAGAACTTTATCAATACGTTATTAGCTCCACTAAATCGCCGAAGATTACCAAGCAATATAATCAGAGTTACTTTAACAGGTACAAATAGTACATTACTGCAGAATCCAGTAAGTAAGCCTTCCTGGCCAAGTATGAGTTATATACGAGGCCAGGATAGCTTTCTTACTGGTTGAGGCTTGTATAATGCTTTTCTCAAAAATGAAAGAAAGTTTAACAACAAATTCGTTTAATTAATATTGAAGGTTACATTCATATTAGGGCAATTACTGATAGATATTGTGATCGATTTACCGGGGACATTTATATTTGTTTGTTGTACGAACTCAAAAATATATCTATCTCATAAAAATGTCATATCAAAACGAGAGATAGGTATATATTTGGACACAAAACATTTTATAATGGCTAAACTCTAATCTGTGTCTGGCTCGTACTATGTTTTTTTTATCTAAGAAGATCTGAAGAAGATGACCTACTGTCTAGAGCCATCTCAGTGTTTTCGGTTTTTTGCACAAACGGTTATGTAACCGATATACAGTTTTCATATCGATATCGAAAACGGTTTTCAGATATCGATATCGAAAACGGTTTTTAGATATCGATGTCATTTATTACAGTTTGCATAAGTTAAAATTTTATTTAGATGAGCAAACTAACAACGAACGCGAAATAATACTTAGAGAGAGAGGTAGCGCATATGGCTCCTATCTCAGATAAAGAATAGTACTATCCTTTATCTGAGGTTCCTATCGTTTATGAAGTTTGCGTTTTGTTCGTAGTTCTTACGTTTCCCCATTGTTACGATTTTAAGATTTGACTTATTCGTTCTCGCACGCTAGTAAGGTTTTTATAAGATGCAGTTTTTGTAATATCGGTTATTTTGATACAGATATCGATATGATATGATATCTAACACATATCCGATATAAGTTACGTTTTGATATATCGGATCAATCCCTACTACTGTCCAGTAAGTAAATTACATACTTACTTGCCGTACAGTAGGAGATTCCAAATTTAAAATCTCGCTTCTTACTGGACAGTTGTGAATAAGTCTCCGGAAGAGTTCACTGTCTGGTTACTTTTTAGAGATGTTATGATAACATTACATACCATTTTTGAGAAAACATTTTAACCTATAAATATATATAGACTTTTCCCAGTATTTTTAGTATTGTATCTTTGGGCAATAAATGAACACTGGGGTTGGTACATTCTGGTACAGCACACAGACGTATATAACGAGAAAATTAAAATTTACTGAATGATTGGTTATAAAATGTATGGATTTGACAGCTTTCAATAGCCATAGCGATGATGCGCCACCTGTCGTGAAAAAAAGGCAATTCACATCCCCATTGCTGGTGTTTTTTTTATGACCGACAAAATCATGTTATGCTGTCAAAATAAGTTGTATAATACTTATAATATTAAAAAAAACGATAAATTTATCTACGCAACCTTGGTGATGACGGAGAGGTGACCTTCAGAATCTAAAGTTACGACATTTTATGAAGACATACATACATAAACCCACGCCGTTTTCCATGGGCGGAGGCAGAAACTACAAAACGCCACCTGCTACAATCAAATGTTTGAAGAGTCTACAAGAAAATCTACGAAATCTAATATACTACATCAAACGTCACCAGCTAAGATCCAATCACCGGACAACATGATTTCGTATTTATTTGGTTGTTTGATTTCTGGTTTAATGGGATTTTTCGCGTTTATGTTTGATTTGCGAGAATCTAGTTGTTTTCCTTCTTCTTCTGCCTCTTTCTTTTCGCGATTAAGGATCACATCTTCTACTTGACAAAGTGCTGCATCTTGGTGCCTTACGTCTGAAAAGTAGGACTAGTTCCATGAATCTTTCATACCCTTAATCTTTCAATCTTTTAATCTTTCAGTCCCTTTGATAATTGTGTCCAAGCTGCTCGTCTGTGGAATGCATTGCCCGACCCAATAAAACGCGGCCAATCATTGCCTGTATTTAATAAACTCGTAAAAGAACATTACCTATCACTGTGATTGTCGATAGTCAACATTTACTTTCATTGCCTATATATATATTAAGTATGTATGTATTTATGTATCTATTATATAACATACGTATGTATTTGTGTATCTATTATAAAATTATTGTATATTTAAAGTAAATATTCGTAATGTTATGTGTTACACCTATGTCAACCCCATTTCATGTCCAGGCTATCCATTCCAGGTTGCCTAGAAGAGATCGCGGTATGCGATAAGGCCGCCCGTTGTATGTATTTTAGTTTTAAATTTCCTTTTCTATGTTTTAACTTGGTGTGCCTACAAAAAAAAAGCATATATAATTTAATTAATTAATTAAACAGTACTATGTCTACATTTATAGTGTTTGTTCGTTCAATAAATGATAGAATTCTATTCAAATGTTACTTAGCCCGGTTAAAATTCTTCAAGTGGGCAGCAGGCAGAACCTGAGACTTCAGGTTCAGCTTTATAGTTGCAAATTAAGGATAATGAAATAACATGAAAACTCATTCGCCTACAATGACGCAGAATTACAATATATAACCTTGAACTGGATATGGCGTATCGAACAGTCCATCCATAACTGAGATCGGAATATGATTCACAATGAGATACCATATCATATCTGTGATATACTTTTTTAAAGGACTCTCGGCCTCTATAATTTTGGCGAACTGACGACGTTCACCGAATGACAACGGAGGCAGGTATACTTCGGCAGCGTTCACGATTTTGGAACTGAAACGTGAAAAAAAGATAAGCAGATTTTGAACGATATGTAATATGATAAAACAATAAAAACCGTGTGTTTATGTATGTATGTAATTAATTATGTATATAATATAATATTGTAACTATATTCTTTAAGAAATCTTTGATGTATTTCGGTTTTATCTTCGATGGTAAGGATTTTCAGTTTATTCTTGTGGCTATACAAAATTGTTTCGTATTTATCACCTATTCGATTGGTGTAGTATCCAAGGGGACACTCGCCATGTTCTACTCTATACTACGAAAAAAACTGCTTTCATACTTGGCGCTAAGCATTTGTACTCCGAAATTTGGGGTCACTGTAGCCACAAATTGGCCCAGTTCCGTCACTCTTACAGGAAACACGTGACGTATTGAGAACGTCAGCCATCTTCTTTGTAGAAACAGCCAAGTTCGAACCCAACCGTAGTTGGTTCCGGAGCACACCTGAAGAACCACAAAAAAATATTCAGATATTAAAAGGTTTTATATTATTTAATATCTGAATATTTTTCTTATTATCATATCAGTAGCCTATACCTACTGATATGATCTTTTTTGACAAGAAGAAAAGAAGAAGATGGACGATTTTTTTCTATACTACTCAAAACAAAATAAGAGCTACTCGTTATTTTCACATTTCAATGTAATTTAATGAAGATTAACTAATTATTAAGTACCAAATATTGATGTTACAAACTCTTTGATATTTAACCTCTTTGTGCAGTAAATTAAAAACTTTAGTTAAAAGCACACTTTGTAAACAAGCATATTACAAATTAGATGATTATATTCAAGATAATAATGCTTGGAAACATGCTGGTCCTGTTCCATAAGGCAATCTTTAGTGTAGACAAAATCAAATTTGTTCATTTATTTATATTCATAGTTATTGTATTAATTTTTTTAAGAAATTGACTCACACACTGTTTCGTTGTTGTTGAATTAGGTATTTTAGCTATGTTTGCAGTATTTGTAAGTATATGAGAACCATGTTCCTATTTATCAAATTCATGAATTTACCTGTTAATGCTTTTAATACTTTATACCTGTACGTAGTATAGTGTGTAGTGCTATTCTGGGTGCTGTATGTAAATATTGTAAAACAGCTATTTTTTTAAAAAGAGTAAGCTACTTTTCCGAATGCACGGTAGAATCAACTTTTATTACTTGTAAATTTTTGTTTAAATTTTTGTTTGAAGTTTAAAAGTGCCGATTATTGGCCTAGTTGAATAAATATATTTGACTTTGTCTTTGATTTTGTTCTTGATATCAAAATGCTGGCCAACATTAAATAAAAAATGGTTTAGATGTGTAGATATTTTTCTTTAAGTTTCGTTTCGATAATCTTCATAGTAATCTGAAGTAATCGCAAATTTGTTTTCTTAATTTGTTTAAATAACATCTTAAGTTAAATATGCCACAATTACGAAGCCTTATGGACGTAATTACTGTAACCAGAGGGCAGAGCCGTTACAATGATCCAAGAAGGAAATTCGCAACGGTATGAAGCTTTGCACCTGGATTTTTCTCGAAAAGCTATACAAAATGCTTGGAATTGCTTCCAAGAGACTGGCAGTGTTGCAAGAAGACCTGATTCGGGTAGAGTTCGCATTATAACTGTTCATGAGGATCGGTACATCCGGTTAAGTGCCCGCCGAGAACGCACAGTGACGGCTCGTAAGTTACAGAATCGCCCACGGTTGACAACGGGTACTCGTATCAAAGACCAAACGATCCGTAACCGATTGCACGAAGACCAGCAAACATTAAAATGTCGAGTTGTTCGAGTTATTTTGTCCAGGGCTCAATGTGCAAATCGTTTATGGTTCGCCCTTCAATATTTGGACTGGAGCAAAAACCAGTGGGGCACGGTGCTTTTCACCGATGAGTGCAAAGTAAGCTTTTCTTATGACGATCGGCACATCAGCATGGAGGCGACGTGGCGAGCGATTTTCGGCAGCCTACATTCATGAAGTTGGGCGTTTCGATGGACCCAATGTAATGATTTGGGGGGATAAGTTTACACGGCAAAACTGAACTCGCTATTTTAAATGAGGGTCCCGTAACTGCTCAACATTACATTGAGGAAGTCATCAGGCCTTTTGTGATCCTATTTGCACAGCGAATGGGTCCTGGATTCTTCCTGATGCAAGACAATGCCCTTGCACATACAGTTCAAGCGACCCAGTCTGTACTCATGGATGGCACTCACATTCAAGTGTTGCCGTCGCCAGCAAACAGTCCGGACTTAAATCCGATCAAGCACATGTGGGACCAAATAAAACGAAGGGTAAGAGAGAGTGCGCAAGAGGTCTACAACCAGCAGCAACTTATTGACTCTTTGAAAAGTGCCTGAGAAGAGATCCCAGCTGAAAACGTGAGGCATTTGATCGAGAGCATGCATTACAGGCTACAGGAGTGCATAGCCAAAAGAGGAGGGCCCTACCCGTTATTAAAAAATAAATAAAGAGTGAAGATTTTTTTAGTTTTTAGCGCATTTTTGTTAGTTGTCTTTTTTATCCTTAATTGTAATTTTTTTACCAAAAGTCATGTAAACAAGTTCATTCATTAATTAATTTCAACAGTTACTAGCCTAACCAGTAAACAATGTTAAGTTAAACAACAATGTTAAGTTAACAATGTTAATGTTAAGTTTATGTTTACGTTAATTAAACCATGAGAAAATTTTCATGGTAGGTATAACGTAAATACCTAGTGGCTCTTATTTAGTTTTGAGTAGTATATTTGTTTCATCGTCTATTCCTTCATCATTTGATGATTAATGGGACGAAAGGTTTAAAAACAGACCTAAACTAGATGTGAAAGGATAAAGGAAAGAATATGTTAATATAAAAGATTAAGGATACTAAGCAATGATAGTAGTTCCCTTAATTTATCGGCATTTTCAAACCTTGTTTAGTGAAAGCTCTGCTTGTGGAATATGTATTATTATTGAAGTCATCATCTGCCTAGCCTTTTCCCCACTATATTGGGGTCGGCTTCCAATCTTACCGGATTCAGCTAAGTACCAGTGTTTTACATGGAGCGACTGCCTATCTGACCTCTACAACCCAGTAACTGGGTAACACGATACCCCTCGGCAAGACTGGTATAAGATCTCAAGCTTCTGACTACCCGTAACAACTGTCAAAGATCTTCAAATAACAGCCGGGACCAACGGCTTAACGTGCTTTCCGAGGCACGGAGGAAACTCGGTATGTTGAAATGGTCACCCATCCACGGACCGACCTCGTCAAGCGTTGGTTAACCTTGATGATCGACCCGTGCGGCTGTTATTTATTATTGTAATATTTATGTTATTAGTATATGAGAGTTTATATTAATTATTAATAGTTTATTCTTATTTATTGTGAATTGTTTAATATACTTTCTTTTTACTTCCCCTCAACACACGGTGTCTACATACGACGGTCACTTACTCTACTCAATAATCTCAAAATTTTTCTTTTCGTCTTTTACTTTGGAGACCATTCAAAAGAACTAAAAAAAAAATTGTTTATATATTTGGCTTCGGTTTGGTGGATGTCATCACACATGTCTTCGAATATTAAAGCACTCGTCAACCCGCACTGGGCCCGCGTGGTGGATTACGGCCCATTCCCTCTCACAGAGAGGAGGCATGTATCCCAGCAGTGGGAACATTAATAGGCTGATGATGATGATGATTTGGTTTCGGATCAGTAAGATACATAAATAATGTAATTAGAATTAGAGGAATGCGTCCCAAACGCATTCCTCTAAATTATCAATGCAATATCAACTTTAACATTTTCCGTCACCTTCGCAATGTGAGGCCATATCACCACTTCAACATCAAAGTTCTGTCCTGGATACAATTGGTATGATAGCTTGACCCCTTCAACTGGCGGTCCGAGTTCAAGCCATCCCTCATTACAATCGTGCCAGACATCGATCCCCACCACTTCTATTACAAAAGTGAGCGTGAAGGCACTTGGGCTGTATTTAAAACTGCTGGCGTTTTCATGGGAAACTGATGCTCTCCTTCCTCCATTTGTAGGCAGCTTCTTATTACTCGACATGTGTTTGCTCCTTTAAAATATCCTTATTTTGATCAAAAAAATACGTTTATAACAAGATTCATTAATATTTTGACATGATATCGTTTGATTGACTGATCTAAATCTATTGTTAATCTATGCTGAGGTACTGAAGTATTTATACTTTATGACTATTTTTTATAGTGTGTCTCCTTGCTTAAACCTCTGATTATGTTAGAACATAATTACATTATTCTACGAACATACCTTCTTATAGTAATCTACCTATTTTATATCTATACTTATCTATATCTATACTAATATTATAAAGCTGAAGTGTTTGTTTGTTTGTTTGAACGCGCTAATCTCAGGAACTACTGGTTGGAATTGAAAAATTATTTTTGTGTTGGATAGTCCATTTATCGAGAAAGGTTATAGGCTATATAACATCACGCTACAGCCAACAGGAGCGGAGCATATATTAAAATGTTGCAAAAACGGGAAAAAGTATTCCTTTTTGAGTGCTTCCGTTGCGTGCGCTGCGTAAACAGTTTAAGTTACGCAACAATCATGCATTTAGGGTAGGTAGTGTAGATGGGTAGGTAGGTGCACGGTAGAATCAATTTTTATTATTCGTAAATTTTAATTGTTAACGTTCAAAAGTGCCGCTTAGTGGCCTAATTGAATAAATACATTTGACTTTGACTTTGAGGTAGCCAGTTGACGGGAGCGAACCCACGTGGGACAGCTAGTAATACTCGTATTATAAGAGGAATGATTTTTTTGTTTGTTTTTTTGTACCGAATAGGCTTTGAAACTACTGGACCGATTTAAAAAAAACTTTCAGCAATAGAAAGCTACATTATTCCTGAGTGACATAGACTATTTTTTAATCCCGAAAACGGGTCCTGTGGGGTGGTGCATGGGAGTGAAGCCGCGTATAACTGCTAGTGTAGTTATAAGGTGGCCTAATGTTACCTGATAACATTATTCCACCATCGAATATAATTCCAGAATCTCATGGCACAAAAAATATGATTGCATGACACCCTAGTTACTTAGGCATGGCAATAATTTACAATACCGAACTTTGAGAAGTTTTCAATAACAGGTATAGCGCCATCTATGACGCCGCACGCGAACTAAATCACAAAATCCTACGTCCGTGCAAGCAAAGTTTTCGGCGCGATTTGAGCGTATACGTACAACAACCGTTGGGCAGTTACCTGAACCAGACACAACACCCGTCTGGTCGGAAGATCCTCCTTTTGGAGGTTGCGAAAATTTACACCCTGTTCTGTATACCTCGATAACAGGAACCAATTACAAAATATACTGCGATGTTACCCAACAGATGCCATTACCATTCTTCAGGGACGGTTGAGAAAGTTCTTTTTCATTGGTGTACAGCATGGTTTAAGACTTAAGATGCAGTACTTCTAAAGCAACAATTAATCTAGTAACCGACAGTTTTGTTTGACCTTCAGTTAAAATAAATGAAAATAAAGTGACAAAAATTAAAAACTTAACGAGAGTGGGATGAAGAGTTGAAATTCTGAAGGGCGGTGACGGGGTGGTAGCTAGCCTTTTGTGCCGGATCTTTAATATGTGTTGGAGATATGGCCGCGTGCTGGATGACTGGTGCAAGGTTGTAATCGTACCACTATATAAGGGAAAAGGCTCACAGCAGGAGTGTAAAAACTGGGTGCGTCTCATATCATATAAACTTATTTAATATATTTTCATTTCAATAACGTTCACAAGATATAATAAACGTAAGTTATGATCTACTGTTGATATAATTTCTTTAGATATAATATTTATATTCTAAAACTTATTTCGTATAACGTTATTGGATATAGCGTTTTTTTAATCTAAAATCATTAGGCCTATCTTTTAAAATATATAAGTAATATTGATACCATCTTTTTGGTTAACACCCCGATTCAAAGCAATCCAACACAGATGGGTTATATTAGGTTAGAAGGTTAAGGCGGGAGCGGAGCGGAGTGCCAGGTCCTCTCTATGTTGGTGAATCATTTGGTTAGAAAAGTGACCATTAACGCTCGAAAGTGAACGAGTAAAGCGAGCGTGCTGCGGAAGCGGCGTGACAGAAACGAATCGTTGCAAAACCGACTCCGCGTAGTCTTGTCTGCCCTACCCCTAGAGTGTTATTTAAAATCGCGTAGGCGCCGAGGGACGAGGCGGCTTGCGAGCTGAGGAGCAGGTGGTTTTAACACTCGCCGCCGCAGCTGAGGCTGGCCGGCTAAGCCGGCCTTCATTACTTCTTCTCTTCATTCTCCGCGAAAGAATGACGACACTAGAAAAAAAATAGGTCGGTAGGTATGTAAGGTAGCCCGTTTGCCCGTAAACCTGGTGCGAAAGGTAATTGTCACTGGCAAAGTCGAGGGTAAACGGCCTAAAAGCAATTTCAACCGTCAGTTTAATGCTGCAAAAACCCAGGCGTGTCTTTTTTTCCTCAAAAAAGAGCCAATTTCAACCGGCTCCGACTTTCCGAGATGTAACCGTGCCAATAACGGACCATCTTGAGCTTCTTGGCGTTACGTTGACATCGACTCACAATTTTGGCCCGTACATTGAGGCAAAGGCTCAACTGGCAGCCAAAAAGCTTAGGATCCTTGCAAAGGTGAGAGGGTTCTTCACGCCGGAACAGCTCCTCAATGTGCATCAAGCGCAAGTTCGATCATGAATGGAGTATTATTCTCATCTCTGGGACGGATCTGCCAAATACCAGCTTGATGCACTAGAGTCGATCGAAAAGCGGGCCAAGAGGCTCATCGGCGATGAGGCGCTGGTCAAGTCAAAGCTCCAGAGTCTTGAACATCGTCGCCGAGTTGCCAGCCTGTCGGTTTTTTATCGGTTACATTTCGGGGAGTGTGCGATGGAATTGCACGATCTAATTCCACCTAGCCCGTTTCATCATCGGACTACCAGACGTACGGCGATGCGCCATCGATGCATGGTGGACATCCCACCCATACGCACAAAACGTTTTGGGAACACTTTTATTATGCGTACAGCTAAGGAGTGGCATTCCCTGCCGGAGTCTGTGTTTCCCGACAGCTACAATCTGGGGGTCTTTAAGTCAAGAGTGAATAGGTTATTTCTAGGCAAGCTTGCTTCACCGTCGACCACATCATCGCTTACCATCAGGTGAGATAGTGATCAAGCGCTAGCCTATAGGATATTAAAAAAAAAAAGTCCTATACACTGGTCAGACCAAATCCGAACCTCGCTGAACATCGAAGCCTCAGAAGCCGTGCACGTTGAGAATTGGAGCAGGTGGAGAAACATCATCAAAGAGAAGGTTTTGAAACCATGATGACTGTGGTCACGACCCCCAGCATTGGGGAATCGACGCGAGGAAGAGGAGGAGATATAGGGTAGGCAGGAAGGTAAGTAGGGTAGGGTTGGCAGACAGATGACGGTAGCGAAGCTGCGGGCAAAGCTAGTATTAGACTAAATAGGTTTTATGTTTTTTCAGTGGTATATCAAACGATTTTATATTCAATGTATGTTATGCACTGACCTCTAACATACAAGTTGTATAATAGAGGTCAGTGATGTTATGCTTATAAAAATTAGTTACTATAAAATTATATCAATCGTTTATTATATTATCTGATCATTATATAAAAAAAAATAGATTCAGTTGTTATATTGTTGTTGTTATTCAACAATAACAAGAGCAAGAATAAGAATAGCAAGAGGTTTTTATTTTTATTATTGTTTAATTTTAAGCTTTTTCTCGTGTCTCCTGTGCGGGTCACAAATAAATAATTTTTCTTTCTTTTCTTTCTTTTTATAACTTGTAAATATTAGAGATTTTGTAATTATATCATATATTACTTACCCGTAAAAACTACCGCGGCATTATCATCTTTTGTGCGTTGTCGGCAAATTATATGCGAAAGATTTAATAAATAGAGTGGTAAAAGTGACGGATGAAGAATTATGAGACGTGCAAGCAGGATTTAGAGAGGGAATTAATGGACTGTATGAATCAGATCTTCTCCTTGAGGTGCATAGCCGAAAAACATCTGGCAAAGCATAAAAATGTCTACTTTGACTTGGCGAAGGCATATAACAGTGTGACGAGGGATGAACTGTGGTCGTCGCTATCCGGGTACGGTGTGGACTGGCGCTTGGTAAGGGCACCGAAATCTCTATATAGGGATTCCAGTGCTTGTGTTAGGATTAATGGGGCGTATACGGACGGAGTTTTCCATTTCAAGGGGTGTTAGACAGGGCGGTGTAGCGTCACCGTGGCTGTTCAACCTGTACATGGATAGTTGTCTGATAGGTTTGAAAGAGCATGAGTGCGGATTGAGGATGAATGAGTTGCCTGTCATATGCCTTCTCTATGCAGATAATCAAGTTCTACTTGCATCGTCAGCAAAACAGTTGCAAGACATGGTGACTGTGATAAATGAAGCTTTTAAGTTAAAAGGTATGAGTATAAATGTGAACAAGACTAAGGTAATGGTGTTTGAATGAGAAGACGATGTATCGGAGTGTGAAGTGCAAATAAATCATAAGAGTATGGAGCAAGTGAATGTGTTTCTATATCTGGGAAGTATGTTCACAAGGGATGGAAAGATTGAAGAGGATGTGGAAAGGAGAGTGAATGAAGGAAATAAAGAGAATGGTGCTATACATGCGGTTGCGACCAGAGGCTCGATCGCCGTTCACAACAGCGTGCTGCTGCCTACACTTATGTATCGAAGTGAAGGTTGGGTATGGCAAAAAAGACATGAAAGTAGGATTAATGCAGTAGACATGCGTTCCTTGCGAAGTATGTGTGGTGTAACTTTAAATTATAGATTGAGGAATGATATAATAGGACAACGTTGTGGTTTAAAAGAAGATGTAGTGACTAAAATTGAAAAAAGTATGTTAAGATGGTTTGGCCATGTTGAGAGGATGGATGAAAGGCGACTAACGAAAGGTATTTCAAGGCAGACGCTAATAGAAACGCCGGGAGGGGACGCCCTAGAAAGACATACATAAACCTTATTGGTGAAGTTCTTCAGAAAGGCCAGGAGCGCAGTACTCATAACCAGCGTGTGTGTATGACTAGATGTATGAATATAAGTAGAGCAAAAGAAGTATGTAAGGATCGTAGCAGGTGGCGTTCTGTAGTTTCTGCCTACCCCCATGGGAAAAAGGCGTGAGTTTATGTATGTATGTAAAATTAAAATGCATTTATGCTTATATGGTTTGGTCATGTTGAAAGGTAACTAATAAAAGGTATCTATAATACTCACAGCTGATCTTTGTGTCTCTGAAATTGGCTGCAAGACCCTGCGCAGTAGCTATATTTGTGTCAAAGTTGACAATGAAGATAGCATTGTATAACTGTCTCTTGCACTCGCTTACTTTTGTCCCATCGTCCTATCTCGCTTACTGTATGCAGTATATTCGATGACAAACTGTTTCTTGCGCAATGGTTCGCAAAGCCAACTTCAAAGACACAAAGATCCGCTGTGAATACTATACAAGGGAGACGAGAGAGGAAACGCAGGGAAGGGACGGCCTAGGAGGATCTTATTGATCTTATCTTCAGAAAGGACAAGTGCGTAGTGCTCATAACCGGCATGCCTTTATTACCTGATGTATGAACGTCAACGAAGCAACAATATTATGTAAGGATCTTAGCAGATGCCGTTCTTTACCCCAGAAAGAGGGGAAGTGTCAATATAGCGATAGGAAATAGAAAATTTGTAGGAGTCAAGAAAACACCTGGGAAGAAGCAGACGCAAGTACCAGGTGTGTCTCCAACGATTAGGTCCGTATGCCGAAAGGTGGGAAGGACCATGAGGTGGAGGTGGGTTACCCCATGGGAACAAAGCGTTATATTATATCCGAGTGTATGTATGTGTCAGTACTGAAGGTTAGTCGCACTTGGGTACAGGCCTGTGAAGACCTTGATGACCTTTAATTTTAACTTTTAGGTTTATATAGACCTTATCCTTGGCCTTCGACTTGTGTTGTGACTAAACATAAACTCTTGAAGTCTGTGTTTAAAGATATCATAAGTGGTCCGTCCCGAACTTGATCCACATTTGCCATCGAGTCCAGTCTTTCATATTTTATTTTTTTACTTTAGAAATTCTATTTTTAATCGACTTACCAAAGAGGAGGAGGTTCTATGTTCGACATTATGTTTCTTTTTTTTTTTGTATTTTCACCGATATCTCCGTCCATTGTGGACCGATTTAAAAAAACTTTTTTGTTTGAAAGAATATGGTTCAAGAATATGTTTTCCCACTTTCGAAAAAAGTGGAGGTTCCATGTTTTTTTTAATGTATTTTCCCCGATATCTCCGTCAGTTATGGACCGATTTTGAAAATTCGTTTTTTGTTGGAAAGATTATATTCCGAAATTGGTCCCATTTTAATTTGGTGAAGTTCTGAAGAAGAACTTCGGAAATATATAACAGAACTCTTCAATAAATAACGGCAAATCTCTCGGGATTGCTGCAATCGCATTTCTGTTCATTGTTTATACCATTTCATAACAATACATCACGGTTTTGCAACATTTCACCGGTTATGTTCAAGTTTCATGATATTCGGGTAATCTATTATGGCGTTATAGGTACTTACTAAACAACTTGCCTATTAGGTAGGTACAACTAAAAAGAGAAAAAAAAAAACTTTTTTCAAAAAATTACTATTAATATTGTATTATTCATCTGAAATTAAATGTAATGCAATTGATATTTTTATAATACGTTGATTATAAAAAAAAATTGCCTTTTTGATTTTATTATTGTATTATTAATTATTTCAAATGAAATGTGGATTATTATTGTTTGAATTTGTAATTTTATATGTGACTTATTATGTGTCTATTTCTTTTTTACTATCTTTGCCATTTGTTTGTTATTGTTTTGATCAATTGTAATGTAATGGTACCACCTACTTAATGTTTTATTTTACATTTCTACACAATTTATTTTGCTCCGAAATAAATTACTTACAACATTGCTTTTCTGTCATACAAAAATTGCCATGATGGGTAGTTTATTGTATAAATAAGACAAATAATTGGTTAAAATTTGATTTATTTTACAAAATCGGTGTTTTATTAGTACTTTTAATTGTGCTTACATTTTCTTATTGCTTACTTAAAAATTAATTTATAGAAAAGTTATACTATTTTTCATTTATTGTCTGGTCCACGGGGTTCAACTGTAAACAAAGAAATATTAACATTAAAATACATTTTTAAATATAGTGGTGGTGGCTTGGTAGGAGATGCCCCTATGATTTATATTGAAAATAGATTGTCTACGAATTATGAATGTAAAGCTTGTAAAAATTGCAATTTACGAAAAAAATCTGCTGTAACGAAATGACGCAATATTAATTTTATTATTTGTGGGCTCTTTTGAATAAGTAAGAAATAGAGTAAGATATCCTTTATTTAACAGATTTTCGAGATACTTACCGGTAGGGTCAACGAATTGAACTGAAAAATAAATAAACACCACATTAGTTTAAAAACAAACAACGGATTGTACCTACAATAATTCGTGTTTCCGATGATGGGCTTACGTATGGCCAACTTTTTAGGATCAGGTACTTCTGGTTAAAAACCAAAGTCTAAGCACCGGTTTACAAATACTTCTAAAAAATGAAAGGAAATAATTTTCAAAATATCTTCCTTAGTATTTGCTTTAGCGAAATTTCATGCATCTAGACATGGCGGTTGAAGCTAAGATTTTAACTAAGTACTTTCTATTAGTAGATACGTAACATATACATTATATAATAAAGAATAAACATCGAATTAAAATAAACAAAATTACCTTGCTCGCCATTATCAACAACGTTCACTGCAAAAATAACAAAAATAAATTATTATAGAATTACGTAGTAACAGAATGGATGGCCGATGGGGCCGAAAAGTTCTGGAATGGCGACCGCGAACCGGAAGACGATACTTTGGAAGGCCTCCCACTAGGTGGACCGATGACCTGGTTAAGGTTGCGGGAAGGCGCTGGATGCGAGACGCACGGGATCGGTCAATGTGGCGACGCCTGGGGGAGGCCTATGTCCAGCAGTGGACGTCTTTCGGCTGAAATGATGATGATGATGATGACGTAGTATAAAACAAACAGATTAACAGTTGTTAGAGTATGAACAAGACTAGGGCCTTAACATGCCGTGTCAAAACTGTCATGGCTTCAAAACTATGAAAAAAGGACAGTGCTATTTGTCTTGTATACCTCCGTCTCTCTCTCGTAGTGGAACCATGATAGTTTTTACACGTCATGGTAAGGCCCCGTTATTCCCTTTATATGATAATTGTCACTGATTTTTTTATAGTTATTTATGCTACAAGTGCGGAAGGTAGGTGATTCCCGATGAGTGGCATTTTTGTAGTCGGAAATCGACACGAGTCGGGAATGATCTTACGTACGTGTATCATACAACATTTGACTATGCATTGTGCGAGGCAATAAAAAAAATATCTGAACCAAGCAAGAAGTTAATAAAATGTCGGGCTTATTCAAGCTCGCTCAGCATATCCACAGATTAACTAATAGTCCCTCGGGCATATCTACTGCATGTGCAAATAGCTGTCACGTCGTAACGCAAAAAGGCACGAGCAAAATATACGTTCTTCCAAACATATTTAATGAATATTTAAAATTAATTTATTGATTATAAATCTAAATCTAGAGTAATTAAAATCGCCTTTAATCAAGTATTAGTTATATTTTACCACTTATATGAATGGTAATCTGTACTTATCTAATTTGTAAAACTTTTTTCACATAATAATAACTATGCGTGTGGCTGTCGACGGAGTAAAAGTGACATTTTCCGCACAGTTTGGCTGCTTGGAAAACGTACTTTTCGATGGCATGCATTGTAAAGTTACTTAATTATTATTCAGTTAAGAAGGTTGTGTTAGTCAAATAAATAGTTTTTATAATATTTACGCTGTTCATCACCACCAATGACGTTCACTGTAAAGAAATTAAAGAGTTAAAATACAAGACTAAGTTTTTAAACTGTCATGGACACTAACATTAACATTAGAAGCGGAATATTTAACATGTTTACTGTTTGTTGTTTGTTTGTATCGGAAACTCGCAAAAAACTGTAAACATGGTAAACATCCCGGTTATAATGTTAATGTTAATACAAGACTAAACTAAAAAAAAAAGGTTTCTAGAAATGCACTAATTTTTTTTAAACATTAAATTGAATAAGCTTTTAAAAAAGTATCTAAGTTTCAAATTAGCTTTATTTAAAAATATACGGCGCGTGTAAGGGAAATTCAGTCGGCGCAATCTACAATCGTTTCCTCTTAAGGGTACACTAGTCAACGGCACGAACTATTTTGTGCGCGGGGTTAAAATGCATTTTATATCAACCGACAACACGTGCGGAAGAGATAGATGCTGTGATGAGCAGTAGGAAGCTAGTTCGCGTACGAATACACACTTTTGCAAAATTTGTAGCGCAATGGATAATGATTTAGGACGAAACCGAGCGCGCGAAATTTTATAAACAGACCTTTGGTAGTCTAGATATCATGAAAAAACGACTGAATCTATCTATTCAAAATAAAATTATATGCATTGTTAAACTACGAATCTATCCCTGTATGGAGGCCGTTTTGCAATTTTCCGTCTTCTTATGGTATTTATTTGCGCCTAAAAATGCGTTAAAATTAGTGTCGAAATGTGGAACTTTCGACGCTCATAACTTTCAAATATTTTATTTTTTTACTTTTTCGCTTCCATACAGGGCTAGATAATGATGAGACAAATTGATATCACTTTTTATTTTGAACGTACATCGTCAAACAGTGAAATAATCCCTAGACTACGTTTGTATGGAAAAAAAATCGACTAGTGTAACCTTAATGAGCGTCCTCACTGGGAGCATTCTTTCGTGAGCATTTGTAAACAAGCAAGCGTAGGCGAGCAATAAATGCTTCCCAGCGAGCCCAGCATTCACTTTCCAGCAAAACTATGATGTTTCGAGTCGAACATTCATAGTTTTATGTCATTCATTCGATAATACGATTGACCAAGAAGGTCACAAACCACTGACCTCTAATATACAAGTACGCTGGACTTCATTTATCGATGAAAAAATGAAGACATTTGATGTTCGCCATTTTGGCGCTGATAGCAACGTGACTTAACGTGAGCGTCCATGGAACTACTAATATTAGAGATGGGACACAGCCTTCGGTAAAAAAATACGTGTGAATAATTTAAAACGTAAGAGAAAACAAAAATCCCAGTTATTTTTATTGTGATTCATTTTTAAGTAATAGAAAAATTGCTGTAATGGTTAATTGAATAATATTTTCAGTCAGATTGCAAGCTATAAACTGTGGATAGCGTGCTACTAAATTTATAGCGCATTACTGTCAGATCAGTGAGATTTAAATATAGGGATAGGCTAACAACTTATCCTTAAAACTAGTAAGTTTGAGCAAGTATATCCTCGCTCAAGTACTCTAGTTAGTTAATACTTACAATAGTTCTGATTCACTCGGTTGGTGCCCATTAGATTCGTGAAGGTAACATCATTCATACAAATATTTGCGTACGAATGAGATGGATAATAATTTACAACGGACGTATTTCTCGCTCTCATCGCTGAGATCCTGTCTCTGTGTTAAGGTGCACAGGAACGAGGTGATTGATACAAGAAGAGAGAGGTCTGTGCTCAGCAGTGGGCGAAGTCGGACTGTGGATGATAATGATGATGATTCCAGAATTTAGTATTACACATTGCTTTTTAGCATATTATTACTGATTATTATTAGGCATTCATATAACATTCATCACCAATACCAATATGAGATATTTAGTTGCAACATACTACGAGAAGTCAATGTCTACTGAGATGAGTGATACGCCTTGCCAAGTCTACTATTTTGATATTAGTGTAATTTAAAAACATTACTAATACTGATATATTAGTTACAATAATATAATATATCCAGGCGAATATATTAGTATTACCTAATCTTGATAAATATCGGTATTAACCTATCTCTAAATGTGTCAATTTTAGTTCATGAGACGCTCGAGTGGGGCGCTTTGATTCGGCACAAAAATAAACTGTCATTTCATCTAATATTTATTCCAGCGTACTTATATGTTAGAGGTCAGTGTCACAAACACTTAAGATCAAGGAACTGTTTCTTGCTTTACAAGTGGCCAGTAATATTCCTACATACATACTCATTGATTTAATTATCTGAGTACTCGTATTCGAGCGTTTCATTTTCGTGAACATTCGAATGCCGCGAAAATCGTTGCGGCGTCCACACCGGCCGAAGTTCGCGCTTGCTCCACACATGCCGCCGGCTTATGCCGCCGGCTTGCTTGAGAGCTTGAGCTGAGATGCGCAAATGCCGGCGGCGCGGCCGCCGGCCCGTGCCGCCGGGGCATGTGTGGATGCGCCATAACCTGCGTAACGCTCGGCTCAACGTCCACACCACTCGAATATTCGACGTCGAATGCTCATTCATTACACGTGAATGCTCTCAGTGACGACGTGCCTTTATGCGAACATAAATAAATGTCATAAATTGATCCCATAGTGAAAGATGTCCATTTACGTGATTACTTTGACACCCTGTGAAATTGTCAATTAAGTCACCCCGTTATCTAAGCACCCTGTACAAATAAAGAACCACCCACTTTTATAAAAAAAGTTAAGCTTGTTAAGTAAATGAAAGATTTGTACCGCATTTGCCCCACTTCCGAAAATTAAATGCTAATAAGAATTTGGAACAAATACAAATATTCATAACTTATAATGCGTCTATTAAACTAATAGAATAGCAAGTATTTCTTGTTCTTTTTTCATTTATGGTTAAATTGATAGGTTTCCTACAAAAAGTTTTTTCCTAGATATTGATTTTTAAGCTCATATAGCGGTCATAATTCATAAATTGTTATAATTACCTTGATTATCAACGACGTCAACTTCCACTAGAAAAAAAAAAAAACAAATTAGTTTAATTTGTCGAAATAATGGTAGGTAGCTTTCAAACTTGATTCTTCCACACTTCACCTACTCATTCCTCGATGTTCAACAGGCTACTAGGAAAGATTTGTGTGAGATATTGTGCACATAAAGGCTACCTCGGACAGGTGTGATACGACAATGCGACTCGCGTTCGTAGAAATTATTCTAAAATACACAGCTTTTCTATAAAATAGTGTCGTTGCCTCGTTGCCATGTCCCACCCGTCTTGGGAGCCTTCATGATCTAAATTAAAAACTGCAAAATAAATAAGATCGTGACAAGAGCCGACCCCTAATATGTAGTTGAGAAAAAAGAAAACATTTATAAAATGACAATATTTAAAAATAATGTACTAGTGTGTTCACGGCTACGCCAAAAAGGTCAATTTCAGCAATGTTGCCGATAGGAGGTCTCTGATGCCTGATCTTCCAATTAAATCTTAGTCATAAATATGAACTACAACGACTACTCTAAGTGAGAAAGGAAGTCACAAATAAATTATTTACAAAGCGGAGCAAATGAAAATATTCGTCTGTAAGCTATTATTATCTTATTTATCTAATAATATAAAGAGAGAACACGAATTTTATGGGTTTGCTACTACGTGTAGGCTAGTATTACATTATCTGTGGTGTAGGTTAGTTTCTAGAACCACTACCCCTATTTTAAAACAATCTTCCACCATTAAAAAGGTGCATTATTTCACATAAAAATAATAATAATAATTAATTAATAATAAACATTAATTGATTAATAATTATTATTAATAATAATAAATATTATGTATTAAAATAATTAAATATTATTAAATGTATATATATATCTATTTTTTATATTTTTAATGTGTTTTTCTAAGTGTTTTATAAAAAAAATGTAATTAAGCAAGTTAATGAATAAAGGAAAAAATTATAATAAATAATCCCAGATGTTTACAGACTATAAATTATAATGACCCAGGCAAAGCCGGAGCGGACCACTAGTCTATCTATATAAAAAAGAAAGTATGTATGTATGATCCTTATAGACTCCGAAACGGCTGGACCGATTTAATAAAAGTATCAGACAATCTTTAGATTGATCCAGCGGATAATCCTGTAAATTTTGGTGGCGATTGGAGCATTTTTTGATGAACTTTGAACGCGGGCGAAGCCGCGGGCTGGAGCTAGTTATTTATAAATTTCTTGGATATAGTCCTTGCCAATTTTCTTGGCCGCCCTGAAGTTGGTTTACCGGTTGCGCGTGGCACGAAAGGGTGCTGTTTTTGCATGAGATTTTCTATTGCGCAGCCATTGTAGCCAACTTCAGGGCGGCTAAGAAGTTTGGCGAGAACTATATATATCGGGACGGCTCAATCTCAGAATACCAGATTCTTGACCATGGGGTCCCGGAAGATGTACGAGGGGTCGAAGTCAACTCGCTAAGTCTCGTAAGACAGTTTTAATAAAAAGGCACCACATTGTTTACCTTTATTAAGATCTTGTCGGCAAGTTATTGATATTTCAAGTCACGTACTATGTAATGTTTATCGGTCTGAGTTATTTTTGTGTAAGTATTCTTACATGTTATGTACATATTTAATGTCAATAATGTTTACTTGAATAGCAGTTTTATTAGCTCTTATCTATTAATTATCTGTGATTCTTGCATATTTTCAGATAAGAAGACACTTCCTTGATCATTGGCCAAACAGGATTTAATGATTACTTTTAGCTGAGATTATACAAAAGATCAGCCTAATTGCGTAAGTGAATTCGGCAAGGGTTTGGCCCCATCAAAGAGTATGAACAATCGATCAATCACATGGACGGAAATCCACATCGCGTCTCGCATCTCGCTCGCTTTTGCCTTGCCGAATTCACTTACGCAATTTGGCTGCCGTGAGGATAGATCAAAAAACGGCAACACACATAGGTAGATAGTTCTACATGCTGTTTTAAGTATGCACAAAATATCTCACAGCAAAAACCTTCAATGAAGTTTTCTATAACTTTGCAGTGTGACTTTTTTAATCCATTAGCAATCTTGTAGGTGGCGAAAATATATAACTGACTACTCAAGAATATACAACTGTTACTATTGAATCGGCTCTGAAATATGTTTTAAACTCAGCTTTAACATACAGCCCAGGGGACCTACCATAGGCTCTTAGAACAAGGTTATTTTAACCTTGCTCTACGATCTGATAGTGGCCCTTCCATAACTCGAAACATGTAGGCAACTACAATTCATGACCCCATGATCCATGGTAAAGTCCCCCCTTGAAAAAATACCAATGAATTAAAAATCCCTATAGTTGGGTAGAAAATGAAGATTGACTCACCTTGAGGTTTCGCGATGGTCATGGCGACCAAAGCTACCACCAGCAGAACAATCTGAAATACAAGTACATATAATAAGTTAATATATAAAGTTTGGGCGTATCTAGCCAAACTCTACAATAACGCAACATTGTAAAGCAACCGCAAACTAGCAGTTTGCATTACAATATTTGAGTAGTAATAACTGCACACTACTACCTAGCTGGAAGTAGTGTGCAATTATAGATACTCGTAGAAGTAATGTGCTAGCTTGACCTTTCTTTGAATATAAAAGCTTTATTCATAGAAAGGCCAACTTCTATCGATTCGACATCGGCACAGATTACACAAAAAAAACTTTGGAACACAGATAAACTACATGCAAAAAAAAAACATAATCTCATTAAAGAAAAGAAAATCTAAATTACTCATGACTGAAACTACAACAATGCAATGTACAATGGTACATTAAAAAAAAAAAAAAAAAACAACGCACCGTGAATTTGCTCATGATTAGTATTTTCCTCTTAACTCTTGACTAAATAAGACAAAACTGCTTGCCCAATTATATTTGAGATCTTTTTATACGCGGACATAACAAATGTTGATGTTTATTTAAGTAGAACGCACGATGATAACCTCTAACCTAGGTCTTGGAACATTGAAACCCGAAATACCTTATCTACACATTAAAGAACAAAGGAGTTGAATTGCGAAAAAAATATTAAAGGTATTGATTATCTTGTTTGCGTTTATAAGACGTTCCAAAAAACTTGTGTGATTTGGACTAGCATATAAAGGGTTCCGTACCATTCCGCAAAATATTTTTATGGTATGATTCTATTTTGGACATGCAATGCTATTTATTACTAGGTGATCTAGGATTCCAGGCTGATTAATAGCATTATTGGTGTAAGTTGATTGTGCGTTGACGTCTTTGAGACGATGTTCAACGGTAAGTACCCCTATAAATTTTGCGAGTATCGAAATAGACTGCATTGTGAAACCTTGGTACACGAGTGCGACTCGCACTTGTTCGGATCGTATTGTTATAGGTACATAAGTGTTAGCACTATAAACATACAATTTACAAAGTTCAATGCTTTTATGTAATTTCTTTTTGCGACAGTGCGAAAACAAAAATAACTTTACTATGTTACCTACTTATATGGGAGTTTTTATCATAGTTATTATTTGTTGTTATAGGTAATATGATATTGGCCATCATCAGCCTTTTTAATGTACCCACTGCTGGGGCACAGGCCTCCTCTCTGTGAGAGGGAATGGGCCGTAATACACCATGCGGGCCCAGTGTAGATTGGTGGATGTCACATATCTTCGATATTTTGCTTTTAGGACATGCCGGTTTCCTCACGATGTTTTCCTTCACTGTTTTGAGAGCAGTGGTGATGAAATAATTTACACAAAGTAAAGCGCCTGCCTGGGTTCGAACCTTGTGTAGAACCTAGTGGTAACGACCTACAACTTGTAAGTTGCGGCAGTTACCACCGGGCCACCACTCTGTACCACTCCACCTCTCTGTACCACCACTGCTTGCCACTGGGTGTCTTATATTGGCCATAGTAACATTAGTAACATATGTTCTCAAGTATAGTATATTATAGTATTCAAGTGCCTAGCTATTACAGTTCCAAAGATACTGCCTCATGATAGACAGGCAGACGGTCTATTAGCGGAGACTTAGTATGTATTTTGGGTTCCGGTTTTCACCCAGTGTGTCTGAAACCCTAAACTAACTGATAAAAGCAAGTTTTTAGAAGTTTTTAGTGGAAGGAGTGATGATAGATGAAACAATATTTTTGAATACTTATTAGGTAAATATGTCTGACCATGAACCCACTTAGGGTTGCCACCAGGAGTCCGAACAAAGCCGGACATAGTTAGGCTTTTTCTTGTACGACCTGTCAAATTAGGTCCTGGGTTCAATGCTCGGGTCGGGAAATTTTTGTTGGGTTTTCAACCGACTTGCAGGAGGAGGTTCTCAATTCGACTGTGTGTGTGTTTTTTTTTGTACATGCGATTACGCCGACAATTGTGAACCAATTTTGAAAATTATTTTTGTGTTTCAAAGGGTGTACTCCCGAGGTGGTCGCATTGTCATCAAGTCAGAATCTGATGATGGCCTCCCATAGAAATCGAGGAAACTCCTCAAGTATTAACATACCATACATATAGAATACCATACTTATAGCAATTTTGGTATTTTTATCAACAATGTAATCATTTGCATTCATAATGTATCATTTGGTGAAATGGAACCGATGAAGAAGGCCAATGGAACTGCTTAATGATTCAAATATCACGGGTATAAGACATCTCGGATAGTAAACCGACTATGATGAAGCAAATACTTAAAAATAAATGGTACTAATGAAAATGGTACCATCGAACTGATCTGATGATGGCGCCGGAAGGTAGGCACTGGAACTCTGAAATTAGACAATGTATCCTAATCGTGTTTGGGCTTATTGGAATTGTCTTGCAACAATGAAAATCATTTATAACCAAAGTACATCTCGTACTTTGGTTATAAATGATTTTCATTGTAATTTTAAAGTACCAAAACAAAAAATAGAAAATAAAAATTTGTTAACAAAAAGATTAAACCGATTTCGAGGCATGTGGAACAGGGTGTAAAGTCCCACAAACCTCCTTAGAAAAGGGAGGATCCTCCGACCAGGCGGGTGTTGTGTCTGGTTCGGGCAACTGCCCAACGGTTGATGTCGGACTGTTGTATACATTCAAATCGCGCCGAAATCTTTGCTTGCGCGATGCAGGATTTGTGTGACGTCATGACCTTAGTTCATTAGGTGGCGGCGTTGGTGCCACTACAGCGACTTCCAAAACAAAACACTACAAAGCGAAAAATAACTGTCTTTTCCGAAGTCGGTGTCGAAAACGTAACGTCGGTGTCGTTTAGGTAACAAAAACACCGAATTTGGAAAATACAGTTATTTTTCGCTTTGTAGTGTTTTGTTTTGCAAGTCGGTTTATTTTTTGTTAAAAAGATTTTTATTACATCTGGCATTTATCAGTAGCAACCCGGAGTCTCGATATGTGCCCATCATCAGCTTTATAATGTTCCCACTGTTGGGACACAGGCATCATCTCTTCGAGAGAGGTTATAAGCCCGCGGGCCCAGTGCAGATTGGTGAATGTCACACGTCTTCGAATTTTTGATTCTAGGACATGCCGGTTTCCTCACAATGTAACGATGTGTATGTGCCATTTGATGGCAATAGGCTCAAGCACTATTACATGGGACTTAGAGCCGATTTCACTAAGAAACTAATCGGGATTAGTTCAACTTAACTCAGTTTATGCAAATAAGATGGCGTGATTGGTAGTTTCTCAGTGGTCTTAACCAATCAGAACGCTGTATTTGCAACTAAACTGAGTTTAGTTGAACTAATCGCGATTAGTTTTATTGGTGAAATCGGCTCTTAAACATAACTAGCGAAATATGTGTATACTATAAGTACACTTCTGCCCAATCCTTCGGCGAAACAGGTGTGATGTTTTGTTATGTTTTAGTGAAAATAGTAAAATAAAGAAAACTGATTTTACATGCAACATTGTGACTCGTTTTAAAACGACTTATGCAAGGCAAAATACTGAATATCTAAGTTTAACGTAAACTTCAAACGGACTAAAGTCCAGTTTTTTTATCCGTAGTTAACTCAACCATTGTTAAATATGCTAACCATTGTTAGCCTAATAAATGGTCAAGTAATTAACTCTGTAACTTTAGGTCATTTTGAGTGTGTGTAAGGGACAGATGTTAGTCATACACGTCTGTCCCTCATACACACTCAAAATACCCTTACTCTAAGACCTTATGGTCATCCCCTGACAACCCTACCCATTGGTTTACGCAATGTCTTATAAAATTGGAGGAAAAAACGAACTTTATCAGTTGTCTCGTGCGTTTACTAAGAACTGATTGCGTATGGTATGCACAACCGTACAATCACTGGCGGTCAGTGTTAGGTCAAATGTATCACAGCTCCGGTTTGTGATCGCTATTAATAAAATAGAAAATATTGTTAACGACGATGATAATAATTTGTTTACCAAGATACTTCAACAAAAAAAACGTTTTTAATTTTTTTTGGAAGCCATATGGGCCGCTGTAGGCATAACTTAATGAGATGGGGGTACTCCAATCAGCCACAGTGTGACTGCGGAACCATACCACAGACGATGCCCCATCTCCTGTCCTGCTCCTTATGTAAAAACACCTGCACCATGAAAGACCTTTGTGAGGCCAGCGCTAAGGCTATCGACGTGGCTGAATACTGGTCTAAGAAAATTTAGTGAAGGAATTATCGACACGAAGAAGAAGATTTTTTTTTCTGGGCGGTGATAAATGAGATCTACGATGGAGCAAGCGTGCCCAGAAGGTTCACTCTTTAGTTGATGATGGACAGGTTATTGGTGGTAGGCAATACAGTCGCAAGAAAGAAAGAAAAAGTGTTTTTACAAGATTTTATTTAACTTGCAATGTATGTATGTATCTATGTGTGTTCGGGTCAAATCTTGCAACTGAATTTTAATCCACCGATTAAGATAAAATTTTGCAGACACTTTTAGTTTGCATATGACATTGCAAGGTTAGCTAAGTGACGTCGTTCTAAATCCAATACGGCGGACGGCCCAAGTTGGTGGACTAGTTATTTTGATGCACTGCCATGATATGGGCATCAAATGAAAGGGTTTGCTGAGAAGAATACGAAAAAAACTGTTTTAAAAAAAAAAAAATTAATGAATATTTTTTTTGAGAATAAATGTGGCACGCCCATATATTTTCAATTGATGTTAGATAGTTCCGACCTTTGGCTGAAGGCATACCTAATACAAATGGAGGAGAAGCGCTAAGTGTGATCGAATATCAACAAAGCGGGATTGGAACCCTGAAGCACATTCTGGTAGTCCGGCAGTGTAAGGGAGCTGGTTGGATCAGCATTTTTATTCTCAACCTTACGCTTTCATCCCGATACGAATGGTTACAGTTTTACACCTTGCCCACCAGCGCCTCAGAGCGTTTTACCGAGTCAAGGCCAAAACGCAGAGCATTAAAATTTTGCAGTTGGACTGAACGACGGCAGCAGCTGCAAATTCGCGGCAATAGGTATTTTGTAAGCCGCAAGTGGTGGCCATACTACATAGACTCCATGAAGGACCTGTGATTATGGAACTGTCCAGGTGTAAAGTATTTCCATACTTAGTTTAGGATTCAATTTTGGCAGCAGTCTGTTATTTTGACCTGATGGTTAATGAGCTGAGATAATTGAATCATTTTAAATAAGGCGTATAATATCTAACATTATATGAAGGACTAGCTTCTGCCGGCGGCTTCGCGTGCGTAAAATGTGTTTTGATAAGGGTTTACAGAGACACAGATAATATAATACTAGCATACAGATGCCTCATCCCATACAAGGACACCGTGCCGACGTAACTAGCGTTTTTCATCTGATTAATTTTGTTATTTTTGTAAGTACATCAATCGCGTTCGATCCCGTTTCACGGCAATGTTAGCTATAGTTTTTTTTTTTTTTTTGTCTTAATTTAAAGGGACTCGGTCAACAATGACGATGGCGCCCCGTAATTCTAATTATAAATATAACTTGTATAGCTAGTTACATCTTAACTCCCTATTATCTTATCTTTATTAAACTATGGAGTGGAAGCAGAGCCCAGCTATTGCTGGGTGGTGTTTCCACTCCGTAAATGGCACATGTATAATGCATACAACTTCCCGGCCCCTTCCGAAAGAGGAAACGCTAAGAAGCTGCTACATAACCCTATATTATACTGATTCCGGACACATTCGAGCAAAACATGGTGAACATCCTCGATCACGTTACACTCCGTGCAGTTAGGTGAGTCCGTTTTACCCATTCAATGAGCAAATTTATTTGATGGAATGTGCCCAGACCGAAGTCTTAGCAGTGTCACAATATATTGTCTATGGCCTTCCATCTCCTGAAACCATGGGCAACGAAAAGGTCCTGCCTGTATAGTCCTGTACCATATGCCTTTGGTGAGCGATCTCTCATCGAAATATTCTTGCCACAAGTCTTTACAAATCTTTTTGACTGTCTGAACCAGATCTGTGTGTAATGGTAAACAAGTGTATGTGATCCCTTTCGATAAAGCTAACTTTGCTGCCTGATCTGCTTTTTCATTTCCCATGATGCCAATATGGGATGGAATCCACTGTAGAATTATAGTCTTATTAGTCATACGCAACTCTAAAATGGAAGATGGTGTTAAAGATAAAGATATATTTATTTGCTAAAACACGTGTATACATGCAAGAATAAATAATACGTGCATGCAGGTTATCATTCAAAAACAGAAAGTTCGGACATGTTTGCCACCTAATTATGGCATGCAAATATTTTAAAAGTTAATATCATGAACAGTTTGAAAATGAAAACACAAAATGAATTTAAATATAAAATATTAATTAATTATATTTAATTATATTGTAATTTTAATTATTTATATATATAATTAAAAGATGTCAACAATAATGTCAAAATATCAATCAAATGTCAAAAAAAATATATGTTAAAATATCAATCAAATGTTAATGTCTTGAGCAATTACAAAAATTTATTCAAACACAATATAATAATTACTAAATGTCAAATAAAAATAATACAAAAACTATGTAAAATATCAAACTTATGTCAAACAAAATAGTATGCCAGATCAGTGTAAAATATCAAATAAATGGCAAAGAAAATGTAAGTACGCATGTCAAATCTATGTAACATTCACCAAATGACAAAATCAATAAAAATCTATGTTAAAATAAATGATTCTGCCAGAAATTCACTAAAAGTAAGCCTAAGTATATTAAGCCTTTTTACTTAGGAACGTTTTTAATTGTTTCTTCAATTGAACGTTATTAAGTTCCCTCCAACTTTTGGGTAACTTGTTATAAATAGTAGGAGCCATACAGAAAACACTTTTTCGCATAGGTGCCGTCCTACTTCTATGAAGACAGACCTGACTTGGATCACGCCTGTTTCTAGGAAATTTATCTGCAATCTGCGGAAATAAGTGACTATTATGCCTAACAAACATTACTGTTTCTAAAATATAAAGGGATGCCAATGTTAATATTTCATATCGTATGAAATAGGGCTTTCAACTATCGAAGGTTTTTAAATTAAACATGGCTCTGAGGCATCTCTTTTGCGCTTTAAATGCAGCTTCTATATTAGTTGAATTACCCCGAAAGATAACCCCATACCTGAGAATTGAATCTGTTAGCCCGTCATCATATCAGCCGAAAGACGTCCACTGCTGGACATAGGCCTCCGCCTAATTGTTGTTAGCCCGTAGTACGCGGTTAATAACGCATCTATGATAACCGTCCGTGAAAGAATGTACAAAGCGTACGCACTACTGCTAATTCTTTTAGTCAGAGCCTCTATGTGCGCCTTCCAGTTTAAATTCCTATCTATAGTCAATCCAAGAAACTTAGTTGTATTTATTGCGTCAATTGTTGAATTATTGTAAGTTACCCCCCTCTTATCTCAAAGAACGTTTCAAGTTCCTTCATGACACACATAATAGATATCTGAGGTCATCGGAAAACTTGAGACTAGAGATGCCGATGCATTCCACCAGCTTTTACGACAAATCTTTTACGGTTCAAGCGGTGCGGTTGTGGAATGCTTTGCCCGTGTCAATAAGGCGTGCTCAATCTCTGCCCATTTTTAAAACAATGGTAAAAAATCACTACCTCTCTCTTTAATAGTTGTATTTCTTGATATCTATGCTTTTGTTCCATACTTATTACTGTATATATTTGTCTATCATATATATATGTATGTATATATATTTTCTTTTTTATATATAAATAGTACACCTAGAGTACTGTCATTCCTTCCATTTTTTTTTAAATCCATCCAAAGGTTGTCTTGAAATGATCGCTTATAGCGATAAGGCCGCCCATTGTGTCACCCAGTGCAATGTTTTCTTCGTCTATACTTTCTGTAACTTATATGGTGTACAAAATAAAGAGTATTCTATTCTGTTCTATTCAAGATTGGTAAAAGTCAATGCGCGCTGGCTAAAATGCATAATCAGAGTCTTAGTTAAATTAATTTTTAAATTATTATTATCTAACCATTCTATAGTTTCTTTTAGTGTATTGTTTATGTCCTCTTTATATAAATCTCTTTGATTACAGGGGATTGTTATCGTACTGTCATCCCCAAACAGTGTCATCGGATGTTTGATTGCCATTTATGTAAAGTGTAAAAAGTGGTGGTCCTAGTATACTTCCTTGTGGAACTCCGTAGACAACATTACGTTCCTCCGATTGAAACATTCAACAACACAACAAGCACCAAAATGTGTTACAATGTAAAATTTAACAATCGAGTGGAATGCCTCAGAAATTTAAAAATGTGCCATCTATTGACATCAATTTTAAATGATCCGTTCAAATAATCTTTGAAATGTGAATAAAGAGACCAATATGCCATAATTTTGTACTTAGGGGGGTTGATTAAACAAGAACATACAAGTTTTATGTTCAATTCCAGAAAATGTTAATTTTCAATATACAATAGAATTGTGTGTATTTTAATTGTGCGCGCCATCTAGTAAGATTTATTTGAACCAAATTTTCTTTCTTAGCAATGAGACCCCGTGACCGAGATAAAAAGTAGCCTATGTGCTATGCCAAACTATAACAAACATTCATCCATCAAAACCTTCTACATTTATAATATGAGTAAGTTAAGATAACAGATATGATACAGAGCCGATAAAATAAGGAACGCCGAGGCCGGCTCAGAAAGATGTGGTGTGATGCCGCCAAGGTAGACGACGCCTACTGCAGAGCTGGTTCGAGATGGGTCAGGAAAAGAATATCTGAAGCCCTAGACAACTGACATTCTATCATCGTAAGCGTGGCGATAGCGATTGTCAAAAAGGCAAATTTATGGGGTGCCTTCCATTTGACATAATAACAAATGTTCTAACGATCACATGACCTAATTTCATCTAAAATTTTTTTTTAGTACTACGATGAAATGATATAATGAATTATTGATATAATTTCAGTTTACCTAATTGTATATAGTTTAACAAACATTTTCTATAATGCACATTTGAACTAATATTCAGTTAGTATAATATTCAAATTCTATAGTAACGTTTAATATAATTGAAGAATAAAGAGGAATACACTGAAATTGAATTCCTTCGAGCTTTGGCCTCTAACTTAAAACTGAAATAAGGTTAGTCAAGCTTAACATAGTATTTTGTCTTCACCTATAACATTGTTGTATGAATAAATTACTAGGAATTAATATGTTTTTTTGTACTTTCATATTCACCTCTTATATACCTGTGCCAGATCCCTTCTATTGTTGGTGAATCATTTGGGTTAGATGAGGCTATAACAGTATGATGTTTTCTGATATTTACTTATTCACCACAGAATTTGGGCAGAAAATAAGTAAATATGAAAATTAGGTCAAATGAAAATTAGGTCAACTGAACGTTATATAAAAAGAGCAATATACTAATTGAAAATTATATGAGATGAACGTTATACTAAATGTTATTAGAGCAAAAGAAGTTTATATGAAATGTAATATTAGATCACATGAAATTAGGTTATTTGTTTTTATAGCATGTGAAAATTTTATCATGTGAACGTTATTTCAAGTGATAATATATTATCTTTTATTATGGCATATATTACACACCCAAATTTATGCTATCAAGGATCATGAGATACAGCCTGGTGACAGACAGACAGACGGACCGCGGAGTCTTAGTAATAGGATCCCGTTTTTACCCTTTGGGTACGGGACCCTAAAAATGTAGATATTATTTACGTGACACATACAAGACAAGATACGTGCAAATATTATTACTTACCACTTGTTTGACGATAAAGTTTGACTAGCTAACAGCTGCATCAACCTTCGAAAAGAAGGTCAGGAGTATTGCATTATACTATAACTTAAATAACATAACAGTAGTGGTGGCCTAATGCTCACGGCCGCGATTTACTAGTTGTTGGTCGTGAGTTCGAACCCAGCCTAGGCATGCGCTTTCATCATCTACAGCCCGACTTCGCCCACGCTGAGCAAATATCTCTCTCTTCTTGTACCAATCACCACGTTCCTGTGCCTACCGTTAGACCCTCATCAGATTCAACCTCATCAGATTCTAACCGCAATGGCCACAATGTCATCTGCCCATCTCGCCGCTGGACGACCAATACTTCTTTTGTCACAATAGAATAATGCAATACTTGTTTTTAGGGCACCATTTAAATATTTATTTTACTCTGTTTTTAGTATTTGTTGTTAAAGCGGCAAAAAAAATACATCATCTGTGAAAATTTCAACTGCCTAGCTATCACGGTTAATGAGATACAGCCTGGTGACAGACGGACAGACAGACAGACAGACAGACACACTAATCCTGCATAGCTCAAGCAAAGATTTCGGCGCGATTTAAACAAATACAACAGTCCGACAATAACCGTTGGCCAGTAGCCCGGACCAGACACAACACCCGTCTGGTCGGAGCATCCGCCCTTTTCTATGGAGGTTTGTGGGACTTTACACCCTGTTCCGCACAGCTCCAACTAGAATGATATACCCATGTCCATCTATCTATATATTCATCAAATATAAAGAACTACCCCACGTGAATATACTACTGAGATAAAAAGTCTTTGTGGTATTCTAAACTATAATCTATCTCTGTGCCAAATTTTATGATTGTGTCAGAAAAAGGTTGGTTTGAAATTTTTACAGATGATGTATTTTTGTTGCCGCTATAACAACAAATACTAAAAACAGAATAAAATAAATGTTTAAGTGGGACTCCCATACAACAAACGTGCTTTTTGCCGTTTTTTGCGATAATTGTACGGAACCCTCAGTGCGCGAGTCCGACTCGCACTTGGGCGGTTTCTTTTTGTATTATTTTCTTCACAAGTGTGTTGAAAAACGTCGTATGATACACGTGTGTATTGGTGATTACCGTCCTCGGCTCTCTTAAGACCCTCACCTAACGGCTCGGGTCTCAATGGCGCCTCAGCGGTAATCACCAACATTACACACTTGTACCATAATATACTATTGCCTTTTATATATATAGATTTACTGCCATAATGTGATTACTTTAACTCACAAATTGTTCATAATTCAGTGTTTGTTATACTCCTAAGAATAATGAATTTTTAAATAATGGCCAATGAAACACCTATCTATCACCATTATTAATTAATGAACCTATTGTTGCTTGTAATGCTTTGTACCTATTGTAGTGCAGTACGCAGTTAATTTTACACTAGCTTCTTTCTGGCCACGGCTTCGCCCGCGAAAAAGAGTGTTATAATCCCAAGGGAACACATGCACACCCTATGAACTTCCTTGCTTCCTTTCTACTTATAATTTCATCTAAATCGGTTCAGCCGTTTAGCAGTTAAAAGGTAACAAACATACAGAGTTACTTTCGCATTGATAATAATTATTAAGTATGGATACATTGTCTTCATATATTTTATAATATCATCATCTTCCTGTCCTTGTCCGAGATTACTTAGAGGCCGGAGCAACACAATGCGTCTTCGAATACCTATGTACCATGTATGACATGTATGTATATTTAATTTATGTATAACAGAATATTACGAACCACTTTTATTTGAACAGAGTAACTTCCGCACTCAGAGACGGTTAACGGTTACTTAAGGTTAAACTAGTCGAAAATTCTTCCATACAAACGTAGTCTAGGGATTATTCCACTGTTTGACAAAGTTCGTTCAAAATAAAAAGTGATATCAATAATTTGTCTCATCATTATCTAGCCCTGTATGGAAACAAAACAGTGAAAAAGTAAATATTTGAAAATTATGAGCGTCGAAAGTTCCACATTTCAACACTAATTTTAACGCATTTTTGGGCGCGAATAAATACCATAAGAAGACGGAAAATTGCAAAACGGCCACCATACAGGGATAGATTAGTAGTTCATGTCTAGACTCCCAAAGTTCTGTTTATAAAATTTCGCGCGCTCGGTTTCGTACTAAATCATTATCCATTTCGCTACAAATTTGCAAAAGTGTGTATTCGTACGCGAACTAGCTTCTTACTGCTTATCATAGCATCAATCTCTTCCGCACGTGTTGTCGGTTGATATAAAATGTATTTTAACCACGCGCACAAAATAGTTCGTGCCGTTGACTAGTGTAACCTTAAGGCGCTCCTTAGTACAGATTTTGTACTAATATCTATCTATCGACGGAACACTGGGTAGGTGAACATAATTATAGAGGTATGCGAACTCGGGTGGAAAGCTCCGCAACCTCCATTGAAAAGGGAGGATCCTCTGATTGGTCACAGTATAAATATGGACAAACAGTATGGAAACTACCAAAAAACGCTCGAAACGGAACAATCACACAAACTTGCGCATTGACGAGACCGCTAAGCAGCAGCGTCTGCAGTGCTGTCAGTAGTGCGAACCGCTTAGGGGCCTCGTCGATGCACATGTTTGTGTGAGTGTGCCGTTTCGAGCATTTTGTATGTAGTTTCCGTACTGTTTGTCCATATTTATACTGTGGATTGGTATTGTGTTTGGTAGGCAACTTCCCGAAGGTTGTTGTCGTGTTGGGTTGTAGTAAAAGTTCAAATCGCGCGGAGAAATTTGATTGCGCGGTATAGGATTTGTGTGACGGCAGATCGATTTTGCCGCTACAGACAAATTAATGAATGTACATACACAATTACCCAGTGCTGCTGTATAAATGTAAATCTCAATTGGGTTGGTTAGTGTGGTGTGGTTTTTTCACTTGGTGGAAACCAAATGTGGATAGATAACTTCTTTAACAATAATAACAGAAAAAGAAAAGGCCCTAAAATGTCTTGCTCATGAGATTACCAGAATGTGGATTAATTACTCAATTGTAGGTACCGATAGTCGCGTCAATAAATGGTCTGATAGTGAAGAGTTCTGACCAACTCCTAGACCTAGAGGAACTGTAGCCAGAGCCGTCCCTGTGGTAGAGCGAGAGGAGCGGTCGCTCTAGGCGCCATAATATGACAAGGGGCGCCAAAAAGCGCAAAACAAAATTTTAGTGGCGCGTCGTAGTAAGAGGCATGGGACCAGTGTAATGGATTAAAAAAAAAGCCATAGGGTGACGCTAATTAATCCGTAGGTTACCTCCAGATAAATCCGTAGATCTACAGACGTTTTAGTGAAAGCGTCGACCAAAGGGCGGTGAAAGACAAGCTGACTGTAGTAAAACTGCTGGGTCAAGAGTCGGATGGAAATAATTAAACGTAGCTCGCATTCTGAGTGCCTAGTCTGAGAAGTTACTTCTTTCTGGATCCATAATCGCCGTCAGCTTGTGTCTTAATTAATATCTACGGCCGGAGCACACTGTCTTACATAGAATGTTTTAACCACTTCGTGGTTTAATATTACAACCGACTTCAAAACGGAGGAGGTTCCCAAATTGACTGTATGTTTTTGTATTTACGCGATTACTCCGACATTTTATGAACAAATTTTGATGATTCTTTGAAAGCTGGTGCTTCTCATGTGGTCCCATTTAAATTTAATATTTAAAAAAAAAAACATTTTCTTATGATAAGTACTAAAACTAAAAAAATAAAAACTTTCTACAGGCTTCCAAAGCGAAAAATAACTTTATTTTCGGAACAAAAACGAAAAAAAAAATAGGTAACAAAGACACCGACTTCCGAAAAGTAAGTAATTTTTGTTTTCGTAGTGTTTTGGAAGCCGGTTAATTTATTTATTAATTTTTCTTTTTTATATTTAATTGAATTTAGATGGAAGTTCTGAGTATGAATATAGATGGTGGTAGAGGTAGATTGGATAGTGTGAAGGATGATAATAATAGGGATAGAAAGCAGGTGACTAGGTATTGAGATGACGGCAAATAGAGATATAGATATGGAACAAGGATTCATGCTTCGCCGACCCCAAATTAATTGAGGAAGAAGAATAAATATGATGATTTATCTTTGATTGTTATACTTACGCAAAAAAATATGTCGAAATCATTGATATATTAAAATGTAATACATCAATAGTCGATATAAGAAATGCGGACAAGTAACAACAAGTCACATAGTTTCTGGAAACTACCTCATTTATAAATAGTTTATGTCGTTACAAATTAATTGGATTTAAATGGTCTAATTACGTAATACCTTATTATATCACGTAGAGGCAATGTTGTTGATTACCTAGTTTCGCAATTTTAGGGTTCCGTATCCAAAGGGTAAAAACGGGATCCTATTACTAAGACTACACTGTCCGTCTGTCTGTCTATGTGTCACCAGGCTGTATCTCATGAACCGTGATAGCTAGACAGTTGAAATTTTCACAGATGATGTATTTCTGTTGCCGCTATAACAACAAATACTAAAACCAGAACAAAATAAATATTTAAGTGGGGCTCCCATACAAAAACGTGTTTTTTTTTAGTTTTTTGCGATAATCGCACGGAACACTTTGTGCGCGCGATGGCCGGTTTTTGATAATATTGTACCTAAAGTGTTCTTTACATGTTCTTGCTAAAGTGGTTCGTTCTGTCTTCTGCAAACTGATATTTTATTGATGAAAACAGATTCTATTGATAGATACTTGGAACAAGGATATGCCAATTGTTAGAGTATATAATTATCACGTGTGCTCGAATGATGCATAGGTGACAAAATGTACTAAAATGGATGTTTGCACGTACGATTGTCGTCTCCGGTCACTGCGTTTACATTTATCAACGTCAGCGAAGATGATATAATTGCCAATGCTGACTGGCTGTTTACATTCAGTTAGGAGTTCCTCACTTAAAATCCTGAGGTATATAAAGAGACTCGGAGTCAGAAATAGCACAGTGTTGTCGGAACCAGGGAACTTGAAATATCGAATGTAAGTTGTTTTGTTTATTTTGGATATATCGAGTTATTTCATAGAATCGAAGTATTAGGAATTGTTAATTTAATTTAGCATATGTTTTTAAATTACCATAGATTATTTTTGTTTTATAAGGTTGTAAGTTTCATAAATAGGTTTTTTTATGCTTAGGTGTTATTACGATCCAAATACAGAAACATTTTTGCACATAATTGAATAATAAGTCAGTAGGTATTTGCATTATTAAGATTTTGTTTATACACATGCTTGGTTGGAAGCAAAAAAAAAATGGTGGACAGTTACCAAAATGAAAGTAATTATAGTTCTCGCCAAGCTTCTTGGCCGCCCTGCCTTGGCTTTCCGATGCGCATGGCTCGGATCCGTGCTGTTTTTACCAGGCTGCTGAAGGAGGGTAATGTGTTTATCAGTGTATGTATGTATGTATGTTTGTTCCTATGTGGCGTTCTAGCGACCAAACGCGTTGGGCGATTTTGATGATTCTTACGTCAATCGATTCGTATTAACCATGCGAGTGTCACTGGCAACATTAAAATTAGAAAATAAAAAAATGGCGGCTTTTGGGCGCCATATTGTGGGGCACAATTTTTTTTTCATTTTACCCCATCGTGTGGGGTATCAAAATAAAATATTAAAAGAGGTGATTTCAAAAATATATAACACTTGTATGTTTAATTGTATCTAATTCTGAATAAAAATAACTAAAAAGTTATAAATAATAAAAGTTAATTAAAAAAATAAAAAAACCCGACTGCATAAAAAGTGAACTAAAAAGACGAAAACAAGAAGAAAATCATAACGTGCAGTTGGAGGATACAACTGGTTTTGGTCTTTTCGTCGGGTTTTTTTTATTTTTTTAATAACTTTTTTTTAATCCAGTCTGAAAAAGAGGGGTGTTATAAATTTGACGTGTGTTTTGTGGTGATTTGTGTATCTCTCTGTGACATCATAGCTCCTAAACAGATGAACCGATTTTATTTCGTTTTTGTTTGAAAGGTGACTTTATCCTTTACACTTTTTTTTTGAGAGTGTTCTTAGCTATGTTTGATGTAAATCGGTTCAGCCATATAAAAGTTATGGGCATTTTACTATTAGAATGAGAAAATTTTATCAAACGTATCATAATTACGTGTTCTAATTGTTACGTGTTCGTGTCATAATAGATTGTCGATCAAATCGTGTCTACTACTAGATAAATTATGTAGCATGAAATAAAAAATGTGTCGAAGTTTTTTTTAAATTTTACTTTTTGTATGAGATTTACTACTGAGCAGCCATTGTAGCCGACTTCAGGGCAGCCAAGAAGTTTAGCGAAAACTGTACCGTTGCGCATGACAACGAAACACACAATAAATAAACAAGTTTGGCGAAGCGATAGGACCGAAGATGAAGTCTTTTTCCATTGGCCATCTTGAATTGTGCTGTCTTCGGCAAAAATATTAATTGCTAAATGTTGCCGTTTCAGATAAACATGAAGACCATTCTAGTCATATGCTTGTTGATCGCAGCGGTGTGCGCCAGACCCGATGACACATATGACACCCGGTACGACAACTTTGACGTTGAATCCCTGGTTACAAACGTTCGTCTGCTGAAGTCCTACGGACACTGCTTCCTCGGCACCGGACCTTGCACCCCTGAGGGAACTTCTTTCAAGAGTGAGTACTCGATTAGATTATTTGTACTAAATTCAACGACCTTCACTACGATCTTATTAGATACTTACCTAAGCTATGTTGGATGATACAGATAAAAGTTTATAGACATTAAAAAAAGAGTACACTATACTTAAAATAAATCGGCAAAGAGCGAGTGGGACTTGCCTACTAAGGATTCCATACCCTCAGTGCTGAAAAATAGTATTCCATTTTCAAAGTACCTATATTCATACTTAGGTAATCTATACTAATATTACAAAGATATTTGTGAGATTGTAGGGGGTAATCTCTACTGAACCGATTTACATGAAATTTGGCATGGAGATAGTTTGAGACCCTGGGAAGGAGATAGGATAGTTTGTATTCCCTTGGGATGATAAAATAATTTTCATGCGGGCGAAGCCGCGAGCAGAAGCTAGTAACCACTATTGTACTTGCTATGTAAGTGGACAAGCATTTTTTTAACTATCCCAATAACCCCGATTGCTTAAGGCAGTTGCTGTGATAGAAAGACGAAATTTTGTCGTATAAAGGTTTCTTATTACCTATGGGTGCAACCTGAAAAAGGTCAGGTGGAGCTAAATAGAACTACCGAGCACAACCTACATTTCAACATTTATGCAGTTAGGGTGTCATTAAACTGAGCACAAATCCCTTCTGCTAATTAAAAAACCCTACGTTTTCTGCTTTCGGTACCTAATATTAGAATAATTTACAGAAACCATCCCTGATGCTCTTCAAACTGGCTGTAAAAAATGCTCGCTGAAACAGCGCCAACTGATCCGCCGTGTAGTCAAGGGTTTCCAGACGGAGACCCCCGACATCTGGCAGCAGCTGATCAAGAAAGAGGACCCCAATGGCGAGTTCAAGGAGACCTTCACAAGGTTCATTAACGGCTCGGACTAGAGATCCTTACCAAAGAGTTTCAAGACCAAGGAGGTTTCAACCAAGATCCGTATGGGGACTAAGATGTTTAAAAAATAATATAAATTATAATCTAAATTTTAATTTATATTATTTTCATACCTAGTCGTGTATTTGAGGCATTCAATGTATTCTGTGATTTGTTTTGACATATCTATGAGAATTAACAACTTAAACGGTGCCCATGAAGTGTCGTACGAAGTCATAATGTTTGCGAATAAATATTGTAGCTATCCTTGGCTTGTCAATGTCTAAACAAATAGGTTATTCTAAGATTTGTTAAGGACTATTGTTTTATGTTGAATCATCACATTAATTGTTAACTATTTACCTACTTAGTTTATTTTATATTGTATTTATTTAATTAAATGATTATTTTCTAATTGTCGTGTTATATTTTTGGAAAACACCTTTTTGCCTTCGCTTCATACGAAACTAACTTTCCAAAAATAAAGGTTACTGAAACACAAGTGTGAGCGTATGTATCTAGAAACGGAAAACTAGCATATTTTAAATTATTGCTTAAAATAGCTGAGAAACATCCAGAGAGACGATCAAAAATGTACCGCTTTTGTTTTTGCCATTTAGCTATGAAACCCTAAAACCATCGTTACCTACGCATGTTTAACAGTAGGTAGGCCCTTTAATGATTTCATGGCATAATCATTCAGTCATTTTGAAACTACGTACGAGAGTTGTATTTTTAACCGACTTTTGAAAAAGGAGGAGGTTCTATGTTCGACTTCTTGTATGTATTTTTTTTTTTTATGTATCTTCACCGATATCTCCGACAATTGTGGACCGATTTTGAAAATTCTTTTTTTTTTTAAAGAGTTTGTTCTGAAATTGGTCCCATTTTAATTTGGTGAAGATCTGATGAAGAACTTCGAAGATATAATACAGAACTCTTCAATAAATAAAGGCAAATCTCTTGGGACTGCTGCAATCGCATGTCTGTTTATTGTTTATACCATTTCATAACATAACATCACGCCAGTATGCTCTTAAGGGGTAAGCAGATCTCTCATTTGATCGGTTTTGTTCAAGTTTCATGATATTCGGGTAATCTATTCTAGCGTTATAGGAAACTTACTAAACAACTTGCCTTGGTATGTATAACTAAAAAGAGAAAAATAAAAAAATCTTTTTTACAAAAAAATACTACCGACTTCCAAATAAGAAAACTACAAAGTGAAAAATAACTTTATTTTTGAAAGTCGGTGTCCATAACGCAAAAAGGTACCTACGAAAGACACCGACTTCCAAAAATAAAGTTATTTTTCACTTTGTAGTTTTCTTATTTGGAAGTCGGTAGTATTTTTTTGTTAAAAATGTTTTTTTCCTAAACCCTTTTTGTTCGTTGCAAAGAATTTTCTTTTTTTTTCTTTTATTATGCGTACAGCTAAGGAGTGGAATTCCCTGCCGGAGTCTGTGTTTCCCGATAGCTACAACCTGGGGGTCTTTAAGTCAAGAGTGAATAGGTTACTTCTAGGCAAGCGTGCTCCATCATCGAGATGGTGGTCAAGCGCGAGCCTATATTAGATAAAAAAAAAAAAAAAAAAAAAATATTCGTGTCCAAATATAAATTGAGTTGATTATAAATATATTTTTCAATAATTTTTGAGAATATTGAAATCAATGCGATCGGTCTGTAAAATTCCATTAATTCTGTATCTAGTTTTTTGAACAATGGCTTTATAACAGATGTTTTTAAAGCATTTGGATAAATACCTTCGCTTATACACAAATTTATGATATGACATAAAGGGCAACAAATTTCCTTGGCTACTGCTTTAAGTATTTTTGTACAGTTGCCATCAAAACCGACACTGTTTGTATTATTTAGGGCTAAAGTGATTCTAAAAACGTCGATTGGCAAACATGGAGCCATAAACATAGAATCCTTCCTGTTTAAAATATATCTCGTGACTCTGTCTCCCGAATCAGTATTGGGCTGAATTTTGTCAATAAAATAATAATTAAAAAGATTCGAAATGCATTTTGGATCCGAGATTATGTCGTTTCAAGGATGTAAGGAGATCAGTAAATCGTTATTTTAAGTCATCATCATCTGCCTAGCCATTTTCCAACTATATTGGGGTCGGCTTCTAGTCTTACCGGATTCAGCTAAGTACCAGTGTTTTACATGGAGCGTCTGCCTATCTGATCTCCACAACCCAGTAACTGGGTAACACTATACCTCTTGGCAAGACTGGTGTCAGATCTGATCTCAAGTTTCTGACTACCGTAACGACTATCAAAGATCTTCAAATGACAGCCGGGACCAACGGCTTAACGTGCTTTCCGAGGCACGGAGGAAACTCGGTATGTTGAAATGGTCACCCATCGACGGACCGACCTCGTCAAGCGTTGCTTTACCTTGATGATCGACCCATGCGGCTGTTATTATTTAGCCACGAGCTCCTCTAAATCAGTAAATACACACATCGACACGGTCTAGGGATGATATTTCATACTCAATTAAATAACTCGAAAAGTACTGGCCGGGAGTTTTGGCGGGAACGTGATGTTGCTTCTCTGTTTTATTTTCCTAAAATTATGTTAAATTGAATATTAATAGTGTAAAAGTGGTGGTTTTTATTCTAATAATATTAGTGAACGTGCACGAGTGTGGGCAAGTAAAACACAGCGGTAGAACAAGAGTTTGTACATGGTGTCGACAAAACTCCGTAGAAGCTTCCAATAAAGTTACCGCCATTTTATTGGGGCCTAACTTGAACGACTAAAATCTAAAGAAACTAGAACAGCTAGAACTTCTACTCTAAACTTGACACTGGCTAAATGCACAAACCGTGCGAAGCCAAAATATAAAAAAAAAAAAAAAAAGTACTGGCCGCATTGGAATCTTTTATACACCGATTTGTTTGTAATTTATCTCAGACTAATTCCAAATTCAAATTTTTGAAAATTCTTTTGTTTCGGTGGCATAAAAATGTCTTGATGTGTAGGAGAGGGAATTTTCATTTGTGCGAAATTTAGAAAACAATACGAATTACGTTTAGTTACAGTTTTTTTTCGTTTTTAAACGAAAGATAAAGTTAAAATTGAGGTATTGTAGCCATGCAACGCCAACATTTGACGTGGGCGGAGATGTTACGAGCTGTGGGAATGCTGGAAGCTGGGTCTGTTCAGCGTAATGTTGCTGAGGCCATAGGGACCCACCAAAATGTAATTTCAAGATTGTAGACACGCTATCGTGCCACAGGTGAAGTAGCGGAGAGGCACCGGGGACCAAGTCGCATCACTACCCCCAGACAAGACCGATTTTTGCAAATTACTGCGCGAGCTCAACCAAATGCAACGGCGACTCAATTGGTCCAAAGGCTGCGAGTGGAACACCAAGTGCTTGTGAGTGACCAAACTGTACGAAGGCGACTGCATGAAAGCAATCTACGCTCTCGTAGACCACTCCGGGTCCCACCTTTACGGAGAGGCAATCGTGGACGACGATTAGAATGGGTTCGGAACCACGTGGACTAGGGCCGTGAGCAATGGTCCAATGTGCTGTTCACGGATGAATCCAGGTTCGGCTTCTATCCAGATTCACGAAGGACGCGTGTTTGGCGAGTTCCTGGACGATGGAGCCGTCTTCAGAACCCTCAGGAAGTTCACCCATACCAAGGCGGAACAATTATGGTTTGGGCAGGAATTCGTCTTGGAGGACGGACGGATCTCGTTTGGGTGCGGGGCGGACGGCAGAACGATACGTCCAACAGGTGCTGGGGCCCGTAATCTTGCCCCACAGAACACAAATGGGGCAAGATTTCCTGCTCATGCACGACAATGCCCGGGCACACACGGCGAGAACAGTAGCAGCTTGGTTACATACACACAATGTTAGGGCCTTAGACTGGCCTGCTCAATCGCCAGATCTAAATCCCATTGAGCATGCGTGGGATATGCTGCAAAGAAGAGCTCTGAAGGAAGTTCCTGAAAATCTGGCTACAGAAGATCAACTTTTTGCGCACCTCAGAAGGACATGGGACAATATTCCGCAGCAAGACATTGACAACCTTGTTCTGAGCATGCCGAATCGTTGCCGATGTGTTAAATGAACATCATGGGCGCTTTCTCAGACTACTAACTTCAAGTTTATAAACACAAATTAAATGATTTTTCTATTCTTTTTCAGTTTTTACTCATAAATTAAAAGTTAATTCATATACGGTTTCCGTCTATGCTTAATTTTTTTTCCATAAAATCCTGAAATTTTAATCGAAGTACCTTAACCATTATTAAAAAATGGTAGATTATTAAATAACGTATCTTTTAAATATATACATGTCATATACATAATTAACACATTGATAGTAATTCGCTTTTTTAAAAATATCCCTAGACCGTGTTGATGTGTTTAAATCAGTAAATCGTTATTTTAAGAATTATATTTAAATACCTATTGTCCAGCTCACAGAACAAAAAAAACGTGTGGTCCAGCTAGATTGGTCAAATCGTATACTGTGCAGCAGCTTAATTTCGTAAGTGAATTCGGCAAGGCAAAGGATTAATGGATACCATCAATCGACCACCATTCACTACCACTTCAATACCATTGATCGACGTGCGAGATGAATGGCGCGTTGTGGATTTCCGTCTACGTGATTGGTCGATTGATGGGTACATATCGTATGTCACTCAGTGAACTGATGTCACTACTTAACAGATGTAGCAAAACTGCAACAGGCCCCGCGCTCTGGGGGCCCCTAGCTTGGACGGACAAACATAAGCTTTGGAACCTATTATATCAGGTGTAGCCATGGTGGACTATTAGGTAAATATTATTGGTCTTAACATTTTCTGTGCTCGCTTCATTCGGTTTTGCACAATGTTTCTTTCAATTCAATTTCCGTATGAATTGTCAAAATAAAGCTAACATGAGCGAGGCAGAGTTTTTAAAAGTTGAGTATTAGTGAAAGAGACCTATTAGAGGCAGCGACGAGATAGCTAGTGTGACGAGTTGTCATCACAACCAAAAAAATGCCAAATAATAAAACTTCAAATCATAGATCTAGATTTTTTTTTGTTAAGCTTCAAATAGATAGTAAACATAGATATAGGAAAACTCATACTTGGCATTTCATTATATGACAGAGTGATGGGTACTGGGTAATAGTACATTGTGATACAAGGGTGGAAAGTAGGTTATTGCAAACGAGCTTACAGTTGTGAGAAACAGTAAAAACAAATCAAAGAATTAGATTTGTTTATTCACAAAAAAATAAATTTTCAATATGGCGCGTTTTTGCACATATTTGGACATATGTTTTTACAAAGAAAACAGCCTATACAGCCTATTTGATTTTTGACAAACGTTGATGTGAAAATCATTAACTTAAAACTGGTAATTAAATATATTAAACAACTATTAAAAAAAAATTGAGAATTCAATGCTAAAACGTACGGAATCATTAATTTTTCCTCGTGTAAAATCGTATCCCATTTAAACTCCTTGCTACTAAACTTTTTTAAATTGACTTATGGCGCGTTTTTGCAACTGGACATTTTTTTTTCAACGAAAACAGCCTATACAGCCTAGTCGATTTTTGTCAAATGTTGATGTGAAAATAATTAAATTAAAACTGGTAATTAAATATATTAAACAACCATTTAAAAGACTTTTGAGAATTCAATGCTAAAACGTACGGAATCATTCATTTTTCCTCGTAGAAAATCTATCCCATTTTATTCTATGTTTAAAAAACTCAAAACTCCTTGCTACTAAACTTTTTTAAATTGACTTATAAATTTAAAACTAAACTGCAAACATAATGATCGAGCTCGTAAACAAAAGTCACGACCGCGTAACAGAAAGATGCCTATGCGTATGATTTAACTTTCGAATCATAATTATAGCCACTGAAAGTACGCCATGTTTAACAACTGTATTGAAAAATTCTTATGGTAAAACTATTAAAAAAATTATAATATTTAAGCAAAATTCGACCATATTGTATTAGATTGTCTGTAGAAAAAAATGTTTATTGTGGGCTGTGGGTTTTAATAATGTCGACCGTACATGTTAACGTAGTCTCCTTGGTATATCTGAAACCCCCCCGGTGGGTTCCCGCTTTGTCGAGGCGGGGGGGCTCAGTAACCGTGGCTTGGTCACCCACGGTGAAGCGAAGAGGAACCCGAGGAGGGGCCGCTCGTCAGGGCTTTTGCCGATTAAGCCGACGACGTAGCGGCCAACTAGTAGGTTGCGGTGCCGCTTGGTAACAGGCGACATCGCAACTGAGGCGGGCCGCGATGTCTAATGGAGATTTCCAGGTCCCATACGATATCGCGGCTGAGGGTTGGAGGCCGCGGCGGGAGAGGAGTGTCGGTATAGCGTTAGCCGCTCTCCCTATCCCCTGCGGCCGCAAAATGGTAGGTGGCGGGGCCATTGACCTCGACCCGTCACAGTGGGACCAAGGGTGCCATACACGGGGTCGTCTGGCACCCATGTGCTGATTTGGTCCCTGGGGTAGTCACGGCGTGCAGTGTGTTCTTGTGCGCCGGTGATGGGGGGTACTCCCCCGAGGAGGGTCCGGTGACGGACAGCCGCGGCGGGTTCGCGGTGAGTGCTAACGCGTGCCCGTGTTCCCGCCATAAGCGGCACTGGAGGACACCGTGGAGTTTTAGTGGGATAGAGTCCCACATAACTGCACTATCTCCCCGTGGTAGTGCAGTATGCATGAGCATTTCTCCACGCAAAAAAAAAAAAAAAGGGCACTGCACGCGCTGGTGTAGACTGAGGTTTTCAAAATGCCAAATTTCATAGTTTTTTTGCTTATAACGTGAGTTGTATTTACAATTTTTTTATTGTTGTGATGTGAGGTATGGGATTTACCAACCACTGCTTTAATAGAGTTTGCTTCCGTGCGCGTTATAACAACGTTTAACCGCCATGTTTAATTTTATGAACCTTGGTGACGCCAACTGGCGAGCAATAAAAAGTTACCCCCACCCCCCGGCCTTTGAGATGCGTGGGTGGTGCGTCAGAGAGAAATACTAGTTTCTTGGTTGGCTTTATTATACTGCATCACGCACGGTCTTAGACGTCATATGTACTTCATAGTCTCAACACCGGTTGCAAGAATAATATTCACATAATAATTAAAAAAAAAAATTGCAAATAATTCGTTTTCTCGATAGTCGATTGAACATTGATTGTAGATACTATTTAGAACAACTCTACGTCCAAAAAGTATTGAGGTTATGGTACGGTTATGTCATTAATGTCAAAGAATTAAAATTAAAGCCGGTGTTTATTTACAAATAATTTCTCTTTTATAAATATGAAAATGTGGTCTTGGAAATTAAGCAGATGTGTATTAGATAAGACTGTGTATGTATATTTTCTGTGGTTTCAAATAGAATGAAGTGGTTATATAAAAAATTGTGTTGATTGCGTTTCATTAAAAAAATTGCAGAAATAATACATCAAAATTACCTCAATGGGGTGTCCTGATGTCCTCGCGACCCATAAAAAGCAATGAAGTCAATAAACAGAGTCACTCAAATAGCCTGGTTACTAAAGAGAACCCCTCGACGATTGATGCCGCCGATGTGGAGTTCTTTTCAAAACAATTGCATGAGTGGTGGGATCCTGAAGGGAAAATGCGCCTGCTACACAGAATGAATATGATAAGGTAAGACGTTGTTAAATCTGCCTTAGGAATAATGGGTTGGTGTCTTTAATATCATTCAGGAGTACAGGATAAACTATATCAAGAAATAACCATAATAACACTGTTCAGATAACCTATCAATCTGAATTTTTGGTTCCAATATACATCCCACATAATGCCATTCATGTGACAAGCACACAGCATGTATTCATGTCACCATTATTTTAAAGAAATAAAAAAAAACAATATCAGAATCTTAACTAAGCGGGATATCATTAATACATCAGCAAATGTCTACTGAGACTGTGGTAGTAACAGCGCCATATACAAGCAGTAGGTATGGTTTGATCCCAGACAGACACAATATCTAAATTGTTTCGTAACTACTGAGCAAAAAACTGTGAAGGACAATAGTCACATCTACCAATCCCAGACTGGGCCAGCATAGTGGATTACAGGCAATCAGAGTGATAAGGCGTATGACCCATCTGTGGGAACATTATATGTTGATTGTGCTTATTTTATTTTATTTAGCTTACCAACAGTACAATGCATTCAAACATCCAAAAATGAATATATTTTCAAAGCGCAGGTTACATAGCTATACCACAGATCAAAGGTATACATGACACTGTATAAAAATTCAATACTAAGGACTGCAACTAAACATTTTTCAAAATACAACACATAAATATGATGAGCGAGAGGAGATGCTAGTATCTATATAGGGTAAGGAACTAACAAACTTGACATAACGGTAGCTTACAATCCTAACAAATTCTCATTCATTTATAAAAGTATTATAAATTAATGAGAATGTGAGTTTGCTTGCTAGTTACGCTTTCACCCCTTAACGGCTGAACGGATTTGTATAAAACTTGGCATATGGATAGACCAGAATGTGAATATTGCCTAGAATAATAAAATTAGGTACAATATCTTTTAACTCAAAACATCAAGTTAATAGGGCATCAGGCATAACTGATGAAACAGTCAATTTAAACTCTTGTTCTGTATTTACAGAGTCCCTTTTATCAGAGACGGTCTCATATCTACTGCTCAAAAAGAATTGTACCCACTCAAGGGTAAAAAGATTTTGGATGTTGGCTGTGGTGGAGGAATACTTTCAGAGGTAAGAACCACAAATTATGTTACTATCAATCAGCTTTGCCAGATGTCCCGATTTTGGCGGGACATCCCAATTTTTATGTGTCAGGCAGGATGTCCCGCGTGGGACAAGTTCAGTCCCGCTTTTCGGGGATATTAAAACTAGTGTCTTTCTTATTAAGTATCCCAACATCAAATAGCTTTCCTGAAGGCGTTTTTTTTCCCAGATGAATTTAAAATGAGGATGTGAGAAATAAATGCTGCAGGAAACTTTAAACTTTGAAGTTAATTCTTCACAGAAATATCATGAATAAGTAATTCTTATAAATAATTATTCTATTAATGTAACACTCACTCCCCAGACTATTCTTTGAAACACCACATTTTTTCTAATGAATATAACTTTTTTGATGTATTTTTTGTATGCAGAAGACTCAACTACCTGATTCTGATTTAAATTTATAATATCATATACACTATCAAACATTTTCAATGGCTATTTTTTATTTTTGCTATCTATTGTCATGTAAACGTAATTTAAAACTCAAATACAAAGAAAATATATAAAAACTTCTGATCATATACGTTGTTTTACTATGTCCCGCTTTCGACGAAAGAAGCCCGCTTTTTCACTCAAAAAGTTTTAATGTCCCAACTTGCCAAAAAAAAATCTAGCAACGCTGCTCATCAATATTCTTTTGTAGTTCTGTATCTATCTATTATCTTATCTATATCTTTATTCTATAATATTATAAATGTGACAGTTTGGATGGATGGATGTTTGTTACTCAATCAGACTAGAATGGCTGAATGGATCTGGATGAAATTTGGTAGAGAGAGAGAGAGAGATAAATTATAGTCTGGAAAAATTTTATCCCGTTAAACTACGTATTATGATACCATGGGTTAATAAAACACTTAAGGCGGCTGAAGCGGTGGGTGGAAGCCAGTAGAATATATATATATATAATATACTCATATGTGTATATTGTAAAACCAAACCAATTTTTTAAAAGAGTAACCTTGGAGTTTCTTGCCGTTTCTTCTCCATAGGAAACGAGCAACCCGAACCGTGCACTTTTTGTCGACGTTTTATAAGTGCCCATGTAGGCCTATGTGAAATAAAAAAACTTGATTTTGATTTTGACTCAGCTACAAAGTCACATTAAGGTACACTAGTCGAAAATTCTTCCATACAAATGTAGTCTAGAGATTATTCCACTGTTTGACGATGTACGTTCAAAATAAAAAGTGATATAAATTTGTCTCATCGTTATCTAGCCCTGTATGGAAGCAAAAAAGTAAAAAAAGAAAATATTTGAAAGTTATGAGCGTCGAAAGTTCCACATTTAGACCCTAATTTTAACGCAGTTTTGGGTGCAAAGAAATACTATAAGAAGACGGAAAATTGCAAAACGGCCTCCATACAGGGATACAATAGTAGTTCAACAATGCAAATAATTGTATTTTGAACAGATAGATTTAGTAGTTTTTTCATGATATCTAGACTGCCAAAGGTCTGTTTATAAAATTTCGCGCGCTAGGTTTCGTCCTAAATCATTATCCATTTCGCTACAAATTTGCAAAAGTGTGTATTCGTACGCGAACTAGCTTCCTACTGCTCATCACAGCATCTATCTCTTCCGCACGTGTTGTCGGTTGATATAAAATGCATTTTTACCCCGCGCACAAAATAGTTCGTGCCGTCGATTAGTGTATTTATACCCTTAAGCTTATAACATCATCAAAATCGAGACAAAATTATTTGATAAACTATTTCCAGCACTCATAATAATAGCTTTAGAATTGAAACAATAATGTTTACTAAATATATTGCTGAATATTGTGACTAGTTTTTGCCTATATCCTGTATTACCATGGTCTTTTCACCTGAGGCTTATGACGTTAGTTTAGCTTTCTTCAGAGAAAGAATTCTCGTAAACCATCGTAGACTCTGTCTCTGTCACCTATGACCTAGACTAGAGTCAAGAGCAAACCCATTACAAATAAAAAAAAAAAAAAAAAAAAAAAACAATTCATTGCTTCCCTTTAGAGATTACTCTTTGCAAACAAACAATTTTTTCTCTTTGTTATATTAGTTAAAATTAAGATGTTGACTCTCACACACTTGTAACAGGCCAGTGCAACCCGGTAATAATATTTAAACATGTCCACGTAAAAGCAGTGGTGGCCCAGTGGTAACGAACCCTAATTACATGTTGTAGGACCGAACCCAAGCAGGCGCTTTACTTTGTGTATATTATTTCATCACCACTGCTCTAAAACGGTGAAGGAAAACATCGTGAGGAAACCAGCATGTCGAATTAAAAATTAGAAGACATGTGACATCCACCAATCCGCACTGGGCCCGCGTGGTGGATTATGACCCATTCCCTCTCTCACAGAGAGGAGGCCTATGTCCCAGCAGTGGGAGCATTAAAACGTTGATGATGATGAAATAAAATTTTGTGAGGGGAGTGTAACATAAACTTATACATACCCCCTTATTAATAAATTTAGAGTAAAATCATCAACACCTCTCCCAAGCTGCGCCATACCACTAGGTATGCAGAGAGCATTCCACATCCAGTCTATAGCCATCTTGTTACTCTATTTCAAACTTAAATCTTGAAAACATTGTGACATGGCCCCGCGTTGAATAATAATGACTATTTCTGTAAACAATCATGGGAACCACCATACAATATAATTGGTATTTCGATTGTATTAAAGATAGTTGACCCCCGCGGCTTCGCTCCCGTCAACTGGCTATTTATCTACATACCACTACCTAAGTACTCTACCTGCCTACCCTGCCTACCATACAAACAAACAAACTCTTCAGCTTTATAATATTAGTATAGATGTTGATAAAACTCCTTCGCAAATGAACAAATTTGATTACCATAATAAAATGTTATAGTGAGTCAATCTTAAAAGATAGACATAGGGTATATGCTGTCCCGGACCTTTTGTTGAACTTTTAAAGAGGAACAATTTCATCATACATGATATTTGCGTAACTTAAACCGTTTACGCAGCGCACGCAACAAAAGCTCTCAAAAAGGGATAATTTTTCCCGTTTTTTGCAACATTTTTCATTTATGCTCGGCTCCTATTGCTTGTAGCGTGATGTTATATAGCCTATAACCTTCCTCGATAAATGGACTATCCAACACAAAAACATTTTTTCAATTCCAACCATTAGTTCCTGAGTTTAGCGCTTTCAAACAAACAAACCTTCAGTTTTATAATATTAGTATAGATTAATGGAGTTAAAATCTTACCAATGAGCTGTAATTAGGCATTTTTGTTATTTCTAAAAAACACTGCTCTATTTCTAGCTCTATGTATATTAAAAATATCAAGAAAAGATTAATTTAAAAAAATACAAAATTTCCGACATCTTGATACTCTATTTCAAACTTAAACCTTGAAAATGTTGTGACTTTGCCCCGTGTTTCATAATAATGACTATTTCTGTAAACAATAATGGGAACAACCTCTATACAATTAAATTGCTATTTCGATTGTATTAAAGATTAATGGAGATATAATCTTAACAAAACAATGAACAATAGCTGTATTTAGGTATTTTGTTTGTTATTTCTATAAAACACTGCTCTATTTCTAGCTCTATGTATATTCAAAATATCAAGAAAAATCTAATAAAAAAAATTTAATTCAAAAAACCCGACTGCTTAAGAAGCGAACTAAAAAGACGTAAACAAGAAAAAAATCATGCTGTACACTCGGAGGATACAATATTCGCGAGCTAGTTGACCAAAACCAGATGCATTTTAAAAATTTTCATGAAGCAAAACGGGAGAAATTATTCCTTTTTGAGCTTCCGTTGCGTGCGCTGCGTAAGCTGTTAAAGTTACGCAACATTCATGTATGTAGGATGGGTAGGTAGCCAGTTGACGGGAGCGAAGCCGTGCGGGATAGCTAGTATTATATATGCGAACGAAAGTAACTCTGATTGTTTGTATGTTTGTTTTCTTTTCGCCACTAAACGGCGTTTAGATGAAATTTGGTATGAAAATAGTTTGTGACCCTGGGGCATTGGTTAGTTTTATCCCGGTTGTTGTGTTCCCGTGGGATGATAAAACAGCTTTTTCGCGAGCTAAGCCGCGGGCAGAACTAGTTCTTTATAACGGTTTTAGACTAAATCAGTTTGTTTGATAATGTACTTACATAAAAATAAAACTGCCTCGTTGATCCAGTGTTTGCAATCTCTACTGTTGTGTTGCCTATTTTAAAAATTAAATCAATATTTCAGGGATTAGCAAGGCTTGGAGCTACTGTCACGGGCATAGATGCTAGCAAAGAACTCATCCGTGTTGCCGAAAAACACAGAGTTGTGGACCCTAAGATTGACCATAACAGACCTGAATACATTCATTGTACCATAGAGGTAAGTTCATACATCCTATATTTTACTATTAAACGAGCAATATTTGTATATTTCTATCATATATGTCACTGTACTTATCCTCCGCCGTCAACGTTCTGACGCCTCTCATTGAGAGGATATGGGCCACCGAAAAGCTTCCGGATGAATGGAACAAGGGTCTTTTGATAACTGTACCCAAGAAGGGAGATAAGGTATTAAGTTGCTCTCAATTCCCTCGAAGGTTTTCTGCAAGATTATCCTGGATAGGTTATCGAAGGCTGTAGATCCTCTGCTACGCAAAGAGCAGGCTGGTTTCCGCGCGAACCGCTCGTGCACGGATCAGATCAACACTCTCCGTATAATTTTAGAACAGGCATCAGAATGGCAGAGGAAGATCTATCTCACCTTTGTCGATTTTGAAAAGGCATTTGATACGCTGAAGTGGTTCAGCATCTGGTCCCGCCTACTGGACATCGAAGTGCCACCGAAAATTGTCAGTCTCTTGGAGAGTATATACAATAATTATTCCTGTAGGATGATATAGCAGTATCCTTTCACCGCTCCTCTTTTTAGTCGTTCTTGACGAGATTTTGCTTCGCATTTTCGACAACAAGCGCCGCGGGATAGAGTGGGGATTATCCAACGTCTTAGAGGATTTGGATTACGCCGATGACCTATGCCTGCTGAGTCATACCTACGCTGACATGCAAGCTAAATTAAAGTCAGGAAGCGGCAGAAACGGGACTAAAAATAAACACCCGGAAGACCCAAGAGATGAGATCTGGTGTGAAGATTACTTCACCGTTGCTGATTGGCACGGAGGCAGTGGTACGCGTCCACAAGTTCACTTATCTCGGGAGCGTCGTGTCAGAAACTGGTGGTAGTGAAGAGGACATCGCTTCAAGGATAGCCAAAGCACGAGCTACCTTCGCGCAGCTGAGACCCGTTTGGCAATCGCGGAAACTGACCCGAAGGATTAAACTCATACGGGTGCGAAACGTGGCAGGTCACAAAAGACATCTCACGCCAGATCCAAGTCGTCTTCAACCGCTGTCTTCGTCGCATACTCGGAATGTATTGGCCCGAGACCATCACCACGTTGGTGATGGTCTCGGACCGTTGGAGCTGTTGGAGCAATGCCACGAGAGCCCGATCGACCGCCAGCGATAGTCACCAGGCTGTATCTCATAAATGATAAATGATTTTATTTCTGTAAGTTGGTTTGTACAAACACTTTTACATGTCGATCATATTTTTAAAACTAGATGAGGTCGGCGTTTCCTATCTGACTACTCTGAGAAGAAAGGCCGAAACAAACTCAGAGGTCACAGTCTCTTAGTCCAGGCAAAAATCTTGGTTAGATCATGTGAAGACCATGTAGATTGATGTCTGAAATGGTCTTTTGAGGAAAGAACCAGCCAGATTGAGTGGACCTGTCCAGTCAGTGCACGCATTTGTCAATAACCGAGCAGCTCAACACAGAATTTAAGGAGCTCAACGATTCGACGAACAATACCAAAGAAAGGACATTCGGGTAGGCCGCAAAACTACTCAAACTGACCACGATTAAAAACTAAGATAAATTAAAAACAAAAAAACAAATAGTCCACATAGTCTTCACATTCACAATAATTAAAATAAAATAATATAATACTTTAAGAAGTAAATATTCTTGTCATTGCAAGAAAACCAAAAAATAATAATAAAACAAAATTCACGGTGGAAAATATAAAAATCAAAATTAATTTTTAATTGGAGCAGCTCAATCCCAAGCCTTTTTGTCCTCAACGTAATCTTTGATGGTATAAAACGCTTTCTGGCACAACTTACGTTTAATGAATGATTTGAATTTATTAAGACTTAGAACTTGTACGTGGCTTGGAAGCTTATTATAAAAGCGCACACATTGACATTTAAACGAGCCACCTATTTTCTTGAGCCTTGTTGTTGGTACTACAAATTTGTGTTTGTTCCTAGTATTTATGTTATGGATATCACTGTATTTTTTAAACAATTTTATATTTTTATGGGCATACAAAAGATTTTCATAAATATACTGAGAACGCACAGTCATTACATTAATCTCCTTAAATTTCTCTCTGAGAGAGTGTCTCGGGCTTAATTTATAAATTTTGAACGAACAGCTCTTTTCTGCAAAACAAAGATAGTCTGGATGTCGGCGGCGTTTCCCCACAACAGAATACCGTACGAACCGTGAAAGCTAGACAGTTGAAATTTTCACAGATGATGTATTTCTGTTGCCGCTATACCAACAAATACTAAAACAGAATAAATAAATATTTAAGTGGGTCTCCCATACAACAAACGTGATTTTTTGAGATAATGGTACGAACCCTTCGTGCGCGAATCCGACTCGCACTTGGCCGGTTTTAGTTTTATCGTAATCGGCATGCCTCTTTGCCCTTTGCTCTTTCCGAATTCATTACGCAATAAGGCTGTAGTTCACTCTATCAAAAAGTGAGATGAATTTAAAGCGTTCAAGATGTAAAATATCACAACACACGCAAATCAGATACTGGGACATTTGGATTCCATATTCAACAGATGGCGATGTGCATTTGACGTCATTTTGTGAATGGCGGTGTTAAGATTCTCCGCGAAAGAATAACAATTGGTGGGTAGGTAGGGTAGGCATAGGCAGTTGAGGAGAGCAAAGCCGCGGGCACAGCTCAAAAAATCATAATTTGTTATGGTAGACCGGAAAATAACCATAAATACAAATCCTTGTAGCAGGGATCTTTTTGCTCTTAAATAATGCTGTTGATAAACATTTGCAAAATTAACTTTTGTAGTGAAAAACATCTCCCATAATAATTCCCATTTTCCATTCCACCTCACAGAGTCCTCCCTGTGAGAAGGAATGGAAAACAATTTTAGCATTGGTAAAAACTAATATTAGGTATTTCCGATTTTGGTCATGCACCAAAAGTTCCAAGTACAGCTTTATGATGTTCTTCATTCCATTAGGATATTTTCGTAGCTCAAAATTTATAAATATTTAATTTCGATTTCAGGAGCACGCAAACACGGTTGAAAACCACTACGATGGAGTAGTGGCTTCTGAAGTCATAGAACATGTAAATAACCAGGAGTTGTTTGTCAAATCTTGCATAAAGGCGGTCAAGCCACAAGGAAAGTTATTCTTTACGACTCCTAACAGGACAAGACTATCTCAGTTTATAGTCATATTCCTTGGTGAAGATGTGATAAAAGCCATACCTCAAGGTGCGCACCAGTACGAGAAATTTATTACGCCGAATGAACTCACATTTTTATTAGAAAGAAGTAAGTATTTGCAGTCTTGCTATTATGTTTTTTTTAATGGTCATCCGTCGCGTTCATTAGTTTGGCAAAATAAGAATGCACCCTCTTTCGGCGCGGCGACGCGTTCTAGTTTCCCGAATAAATAAGCAAGATATCTTACTACTAGCTGTGCTACGCGGCTTCGCTCCCGTCAACTGGCTACCTACCTACCCATCTAGATCTACCCTACCCTACTTACATGATTGTTGCGCAACTTAAACCGTTTACGTAGCGCACGCAACGGAAGCTCTCAAGAAAGGAATAATTTTGCAACATTTTTCATTTATGCTCCACTCTTATTGGTCGCAGCGTGATGTTATATAGCCTATAACCTTCCTCGATAAATGGACTATCCAACACAAAAAGATTTTTTCAATTCCAACCAGTATTTCCTGAGATTAGCGCGTTCAAACAAACAAACAAACTCTTCAGCTTTATTAATATTATTATTATTATTACTAGCTGACCCCCGCGGCTTCGCTCCCGTCAACTGGCTACCTACCTACGTACCATAAAATTTTTATTTCCCATAACTACCCTACCCACCTACCCTACCTACTCTACTTTATCTACCCTACCCTACCTTACCTACCCTACCCTATCTACCCTACCCTACCTACCCTACCTACCCTACCCTACCCTACCTACCCTACCCTACCCTACCCTACCTACCCTACTCTACCTACCCTACCCTACCTACCCTACCCTACCGACACTACCCTACCTACCAATTTGTTGAACTATTTATTTGAATAAGAAATAATATACTACCGTACGAATATAACCAACTTTTGTTTCTACCGGCGGCGGCGATCTAATTAAAATTTAGAACATAAAAGCTGCTATTGTGAGTCAATCTTAAAAGATAGACGTATACTATCGCGGACTTTTTTTTTGAACTTTTAAAGAGGAACAATTCCATAATACATGGTATTTGCGTAACTTAAACCGTTTACGCAGCGCACGCAACGAAAGCTCTCAAAAAGGAATATTTTATCCCGTTTTTGCAACATTTTTCATTTATGCTCGGCTCCTATTGGCTGTAGCATGATGTTATATAGCCTATAACCTTCCTCGATAAATGGACTATCTAACACAAAAAGAATTTTTCAATTCCAACCAGTAGTTCCTGAGATTAGCGCGTTCAAACAAACAAACAAACTCTTCAGCTTTATAATATTAGTATAGATTGAGGGAAACATGAGCATGGCCGTGATTTAAATGCTACCTAATAGGTAAAATAATGTCATTAAAATATTGTTTCCAACATATGAACGGAAATTCTGTCTAAAATAACTAAGGTAACTGTACCCGCCAGAAATGTTGCAAAAACGGGAAAAATTATTCCTATTTGAGAACCTTCGTTGCGTGCGCTGCGTTAACTGTTTAAGTTACGCAACAATCATGTATGTAGGGTGGGTAGGGTAGATGGGTAGGTAGGTAGCCAGTTGACGGGAGGGAAGCCGCGTGGGACAGCTAGTATTTATGATAAGATTGTTCATCCGAATGCGAAAACATTACATAATTAAATTTAATAATGTTATGTTTTTGACAACCCTTGCATATTTGCGACTGATACCGTAAATACCTACATGGGAGTCGTCCCACATCAAAGGCGTTTCCCAACTTAATGATTGTTAAACGGTGCCGATACCCACTAGCTGTAACGTAAACCGTAATAACCTTACGAGTTATTGGTCCTGGGAAATGCCAGTTTCCTTTCCATATTGGTCGCAAAGTAAGAGTGGCCTAGAGGCCCAGAGCAGATTGGATTTGTGGGGGCACAGATTGGAGAGTGTTGACTCTCCAATCTGTGCCCCCACACCTCCAATCTGCTCTTAAAACTGAATACTTGTTTTGTGACTTTGGCGGTCTCTCCAGTTCCGTGCCCATAGCTCTTGCTGGAACGCCCATACCAATCTGCTCCGACTTCCGGTAACTAGGGTCGCTTGTCCAAGGGGATGGCGAGGTAGACAGAGACGTAACGCACCGGTGCAACTCGGGATGTATGATATGGCGACAGGTCACTGGCACAACTTGCGACCCACGGATGCCCCTCAAGTTAAAGGATAAAATTTACAAGTCCGTGATTAGACCTGTCGTACTGAATGGATCAGAATATTAGGCTGTGAAAAAGATGGATGAAAAGAGATTGCATGTAGCAGATATGAGAATGTTGAGATGGATGTGCGGAGTGATGAGAATGGATAAACTGAGAAATGAGTAGTATATATTAGAGAAAGTTTGAAAGTGGCGCCAGTGACAGAAAAGTTGAAAGGAAACCGTTTGTCCTGGTATGGTTATCTGATGAGTTGGGATGAAACGCATTTTACTAAAAGAGTTATGAATGTGGATGGATGGAGAGGGAGAGGACGGCCAAAGAAAAGATGGATGGACTGTGTGAGGAGTGATATGAAAGAAAAGGGAGTCAGTGATAGCGTGACGGGGGACAGGAAGGTATGGAAGAAGAAAACGTGTTGCGCCGACCTCAAGTAACAATGGGACAAGGGCAGGAAGGTGATGATTGGTCGCAAGTTAAGGCCCATTTTCTGACCCTGGTCACCTTTAGTGTCTAATGCCTGAAGTCCGCTAGACACCTGTCCTACTGCTAAAAAGGAATCGACTAACCATTTGCAACATACAGTTGAAAAAACTGACTGTACTCGCTTTTGGCTGGTCCAAGAGAACAATTATTAAAATTAGTTCTTCATTAAGTTTTGATTATTTAATTTTCGTGTTTTAATCTGATTTTCTTTATTTTTACAAGATTTTATTTAACTTGCAATCTATGTAAGTGTGTTTGGGTCAAATCTTCAACTGAATTTTAAAGCAGTTATCCTCCACCGATTAAGTTTTTTTTTTCGCTTACACGTTTAGTTTGGATGACAATGCATGATTAGCTAAGTGACATCATTTTAAATCCAATAATTATGACGGCCGGCTCAAGATGGTGGACTAGTTATTTTTTGTGCACTGCCATGATATGGGTACCAAATGAAAGGGTCTTCTGAGAAGAATACAAAAAAGCTTGTTTTAAAAAAAAGATGTTTTGATGAATATTTTTTTTACAGATAATTGCCATGTGGAATTGACCTACGGAGTGACTTACAACCCAATTACTGGCAAATGGGACTTCTCGCAATACCAAAACATAATGTATGCCATACAGGCTGCGAAATTAAGTTAATTTTTGTGTACAGAAAAAATCCTTATCTAAGAAATTAAAAAAATATTGGTGACTGTCAGTATTAAGTTTGCTTAATGCGTTAAAAGTGTTGTTACGTGTTCAATAGAGATTTTTATTATAATTTGTAGTTTGTTTTTTGTGTAAACCTTTTAAACATGGAATATTATCGATTTGATGATAAATACCAACCAAATTAGACAACAGTATGTCTAAACTTTATCCGCAAACTGACGGAATTGAATGGTACCAACTTAGATAAAAATGGGACCGTAAAACCGAGTGAGTTTGTGAGTCGTGGACCGCATTGAACCGAGTTGTCTTAAACGTTAACACCAGCAGCCTTATTGCGTAATGAATTCGGCAAGGCAAAGAGCAAAGAGTATGAACAATCGATCAATCACATAGACGAAAATCTACATCGCGTCTTTCATCTCGCCATGTGTGTGGTCGATTGTTATTGTTATTGCAATAAGGCTGCAGAAACGGCAAGGGGGCTCAGTGACGCAGAGTCATAGCACATTCCTATCTTGTCAACGTAATGAATGCGTTCGCAAGCAGACAAATTCACATGATGCGCGCGTATTCGGCAGAACTCAAGCGCATCTACCCGACGCGAGTCAACTAGCAACAGCAAGAACCTCATGAAGACGTGCGGGTGCGCGCACTTCCTAGAGATTTGGCGTTTTGCTTTTAGTAGCTCTGCCTCAGGTGTGGTGGGGATATCGTTGGTGTAACGTGAGTAACACGCAGGCGATATGACGGCGCCCTGCGGCACGCCCGCCAGAATTGGGCGAGGGGCGGACAGTTCGCCCTCTACCACCACTCGGAAACTCTTGTGGGACAGAAAATATTGTATTACCACGTGACGGGGCGCGCTGGATGTGGCCAGTTTATACACGAGTCTGTCGTGCCACACGCGGTCAAATGCCTTCTCCATGTCGAGGAATACTGCAACCGCGTATTCCTTCCTGTTCATCGCAGCCGACAGCAGGTGCAGTACCCTGGACAGCTGAAGCGTCGTGCTATGTTCCGCGTGAAACCCGAACTGTTCTTCACGCGGTGAGGTGTGAGGTGCAAGATGTCGCAGCAGGAGGGACTCTAGATAGTGGGCAGGAGAGTGATCGGCCGATAGCTCTCCGGCTTCAGGACATTCTTGCCTGCCTTGGGCAACATGATGACGCGCCCCTCTTTCCACGAGGCCGGGAAGGAGCCCGTGCAGAGTATCCCGGTGAACAGGCGCGCCCCAGCCGCGACCATGCGGTTTGGCAGGTGGCGCAGCACTGTATTCGAGATGTTGTCGGCACCTGGGCCTTCCGGGGCTTCGTTCGCAAGATTGCGCGTCTGACTGCGCCAGGCGAGAAATAGATGGCATCTTCATCGGGAGCTATCGGCGTGGCGAAGTAGTCTCCAATGTGTTTCTCGACTGCTGCGACATGTTCATGTTGTGTAGTCGGGTTCGGTTGAAACTGACGCTCCAGGCATTCGGCAAAGACCTAAGCTCTGCTCGGTCTCTCGCGACGTATTTTAGCGCCCGTCAGTGCCCTGTAGTGGACGCACCGGAGCTGGGGTGTCTTTCAGCTGGCGGCACAGTCTGTGTATGGATGGCAAATCGCCCTCTGTGCCATTTTAGCGAAGTCTCTCGTTGTGCGGTAGGCGAATAAATAAAAGTTTTTACACTTGCACGGTAGATGAAAAATGTTTATTGCAAGATGAAGTTCACAGACACAGTAGAAAGAATACAGCTTGAAGAAAGTATGAAGGAGTGGACAGACAGAAGGCACAGATGAAACAATGTAGATTTAGACTTTAGATGATTAAGGTAAGCGCGTCAGCGAAGCAAGTAAGGTACTAATAGTCAGGACGATCTGATGCAGAAAGGGAAGCGGCGGGCCAGCGGAGCCGAATATATCGGGCGCGCTACTCGGCGGAGGAGTGCCCCCTCCTCGCGCCGTAAACAATGGCGCTAGCGCGGCCAGTGCCGCCACACAATGGCGCGCTCGGCCGGCCAGCCGTTCCGTCATCTAATACGAAACTTGGTTCGCTTGTCCGCGCGTACATACATATTTACAAATTGTTATTTACTAATAATATACTAATGAACAATAGCTAATACATATTAACATATAAATGTTAATATGTATTAGCTGTAAGCATAAGCTTACTTATATACTAACAGCTTTTATTACAAATATATATATTAACATTTATTTATGCGTGTATATATCCGATTACAAAACAAGTATTTTTATATTGACATTTGTTTGTGGGTGAAATACAAATACACGCTACATCACCCCCTTCCAGAGATCGTCACTACGAGCGATAATAGTTGGGATAATGAACCTTACGCCCTGACCTTGTCGTCCTGATATTGTTTCCTTTGTCAGGTAATTTGATGGTGGGTGCTGTGTGTGAGTGAGCCAGAAGTCTCGTCTCTAAGAAAAACATGACTACTTGTGCCCAAATCCTTGAAGACGAACGTTGTTCTGCTGCTGCTGCCGTGTCGGGATGCTGGTGACGGTTGCAATCTTTTTGCAAAGATTTTTAACCGTGCCACGTAGTTTGACATGTCTATTGTGTCGTCGACCTGTGGCTGAAATAATTCACCTGGTAGTCTGAGTGTTTCGCCGTAAAGGAGTTCTGCTGGTGTAGCTCCTAGGTCTTCCTTGTACGCGTTCCTTATTCCTAGTAGAACTAGTGGCAAGGATTCGACCCAGTTTTCTTGGGAGTGGCAGATTATTGCGGCTTTTAACTGCCTGTGAAACCTCTCTATGAGGCCGTTGCAGGCGGGGTGATAAGCCGTGGTACGCCTGTGGCTAAATCCAACCATCTCCGATAGATGTTTGAACAGCGCTGATTCAAACTGTCGGCCGCGGTCCGTAACAAGATCGACGGGACAGCCAAATCGAGAGATCCAGCCACTCACTAGGGCTTTTGCCACTGTCTCTGCTGTCATGTCGGGTATTGGTATCACCTCAGGCCATCGTGTAAAGCGATCGATGGCTGTGAGGCAATAACGATAGCCTTGTGACAGCGGGAGCGGGCCTATGAGGTCGATGTGGATATGGTTGAATCTAGCCCTTGGCATTTTGAAGGTTCCCAATGGTGAAGAGTTGTGACGGGTTACCTTAGCACGCTGACACTTTATGCAGGAACGGCTCCATTCTCTGCAGTCTTTCTTTACTGCTGGCCAAACGTACCGTTCTGTGACCATTTTGGTGGTCGCGTTTGCACCGGGATGACTCCAGGAGTGCACGTTGTCGAAGACTTTGCGACGAAGGTCTTTTGTGACGTATGGTCGTGGGATCTTGCCTTTTTCGTCGCAATACAGCTCGGTCTCTGATCCGGGCAGTTTTACCTTTGTAAGACGCAAGGCTGTGTTGCTGGTGAGCAGCTGTCCCAGTTCTGCGTCATGATTCTGCGATTCAGCTAGCTGGTGTAGGTCTACGGGTTGAGCAATCTCCTCGACCCGTGAGAGACTGTCTGCGACAACGTTGTCCTTACCGGATATATTATGTCTGATGTCTGTCGTGAATTGTGAGATGAAATCCAGGTGCCTGAACTGCCTTGGAGAGCAGTTTTCTTTCCTTGAGTGGAAGGCGTAGCAGATGGGTTTGTGATCTGTATAAATCACGAAGTTTCGTGCTTCGACCATATGCCTGAAGTACTTAATGGATTCGTAGATCGCAAGAAGCTCCCTGTCGTAAGGGCAGTAGCGCTTCGCCTCCTCTGAAGTCTCATCCGGGCTCCTACGTCATTTTAGGGCCCTCCGTCTGAAAGTCAAAATCCAAATCCATTGACGGGTAGGGCGACGTTGGTGTTTTGAAGTCCTCGAGCTCTGCCCTGTGCCCATATGACGCGAGCGAGGTACTTGACCCACTTAAACTTGATTGGCCCGAACGCATTGAGGTACGGGAGGGCGCAGGCGAGCCGGTATTGGCCGACGAACCTACTTGTGGCGCCATCTGGTGGCGTAGTTCCCGATTCGTACGTGGGTCGCGGGTAGAGGCGTGCGCATCTATTACTACCGAACTCGACAACTTGTGTCTGGGTGCGGATGATGATGGTGCTGTGATGCGTTGGGCTGCAGAGGTTAATGGAGCAGGCATGGGTGCAGCTCCTTGGTTTGTGCGCGATGTGGGACGCGGCGGCGCAGATGCGCGAGGCGCGTTCGTACGCGCAGCAGTTTGTTGCACCGTTTTTGCATGTATACCGCTTACATGAGTGGAGCGCGGCTTCTGTGTTGTGGGTTTGGGTACCCACCCAAACCCACAACACAGAAGCCGCGCTCACCCGAGCGCTCGAGCAAGTCACCGATAACCCTTGGCCTCTGAGGGTATTTGGAGAAATCTCAGAAAATTTGGACTCTGGAGTCCTAACGGTCGAGTTACGACTAGCGGGTACCGGAGTTTTTGATGGAACGCCGGGGCGACACATTGTGGGGGCAGTGTACCTGTTTGGTGACGTAGGTGACGCTGGCGAGTCGGTGGCACTTTGCCTACCTTGCCTCCTCTCTGCGCTGCCCTGCTGGCTTCGATGTTGTTCCTCTGCTGGCTGGGTGTCCGACATCACGGTCCCCAGTTTGGGGACCGTGACGTCGGAGGATTTGCGGTCCATCCTTCCATCCATCTTCCGTCCATCATCCTCATGTCCTTAGTTCGTAAGTGGTGGCGTCGATGCTGCTACAGATTCTTATAAACTAAATGAAGGGTCAGTTGTGGACTAAGCCCGGGATTGCAAAATGAAACAGAGGCCCCCGTAAGATGCAAAAGCGAGCGATGAAAGCCCGAAAATTATTCCTCTTCGCCTCGTAAAGTTTATTAGATAAGCTTAGGTTCTTTTACTTCTTTTGACTTACAGGGTCAATTTTTGGGTTTTTTTTTTTGTAGGTTTTTTCAATTGAATTGTCGACTCATGCAGAAAACATTCAGTAGAATTAAAGAACGTAGGATACAAGAGTAAATGACGCGAGCTCAAGCATTTTAGCACATCGCCTTGGATACTTTAATCATACAGAAATAACAGGTACTGTGTCGACCTATGCAAAAAAGATCCAGATGTAAGTGACTGTAGGAAGGATGCGAGAGCGTGCTCGAAAATTTTGGCGCCCTGCTTTTTGCTAAACATAAAAATGGAGCCGGAGGCCGGCACCGTGTCCCTCCGTGGGCTGGTCCGGTCAGGCTGGCGAACCGGACCAGCCCACAGAGGGAGCGGCCCATCGGGAAAAGTCCCGGTATTCCCTTGGGCCAAACCGACCCTGGTTGCAAACCCATTACGTACTTTTTATTAGGGTCCCGTACCCAAGGGTAAAAACGGGACCCTATTACCGAGACTCCGCGATCCGTCTGTCTGTCTGTCCGTCTGTCACCAGGCTGTATCTCATGAACTGTGATAGCTAGACAGTTGAAATTTTCACAGATGATGTATTTCTGTTGCCGCTATAACAACAAATACTAAATATTGAATAAAATAAAGATTTAAATAGGGCTCCCATACAACAAACGTGATTTATTGGCTGTTTTTTGCGATAATGGTATGGAACCCTTCGTGCGCGAGTCTGACTCGCACTTGGCCGGTTTTTTTTCAAATAAATATAGAGTTTTATCATAGACTAGCAAAAAAATAATCTACTGAAATCAAAATCTGTCAGTAAAAATGACTTTTGACATAAAGAAATCAAAGAATACCACTCACCACTGAAGAATACATACAAAATTGCAAAATCGCTACTACTATGAGATATACCTAATTTAATTGCTTTTAAGGGCTGTAGTACATTATAAACATGTCACTAACTAAGCTCTTAAAAGCATCGATGAAACTGTTTTGGAAAGATGTAATTACATTTGTGATCATTCGTCGATATGACCTGGGAGGTAAGTAGGTACTTGTTCAAGTTGTATTGTAGCTACAAATATTATCACACTAATATTATTAAGGCGAAAGTTTGTTTGTTACTTCTTTACGTTCAATCGGCTGGACGGATCTGGATCAAATTTGGCACAGAGATATCTATACTAATATTATAAAGAGGTAAAATTTGTAAGTTTGTATGTAGGGGGTAATCTCAGGAACTACTGGTTGGAATTGAAAAAATCTTTTTGTGTTAGATAGTCCATTTATCGAGGAAGGTTATAGGCTATATAACATCACGCTACGACCAATAGGAGCGGAGCATAAAAGAAAAATGTTGCAAAAACGGGAAATAATATTACTTTTTGAGGGCTTCCGTTGCGTGCGCTGCGTAAACGGTTTCAGCAACTATGTATGTAGGGTAGGTAGGGTATGTGTAGCGTAGGTAGCATAGGGTAGGTACGTAACCAGTTGACGGGAGCGAAGCCGCGTGGGACAGCTATTATATAGCACATTGGCTTTTTATCCCGAGAATTTGTTCCCTTAGTATAATTTTCGACAATAACGCGGGCGAAGCCGCTGGCAGTAGCTAGTAGTACCTATATTACAAATGAGGATGGATGTGGATGGAGAGGAAAAGGAAAGAAAAGATGGATGGACTGTGAGAGGAGCGATATGAGAGAAAAGGGAGTCAGCGATAGCGTGGACGGTACCTACGGTATAGAAGAAGAAAACGTGTTGCGCCAACCCCAAGTAACATGGGATAAGGGCAGGAAGGTAATGACGATGATGATATTCCCCGAAGGGCGTGGTTGTACCCAAAGTAAAGTCACGTTGCGCCAGTTAAGTTTAAGGGGGCAAGCCTAATGCCATTAACCGGGGCCAAGCCGAGACTCGAGTCTACTACAAAAAAAATATATAAAAATCCAATCCAGGCCAGGATTAGGACCACTAGACCAACTGTTTTATAATAATTCGATTGGACACCAGTATTAATAGGATTAGTACCTACATCAGATGGAAGGTGTGTTTAAACTCTGCACAAAACGACTGCTAGATTGTAGCAATGTCTGCGCTTTCGAGTCGCGGGTTTTATTAGCAAGGAGCTTGTACATTATTTGTAGGTAGATACCTATGGCTGCCTACAGAAAGCTTTGCCCGGTTTAGGTGGGTGATAGTACCGAAGATCTTCAAAGGTGACAGGTGACGTCTGACAGCACTTTTTATAGGTGCATTTATGCGGCATTCTAAAAATTATGAGACAACGCCTGACAAAATATTCGTTTGCACAGTTACCTTGACCAGTCTCATTGCTAACAAAGAAAATTTGGTTCAAATAAATCGTACTAGATGGTGCGACATGTACACACAATTCAATAGAATTGTGTGTAAAATTAACATTTTCTGGAATTGAACATAAAAATTGTATGTTCTTGTTTAATCAACTCTCCATAATACAAAATTATGGCATATTGGGCTCTTAATTCACATTTCAAAGATTATTTCAACGGGAAATTTAAAAATGCGCCAGTAGATGGCGCATTTTTTAATTTCTGTGGCATTCCACTCGATTGTTTAAATTTGCGTTGTTTCACATTTTGGTGCAAAAAAAACTGTAAAAACGTGCAAAAAAATACTACAAAACGAACCTTCCCTGTATTAAAAGAAAAAAATATTCACGAACCTAGTGAACCCTTTTACTTGCAAGTCGCTGCTAACACCATCTATTGCCGTAAAACGGGATCGAACGCAATTGATGTACTTACAAAAATAACAATATTAATCAGATGAAAAACGCTAGTTACGTCGGCACGGTTTCTTTGTATGGGATGAGGCATCTGTATGCTAGTATTATATATTATCTGTGCCATAGTTGACTTTTCTTCTTTTTTTGGGTGCCGTACCCAAAGGGTAAAAACGGGACCCTATTACTAAGACTCCGCGGTCCGTCTGTCTGTCACCAGGCTGTATCTCATGAAACGTGATAGCACAGCAGCATAGACATTTGGAATTTTCACAGATGATGTATTTCTGTTGCCGCTATAACAACAAATACTAAAAACAGAATAAAATAAATATTTAAGTGGGGCTCCCATACAACAAACTTGATTCTTCTGCCGTTTTTTGAGATAATGGGACGGAACCCTTCGTGCGCGAGTCCGACTCGCACTTGGCTGATTTTTTAAATTATCTGTAGCCTCACGTTTGACCACTATGTAAGCGATGATGATTGTGGTCGACGGTGCAGCACGCTTTCCTAGAAGTAACCTAATCACTCTTGACTTAAAGACCCCTAGGTTGTAGCTATCGAGGAACACAGAATCCGACAGGAACTTTCACTCCTTAGCTGTACCTACGCATAATAAAATTATTTATTTCCAATGCGTATAGCTATAATGGATGTCCACCATGTACCGATGGATGGCGCGAAGTACAGCAGGACTATTATGGGTGCCATAACCCGACTTTTTAGGGTTCCGTAACCAAAGGGTAAAAACGGAACCCTATTGCTAAGACACCGCGGTCCGTCTGTCTGTCACCAGGCTGTTTCTCAAGATCAGTGAAAATTTCAACTGTCTAGCTATCAGGTAGCTAGACAGTTGAAATTTTCATAGATGTATTTCTGTTGCCGCTATAACAACAAATACTAAAAACTGAATAAAATATATTTATTTTATTCAGTTTTTAGTATTTGTTGTTATAATTATTTTATTCAGTTTTTAGAATTTGTTGTCAAATATTTTTGAGTGGGGCTCCCATACAACAAACGTGATATTTTGGCCGTTTTTTGCGATAATGGTACCCTTCGTGCGCGAGGCCGACTCGCACTTGGCCGGTTTTTTTACTTTGAATTTCGCTTGTTTACCTTAATACTTACTCTTTATAGTCATTGAAGAAAAACTCCGATACATAGCAGTGAAACCCAATGCCTCGATATCAGTGCTGCGTCAAAAAGTGTGGCATTTGCTGGATTTGCCCGATTTTTGTGAAGAAATGATAGTGCTTAAGTCAAACCAAGATGCTGTGGTACCTCTGGCCGAACTGCGGAAGGGCAATGACCCCCAACATCCGTACATTCTTGAAGTATATCCGCCGGCCATTCGGATGCAAGGTGAGTAAAGAACATTTATTCAACAGGCCTATGGGTCTCACCGCCTGGCCTTCTTCTAAAATCAATTTACTTAATAGGTACCTATCTATTACCTTTTTATTTTATGATACTTACCTAGCATGGTAATATGTTATATTATGTATGGCTAACCTATGTATTGTCGGATTCAGGTCAGACCGCACTACGCGTCAGCGGAGCGACGCGACGCGACATGACCAAATATACTTTGTATGAAATTGTATGAGATAAACCGCACTACGAGGCAGCGGAACTATGCGACGCGACACTTTATCTCATACAGTTTCAATATATTTTGTCGCGTCGCTCCGCTGACGCGTAGTTACGCCTAGTAGGACCTTAGGTACCCAAAAGTTTGGACTTTCGACCCTTATCAGTATAGATGGATTCCCGAATAAGTAAAACATTTTCTACTAATCTTGGTGCAAGCAAAACCCACATAAAGACATGAACTTTCACCGACAAGCATCGTTTAATGCACCATCGTTTATGTTGAAGTAGTAAAATAACTTTGTAAAAAATCAAAAACCCGCCTGCTTAAAAAGCGAACTAAAAAGCTGTAAACAAGAAAAAAACATGCTGTGCAGTCGGAGGATACATATTCGTAAACTGGCTGACCCCCTGATCCTCCGACTGCCCAGCATGTTTTTTTTCATATTTTTATTTTTCCGTCATATTTCTTTTTTTCAACGGCGCTTATCTAAGAACACTTGGGCGGCCAAGACCTATCTAATGATATCTTAATTATAAAAATCCGTCAATTGGTTTCAAAGATACGAGGTAATAAAGAATATTACATACATACAAACATACATACATACATACATACAAACATACAAGATACGCGCGAAAAACATAACCCTTTCATTGCAGCCGGGTAAAAAAGGTGCTTAACGACTCGTACGTAGGTACTCCGTACTCATACCACATGGCATGTGACGAACATTATTTGTCGAAAAAATTATCACACTGATCACACACATTTATGTAGGTACCTTGAATATTAATAATGAGTACCTACCTATTACCAAATATTGTATGTACTTAGGTACAGCCTCATCTACGGTTCATAACAATATGCTAACCATCGGAAATGGTGACAACCAGTCGGAATATGCAAATCGTATCAAGAACACCGAAATTGTGTATGAAAACATCCACCCAGATAATAAAGACAACATCGGTGGTTGTACCTGTTTTTGTAAGTATACATCATTTATTATGGTTTAATTACTATACCTCTGTATTTGGAGGTAATTAAGAACGTGATAAGGCTTAGCACGCACTGCGTTTTTTATTCGCGCGGTTTTTTTCCGCCTACTCTGTGACCTATGGAATTGGATGAAGCTGCACGCATTGCGGAAAAAAATCGCGCGTCACTAATAGCGCAAGAAATCCGTGTTTTGCCACAGAATCCACCGCACCGCGGCGCGGGTTAAATTCGCGCGATTTTTTTGGTCTCTCTGAATTTTAAAACAAAAATCGCACTGAATTTTATCCGCAGTGCGTGTTAGTTAAATTCAGTACACGGACAAAAAATTGCGCAAATTTTATTCGCGCGAATAAAAATCGCAATGCGTGCTAAGCTTTAACCATGATCAAACCCTGATTTATTGCCAAAGTTTGACAGGATTTCAGATTAATGTAGAGTTTGACAAACACCTACTCAACTACAAATTCTTCAATCAGAAATCGGGGTAAAATGGCTACCAAAGTACCTACCTCATATAGGTACCGTACATAACGATTCCTGATTGGCTAATATTTTCACCATGTCATAAGTTTGACAAAATTTATCCAGCCAATCCCTGTAATCCTTCAAACCGATGCAAGCCTGTCTGCTCAGCGACGCCCTAAGGTGAGGTCCGTCTGTAGGTACCCTTAGCGTGGTCACTTTATTCTTAAGTTTTGTTGCCCTTACTTGGAGGCTTGAATTTTTAAGGCCTCTACAGGAAAGTCCGGTTAAAGCAGTCTTGGTATTGATTTGAGCTGCGAGAGGCGACTCACAACAAAAAAAAAAGTAATGTCAATAGCAAACACTCGTTCTTGGGTGAACCAGTTAAGATTTCTCGACACCTTGCCCCCAAAATCTTCGTAAGATAGAAAGTGAAAACTTGAAGTGTCACCTTGCCGACAGCCATGTTAGTTAAACGTTGACTTTGCAACTGAAAATTAGACTAGACATTGACCACTTTTTTTTTTTTTTTGCGTGGAGAAATGCTCATGCATACTGCACTACCACGGGGAGATAGTGCAGTTATGTGGGACTCTAACCCACTAAAACTCCACGGTGTCCTCCAGTGCCGCTTATGGCGGGAACACGGACACGTCACCGGACCCTCCGCGGAGGAGTACCCCCCATCACCGGCGCACCAGAACACACTGTACGCCGTGACCACCCCAGGGACCAATTCAGCACATGGGTGCCAGACGACCCCGTGTATAGCACCCTTGGTCCCACTGTGACGGGTCGAGGTCAATGGCCCCGCCACCTACCATTTTGCGGCCGCAGGGGATAGGGAGAGCGGCTAACGCTATACCGACACTCCTCTTCCCCTGCGGCCCCACCGCGTCCGCCATCAGACGGTGGCGACCCCGTCTAGGCCGCGGCAGTTAGAGAGAGCGGCGCACCGCAATACCGGCACTCCTCTCCCGCCGCGGCCTCCAACCCTCAGCCGCGATATCGTATGGGACCTGGAAATCTCCATAAGACATCGCGGCCCGCCTCAGTTGCGATGTCGCCTGTTACCAAGCGGCACCGCAACCTACTAGTTGGCCGCAAAAGCCCTGACGAGCGGCCCCTCCTCGGGTTCCTCTTCGCTTCACCGTGGATGACCAAGCCACGGTGAAGCGAAGAGGTTACCACGGTTACTAAGCCCCCCCGCCTCGACAAAGCGGGAACCCACCGGGGGGGAGACATTGACCCCTAAGGGCCGATTTCACCAATAAAACTAATCGCGATTAGTTCAACTAAACTCAATTTATGCAAATACAGCGTTTTGATTGGTAGTTTCTCAGCGGTCTCAACAAATCAGAATGATGTATTTGCTTAATCTGAGTTTAGTTGATCTAATCGCGATTAATTACATTGATGAAATCGCCCCTAAGTGTTTCAACGTTTTTGTTTACAATTTCATAGCCCACATGTGTGAGGCAATTGGAATTATACTCATACGTGCAATATTTGACAAGACTAAAACTTAGTACGGAGGAGTGACCCACATGTGGTGCTCTCACACCACATCTAAACCACGAAATGCCTCACATGTGGGTCACGCACAGTTTAACGTGTTAAAATACACGCTTTCCAACAAACCGTTATGTGTGTGATTCATACTAAAAAGGGCATCTATATTCAAAGTCACGCCTGTCATTATAATCTGTTCGAATATGTATGCCTGGTCATGTTTTGACTGACAATTAAATGCTTAACTGGTTGCTAATCAAAAGAAATTCTATTGGAAAATTCCATGTCTGGGGGGTGACCATGCTCTTAGAGTAACGTTATTTTCAGTGTGTGTGAGGGACAGATGTATATGACTTGTGTACATCTGTCCCTTACGCACACACAAAATAACCTTAGGTACTCTAAAGTAAAACTGAAGTGTAAAATAATGTTTGATGAACTGTCAACAGGGTCACCTCTCTCCCTCTATAGATCATGCCGTCATTAGAAATATGTTAGTAACCAACTTAGCAGAGCTTACCCCATTTCTGAGTTGATGTCAGTATTGGTACTACTGCAGCGGCAAAAGATTATGGGTTATTGGACGACTCGCCCGAATTTCCACTAATTCCACTATTCAAAATATTCATTTTTCTGTGTCGATTCGCCCGAAGTTTATTTATCGGCGGGCGAATTGACCACTCCAAAATTATTTAGTAGGCGATTCGTCCGAATTTTATTTTAGCGAACAAAAAATATAAAAGTACAGTCGTGCTCACGCGTCTCGGAAATAATATGAAGAGGCGAGTTAAATTCGGGCGAGTCGTTCAATAACCCCAATAAATCATCGAATAAGTTTCGTTGTTTTAAACTTTTCCCTTTTCAAGTTCCCAGGCGAAATAATTATGTAATCCATTTACCTAATATCGTTATAATTTTCAGCTCAATCCACACTATCGAATGAAACCATGGCCTTGAATAAACTCCAGATTCCAGAAAACCAAATATCACCGCAGTATCCCATGCTTTCAACCTTCAGAAAGTCTGACTTATCGTGCCGTATTTCCAGTAGTTCTATGTTCAAAGTAGGTGGCAGGAAAAGTCGCGACAACTTTGCTAATGTTCTGTTAAAATTACAAGGCGACCTGTCCTCGTTAAGCACTAAATTGTCGGTCTTAGAAAAGAAGTTACCGTCGTGATTTCGTTTCAAATTTTGAATGAATGTAAAATACAAAATATAAAGCATTTTCGTTATTTTATTGTAGTCTAGAAATAGCCTTTCATGTGTCCTGCATAATATTTTTTACTATCATCGGTCGATTCGATGTGAATGATGACTGTGAAGTATGCTATTCACTGCGAAGTCCTCACATCCGCTGTCAACTTTGCTACTCCGCAGCGACTCGCCGAGTATTCCAAGCTGCCATTTGGTTTGATTCTACGTGTATGTTGTTTGGATTCTAATTATTTTCACGACTTGTAAAGATCAGTAGCAAAACAACAACAGTTATGATAAATAAATATTTCTATATTTAAAAAAAGTTAAATAATGTACCTATTTAATAGTATTATACCTACATGGTATAAAATTGTGTCTGATAAATTAACTGATTTATTAATTACATTATTTTCAGTTTCATACTGGTTGTACAAAAATAATACACTGCCGTCGGAGTTATTATTTGGACTAGTGTAACTAAATGTATTTTAAATTAGTGAGGTACTATAGTTTCTGTGAATGTTCTTTATACTTTGCTATTATTTATTTTTTTAAGGATCGCCAGCGAGTGTTACAAAACAATAGCAACTTACACAAAATATATAAGTTGGTACACCGACATTTACCTGTAGTAAGCACACCCAATTACAAGCAACCACAGCTTTGATTGTTGAGTATGCATAGTTAGTTATGCATTTTAAATTTTTGGGTAATTATGTCATCCAACCAGTAAAAATCTTAATATTTATCAAATATAGTTCTCGCCAAACTTCTGGGCCGCCCTGAAGTTGGCTTTCTGATGCGCAAGGTGCTGTCGGTGCTGTTTTTGTATGAGATTTACTACTTTACTAGTTAAAGTTCTCACTAAGAAGTTTGGCGAGAACTATATCTACTAAGAATTATATCAACCTTATTATTTCAGATTAGAAATATCTGTTCATATGCTGAGAATGGCAGTTTAACTTGAATCGAAAATTCTTTCATACAAACGTAGTCTAGGGATTATTCCACTGTTTGACATTGTACGTTCAAAATAAAAAGTGATATCAATTGATCTTATCATTATCTAGTCCTGTGTGGAAGCAAAAAAGTAAAAAAAGAAAATATTTGAAAGTTATGAGCGTCGAAAGTTCCACATTTCGACACTAATTTTAACGCATTTTTGGGCGCAAATAAATGCCATAAGAAGACGGAAAATTGAAAAACGGCCACCATACAGGGATAGATTAGTAGTTCAACAATGCAAATAATTTAATTTTGAACTGATACGTTTAGTCGTGTTTTCATGATATCTAGACTCCCAAAGGTCTGATTATAAAATTTCGCGCACTCGGTATCGTCCTAAATCATTATCCATTTCGCTACAAATTTTCAAAAGTGTGTATTCGTACGCGAACTAGCTTCTTACTGCTCATCACAGCATTTATCTCTTCCGCACGTGTTGTCGGTTGATATAAAATGAATTTTAACCCCGCGCACAAAATAGTTCGTGCCGTTGACTAGTGTACCCTTAATACTGTTTAGGCCACTGTTTTCTACGTAAAGGCATTCGACTAGAGATGGTCGTTTTAAAAAAACGTTGCTCACCAACTATTAACGATCTTAGTCCTATGATGTTGGCATGGCATCCGATGCCGAAATGTTGAACAACGGCAGCCTAATTGCGTAAGTGAATTCTGCAAAGCAAACAAGTCGATTCTTTCCCAAAAACGACTTTACGTATTAATATGCAATACGTAAAGTCGTTTTGGGAAGGAATCGACTTGTTTGCTTTGCAGAATTCACTTACGCAATTAGGCTGCGGATGTGATGTGAGTTACACCATAATGTGGTGACACCGTAGACACACTGTCCTACGGGTTACACCTTAGTTATAGTAGCAAAACAAATTCTAAATCTATGGGTGACACCGATATCAACATCAACGCGATGAGCCGATGAGCGATCAGCGGTAATCCCAACTGCCCGACCGTAGCCGACAACGACCGATGGTCAATAACGAAGGCGATGGCTAACCAACGGGCAAGGGCAACGACTCTGCGACTGCCATTGACATAAAAAAACTTAGAACGTAACCAAAATACCGATTTTTCATTTAAAACAGCGCCATCTATCAATAATTAAGGGGAAAAAATTCGGTGTTGCTTTAGTTAAATATATTACTCTAATGCTGGGCGTATCATTTAATAATTAAAAAAATCTAAATTAAGAAATAACATTTTACTCACTTAAATTGTTATTCTTGAAGTAAATATAGAAAAATAACAGAAATAATAATGATGAACATAAATTAGAACATAATGAGGTTTTTATTATCAGCATACTAATGCAGAAGTTATATGTTGGTTTAAAAAATGGAAAATTTTGTGGTATATGCACACCTAAATTACAAATGACCGCTGCAGGAGAGTATTTGACTGTACCAGCGTGTGCATTTGTTATTTGTTTTGCAATATAGTTCATTCGGTTTGCCGGTGGTCTGTTGTGTGATTGGATGGCAGACTTCCTGATGATTCGGTCCATTGAATGTTATATCTTATATCTATGGCTACTCGTCAGACCAATTGGATATTAATGCCGGGGTCCCTCAGGGCTCAGCGACATTATTCTTGCTGCACATAAACGAACTACATCCTTTGGGTATGCAGACGACAGAACTGTTGCTGAGAGATACTTGTTCGACGCACGGGCTACTGGACCTCAGGTCCGGTCACGGTCCGGTCTTTGTGAGGCCATAGTGGAGCGTTTGAGCTTGTCCTTTGAGGCAGTCTCCGAATGGGGCGATGCCAATCTGGTCAAGTTCAATACCGCTAAAACACAGGCGTGTCTTTTAGCCGCTAAAAAGAAGCAATTTCACCCGGCTCCAGCTTTCAGAGGTGTAACCGTGTCGATATCGGACCATCTTTAGCTAACGTTGACATCGACACACAGTTTTGGCCTATACATTGAGGCTAAGGTTCAACTGGCTGCCAAATAGTTTGGATCCTTGCGAAGGTGAGACGGTACTTCACACCGGAACAGCTGCTTGAGTTGTATCAAGCGCAAGTTCGATCTTGCATGGAGTACTGTTCTTATCTCTGGGACGGATCTGCCAAATACCAGCTTGATGTACTAGAGTCGATCGAAAAACGGGCCAAGAGAATCATCGGCAGTGAGGCACTGATCGAGTCAAAGCTCCAGAGCCTTGATCGTTGAACATCGTCGCCGAGTTGCCAGCTTGTCGGTTTTTATCGGTTGCATTTCGACGAGTCTTGAATGAATGTAAAATACAAAATTGATCTCCTTACGTTATTTTATTTTTGTTTAAAAATAGATAAATTTTTACTATAACGGTCGATTCAATATGAATGACGGCTGTGAAGTGTGCTTTTCACTCCGCAGTATAGTAGTCACAGCGGATCTTTGTGACTCTGAAGTTGGCTCTGCAAACGATTGTGCAAGAAACAGTTTGTCATCGAGTATACCCATCGTCCTATCTCGCTTACTCCCGTAAGCGACCAAACCGTAACCGAGTGAAAGAGACGGTTATACAATCTTCACCTTAAACATTGACATAAAAATAGCTACTGCGCAGGTTCTTGCAGCCAATTCAGAGATACAAAGATCCGTTGTGAGTATTATACTCCACTTCCTCACATCCGTTGTCATATGAATTTGCTACTGCGCAGCGACTCGCCGGCGATTTTAAGCTATCATTTGGTTCGATTCTACGTGTACCTGTTGTTGTTAGTTGTTCTTAAGGGTACACTAGTCAACGGCACGAACTATTTTGTGCGCGGGGTTAAAATGCATTTTATATGAACCGACAACACGTGTGGAAGAGATAGATGTTGTGATGAGCAGTAGGAAGCTATTTCGCTTACGAATACACACTTTTGCAAATTTGTAGCGAAATGGATAATGATTTAGGACGAAACCGAGCGCGCGAAATTTTTTAAACAGACCTTTGGCAGTCTAGATATCATGATAAAACGACTAAATCTATCTGTTCAAAATAAAATTATATGCATTGTTGAACTACTAATCTATCCCTGTATGGAGGCCGTTTTGCAATTTTCCGTCTTCTTATGGTATTTATTTGCGCCCAAAAATGCGTTAAAATTAGTGTCGAAACTTTCGACGCTCATAACTTTCAAATATTTTCTTTTTTTACTTTTTCGCTTCCATACAGGGCTAGATAATGATGAGACAAATTGATATCAGTTTTTATTTTGAAGGTATATCGTCACACAGTGGAATAATCCCTAAACTACGTTTGTATGGAAAAAATTTCGACTAGTTTACAACCTTAACTCGAATTATTTCCACGACTTGTATAAATTAGTGATTTAATAAAACAACAAAATCATAAATACATACATCTATATTTCAAAAATAAAATTTAACAATGTAACAGTATTATACATGGTATAAAATTGCGCTAACTGATTTATTATTTACATTATTTTCAGTTTTACACTGGTTATGTACATAAAAATAATACACTGCCGTTGGAGGTATTATTTGGACTAGTGTAAGTATTTTAAATTAGTTACTAGTTTCTGTGAATGACGTGACCATACCGAATATTATATAATTTTCGCCAAACTTCATGGCCGCCCTGAAATTGGTTACAATGGCTGCGCAGTAATAAATCTCATACATAAACAGCACCGATCCGTGCTTTGCGCATCGGAAATCCAACTTCAGGGCGGCCAAGAACTTTGGCAAGAACTGTACCTTGCTATTCTTGCCGTATCCTTATTTATATTACACTACTAACAACCACCCAACCCAACCCAAGATCCACAGTTACTCTGTCAGTTCAAATAGCAACATCGATCGGGAAAATAATTTATGTATGATAAATTTAACAATATGTACTGGACGCATTACATTTATCAAATGTACGTATCGCTGTGCGAATTGTTAATCCCATCTTTAAATTTTTTGCCTAGTATAAGCACGTAACTTAGCAAGAGTCGTTAGATGCGCAGAAGTCGTTTTTTAGGTCTCCTTGGTAGTGAAGCGGGACGCGGGGTACAAGGTAGCGCCGATCCGCGCGCGCGATTAGTGGCTCAGTCCACCCTTGCCTCCCGCACCGCGCCCTCTTTCCGTTCGCTCCCGATTACACTTTCGTGCACGAAAGTTGTACTCTTACTCGTAGTAGTTGTTATTGTTTTAAATGTAGTTTTTGTTACGAGTGTTACTGTTTTAATTTTATTACAATGCCAGGATCAAATACTGTTTTACGCAGACTGTAACTCCTATTTATAACACCTAATAAACTTCACGAATTCCTCTCCTTTATTTAACTTTCTTCTAAACATACATGATTAAAAATAAATGATGGCCATAACCATTGAAAAATGACAAGAAATAAAAGTGACCACTTTTTTGTGGCAATATGTGTACGATGCGCGAACTTACCCCACTACGCCAAAAGCTTGCCAAGTTACGTGCCGATGACTATAAATGGTTTTATTGGCTCTTTTCTTCTTTTGCCGTATGCCTATTTCTCGTACATAAATAAGCTTTACATTCTAAATAGGTAAATACTATTCAAAGCGTCTAGTGACTCATTTCAGACTTACAAATCCCTTTTACCGTTCCCTAACTAATGTTCGTTATTTAAATGTAAGTTTAAAATGTATATTTTGGTATAAACTGTAGAAATATAACAACACTAATGACCAGCCAAACTTGAGGTTTAAAAATGATCTCTTAAAGATACTCGGTTGATTCTGAAACAAACAAGAAAAAATATAATATACTCCTAACAAGTAAACTTTTAAAATAAAACATGATTAATGTAGGGCCGTATTATTATTATCGTTCTGTAAATTAAAAGCACAGTCAAAACCGTTTATAGCGAATTCCCTAATACGACGTAAGTACTGGGTCAGTGCTGAATATTACGACGGACGGAATGTTATGGTCCTGTTACAAATACCTAAGGGCTGAGTGTTCAGATCACAGACATAAATAACTAGATGACGAGATTGTCAAATCTTTGCGTGTCGAAAAATGGAGTAAAATTAAGATCAATGATCGTAATTCGAGTTTTTCATTTAGCATAATCGGCACCGGTAATCCAACGAAATCTAGAAAAATGCCTTATTATGCCATATTGAGCTGTAAAGATTGTATAGAAAAACTTGGCCGAGACATTAGAAATGTTTTCTTTCATTGGTAAGTAAATTTGTTATTAAACTGTGTTCGAAAAAGTGGCACGCTTGGTTTTCATACAGATGCAGGGACTTGCGTTAGTTAGATTTATGTCTGTCATTTGAACACTCAGCCCTTCAATGTCGTTTTAAAACCGGTTTTGACTGTATTGTGCAAAGCTACTGGTAATGTGTCATTGCAACCTTCATAGTGCGCAAACAACTAAAAAATAAACACACAGCCTTTTGACAGTTTCACAATCTGTTTAAAAAAGAACTTACCTTATACTCGAGGTTGTACACACTTTGTACACAACACTGGCTCATGATAACAAACCCGCACATGCGATCTTGCATGCCGAGCGCGTACTCTATGCTACGAATAAGATCGTTCGTTTTCAGTACTAGAAGCGCCTGTCTGTCGACGTGCTCCAGACATTGTGTAACATAGTGCAAAATGTTTGGTAACTCCTTTTGGAATGTTGATTTCTGGAAATATAAAATACACAATAGTTGAAAATTTGATTATGCAAGGTGTACATTTTTATGGAGGTTTCCTTTGAAGGGCAAATAATAAGTTCTTATTGATTTTTTCTGCTTTATGAATGACTAGAGTCTGGCAAACGAAAGTAGAGACTGAAAAAGCGCGGCAATAAAAAAAAATATCAGCATAGCAAACCCAAAAAGTAGTATGCAATACCTTTTTTTTTTTTGGAATAACCTAATTTGATACTTTAGAATTATTTATATTACTTCGTCTGAATAAAAATACCATAATACTTTAGATATATCAATATGAATAAAAAAAGCAACAGTATTCTATAATCATTTTGGTTTATTCACTATCAATCAAAATCTGAATCTAAGACATCCATGTGAAAAGATTCATAAGAGTCACAGGAATCATTGTTTTCTACATTAATAATGAAACTTTTTAAATGATTAAATAGAGAAAATGTTTTTACAAAAAGATAAATAGTGATTACGAATTAAAACAAAGTATCAACTTAGTAGCGTCATACGGAAAATTGGGGTTAACATTAGTATAGCATTGCCATAAAAAAAGTTTGCAAATAATTCGAGTGTCTACTTTCGTTTGCCAGACTCTAATGATAATGAAAAACAAATACACTTTTTGCAACATGCTTAAAAACTCCGCTTGATCATTTAAAATAAAATAAAAAATGGAAGATAAATAAATTTTGCAATTCTAATATACTCGCCTCATCTGACGTTGGTCTAGTCCGACCAATGCCTTTCATAATTGAGTCCCATGGTCTCCCCGTGACCATGCAAGCAAACAATCCATACAGCTCCTTGGGTATCCCCAATTCTTCTGCGTGTATCCTCATCTCATCTCGGTTACGATCAATTATCGATAACCATAGTTTTGAATAATGATACCTAAATCTATCTGACAATTGCTGGAAGAAAAAACATAAATTGAGGATGAATACGCCACCATAAAACATACGAACTTCCATGTATGCACGATCTCGCGCAGATATCTTCTAAGAAAATTTCAAGTGCATATCGGTCGAATTACATCGTATTGCGTTTAAGTGAACGTAGGTACTTGCAATTTGCTTAGTAACAAGTAAAAATTTCCAAAAAACACTACATTTTTTTTTCTTTTTCTTGCTTTTTAAACTACATAATTTATCTAGCAGTAGACACGTTTCGATCAACAATCTTTCGAACACGTAGTACCTTGCGAAAATACCTCGATTCCAACAGTAAAACGTCCATAACTTTTGAGCGGCTGAACCGATTATCATCAAAAAAAAAACTAAATCGGTTAATCCGTTTAGGAGCTATGATGCCACAGACAGATACACAGGTACACACTCTAAACTTATAACACCCCTCTTTTTTCCGTCGGGGCTTCACGCTTATCAGTGTGATGTGTGTAAATCGAATCGCGTTGAGCCGTAGGCTTATTACGTATCTTTTGCAAGTGCAAAACGATAGCGATCAAACGCCTCAAATTGATATGTCGTATATTGTTATGTCTTAAAAGTCGGAATTACCTGCAGTGTATGTATGGTATAGGTCCTACACAATCGTTTGCTAATCGCTCGCTGTTTGTCAAAAGCACTTATTTAAAAAAAAACCGCCAACAATTCTAAAACTTTTGTATGGAAGAGCAACTATTGCGCAAAAATCGCTATCGTTTTGCTCTTGCAAAAGATACGTAATACGCCTGCCGGAAAGTCGTATTAGGCGGTTCCGCATTGCATCTGAATAAGAGTTCCATCCGACTTGAAAATGTACTGAATTCGGACGGATAATTGGAGCTCCTACAAGTAGGACGACTATAGTTGTTCTATCTCACGATGACATGTTACGTGACTTTTATGACGCCGAAATAAGATTCATTTTGCTACGATTCACACTTCATCGTGAGATAGAACAACTATACTATACTCGAATTTGGATCGGAGGTAACAATAATTATGACGTAGGTATGCACAGTGTTTACACATGGTATAAAAAGTGCAAACGCACGCGCAAGGTTTTGCCGCAAATTCGCAAGACAAGTTTAAAGCTGAGGGCATTTATTTTTAGTTGTAAATAATTATGGGCCGCGCGTTTTAACATTCAACATTTTGTCTCCGAGTCATATCAGGCAGTAACCTTGTTATAACTTTTAAATTCAGGGCACAGAATTCGCGATATTATTATGGTTAGTCAAGAGGTTCAGACTATTTAATATTAATTATTCATAGGTATAACGGCATAACATACGTCAATTGGTGCTCTGCCAACAATACAAAAAAAAAATGTTTCCTGCATGCCCAATGACACCCACGTTTTTATCCGACTGGCCCAGAAGGAGGATTATGGTTTTTAAACCACGACGGAAAAAGAGGGGAGTTATAAGTTTGACGTGTGTACCTGTGTGTTTGTGTATCTGTCTGTGGCATCATAGCTCCTAAACAGATGAACCGATTATGATTTTGTTTTTGTTTGAATAGTGACATTATCGGGCGTGTTCTTAACTAAGTTTGATGATAATCGGTTGAGCCGTTCAAAAATTATGGGCGTTTTACTGTTTGAACCAGTGTACTTGTGCAAGATATTGTGTTGTTATTAGGGATTTTACTTGTTATTGTTTTAAAAACTTAATATTCCCAAATAACTAATAAGAATCATATCTACCTTATTATTTGAGACTAGAGATATGATTTTAAATACTGAAAATGGCAGAGTTTAACTTGACAGAATTTTATAGCAGACCGTAATGGAAAATCATGGCAAGACTGCTGCTAAGATGTGGAACTAAAGACTAACTTGATAAAAACACTATTAGTTGCTCTACTGGTAAAGGAATGAAGGGTATCATCAATCCATGAATACCTGTACAAAAAAATTAGCTACAACTTACAGCATACAAACCGTGGTCCAATAAGTAGACGGTTACATCCTTGTCTTTTGGATCCCTCTTTACAAGTATATTCCCTGGGTGAGGATCACTGTGGACGAAGCCACTGATGAAGATCATGTGTGAGTACAGGTCACCCAGCTTCTTACATAGATCAAATCTGTTGATTTTGTGCTCCTAAAAATTATAGAAAAAAAATTACTTATTGTAAAAAAAACAGCAAGCAAAAAATAATTTTTCTGTGCAGTTTTATAACTTTACTCCTTTTCAAAAACCACATTAAGCATGTACTCAGTATGCAAATCTTTTTCAAGCTTCATCAATGTCTTTATTTTGATTTAAGGTTTTACCTAGAAGGTCCAACAATGTTAATATCTAGTGTTGTTACAATGTCTGTTTTGTTGCAAAGGAATAATTATTTGCATAATTTTACAATTTAAGAAAACATAGGTACAACAACATAATGTATGCAATTTCATCATCCAACTTCTCTATTGAGAATGATGTAATATATAATATTCTTAAGTGCAATATGATTTTTTTGTACTTGGAAAAACTATTTGGGTCAAGGACTCAATAAGGGAAAACAGAAATAGTAGGTCTTATGGATTACAGCTTAATAATCTACTTTTTTTTAGGCTAACACACTCACAGTACCAAAAAGTACGTCAAACAAATACATGGGAGTAGGAAATTATGTGTTGATCATTTCAGAACACACTAACCACAAATTAGAGAAGTTACTACGAATACCAGTTACTTGACTCTTCGAGATCAAGTACACAATTTTGAGCTCTGAAATATCATTTGAACTAAGTCCCTCACGATCAACCCACCAACCAACCAGGCACTCCCCTCGCATGCGTGAGTGATGACAACGGACTGGCGGAGAGGTGCCAGGATGCGCAAACGTGTAGGCATTAATTGCTGTAAGTATGGTCGAGTGAAGGACACCTGCTCTAACTTCCTATATTCATTCACAAGCAATAAACAAAGGTATTTACATGCCATATTCATACTTACATCAATATACTTTACATCATTTACTTGACCACCACTCACATACTCCATTACAAGGACTCTCTCTGTACTGTAGTCCCAGAAAATCTTTGGCACCTTCAACCATTTATAATTCTCAAATAACTTGGCTACTCTTTCAGCATTATGACCTTCTTGAACAAAATCCAATTCCTTCGCTATATTCTTTTTAGTTTCTTCAATTAGCCATTGCATTTCAAAATCAGGGAATACTTTTGACATTGTTGTAATTATGAACTCCATCCATTTAAGATCTATCTTTACATTGCCTCTTACAAAGTAATGTTGAACTTTGACTGCTACCTCTGTGCCATCTTTCAGTTTAGCTCTGTGAACTTGGGCCAATGATGCAGTCCCTAGAGGTTCTGGGTCAAATTCATCAAATAAATCTTTGGGCTAAAATGTGAAAACATTGTGTAATAATTAGATAACATTCAGAGATGTAAAATTAAAATAATTTAAGAATAGGAAAATTTAGTTTACTTTTTCTACTTACATCCTGTTTCAAGTCTTCTCTGATAACTTTATACAGCTCCTCCACAGTGTTTTGTGGTGCATCTTTATGCAATATTCTCATCGTTTTCACATATTCATTGGGCAGTAAGTAGTCCAACGCACCGACATGCTGTCCAACTTTTATATACACACCTTTATTGGCTTTACATAGCTGGAGCAATTTCTCTGCCCCAATTTGGTGAGCTTGACTCTTGACCTCCAAATATTCCGCCGAGCTCCTATCCCAGTCTTTACTGTACAACAAGGATTTATACGTTCTACCAATCTCCACAGCAGTGTATGCTGTCCTGGAAAGCCTGACGATTGCCAAGGAGTCGTAATCACCATCGTTAAGTTTCACAGCAGCTGTAACTGAGCCGCCGATAGCAACACTACCATATAGTCCATACTTAACAACCCTTGTTAGTTTCCTCGAGAACATGTTTAATAAATACTATTTGCTACGTAATAGTCACATATTACTGACTAAACCACTATTTTCTACGATAAAGGCACTTTAAACTCTACAGCAAACTAGCAAATAGAACCGTGAAGTCGTGAACAGACAGACAGCCAGCCAATGTCATATTGTCATTATGACTCAGTCACTGTCAATTTCATGTGTGATGTCAATTTGACGGTTTTTGAGATGAGGTTGGTGAATTCTGTTCTGAGGCCTTAGTGCGAGTTTTTACTCACGCTCAATCGCGTAAACGTTAACGCCAATTTGTATTGAAACTGGATAAGCGCCGCCTGGTGACGGCAAGGCAAAACCTCTTTTTTTGTATACATTTTGACATAAGAGATCGTTTACGATATCACGAGTGAGTACGTTAAAAAACTCGCACTAAGCACACAGAAGTTGTAGTACTGTACCATGGTGTTGCCGGCAATTTAGGTTGCCCTTTGTCATCCACCGTAATCCATACCCCACTGACTTATAAACCTATGGACTTGCCACACCTACGAAATTAGCGTGCATACCTACAAAAATCGGGCAATTAAGATGGCTGCCCATTTGCACTGACTTATAACCTCATTGGCCCATTTGCAACTGTTTGACAGCACAACTGCACAGATAAAGATTAGATAGAGATTTCGTTGGAAATAAGCATACCTTTGTACCTATTTTCTGTTCCTTCTTTTTGTCTATGTATTATGTGTGTGTACATTAATGGTTAAATAAATAAATAAATAAATGTTTATATACGGCACACAACTACCAATTTTTTCGGCAATCAACATGGCGACCGGTCAGGGTCACGCATAGACATGATTTTGACGTCACTCAAAAGTGTTACCAAGTTTAGTCCTTGACAAACATTTAGATGTCTCTCTTTTCTTATGCAGCTCTTGGTTAGTTAAAAACAGACAAAACGCTTTTTGACATGCGTGTGTCGATATTATAGATATTTGTATAACTATTCTTCATATAGTAGAATATGCCGTCTTCATAGTTTTCCTACCTCATTGCCATACCCTAAGTAGAAATAGCTCAGAGCAATAAGTAGCATATTAGTCTGTGGTCCAGTCACGATAAAATAAAGGTGAAAACATACTTGTTGAGGTTTTATTGTTTGTTTGTGGTATTAAGAAGAAAATAATAAGTTCTGTCAGTGAGTAAAAAATCTTACTCGTCATAGTATGTACTGAAAAAATGATTTAAATAAATAACAAATTTTATTCAAGATTATGTGCCTTATTGAAAACCAAACTTCAAGATGGTAGCAGAGCGTTCAGTTGTAAAAGCTTGTTATTTGGATAGTGTAACTCTTTGCGCATAATCTCGTTGCTATAAATATTGTCTACTTGTTTATAAATATGTATGACGTTATGACACTTGTCATTAAATATTAATTTGTGTTTCAAGCTGAATAAAGCCAATATTTTGGTTTAGTGAATCTTTTATTATGTAACAATTTATTCAGCTTGAATAAGCTACTAAATAAAATACACGATGTATGGTAATACTCAGAGCAATGTACCATCAACTTCCAGCGTGTCAGGAAGCATATCAAAATACCTACGCCCAGAGCGCTTTGATACCACACCAGATTCACCAAGCGCCGAAAATAAATGGAAACACTGGAAATTTTTGTTTGTGAACTTCCTCAAAGCTGAGTTACAAATGTCCAAATCTGATAATATGGATACTATGAAATTAATGCTATTAGCGAACCATCTAGATGCAAATGTATACGTACAAATACAAGAATGTCAAACATATACAACTGCGATGGAAATGTTGGACAAAATATATATTAAACCCAAAAATGTAATACACGCCCGACATATTCTAGCAACTAGACGTCAAAAACCTGAAGAAACCATTTCGCAATACATACAATCTTTAAAACAGCTCGCAACTGACTGCAATTTTGAATCCGTCACCGCCGAGCAATACAAACATGAATTTATTCGTGATGCATTCATAGCTGGACTTTCATCATGTGACATTCGTCAAAAATTACTTGAAAATATTAACCTCACTCTCGACGAAGCTCTAAATCAAGCAATCACTTTTGAAACAGCTGTAAATAATGCGAAATCTTACACGAACGAAATGGAATTGACTCTTAATGCTGCTCAAACTCGAGAAATGTTAATTACACCCCCTTCACAACTAGCGCTGGAGGAAAGAATAGCTGCAGCAGCACCACCACCAACTCCGGCACGCAAAAATTGTTGGTTTTGTGGAGGAAATATCCACCAACGTATTAAGTGCCCTGCGTTTCACAGTACTTGCAAACAATGCGGAAAGAAGGGCCATTTCGCAAAAGTGTGTCGCAGCCCAAAACCTGTGAATGCGGTAAATATAGAGTTATCTGAAATGTTCGCTGCGTCACCGGTAAGTCTTAAACATGCTACAGTCCCAGTCGTAATTAATCAGACACGTGCCGATGCCCTGATAGATACAGGCAGTTCGATAAGCTTCATTAACAAAAGAATTGCCCAAACGTTGAATCTCAGACATAATGTGGCTTATGTCTGAGATTCAACGTTTGGGCAATTCTTTTGTTAATGAAGCTTATCGAACTGCCTGTATCTATCAGGGCATCGGCACGTGCGTGCAACGTCAAACAATAACATTAGCATCTCTAGACAATACTTCTGTTGTAGAAGGAGTGTGCTTCGCTACGATTGAGTTAGAAGGTCATACATAATAAGCAAATACCACTCCTAGTTATTGAAAATTTATGTGCAGATATTATAATTGGCCATGATTTGCTGAGAAACCACTCGTCCGTAGAAATAAAATTTGGAGGAAGTCAAAAGCCGCTTAAAATATGCAATGTTCTAGCAGCTGGTGTACCACCTGCAACTTTATTCCATCATGTATCGCCGGCAATCAAACCCATCGTTATAAAATCAAGGCGATACAGCGCGTTGGATGAAGCTTTTATTAAAGAGGAAATCGATAAACTTCTCAAAGATGGCGTCATAGAACTCAGTATATCTCCGTGGCGAGCTCAAGTCTTAGTTACTGGTGGAGGACAACACCGCAAACGGATGGTCATAGACTATTCACTAACGATTAATAAATTTACTGAACTGGATGCTTATCCTCTACCAAACATAGAATCAATCGTATCAAAAGTGGCCAAACATAGATTTTTTAGTCAAATCGATCTGAAACGTGCATACCATCAAGTGCCAATCCTGGCCAGCGAAAAAATATACACAGCATTTGAAGCGTGCGGTAATTTGTATCAATTTAGACGTATACCATTCGGAGTTACTAACGGAGTAGCTGCTTTTCAGAGAACTTTACAATATATAATAACGAAAGAGAATTTGAACGGCACCTACGCCTATCTCGATGACATCACTGTTTGTGGTAAAAATAAAGACGATCATGATAAAAACTTAGAAAAGTTCATGCAAGCCGTACAAAAATACAAACTGACCTTAAACAAAGACAAGTGTGTGTTTGGGAAGGAATCGATAAAGCTCTTAGGATATACAATTGAAAATAATACGATAAGGCCAGATGAAGATCGCCTAGCCCCACTGATGCAACTACACACCCGCAGATATGCCGTCTTTGAAAAGAGCTCTTGGAATGTTTGCCCACTACTCTAAGTGGATAAAGAAATTTTCAGAAAAAGTACATCCACTCACACTTGTTTCCAAATTCCCTATGAAAAATGATGCCATAGCATGTTTCCAAACTCTGAAGTCAGATATTGCAAAAGCAGTTCTTACGTCAGTTCTAGAGGATATTACATTTACAGTCGAAACAGATGATTCGGACCATGCTCTGGCACAAAACAAACACAACAAACACTGTCACAAAATGGGAGACCTGTTATATTTTTTTCACGGTCATTGACAGATCCAGAACGCCGACATCCTGCTATAGAAAAAGAGGCTGCTGCAATTGTAGAGGCTGTACGGAAATGGCGTAATTTTTTGCTCGGGAGACACTTTATTCTGATTACCGATCAACAATCAGTTTCATTCATGTTTAGACAAAATCATACAAGCAAAATCAAAAAATCGAAAGGTGGCGTTTGGAAATGTCTTGCTACAAATACGATGTTGTATATAGACCTGGTCGAGAAAATACTGTAGCAGACGCTCTTTCTCGTGTATGTGCGCACCTAAACCCTCATAGACTTTATGATTTGCACAATTCGCTTGGCCATCCAGGTATTGTAAGAATGACTCACTGGATTCGTATGAAAAATCTTCCCTATTCGACAAATGATATAAAAATTATGTCGGAAAACTGTAGAATATGCGCAGAAATCAAGCCTCGCTACGCGACTACAAAAGGCCATCTAATTAAAGCTGTAACGCCTTTTGAACGCTTGAACATAGATTTTAAAGGACCTCTACCAACGAATACTCAAAACAAATACATTTTAACGATCATTGATGAATTTTCAAGATTCCCATTCGCATTCCCTTGCAAAGATCTAACTACAAATACAGTTATAAAATGTTTAAAGGAAATTTTCATGATGTTTGGGAACCCACAATTCATTCATTCAGATAGAGGTACATCGTTCATGTCAAACGAACTACGAAATTTTTTGGTTCCACTGGGCATTGCATGCAGCCGAACAACGCCTTACAATCCAAAATGTAATGGTCAAGTTGAAAGACTAAACGGGACCCTGTGGAAGACGATACAACTTTACTTACACTCAAAAGACATGACGGTCACCCAATGGGAACAAGTTCTACCTTTAGCGCTACACTCTATACGTTCTCTATTATGCACGAGTACTAATACAACACCACATGAACGGATGTTCAATCATCCTCGACGCTCGCCGACTGGAGAATCTGTACCTTCATGGCTTTTGTCTCCAGGACCAGTTTTATTAAAAAAACATGTGCGAACTTCCAAGTTTGGCCCTCTTGTGGAAGAAGCGGAACTTATCGAAGCAAATCCGCTCTACTCTCACGTACGGCTTCAAAATGGTACGGAAACTACCGTATCTAATCGGCATTTGGCCCCGCTGCCAGACGAAGAGAACTTCGAAGATGCCGTCGATGACCCTACGCCTGAGGAACAACAGGTCACAGAATCAGTGGAACCTGCTACTGTACCTGCACTGCAAGAAGTTACGCCATCACCACGTCGATAGTCACGTGAGAGACGAGCTCCTGTTTATCTGAGTGACTACGTCTGTGATACATAACGATGACTTTAGTTAACTCTAAAGGAGGGGTGAATGTAGTGTAACTCTTTGCGCATAATCTCGTTGCTATATATTGTCTACTTGTTTATAAATATGTATGACGTTATGACACTTGTCATTAAATATTAATTTGTGTTTCAAGCTGAATAAAGCCAATATTTTGGTTTAGTGAATCTTTTATTATGTAACAGATAAAAAATAAGAAGATACTGGGTTGCGATCCACGTACGTACATATATTATATTTAAATATAACAAAAAAAAATAATGACGAGCGCTGCGGTGTCGTCGTTACCGTGTTTAACTGAAAACAAAAATTTTAGCACGTGGAAATTCCGTGTAAAACTAATCTTGGAAGAGAGACAAGTTGCATATGTTTTAACGTCAAAAGATGTCGAGAAACCACAATGGAAGAAAGATGACGCGAAAGCAAGGTCGATTATCGCACAAAGCCTGTCGGACAAATATATAGAATTGGTAAAGGATGGGGAAACTGCCACGGATATGATAAAGCTACTTGAAAGTATCTTTGAAAGAAAGAGTGTATACAATCGTTTCCACCTTAAGCGAAAATTGATATCCATGAAATGTGAAGAGCCGTTACAGTCATATTTAATTAAATTTAGTTCTATTGAGGATTTCAAAGATCGGAATATGATTTTTGCATGTATCACAAGCAAGATACTTGGATACTGGTATATGTCGATGACATTCTGATTATTGGTAACGGAGCAGATGATACTATCAAAGCACTAAAAAAGCAGTTTAATGCAAAGGATCTGGGAGAAATACAAAGATTTTTAGGTATGGAGATAGAAAGAAACGAAAATGGTTTTATATTGAAACAAACTACATTGATAGAGAAAATACTGAAGAAATTTAACATGAATGAATGTAAAGGAGCGAAAACGCCTATGGAAATTAACTATAATATACAGATGAATGATGAGCAAATATTAGACGTGCCTTATCGAGAGTTAGTTGGAAGTTTGATTTATCTAACAATGACTTCGAGACCTGATTTGACGTTTGTTGTGTCTTACCTTAGTCGATATTTGGATAAGCCAAACGAACAACTCTGGAAAGCTGGTAAGAGGGTGATTCGCTATCTCAAAGAAACAAAAGATAAAGGACTTGTATTTAGAAAAACCAATGACTCTAACTTATATGGATATTCTGACGCAGATTGGGCTGGAGATAAAAATGATAGAAAAAGTGTGAGTGGAGGAATTATCTTACATGGAGTAAACCCTATATTCTGGTTCTCAAAGAAACAGTCTTGTGTGGCTTTGTCAACAGGTGAGTCAGAGTACATAGCAGCTGCTGCCACAGCACGCGAGCTAGTAAATATAAAAGGGATATGCGAACATCTAAGAATTAACAGTGATACAATATTATTTGTTGATAATGTAAGTGCCATCTCCATGTCAAAGAGTTACGAAAATTCAAAACGAACTAAGCATATTGACATAAGAGCTCATTATTTAAAAGATCTTGTTGAAAAGAACATGTTATCATTTATCACACAACAACCAAATTATCATTTGAGTTTACATACTCAATACTGATGGTATTGAGTATGTAAACTCAAATGATAATTTGGCAGATTTGATGACAAAGAGTTTATGTAAAGAGAAATTTAACAATTTTGTTAATCAATTCTTGTGTTAGCGTGAATACTATTATAGTGATTCAGGAGGAGTTTTATTAATGTTATTATTTTTATTTTTGTTGTGTACTAAGGAATAATGTTATTTGATAATCATTTTGAAGTCACTAAACATTGTTTTTGTTTATGCTACTGTTAATGAGAAGTTATAAGTAGCCAATTTCAATTTAGGTTTGATTCTTAGAGTTAAATTTGAGGAGGACTGTTGAGGTTTTATTGTTTGTTTGTGGTATTAAGAAGAAAATAATAAGTTCTGTCAGTGAGTAAAAAATCTTACTTGTCATAGTATGTACTGAAAAAATGATTTAAATAAATAACAAATTTTATTCAAGATTATGTGCCTTATTGAAAACCAAACTTCAAGAATACTACTAAAACTCGTCATCGAAGTGCAATAAATAATTAATAAAACAGCTTCTGTAATTGGTGAGCAGATTTTTTTAATTTGGTAAGCTGATAGTTTTATAATTATTTGCTAAAAACTGTTCCGACTGGAGAAACGTTACCACAGCCCGTTTTTTTGTTTTCTAACGGGTACGTATGTTGAAATAAATGTTATATAAATAATTAGATAACAATTTGAAATAAATATTACATCTTAATTTGTAATTAAATTGTAAGTGGAAAGTGGCTTGCCCGAATACAGCGTTGCCCGAGACCCTTTTTTCCCAGAGACAGTGGGATGAGCCGCTCTGCAGGTTGGTACGGAATAAACTTATAGATACGTCCACCAATACTGCTGAGCGTGCGCGCCTGCTGGCTGTGGGAGAATGGGAGTCGGGCCTCTGGCTACAGACACTACCGTTACCCAACATAGGTACTATGTTGAGTGACAACACCTTCCGGATCGCTACATGTCTGCGTTTGGGTGCTCCTAGTGGAGCTCCACATCGTTGTCAATGTGGTGAAGCAGTCGACCGCCTCGGACACCATGGCCTATCCTGCAGTAGGAGCGTTGGTCGGTTAGCACGGCACGCTAGCATTAATGAGATCATACGTCGGGCTCTTGTCACCGCCGGGGTGCCAGCTGTTTTAGAACCCAATGGCTTGGCGCGCGACGATGGGAAGAGACCAGACGGGATGACCATAATGCCTTGGAAGGTGGGTAGGCCTTTGGTGTGGGATGCAACATGTGTCGACACCCTTGCGCCATCCCATCTTCTTAGCACGGCGAGCTGTGCTGGGGCAGCTGCTGCTGGTGCGGAAAACCTCAAACGGCGCAAATACAACAACCTTATTGGAAGTTATATATTTGAGCCGTTTGGGGTTGAAACATTAGGTCCATGGGGTCCGAGTGCTCTTCGAGTATTTCGAGAAGTAAGTAAACGGTTAGTCGACTCTTCACGTGACCAGAGGGCTGGGCTTTTCCTTGGCCAGAGAATCAGCATTGCCATTCAACGTGGCAATGCTGCCAGCGTTCTGGGCACTTTCCACGTTGACAGCGATGTGGACGAATTTTCTGACGCCCTATGACCCCTGCCCTTTTATACGCGTTCGTAGTTTAATTTAATTTTTATTTAAGTGTATTTATAGGTAGTTATTGTTAATTAAGTATTTTATATTATGTAAATTTTAGATTATTAATAAAATATTAGGTTGGCATTTGTAGTTGCTATGTAATTACTTATAGAATAACGTTTCAAGTTAGTCTTTGGAGCGCTTATTGGAAGTGCTAGGACCTATTAAAGCATATTTCTATTTACTAAAATAACTTAAAAGCGGGGCATTATCGTGGATTCTTTTATTGCGTAACAAATTATAACTAATTAGCCAGATGTCATGTACAAAAATTATAATCATCCGTTTAGTCAATTACGAGATGCAGCAATCGTGCCAACGTTACCGCAGCAGGATTTTAAATATATTCGCAACCATAACATATACAAATACAAACTAAGTTGTAGTATTTATTTCAAATTGGTATCTAATTATTTATATAACATTTATTTCAATATATCCGTTAGAAAACAAAAGATCTGGCTGCGGTAACATTACTCCAACTGGAACTGTTTTTATCAAATAATTAAAAAACTATCTGATTACCAAATTAAAAATCTGCTTACCAATGGGGATGTGAACTACCATTTTTTCACGATAGGTGGCGCATCGTCGCTATGGCTATTGAAAGCTATCAAATTCATACATTTCGTAACCTATCATTAAGTAAATTAAAATTTTCTCGAAATATGTCTCTGTGTGCTTTACCAGGATGTACCAACCCCGATGTTCATTTGTTGCCCAAAGATACAACGCTAAAAACACAACAATATTTATAGCTTATGTTATGTACCTCTCAAAGTAACTCTGATAATGTTGCTTGGTAATATTCGGCGATATAGTGGCGCTATTAACGCATTGATAAACTTCTACAGCAGGAATGTCATTTGTTTGGCCTTCAGAAGCTCGAGGGCTTTGATTGCCGAAAATAAAATAAAACTTCTAACCTAAAACGTAAAAAATACCACCACATTAAAGTAATGTTCTCTCATTTTTTGTAAATTTTCCATGTCAAGTAAGAAATAACTCGTTACAACTAAAAAAAATAGCCAAACCTAGAACATATCATCGATGAAAATTATTTTATTATATAAAAGTTTGCCTCCCAATAGGGTATGTTTTCTTTCCAGTTATCCTTGCTCCTCATTTCTTTAGTTCATTTTTAAATTCCTTAAGCTTCCAGGGACAATACATGTTATCAATAACGATGGTAGACCGGTTCAACACAAAAAAACGTGATGTAAACGTAGACCATCCATACATCCGTAGACAGAGCAAACTTTAACAAGTTTGCTCTGTCTACGGATGTAAACAAAGCAAAAATGATTTGACAGCAGCCATTGCGCCGCCAACGACATCTGCGCTCATCTTTCCGTTGACACCCCCATTACAGAACTTACAGAAGCTGTTTATCTAATTATCTATTGTACTTTTCACACGATTTTCGTCATTTTCTGACTGAGGAAACGCACACTGATTCAATAACAAAACGGGACTTGACATTTTGGGGTCCTTATATATTTACCCAGTGTTAGTATGTACTTTGAACGTAGGTATGCATATTGGCTAGTTTGGGCCGACGACGGCCAATTTGCAGCTATCAGGTGCAAAGGGTATGCAAAAACATTGATAATAAGCGGGGACATCAATTAATTTATGGTCTCAGTTAAGGTGAAAACACATTATCAACACCCGACCCGACGCCACGCGACGCCACCCGACGCCTTCTGACGCGAACCGTGCACATATACAACACCCCACGTGATGCTACAACACGCTTCGCTATTATAGGGTTGCCATCTATCCGACATTCCCCGGATTTGTGCTAGTTTAGATGGCGGGCGGGCGGGGTTTTATTTGTAGTCCGGGTCTTCAAATCACCAACAGAAATTTTTCACCGACTTCTCTGTCAATTGTTGATCGATGTTGAAAATTATTTTTTGCTTGGAAACTTATGTACCCGAATTGGTCCCATTTAAATTTGATGAAGATCTGATGAAGAAATTCGGCGGTATTTAACGGAACTCTTCAAAATATTTTTTTTTTTTTTTGGGACAATCCCACCGCACTATTCCCAAACCACTGCAACTCCTGAAAGCCAGAATCGACAGTGGCGACCACCAGAAAAGCGCCGAGGCAATGAAGCTCGACGAAGTCCCGGAGAATGAATTTAACTGTCTTGGATCCCGCAACGAAATTAATCAGAAAATAATAACGGAGGAGCAGGAAAAAGTTCAAATTTCCACTTCCCTCCATATCAAGCAGGAGACAGAACAAACAAGGCCAATAGGCACAAAGGGTCGTTTACAACTGGGATAAGCCCAGTTGCCTAGCACCACGGATAAAAATTTGCATTAATATTAAGGGGTCCTACATTGTGAGCTGCTATATTTGTTTCCAATAATAGGTATGACAAAAATGCTTGAACGCACGGAAATTTGTTCTAGTTTCCACAAGGTCCGTATAGTAAACAACTCCAGATGCATTCTGTACATTATTTAACATAAAATTGGGCTCATTCTGCCAAAGAATACACTCCCATAAGATATGATGTGCAGATTGTACATATTCGCAGTCAGATGTAGAACACTGACATAAAGGTGAGGCAACGAGCTTGAAGGAAAATAATTTACTTTTAAAGTTACCATGCCCTGTGAGAAATTGGGCAACACAGTGATCCACCTCCAGCCACGTTCTGGCGAGCCGCACGCGAACGGATGGAAAGAATTGGTGGAGGTGTCGGCCCTTGATGGAATTATCCCACCTACATTGCCATTCGGATAAAAGTTCCTCCCAGACGTCAATATGTGGTTTAAATAACCTAGAGATTTTCTCACGGTCACACCGAGTTAAAAAGTCCGCGTCCATGGTCTCTCGTGCGGAATAGTACATTGCAGCGCGTCGCTGCACTTCAAGGTCGACCGGAAGTACGCCAGCAAGTACCGGTAAGGCTTCAGTACTAACCGTCCTGTATGCTTTGCATAAGAATATCAAAGCCAAACGCTGGCTTTGAAGTAATTTACGTCGTACCGCCCCTATTGTGGCCCTATCAGCCCAAACAGGCGCACCATAGCACATACAACCCAAGTAAGTAGCCCCATAAATAGTCTTTAAGGTTAAAAAAGACAGACCCCACGTAGATTTAGATATTCTCGTTAAGGCATAGAAGTTCTTTTTTGCTTTTTCACCGACTATTTTAATATGATCTATAAATGCAAAATTCCTCTCTAACACTAGACCAAGATAGCACACGGACTGCTTCCTTTTTACGGGAACGTTATTAAATTTTATAGTAGGACACGATTTGAGATTACCTTTCAAAATGAGTTGATAAGTTTTGTGCGGAGCAAAGGTCAGGCGGTTTCGATCACCCCACTGAGATATTAATCGTAGGCAAGTGTCAGCCAAGTTCTCGAGTCCAGCTCGAGTACTTGATTGAATGAGCAGAAGACCGTCGTCCTCGTAACCGGTTAATGAACAGCCGCTTGGAAGCGGAATCGCGAGGAAATCATCAAAGCCTAAGTTCCATAAAGGTGGACCAATAACCGAACCCTGAGGACATCCCATGGTGAGAGACTTCGACATGGAATGATGACCGAGTTTAAGTTTCGCGGAACCATTTAAAAAGTAAGAGTAAACTAAATTGTATATATTTCTATAGCAGCCCCGAGTTTTCATTTTAAGTAATAGCATTGGCCACCATGCGTTATCAAAGGCCCCAGAAATATCTAGAAAAATCCCAATTACGTACTTATGTTCAGATGTATTAACAATTTTCCTAACAGTAAGGGCCGCGTCTACGGTAGATTTTCCCATAGTGAAACCGAATTGATTGTTATGAAACTTTGGTCCGTCCGGTAGCAAACGTGGAACGATAAGGCGCTCCAGGAGTTTGCCCAAAGATGGAAGTAATGTTATGGGCCGGTATGACTTTGGGTCGTCCGGGGGTTTGTCGCCACTTTTCGGGATGATTCGTATAAATCCACGTCGCCAAATACGAGGAAATACGCCCTCTGCAATACAACGGTTGTAAACGGTTAAAATCGCATCACCGGCTGTTTTACACGCTTCTATAATCATCCGATTAGATATTTTATCTTCACCTGACGACTTGTTGAGTGGTAACCTCTTGACAACGTTAATAAATTCGTTAGTGGATGGAAGGTCTGACGCTGGTGATTCAGGTGGTACAGCTGCCCACGCTCTGATCTGTTGATGGTAGTCGTTGTCATTAGAAAGTAAGTCATCAGGTATAAGAGTGTTCAGCAAAGCTTCAGTTGTCTCCTCAATACCGGCGGTGTGTTTATTATTTACTTTAATGTTCTGAACAAACGCGAGGTCGACTGATCGATTGGCTTTAAACTCATGATATAAAGGAGACCACGGACCCTCCTTATCTAATTTTTCTACTATTTTACGTAATAAATTACCTGGCAACTCTAAAAGCATTCAACGCAATGGAAAGAGGGTCACCGGTGACCTTACGTTTTTTAAGCTTGTTAAGATGTTTACGCGCTCGGCGATAACCCTTACGCTGTTCAGTTAGGTAGTCACACCACCAATCGCATCTACGTACATTGGTCATAGATCCACGACCAATGGCAATGTCAGCACAGTAAGTAAAGGTGTCTGACATAATTTCAGCACTTTCCTCAGCTGACAGCCCATCACGAGTGAAATCTTTGGCGTGAGACGCAAGAAGCGAGCTAAAGAATTCCCAATTCGCACCCTTACATTTATACCTAAATTTACCAATTGCATGTGTCGTACCCTGAGTAAAAACCGGAACAAATTCGTACACGATCAAGCGATGATCACCACAAGACGCGTCCGGTAGGACACGCCACCTATCCAAGCGTACGTCTGCACTAGACCGTGTGACGTCAATACAAGATTAGCCCATTTGGCTGCAAAAAGTTGGTGGTGCGTCAGGGGTATTATGAATAGTCAGATTCATTTCAGCAATGAAATCTTCAACAGCGCAGCGTCGTTCATAATCCGTAGACCGAACTTTGCCATACCATAAAATCGAAGACGCATTAACATCAGCGCCAACGATAACAAAAAAGATAAAACCAGACAATTTCTCGAAGAGTTACGTAAAATATTAGAAAATTTGCCAATAAAGAGTAACTTAATTATATGTGGAGATATAAATATAAATTTATTAAAAAGTCAAGATTGCCGGGTAATGGAATATGAAACTTTATTAGCTGAATTTGGATTAATTAAATGCATAAATAAAATAACACGTAAAGAAATCATGAAAGGAAATGTTGTTGAATCATGCTTAGACCATATATATATTAGGGCACCGTCTGCACAAATTAATTCCGCGGTAATACGGCAAAAAATATCGGATCACTTTCTAGTGTCAGCCGCAGTGCAGTGGAACCGCACTACACAAAATAGCGTACGAGCTGGCAACAGCGCATCGCTAGGACGCGGGCGATCGGCTGACGTACGGAGTGTGAGAAACATGCCTACCGGGAGTCGCCGTGTTCTTGATAATAAGTTAGTTCGAGAACGATTATTGAATACTGACTTTAAAGCATTGTTATCTATCGAATGTCCAATAGAATTGTATAACTCGCTTAAGCAGCTATTTATTGATATCTACAATGATTGCTATAAAACTGTAAGCGTTAGTGTAAGCTCTAGAAATAAAAGTTGGGTTACGGATTATTTAAAAGATTTAATAAAGGAGAGAGATAGACTGTTCAAGGTTTGGTGCAATGACCCAAAAAATATGATAAAAAGATTAGAATATACTAAATATAGAAACAAATGTTTTAAAACCATAACGAAATGTAGCAATGAATATGATAAACAAAGTATAATTAACTGTAATAAAAATATTAAAAAGATATGGGATAGAATAAATATATTGTTAGGAAACAGCAAGCAATCGCTAGATACTGTGATATTATCTAATATGCACATGCAGGGAAATACGAAAGCTATAGCGGATGGGTTTGCGTCTACATTTGATGAGGAAATCCAACAAATTAAACATATATGTGACGACAAATGGCTAAGTAGACACAATTACGTAAAAAAACCTGACAAAAATATGAGGTGGCAACCAGTGACTCATAATTACGTTGCGAAAATTATCAAAAACATGGACGCTAACAAATCGCCTGGAAGCGACCTCATACGCATGTCAGATTTAAAAACTATAGTTAACGAAGTAAGTCCAGTTATAGCAAAGTTAATTAATTTATCCGTAGAAAAATATAAATTTCCCGAAAAATTGAAAGAAGCAATAATACGTCCTATATATAAAAAAGGCAACCGCAAGACGTACTCTAATTATAGACCGATAGCAATTTTGTCCAGCATTGACAAAGTTATAGAAAAATGCATAATAAATCAACTTGGTACCTACTTACGCACACATAACATAATAAATAAATCACAACATGGTTTCCAAAAAGCAAAGAGTACTAATACATTACTGTCTAATTTTGCCGACGAAATTAACAGCTATTTAAATGATAAGAAGTTTATAGTTGCAATATTTTTTGATTACAAAAAAGCTTTTGACACCTTAGAAACAAACACTTTAATAACATCTTTAGAAGAGTGTGGTGTGGAGAAGCCTCTGAAGGAATGGTTCAGAGACTACCTCACATCACGCTCTTACCGGGTCAAGATAGGCGACACGATGAGCGATGAAAAAATGGTCCGATGCGGGGTACCGCAGGGCTCAGGAAGTGGTCCCGTATGCTACTTAATGCATGTAAATAGTCTGTGCAATGTGCTACAGCATTGCTCGGCACATATGTTCGCGGATGACCTCTGCGCCTTGCGAGCCGGCACGGACCTCGCTGAAACATGTCGGCTGGTGCAGCAAGACGTGGACGCCGTAGTTAAATGGTCACATGATAACGGAATAGTATTAAATACGGATAAAACACAGTACATCATTATTCATTCACCATACTTACCACTAAAGAAAAATCCTCTACCACTATACACTCATACCTTTGATTGCATTCATGGTAGCCATGTCAATTGTAGCTGTAAACCTATCCAGAGAGTTAATTGTGTAACTTATTTAGGAGTTAAAGTCGACGAGCATTTCTCATGGAAAGAACATATAGATTTCTTGTGCAATAAACTTAAAACTATACTAAGTAAATTTTACCACCTAAGTTATCGAGTTCCTACTAGTACCCTAAAAATACTATACTCATGTATGGTGGAATCTATAATCGATTATGCTCTTGATTGCTATGGACTTACATTTAAATCTTACATAGAAAAATTAGAAAATATACAAGTTAGGTTCCTAAAACTAATAGTGGATAAAAAAACTAAAAATAAACATAAAAACGATTATTATAAACTATATAAAATTTGTAAAGTATTACCGGTCAGCATAAAACATAAGTACTTACTCGCAACTAATAACCATAGTAATCATGAGCATAATCCATTATTAATAAATGTATGTAACAAATATAACACCCGAATGATGTCGTCTGGTAAATATATAGTACCAAGAGTAAATAATGTTTATGGAGACCGAACATTAGAAAAGCGTTTCCCTTACATACTCAACAGCTTACCAGATGAAATCAGAGACGAAAAGAAGAAAAATAAATTTAAGATAAAACTAAAAAAATACCTACTTAGTACACTGCCTTAACTTTATATTGTTTTACATAACTACTGTACCGAAACTACTGTTTTACATACCTAAGCTATATACTCTTAATATCTATACTTATATTTAATCTACGATATTCATACTTGCGTACTTATTATATAATTAAGTAAATAAGTAAAGATCCAACAGACAAACTATGTCTATAGTTTTGTTGGACGTTATGTACTTTATATAACTTACAATGTACCGTTTTTATCAATCAATAAATAAATAAATAATAATAAATAAATAAATAACTTTGCAGCCCGCGAGCGACTGCAAGACGTGACGGAGATTATGTATATGAGGACCAACAGGGTCTGAATATTGAAAGTAGCAGCTCACAACGTAAACTTTAAAAGAAGACGATGAGACCTCCGCAACGGCACAATGGGGTGTCATAAGGTTACGCAAAGACGTTACTGTGAAGTTAGAAGAACGGGCCACGTAAATTCCGGCTCGTGCTTTGCCATCCAACTGTACTACTTTGTGACGTAAACACGCGTTTTGATATTGTTCTTGAACAAGCACTATATCCAAGTTATAATCGATAATAAGTTTGTCTAGTTCAGAAGTCGCCACCCTATCGTTGTGGAGATTTAATTGTCCTATGGTTAATCTATCCATTATTTTAGTAGTTGGTGTTGAGGATAAGTTGTTCGAGCTTAAGTTTATAAGTTGCACACTCGTGTGATCCACAGCGATGGTCATATGATTTCTTGGAACGTTTACAAGCAACGCAAGACGATGTATAATTTAAATTGTCCTTATGCGGGCAGTCTTTGGTTTCATGTGCCTCAGAGCAATTAGCGCAGGTAGGTGATTTAATAGTGCAGTGTTTCTTAACATGACCGAACTGTTGACAATGTGCACAACGTACTATCTCGACATCATCAATGAAACGGCAAGTCGCCCAATCAATAAACAGTTTATCCTTAGTCGAGACTAAAATGTTTCCGGACCGCGGACTCGAGTTCAATGCCTATCCATTTCCGACCGTTGTCTAGCGAACGCCTACGTATAATTTTTGTTGATTTAATAAAGTCGGCTTCATTATGGCAACTCGTCTTTAATATTTTGACAGTACAATGCATGCAAAAAGGCAGTGTCTTCCATTGACGACGGGATGTCTTTAACCAAAATACGAGGCCTACGGCCTTTCGGTTTCTCAAGTCGTAAGCCAGCGGACCTAATGGCATCGACCGATTGCAATTTTTTGATTTGGTAATCGTTTGCGACACGTAACACGACGCCAGATTTCGCAGCTTTTTTGACACCTACAATTTGAAAGCCATCACTAGGATTTATAGCTTTCATGAGCGCTTGTTTAGTCGCGGAAGACGTTCCGTAATCAGTTGATCGCTCATCAGTGGGGTAGGCCACAAGACACGGAAGTTTCGCGCGTGACTCCACCACGGGTACGACTTTAGGTAAACGAAGTTTTAATTTATCAGCATATGACATATTATTGACATCAGACTTGGCAATATCGACACCGGAATTATGTTTCATTTTATCCAATTCGCGTTCAGTATTGGCCAACTTAGTCTCGTTAGCGGATGATTTTATGGCTAGCAATGAGACAATAGCCGTTACGCGCTGAGTCATATCCATAATAGCGGATTTGTTAGCAACATTCATCCGGGACCCTTGGTCATTGACAAGGTCGTTAATTTTGGTCAGATACGCAGACGCCTGAGAAACCAAATCACAATAGTCGTCATTGCATGTCTTAGTGACATTTAATATCGGCGAGCTTAAAATTGACTCTGATGTCTGCATTCGCTTTGATCTGTCTTCGGGTGAAATATATGAAGGAGACATTTCACTAAATAAACGTTTTGCATTAGCGGAGGTCGTCGGCGACCTTGGTTTATTATTTCGGCGGAATAATATTTCTCCACCACGATCAGGTGGGTCATCATTATTAGACAACATAATTAAATATGGAAATTAAACGAACAAGCGTGAAAAAAAAGAAAGAATAACGGACGATACAATTATTTCGATATACCCGCACGTCAAGAAAAGCAAATGTACTCACCGATAGCTGACTAAATTTACTGATTACAAGTAAAAAACGGATGTATACGTTTAAAAACTTACGATATCAGCACTTATCACAACACAAAACAATTTTTTAAGCAACTCACAAGCCGGAAATAAATTTCGGAACACAAAAATCGCAATTTCAAACAGAGAGCGAACAGATCACCGCCAACCAAAGCGAGCGCGCGGAGGGAAGTGTGAAATATTAAAGCCAATGTCAAAATATTAAAGCAAATCACCCGGGAGTGCATGTCTATGTATTGTACACTAGCTTCTGCCAGCGGCTTCGCCCATGTCAAAAGTGCTTTATCACCCAAGGGAACATTATACCGGGATAAAAAGTAGCCTGTGTGCTATTCCTGGCTATAATGTATCTGTCAGCAAAATTTCATCTAGATCCGTTTAGCCGTTCTGGCGTGATTGAGTAACAAACATACATCCAAGAAGTAAGATTACTATAGAAATTGACCACTAACTGTGCCGTACCGTAATGTGCCACACAAAAAAGTAAACAATTAAATTTTTTATAATAAACGCATCCCTCTCCTTCGGCCGTCGGGTAAAAAATACAACCTACTTCCATTTAAAAATTTGACTCAAATAAGTTAATGATTTCTATTATAGCATAAACATAAAAAATACCTTCACCGAGTTTGTACCCTAAAAATGACCGTACTGATGGGCCGTCGGGTAAAAAATACAACCGACTTCCAATTAAAAATTTGACTCAAATAAGTTAATGATTTCTATTATAGCATAAACATAAAAATTACCCTCGCCGAGTTAGTACCCTACCCTAAAAATTACCCTGCTGATTAAACGTTACTCTAAATTAGGGTAAATTACCCTAAGTTGGCACCACTGATCATATCATAGCTTTGTTTCTAGTATTATTTCTAAAACTATGATCAAGGTATTGGCCTGAAATCATATCATATAATCATGAGTACCGTTTTACTAATTCGATGAATTGTTCATCCGACATTTTAAGTAAAAACATACAAAAAATATCTTTACACCAGGAATGCTCTCGACTGACGCGTGGTATCGGGTGTTAACTAGGAACACACTGTGTCCGATGCGTCGTCGGGTGGCGTGTTTGCCCCCTCTCCCGGCAACACGCTGATCCAAACTGACTGCGTGTAACCGCGTGTGATTGCGTGTCGTCACATGGCGTGTTGACTATGTGTTTCTGACCATATTAAATGTATGGGATGGATTAGTACTTCAACGCGTCAGAAGGCGTCGGGTGGCGTGGCGTCGGGTCGCGTGTTGATAATATGTTTCCACCTTTATCCATCTTGTATATTTTAGGGTTTTACTTTTATTACAAATGGCAACTATGCCAACTATAGAAAATTGACGCCATCTTTCTTTCGCGTCAGTGTTCCGCTTCCGTTGACAGATTCTTTTCAGATTTGAACCTCCGAAAATGAAGGCTAAAGGAGAGGTAAGTCTCGTAATTTTGATAAAAATAAGTGATAAATTGATTCAAAAACAACTCAATTTAAGTTTGGAATTCTAATCAACACCCGAAACATGGAAACCAGTGGTTAAAATGTGATAATTCCGGTATGAGTGATGCGTACACGTTGTCGGTCCATTCAGTCAAATAAATTTACAGAATACTTCTTCGTTTAATTAATAAGTTTGTGATTGAATTCTTATTCGTAGTGCAGAATAATACTATATATAACATAATTTACTTAACACACTTGCAGAATATACATTTATTGAGACATAAATAGGGGTGCTTTTAGGTTATGTCATGTTGTGAATGTGATGCTGAGCGTTCTGTTCTGAATTTAGTTTTTGAACAAATTCTTCATACGAATTGTTTAAAATTGATACGAATTTAAAATGAGTTCGTGCGTTACTGCTACTATAATACAACAAAGCTTCACAGAACATTTTATTTATCAAAGATTTATAATAATATGGTAAGCATGCGCTGATGTGTAAATAAAAATATGTTTCAGTTGAAGGAGTATGAGGTCATCGGCCGCAAGCTCCCTTCGGAGAGCGAGCCCAAGCCTCCTCTATACAAGATGAGAATATTCTCGCCGGACCAGATTGTGGCTAAGTCCCGTTTCTGGTACTTCTTACGTCAACTGAAGAAGTTCAAGAAGACCACTGGTGAAATCGTCTCCATCAGGGTTAGTATAAATTTCATACCATGAACTGTTCAAAGGATACCAAGTGGGCTAAGGCAGATATATATTTATTTACAAATAGGAGTGAAACAGACTACGTGGTAAAGTTACAAAATAATCTTAATATAAAATACAACCATTACCAAGTACGAAAACATGACTTACATATCCAATCAACAATATTTGAATTTGTCATTCTGCACATGTGCCATTGATTGTAAATTAAGAACCAATATGAACTATTCTGTTCAGCCAAGAACTTAATTGAGTTTGATAAATCAAACCTCATTCCAACATAAACATTGCAGTGTGTGTGTTCCTATTATTCATTGGAAGATGCATCTGGCAGTCAACATTAACAGCTGAAAAGTATAAACAACGATACTTGGACAAGAATCCAAAGGTTGTGAAAATGTATACCGAGTTGTAAGCAGACCTGATTGATGTTCAATCTGTCTTTAAAAGTTGAAGTTTCTATTTTTATTATTAATTGTGTTGAGAGTAATGGAAATGTAAACAATTGGGTATTTAGGAGTGTTTTGAACAGCTACTGAACATCATGTGCCTGAAATAATAAAAAACATATTTGGAGTTGTGTGCAATATTGTTAACCTACATTCATCTTGCTCAACAATCCTCTAGATACAAGATGGCACACAGTCCATCTATCTTTTCTGATAGTTTATATTGCCTCAAGGCTGAACCAGAAGTAAAATCTTAACAAGTGAGAAGGCAGAACAGTGGTATTGGCCTTGACTAACATGTTGTAGGTTGTGAGTTTGAACCTACCTGAGGTTCTTTGTGTAAATTATTTCATCACCACTGTTCTAAAAATGGAACTAAAAATTTTGAGACATGTGACATCAACCAACTAACACTGGGCCCACATGGTGGATTAGGCCCATATCCTCTTTACAGAGAATAGGAAATAAAAAGGGTGATGGTGAAGTGAGAAATAATATATTGAAATAAATATCTACAGATAATACACTCTGAGACTCATTTGACACTCCATTACAAAATAAAACTTGCTTTTATCCTTCAACTTTTTTTAAATCTTGCCCCACAATAGAGGAGAAATTCCTAGGAATTTCTTCCCTATCGTGGGTTCATTTATGCTAAACCAAACATTACAAATTCCAGGAAATCCCCGAAAGGAGCCCAGTCAAAATTAAGAACTTCGGTATCTGGCTGCGTTATGAGTCCCGTTCCGGAGTACACAACATGTACCGCGAGTACCGTGACCTCAGTGTTGGCGGTGCCGTCACTCAGTGCTACCGTGACATGGGAGCCAGGCATAGAGCCCGTGCTCACTCCATCCAGGTGACTTATTGCTGTTACTTCCTACTAAGTCAACAATTTGAAAGCTGATCTGGGTGATGCTAGCTGCACATTTAAGAAGCTCATTTCATCTATTGAAGTTATTCATGAGTGTTAAAAAATCTTATCAAACAATCATTTACAGATGTTTCAAACTATTTGGCAACAACATGTATGGCATAATTGGGTCAAAAACACCATCGAGAGACCAATAATATGTCTTTTATAGCTATCTTGTTATATTTTTCATTGTTTTTTGCTTAATCCATCAAAATAATGTAGGCATACACCATGTTCCCTTCATTACCATAAAATGAACAAACTTGATTTTAATGTAGCCTGGTGAAAGCACTAGATTTTTGTATCAAAGGATCATACACAAGTAGTGTTCTGATTTGGCTGATATTTTTCTATCTTTGCAAATAAATTCAATTTAGCTGTTTTTCTACTTTGTTTCCAAGTTTCAGACCTTTCAAGTCTAGTCTGCATGGTTGTAAACCTTTTTATATTATTCTGGTATCGATAAATCAAGTGGTGCATGTTACTTTGTTGAAGCTGTATCGTCTTCCTCGAGTCGTATAACCTCATGTCTGAGGGTTGTGATTTTCACTTTGTCACAAACAGTGTCCCGCCCCTACCAGCTTTGTGTATAAATACTATTATAGTCGATCACCAAACATAGGCTACAACAATCAATCTAACTTGCACTTTTAAATTTAAAAAAAATTGCATATTATTTAAAACCAGTGTACAATCCATCTTTATGTATATTCTTCCTCCAAATTATAGGTAAAATCATAGAGTAAAATCTTACACTATCTTTTCTCTTGGCACAGATCATCAAGGTGGAAGTTATCAAGGCGTCTGCATGCCGCCGGCCGCAGGTGAAGCAGTTCCACAACAGCCACATCAGATTCCCGCTGCCCAAGCGCGTGCACCACCACAAACGCCTCAACACCTTCGCATACAAGAGGCCCAGCACCTATTTCCTCTAATTTTATTATGTATGCAGTAATAATAACATTAAAATCCACATCCTGATGTGGGAACAAACTTTTTTGTTTTATTTAAAAGTGTAGAATTAGTTTCTAGCCCAGTAGACATCGACATTAAAATCGCAGTTTGATTTAGTTCTGGATTTTGAACAGACTTCCCAAAAAGCCGATTTTTTATCAATACGTATTTTTTTTTTGTTCTGGCTTTACTCCTTCATAAATAAACGGATTTGCGAAAAAAAGTTCGTAAGAAGTTTATTCCGAAATGGTCATTTAAATTTGGTAAAGAACTGATGAAGAATTTCGGAGATATACAACAGAACTCTTCAAAAAATTCCTTTTTTTAAGAGTTCTGTTTTAGTTCATTGTTCCCACCACTATTTTATAACATACCATCACGCCAGTATGCTCTAAACGGGTACGCAGATGTGTACAGTTCACCCTGGTATAGTGCTCGCCAAACTTCTGGGCCGCCCTGACGATGGCTTTCCGATGCGCAAGGCACGAAACGGTGCTGTTTTTATATCAGATTTACGGCCATGAAATTTGGCGAGAACTATACACTCTCATTACACTGGTATATTCTCATGTTACATGTTATTCGGGTAATCTATTCTGGCATCACTGGGCATTATAGGCACCTTACTATACAACTTGTCAATGTACCACTAAAAAGTGAAATATAAAAAACATGCAACCGAATTCCAAATAAAAAACACTGCAATGTGAAAAACCGGCCAAGTGCGAGTCGGAAAAACATACAACCGAATTCCAAATAAAAAAACTACAAAGTGAAAAATAACTTCAATTTCGGCAGTCCAGTTCCTGTTTTCGTTTTTTGAGACCGATTTTTAGGGTTCCGTACCCAAAGGGTAATTAATAACGGGACCCTATTACGACTCTGCGATCCGTCTGTCTGTCTGTCCGTCTGTCACCAGGCTGTATCTCAAGAACCGTGATAGCTAGACAGTTTAAATTTTCACAGATGGTGTATTTCTGTTGCCGCTATAACAACAAATACTAATAATAACAGAATTAAATAAATATTTAAGTGGGGCTTCCATACAACATACGTGATTTTTTGCCGTTTTTGCGATAGTGGTACGGAACCCATCGTGCGCGAGTCCGACTCACACTTAGCCAGTTTTTTAAAATAATTACCTATTTAATTGGAGTAGGTACCTAATAAAACAATTTTTAAATAACGTGAAAATTTCCTTCAGTTTTGTTTGCGTTCACCCCGTTTGACTGTAGTCTGCTGAAGAGAGCATGCACTAGGTACCTACCAATTTTGTTGTTCGAGTACTAATTAGAACCAATTGCGTAGTAATTATCTACCAATTATGAAAGCGATTGGCGTTGGTGGTCCGGCGGTAGGTCACGGACATGCACCTTTCGGTCTTGCAGAACAAACGGAAATATTCCGAGAGGTGTTAAAATGGTTAGGCGTAAAAGCTTAGGTACAATTTTAGTATCGCTGTTAATCGTTGCCCTAGCGAGACGATTTTCCCTGTCTGATAATTATGTATTGTCTAATCGGCCCAGGCGCTAATAATAATACGCGACTGCACTATCCATCCACATACATCCAAATTGTTCATGGAAATGTGAAAAGGCAAATTTGTTTCGGGGTTTAATACTAACAACTACATACTAAAATAAACAACGCAAAACTATTTTTAAATTGTTTATTACCAATAATAAATACACATCTAGTAAAGGTACACAAGATATGAAAATAATATATTTTACCTATAGAATCATTCTGTTTATATAAGTGTAACTAAATGAAAATACACTGAGTTCAAACGCGTCGAGACTACACAATTATTATTTGTTATAGGTAGGTACATGCTTATGAGGAAACACACTAGCGGCATTTAGCCCATACAAAAGTATTACCTGTTTTCTGAAAACTAGAGCAATGTTTGTTTTACTTTATAAGTAATCTACAAAAAAAAAGGAAATCATAACAACATGGCTAAGGGTCTTCTTAAATAATAGTTGTGATAATCGGTTCAGTTTGTAGGAGAAATTCGGAACGTTGATTTCGCCTATTTACGTGCCATAATCAGTTCAAGCTGCAACTGTCCCTCTCGCACTCTTTTCAGGGGGCCTTTGGTGCGAGATCAGCGCTACTTAGTTCCGAGGAATAAGTAATTTCTTCAAAATTTGTGGAGCTAGAGTATCCACTTAATATGTACCTACCTTAACGTACACCTATCAATGTTTATAAACTCACGCCTTTTTCCCATGAGGGGCAGAAACTACAGAACGCCACATGCTACATACTCCATAGATCATCAATGTTTATGTTTATAAAAATAATTTCTATAGACTAAAATTAACTCTATAAAAAACAAAAGCATCGCACCAACGACTATTTTCTTGACATTCCGCAATAAACCCATTTTTACCCGACTACGGCGAAGCTAAAAGGAAGGTTTTGATTTTAGCAGTCTATGTATGTGTATGTTCCTCCGTAGCGCCTAAACTATTCATCCGATTTTGATGAATAAGGTGTAAATCGATTCGTTATTATGGCTCGAGTAACATAGGCTAAAAATAAAACGTAGTCTGCTTACAGTTTTTATTTCAACTTTTTACTTGTTCTAATTTAATTGTGATAGTTTTACGAATTTAATCATCATTAGCCTATAGCAGTCCACTGCTGGACATAGGCCTCTCCAATTGCACGCCATTTGCTTCGATCTTCGGCAACTCTCATCCAGCTGCTACCAGCCACCCTGCGAAGATCGTCACTCCACCTAGCCTGAGGGCGTCCCACCTTACGTTTACCAGTTCGCGGTCTCCACTCAAGAACACGTCTACTCCAACGGTCATCGGTTCTACGGCTTATATGGCCGGCCCATTCCCACTTCAGCTTGCTTATTCTGTGAGCTATGTCGACAACTTTGGTTTTCTGCCGGATCACCTCGTTTCGGATTCGATCCCTTAGAGAGACACCGATCATAGCTCTTTCCATAGCTCGCTGAGCGACTTTAAATTGATGCACCAGCCGTATCGTGAGTGTCCACGTCTCGGCCCCGTAGGTCATAACAGGTAGGAGGACGCACTGGTTGAAGACTTTGGTCTTCAAGCTCTGTGGAATACGTGACGAGAAGACTTGACGTAGTTTTCCAAACGCCGCCCAGCCCAGCTGTATCCTTCTATTAGCCTCCTTCTCGAAGTTGTTCTTACCAAACTGCAGAGTTTGCCCGAGGTAAACGTATTCTTGAACAACTTTGAGAGCACCGCCATTGACCATAATCGATCCCGGAGTGATGTGTGTATTGAACATAACCTGGGTTTTGTCCAACTTCATCCGGAGACCGATGCGTGCAGAAGAACCAGCTAGGCCGTCCAGCATCAACTGCAAGTCATGCAGCGACTCTGCCATTATGACGATGTCATCCGCAAATCGCAAGTGTGAGATGTATTTGCCGTTTATATTAATGCCGCGTCCATCCCAGTCCAGCGTCTTAAACATATCTTCCACCGCGTTGCTAAACAATTTCGGGGAAATAACGTCCCCTTGTCTAACCCCTCGACGCAGCGAGATATGCTTAGTTTGCCGGTCCTGACTTTGGACGGTCATTGTTGCGTTTGCATAAAGACATCTCAGCACTTGGATGTATCGCCAGTCCACTTGGCATCGCTGCATAGATTCCAAAACAGACCAGGTTTCGATAGAGTCAAAAGCCTTCTCATAGTCCACAAAAGCAAAACACAGGGGCCGATTATATTCTTCGGACTTCTGTATGATTTGCCGCAATGTGTGGATGTGGTCTATGGTGCTGTATCCTCCTCGGAACCCGGCCTGTTCCGGTGGTTGAAACTCGTCAAGTCTTCGCGCCAGACGATTTGTGACGACTCTCGAAAACAGCTTATATACATGGCTAAGAAGCGAAATGGGTCTGTAATTCTTCAAAAGGGTCTTGTCACCCTTTTTGAAGAACAGAATGACCACGCTCCTTTGCCACGCTTCTGGAGTTCTCCCAGAGAACAGGACAGAATTGAAAAGCTCCCCAAGCTCTTTCAGTACCGCACGTCCTCCCGCTTTCAGTAACTCGGTAGTAATCCCGTCCTCGCCCGGGGCTTTTCCATTTTTAAGCTGTTTAAGAGCCGCCTCGATTTCGTCTAGGCTTACCTCAGGCAGGTCTTCTGTGAAATGGCGGGTTAAGGTGGCTCTAGAATCCTCATTTTCGGGATTAGGCGGAGATGCATGCGTTGCGTACAATTGGCCGTAGAAGTCTTCAACTTCCGAAAGAATATCCGGCTTTGAAACGACGATATTCCCATTAGATGTAGTCAACTTCGTCAGGTGGCTCCTCCCAAGTGACTGGACAAACACTTTCGACCCCCGGTTTTGCTCAATCGCTTTCTCTATAGAGAGCGTATTGGCTTCTCGGAGGTCGCGTCGTACCATTTTCCTTATATGTTTATTGAGTGCCCGCTGTTCTGACGAAGTGACCGGTGGATTTTCACGTCGCTTCTTCATAAGCTTCAGAGTTTCCTCTGAAAGTTTAGACCTCCTGCCCGTACGCCGCATCTTGCAAAATCTCGCACCTTCTGCCCTGAGGATTTCCACCATTTGGTCGAGCGCCTGGTCAACGCCATTTGTGGTTTCCGCGGCAGCGAAACGGTTCTCCAGGTCTGACTGGAACGCTTGAGATCCCAACATTGTTTGGAGCATATTTGGACGGAGCCTAGACTTCATCAAACGAGTTCTCTCAAGCTTATAATTGATATTCAAGGAGCCTCGGACCAGTCTGTGATCGCTGCCGGTATTAAACCTGTTGATCACTGAGACATCCCTGAATATGTGCTTTTTATCTGTTATGATGAAGTCTATCTCATTTTTGGTCACATTATCGGGGCTTCGCCATGTCCACTTCCTTTGGGGCTGTTTCTTAAAGAAGGAATTCATTACGAAAAGACCCTCTCTTTCTAGGAAGTTGACAAGCATTTGCCCCATATGATTCCTGCTACCAAACCCGTAGGATCCTACTACCGAATCACTGCAATTTTGTACTCCCACTTTGGCGTTAAAATCCCCCATGAGAACGCTGTAGTGGGTCTTAGTGGTGGAATGCAAGGCCTTAGAAATGTCTTCAAACATTTCCTCCACTTCGTCGTCCGAGTGTGCCGAGGTCGGTGCGTAAACCTGTACAACCTTGAGGCTATACCTCTCGGTTAACTTAATTATGAGGTACGCTACCCTGTTCGAGACACTGGAGACTTCCACAACGTTGTCACAGATGGATCTGTTTACCAGGAATCCGACGCCGCCTTGGGATAGCTGGTCTCCCTCTCGGAAATACATTAGGTGGCCTGATTTGAGGGTTATTGTATCCTCCCCCTCTCGTCGGACTTCACTCAACCCTAGAACGTGCCACCTTATGAATTGAATGATACTATTAAAATACAAATCCCAACTAAATTATCCCAACAGTAGGTAATTGAAAAGTGTGTGGTCGTGTGCATAGGTATTTTCCATACCTAATCAAACGCCCACACAATATTCAATTTAAACTATTTTTTACTTGCTTTATTGCCCGCCATAAAACTTTCCCTGTATGATAGTCTACAAACTTTCCTCTCCTAACTATACCTACATAAAATATTAACGATTATATTTTAAAATGCCAGTATATAATATACAGTGAAAATTTCTTACAAAGGTTATCTCACTCTGTAACGACACGACATCAACTCGAATGTTTAACCTAGGAATGCGAGTTTCACACTCATAAACACAGTAGAATTAAAAAATAATAATAGAAAAATGCCGAGTGGATATGGTGTGCGAGGGTTTAATCTACTGTCATATTCTAAACATACATGGAAGATTTCCTTACTAACACAAATTTATCCTATTAGAGATTTATGCCCTAATTTCGACAGCACTTTCGCCCGCGTGGTTGTCGAGAATTATCCCACGGAAATATACTACCGGGATAAAAAGTAGCCTACGTGCTATTCCCGACAAATTTCATCCACATCCGTTCGGCCGTTCTGGCGCGATTGAGTAACAAACATCCAAACATTCGCATAATTATATAATATTAGTAAGATAACCATAAACATAAACAGCCTGTTTAGGTACAAATAAAAAAAAAAATTAAGACTATTTCATAATTTCAGCCGAAATACGTCCAACGCTGGACGCGGGATCCGATCAGTGTGGCGACGCTTGGGGGCGTAGGCCGCCACACTGATCGGTCCTGTACGTCTCGAATCCTCCAGAGAGTATTTGAGAACTAATTGAAGATTTTAAGACTTTTTGACGTCGGGCTATGTTGCAACTATAAAGTGATTTTTAATTACGTAGACTAAACTGACATTTGGGGCGTTGTCACTTTATCGTTACATAAAAATAGTATCGTATCCTGAGTGATCGAAAGTTAATCGAAAATCGAAGTAGATCGAAAATCAAACGGAAAAAAAAAATGTTTAGAAACTAGCGGCCCTTATTTAGTTTACTACTCATTTATGTCAGACTTCATTTTGTCGATAGCATTTATTTTATTGTTGATTTCATATTTAACACAATAAAAGTTAATGTACACTACTACTGTATATTTGGTTAATTGGTGTAAATAAATGTTTTATATTCATAAAACATTTATTTACACCAATTAGTAAAAATAAATTGAGGAGTCATGTCACATCGATTCGATGCATCTCTTATGATTGAGCCTTACCTACAACACTATCCTCCGCGCTTGCAACATTAAAAAAAAACAAGGTTTCAAGGGTCATTGGCAGCTGTGAGTTTAGTCTACGAAAATTAAAATCACAGTATACAAAGTTTTCTCAAATGTAAACGATGTAAACGAAATTTCAAAGTACCTATATAGGTGGGACTGTAGCAGTGCGTAAAATAATAGATCTATGACCGCGAAGTATAGTCGACTAGTATAAGTACAAAATAGAGATTGTTGTTAAACAATTCCAATTTTATACTCCATTTGTTTGTGCATTTGTCAATGTCAACAAAACGCACGAAAAGACTATGCCTGGGCCGCGAAAATAAACAACGACGGTTTTTTCGCTACACTTATCAAAAAGATGATGATGTCTTTAATAAAAAAAAACAAAGGCAAATAATAATAACTAAATTAAATTTTTCATGAAATCAAAGCCTTTTATAAAAATAAAAATTTCATTCAAATTAAAATTTTCAAAGGAAAATAACAATTAATAAATTAATTTTAATTGCATGCATATGTAGTTTATTTTCGTTTTATAATGTAAGAATAATAATTTTGTTGTTAGAATAAAAACAAATTTTATAATGAGCAAACGAAAAGTCGATAGTATATTTTCAGCATAACTGGACTTTGAGAATACGACGTTTTGCTACTAGGTAATTTTGCTAATAGGTCGTTTTGCGAATAGGACGTTTTGTTACGCAACACTAAACTTAACTTTCTTACTTCCTACTTAGGCTCAACTCACACCAAAAGAGCGTCGAAGCGCAGCGAAGCGGAGCACAGTTTCAGTGTCATATGAATTTTAACTTTATTTTCATTACTATAATACTTATGGGAAGCTCGAACGAGTCGCGCGGATGCCCGCGGCGCCGCGGGAATTCCAGCGAATTCCTTCTCTACCGAGCGGGTCGCTGCGCTTCGCTGCTCTTCGCCGCTCTTTGGGTGTGATTTGACCCTTAGCTTCAAAAGACAGCGTCATGTATGCAGCAAAGTTAAATTTTGCGAATAAAATATACCCGAAATATCTCCGATAACATCATTTTAGAAAATTTTACTGCTTTTTACTCAGACTTACTAACTGCTCTTAGCCAAAGTAGTACATGATTAAAAACTAAAATTGTATAGTCCTGCCAAATGCACGTCAGTAGAAACATTTGTACGACAAAAACCGCTGTGCTGTTACAAAATCATGGAACTGTGAATGCCAAACTGTTACCACGTGCAATTCCCTGTACTATACTCCTTAATAATAAAAATATTGATATAATATCAATATCTTATGAATTAACAGACAATTATAATAAAAAATATTATATTTGGTATCTATCAATTCAATACCAAATTAAATACAATATTTAAAAAAAAGTTGCGATGATATTCAATTATAATCTATACAAGGGTATTTCAATTCAAAAGATTTTTTTGGAGGATTTTTAGTAAAATATTCCAAATAACGCCATATAAATTATCTAATAATCGCATAGAGCAAAAAAAAAACATTTAATTTCAGACATATTAATTCTCTATGACAAACAGATATAGTTAAAATAACATTGATACATTCAAACATATACTGAAATAAAAAATAACTAATCAAAATAACTTAAATAAATTAGAGTTCGAAATTAAAATCCAACACTGTGCCAACGAAAATTTTCAAAACTATTTGGGTCTATTTTGTTTGTTTTCAGGGTCACTCATAAAATAGGGCCGAAAAACAAAAAAAAAACATTTCCATAGTTTTCGAGACCAAAAATACGGAAGAAGAAGAGGTGCGGTGTTGCCACATGACCAAATTTTTTTTCATTTTCAGGTTCGATTGTTACAGGGCTTGCACAAAAGAAAAAGTAATTTTTAAAAGTTCTTTCAACTCCCCAAAAATTGCTAAGAAAGTAAATATAACCCTATATAGTAAGATATTCTACAGGCTCAAGACTTTGAGTGCCATCTTCGCGGCGGCCCGCTTCGCTTGCGACTTGTTGCGGCCAATACCAAACACCGTGTGTTGCCGGTCGTTTTTCGATACTGTCACTCCCACTCTTATCTTTGGTACATCAGGATTGATGACTTCCGCTTTCCTGCAAATATAAAATGAAATGATATCATTATTTGCTTGAGATACAGGTTTGAGGATCTCCTGTGGTCAAGTCGCATGCAGTATGAGTGGTTTAAGCAGAGTGACATGGCACATGCGGCCACCTGACGCGCGACCTGTGTACTACACTGGTTCCGCCTCCGATTTGACTCCTGAGCGAACCTTTCATCATTACACGCGACTCGCTCACAAAAAATTACTCTACCGATATGCACACAGTGTTAATCGTGTTCTAGGTCGGTGTGGATTTAATTAATCTATACTAATATTATAAAGAGGAAAGATTTTATTGTTTGTTTGTACCGAATAGGCTCCGAAACTACTGGACCGATTTAAAAAAATCATTCACCAATAGAAACCTACATTATTCCTGAGTGACATAGGCTATTTTTTAATCCCGAAAACAGTTCCTGTGGGGTGCCACAGGAACTGTTTTCGGGATTAAAAGGTTTCTATTGGACCACCGTCCACGGGAGCGAAGCCGCGGGCAACAGCTAGTTCATAATAATTTATTACTGAAGGAGTGCTCCTTTGGTAATAAATAATGGTGACGATTAACTAGGCCTTTATTTTTTATGAATAGTTTAAATGCTTGCTTTCAAGTCTTACCAAGGGATGTCGTGTTCCCTTAGTTACTGGGTTGTGGAGGGCAGTTAAAATACTGGCATCAATATGATACGGTTATACTGGAAGCAAACCCCAATAATGTTGGGACAAGGTTAGGCAGATTGATTAATTAACAGTTATTTTTTAAAATTAACGATTCGCTTCTGCCAGCTGCTTCGCCCGCGTGAAAAGAGTTTTATCATCCCTAGAGAACATTATACCGGTATGCAAAGTAGCCTATGTATTATCCCTGTGCCAAATTCCATCCAGATCCGTTTAGCTGTTCTGGCGTGATTGAGTAACAAACACACATCCACCCAAACTTTCACATTTATAATATTAAAAACCGGCCAAGTGCGAGTCGGACTCGCGCACTAAGGGTTCCGTACCATTATGGCAAAAAAATATGTTTGTTGTATGGGAGACCCTATTAAATATTTATTTTATTCTGTTTTTAGTATTTGTTGTTATAGCAACAGAAATACATCAATCTGTGAAAATTTGAACTGTCTTGCTATCACGGTTCATGAGATACAGCCTGATGACAGACAGACGGACAGTGGAGTCTTAGTAATAGGGTCCCGTTTTTACCCTTTGGGTACGGAACCCTAATATCTTATCTGACAGTAAGCGATGAAGTGGTCGACGGTGAAGCACGCTTCCCTAGAATAACCTATTGACTATTCACTCTTGACTTAAAGACCCCTAGATTATAGCTATCCGGAGACACAAGACTCCGGCAGAGAATTTCACTCTTTAGCTGTACGCACAATGAAAGTATTCCCAAAACGCCTTGTAAAAATAAATATAAAGCAGTAATGTAGCAAACTCACCCAAACACAGGACACGCATGAATCTTCTCGTACAGTATCTTGACGGGCTGCTGCGGTATGCGATTGGAGAAGGCGTGTATCTCCTTATGCATGATGCCGTACACCACTTTCCATACCGCTTGCAAATCCCCACCGCTGTCCAAGAATATGGCGCCGACTAACGCCTCGTATATGTCACTGAGGACCTGTGACGTAAACATTTAAAATAAATATTAGGGGTATACGGAACACGGTGGAATATCTCCCATCTTCCATTGAAAACGGAGGATCCCCACCACCTAGACGGGGATTTTATTCTGTATCTTCCTTCTTAATCCCAAACTGTATTAAGAATATCTCATCATTAAAATATCTTTAAATTAAAGCTAAAAGAATTTCTCCTATGACATCATCTGCATAGCCTTTTCCCAACTATATTGGGGTCGGCTTCCAGTCTTACCGGAATCAGCTAACTACCAGTGTTTTACATGGAGCGACTGCCTATCTGACCTCCACAACCCAGTAACTGGGTAACACGGTACCCCTTGGCAAGACTGGTGTCAGATCTCAAGCTTCTGACTACTCGTAACGACTGCCAAAGATCTTCAAATGACAGCCGGGACCAACGGCTTAACGTGCTTTCCGAGGCACGGAGGAAACTCGGTATGTTGAAATGGTCACCCATCCACGGACCGACCTCGTCAAGCGTTGCTTAACCTTGATGATCGACCCGTGCGGCTGTAATTATTTAGCCACGAGCTCCTCCTAGAATTTCTCCTATGTAAAACGTATTATATATTATTATCTATTAACGAATTTCTTAATGACCGAATTATTGACTAAAATTGTTTTTGACTTATTTAATGTAAATGATATGACCGTAGTAACTATGTCTAATAATGAATATAGTATGAGGTTTACTAAAACTTGACTTGTTAAACGTATTTTTATTTTTTGAATTATTTAATGTAATTTGCATGACCATAACAATTATGTATATTAATGAATGTAAGATGAGGTTGACTAAACAATCAATGCAATGGATAACAACCACCAACAATTTAGGAGTGTAATTGTATTACTAATAATTATTTTTTCTTCCAACTATGCTTTAATTTCATCACAATCACACTAAAAACTCAGTACAAAGCGAGTCTTTAATGCTCTAGAGCAATAAAAATGTATGAAATTTCATTATTGCACAGTTTTTTTTTTAATCGCACCAAAAGGTGCCAACCTCAGTGGATTAGCCCTATTCAGCCAGCCGATATCAATACTTTTTTTTTTACGTACGTATTATTCGTTTCTATCCTACTTGTTCCAAATTTAAAAAATGATTGCTGCTAACTCTGATCTAAAAATGAAAGAAATTTAAAAAAGTGATTTTCGACATCGCCGCGACCATCTACTTCCCGTGATAACGACTTCATTGTAACAAATCAGCCAGGCCCATCTACCTCGTCTGATAATATTATTCAGTCCCAAGTTAAACAAACAAATATCAATTTGCCCAATAAAACTCTTAACCTTACGTTTAATAATTGCTCAAGTATAACTTTTAATTTCAATAATTAAACTTCTATTTTAACTGTTTGATATGAGTTTCTTTTATCTACTATTCCTATAGGTAATAGTTGAAAGAAAAGCAGATTATGCACCTCGCTTTAAGTAATTTATATAGCCCTCGTGCCTGTTAGATTAGAGCCCTCGCTAACGCTCGGGCTCTAAATCAGGCACTCGGTGCAATAATAAATTACTGTGTGCTCGATGCAATAATCTACTATTAACATAGCCAATAATATTGACATACACATAAATATTGTACACCCCATGGGTATGTGACAGTGATACAAAAATGCTGATTGTAAGAACTGTCTTTCTACCTGTGAGAAACAATAAATTAATTAATTTGAATCTTTTGGCTTAGTAAGTATCTGAAAACAATTCACAAAAAAAACTTGGTTGTTGTATTGTCAAATCGCGCCTGTCTGTGAAAGCCTAAACATATTAAGTCGCAACAAAAAATGTCACCCTTAGAATAACTGTAAAAATAACAATATAAATGATATAGGATTCCTAGACGTGTGTTGTGTCTGGGGGACAACTTCCTAATGACTGTTGTATGAGCAGCCCCTTTGCGTAATGAATTTGGAAAGTCAAATGGCAAAGAATATGAAAAATCTACCAATCACATAGACTGAAATCCACATCGCGTCTTTCATCTCGCAAGTGATTGGTCGATTTTTCATACTCTTTACCCTATGCCTTGCCGAATTCATTACGCAATAAGTCTGCAGGTCACAAAAAAAGTGCATTGCAGTACCAACCTTAGGAACTTCAACATATTCAGCAATGTGACATTCCTCTTCGTCTATCAGGTAAAGAACGTCTTCTACGATCTCGTGGTCCCTTTGTTCTTGGTGTTCCACAAACATTATAATGGCGTTGTCTAGAGAAGGATTCAGCTCAGAGCAAAGGAATCTGAAAGAAAATGTAAGTTTTAAAGTTACAATTTGATTTTCTACTAAAAGAAAAAATCACAAAATGACGTCTCACTACTGGCTATAAAAACTAATCTAAACTACTAAAAATAGCTTAGCCATCAATTTATGGATCTTAAAATTGAAGGTGAATTCACAAGGAGTGCATTGTTTAAAAAAATAGTTTAGATATCTAATATTATGTAATAGATTATTTTTACTGTACGATGTGAAGTAACTTGGGATAAGCGCATTTATCGTATTGGGTGTAATCCTGTAAAGATGAATGTGATAAGGTTGAAATAAAAAAAAAAATAAAAAAAATGTAAAAGCTGATTCCTAAAAGTGTTAAAAATTAATCCATGCTAAACCATACTAGTATTAACGTCTAAACCACCGAATGGCATTCAATTAAATTTGGCAAGGAGATAGATGGAATCCTGAGGAAGGACACAAGCTACTTTTTGTATCAAAAAACAAATTGGTATGGTAGGGTAGGGAAGGTCTGTTGGTAGGTAGGGTAGGTAGGTAGGTATTTAGGGTAGAGTAGGTAGGTAAATAAGGTAGAGAGCTAGACAGCATAGGGTAGGGTAGATAGGTAGGTAGCCAGTTGACGGGAGCGAAGCCGCGGGGGACAGCTAGTATTATATACATGTGATAGTTACTCTTCGGCTGAACCAATTTGGATGAATTTTGATATAGACATAAATATTGGAACTTCGAGAATAACATAGGATACTCATTTTATCTGCTGATAATTTCCAATTTTCATGAGGACGAAGTCGCTGGCAGAAGAAGTATTTAATAAAAAAAAATTGCAATTATTTTTTTGGTTTTATTACTTACTTGTGCAGTCCAATTTTCACAACGTATGACGCAAATGTGACGTTGTTGACGAGTGCAGATCTAAGATCCGTCATTTCACCAGGCTTCAGATCTCCACAGTTTTCAAATATATGCGACGTTATTAAGAAATCTAAGATGGCATCGCCTAGGAACTCCAAACGTTCATATGAACGCGTCAGTCGGTTGCGAATATAAGATGGATGGGAGAGAGCCTAAAAAGAAAACAAAAAAATCAATGGCTTCAATGGAGTACAGGTAAACAGCTTGAGTCTCCATACATTTAGTACTACTACTAAATCTACAAGGGTTGCGTATTGGTTTAAAATTCCAGTTAGCATTCGAACTTCCTTCAAACATAACCGAACTAAAGAGACGTAAACAAGAAGAAAATTATGCTGTGCAGTCGGAGGATACATCTGGTTTTGGTCAGCCAGCTCGCGAATATGTATCCTCCGACTGCGCAGCATGGGTTTCTCCTTGATTACGTCTTTATAGTTCGCTTCTTATGCAGTCGGGTTTTTTAATTTTTTGAATTATGTTTTTTTGCCATGAAATGACAAAATACGTGAAAAGTGGAAGAAATCGCGATGTTCTGATTCCTATAGTGTTCGATTTCAGGATACCAGATTCGCAATATATCAGATTTGGAACAGTCGAAATCAAAAATTTATTAATGTATTTTGATTATATCTTCTGAAATAATTTTTCATTTAACTGTACTTCTAGTATATTGCGAATCTGGTATTTAGATTGATCTGGTATTTTGAGGATCTGCTATATTGAGAATCTGGTATTATGAGATCGAGCCGTTTCTAAGTATATTTAAGACCTTTTAAACTTTTCATAAAGCGTCGTCCTTTGTAACCATGCGCAAGGAACTAATTTGTTGTTACCACAAAACTGAACGGAAACTTCAGAAAGCCAAGTATTAAGAGGAAATATGGGCAGAGAGCGCTGACTGAATTTCCTTAGTAAAGAGTCATAATTCGAGGTTTGGCTCTCGTCTCTTTCCTCGTCCAATATTGGACCAATTTAAAAGATATTCCATAAACTGGTAAAGTAAGATATATACTATGTCCCTAAGTTTTCCTTTTTCATTAATATTTGTCAAATTTGCACACTAAGCCTCTGTTGACAGCGCAAAAAGGAAAACATAGGGACATAGTATACATCTTTAATTTTCAGTTTACGGAATATCTTTTAAATTGGTCCAATATTGGAGGAGAAAAGAGACGAGAGCCAAACCTCGAATTATGACTTTTTACTAAGGAAATTCAGTCGAAAACACCCCCGTTTTACATTAAGAACTTGACATAATACTAACCATTCTTATAATATCGAAAGTACTTCTAGCTAGGGCGTTATTCATCAATACTTTTCTAAATAAGAGGGAAAAGACAGAGAGGGAGGCCCTGTCGAAGATGGAGCGACGATTTGAAAGATACCGCAGGAGTCTTGTGGTGAAGTAGTGTGTCATAACTCCCACAAGGCCTAAGCGAAAGCAAAACAATCTTTGCCGATATCGTAGAAATCATTTGATTTATTGTAAATTTAAAACACGTAAGATTGTTAATAAAGCCTTATAATATTCACAGCGTATCTTTTTGTCTCTGAAGTTGGCTGCAAGACCCTGCGCAGTAGCTTTTTTTGTGTCAATGTTGACGGTGTAGATATCATTGTATAACTGCCTCTTTCACTCGTTTACGTTTGTCGCATCGTCCTATCTCGCTTACTCTATGCAGTATACTCGATGACAAACTGTTTCTTGCGCAATGGTGCGCAGAGCCAACTTCAGAGACACAAAGATCCGCTGTGACTAATCTATATATATAAAAATCAATGCCACTTATCGTTGTAATTTTATAACTCAAGAACGGGCTCACCTATCCAAACCAAATGTTTAGGCTTTGTTCGGACTATTTAGTAGATGGTTTATGTGAGGTTTAGAGTAGGGTAGATGTATGTTTGGTGTTTTTATGGCAAAACAAAGTTTGCCGTGTCAGCTAGTATATTCTATTCTAAACAATAATAAGTAACTACTAACCTCTAGCAGGAAGGATGGATCCTTAAACTTATACTTAATAATTTTCTCCACATCAGTTGTGCAATACGTTAGCAAGAAATCGACGTCTTCAGTGGTCGCCTTGCCTTGAGAGATCACCGTCGGCACCTGTCTTTGTAGATATTCCTGAAAGTCGTCCTGCAACAAGTTGATTTCAGTTAGCATAAACATGCCCCACACTAAAATTTTCTCCTGTATTGTGCGTGCATTTACAAACATACAAACTCACATACACAAACAACCAGACGGGAACAACTATCTGTAGGCCATACAGATATTTGTTGCGTGCGCGATTCGAACCCGCGACACACAGCGCAGCAGCCTTTCGCTCAACCGCTGCGCCAACCGTGTCGTCGATATTATCAACATTCTAAACAATCATAATAACTTACCAATTCTATTTGTATTTTTACCCGACTGCCGAAGGAGGGTAATGTGTTTATGAATTATAAATATGCACCTAGCGATTAACAGGGCACTGTCTATAATGCTCGGGCAATATGAATCATGTCAAGTCAAATCAGGCTACGTAATTAATACTGATTTAAGGTTCATTATTTATCACATTGTCTGGTCATTATGAATATTGTTATGTAACTGTTGGGAAATTAGATAATTTTATTATGTTACATTAGGCAGAGCGTGTTCGTTCTCGGTACATGCACAAACACGCGTTATCCTATCAAATTACCTACCTATTTCAAATTGTCTGGTAATTCTGAATAATGCCGAATTATCCAGTCGGTCTGTATCTATTATATTATGCAAATTAAGTTTTTTAATTAATTGTTTAATAAATAAATTCTAAGTCACGTACCGACACCGTAGGTAAGTTTTTCCTGTGTACCTAATAATAACAATAATAAATTACATACTTAGTTTACATAGTTATAAATAACATCATTATCATCTCCACCTATCGAATATAATCTGTAAAATGTAGATGTTTGGCATTTATTTACTTTTTTGTTAACATTTAAGATATTGTTTACAAAATTTTTATACTTACATATCTAATACGCATAAACAAACATTTCAAAATATAAAGAATAGCCCACTAGTATCGGGCACAGGGTTCAAACAAGCGGTGGTCAGGGCTCGAGAGAGAGAGAAACCTCCGAATAGTACGAGCCGTGTCCCTGAATCAAGGCCTCAAGGTTGCCCTAGTCGACGGCACGAACAATTTTGTGTGCGGGGATAAAATGCATGCTATCTCATCCGACAACACGTGCGAAAGAGATATATGTGATGAGCAGTAAGAAGCTAGTTCGCGTACGAATTAGCACTTTTGCAAATTTGTAGCGAAATGGATAATGTTTTAGGACGAAAACGAGCGCGCGAAATTTTATAAACATACCTTTGGGAATATGGATACCATGAAAAAAAAAACTACTAAATGTATAGCTGTTCAAAATAAAATGATTACTAATCTATCCCTGTATAGTGACTGTTTTGCAATTTTCCTTCCTCTTATGGTATTTATTTGCACCCAAAAATGCCTTAAAATTAGTGTTGAAATATGGAACTTTCGACCCTCCTTTCAAATACATTTCTTTTTTACTTTTTTGCTTCCATACAGGTCTAGATATTAATGAGACAAATTGATATTTTTATTTTATTTTGAACGTAAATCATCAAACAGTGGAGTAATCGCCAGACTACCTTTGTATGGAAGAATGATCGACTAGGGCAATCTTACAAGATCCTCCTAAGGTTGTTGGTCGTGGTACGTGGATATTGAGCTATTGGCTGTCACGACTAGCGGTAACTACTCGCGGAGTCCACATTCCACATGTCGACAAGCGACATTAGTTATTAACTGGTTGAATGCCGTAATTAGCGAAACAAATAAAAAGCCATTAATTGTGTCTCGCGTGTATCCACGGGTTTATTTGTTTTTCACGTACCTCTGGCGGTATGATCTTCATCCACTCGATGACTTTGACGGCACCCGTAATTCCGCCACTTAAAAGGTAGGTACCAATGAGGGCCTCCACGCAATCGGCAACCGACTGAAAAAGTAAAAAACATTATAAATTATTTCTACAGATATTTGATATTCATTATAGAATATTTCTTTAGTTTCCGGGTTCGAATTTCACAGTAGCAACTCGCAATTAAAACAAAAATTGCGATATATGGGCGCACTGTAAACCTCTGCCTACCCGAATGATGCAGGCGTGAAGTCATGTTAACATTTCTACAACAAAAAAAAAAACGGACAACCGCCAACATTTACAGCAGTTTATTTTATTTACTAAGCGATTCCCCGACGCGAGTACGAGGCTTATTTTTTCCTTTTAGAGGTTTTTGTGTCAGGGGTTTATTAAATTAAATTTTAAATTTAAGTTTTGTTTCATGCTTTTTATACTACATATAATATACCTCGTAGTAGACACGCTTCAATCGACAATCTATCGAATCACGTAATTATGACACGATATCTTGCGAAGCATCCAGATTCAAAGAGTAAAATGCGGGTAACTTTTAAACGGCTGAACCGATTTTAATCAAACATAGAACACACACTCGTCCAAATCAACTTTCAAACAAAAAAAAAAACTAAATCAAAATCGGTTCACCCGTTTAGGAGCTATGACGCGACAGACAGACATACAGCAACACACGTCAAACATATAACACCTCTCTTTTTCAATTACAATTTAAATCTATTTCCGATGTTAGGGTTCCAGAGCGCGGCACCTCCTAACAAAATTTCAAACTATGGAGTATAATGTATACCGCTTTCTGTATTAACTTATTAAGTAATTCACCTAACTGCTTATCGAGGTCTTTAGATTAGCTAGTAGTCTCTTAACTATAACTATACCTAATTTCATCGGACGTAACGATTATTATCAACGAAATGCCTGCATTAATCTACATTCCACATGTCAATAACCTTGTTAGGCAAGTCAAGATACTCGAGTATTTTTGATTTATTATTATAAGATTCCTAAGATATTATACTATTAATATTAAAACCGGTCAAGTGCGAGTCTGACTCGCGTACAGAAGACTAACAAGAACAAGAAGAGGAAGCAGAATTATCAAATGATTATGAATGAGACGGATAATTTGACCTATTTTTTTAGAATTTACATGGCTTTCATCATTTCCAATAGTACCAGTTTTTACATAATTTTGAATAGTATTGAATTAAACAGGATCACAATCCATGTTAAAAAACAACGCGCCAAGTACACTACCTCCCAGGTGGCGTGGAAACGTGTGCATATTATGAACAATACAACTTTTTCAACCATTATATCTCAGAAACAGTGACGTTTAGGAGAAAAATTGTCGAGACAATTTTTATAGATAATTGCATAATTTACAATTTTGTCTGACTTATTTTTATCATAAAACTTACCGTTCGGCTAAAAAACGCAAAAAACCCATATTTGCGAACTTTGACCTTGAATAAATTTTTTTGCAAGTTTGGGATCGATGGGGACTTTTTACGTTTCATTTATAATGGTGTTCCCAACATTCGTACCAATTTTCAGCTCTATGCGAATTAATGCACTTTGATATGTCTAATATGACCGGACTATTAGTAATGTTACTCAATTATTTTGGTGAATGTAGCTGTTTATAGGGAACCCTCTGTGCGCGAGTCAGACTCGCACTTGGCCGGTTTTCATATTAGTTTGGACATCGTTTAGAAGTACTAAAGGGCGGCAGCTAGTAGTATAATATCTTAAGAATCTTATAATAATAAATCAAAAATACTCGAGTATCTTGACTTGCCTGACAAGGTTATTGACATGAGGAATGTAGATTAATGTAAATTGTGGCATGTAGATTATTATATTTATAAATACTCAACGGACGTTACATAACTTAATCTTCTTTTTGAAACTCTCATTACCCAAATTTTTTTGGTTAACATATCATTTGAAGCATAAATTTTAAAGCGCCGTCCTTTCTTGTACCTTCGCTAGTGGTAATAAGCGCTACTACAGTGTCAGTGTGTAGGCGATTACGATGCTCTGTTTTCAAATTCTTTAGGACGCTAAATTTTCTTTCGACAGATGTTTTTGAGAAATCTAAAACGAGCAATACGATAATTTTTCGCTTTTGATGGTTATGAATTTTGCCATAAAATAAACTTTAAATCCTTCCTGACGGATAAGTTGAGTTACGCTTGAATTAAATATACATATAAGTACTTCTAGTACTACTTATGTCTAAATGCCCTGCGTTTTTTCCACATAGAGGCTCTCCCCTCCAATTACCCGAAAATCCCCGCAGTTTGGAGAATTCCCCACAGATTGGCAACGCTGCTCGTATACCTAAATTAAATTGGATACAAGGTTAGCAGTAGGTATTATTAATGTTTTTACCTTCCCGGATTGCCGACTTAGCAACAGATAAGTAAAGTAACTATTAATGATAGAAAATAGATTTTTATTCAATTAATTATATTCCATATTTTCCAGCGGCTTGGCCATGTGATATTATGTAGAAAATGATCCACGGTCGAAATCCAGGCAATGATCTACCTCTGTTCCAAATTTAATCCAAATCCGCTCAGCCGTTAAGACGTGACTGTTTAATATAAATAATAAAAAATAATAAATTGTTTATTGTTCCAATAACATTACATAAGTGTATTATGAGGCAGCCCCATTAAGTTATTAATAATACTTGTGTTGGTAATAAACATACTTTCATAATAATATTATTGAGTAGGGTTTTCTTATACATCATGTTTATCGAAGTAGGTAATAAATGAGTTTATCAGATAGCAAAATGTCCGTAGCATCATTTAATAAATGTCGTAGACCTACAAACGACTCTTGGCACGTGGAAAACGTATATTATCTTATAAGGCAAAGACGAGCAAGTCGGGCAATCGAATGTCAGCGCCCTGTATCAGGAAAGACACGTGTAAACGCTATGGTTCCGCACCAATTCGCGAAACATATGCATTGTTAGCATTTAGATAATTTTGTTAGACATTTAAACAGGAAATTGACAGTATCTACAATTCTATTTCCAAAATAGAATAATTCGTTGAACAAATAAGTTTAATTTGTTAGTAAAATGTATTGAAGCAACTTTAAAATTATGACTTCTGGGTACATTAAATTTTTTTCAGACTCGTAAGAGATTTCAACTTAACATACGGATGTAAACAAAAACTGTTTTGAATACTTTAATAAATCAATTTCTTATGTTTGTATTTACAAGGCAAAACTATCCACGAAATACACTTGAATTTTACTGAAATTAAAATACTAATTTACAAAAAAAAAGGGTTATTCTATTTTCCTTGCATTAATCTCGGCTACGGAACCAATGGCCTGAGAAGCGTATGACTAAGCATGAATCAGAGGAGTAAACCGGCAAGTTCATAAGCTGCTTTTATATTGAATAACATTGTTTTAACGAGAGTTCCGTGAACTCGGAAATCATGCCAAGTTGACGTAGGTATAACATAATCTTGTTTCTTCGCAAACACTACATAATAATTATTATAAAATAAATTCCGAGCCGCGTCTATACGCGATAAACTCTAAAACTACTGAACAGATTTTAATGCGGTTTTCACCAATAGAAAGAGTGAGAAACGATGAAGGTATTTGTGTATAATTTGTCACGAGCGAAACCCGAACGATTCAATGTTCAAACGAACTTATAATTAAAAGTTCGATTTAATGTCTTCAATTAAACTTGACTAATTGCTTTGTCCTTATAAACTATTGACTTATACATATAAACAGGTGGACAGCGCGAATTTCTTTTACCACGATTTGGTCATACATAATGTCATACTAACTTCGCCACACGGTCGGGTATCTTCGGGAGCGGTCGTGTGCGCGAGATATTAAAGATGACGTTTTACTTGTATGATGGGGTAGTTTGCCCCACCCATTACTCTGACTCATCTCACCCGCCCATTCATTTAACATTCTCGTGCTATTCTGCATAAAGGTTCGAGGGACCTGAATTGGTTTTGCCGCCCTGGGTCCCGCCAAGACTTAGCCCGCCCCTGAACTTTCTACTATTTTTCTTGTTTCCTTGCTCCACCCTTTAGCAAATGTTGGGTACGCCCATGGAACGCGTATAAGCTTACTTTCGCGTACTTTTACTGTGCGCACAGCTAAGGAGTGGATTTACCAGCCGGAGTCTTTGTTTCCTGGGGGGTGACCATAAGCTCTTAGAGCGGTATCAATTTGATATCGAATAAGGGACAGATGTATACACGTCAGATACATCTGTCACTTACTCGATATCAAATTGATACCGCTCTAAGAGCTTATGGTCACCCCCCTGATAGCTACAACCTGGGGTCTTTAAGTCAAGAGTGCTTCACCGTAGACCACATAATCGCTTACTATCAGGCGAGATAGTGGTCAAACGCGAGCCTATCGTCAAAAAAGCGAACGTTAGGATGGCCGTATCATTACTATTTAAATCTATGCTATGAACCTTACCTTATCAGACACTGCCTGTGAATGGGTGTACATTTGCATACTGTTCTGCGCGCGGCCCGGCACATCGATGTCTGCGGCCGTAATTTCCAAATAGCGTTGCCGCACCTTATCCATGCTGTCCTTAGACAGCTTGCCTTCTAGGATTTCTGACTTCGGGAACGTAACACCTATCAGGAATATCGGCCGGATCTGGAAATAAATATACCTCTGTTAATATTATATTATCCTAAAAAGAACTGAACTGAATGTGGCTTGCACGGTCAGCAAACTGAAGTGGTATTGGGCCGGACATGTTGGTTGAAGGACGGATAGTCGATGGAGGATAGGATAGTTGGACTCCCTTTGGCGCACTTAGACTCGTATTTGGTCCATTGTGCGAGAGGGTCCCTGGCTAACATAGCCAGCCTAGCGCCGCCCAAAAGTACAGAAGCTTCTCGGTGGCTTCACAGGCTTCGCGGAGCGACCTCACTGTTCCGAGGATTTCTACAAGTTGGGAAACCATGGCCTCGCATTCCAGAATGACGTGGGCATCTGTTAACAGATTCACAGTCCCATGAGCCACATATGGTCTGCTGTATTGTTTTAACTATTATTTTCGTTAATGGGACAGTGAACCTGCTCAATACATATAGCCGGAGGAGCAGTAGCGGCAACCGTAGCGTGGGACGCTGTCAAGCTAGATAGACCAGCGACTTTAAAATGTGCCAGGGACCCGCTGGACTCGATAGGCGGGTTTTGTGACGCAATTTGAAAGAAGACTTAGTCCAGCAGTAAACTGCGATAGACTGAGTTGATAGCATATTTATGTTTAATTATGATCACAAGAAGTACCTACAGGCATTTGATGAAAATGGTAAAGCTATTGGATTGTAACTTAATTAAACATAACAAAGGTCACAATATTATATCACACTCAGTGGGTAGTCCATAAACGGATTACTTAGTTTAACGCAATTTTCAGGTACACTTGGGACATCGATCTGGCTATTACACAAATCAATTGTACAGTTAAAGCCAGCGCTTGCCGCATTGGTGACTTCCCAGATAGATGGTTGAACCAAATTTAGATATTGGAGTCACCAAAACTTTTCCATATTCGTTACTTTGAAAAATACATGTTGGGTGGGTGGTGACTACGAAAATAAGGTACAATAAAATTAAAGTTATTTCGAGGTATCATTGCTTGTGTAATGTTACATTTGGGAGACAGCCAATTTTGCCAAAACCGGCTGGATTTATCCTTAAAAACTGGCCAAGTGATAGTCGGAATTGCGCACGAAGGGTTCCGTACAACTATATCAAAAAACCGGCCAAGTGCGAGTCGGACTCGCGCACGAAGGGTTCCGTACCACTATCGCAAAAAACGACAAAAAAAACACGTTTGTTGTATGGGAGCCCCCACAGATTACCTCCCCCTTGGGAGCCCCACTTCAATATTTATTTTATTCTGTTTTTAGTATTTGTTGTTATAGCGGCAACAGAAATACATCATCTGTGAAAATGTCAACTGTCTTGCTATGACGGTTCATGACAGACAGACGGACAGAGGAGTCTTAGCAATAAGGTCCCGTTTTTACCCTTTGGGTACGGAGCCCAAAAACGTACCAAAGTGCAGTTGGACTCACTTTCACATTTTCTTATTATGGACACGGGGTCCCAGAGCTAATTAAGAAAATTTGGTTCATCACTGTATTTAAAGATAAAAATAAACACGAACCAATAAAACCGTTTCACTTGCAAGTCGCTGCTAACACCATCTATAGCCGTGGAACGGAACCGAATGCGTTCGAAGTACTTATAAAAATAATCATCTTAATCAGACGAAAACGCTAGTTACGTCGGCATGGTTTCTTTGTATGGAATGAGGTATCTGTATGCTAGTATTATATTATTTATGGTATGGATAACGAGCAGAATCTGATTGTTATTTGATATCATACTGTGGTAAAACCGGATAACCATTGCGATTACTTCAATATTAAGAAATTGCCACACTTACACACACACACGGGTCTTACATACACACGTACCTAAGTAGCTTTTGTAATGCGCCCAATTTACACTCAGAGCTGGAATACATTTGCAGTTAATTGCTGTGGGATAGTTGCAAGAACCTCAAGAAAGTATGGATATTTTGTAGGAGTGCGCACACTTGCGATAGTTGCATAGAAGTCATTTTCTATAAGAAATTTATAGGGATGTTCTGACTACTCGGCGTCTAGTCGGTAAAGCCGACTTACCCGGCCACTTTTGTAGTCGGCGAATTTTCGGCAAAGAGCGCCGACTATCCGGCTTCTTAATTAATAATATGTCTCAATAAAATATTTATACCTAGGAGGAAAAACAATCCATACTCGTGTATGGGTTGATCATACTTTCTTTTTGACATGATTCAAGTTTAATTTCACTTTAATGAATAATAACAGTATTGTCTTAATTTTTTTACACAAAAACTCCGCTCTGACCAGATGCAAAAGCAAAAATCAAGAAACAATGCGAAGTAAACAAAACCCGCCACTGTCGCACTGATCCACCCCCGCGCAGTAAACGCATCGCACGCGTCACCATGGATCACGTCGACGCCTCAATACATAACAATACTTTCATATCGGCAATCCAATTACGTCCCGGTATTTGGGATTCGCATTCTGATCTATACAGCAATAGAAACATGGCAGCTTCCAAATACCGGTGGTCGCGGTTGGTTGCCCGTTTGCGCCAAGACTTACACGCAAATCAGCTGTAAACGAAGCGTCACGGAAATTGCCCCCGAAACCGTGATCAAATTGGCCGACTAATTCGCCTCTTTACAACCAAATAATCGGCTAGTCGACCAAAGTCATATTTGGCACATCTCTAGAAATTTATCATAACGCGCACATTGAGCGATAGTTGCATGCAATGTGGAGAAGTAAAATATTTGGCAAATTAATTTCTAACATTATTAGCAGACATCAAATTACTATTTTCTTGAGTCATCATCACGCTGTCTAATGCGTCACACTGCTTTCATACAATATTTATTTTCTTCCGTTTCATTAAAAGCACACGAGCAGCAGCTACCACAACAAAATCCATGTCGAGAGTACAAAATAATTGCAATTGCAATCGCGCACATTCATGTGCAATAATGAATGTATGTCATCCATTCATTCAATATTGCAAGTGTGTTCTGGCTCTCAGTGCAATGCAACCCCACTTAGTTATACAATTTTGTACATTATGTTTATATTATCTTTTTTATAATTAAAGGTATTTATTTATTTAGTGTTTATAAACGTTTTAGTCAAACAATAAATAGATACTTAACTGCGACTTCTGTGAACAAACAAAAGTATTATATTTCCCGTAGTTATGTGGGTAACTCGAGCAAGATAAGTCAGTTATGAATTGTTACCATTTACAGATTTGTACGAAGCGTATTTTTTATATCTGAATATGCTAAATAATTCATTTGATATCTTGACATGCAAGCGGTCAATTGGCGTATGTGTACATCGCCACGCAAAACCATTTAAATGTTGGAATGTAATTTGTCCTCAACTACAATTGAAATTCCAACTAAGTCAACAATTAGGTTTTTAATATTTCTAACAATATCTAACAGTAATCGCAATATGTGTAAAAGCAAGCGTTAGTTATAATTCGTGATTTACTGTGTTAAATTTTTATCACACTTCCTCCTTAAGGTTACACTAGTCGATAATTCTTCCATACAAACGTAGTCTAGGGATTACTCCACTGTTTGACGATGTACGTTCAAAATAAAAAATGATACCAATTTGTCTCATCATTATCTAGCCCTGTATGGAAACAAAAAAGAAAAATATTTGAAAGTTATGAGCGTCGAAATATTTCAACACTAACTTTAACGCATCTTTGGGCTGAAATAAATACCATAAGAAGAAGGAAATTTGCAAAACGGCCTCCATACAGGGATAGATTAGTAATTCAACAATGCAAATAATTTTATTTTGACAATATACATTTAGTCGTTTTTAGGGTTCCGTACCCAAAGGGTAAAAACGGGACCCTATTATTAAGACTCCGCGATCCGTCTGTCTGTCTGTCCGTCTGTCACCAGGCTGTATCTCATGAATCGTGATAACTAGGCAGTTAAAATTTTCACAGATTATGTATTTCTGTTGCCGCTATAACAACAAATACTAAAAACAGGATAAATTAAATCTTTAAGTGGGGCTCCCATACAACGAACGTGTTTTTTTGTCGTTTTTTGCGATAATGGTACGGAACCCTTCGTGCGCGAGTTCAGCTCGCACTTGGCCGGTTTTTTCATGATATCTAGACTACCAAAGGTCTGTTTATAAAATTACGCGCACTCGTTTTCGTCCTAAATCTTCATCCATTTTGCTACAAACTTGCAAAAATGCTAATTCGTACGCGAACTAGCTTCTTTGTGCTCATCACAGCATCTATCTCTTTCGCATGAGTTGTCGGATGAGATAGCAGGCATTTTAACCCCGCGCACAAAATAGTTCATGCCGTCGACTAGTGTAACCTTAATGAGAAAATGCGGATACATTTGAGTGTATTCACAAGAAACCAGTAGACACTTGCTTTCTTTAGCTTTATTTTCAATCCTAATAAATTGAACAGTTTTAAAGAATAATCCTATGAACATGACGAAATAGTGACAGCAAGAAACGCACAACTATTTTCAATATCTACCCTCATTTTAACCGATTTAAAAATAAATACCCTGTATAAATGTATCATTGACATTGATTTTAAACCATTGGTAGGGATGCTTTAAAGAATTGAATGGATTCAAATGTCACTCACTCTTCATCCTACATGCAAACGTGGTGGTTCTGAACTGCTTCAAAGTTGAAACCAGTGATTCTATACCAACCAAGATGTAAGTTTGTTCTAAATTACTTTCGTTTACAGGTTACAATACAATACTGCAGTACTGGCAATTGAATAAGGGCTTAATAATTAATAAGGTCAAGGCCGGGGGTATGCCGGCCGCGGGCCGCCGGTCGGTGCGGTGAACTCGAAACGACGCGAGTACATTATCACAGATTCACAATATGATTTCGGTGATCACCGGCATCGCACGTGCCATGTGCGAACAAATAAAATACGTATTTTACTAAGCGATCGATTAGTAATAAGTTTTGAATTTTTATTAGTTTTTTTTTTATGTAGGTGGTGGGTGAAAAGTCTGAAAAGTGCTCAAGTTTTAACCTGGAATGCCCTGTGTGCACCGAACTTTAAAGTGAGTAGTATTTTAATAAATATTTACGTATGTAATAAGTGAAAGTGTTATGCAGTTTCGATAAGGAATCGACCCACATTTTCGGTCGAAACTGCAAGCAAAACCGAAACTGCCTACGGAGTTTTTAAATCACCAATAAAATATGGTACGTCTATGCTATTTCTATTGGCAGCGTAGTTTACCTACAATATTATTTAAAATTAAATGTAATAAAGTTATAATAGTTGCCGGTACTACTGTGTCTAATATTAATTATCATATAATTACTCAACCTTGAACCTACATGGTAATTGCACAAAAAAACATATTGTGTGAAAATCCTAGTGTGGGGCAAAGTTTATAAAAAATATAACAAAACATCACGCCCGTACCTACTCCCCGAAGAGGATATTTTTAATTTTAATTTAAAATCTAAGTACCTGACATTCTGCAAATATGTACAGGTAACATCAGTTGTAGGTACATTTAAAAAATGTTATAGACAGGCCCACTTCTATTAATATTTTAACAGTAAAACCAGTTATTATGTATATATGTTGTTAGATTACTAGGCATGTTTGTGATATATTTAGACTACAAGTATACGGTTTGATAACAAATATATAATATAATATTTATAGTATTTTCCTTTTGAGTCTTTATGTAATATAGGTTTATTTATTCTCTCAATGTTTTAATCTGTTGGTGTGAAATCTTATCATTACGTAATCGATAAGTAAGGTACTAAAACATAATTGTTCTATATGAATGTAATCAATAAATAATCATGAACAACTTTATTAAAAAAGAAAAATGATTATATCTATGCAGACATTAATTTGCTAACCAAATAAATTACCTACATTTATTAACTACATGATGCTAAGCATTAGATCGTAGCAGACGGAACTCTGTAGGTTCTACCTACCCCATGGGACAAAAGGCGTGAGTCTATGTATGTATGCTTGACATGTACTGTCACTTAATCATTTGTTTTACAGTAACTATAAGTGAATAACCTCTGAAAAAGAGGAGTGTTGTATCTGTGTGTCTGTCTGTGGCATTACAGCTCCTAAACGGATGATTTTGATTTAGTATTTTTTTTGAAAGGTGACTGCCAAGAGTGTTCTTAGCTATGTTTGATTAGAATCGGTTCAGAAGTTCAAAAGTTATCCGCATTTTACTTTTTGAATCTGAGATATTTCGCAAGATGTCGTGTCATAATTACGTGAAGCGTGTCTTCTACTAGGTATATTATAATAATATGTAGTTTAAAAAGCATGAAACAAAAATTAAAAAAAAAATCCCGACATAAAACCTCTAAAAGCAAAAAATAATACCGTCGGGGTACCGCTAAGTAAATAAAGTAAACTGCTGTACATGTTGGCGGTTCCCAGACGCAGGCTTTTTAGAGTTTTTTGTGTCGAGCGTTTTTTTAAATTTTTAATTTCATTTTTAACATTTACCGACGTTACAAGCCGACGTTTGATTTACATACATATACACAATACAGAGATGTAGACAGGTGTCTAATTAACAAAAATATAACATCACGCCTGCATTTGCCAAAGCTTTAGGTAGAAGTACACCCTTATAGTAAAGTACATCTTCATTTCGCCAGTTATGTAAAAGGGGACCAGCCTATTGCCGTCAACCGGTCACAAGTCGAGACTGCAGGCTGCCGGATTCTAAATAACAACATTTAGAACCCGGCATTTCGCCTAGAAACAAAATAAAACCCATGTTTGTTCCTATGTGGTGTTCTAGAGACCAAACGCCTTGGCCAATTTTGATAATTCTTACGTCAATCGATTCGTCTTATCCTTGCGAGTGGCGCCATATTGAGGGGGCCCAATTATTTTTTTCCTTCCATACCCATCGTGTGGGGTATCAAAATAAAGGGTTATGAGAGGTGATTTCAAAAATATAAACAATAACTAAAAACACGTAAACAAGAAGAAAAACATGCTGTGCAGTCGAAGGATACATTTGGTTTTGGTCACGCGTATATGTATCCTCCGACTGCACAGCATGATTTTCGTCGATAGTCGGGTTTTTTTGTTTAGTTTTTCGAGTTTGATGCGGACGAAGTTGAGGGAAACAGCTAGTTAACACAATTTTTTTTTTCAATTATTTTCAGATGAAGATATTCCTCGCATCAACGGGTGTAGTAATAGTGGCTGTTTTTGTAGGAGTTAAGCTCATTACTCAAGTACCAGACCTGCCAAAGCTGGATCTTCAAAAATGGTGGGGACAGGGCAAGAGGCCAGAACAGGAAGACGAGTCTATAAGGCCTTTTAAGATCGACTTCAATGATTCGGTAAATATAGTAACTATATTAACACTGGAAAAAAGCCGTACATAAGCAAATTAAAAAAAAACAGCAAGAAATGTCTGATTGTTTTGCTGACTCAGCTAAAAGTAGAGCTTATTACAAGCTTTTTATTTACTTGCAATGTATGTATGTATGTAAGTATGTAAGTGTGTTCGGGTCAAATCTTACAACTGAATTTTAAAGCAGTTATCCTCAACCGATTAAGATGAAATTTTGCATACACGTTTGGTTTGGATGTCAATGCATGGGAAGCTGAAAAAAAGTTTTTTTTGATTGGAAGAACTTATTTTATACCTATTTCTAAATAATAAATCATTGTTAAAAATTTTGTTTTTGAAACAATCTTTTTCGTATTATTCTCAGCAAATCCTTTCATTTGATAACCATATTATTAGGGCGGTGCATAAAAAATAACTAGTCCGCCATCTTGGATTTAGAATGACGTCATCTTAGCTAACCATGCATTGTTGTCCAAACTAAACGTGTATGCAAAATTTCATCTTATTCGGTGCAGGATAACTGCTTTAAAATAAACCATTTTTAAAATTCAGTTGCAAGATTTGACCGAACACACATACATACATACATTGCAAATTAGATAAAAGCTTGTAAAATAGAACATGTATTTAATAATTCTGCGTATATTTTTAATGCTGTAATGTTATAATGGTTTTGATTGTATTGTTTGACACGCATGTGACGCTTTTTTTAAACCGATTACTGAGATTCTTGATCTATCAATTTATTTGTGTTTCATAATTACTCCTAATAATTATAATGCTACTATTACAGATGATCTCAGACTTGATACTAAAAATAAAAACCAGGCAGAGGTTGACAAAACCCTTAGAAGGCATAAAATCAGAATACGGAATAAACACAGACTATTTACAAAAAGTTCTGGAGTACTGGGTTCATGAATATGATTTTAAAAAGAGGGCAGATCTGTTGAATAAATTTCCTCATTACAAGACTAGAATACAGGGGTTGGATCTACATTACATACACGTAAAGCCTAAAGTAAATAATGGGATTGAAGTCCTACCGCTGCTCATGTTACATGGATGGCCGAGCTCGTCCAAAGAGTTTGACAAAGTTATTCCAATGTTGACCATAGAGAAAAAAGGATATAACTTTGTCTTTGAAGTCATAGCTGCGGACCTACCCGGTTATGGATTTTCCGAGGTAAGAAAAGTATAATTTTCAATCACAAACCAAGTCGAGTTAATAACAATGTATTTATATGTGTACAGTGTAAATGTGACTATCTCGACCGACATCTTCTATACAAAGGAAGAAACAAGTTTTCATTTATATTTATAGACTTTTACGTAAGTACTTTGGCAACACAAGTAAAGGTACAGTCACAGTAAAATAATACAAACAGTATGGAAACATACGCACCGACGCAGACCATTAAGGCACTTCTGCAGTGCTGTCAATAGTAATAGTGCGAGCCGCTTAGGGGTCTTGTTGATTCGCATGTTTGTGTGGGTGTGCCGTTTCGAGCGTTTGGAGGTAGTTTCCATACTGTTTGTATATTTATTCTGTGGTACAGTAAAGAACATAATGTGCCTCCTGCTTAATATAGAATGGTCAATATGTGCACAAATTATAATACCTACAGATATTTCCATATTTTGAGACGGGAACCGTTACAACGGTCTCTGATGGCCTTAATAAGAAAACGGTATTGCATAAATCCTTGAATTATACATTTAATGCTGGTCATCTCTTCATTGGACGTTACACGTGCCGTTTTTAACCGACTTTCCAAAAAGAAAGGGTTCTATGTTCGACTTTATGTGTTACATGTTTTTTAAAACAGGAACGACAATACGACATTACGATTGTAATTTAATTTTTACCATTTTTTTTGTATTTCTAATTCGAATTTCATGCTCAAAATTGTACAATATTTTTTTTTAAAGGGCGCTTCATTTACCAGATGTGGGGTACACGCCTATGAAAGAGAAATAAATTATTTGTATTATCCTTCACAGAGAAGTTGACCCGTTACTTAAATTAGATAAAATAAGAAATCTGCAACTAATAATTTTTGTTTGCTTTTTTGCAGGGAACCAACAAACCAGCATTGAACCCTTTGCAAATTGGAATAATAATGCGTAACTTAATGTTCCGACTAGGACACAAACAGTTCTACATTCAAGCAGGAGACTGGGGTTCGCAATGCGCTACACATATGGCAACTCTTTTCCCTGAAAATATTTTGGGGTAAAGTATCTATTTTAATTGATTACTGAAAGTGCTGTGTAATTATTTAGTATCTTATCTTACCGTGGTAAATTCAATCTTATCGTGTACGTAATTACGTATGACAATAAGTTAAATCCAAATGATTATGTCTACATGATTATTATGCGGTACCTACAGAAGCGATTCCAAAGTGTAAAAATTTCGATAACTACTTTTAGACCCTGTTGATACCCATTGTTAGAAAATGGAAGCATGCTATCATGTCTGTATTTCCTTATAACCAAAATCCATGGTATTTTTTTTTCAACAGTACAACTGCTTAAAATCCTTACTTTTCTTTTTCAGATACCACACTAACATGCCACTGTCTTCAAGACATATTAGTCACTTTAAGTTGCTGATTGGATCCCTGTTCCCAAGGTTAATTGACTCAGATCGTCCTGAAAGAGTTTACCCCTTGAAAAATCATTTCGCATACCTACTGAGAGAAAGTGGATATTACCACCTGCAATCTACGAAACCTGATCCTGTTAGAAAAAGCATTGCCACTCCAAGAATAACTATTTTGTATAATAATAGGTGCTTTTATAAAAGGAAAACTGTGCTTATCGATATACATTCAGACCCAGAATCTGAAGGCCATGCAAACTTTTTTTTCATGCGGGAACCAATGCTGCTGTAACATGTGGATGTGGTTAATTATAAAAAGTTTATAAGTGATTGATTTTATCTGAAATGTCACCACAAATATAATGATTATTGAAGTTTGATTTGACTTTGTGTATAATAATTAGAAATTTTTTCATTCGATTTTTTTTAAATTTTACCTTTTTTAAATTTAACATTTCTTTTTTATAATGTAAATATTTCCATTTAAAGTTTATTCAGTTTAATATTCAATGTTGCTATATAATTTGCACACCTCATTAGGTACCTTTTATACCTGTAACACCTTTTTAACATGATAATGCAAATAAATTATTTGATTTGATTCGACCAATGTTATTTTCATCAGACCTGTGGTGGGTCTCATGAAAATAATCTTTTTAACATGTATTATGCAAATAAATTATTTGATTTGATTCGACCAATGTTATTTTCATCAGACCTGTGGTAGGTCTCATGAAAATAATATTGGTCAACTTATAAACTTTATATTCTTAACCACAAAATACAGCCTGCCTGAAATTACAACAGTTTGTTTAAAAATAAACGTTTCACGTTTACTATTTATATATTAAGGCGTTAGGTACTTGCAGTGCGAAGCACCAGAGTTCATTAAATGTATGTATTTTCAGGAGTTGCCCTGTCAGACTCGCCATCGGGTCTAGCTGCGTACATAATGGAAAAAATGGCCATTTGCAGTAACAGGGACCAACTGCACACAGCACATGGAGGGTTGGCAAACCTAGATTTAGATGACGTATTGGACACGATAACTATTATGTGGATGAACGAGTGCGTTGTCACTTCTATGAGACTTTACGCGGAAGGATTCTCTCATTCCGAAGTAATTACTGTTCACAAGTAAGTTGTTTTGAAAACTTTTTCAATGTAGACAAATATATTTAAATCAAATTCAAATCTTCACCTTTGATGAGTTAACTTAAGATTTTTTGTAAGTGATGTGTCTTTATCAATTCTGTCTTAAGTTTGTTATGTTCATTTCTATAGCATTGTCCAATTGTCCATGCTTCAGTTTCGACATTTGGAAGTCTTAAAAATGTTAATTCTCCATCCCAAGCCTTTTCAGAAAAAAATCGTTAAACAAATTTTGTTAAACAATTTTTACATCTCTATTTCAGCATACCCACGAAAGTGCCAATGGCAGCAATTAAGTTCCTATACGAGGTCACCTACCAACCAGACTGGATAATCAGAGACAAATTCGTGAATCTAGTAAGGTCTACCTCTTTCGAATTCGGGGGGCATTTCGCCGGCCTACAAACGCCTAAAGTGCTGGCGGACGACATCTTTGCTTCTGCACAAGAGTTTATTAAGTTTAATAGTAAAAAGAAATAACTTGGTAACCGTAAGTAAGCAATATTGCGGCCATCTAAAATGTACGTAAATAAGTGGTAAATTATTAGTGTCATACAGTCAACAAAAGAGGTATCAATAACGACTCTATAGTACGCTGTCAATATACATTGTTTTATTAGAGTATTAAAAAAAGATACTCAAAAGAGCGATGTCATAAACTTTGAAACTGAGCATATGCACTGAAACCCGCTTGCGCTGCACATCACTAATAACCAAATATCGGAATAGCTAGAAAGTCTTTACTTAAACTAGGAACGAGGATGTGACATAGAGTGGATAATACCTTCTCTGAAATCCCGGCAAACAAAATGAAAACATGAATTTTTGAAACAGGGACATCGTCATTATTTTTCTCATGAAATTATTGTTTAGAATTATCATATTACATTTTTCTAGAGAGTTTAGTTTTATTTTCTTGTACATAAAAAACATTAATTTAATTTGGCACTTTTTTTGATAATATGATTCTTCGAAACAATAGTTTGTTACCAATGAATATTAAAATCGTGATTCTTAAATCCGGTATTTAAAGGTCATGTGCATCCTTCCAAAATTTTAGAGGAGATTATTATCCCCCCTATCTTACTTCGTTGCTCCAAATTTAAGTAAATATGCTCTAACTATTCAGATGTCTGCTAAAACATTTAACGCAATTTAAAACACAGTTTAATTACTCTCAATCGTTTGAAGATAACAAAGGAAATGTTTCACAGTATGTTTAGCGATAAATGTATTTACTGATTTGTTGTGCAAGTAGGCCATTACACTGTTGTACATAATTATGTAGACACCTATCTTTTTTTGTTGACTGTACATCCACAAGTCTGTCTAGCCAGTATTTATCATTTTTTTTGCTGACAAATAATTGAGTGCTCTAAACAAAAAAGAGTTATCAATCGTCTTGACAGATCCTAAGACCATGTTTATAAATATTATATGTTTTTGAACTTTGTGCTATTGTATGGTAAAATTATTGCGTTATATAATTAAAAAAAAAAAACTAGAGAAGTGCGTCAGATGCATATTTTGAGTCGCAATGAAACAATTAAATAATGACGTCAATATTTTAAATTTAGTTTTTTTTTTTATAATCATCAGGGGTTAGAACAGGTAGAGTATATTTACCTAAACATGGAGCGAAAAAGAAGCATAGAGTGGATAACTCCTCCCCTCAATGCCCGTAATAATGAATATAATTTTTAATTCCGGCATTTTAGACTCATGCCTTTTCTCATGAAATTATTGTATCGAAGTAAAATATTATATTTTTCCACAGAGCTTAGTTTTATCAACTTGTACGTAAACATGATATTTTTTTATAATATGATACTTCGTGTCAATATTTTTTTAACAATGTGTTCAAACTATATTAAAAAAATTGTGATGAAATCCGAAATTAAAATGTTATGTTTATTATTCCGGGATTTCGTAGGAGATATTATCCACTCTATGTTACTTACTCGCTCCAAGTTAAGGCAAATATAGTCTACCTATTACGATCTTTGTTAACATAATTATGCAATTTGCATGGGATTTGGCATTACATAAACTCTCCGGTTACTGAAAGCCGGAAAAGACTCTCCGTTAAAACTGCATTAAATCTCACTGTTGTGATTGGCTGGCTAATATAACAGTAGCCAATGAAATGCGAATTAACTGCAACAATGGCTTCAAGGAACCAGGGGCTTAAAATCTACCGCTAACCTAAGATTCCTTGCGTAATTATGGAGTAAAATATAATAATTTGTAAATTTGTGACCGCTATAAAGTTTTTTCTAACCATGTTTTAGAGATTCAACTTTATTGTGCGATTTTAAATTTGTATACTTTTAAATTAAATAAAATACTATGTACATACTAGACATAAGTAGGAAATCAATTCCAATATGCTTTAAAATACCAAAAAAGCTGAATAGATAATTTTTAAACTTACTACAGATTAATAAAGATGTTCTCTTTGCAAAACTAGCCGTATAATGTATGTTCATAAGAATTGATCAAAGAAAATAGTAGCAATGGTTAAAAAAATATATAATATAGTAATGAAATAGAACCTAAATACTTGTTTTATTATAAGAGCCTGTAAGAATGCATTGAAATACAAAAGTGAATTATAACTTACTAGCTGTTCCCCGCGGCTTCGCTCCCGTGGACCACCCCACAGGACCCGTTTTCGGGATAAAAAAATAGCCTATGTCACTCAGGAATAATGTAGCTTTCTATTGGTTAAAGATTTTTTTAAATCGGTTCAGTAGTTTCGGAGCCTATTCGGTACAACCAAACAAAAAATATTTCCATTTTATAATTTTACTAGCTGACCCGGCAAACTTTGTTTTGACATAAAAAAACCAAACATTCATCTACCCTACCTTACCCTACCTACCCTATCTTACCTACCCTACCCTACCTTCCCTACCTTACCCTACCTACATACCTACCCATGTAGGTAAGGTACAATTTTTTTTTTCATAAGATCCTTCTCCTAACAATAACAAACACTACAAAAAAAAGCATAAGCGAAATCGGTCCAGCCGTTCACGCGTGATGCCGTGACCAAGGGAAATAGGGATTCATTTTTATATATATAGATTATTAGTATTAGTATAGACAACGAAAACATAAGTTGTTTTTAAGTTCCCCTTTGCAAACAATCAAGAGAACACCGTGAATAATGTTCCCTGTAACATTACATAAATGCCGATTTATCATTCACTAGTTACTGCCAGGGGCTTCCCCGCAAGAACGTTTTCCAAAGGGAATTTTTTTTTACTCTTTCTTTTTGTGTGAGGATGTGGCCACCTCTGGTGTCAGAGTTAATTAAGCCGCCTCTGGGAACCCCACAGGCCTCTGACTTGGCTATTTCACTTACATTAACTATATATAAGTCCAGGTACAGATAATATAATACTAGCATACAGATGCCTCATCCCATACAAAGAAACTGTGCCGACGTAACTAGCTTTTTCGACGGATAAAGGTCTATCCACACATATCAGGGACGTGACAGGGCCGGGCCCAGCCATTGATACCGATAGTTTTTTGAGCCCCTGACGGGGCACGGTCCGTCCACGTCCCGGGCACGGCCCTGATATGTGTGGATAGAGCTTTACTTCTTCTCCTTTACGACTTCCAAAAATAAAGTTATTTTTCACTTAGTAGTTTTCTTATTTGGAAGTCGGTGGTATTTTTTGTAAAAAAGTTTTTTTTTTTAATTACACGACAGATATGAGTTTACTATGTAATTTATTTGGCCGCGAAACACGACAGATATGGATTTTCATACAACTTTTGCAGGCCGCTGCTCGCATGTCTATGGCCAGTACAGCAATTTCGATTTATCAAGAAGAAGGTTATCAAAATAATGCTCAAATTTCCAAGCATGTTTGAGAAAAAGATGTTTTCCTTCACTGTTTTGAGAACAGTGGTGATGAAATAATTTACACAAAGTGAAGCGTCTGCCTGGGTTTGAAACTTTGAACCCACGACCTGCAACTTGTATGTCGCGGCCGATACCACTGGGCTACCACTGCTCTGCTAGTCTAAGGCTGAGTTTCCACCAGAGATGTGGTAGGATGCGTAGCGAGGGATGTGTTTGTTAAAAAAAAAACTATTTTCAATTAGGCCATTAAGCAGCCCTTTTGAACATCAAAAATTAAAAAAAACTTTTTTACCAAAAAATACTACCGACTTCCAAATAAGAAAACTACAAAGTGAAAAATAACTTTATTTTTGGAAGTCGGTATCTTTCGTAGGTACCATTTTTTTGCGTTATGGACACCGACTTCCAAAAATAAAGTTATTTTTCACTTTGTAGTTTTCTTATTTGGAAGTCGGTAGTATTTTTTTGTAAAAAAGTTTTTTTATTTTTCACGTTTTAGTTGTACCTACCTAATAGGCAAGTTGTTTAGTAAGTTGCCTATAACGCCAGAAAAGATTACCCGAATATCATGTAACTTGAACAAAACCGATCAAATGAGAGATCTGCTTACCCCTTAAGAGCATACTGGCGTGATGTTATGTTATGAAATGGTCTAAACAATAAACGGAGATATCGGTGAACATACATAAAAAAAAAACATACAAGAAGTCGAACATAGAACCTCCTCCTTTTTCGAAAGTCGGTTAAAAAGTAATAATTGATTCAACCGTCCATTCGGAAAGTAAAGGCGGCGGCGGCGGCGGCTTGATAATATTTACCCACGAGCTCCTGTCTCAAATTGATTTTTGATTATTGTTTTTAATTATGATTATTTGATTTATAATACTGTATAATTGATAACACTGTGATGTGTCACACAGAACGTCCAATCTGCCTACTCTAAATTTTGTTTAATTGGGCCACCAAGATACAGGCTATGCCTAGTTTGGGGCCCATGGCCATATCCATTGTGTTGCGTTGTTTATTTATGTTTTTTTTTTCTATTCTGTAATTATGTATTTGTTGTAACCGTTGTAACGGGTATGTGTGTGTGGCAATAAATTTAATTTAATTTAATTTAAATAATACCACGTATACAGCAGTGATGTTATATTTGTATAATGTCTAATTTGTTTTATAATGAAAGTGTTTTACCTTTTTCTCCTCGAGGAACGCCTCACACTCGGGCGGTGCAAAAAATCCTGGCAACATAAAATCCTTTCTGGGGGCAAAATTTTCTATCTTCATCCTGCCGGCTAGATTGAAGCGCTCCGCGGCGTAGTATAGGTTTCTAGAATAAAATATATAGGTTTTAAACATACGAAAGAAAGAAAAACAGTTTTTAGGGTTCCGTACCCAAAGGGTAAAAACGGGACCCTATTACTAAGACTTCACGATCCGTCTGTCTGTCCGTCTGTCACCAGGCTGTATCTCATGAACCGTGATAGCTAGACAGTTGACATTTTCACAGATGATGTATTTCTATTGCCGCTATAACAACAAATACAAAAAACAGAATAAAATTAATATTTAAGGTGGGCTCCCATACAATAAACGTTTATTTTTTGCCGTTTTTTGCTCGATATTAATAACGGTAACAGGTAGACGCTTGAAATATTCACAGAATATTTAGTTGTATATTCACTTCAAAAAATAATTATTATTAAATTAAAATAAAATAAATTAAGGGGGGCTCCCATACAACAAACGTGATTTTTTTGCCGTTTTTTGCGATAATAGTGCGGAACCCTTCGTGCGCGAGTCTGACTCGCACTTGGCCAGTTTTTTTTAGCCAAGTATGACGCATACCACAAATAATAGAAAAAGTCTGGTAAAAATATGGAAAATATGCGTCACATCTGCACAAGACGGTTATCGCTCAGTATAATGCTGGGACTCGTGTGCGAATCAGAGGCGAAGCGCGAAAAAAGAATCTACTTCATTATCGAGTAACAAAAGTAGAGAAAGTTAAAACACTAAAACGGACTCGTTTGTGGTGTCGATACAAATAAACGTGCTTGACTGCAGGGCTTTACCGCTGGTTGGTCTACCAAGTACGGAGTTTCAACGCTCGGATCAGCACCGAGAGTGGAAAATCTGTTAGTAAGAACGGGTAGCAGTGTAAGGTCCAGCGCACACCTGAACGGGCGCGGCGAAGTTACTGAGACGAGCGATTTGAGCGGCGCTCGGCGACTCCGAGCATGCGGTACTCAAAACCCGTGTTGATCGAAGTCAGGACAGACGTTATGGATGTTGTCTGGAACTTGGTTATTATTGCAAGGCCTGCAGAAGGAGAAGACGAAGAAGAACCGAGAAGAAGGAGCGTCTGGCACGAACCACCCGTGCCGCCTGCGCCGGTTGGGCGTCCGCGACGACAACAGTAGCAGTCGCTCGTGGCCGCCTCACTGTCGTGTGCCGCTCGCTATTATTTATCTTTGCCATGACATTTTCAACTTTATAACTTAAGAATTAGGGTCTAATTTAAATTGTTAACTTATCAGTATCTTCGCCGCGCCTTCAGGTGTGCGCTGAGCCTTACACGCTCGTCAGGTTAACCCCTTCGAGTGCCCGAAACGTGTATCCACGCGAGGCACTTTTGCATTGTTTCGGTAATTACGGGCATTGAACCGGTTAATGGACAGATGAACTTAAAAACGGAGCTGAGACAGGATGCATTTGGAAGGCACACTCTGATATTGTTACTAGTCTTAAAAGTGCTCTCTGCTTAGCAGTTTCAAATGCTTGTTCCAATAAAAGCTAAAGATTAAAAGATTTTTAGATAATTAAAAATTATTACCTGTTGCTAATAAGTCTGCATTTAATGTTTGTAAGCTGTCCTTCGTTGAGAGTTGGGAACTTATGGTAGAGATACAGGCTCGCTGCAAACTTCAGGAACGAGTCGCCCAGACACTCCACGCGTTCCAGATTAAAGGTATCATGAGACTTAATAGTAGTTAGTGCAGCTAGAATGTCTCGTAATTCTGGACCTTGTCTCATATCTCTCCTTCTAAGAATTTCTATATAATCGATGTACCTGTAGAGATAAAATTCAATTAGAATCTGAATTGCTTTATTTTGCTTTTTTGGTGAAGATATTTTTATGCGATGGTAAAAATCGCATTAGAATGTTTAGTTACGAAGGACTTAGGCCGAGTTTATGTAATCAATAAAGTAATTAATGTGACAAATTGTCAAGCATCTGCCGTGATTGGTTGATGAGTTTTTTTTTTTGAGAAACTCGGCCTTAGAGGTGGCTTGCTTAACACCATCAGGAATCACCCTAGCATGTATTATTGCGGCCGGTTACAAACATTTTGGAACATTCGTTTCCATGGCAGTAGTCAATGGCATGGCAATCGGGGTGGACACCTACTGGGCCCAAAAATTATGAAGAGTTTCCCATCGACTCGAAAAGAAGAAGATGGCAGTAGTAAGCTGTACAACTGGAAGGTTCACTGCTATCAAAACGTGGGCCAAAAGAGAGGCTCTAAAACTTCACGCGTCCTTTTCTATTAATGGTTGAATGTCCTTTCGAGTGACAGTCAGCCAAACCACACCAGCCAATAATAAATTATATTTCAATGGTGTGAAAGGGACACACGAAGCTCTAGTAAGTTTTTCGTTTTTTACAAGCTTTTTATTAACTTGCAATGTATGTGACATCCACCAACCCGCACTAGGCCCGCGTGGTGGATTACGGCCCATTCCCTCTCACAGAGAGGAGGCCTGTGTCCCAGCAGTGGGAACATTAATAGGCTGATGATGTGATGTGTTGTGTGCAATGTATGTATGCTAGAATAGAATATAAGTTTATTTCTCTCAAAAAGGTACATTTCGGTAAATAGTATCTAGGTTACAGCAGATTCAAACCTTTGTGAGAGCTGGAGTCTATACTGGGTTCGAGACCTGTATGACACATCTCCAGGCTCACACCCTTAAAATTACAAATTTATGGTGCACTTACGTACTACAACAATGTGAAAGTATCAAATTGAGAGGAAGAGATAATTATACAAAAACATAAGGAGATGTGTCATGTCGTGTGTCTATGGAGAGTGTTGTGTCCGTGAGTGCAATAAAAGTCCTCACCCCAGCGCCCGTGAACACCGGGCGTGAGCACTTACTTGCCCGAGAGTGTGAGTGCGTGCTGTGTGTGACAAGGTAAAACGCGCTCTAGGATGGAGGTGAATATTTCCGGTAGGCGAAATTATTGTAAATCTTGCAACTGACTTTTAAAGCAGTTATCCTCAACCGATAAAGATGCAATTTTGTATACCCGTTGGGTTTGGATGACAATGCACGGTTAGCTAAAATCCTTGTTTTAAAAAGTTTTTTAATTGGGAAAAAATATTCCTTTAACTCTTACGGCTTTTAGCATTGAGTTTGACACAACTTTGCCACATAATGTTCCAGTTGTACAGCTTACCACTTTCTTAGCCGTTTCACTTCGCTTCTCGCTAGCCTCTAAGGCGCTCAGCAAATCAATGCGTACTTAGTCTAAACTAAAGGAAAACCACATACGAAATCGCAATTTAAGACGACGACTAACGCCAACGACCTCGTTTCACACCCGCGCGAACCAAAATTTAGTAGTTTTTTTGTACTTTCCTTACTATTCTAAGACTTAAAAAAAAGCCTGAGATCAAAATGTAGATAATTAAATTGTCTTTAAGATGGTGTCAATTTAATTAAAATACGCCCAGCGGCGGTTTTGGTGCGATTGTCGTGTTTTTGTCCGTTTTAGACCTAACTTTACAAATTAATTACAGTATGTTATACGAATAAAACTCAAAATGTTCTCAGATCAAATTATAAAGAAAATGGTCTAATATAACATATATTTTTTCCAAAAAATTACGACAAGCCGTTTAGACGTGATTCTCATTTTAAAATAAGCTACTCAAGGGTATCTGCGCCTTAAAAGATGCGGTACATACTTGGCGGGTGGCGCTGATATAGCGGCGGCATGGCCGAAGAGGTTTTGAGGCGACCTGATGTTATACGAGGTGGTTGGCTGCGGGTTGACCGGCGCAGACACGAACTCATCGTAACACTCCACGTCCATCACTGTCACTGTAGACAGGTTGCGGTCTATGTCGATAGGCTCCATTTTCGACTGTTGAAAATATTATTTATTTATTTTGTACATCAGATTATATAAGAAAAAAACAAGGATCGCACAAACTAAGAACTACATTATAATCATGTAGAATTCATTTGGCTAATCATAAAATAACACGTCCTTTTGGCTTCACCGTAGTCGGGTAAAAAGAAAGACCCCCTTCTAACTAATAGTTTAAGAAAATATTTTACTCAAAACAAAATAAGAGCCACTAGGTATTTAAGGTATACCATGAAAATTATAAGATTATCACATTGTTTAATTTACGTAAACATAAAAATGTTATCTATTGATTTCTTTTTACCGTTTAGGCTAACTGTTGAAATTAACATATTTATATGCACAAGATGTGCGAAGCCAAACTTCTCAGATGAGGAAAAAATTAAATAAATTAAGATAAAAAATAAAACTAATAAAAAGTCACTAAAAAAATCTTCACTTGAAATGTGAAAATAACGAGTGGCTCTTATTTTGTTTTAAGTAGTATATATTTAGGGCTAATTTTACTCCTCAAAGCCAGATTTTACGTTTTTAACAATTTGCTAAATGTTTAGATTAAGAGATTGCTTACTATTTGTATAGATGAAAAAATTTGAAAACATAAACCGGCCAAGTGCGAGACGACTCGCACACGAAGGGTTCCGTACGCAAAAATCGGCAAAAAAAGAAACAAGTTTGTTGTATGGGAGCCCCACTTAATTAAATATTTATTTTATTCTGTTGTTATAGCGGCAACAGAAATACATCTTCTGTGAAAATTTGGTGACAGACAGAATGACGGACAGCGGAGAATTAAATAGGGTCCCGTTTTTACCCTTTGGGTCATCATCATAATTTCAGCTGAAAGACGTCCATTGCTGGACATAGGCCCCCCCAGGCGTCGCCACATTGACCGATCCCGTGCGTCTCGCATTCAGCGCCTTCCCGCAACCTTAACCAGGTCATCGGTCCACCTAGTGGGAGGCCTTCCAACGTATCGTCTTCCGGTTCGCGGTCGCCATTCCAGAACTTTTCGGCCCCATCGGCCATCCGTTCTGCAAGCAATGTGCCCTGCCCACTGCCACTTAAGTTTGGCAATTCTTCGGGCTATGTCGGTAACCCTGGTTCTCTTGCGGATCTCCACATTTCTGATTCGATCACGCAAGGAAACTCCGAGTTTAAGTTCCTTTGGGTACGGAACCCTAAAAATCAGTCAAGTGTAAAATATTAAAACAAATAATTTCATGGTTCTTCTTTTTTCATGGTGTAAAAATCCTCATGGATGACATTGCGAAACCTTGATGCGTGAATCAGACTCGCACTTAACCGGTTTTCATTATTTGTTGTTAAACATTACACACACACAACACATAGAAAGTTTAATGCTATGAAACCATATAAAAAAAAAATACGGTTTGAATTTAGAATTTTTTATCATTTGCTAAACAGCTTAGAGATTTTTATTAATAAAGCCCTTGTACAAGCTACGAGTATAAAGCAAAAGAAGCAAGATGGGTGGTTATAGAGTCAAACCCATTCACTAAACGAGTGTGCGTATTGTGGTGTAACGGAACGGGGTTGAGAGCCAGTGGCAACGCCGCCGGTGCGCTGCGTCCACAAACAGAGATAGATTATTTTAATCTTGAAGCGATCGCTTGGCATCGAATCGATCGCACTCGATACATTTTCGTTCGTAATATCGAGATTTCTAGTCACAATTATCTATACTAATATTATAAAGAGGTGAAGTTTGTGATGTTGTGAGTTTGTGAGGTTGTACTCTCTGGATCTACTGAACCGATTTTGAAAAGTCTTTCACCAATAGAAAGCTACATTATTCTTGAGTGTCAAAGGCCATAATTTATTTAAAAAAAAGATCCTTATGAAAATTCCAATAATATAACCCAAAGTAGCAACATTTTGTCTATAAAAATCATTATTTGGCGTGCGCTGAGAAAAAAAACTATTGATGATACATAAAAAATGATGTACTACATGATTAAAGTACTCATTATTACCCCTGTCCTTAAATTTTACCTCGAGGAAAAGACTGATTTTAAATAAAACTGGACCTAACTTCATAATAGACAATGTGGTGTATTTTATTTGATTTCAACAATTTATTGAAAAAAATAATCTAAATAATAATGAAAAAAAAAAGTGCAAAATTTCTATTTTTCCTGATCCAGAGAAATTTGATTAAGTCTAAGATTTTGTTTCTAATTAAAAAAACTATTGTTAGCACAAACATAGATAATGTGTGAATATAAATAGTAAATAATTTTTGCTTAATCGATGCTCGAAATCCCAGAAAACTTCCATAGGTCCTTTAAGGTACGCGCGACCGCTGCCGTTTCAAATGAGCGCGCGCCCGCTTGAAGGTTAAACAAGTTTGAGATGACATATCTCTGATAGCTCAATGTTAAATGGAGCTGAGTCGAAAACCATGCTCTACTTTATTTCCTGCCCTCTAGCCAAAGCTACCTATGCGCTGCCACTGACGATGCCGTGGAAGTAGCAACATTTCGGAACAAAAATATCAGAATTACTGTCGTACGGGTTTCGGGTCGCTGCCGAAAAAGATGAAGAATCTTTTAGCACTGATCCGAGTAACGAGCGACCTTTACCCATCTGTTTAACGGATGACTGCAATGTTTAAAAATAAGTCATTTTTGATTATTTATTATATCAAGTGCGAGCCTAAATATCAATAATAAAAAAATAGTTCCCAAAAACAGAATAGAATTTTATATGTAAAAAAAATAGTAACCCACTCGCGATATATTATTAGGGTTCCGAACCCAAAGGGTAAAAACGGGACCCTTTTACTAAGACTCCAAGATCCATCTGTCTGTCTGCCTGTCCGTCTGTCACCAGGCTGTGTCTCATGAACCGTGATAGCTAGACAGTTGAAATTTTCACAGATTATGTATTTCTGTTGCCACTATTACAACAAATAAACTAAAAACAGAATAAAATAAATATTTAAGTGTGGCTCCCATACAACAAACGTGATATTTTTGCCGTTTTTTTGCGATATGGTACGGAACCCTTCGTGCGCGTTTTATAAAACGCTTTTTATTCATAAAACAGATGAGTGAAGGTCACTCCTTGCTCGGATCTTAGACCATGAGTGAATTTTAAAACAGAAATAATTTGAATAATTTTGTTACTTGCATCAAGGATCTGAAACAGAATTTTGGATGGTGATAAAAAATCAAACTGTATGTTCTTCGCAGGAGTGGGACAATAACGTCTAGATAAAAAGGTTTTATCTGTTGTGACGTCATATTGCACCATCAACGCTTGTAGTATGACGTCATAACATGTTCGTTTTTATAAATTATGGTTCTAGAAATATTACGAGGTGTATATTATGGTATAATCAATCTGCCTAGCCTTTGGCAAATAATATATTGGGGTCGACTCCTTTTTTTTTTTTTTTTTTTTTTTTTCGGGGTGGAAAATACTCCCCCCCTGACAGACCCCTCCGCCCTGGGGAGGACGGAGGGGTCTGTCAGACTCGTACTGACTAAAAACCACCCCGGTGTTCCATCTCACACCTACGCTGGGGGTCGCGGGAACAACGATACTTCCGCAACCCCCAGCTAGTGCCGGCCCGCCACTGCGGGCCTCGATCTCGGGTTGGGGGGGAGTGAGGTGTTTGCACCCCCCGCAACGTCTAAGAGGGGCGCGCGTGGAACACTACGCGCCACCACCTCGGGCTCAGATGTGTGGGGGGCGACGGACGTCCCCGAGTCCGTCGCCTTAGGACCCATTTAGGGGGGCCGGAAGAGGGCGTTGTCTGCCCTCCGCCGACGCCCGGCGCGTCTGCTGCGGATCGGGTTAGCGGATGAAATCTCCCTCTCCCTCTCCGCAGCCTCCTTCTGCGAGACGACTGTTTCGCAGAAGCAGTGCCCGCAGGAGCACTGGCCGGACCGCCTCGATGGTAACGAGGCCGGCGGTAGGGCGTGAAAGCCTGTCCCGCCATTCCGCCACCAGGACCTCGCGAAGCTGAGACTGACGCAACTCCATATGTCGCTGCATCAGCCCTTCGCCCCGCGCCCGCGCTTCCTCGCGCCACCGATACAGTGACGCGAGTACCTTCGCCTCAAGGTCCCAGGGCGGGGATCCGGCCAGTGCACAAGCCGCCTCGTAGGAGATCGTGCGATACCCCCTGATGACTCTGACGGCCATCGCTCTCTGCGGCTTTCGCAGAACAGCGATGCTGCCGGCCGTCAGGTCAGCCGCCCAGATCGGGGCCCCGTACAGGGCCATCGATCGCACGATCCCCACGTAGAGCAGCCTACAGGCAGCGCTCGGGGCCCCCCAGATTGGGAAACAACGTTGACAGCGCCCCAGCCGCGCCCAACAACTTGGGCGCCAGCCGCCGGAAGTGGGGGCCGAAATCCCACCGGCTGTCGAGCACCAATCCCAGGTATTTCATGGTTGACTCGACAGCGATTCGAGCCCCCCCGACGACGATGTGGGCATCGGGCGGTGGCGCCCGCCGGGGGCCATGAAAGACCATGGCCTCCGACTTGTTGAGGGCCACCTTCAGGCCAAGGCGCCGTATGCGGCTCACCACCTGTGAGACCGCAGCCGTTGCCAGCAACGCTGCCTCCCTGTACGAACTCCCCCGGGCGGTGACCAGCGTATCGTCCGCGTAACACGTCAGGTCTACGCCCGGTTGGAGTTCGCCCCTCAGCACCCAGTCGTACCCGATGTTCCACAGGGGCGGGCCGAGCCCTGCGGAACACCGCACGACATGCAGTGCTGGTTTTCGACGCCATCACGTCCCACGTAGGTGACACATCTCTCCGCCAAATAAGCCCCGACGATGCGGCGGAGGTAGGGAGGCACTCGATGATACCGCAGTGCCTCCCGAACACAACTCCAGAGCAGGGTGTTGAAGGCGTTGGAAATGTCCAAGGACACCGCCAACATCACCCCACCCCGGGACACCGCTTCCTCCGCCAGGACTCTCACCTGCGATATTGCGTGGATGGTGGAGCGCCCATGCCGAAAGCCGAACTGGCTTTCGTCCAGGTCCGGCCCCTCCCTGTACAAGTGGCCGACGAGGCGGGCAGCGATAATCCGCTCGAACAGCTTACCCACCTCGTCTAGCAACACTATGGGCCGGTACGCGGACGGTGAGTCCGCAGGGCGCCCCGCCTTCCTGAGCAGGACCAGACGACCAGATTTCCATAAAGTCGGAAACTGGCCCCGCTCAAGGCACGCTGTGAAGAGTCCTCTCAGCCAGGGCTCAAGCTCCTTCAGAGCGAGGGCTAATACGTGACCGTGGATCCCGTCGAGCCCCGGAGCCACGTTCTTGGCCCGGAGCCGCATCACGGCCGCCCCCATCTCTGCCTGTGTCACCTCTGGGACGCTGATGGCGTCCTCCTCTGTAGACTCTGCGGCCGTGGGCAAAGCCATCGGCGGCGGGATATGCTCCGCTCTCGCCGGGAAGAGGGCTGCGACTACCTCCTCCAGCAGCTCGGGTTGGACTCTCTGTAAGCGGAGGCGCGGCGGCTCGAAGTTTCCCTCGAACCGCTCGATAAGGGCGCCCCCACGGATCCCTGTGAGTCTCCAACATCTCCTCCCTGGCTCGCTTCTTCGCCTCGCCGATGGCCAACCGCAGAGTCTCTGTCGCCGCGCGGTACACCTCATACCGCGCGGCTTCTTCGTCAGGGACCCGACGACGTCTCCGCCGGTATCGGGTGTACTGGCGTCTGGCCGCTACGCCACTCTCGCTGGCCGATCTCGGCGGACCACCAGTACACCTGGCGCCTAGCTGACTGTGCGTGGACCCGGGGCATGGACGCGTCGCTGATTTGCGTCATCGCCCCGCGGAACCACAGCGCCTCCTGTTCGACGTCGACGGGTCCGGTCGTTGCCGACTCCCGGATCCAGGCCTGGACAATGGTGGTCTAACTGGATGTTACTGAGTACCAGTATATTTAACCCCCGACGGAACAAGAAGGTTGTTATATGTTTGTGTATCTATATCTGTGGGATCATAGCTCCTAAGCGGATGAACCGATTTTGATTTAGTATTTTTGTTTGAAAGGTCGAGAGTGTTCTTAGCTATGTTTAATGAAAATCGGTTCAGCCCTTCAAAAGTCATGCTCATTTTACTCTTTGAATCGGGGTATTTTCGCATGACATCGTATTATAACCCTACGAAGAAAAAAAAAAAGAAACCTATGAGTTTCGATGGATTATCCAATCGAAGCGTGTTTGCTACTAGATAAGTTATGGAGTTTGAAGAGGTGTTTATTTCGGGGTTTTTTGAAAATTTTAATTTATCTACTACATAGAGCGACTATATGGGTATATAATTAATAAATAAATAAGCACTATTTTATATACGAACTGAAATACAAAGTACTTACGTCCCATGGAAACTCCTTGTTCAGTTTTTTCTGCTGTAATTTGTAAAGATTTTCCTTCATGGAGAGTATTACGTTAGGCCGTTTGCCGCCATCATCGTCAATTGGGTTATTAATCCTAATAAAGAAATTAATGAATGATTTAATCTTCTAATAAAATCGCCGGCACGTAAGTTGGCAAGAGTCGTTAGATGCGCAGAAGTCGTTTTTCAGGTCTCTTTGGTAGTGAAACGGGCGCGTTGAACGTGCCGAGCGCGCAATTGGTTGGTCAGTTGACACAAGGATCGACTGACCAATCGCGTCCGTTCGCACCATGTGGTGATTGGTCCACTACGCCAAAATCTTGCCAACTTACATGCCGGGGACCCATATAATATAATGTTTGTTTGCTTGTATTTTATGCAATGCCATACTGTTCACGAACGTTCAGCCTGGCCAACTGTAGTGTCTGTCTGAGATGGTGTTTTGAGGAAAGCACTACACAGATTTTAGTGAGCCTGCCCACTCAAATCCGTGTTTTGAATGTCATACAAATATTATAATGTCACCTGTCCACAGATAGTATCTGGTTTGGCTCCTCGACTTGTGCAAGGAGTGAGTTTGTAGCAATTTGGAGATTTCCTTGAACTGGCTTCCAGTCTTGCGCTGTAAAATTATTTAATTTAAAAAATAAATTTTTACTTTCAACTGTATCTACTTAGGGTTCCAGTTCTATTCATTCAGTCAATTAGTTACATTAGCAAGATAATTCAATCTTTTATAATATCTAATACTAGCTGTTCCCCGTGGCTTCGCTCCCGTGGGCCACCCCACAGGACCCGTTTTCGGGATGAAAAATGATAGCCTATGTCACTCAGGAATAATGTAAACTCCATTTGCGATAACATTAGACGTTTAAATTAGCCCATTTTACAGCCCGTTCAACCGATTTTGACTTCTATTGCGTTGGTGATAAGACAAATGATAGCTGTAGTAAACAGTTGGTTTTGGTAACAGATTTATGCTTTTTATGTCACCCTTATGTTTACGGAATAGAACTCAAAGTCGGATGAACGGACTGTAAAAAGATTTGGAAACGTGTCTAATGTTATTTCAAATGGGGTATAGCTTTATATTGGTGAAAGAATTTTTCAAATCGGTCCATTAGTTTCGGAGCCTATTCGGTACAAACAAACAAAAAAATCTTTCCTCTTTATAATATTAATATATAGTATAAGATATTTGTTATACCGTTTAATTAGTTTAGCTAGCTTCAAAGTATTTATATAATTATATGTAAATACTTTGAAGTTTACTTTACTATTGTAAAGAAATCGGCCAAGGAATGTAAAAATTTTTTTAAAGTTTTTGAGGTTGTTTTTCCTTGTTAATACAGACTCAGTGTGCTGTTTTTATTTACGTTGCTCAAAGAAAAGACGACATTTTTGACGTTTAACTTCAAGCGTGCAGTTTGAAAGTTAGCACAAACTTACTAACCATACTACTTTCACGAAAGTTTGTGCGGATGGATGAATGGATGAATGCATGTATAGATGGTAGGATAGATGTTTGTTTGTTTGTTATTACGAAACTTTACAGTATAATAACGAATACATCGGATAATTGTACAATTCTGCCAAAATGGGTGAGTACTAATTCCACGCGGACGCATATGCGGGCGACAGATAGTGCAGAATATATATGACATTCTAGGATCATTGCAAAGGACCGGGTTATAGGCAACTTAGAAAGATTTTCATGACTACAACAAGCATGACACTACCAAGCTTAGCTATTATTTACTAGCTGTCCCCCGCGGCTTCGCTCCCGTCAACTGGCTACCTACCCTACCCTACCTACCCTTACTACTATACGAATGTAACCTGTAAACTTTTGTTTCTACCGGCGGCGGTGATCTTATTAAAATTTAGAACATAAAAGCTGCTATTGTGAGTCAATCTTAAAAGATAGACACATGCTGTCGCGGACGTTTTTTTAGAACTTTAAAAGAAGAACAATTCCATCATACATTATATTTGCGTAAATTAAACCGTTTACGCAGCGCACGCAACAAAAGCTCTCAAAAAGGAATATTTTTGCCCGTTTTTGCAACATTTTTCATTTATGCTCGGCTCCTATTGGTTGTAGCGTGATGTTATATAGCCTATAACCTTCCTCGATAAATGGACTATCCAACACAAAAAGAATTTTCCAATACCAACCATTAGTTCCTGAGATTAGCACGTTCAAACAAACAAACAAACTCTTCAGCTTTATAATATTAGTATAGATAATAATATATAAGTATAGATTAAGATTACAAAAATGGCAACTCATTTTTGTAATCTTAATATATAATAGCTAACAAAGCATAGGCATAAGTCAAAGACCAATAAGCGGCACTTTTGAACGTCAAACATATAAAAATTTAAATTTACAAGTAATAAAAATTGATTCTACCGTGCATTCGGAAAAGTAGCTTGTTATGGAGAAGAACGCACAAGAAACTCCATACTTACTCTTTTTAAAAATAGGTGTTTTACAATATTTGCATATTGACACAGTCGACAAGACAAATCTTATTTTTTTCTACTCAATGTATTTTTTTTTTATAATTTAGTGACCGAGATAACAGAACGATCGCATTTTAAATTTCAAAGGTAGGTTCGGGTCTTTTTTATCTAGATAGAAATGTCTGTATTTCGTTGTGGTAATAGTGATCAAAATGCTGCGTAAATTTTCAGATTTTAGCTTCAACTTTGCGTCAGTTGATTTGTTTCAGAAAAGTTGAAAGGAAACCGTTTGTCCTGGTATGATAATGTGATGAGGAGGGATGAAACGCATGTTACTAAAAGAGTTATGAATATAAACGAGGATGGATGGAGAGGGAGAGGATGTCCAAAGAAAAGATGGATGGAATGTGTGCAGGAGTGACATGAAAGAAAAGGGCGTCAGTGATAGCGTGACGGGGGACAGCCGGACAGGACGGTGTGGAAGAAGAAAACGTGATGCAGCGACCCTAAGTATCATGGGATAAGGACAGATGGCGAGGGAAGGGAAGGCCAAAGAAAAGATGGATGTACTGTGTGAGGAGTGAAACGAAAGAAAAGTGAGTCAGTGATAGCGTGACGGGGAACAGGACGGTATGAAAGAAGAAAACGTGTTGCGCCGCTTATACTAATATTATATTACATAACATCTTATACTACTTGACCAGAACACAGTTCGAATAAAGTTGTTAACCAATCAGCGTATCCGACAGTGCATAACGTTCATATCAGCTAATCGTCATCGTCGATGCTCGCGAATTTCCTTTGAAAAGCTTCCGATTCCGATAGTAGTATGATGCCGAACATCTTTTTTATTTCCCAACAACATGAGGGTTAGGACAGGATAGATGGAACCACTTTACACTTGGTCCGTTGTACGTGCAGGCCTCCTCTTTGTGAGAGGGAATGCACCGTAATCCACCACGCGGGCCTAGTGCGGGTTGGTGGTTGTCACAGACATGTCTTCGAATTTTTGCTTTTAGGACATGCCGGTTTCCTCACGATGTTTTCCTTCACCGTTTTGAGAGCAGTGGTGATGAAATAATTTACACAAAGTAATGCGCCTGCCTAGGTTCGAACAACGACCTACAACTTGTAAGTCGCGGCCGTTACCCACTGCTCTCAAAATGAGGGTTAGTTTTGTTAAATTAATATAATTTTCGTTTTTGTATCCCAAAATTACTTGCAGTCGGTATGTCATGTTTTCTTACAAACATCTATTGTGACCCCTTTCTTTCTTTAAAAGTCAAATCATTAATTTCAATTAAGCCATTAAACGGCACTTTTGAATGCCACCATCAAATAATATAAAAATAATATTCTACTGTCCGTTCTCATTATTATAGAGAAGAACGGACAAGAAAAACCCCCTCTTTTCTCATCTTTCAAGCAATCTATAATATTTTTTTTCGGTGTTGCCCAAAATCATTATGAACGTTGATTAGCTTGCTACAACGTGAGATTAGCAATCATGCACAGAGATAGTACCAAAACTGGTTTAAAGACTCACTTGCAATATCGGGTTGGTTAATGTACTTGCCTTTTTTTCTTGTTGATGAGCCGTAATGGGTTTCTTCTGAAATTTCGGAGAGCAATTCTTGCGCCACCAGCAACATAAACACTCTGCAATAGTTTTTTTTTTAAATGATCATTGTACATAGGTCTGAAGTTTAGTAACTATGCACATTGGCGTCTATATAACTTTAAACTTAACATCGCAAGCAAATAGAAAAAATAAAATAATCATGCGCGTGTTTCAAACCATAATCATGAAATTTCACTAGAAATACGTCACACGCCTCTCCAAAAATTGTTTTAACGATCTGTTCTGTGTTGCCCTCATCATAATCATAATCTTTATTTCTCCACACAAAAACATGACTTATGACAAAATTTATAAATTCTATTTAAGGGAAATACATTTTGCAGTCAAGTGAGTGTGCGGAGCTGGTGTCTGTTATAGGTGTATTACAGATCACCAGGTCCTCACCCCATGAACAAGTATGGATGACATAACATAACAAATATTAAAATAAGAAAGGCATTTGACGGCATTTATAAATTATAACCAACTGATTAATTAAAGGAGACAGATTCAGCAATAAAAAAAATAAATATCCAATATTTTATAAAGCACAAAGTGAGTTTGAGTGTGGTCAGTGTGGTGGGATGAATGTGCGTGATGTGAGAATGTTGTATGCGTGTGCGTTGTGTCTGTATATTTGTATGTCTGTTTGTGTATGTGTGTGTGTTTGTGAGTGTGTGTGGTGGTGATAAAATCAAGATCACCCGCATGGGTTTAGAATGGATTAGAAAAAAAACGATTATCACCATTCTAAAATCAACTTAATATGCGTTCATTTAAAGTTCACATTTGAAAATCATTCATCGATTTTTATTTAAATAAATCTAAAACTTACCTGTGAATTATGCTTGGCAACATTATGCCCTTGTACCATAGTATGCCAGGGTAGTCATATTTAACACAAAACTCGGCCACGAAAATCTCGGCAAACCCTCTGTTGGTTTTGTCGTCTCCTTGCGAAGCCGACACCTGCTTCTTTTGTTTCTCCGTAAATGACTTAATGGTCGTCGCTCTGGGCAGCAGACAGTTCATCCTGGAGCTAATGTTGCGTACCTACGATCATAGGGATTGTTAAAATAAACCTTTTTTTCTTAAATATGTTATCGTTTCCGTTTGTACTCTTCGGGTACGGAACCCTAAAAAAAGTTTTAGGGTTCCGTACCCGAAGAGTACAAACGGAAACCTATTGCTGTCACCCACGCTGTGCACTGCTGTCTGTCTGTCCGTCGTCTGTCAAACAGCAGCCGAATTGCGCAAGTGAATTCGGCATTCGGCAAGGCGAAGGGTTTGCCCGCTATCAATTCGACCAATCACATGCGAGATGAATGACGCGATGTGGATTTCCGTCTGTGTGATTGGTCGATTGATAGCGATCAAACCCTTTGCGTTGCCGTATTCACTTACGCAATATGGCTGCAGGTTTTACAGCCAAACGATTGGAGGAAAACAAACAAATTGGCCATACAAATTGTCAAATAATATTTTTAAATGTTTTTTAGGGAGGCTCCCATACAGAGACAACAGTCAGATTTTTTTCTTTGAAATGTCCTCATTTTTCCTATTACAACCAACTTGATTTTGCAGTTGGGTACGGAACCCTATATGTGCGAAGTCCGACACGCACTTGGCCGGTTTTATACTACATAATATACATTGGTATATTAAAAAACCAGCCAAATGCGTGTATCCGCCCCTCCGTCCATGTGTGCGTGGAATAGCTTGGTAATTGTACCAAGCTATTTTTCGATAAAGCAATAGGTAGGTATTTCATGCATATCTGTGGTCCTGTGGAGTTTTAGCATAGCAATTGCGGTCATTGTTCCACCTACACTTATTACGACATGCATTTCTAAACGGAATAATGACAAAGGTGTTCTGAATCGAGAATCGTGACGTCCTATAGATCTTATTTTATTACTAATGAAAAACGAAACATGTTTTATATTTCGGATTCTTACGAAGAGATATCAAAGGACTCACCTCCAGTAACGGCTGGGTTTTCTCGCCAATAACCTCCAATTTATATTTGTCTGCATAATAATCAGCGAATGTCACATACGACTCTGAATCGAATGTCGACTGTGGTGTCATATATTCTAGAACATTCGACACTATGTACCTGTAAAAAACATAGATGATATCATTTTCAAAATACGAGTTTATTATTATCCTAAATTATAGTATTAAGACATTCATAAACGCTTTAGAGGGCATTAGGGACAGGTCTTACAGGAATCTCTTCGCAAAAGACTTATAATGTTTTTTTACATACAAAAATTCACGGCTTTTTATTGATTTATCTATACTAATAATATAATATTATAAAGAGGTAAAGTTTGTATGTAGGGGGTAATCTCTGGAACTAATGATCCAATTCTAAAAAAAATTCACTGGTAGAAAGCTACATTATTCCTGAGTGCTATAGGCTATATAACATCACGCTACGACCAATAGGAGCGGAGCATAAATAAAAAATGTTGCAAAAACGGGCAAGAATATTACTTTTTGAGGGCTTCCGTTGCGTGCGCTGCGTAAACGGTTTCAGTTATGCAATCATGTATGTAGGGTACGTGTAGGGTAGGTGTAGTGTAGAGTAGATGTAGGGTAGGTATAGGGTAGGTGGAGGGTAGGTGTAGGGTAGGTGTAGGTTAGGTGTAGGGTAAGTGTAGGGTAGGTGTAGGGTAGGTGTAGGGTGGGTGTAGGGTGGGTGTAGGGTGGGTGTAGGGTGGGTGTAGGGTAGGTTTAGGGTAGGTGTAGGGTAGGTGTAGCGTAGGTGTAGGGTAGGTAGGATAGGGTAGGTACATAGCCAGTAGACGGGAGCGAAGCCGCGTGGGACAGCTAGTTTATTATATTCTTTATTGTACACCACAAATATATATATACAGGACAAACAATCATAAAAGCAAGTGTACAATGGGCGGCCTTATCGCACAGGGCAATCTCTTACAGACAACCTTTGGATGGACTGAACGAGAGGAGCGGAATTTAGGGTTATCAGTGTACAATATATCTTAACTAATAATACTTAGACATAATAACATAAAATACATACATACAATAATACATAATATACTAATAATTAACAAAAAAATATCACAGGAAGAAGACTAATTATAGTGAAAGAAATGTAGGTAAGGATTGAACACGCCTCACTTCAATAGGTAATGCATTCCACAAACGAGCTACTTGAACTGTAAAGGATTTGTCGAAAAAGGATGTGGAATGCATACGTATTCTATTATATTTCTTCTTTTTTCGTTAAGGGTAGGCAGAAACTACAGAATGCCAGGTGGCTACGATCCTTACACACTTCTTGTAGTAATTTTTTTTAACACTGCATAATACGCCTCTATTTATTACTAATCAGAAATCTGGTATACAATATGTGTAAGTAGCACTTTATGATGACATAAAAATTAATAGAAACTGCCTCTTAAATAGCAAGATCTGTGTACTGAAAGAAACTCACCTGTCCGGTAAAACTCTGTACCATGGTGTGACAACACAATTCTTGTAGTTTTCTGAAGTTACGTCTATGAAGAGTCTCTCCTGCAGAACAACAACATTTGAAAATTAAGCATTCAATTAACATTAAGCCTGATTAAAGCTTTGGACAAACTGAGGCGAATCCAGCGGGATATCATCGGATCGGTCGCACCTATTTGAACATCTTTACAAAATTTAAGATGCTTTTGAAACTGGCGCAAATACTTGCATTAAAGCGCGTATTCGCGTTCCGCATAAGATTCAGCTTAGTTTAAACAGTCCTAAGACATTTTTCCAAGCTTATTTTTACGAGCTCCAACACGCTTAATTAGAAACTAAGGTGCCTGCACGTGCATACACATTATGTATGCAAAACTATCATCATTTACCATCAGTTGAGACTGAATTCAAATATGTACCAGACAAAAACAAATCCTATGTAATTTCGTCTAGCATCAAAACACATACAGACGAACATAGAACCGCCTCCTTGTTGGAATTCGGTTAAAAATGACTTTCGATACAGCTGGCCGTCGACTGGCCGCTATTATTCGCTGTTCAATATTTCAGCCGCCCCGCAGCACAGTAGCATGGCTGCCTAGTTCAGCGAGGAGCCTTAATCGAGCTTCGAATATGTGTAATCGTAATCTTACCTCATAAGAAGTAGGTAGAACTGGCTTTATGGTATCATGTTTGGTGATAATATCCCAGTCTATATCATATCCGTTGTCTTCTTTAACGGGTACGACATACATGCAGTTGACTTTGCCCTCGAACACTACGCACTTCTTAGCAATAGCCAGTACTTGATCGAATAGGAAGTAGTGGAATCTGGAATATCAAGTTTTTTTTCTTAAATATATATTTTTTTTATCAGATTTTACATAAATAAATTGTATTATCACAAAAAACAAATATGTATGCAAATTTTCAGCTCAATCGTACACTGGTAAAACGTTATATGGGGTCTTTGTAACTTTAAAATCAACAAGAAAACATAAACACATTTTTTATTCAGGCGTGTGATAAAATTATCATCATGAAATTTATGCCGAAAGACGTCTACCGCTTGGCATACGCCTCCTCAAAGATTGTTACGAGCTGTCCTGGGTTGCCCCCTTAAAAAACACTCGCAAGGTTAAGACAAATCGATTGACGTAAGAACCATCAAAATCAGCCAACGCGTTTGGTCTCTAGAACGCCACATAGGAACAAACATACATACATACATGCATAGACTGATAAACACATTTCCTTTCTTCGGCAGTCGGGTAAAAAGAGTTTATCTGATTTCTACAATCCAGTAGCTGGGTAATACGATACCCTTTGGTCTCCAAACAAAGTTCATAGTGAATGGAAATACATATTCCCAAAAACAAATAAATATTTTATATCATTTTGATTAAAAAAAATGGCTTAATTAAAAACTTACTTTTTCATCAACTCGAACAAATGTTCATTGAGCCTAATAACGGCATGGTTCTCCTCGATAGAAGTAGTAACTTCCCCAACTGTCATGAACATAGGAAACTCGCAGAGTCTTGGTAAAGGATGCTGGGTCAGGAAACCGTAGCCTTGGCCCTGTTGAAGAAGGTCATACAACGCCTTCTCGCGAGGATCTTTGGGTTCTTCGAACGCAGTCTTTAACTTTATTATATGTAAGTAGAATACTGATTGGTCTGGTATGCTGTCGAGGACCGCTGGGAACTGAAAAGTAGATTAATTTTGATGATATTATAATTCATAATTTCTGCTTCAACTTTTTAAGTTGATTTTTGATTGACCACAAATAATATTGGTTTATGCTTTTTATGTCATCCCTATGTTTACGAGATAGAACTCAAAATCGGTTGAACGGACTGTAAAAAGAGTTGTAAAGACGTCTAATAATATATCAAATGGAGTATAGTACAGATGAAAGATAGAACCTAAAAATAAAAATGTTTTTCACCCCTGCTGTCCGCTGATTGACCTGTCAGTGCTTTGTTAGTAAATATTGTACCTTTAAAGAACATAAATACTTTTATTCAAACATACCTGTATTTTATGCTTCCGGACTCGTTTTTTAGTGCCTGGGTTAGGCAGATCGGAATCTTCATCCCCTACGTCATCGTTACGCCAGTTCGGGAAGCAACTCCTTACATCTGTATCGTCAAAATCTACAGCTCTGCAAAGTAAAATATAATGGAGTTAAAAGTATAGCTTAAATGGTAATGTCGTGGTGGCTCCGTTGGTAAACATTTTGTATAATCATATATAATAGGGTAGTTTACTGAAAATTCGTCTTTTGTTCGTCAGGTAGATTAATAAAAAATACTGTACACGTATTTTTTCTTTTGACGCGTAAACATAAAGTGACGACGATATAATGCGTTGAAATATCGTGAAAAGTCACGCCGCTAGTACACTTTATACTGCCTTAGTGACAAGACCCCACTCCTTAACTTTGATGCGCTTTAACTTTGTATTTTTTTATTGATTTGGTAAAGGAAAAAATACGTGTCCAATATTATTTGATAAGCATACTAAATAGGATAATCATTTTTCTGCCCAGAAAACATCCCTATTATACGTTATTTCAGTAGAACGAAGCTTGTTTTTTTTTACAGCATCAAGGGACCATAGACACACGTATTTCATTAACTAATTTCAACTTCATACCCCTACACCTGACAAAAGGGCGCAACCCTACAAACAAGAGGGCGCCATAGTTTCGATTTTGGCCACACGACAAAAGTTCCTTCACCCTGTATCCAGCTATAGGACATGCTTTGAGCTCTTTATTAATAAACGCGGAGTGACGATATGCCTAACATAAAGCTTGACAAATGTATGGTTTACTGATGATAATATTGGTAATACCTGTAGGTATTACCAATATTACAAGCCCGCCCCACTATTCCCAACCAACAGTGTACTGTTTACATTTATATTAAAATATTGTTAGTAACTTTACTACACTCTTGAGAGATTAGAGGATCTAATGCAAGGCACGGACGTTTCAGTTATCGTGACCACCTACTAAGCCCAAAATATTTGAAGAATTATCCTCGAAAAGAAGACTGTGGACAACTAATCGCGTCGCCAATGCACCCACACCTGCCTTTGTCACCACATGTTCACTCTAAACGAGGCCTTATGATGTTTTAAGGTACGTACGTGTAACGGACGGGTAGCATTGTAAATGCATCCAATTCTCCAGCTTCGTACAATTTGATACAAGCATTTAACGCCGCTGATCGTTTGGCGGCCTTCAAACTGAATTTAGGAGTCCCCTGTAGGTAAAGTAGAAAAATAAAACTTTAGTATTGGTAATTTAGTAGTGCATTATTGAGTTCTTGTGACTTTTTATGCCGGAAACAAGTTGTATTGTTTCTACAAGATTTATACGTGTTTGACATAAGAGTCTAGAAATTGGTAAATGGAATGACGCAGTGTTATTGGCAACATGTTAATGTAAAGAAATCATACAGGATTCATGGATAAAGCATATCTCGCAAGAACATCAAATGTTGTGCAAACAACTATGTGAGATTGTTGGTAAAAATTGTTTCTGATTTATATGGAACTTAAGAAACATACTAACCCACTTCAAAAAAGAAGGAAGTTCTCAATTCGGTTAAATATTTTTATGTTTGTTACCTTAAAAATTATGTGATTTTTTTTCTTTGAGCGGAGATGTATGTTTATAAGGAAATGCGGGCACAGAGCTCCGACTGAATTTCCTTAGTCAAAAGCCATAATTCGAGGTTTGGCTCTTGCCTATTTCCTCCTCCAATATTGGACAAATTTAAAAGATATTGCATAAATTGAATAATTAAGATATATTTTGTGCTTCTATGTTTCTCTTTTTTCAATTACAGTTGTCAAATTTTAACACTAGGCCTCTGTTGACAGTGCAATTTTGAGCAAAGTTTGAGGATTCTAGTGCTTCTAAAGATCCTCAAACAGAACAGTATAAATCTTTATTTTTCAGATTATGGAATCTTTTAAATTGGTAATTAGAGGAGTAAATAGGCGACAGCCAAACCTCGAATTATGAATTTATACTTAGGATATTCAGTCGGATGTCTGCGATTGCATTTCCTCTTAATAAGAGAGACATACGACATGGCGTTTTGCTAAAAATTCTTTTGTAGTAATATGTTATAACTTACCTTTATCTCTTCTTTATAAGGACAAGCCAGAGGCATAATAATGGTTACAAGTACGCGCTGAATCCCATTTTGGTCCGTTTGCATTTCCTGAATCCACATTGGCGTTATGACTGTAAACTGATCGTGGGGCAATACGGAACAGTAGCGGTTTAGCAGACTTATGGCTGATACCGATGCTAAACGACCTGAAAACGTGTCATTTATATAAGAACTTATGGACATACTAAACGGCCAACTTAGCTGTGCACTTCGCTGGAATGCGACCCCACTCATGTGTACTAGCATAGCGCCCCGTGTTCGCCAATAGCGAAAGTCGAGTTTCAGAGTGACGTCATTGCGTAAGGGAATTCAGCAAGGCAAACGGTTTGACCCCATTGCAACAATATTGCCAAAAATTATTGGATGCTTTCATTGGTGAAGATACTCTTTTCGAAAGAGTCTTTGTCGAATATTTTTTGGCAATACCTAATTAAATAAAGAGTATTTGTCATACAAGAGTATTTGTAGAGTGTTTGTTACCTTGTCGAATTAATTTACGCAATTAGACTGCAGGTGCACAGTTAATTTGCCTGTGTATTAAGACTCAGTTTTGAACACAAAAATTATCGCAAGATGAAAGTTACAAATTTTATATATAATAGCGTTAGCCGCCGTGATGGGTTGAATGAATTTTCAACAGGCAATAGCATCGTCTTGCGTTTAATTTGTCGTTTAAATCGTTCTAAAAATTTACGTCCAAAAAATTTTTTTGTTGAATCCGAAAGAGATTATAAAAAACATAACTTTCGTAAGAGTTTTTGCTTTGTGACAGGGGAAAGGGAAGGCCAAAGAAAAGGGAATCATTGATAGCGTGACAGGGGACAGGACGTTATGGAAGAAGACAACTTGTTGCGCCGACCCCAAGTAACATGAGACAAGGGCAGGAAGATGACAAGTATTAATTAACAGATTTTTTTAATTTCATTTTTTATTAGCCTATATTATCCCAAGGAGGCCTTTGCCCAGCTGTGGGATATAGCCTTCCAACGTTCTTTAAATTTTGCCATATTCGGCCAATCTGTCAAAAACGAGTCCAAATCGTCACGCCAGCGTTTCTTAGGCCTGCCTTGGTTACAACGCCCGTCCTCAGGCATCCATTGTGTGAGAAACCTGGCCCATCCTACCAATGGAAAATAAGTGTGACCCACCCAATCCCACTTTAGCCTCGCTGACTTATCGCCAACATCGGCGATGCCTGTCTTGGAGCCTCCATCGCTCTTTTGTTTAATGTTTTTTAAAGTTATGGTCTTATTTTAGTAACATACCTCCATGTGCTGTAATGTATGGGGGTGAATCTTCATCTTTGTAGAGCTGTTTATTGATTTCGGACAGAGCTGGTTCATTGCGATCATCGCTATTACCGATCAGTATCTAAAAAATGATTGTATTTATTTGTAGATTATAATCCAACTAGCCATTAATTTTACATTAGACAGCTCAAAAACCACACTGGACCCACGTCATTCCCTCTCACAGAGAGGAGGCCTGTGTCCCAGCAGTGGGAAACTTAAAAGGCTGATGATGATGATGATTGAGGCTAAAGAGCACGTCGCTTCACTATTGTAAGCGTCCATGAAGTATTGCATTTTAATGTCTATAATTGCCTGTTAATAATTATGGAACTATAGGGGTGCTTATGTCTAATGTAAAATTAATGGCTGGACGGAATATAAGAGTATTTTATCTATACGGGAATTAAAAATCAGGCTACTCCGGTGTGCCTTTAAGAACGTTAAGTCCGTCCATGTTCACAAATATTAGAGAAATGTCGCCGAATCTTTCATTTTTCTTCTTTATTTTGGATGTGGCGTCTGAAATCGGACCGCACTAACAGAACATGTGTTCCTCATGATATGCTCTGGGACACTGACGGCCCAGATTTACCCGAAACGCCGTTGGAAATAAGTCCATTATGTTTGAAGGATTTTTTTCGACAGCGTCCCTGACGGAATACTGATAGTACCCGATTCGGCAATGTATGGATAGCCTTTTAAATAACAGTTACTTACCCTCTGAATAAGGCTTTCAGTACGCTGGAACTCTTCATAATTTTTCATGAATTTCTTTTCTTCTGATTTGTCTATTAATATTACATAGCTCGATTCGGAACTCCTCGCTCGGCCTAAAATAATAAAATAAGTACTGCAGAAATTTCAAGCCGGTCTTAAAATGTGCGAGGAGGACGCACAATATATAGTACGGAATTCCTAGTCGCGTGTCGTCTCATTCCCTCGTTTTATGACTGTGATGGCCACGACCTATGGAGTTTTGTGCAGAGCAGTACCATAGCTATCACAAATTAGAATGGAACTTAAAGTAAAACATACATACATACATAAACTCACGCCTTTTTCCCATGGGGGTAGGCAGAAACTACAGAACGCCACCTGCTACGATCCTTACATACTTCTTTTGCTTCACTCACATTCATACATCTTGTCATACACACACGCCGGTTATGAGTAATGCGCACCTTGCCTTTCTGAAGAACATCACCTATAAGCTATGTATGTCTTCCTAGGGCGTCCCCTCCCGGCGTTTCCATTCACGTCTGCCTTGTAAATACCTTTCGTTAGTCGCCTATCATTCATCCTCTCAACATGTAAAAGTTTAAAGTAAAAGTTTCTAAAAAATAATGTTTTTACTGATTGATCGGTTCAGCCGTTCAAAGGATATAGAAAGAAAGAAAAAATATTTATTTGTGACTCGCACAGGAGACACGAGATAAGAAAAACACAAACAATAATAAAAATAAATAACCCCGTGCGAGACCAAAAAGGCTCCTATCTCAGCATGTGCATCGATATTAAAAAATATATTACGCTGCGCTGATATTCTGATAGGGCCCACTGTTTATGCCACGGACACATTCACGGAAACGTGCATATGATATGATATGTGATATGTGCATTTTTCTGTTTGAATCGGGGTATTTGCGCAAGATATCGTGTCGGGGGTTTTTAAATTTCATTTGTACTGTATATATAATTATGTTTAGATAGTACTAACCTTTACTCTGAATGTAAGACCGGTACTCCAAAGGCGGGTCATAACGCAGCACAAGTAGACATTGCGGTATGTCTATTCCTTCTTCTATTACACTCGTCGATATTAGGCAGTTGAGGTCACTGCAAACATGTATGTAATTTATTGTTTAGTTTAAAATGACATATTATCACGTAATTAAAGCGCAATTATTTTTATTTTTGTATGGTTTTAATCATTTTTCTAGTATATTGAAATATTAGTGTTTTTTTTCTAAGGGTCCTATCAGACAGAGAGCGGTCACGCGGACAAGCGTTCAAGGGGTCAATTTAGCCACCCACACAGGAGGCATTCTGACCGCTTCGATCAACCCGAAAAAGCACGCTTTCGCGCGTACTGTTTCGGAGACCAAATTGGAAGGAAGATGGAGACTGAAAAGCTAATTAATTGTTAGTACGTGAAAAGCGTTTTTTGTGCGATGCGAAGGATAACGATTATAAAAACCGAGGTAAAGTAGCAGAAGCATGATTGGAAATTGTCAGAAAAATGGGTACCGAAAATTGTAACTCGAAAAGTAATTATTTGAGGAACATGTATTTTTTTGCCTTTCGTTCAGTGCCAAATTCAATTAGTTGAGAAAATGGAAATATATAATCAATAAATTTAATAATTCGTCTTCCGATGAAGAACTCTCGTGAAAAAACATGTTGACAATAGTGGTACCGCGTAGACCGTCCAACAGCGGGATTCGTGAGCAAATGCACGCTCGAACGCAAAGCTGACCTCTTGAACGCTTGACCGCGTGACCGCTCTCTGTCTGATAGAACCCTAAACCCTTTCTCAAAATGATAATATCTTAATAATATGCCAATGCGAGATTGTTCTGATATAAAATACAGATTACCAATACTAATAATATATAAATGCGAAAGTGTGTCTGTCTGTTACGTTTTCACGTCGCTGATGAAACTTGACACAGGGATAGACTATGTATGACCTGGATTCAGACATTTGATACTTTTCATCTCGGTAACAAATATGAAGCGACATTAATGACGCCACATTCAATCTAAAAAATAATTTTGAATATATACAACAGTCCGACAACCGTTGGGCCGTTGCCCGGACCAGACCACACCCGTCTGGTCGGATGATCTTCCCTTTTCAATGGAGGTTACGCATACTCTCCAAAAATATCCCTGGGTTAATAAACCACTTTTCACGCGAAGCTTTTATCTTATACCACTTACTTGTTCCTGAACTTCAGTAAAGCTTGTTGGCTAGACTTCTTGACGTAATATTCCTCCCTTGTGTTCTTCATCGGGTTAACGTTGAATCCGACGACAAAATCGTGTTTGAGGAAGCCGAACTCCCTTGGATTAGCGTCCTTCACATCTTTAAGCAGGTTGAATAAAACTTTCGCTGCGAATCTTTGTTTAGTGAATATGATCGCCGAAAGAGGTTTCCTTGCTTTGTTCACTTTTAGTGCAACTGTAAAAAATATGTATTTTTAGCTAGGCTTTAGTGCCGCAATACGTAATACGGTTGTTAACTAAAGCATACTCCTTATAAAACGGCTAGGTTAAAAGGTGCGAAATAAAAAAATATTGATGTACTATAAGGGTCAAAATTGCAGTCACACTCTACCAAAACAGAAAAGGCAATTATTTTGTAGGCAGCAGAATTTCAACATTTCGCGGTTAGTAGGAATAATCTATACTTTAATTTCTATACAAAATATTAAATCAGTTGTGGATAATTTAGCTTCTTCTACAAAAACTAGCCATTTGAGTTTTGGGAGAGTATGACTGCACTTTTGACCCTTGACTGTACATTATTTAGGAGACATGGTTCTTTCGTGTAACTAATAGTTTTGCCACGGGTACCCAACGCGATGAAAGAAAATTTGGTTCAAATAAATTGCACTAGACGGGATGATAAGATAAAAAAAAATATATATATAAATTCGTAGGACAATTGCAGCCATGCTACGACCAGCGCTGCGTCTCAGTCATTCATATACTGGCAGTATCAGTCAGGGCGACTTATAATGTATTTGTATGAACCTTTACATTAACCAAACAACTAAACATTGAGACGTGATTAAAAAGTGGCTTTTATGGACAGCTTGTATTTGATTTAATATAATAAACAGTTATAAGAAACAAGTTTACCTCCAGGCGTATCCAATGCAGTTGGACTATATTCTTTCAATATATTTAACATTAGAAGTACTTTTTCTGATGAATGTTTGATAATCTTTTCATATCCCTTCTCGTTTTCCATTGCTCGTAATAAAACTGCGCGTGCGCTGCGTTCGTAAAAAGATTTAATTAGTAAAATTGTTTCAAAGAATATTGAAGAATTTTCGATACTTTTCAACTAATGCAAATATTTAATGGTACACATCAGAAATTTCTCAATTTTTAAAAGAATTGATTGCCAAAATAATGCACACAGACTTGTAATAAACTCTTATCAGTCTGATGATGTCTTTTTAATATTAGAATCTGAAACTTATGACCTTGATTTAAGGTCCAAATTGGATTATAGTATATTGCTACAGCGTTTAGAAAACTTAACTATTATACTTACTCTACGGAATGTCCGATAGCAATTTTATAAAGAGCTTCCTCTTCCTTCGTAACAGCTTTACGTTTCAAGCGTTCCAACAATATTACATAGGCCAGTATACCCAAAGCACCACCGTAGATGCCTAATTCTTCTAAGAACATTATCATGGAAGCTATCATGTTTTTAACAGCTTTCACGATCTGTAAAATAATAGTTTATTATTACGGTACAGTTTAGTTACAGTCAAAATTGTTTCTTTACCGTATGGTCTAGGATAGGATAAATGGACCCGCTTAACCACACTTAGGTCCGATTTCACCAACGAAACTAATCGCAATTAGTTCAACTAAACTCAGTTTATGCAAATTTAGCGTTCTGATTGGTTGTTTCTCAGCGATTTCAAGTATTAGACTCCCATTAGGACTGTTGTGCGTGCAGGCCTCATTTCTGTGAGATGGAATGGGCCGTAATCCACCATGCGGGCTCAGTGCGGGTTGTTGGATGTCACATGTCTTCTAAGTAACCTAGCTAGGATATCAGATCGTGAAATTTGTTAGCAACTCATCACAGAAAATTGTCATCCTACTTTGTAACAGACTGTACCACTTATTATAAAATAAATAAATGATTAAGTATTATTATCTCTCTCTTTCGACTGTTACTCGTGTTCAATGCGATGGGCCGCCTACTGCAGTCATGATCTGGTCGGTCCATCGTATGGATCTGCCGCGCTCTCGTTCCTTCCACTGAACCCTGGACCAAAAGCCACTCAATAGATTCCTTGCCTCGTCAGGACACGTGACCAAAGAACTGTAGTATTCGAGCCCGGATTGTCACCTATAGTATAGACGCTGCTAACGGGGCCTAGATGATAGTACATTATGGTACAAATGTGTAATGTTGGTGATTACCGCTGACGCACCATTGAGACTCGAGCCGTCAGGTGAGGGTCTTAAGAGAGCCGAGGACGGTAATCATCAATACACACGTGTATCATACGACGTTTTTCAACACACTTGTGAAAAGAATAATACAAAAACAATCATTTACAACAGTAAAAACGAGAGTTGTGAATTTTTTTTCGCAATGGCGGGCAAAATTAATCAGTTTTCCTATGCGCGCGCATTTAACAATGGCGTAATCAGCCATAGACTAAAAGAATGAGGTTTCTTTTTTTTTGGCTTTTCGTGGATAGTGTTTTAGCCACATACAAAATAGGAAATTTCTTTTTTTTTTTTTTTTTTTTTTTTTTTTTTATTTGTGATGGGTTTGCTCTTGACTCTAGTCTAGGTCAAAGGTGACAGAGACAGAGTCGACGATGGAGCGAGCTTACCCAGAAGAAGCCTGTTCACTCTAACTTTGAAGAGATTCGGATTCAATTTTCTTTATTACAGAGAGAACAAAAGTTATATTTGATGAAAGCTTTATTTATTAAGCGAGTACAAGTTTAAATTATCTATTTAAATACCTACGAAGTTGCACGAAATGAACAAGCAATAGGTACATTAATTCATTTGTACTATTGAGCACGATCTTTTTTAAGAACAAAACAACTCAACTAATAAAATTAAAAAAAGCTATAACCCAATTTATGAGCAAGTGTGTTGAAAAATACTTTCCGCACACGCTACGGAACTGAACGTGAACGGTGACACTGCAAATTCGCGTATACATAGATATATAAATACAATAACAGGCCGAGGCAGGTAAGTTATGACCAACTGATGGCACCCGTTCACGAAGATGACGCATGGATCGGCACCACTCAGCTCAACCATCATGAAGGGAACCGAATGAAGTCTGAAGTCCTTTCCGCAGGTAATGTCATTGCCTTAATGGTCATCAATTCGAAAACAATAAAAGGATTCCATTACCTTCTTAGGATCCGTACTAATATCTTTTTGCCACTTCTTCAGTTGGATATTGTGCTTCGGAGATGGGCTCGGTAGTTCTACGTCCATGACCAGTTTAAGGGCCTCCATTAACATCGCCCCAACTCTTCTGGAGACATCAGACGGAGTCAATGTCCTGTAGAATTGAACCATCTCGTTTGGATTCGTTGAATAACTGAAAAATTAATTAAATGTTGTTTATGGAACAATCTATCTGCCTAGCCTAATCCTGCCTAGATTTCCTAGGATTCAGCTGAGTACAGTACAACAATTTTCTTAATGTCCCTCGGCAATCATCAACTTTAGCAGTTTTCCTCCCATTTTTAAAATAAACTAGTTGTGCCCGCGGCTTCGCTATTGAGCGAAGTCGCGGGCACAGCTAGGTAGGGCAGGGTAGGTAGATAGCCCTGCCCTACCTTACCTTACAAACCTAACCTACCCCCTGTATTCTATCATGTATAAAAGATGGCACTGTGTTCACAGAACGTAAGGGAAAATGAATATAAAAAAGGATTCGTTTATTTTTTGCCGATGTTAAGTAAAGTAAAAGTAAAGTAAAGTTTATTTTATTTGCATAGATTGTAGGTACATAACATAAGATATAAAAAAAACAATTGTGATCCTTGTACAATCTACCAGATTAGGCATGCAAACATTAATGATTTAAGTAATCTAAGAACTAGTCTCAAAATACAAAATTACGAATTACAGTTCAAAACATTAACTAAAATTTCATAAGTTGGTATGTCATTAAATTGCATAAGAATATTGTGATTATATTAAATTAGAAATTTACATTAGAATAAATTTTAGTCATTGTCATTTAGAAAATCGTTAATCGAGTAGTAACACTTTTCAATCAATAATGCTGTTAACTTATTTTTAAAATTGCGTATTGTGTTATCTTTTATTATGTCAGTTATTTTGTTATATATTCTAGGTCCCATACTAATATTTTTTTTTTAAATAAAGCAGTATTGCAACTCTCAACTAGTAACAGATTTTTGTACTGGCTTCTGATTGGTCTCTTACTAGTTTGCGAAACTGTAGTAAATAGATGCATGTAAGTTTAACAAAAATTGCCATTTCTAAAATATACATTGCCGGAAATGTTAACAGCTTTAGGGATTAAACACTGGAACACAACTGTGTCATTTTCATATTTAACATCGACCTTAAACAACGCTTTTGGGCTTTGAATACCTGTTCCCACAGGCAAGAATTTCCCCAGAAAACTATACCGTATCTCAGAATGGAGACCATGGTATGCAACCAAAGTTGTGGTGATGTTTACCTTCTAAGCCAAATTGAATAGGACATAAGCAGATATGCACATTTTTTATAGACCTCTTCTACTTGAGGTTTCCACGTCATTTGACTGTCAATTACTATGCCTATGAATTTTGCTTTTTGTACTTGGTCTATTTTAGTTTTATTAAGTTCAATTTTTAAATTTGGTATTGATGTGCGCTGATAGAAATGTATCATGTTAGTTTTTCCTAAATTAATGACTAAATTATTGTCTTCAAGCCAATTCACAATGTCCCTGAGTGTACTATTTATGTCCTGTTCATATTTATTTGCATCAGAACAACTGATTAATGCAGTGCTGTCATCAGCAAACAAAACCATTGGGTTTTTAATGTGCCGCGGGTCTTTAATGTTTTAATAGTTATTCTGATATTCAGGACGGAGATAAATGGAACTAATTAAAAATTATGTGCATCGGTCCAGCCGTTCTCGAGATATAAATGGTGTAACTAACCCGACATCGTTTTAAATATGAAAAAATTACATAAGTTAAAAGAGTATTAACAACTCTATATACTTCCAAGTTGAATGAGAACGTCCGGTCTGCACCGTGCAAAGGGTCATTGATAGAAATCGGACGACTGACGAAACACGAAGTTTGCCGATGGACATTAAGAAAATAATTCTACTGTACCAGGATTTGTTTAGTATTAATAGTGTTTATGGAACACAGTTGATAGCAGTACAGATAAGACAGGAACATATTGATAGATTTGCGATTTTACTCTTAGATTCTGTTTAATAGAACATTATCACAAACATTATCGGATCAACTGCTATTGAGGGATTATATGAGCTGCTCAGAAACCGGATATAAATGTGGAAAATATACATACTGCAACACATGGCACAACTCATCAACTGTTGCAATAGTTGCATGGAATGTGATCTCCAACTCATGTAGCGTCTCCTCCACTCTCGAGGTCTTCACGTTCGCATTGAGGAGAGTCGCCGTTAAACCTTAAAAAAAGACAACAACTATTGAAGCTTTTATTTAAATTGTAATGGTGGTCCAGTGGCTAAGATCTCGCCTCTTGTTCTTAAGATCGTGGGCCAAAATATAGGAAGTACCAATGTGGCTTTTTCAATTCAAATGTAGTATCTAAGTTTAACTTGGTCATTGCTGACATCGGTAAACGAAAACATCGTGAGTTACCTCACAATGTTCCTGGGCAGCTATAATAACCAGCATTAAGCAAGCGTGGTGATTAATTCGTGTGCTTTGGCCTGCAGTGGGCAGTAACAGGCTGGTATTTAGGGGTGTAGATTTTGAGCGGCGGCGGTAAAATAAATTGCAAACAATAAAGCGCATGTCTGGCTGGGTTCGAACCCTCGACCTACAAATCGTTAGTCCTGGCAGCAAAATTCGAACCGGTTATCGCCTAAATACATAAAAAAAAATCGGGTTTGTTCTACCTTTAACCAATTTAACGGTTTAAGGCAACAAAAGTTCGTAAATAGGTTTTGTGGAATTAACCGGTTATGAACGGTTTTGTCGCCTAGATTAAATGCGCTACCCTGCTGATGTACAAAAACGATTCAGTTTTAGGCGCGCGCCTCGACTAAACCGCACAGCCTTATTGCGTAATGAATTCGGCAAGACAAAGAACAAAGAGTATGAACAATCGAATAATCACATGGCGAGATGAAAGACGCGATTTGGATTTCCGTCTATGTGATTGGTCGATTGATCATACTCTTTGCCCTTCGTCTTGCCGATTTTATTACCCAATAAGGCTGCCGGTTAATTAGGGTTTTTAATAACGCTCTTTTAAAGTTTGGACTCCGAAAAAAATAAACGATACGACCGATTATAACATTTAATGACCAGTTAATTTAAAACCGGTTCCAAGCCTTGTATTGTAATGAAACCTTATGGGCTTCCACACATAACTGCGATGCGATGCGATATCTATATGTTTAGTACGTGCGAGCTCGCAGATATTTGCGATGCGTTGCGAATTCGCAGTTATATGTGGGAGCCCTATATTGACCTTTACACATAACACAGGAAACGCCTTACAGTACAAGAACACTTAAAATAAACATAGAATGTGCTAAAATTTCCAAGCAACAAACAAACGAATATGAATATGTGAATATATTACCGAGAACTCGCGGTTGTTTAGACTTGGGACAATTCTCGAAATGTTTCATGATGATTCGCATGGGATGATCTACAACAGCGTGGTGGCACTCATCGAATATCAACAGGTTAATGTCTTCGATTTTGATGAACTGATGAGTCAACATGTCGCTTAGAATCTGACTTGTCATTACGATAACCTGAAAATGTAAAGAATACAAAATAAGTATCGTCCGTTCTCGGTTTTTTTGAACTGTGGCAGTAACCCAATCTTACTGTACAAAAATAAAGATATCTTTGATGCAAAATCAGAGGTAAGTAAACATGAAAGGACGGTAATAAATAAAATAAAATAATCTTTATTTCGGACAAGTAACATCCATATAGTTAAGTAAGCGATAAAACTTATACATATGTTAACACACTTTTAATTTCTAAAAAATAATATCAAAAAAATTACTTAGTATCGAGGTTGTTGTTCGGAATGCATTTCAGAACAACATCCCCTAATAACAGAGTGTCGTATCTCCCGGCTATGGTTTTTAAGATGTAGTTGGAGCTAGCCCGCACTCAAGCAAAGGGACAGATCTCTGCCTGACGTTGGCATGGAAATCATCGATGCGAGATTCCGCGAAAATACCTGATGCACTGCAGTAATAACGGGGCAGCCCCATCAACATCCTAAACCCGTTATTATATTGGATCCGTAAGGCGCTGATAGCCCGCTGAGTGTAGTTGGTCCACAGGCTGCACATGTAAAATATTTGGCAATAAGCTTTAAAAAGTGTTATTTTTACTGCCTTGTTCCACCGTGCAAACCGGCGAGCCAACATGTTACAGCGGACTGCCACTACGTTCCCTCCCGATATCTACCCGGTCATCAAGGCTGTCGGTGACATAGTGCCCCAAGTACTTGAACTTGTACACTCGGTCCAACTCATTAATGCCCATTAACTTTAACGCTACGTGACCATAACAGAATATACATTATATCAATGTTGCGCAGTGCAAAAACATTGCGTTTTTAATAGAACACTCAGTTAACAAACACTTCCGCACAATAGGCGTATCGGACAGTCCTCTGTGCAGGGCGTGCATGAAGGCTGAGGAAACCGTCGCGCACGTGCTCTTTGAATGCACAGGTGTTACCCAGATAAGAACACAAACCCTCGGGTCAACTAGATCCTACACAGATGTTCTGAGAAGACTAGGAGCCTTAATTGACTTCTGGAGGGAGGTGGGCTGGTTGGTATAACCACCAAACGGCCGCCATGGCCCACGCGCAATGGTCCACCTGAGGGATTAAGTGCGGAAACTAAACCCCCTAACATAGAATAGAAATCTAAAATGAAGGAGATGACCGTGAGGAATCATCGCTGCAGGCACAACCTATTTAGACGGGGGTACTCCAATGACCACAGTGCGATTGCGGAGCCACGTCCCAAACAATGCCTCACCTTTTGTCGTGCTCTCTGTGCAAAAACACCTGCACCTTAAAAGACCTTTGTGAGGCAAATGACAATGGCGTGGCTGAATTCTGGTCAAAATATATTTAATTTTGGAATCATCGATACGACGAAGAAGAAGAAGGATATGAAGGAAGCACCAATCATTCCTTTCGAACTTAATCTATTCGAGTCGGGTCGGGAAGTTCCCGAACTCGCTTCGCTTAGTCTTGGATTAATCAATTGAAGATATTATAGCAAATAGTAATCATGCTAACCGATTTTTTTTAAATTAGGTACCATTTAATTCCACCATCCCTTTAGAAATTACATTTAGGTGACGCCTAATTTTAGTGAAACCGAGCATGAACCCTTATAGTAGCAGATAACTTAGAAGCAACCACGGATGTAACAAAAAAACTAAAACAAAATAGTTTATTACCTGATTGATTTCCAGTTCAGCGTCCCATTTGACCTTGTCCCAGTAATCAACTCCATCCTCACTGCTGTAAGCGCCGACCCCAGTTACTGCACACAGCTTTTCTATTACTTTCTTCTACAAAAAATAAATAAAAAGTTTTCTAAACAATATTCACTTGCAGAAATTCGAAGTCTCTTCGTGTTGGTTAATTTTGAAAATAGGTCAGGAAAAATTATACTGCAACTATTACCGATTGTAGTAGGCAAAGTAGTCACAAAATTGTCAAAGAGACCTTTCTCACCATTCTGATGGCGCGACGCAATATCAAGTGCAAATCGGTCAAGTTACATTTTATAGCGTCTATGTGAACGTATTTGCAATATCGCTTAATAAGAATGTGTGATACTCGTATAAATTGAATCGCGTCGATCAATCAGGAAGTTCGCATTTAATAAATCGATCGTGATTACGAAACAAAAAAAAACTTTTTTACAAAAAAGTATTAACTTTTTGGATGTCGGTGTTTTTGGTAGGTACCATATTTTTTTCACTATGGACTCCGGCTTCCAAAAAGAAAGTAATTTTTCACTTTGTAGTTATTTTATTTGGAAGTCGGTAGTAGGCAAAGTTAGTATTTTTTTGTAAAAATGTTTTTTTATTTTTCACTTTTTAGTTGTACCTTGGGAATGCAATCTCGTTCTCGCGAGATCCCGTTTTCACGAAAACTCGGCCTTTTTTAGCGAGATTGATCTCGGCCTAAAAATGGGCGAGATCTCGCGAGTTTAACGAGATTGCATAACTGCCTGAGATCTGTAGTTCCAACTAGAGTTGAATCCGAAAGGGCCTTCTCTGCGGCTGGTTATCTGACCAGCAACATAAGAAGCCGTTTAGCAGACGATTATTTAAACATTTTGTGCTTCTTAAGGAGCTACTTTCAAAATAATTCGTAATAATGGCGTGTGATATGAACTGAACAAGCTTTTCATTTGATTTGTATATTTTGTTAATTAATCTCTAATAGATCTCTGAGTAGGTATAGTTTTCTTTAATTGATAATAATATCTCAGTTTAATAGTCAATTCAACTTAGTTAATGAGTATCAATTTAGTTTTAGACTTCTTTGTTGTTTTGTTATAAAAGAACTGTTTTATTATTAAAAGACTTGTTTGATATTAGAAGAGAAGACTGGTTGTTTATTTAATTTCTTATTTGATTAGATACGTCAAAGCTTACTACTTCAAAGTGTATTAAAAAAAAATAGATAGATACGTCATAAACAATGTTAAATAAATAAAAGTTTATTGAAAAAAAAAACGTAAAAATAAATGTTTATTTCATAATACCTATAATTCTTATTATCTTTTACCAAATTTATTCTAATATTGTCATTATTTGCAAGAATAAATACACAAAACTGACAATCTCGCGAGGTCTCGCGGTATTGTTATTCATAAACTCGCGAGATCTCGCCTGAGCCCCAATCTCGCGAGATTGCATTCCCTAGTACCTATTAGGCAAGTTCTTTAGTAGGGTACCTATAATGCCAGAATAGATTACCCGAATATCAAGAAACTTGAACATAAACAGTGATGATATGAGAGGGTACCAAGGTGAACTGTACACATCTGCGTATCTCCTTAAAAGCGTACTGGCGTGATGTTATATTATGAAATGATGTAAACAATAAACAGACAAGCGACTGCAGCAAGTTCGAGAGATTTGCCGTCATTTATTTGAGTTCTGTTGTATATCTCCGAAGTTCTTCGTAAGTTCTTCGTTCGTTCTTCACCAAATTAAAATGGGACCAATTTGGGATCAAACTTGAAAATATATACTTTTTTTTTTATTGGTCTCCAATTGATGGAGAAATCGGTGAATATTCACAAAAAAAACAAACAAAGCCGAACATAGAACCTCCTCCTTTTTGGAAAGTCGGTTAAAAACTAATCCTAACACCTAGTTACTAATTTTGCTTATTCCACATACATAAATTGTGCCGATCGAACTACGGACAGGCGTACAATTTTCATGATTTGAAAAACCATAAAGCCGATAAAACCATGAACAATATCCATTCGGTGATTGCGAAAGAAATGATTAATAATATTTATTATTATGTTAAAGCAATAACATATTGGTCCGTAACCGGGATTTGAGCTTAGTAGTTATACACTGAAAATGATTAATATTAAAAAAAACTTTTTTGCAAAAAAATACTACCGACTTCCAAATAAAAAACTACAAAGTGAAAAATAACTTTATATTTGGAAGTCGTTGCCTTTCGTAGGTACCAATTTTTTTGCTAAATAGACACCGACTTCCAAAAATAAAGTTATTTTAAGTTAAAGTTAGTTATATAAAGTTTTTTATTTGGACTTCGGTAGTATTTTTTTGCAAGAAAGTTTTTTTTTATTTTACCCTTTTTAGTTGTACCTATCTAATAGGCAAGTTGTTTAGTAAGTACCTATAACGCCAGAATAGATTACCCGAATAACATGAAACTTGAACATAATCGATGAACTGAGAGATCTGCGTACCCCTTTCGAGCGTACTGCCGTGATGTTATGGTATGAAATGGTATAAACAATAAACAGACATGCAATTGCAGCAGTCCCGAGAGATTTGCCGTTATTTATTAAAGAGTTCTGTTGTATATCTCCGATGTTCTTCATCAGATCTTCACCAAATTAAAATGGGACCAATTTCGGAATATGTTCTTTCAGACAAAAAAATAATTTTCAAAATCGAACCACAATTGACGGAGATATCGGTGAGCATACACCAAAAAAAATACATGAAGTCGAACATAGAACCTCCTCCTTTTTGGTAAGTCGGTTAAAAATGTTACGAAATGTATATCGCTTGTCGGTTACCTATCATAAGTTCGAACAAAAAAAAATCGGAATAGTGATCGGTTCCCATCGCTCGTCCTATACGTATCCAATGGGCGATGGACTCAAACACGATGACAATATTGACTGGTTGAGGAGTTGGTTTGGCCTCTTTCGGCTCTATCATGACACCAGCTCCATAGTACCATATTATTTCAATGTTTCCATATATTATTTCAATGTTTCCATATATTATTTCAATGTTTCCATATATTATTTCAATGTTTCCATATATTATTTCAATGTTTCCATATATTATTTCAATGTTTCCATATATTATTTCAATGTTTCCATATATTATTTCAATGTTTCCAAAGTTACATAAGTACGACAAGTTTTAGCTTAATCGGATGCCAGGCAGTGCTTGAAGAAGTCATTACTAATTGTCGGATATACATACGTAGCAAGGTAATAAGCTTGTTATAATTGTGACGCAGCTTTGTTCTTAACAGCAATAAAACTAATTAACAAATAGCAAAACCCTGATTTGTTGCTAGTAAGAACAAAGTTCGAAAAACGTAAACCCAAACTACAATTTTTATTTTTTACATACATAAAGTAGTGTGGTATACACTTAAAATATACGTAGCAGAGCACTTGATTGTTTCAGAGCACTTGATTGTTTAAGTCTATTCATTATTAGTGCAGAAAATACATTAAAAAAAAAAAAGATTGCACCAGCGGTGTCTGTCACTGATAAATCTGGTTGTTTTATTATAACACCCAAACCCTAACTAGTGTTACTAGTGAATGCCACAAGTAGCCTATGTCCTTCCTCAGGATGGCATCTACCTCTTTGCCAAATTTAATTGAATTCTGTTCAGTTGGTTTAGGGGTCAAAGGGTAACGGACAGGCAGACAGACATCACAGACAGAGTTACTTTCGAATTTATAATATTAGTATGGATTAAGTGGTTTTTAAGGATTTAAACAAACAAAGCATTTTTTAGGTAAATAAACTCGAATTAACTTCAAAAATAAACTTGGTCTATCGATTAACTTGGTCTATCGGTCTGCTTCTAACAATAAAATTTTCCATTTCCTGGAAAATTTTATTCTTAGAAGCAGGCCTCTTCTGTTCTGTATGCACTCTCTGAGCATTGATACTTAACACTTGCAAAAAGGTGGGTGTCAAATTCAAATTAAATTTATTGCATCCATAATGTACATACAGGTGGTAAATATAAGTTACAGAAACAATTATGGACCCTGTCGGGCACAGCAACATTCTAGATACAGTCGGGTGTCTAGGAGAGAGGAATGACGCTTAATAATTTTCCTATATAATTAACATTTAAGTTCGGAATTCGTTCCTAACAGAGCTTAAGTGCGTTTATGAGCTCCTGTTGACTGTTAACATGGCTGGCGATTTCTTGAAGGCTTCTTTTCAATTGATCCCGTAAACGCTTGATCGGTACTCATAGCTGACCATGGCAAAATGGCGATATTGGCCTCAGAAAGTGCTCTTTGTTTGGTACGGGTCGTATGTGCGTGAGCGCATTGTCATGCATAAAAACAAAGCCTGCGCCCACGCATTGTGAAAATGGGATGACATGAGGTTGGATAACCTGCTCAACGTAACTGGTTACGGATACAGTACCCTCACCCAGAATTATTACCAGCTCTGTATTGCCTATCAAGCTTATTCCCGCCCATGCCTAACGTGGCCAGACGTCCCGTTTTGAACGGGACTGTCCCTTTTTATAATTACGAGACCGGTGTCTCCGAAATGGACACTGGGACGCAAAATTGGCCCGTTTTCTGAAACCGCGCGAAAATTTGAGTAGCCGGACCGCCGCCGCATGTGTTAACGAAATTACAATCATCTCTGAAAAAGCCATTAATAGGTATTGGATGTGGAGCCCGTGTAATTCACAATGCAATAAAATCTGCTGCAGACAGGCTACTAATACTATTACGAAAGCATTATTGTGAAGATATTTTTTTTTTAAGATAAACACGATTCGAGTAGAAGCTTTAAAGGAGTTTTGCGCCGAAACTGAAACGGAATATCAACAAATTCTCGGCTTTAGCAAAACCAGATGGTTTGTTCTTATGCCTGCCTTGGAAAGGATTTGAAAAATGTATCAGCCATTAAAAAACTACTTTTTGAGTATTGAAAAATGTCCCCTGTTACTAAAAAACTTTTTTGAGGATCCCACATCCGAATTGTGGCCAATGTCCCGTTTTGAGTCAAATAATAAATGGTCAAGTTACCCATACCATAACACTTGGATCTCGAAAACGGTTTGTTCCGTGGATGTATGGTTCTGTAAAACGTTCACCTTGTTTTATCCACACGCGAACTCGCTTAACATCACTGAAAAAATTTTACCTTACATTCGTCTGTAAAGAGTACGCGAGCGTACTTTAAGGTTACACTAGTCGATAATTCTTCCATACAAACGTAGTCTATGGATTGGTCCACTGTTTGACGATGTACGTTCAAAATGATATCAATTTGTCTCACCATTATATAGCCCTGTATGGTTTCCCGATAGCTACAACCTGGGGGTCTTTAAGTCAAGAGTGAATAGGTTACTTCTAGGCAAGCGTGCTCCATCATCGACCACATCATCGCTTACCATCAGGTGAGATGGTGGTCAAGCGCGAGCCTATATAAGATTAAAAAAAAAGAAAAGAAAGAAACAAAAATTAAAAAAGAAAAATATTTGAAAGTTATGAGCGTCGAAAGTTCCATATTTCAACACTAATTTTAACGCATCTTTGGGCGGCAATTAATACCATAAGAAGAAGGAAAATTGCAAAACGGCCACCATACAGGGATAGATTAGTAATTCAACAATGCAAATAATTTTATTTGAAAATATACATTTAGTCGTTTCTTCATGAGACTCCCAAAAAGTCTGTTTATAAAATTTCGCGCGCTCGTTTTCGTCCTAAACCATCATCCATTTCGCTACAAACTTGCAAAAGTGCTTATTCGTACGCGAAGTAGCTTCTTACTGCTCATCACAGCATCTATCTCTTTCGCACGAGTTGTCGGATGAGATAGCAGACATTTTAACCCCGCGTCACAGATAATATAATACTACAGTACAGATACCCAATCCCATACAAAGAAACGTCACCTCCTTAAGTCGGGCTATTGGTCGGGCTATTTTTTCTTTCTCCATATTTTTAACAGACGGCAGCACCAATGACTCATTAATAGCCCGAGACTGTGGTTTTCTAACGCCATCTAGTAGTTTGCCTAGATACTAAATCATATGGCAATTTGAGCGAGGAATCGCATCATGTACTCAGAGACTTTATTTGCCAGTTGTCCTTGAACGCTTACTTCGTATTCGTAATAATAACATTAGGTATGATCGGGACAGACTCCGCTCAGACCGCGGTAACTGGTCGCATTGTGCAGCGAATTTCACAATATTCACGAAGATTCCAAATCAATCATAACTATAGAATTCCTTGTAGAGTTAAATTTAGGTAGGTAGCTGGCTTCCGCGGCAACGGAATGACATGAAGTAGGTACCTACTTCATGTCATTGTATTATTCACTATTAGAGTTATCCTTATTTTATTTTAGGTACAAAATTACATTTTGTACCTTTATTTTATATTTATTTAGGTACATTTATTTTAGTTTTTGTAGGTACTAAGTTATATAAAGAACAGGATGTTTTTACAAAAATAATTACTTTTAATACTTTAGTTAGGTACGTAGCATGGACTACTCGTACAAATTTGATGTAGCCAAGAATCAAACTTAATGGCGACTCGCAACAGACACTGCATATTAAAAAATAATTGTGCCAGCGGTGGTTAGGGGTACGCAGCGACTCATACGAGTGTTTGAAGCCGCCATTAAGTTTGAATCGAACTGTACGAGTAGTGGAGCCGTGTAATCACAAGAAAAATATACTTTAGGATGTTATTATTTACGTATTTAGATTCAAACGTAATGATGTTTTAAAAAACGCTACTCGCTACTCAGTACCTACCCTACCCCTCACCCCCGCTGTCACATGAAATTGCTAGCGCGTAGTGGCTCACGAAGTATTTCGAGCCGTCATTAAGTTTGAATCAAACTGTACCTACTATGCGACGCGTAAACTCGGACGGCAAGCGGCACACGCGTCGCGTTATCTCTTTTTCTATAACCCGTGCGATTTAAGTAGGCCCTAGCACGATACGAGTCCTATTCCAGCGAGGTATCTAGTTAATTCGACGTGTTAACAAGCTTCACAAAAAAGTGATTTTAAGTAATAGACCAAGACTTTAATATTAAAATTACGCCTATAATAATTAATATATTTTAAATTACAAAACACAACAATAACTGTCAATAATAACTGTCTTAAAAAATATTCTTACGATGGATATATAGTTTAGGACAAATTGTGAAAAACGCCATCTATTGCAAATAACTCAAAACAAAACGAAAAGTCAATAGCTACTTTCAACTAATTTAACATACAAAGTATTACAAAGTCTTCACTTATATTTTTTGTTCAAAAAACCTGATTAATGAGTGTAAATGGATAAATTAACATTAAAGAAGCAAGTTTTGATTTTTACTAAACTTATTTAAGCCTAAATCTGCTGTTTAAAATTTTTAGGTGATTGATACTTTCACATTTGTTACCTATGCTGCCATCTATGATCTTTTTTTAATACTAATCATAATTTGTTTGAATTGAGACCCCATGCCCGCGCACAAAAATAGTTCGTGCCGTCGACTAGACTAGTGTAACCTTAAGCGCGCTGCTCGATGGGCTCTTGTCAGTCTGAGTCGAACAGCACTGCGACCACAACATAGTTGGGCAAAGGGTAAGCAGGTTGATTAGGTATGTTGGAACTTAGCATGTAAACTAAATCTGTTTGGACTATGCAAAACATTGATAAGAAAACCACGTCGTGATGAAGTGAAGGAGCATTTATGGGTTTTTCGATTGATGTGTGTTTGTAGTTGTACCCATAATTTTATTGTTTAAGCAGAATTCTGTTTTCGCAGATGTGCTTTGGTAAAATAGCCTCTAAATGCATTCGGATAAGGTTTATAAGTGAATGAAATGAGGTAAGCTTTATCCTACTGGGTTATCGCAGCGCAGCATAATACATTTCAAAACAAAACAAAAGAGCCTTGTTATTACTATACGAGTTCTTGTTTAGGTTGTACAATGAATCGTACTGTATGTTTTCTGGAGGAAGTGCAATTATCTAAACATACAATAAATCTGTAGAAAAATCGTTTTTATACATCGAAAATATTTCCAAAAAAATAGCCAGGGTGTTAAAGGATAACCAACAGACCCCATTATCAGTATTTTTGGTGCACGCATCACATACAATGTACGAAACCAATGCAGATAACTTTTATACATGAAAATTGTGCGTAACTTGAAGTATTACTTAGTTTTTGTTTCATCGCAATCGGTTCACTCTATCAAAAGTTAGATGAATTTAAAGTGTTCAAGAAGTAAAATTATCACAACACACGCAATTATTTCCAAAGATCATCAAGCAGGAAGGTGTCGCAACATTAAGGATACGTGCAGCAAATGGAAAACAGTCGGTCGCCTTGCACGCGTCTGCTTACAACCAACACTCAACCAACTGGAGCCTGAGCACGCGGAGTTGCAGGACACGGACATGACGGACAACTCCTCAAATATAGTTGATGACACCGGGTGGTGTCATCTGGGATATGAATTTAATACGATCCAACAACACAGACAAATGTATTATAAATGTACGCATCGATGACTCGAAACTGAAAATGGAAGTAGATACAGCAGCTGCTCTGTCATCTATCTCTCACAAGGATTATAAAAATCGAACACCGGATGCAAAATTTACAAAACTAGCGATGAGAACATATACAGGAGAAATCTTCGCACTACTCGGAGTGGCATTCGTTAAGTGTAAATACAATGACCAAACATTTGAGGTAAAATTATACATTATCAAACACAACGTTGACCCTATCTTCGGTCAAGCATGGATACGAGCAAAGCAAAACTAAACGTAGTTAATGCCAAAGAACATCCAAAACTGGATAAGCTACTTTCTGAATACTCGAAGGTTTTTGATGGCTCCCTTGGTATACCTGGGGGGTGACCATAAGCTCTTAGAGCGGTATCAATTTGATATCGAGTAAGTGACAGATGTATACAAGTCAGATACATCTGTCTCTTATTCGATCTCAAATTGATACCGCTCTAAGAGCTTATGGTCACCCCCCTGATCACAGATAATATAATTACAAAGCTCATTTGGCCCTAAAGGAAGAGGTATCACCAATTTTTGTTAAGCCTATACGTATACCATATGATCAAAATAAAGTTGATGATGAAATAGTACGACTCTGCGAACAAGGGGTAATTACAAAAGTTGATAGCTCTGAGTGGGGAACACCAGTGGTTCCTATTGTCAAACCAAATGGTCAGTGGTTCCTATTGTCAAACCAAATGGTAGTATACGCTTATGTGCGAATTATAAAGCCACCTTAAATAAAGTGATACGGGATGAACAATACTCTATTCCGATCATATAGGACATTCTGGTTGAGATGAACGGAAGTCAAATATTTTGCACACTTGATATCAGTTAATGATGGACGAGAAGAGCGCGAGAGGATGATGCAAAAATTAAGCACACACAGAGGAACATTTATAGTAAATGTTTTTTTTTGTTTGGTTGTTTGCTTTGTTTCATTTATTTTGTTTTTATGTTTGGCGTCAAGGTTACCCCGAATCAATGGCAAAAGTTTATGGACCGTTTGCTTCAAATAATAGCTGGAGTAAAATGTTTTCTCGATGGAATAGTATTTCAAGGACATTCAGAAGAACAACTTCTTACAAGACTACGCTTGGTATTACAAAAATTACAAGAAAAAAAATTGAGAATCAATAAGGATAAATGTAATTTTTTTCAAGAGAGTATCGAATATTTGGGTCACACCATTGATAAAAACCGGCCAAGTGCGAGTCGGACTCGCGCACGAAGGGTTCCGTACCATTATCGCAAAAAACGGCAAAAAAATCACGTTTGTTGTATGGGAGCCCCCCTAATTTATTTTATTTTAATTTAATAATTATTATTTTTTGAAGTGAATATACAACTAAATATTCTGTGAATATTTCAAGCGTCTACCTGTTGCCGTTATTTAATATCGAGCAAAAAACGGCAAAAAAATCACGTTTGTTGTATGGGAGCCCCCCTTAAATATTAATTTTGTTCTGTTTTTAGTATGTATTTGTTGTTATAGCGGCAATAGAAATACATCATCTGTGAAAATTTCAACTGTCTAGCTATCACGGTTCATGAGTTACAGCCTGGTGACAGACGGATCGTAAAGTCTTAGTAATAGGGTCCCGTTTTTACCATTTGGGTACGGAACCCTAAAAATGGACTTAACAAAAATAGAAATAAGGTAAACGCTATTCTGGATACAAAACGCCCCAGCAACATTAACGAACTGCGGAAATATCTAGGAATAGCTAATTATTACAATTTTTTCATACCGAATTTAGCTTCAATATCCAGCTCTCTTAATAACCTACTCAAGAAGGACACGAACCTGTGAAACCTTTGGTTCTCGCTTCAGATGCTTCACCTTTTGGACTTGGAGCAGTTCTATCGCGTCTATCAGACGGGTTTAATCGACGTATTGCTTTTGCATCACGTTTATTGACGAATAGTGAAAACAAAACACAGTCAGATAGACAAAGAAGCAACGTCCTTATTCTGGGGATTATAGCATTTTTTTTACTACTGCTATGGAAGAAAATTCATACTTATGACAGACCATAAACCATTAACTACGATCTTCAATCCACACAAAACTTTACCGGCGATGAGCACAATGAGGCTCTTTCACTATGCATATTTCTTATCTGGTTTTCACTACACTATTGAATACAGAACATCGGATGATCATAGCAATGCAGATTATCTATCTAGATTTCCGGTACAAAACAGGAGCAAATAACCTAATTGATGTACATTGCGCATTTCAATTAAATCAGATGAACACAATTGCCACCGACCGGGCGACCGTATAAAAATCGCCGAAAAGACCCAACTTGATGACGAATATAACCATTTATTGGAAGCTTTAAAAAATTGTACCTCAGTGAGAAGATACGGCTACAATGATAACAAATTGACCATACAAGACGGTTGCATTATAAAAGGAACACGAGTGATGTTTCCGGCAAGCCTGAGAAAACAGGTTTTAGAAGAACTACACACAGGACATCCTTGGATAGTATAAATGAAATCACTGGCGCGTGGATACGTAGGTATTACGGAGAATTTTATTTATTTATTTATCCATTTACACATACATTTATTTTTACAGGTAAAACCCAAGGTAATAAAAGTAGTAATACAATGCAACTGTTACATACAGTGACTGCAAGTTACATAGAGGACAATACACTCACTGTCACCCTCTGGAATTCCGCCAAAGAGCAGGAAAAAATGTCCAATCGCTGAGAGATGCTACACACGGGAGCACAGCACGGGAGCAAACTTTAATATGTTTGTACGGGCTACCGGAGTTTCAAAGAGACTCTGCCTCGGCCCCAACCGTATCTAGTCTACTGTTTGGGACGAGTAATCCCAACGATTCCAAGATTTGTGAATTGTTTAGCATCCTACGAAAACCATAAAGACATATTTAACCAGAGCAAGATTTCGCCTTACTTCCAACTTATAGTACCCAACCATCCCTATTACAGAGAGAGTTGGTTACATAAGCGCTTAAAACGGGTAGACGCCAAATTGCCTCATCAGGTCGTCAAATTTGGATCAAGACATAGGTACAAGCTGTCGAGAATGTCGATTAAGGCAAAATTAACCTGCATGCGCAGTTTTACATCATTGGGACTTACCATCTACCATCAGGCCCACGGCAAAGGATCCATGTGGATATTGCTGAGCCGATTAAGGGTATTCCTTATTTATAATAGTGGATGCTTTTACAAAATGGGTGGAAATTATAGAAACGAAAACAACCACAAGCTCATGGTGTATCCGCCAACTTAAAGAACTTTTCGTGACATTAGGATTCCGGCTTACATTAGTATCAGACAACGGTCGACAATAGGTTTAATTGAATTTCAATCATTCCTCAGAGAAAGCGGGATTGTTCACAAAACCACAGCCCCATACCGTCCGGCCACGAACGGACAGGCGGAGCGATACGCTCAAACAATTACAAAAGCAATACATAGCATCTGTGCAGAGAAAGGCTCTTTACAGGACAAACTGCTGGGTATTAAGGAACGCCTACGGAGGACGCCGAGCAGCAGCACAAATAAAAGTCCATATGAGCTCATGTTTGGCAGGGAGATAAAAAACACCTTAAGGCTTAGCACGCACTGCGATTTTTATTTGCGCGAAACTTTTCCGCCCATTCTGCGACCTATGGAATTGTATGAAGCTGCACGCATTGCGGTAAAAAATCGCCTTAGTTAGATTCAGTACCCGGACAAAAATTCGCGCGAATAAAAATCGCAATGCGTGTGTTCAGTTCAAGGCGAGGACGAGGCATGAAATGAAATGAAACACGTCCGCCAACTGATGACACAACGGTACGCTCTCATTTACTACTGGGCAGAGAGAGTAAATACGCAGTTACACAAACGACCAAATTAAATGGGAATTCGGAACCGTTTTCGAGGATATGAGGCCGATTGCATTATCAAATAGAAACTGATTCTGGTCAGATTTGCAAAACACATATTGATCAGATGCTGGTACCTTAATACCAAGAGAACATCAGTAAACCTGAAAGAACCTGACAACTAGACGGAGGTGCTATATAAGTTGGCTCCATCCAGTTTTTAACCGACTTCCCAAAAAGGAGGAGGTTCTATGTTCGACATTATGTATGTTTTGTGTATGTTCACCGATATCTCCGTCAATTGTGGACCGATTTCAAAAATTCTTTTTTTGTTTGAAAGAGTATGTTCCGAAATTGGTCCCATTTTAATTTGGTGAAGGACTGACGAAGAAATTCGAAGATATACAACAGAACTCTTCAATAAACAACGGCAAATCTTTTGGGATTGCTGCAATCGCATGTCTGTTTGTTGTTTATACCATTTCATAACATAACATCACGCCAGTACGCTCTTAAGGGGTACGCAGATCTCTCATTTCACCGGTTACGTTCAAGTTTCATGATATTTTGGTAATATATTCTGGCGTTATACGAGTAGGTAACTTACTAAACAACTTGCCTATTAGGTTACCAAAGGAAAGTGAAAAATAACTTTATTTTTGGAAGTCGGTGTCCATAACGCAATAAATTGGTACCTACGAAAGACACCGACTTCCAAAAATAAAGTTATTTTTACTTTGTAGTTTTATTTGGAAATCGGTAGTATTTTTTTGTAAAAAGTTTTTTTATATTTACTTCTTTCGATTATGTTATGTCATCTGTTTGTCACTGTCAATTTCATTAAACCTATATATTTAAACAAAAATTAATCCCTATTTCCTTTGGTCACGGCATCACGCGTGAACGGCTGGACTGATTTCGCTTATTAATTTTTTGTTGTGTTTGTTATTGTTAGGAGAATGAACTTATGAAAAAAAAATTGAAAAAAATAAAAATGGTACCTTACTTACATAGGTAGGGTAGGTATGTAGGTAGGGTATGTTTAGTATGTTTGGTGTTTTTATGGCAAAACAAAGTTTGTCGGGTCAGCTAGTTGGATATAAAATGAATGTATTTTTTAGATACATAATATTTACTTTCCGAAGCGCGCGGTATTCACATTGCAAACTTCCAAACTTGGTTTTAGCCTCCTAAGAGATTTATAAAAGCCTAATAAATAATACTGGGAATCGAATCGAGGACCCTCAACAGTAGCACTAGCAACCGCGTGACCATCGGAGTAGTAATTGGACACACTGTAGGTATAGTTCTCGCCAAACTTCTTGGCCGAAGTTAGCTACAATGACTGCGCAGTAGTAAATCAAATACAAAAACAGCACCGGTTCGTGCATTGCGCATCGGAAAACCAACTTCAGGGCGGCCAAGAAGTTTGGTGAGCACTATAACAACGCACCGAAACCTATCAATAGGTTTTTTTTTATTTTTTAGGGTCATATGTCAGCACATTAGTCTCGAAACAATAGATAATTAACTCATTAGTTGACGCGTTTTAAGTTAGAAAGAACTTTGAAACAGTATTTACTTAGAGGAACATCATTGCTAGCAACAATAATTAAATAAGATAATAATTTATTTTGTTGATCTTCATTACTAACGATAAATCTATACAAATAAATTAGGATCCCGCGCGAACAAACCGCGGAGCACGGCTATTAAGGCGCATCCCCGAGAAAAATGCCGCGCTACTCGTTTTTGTGCTGCTTTTTAAGAGCTATCTACTCTTTATTTAAATAGAAATATCAATTAATAAAAATACATTAAATTGCTACATAATATTGATTCTAAAATGGTAGTACACTTTTTTTTTAAAGAGGTATATGTTTCACTAATCTCCTTCCAACAAATCCATAAAAATGACAAATAATTATTGATAGCATGCATCTCCTCGTAAATTGTGCATTAATTATTTTTTGTACTAACACTAATGGATAGACAATTTGATAATGAACATTTTGCAAGTTTTTGTTTTTTCAAAAGACCAATATACGATTTTATAAAGATTTTATTCTAAAATCTGGGCGTATTCACTACTGCAATTCATGCGCCACCAGTGCCGCTAGGCCAATAGGAATGCTCATATCTCATGCTGATTTTTTGGTCAGGGTACGGCCTTAAGATAATAATTTACATTGTCAAACCAACGATAGTTTAAACATCTGAAAACATTAAGAAATTTAACAATAGCGTGTTAAAATCTATCGATGAATACGAGTAGATACTTTATCGAGTAGTATCATTATTGGACTTCCTTTTAGACAGTTTTGTTTGCAATATTTTTTTTTATTTACATAATTATTATCCTATATTGTAGGTTAAGAAGAAATTCTAACCATACATTTTTTCTGTATAGAAATATTTTAATAAAAATAATCAAAAAAATGCTAGGCGTTTTCTTGCGTGATCGAAATCAGAAATGTAGAGATCCGCAGGAGAACCAGGTTTACCGATATAGCCCGAAGAATTGCCAAACTTAAGTGGCAGTGAACAGGGCACGTTACTCGCAGAACGGATGGCCGATGGGGCAGAAAAGTTCTGGAGTAGCGACCGCAAACCGGAAGACGTTCCCTTGGACTTGGAAGGCCTCCCACCAGGTGTACCGATGACCTGGTAAAGGTTGCGAGGGGTTGCGAAACGCACGAGACCGGTCAATGTGGCGACGCTTGGGGAAGGCCTATGTCCAGCAGTGGACGTCTTTCGGCTGATATGATGATGATGAATAAAAAAACATCCAAATCGTTTTGGAGGAGTACCTATGCAAAAGAAGCGAAAAAATATCGTGATGTTAATTATTTTTTTAAAGCAAAAGTTTTAAGTCATACGAATAAACCTGCATAAATAATGTTCATGAATCTTCAAAGAAATATTTTTTTTCAATCCTTTTAATCTAGCCGTTACTAAGGAGTATGCTTTAGAAAGTAACAGTTTTACGGCAGTAAAGCGGAGAAAGAGCCTTAATAGGAACTACCATCGCGCGATATAGATAGGCGATCGTCGCCTAGTTTATTTGTTCGTTGCGTACATTGCGTATTCGCGCGGCGGTAGTTACTTTCAAAACATATTTTTTTTAGTCACATTCCGTTATCGAGCTGACATACTTTTCATAAAAATGCAGCAATTGATTTCCTTTGAACTTTGATAAAAATCTACGCTGGTTGCGGGTTGCTAGGCGAGTTGGAACGATTCAGTAGCGATAGGTCAACATTTGCGCAAAAAATGGAAAGTAAAAGATATTTCTGGATCATCACCATATAATGATGACGCAATATAAAGTGCAACATTGTGCAATGAGACGCCGAGCGAGCCGCGAGTCGCATAGTGACCTGTCAGAACAAGACACGTCATGTCTTGCGGGTAACAACATAAACCAACACGTCGGGACGTGTCCCTGACTAACTCTCATGTAACCGCATGAAATTAAAAGTTCCTATAAAAAATAGGCCGATATAATTCTCCTTTTTCCTAATTGAGCTAAAACTAGTGTTTAGGCTTGTACCATTATTTATTCTGTGGTTAGGGCAATAGGGCGTTTTTGCACTAAGTTCATTTGTATACTTAATCGTATTCGGTCCGTATTTTTTAAAATTTCTTTTATTCTGTTTTTAACCAACTTCAAAAAAAGGAGGAGGTTCTCAATTCGTCGGCATCATTTTTTTTTGTTATTTGTCGTTTGGTTTCTAATATTTTTTTTTCTAAACTGTATAGTTTGCGCGAGAGACACTTCCAAAGTGGTAAAATGTGTCCTCCCCCCCCCCCCTGTAACATCTAAAATAAGAGAATGATAAAACTAAAAAAAATATATAGTGTACATTACCATGTAAACTTCCACCGAAAATTGATTTGAACGAAATCTAGTAAGTAGTTTTTTTTTAATACGTCATAAATCGTAAACCGCAATTTACCAAGTACGGAACCCTTCGAGCGAGAGTCCACTCGCACTTGGCCGGTTTTTACCCTTTGGGTACGGAACCCTAAAAACTACTGGACCAATTTCAAAAATTCTTTCACAGTTGGGAAGCTACACTATTCCCAAGTGACATAGGCTACTCTTTATCCCTGTATTCCCACGGGAACGGGAACTACCAGTGGTGGATTTACCAGCAGGCTGAGTAGGCTGGCGCTGGAGCCTAGGGCGGCAGATTTTAGGGGGCGGCAAATTTCGCTCAATTTTTTTTTGTCTTACCTTAATAAAATAAAACATTATTAAATAGGTATCTAAATGTTATTGGGTCCACTCAAACAATTCCATGAATGTGTGATATGTGAATAAGAAGCGGTGGGAAAACTTTTGAATTTGGAAAAACTAAAAAAGGGTGTAATGAAGAATGTTTTTTAAAGCGCGTGAAAAACTATCTACGATCTACTTTAAGTCAAGAAATGCTTAACGCTTTAGTTCTTTCGTGCATTGAGTCTGAATAAGATTTCATACGACGATATAGTTGAAGATTTTGCGGCTATTATAAAAAATCGCGCAAATAGGTAATGTAAATCTTTCTTAACTTAATTGAGTAGACGCCAAACCAATTAAGATAAGAAAGATTTTTCTAGTTATTTATCATTTAATTATTAGGTAGAAAACGTATTTACATTATAATTAGCTATTCAGTAACTAACAAGACTTTCAAGATTACTATATTGAGGCAGTGAACAGATGCACTCATAATAATGTTGTTGAATTCAACTAAGTATTATCGACCCATCACCAGGTCCTATGGGATTTTTATGGTGATTATGATTAGACATTGCATTCAATTCTATTTTAAATCCATTCTAAATCCAAAATTATTGAAAACTAGCTGTGCCCGCGGCTTCGCTCCCGTCATCTGCCTGCCAACCCTACCATACTTACCAGCCTGCCTGCCTACTCCACATACTCAAAAAAACTTTTTACAAAAAAATACTACCGACTTCCAAATAAAACTACAAAGTGAAAAATAACTTTATTTTTGGAAGTCGGTGTCTTTCGTAGGTACCAATTTATTGCGTTATGGACACCGACTTCCAAAAATAAAGTTATTTTTCACTTTGTAGTTTTATTTGGAAGTCGGTAGTATTTTTTTGTAAAGTTTTTTATTTTTCACTTTTTAGTTGTACCTACCTAATAGGCAAGTTGTTTAGTAAGTCACCTACTCTATAACGCCAGAATATATTACCCTAATATCATGAAACTTGAACATAACCGGTGAAATGACAGATCTGCGTACCCCTTAAGAGCGTACTGGCGTGATGTTATGTTATGAAATGGTATAAACAACAAACAGACATGCGATTGCAGCAATCCCGAGAGATTTGCCGTTATTTATTGAAGAGTTCTGTTGTATATCTTCGAATTGCTTCGTCAGTCCTACACCAAATTAAAATGGGACCAATTTCGGAACATACTCTTTCAAACAAAAAAGATTTTTTGAAATCGGTCCACAATTGACGGAGATATCGGTGAACACTGAACATACTCAAAAAAAAAAAAAATAACATAACATACATAATGTCGAACATAGAACCTCCTCCTTTTTGGGTAGTCGGTTAAAAAATATACGTACTACATACCAATTTTTTTTTTCTAGGGTCATTCTTTCGCGTAAAATCTTAACACCGCGATTCAGATAATGACTTTAAATGCACAACGCCATCTATCGAATAGCGAGTTCAACTGTCCGAGTAACCGAATTGCGTGAGCTGTGATAATTTTACTTCTTGAACACTTTAAATTCATCTAACTTTTGATAGAGTGAACCGATTGCGATGAAACAAAAACTAAGTAATTCTTCAAGATACGCACAATTTTTATGTATAAAAGTTATCTACATTGGTTTCGTACATTTCACGTGATGCGTGCACAAATAAACAGACAAACAGACAAACAGATAAACAGACAAACAGACAAAAATTCCAAAAATGCTAGAAATGGGTTCTGTTGGTTATCCTTTAACACCCTGGCTATTTTTTTTGGATTTTTTTTCGATGTACAAAAAATATTTTTCTACAGATTTATTATATGTATTGATAAATTCTAAAGAAATTAAAAATTGAATTACAAACCGGATACTACATAAATACAGTTGATAAAAGTCTATGGCTGGACATAGGCTGCCTGCATGAATCACCGCAATTTCTGTTTAATTGATATTATTTCTATTGAAGAAAAGATTAATAAGCGTGATCATAACTGACATACCTGCTGGATGACCAATGGCACAGTGTTGACAAGGAAGAAAGTTCGTTTCCCTCCTTGACCCCATGGCTTTTGCAGTGCTTTTCGGAATCTCTTGATAAGACAGATTGCAATAAATGTCTTCCCGGAGCCTGCAAAAAATTTACCTACTAAAATTGTTTGTTCTATTTTAAAGTTTTGAATGAATCTACTACCTAATATAGAGAAAAAATCTCAATGTTGTTTCACATTATAAAAATAATAATAATTGTTGCAGGATAGTTAGTAAACAAACAAAATATAAAGTAATTAAAAATAAGGATAAGAGTAGGAAAATGGTCAATGAATACAAAACATTATTGATAAAATAATAATTAGGGTGATAGCTAATTAGTGGTCTGTGGTATAGCTAAAAACCTATTAATTAATTACCAAACAATAGCTTTTTATTTAATTAAAGTAATACACAAACCTGTTGGTAAGTATATAATGGTGTTGTTTTCTGTAGCGATTTCTTCTAGCTGAGCCTGATAAGGCCTTGCCTTTAGCTGGTCCGGTGCCTCAGGCACCTGATCGTCCTCCATCTTGATATTGTTATATAGACAAAAAAATATTTACAAGGAGATCCCCTTGTATGTTTCCTGAGCTATCAATATAGCTCAGGAAACATACTTTCTTGCTGAAAATAAGTCAGTTTCATGAAAGAATTAATAATGCCAGTAATTAGTATTATTTCAAGACATAGGCAGAGTTTCTCACCTTTAAATGATCGCAGAATTAATGTAACAATTTGTCAATCATGCGTTATCTGCTGTGTTGGTTGAATGAATTTTCAACAGCCAATCACAGCAGATAACACATGCTTGACAATTTGTCACATTAATTCTGCGATAATTTAGAGGTGAGAAACTCGGCCATAGTGAGTCCGTAAAATAATACCTGCAAGGATTTGGGGCGGTCTTTGCCCAGCAGTGGGACAGTGTAGGCTTATATAAGAAAAATTAAATAGATTGCTGTTATATTTGTTATTTAAGTATTATTTAAATAATACTTAAATATCAAAACTGAAGCATTTTGTATGTGGTCAGCATACAAGAACAGACAACACACTATATTTGCAATATTTTAGAATAGTCAAGACATATTTAAAATTGCTTGAGTTGAAGGAAAAATTACTAATGCCTTAATTTATCAATAAAACCTACAACAGTTCAGTAATGCTACTAAAAATGTAAAGTGAACTTCTAGAAACAACTACTACTAGAAATCATTGTGAAATAGTATATAAGAAAAAATATAAAAGAAGAAAAGTACCTAATAAGATACTTTTGCAATTGGTAAACGAAAACATAGTTACTATAATAACTTTTAGAGGGACTTACCTGCAAATTTACAACACCATAGAATTGTCCAAATATAAAAGCTAAGTAAATAAATAAACAATCAAACACGTAATCTTATAATTTACTCCTATTTACTTTCCTTAAAGAAGCATCTTTATAGAAGAGCGGATCTATTAAACTTTATAATAAGTTGAGAAAAAGAAATCATTTTGTTTTTAATGGAATTCAATATAAATATTACTAACGCCGGTAAAATACAGCTTATTTACTGAAATTATGAAACAGTTGATATACCTGTAATGGGTGATTGCAACAGGTACAGGTTCAATTCAAAATGCACAGTAAATCGGATGTCTACAGTGGAAGTGCAGTCATGTCTATTGTCTCAATGTCTACAACGAGAAAATAATAATAATTTCTCTTCTCGAAACTCTTCTACTGTTTTATTGACTTGACATTGACATTTGACAGCCCAAAAAAGGGCTACCATGATCGCGAGTGACGTTCCCCGGCATTTACTTTAGCCAGCTTTCCCTGTGAGAAATTTGCCACTTAAAAGTTTTTGTATACTTTGTGTACGTAAAGTACAAAGTTTATTTAATAAGCAAACTCATTACTTTAGAATTTATATATACATAGGATAAAAGATGTAATATAACAAATAAAAGCAAAAATATTATAACACAATTAGTTAAACAAAACTAGTTCGCGGAGACTAGTTTCCCCGAAGTTAGGGTACTTTTAAGTTATGGCAACTCTAACTCTTGGAATTTTACGTTTCGTTTAACGTGTTGTAATTGGCAAACCAAAATTACAGAATTTATTCTTTTTATTATTGACATTTATAGTTAATTAAAGAAATTTTATCATGATATCAGTGTGTATTATTTCAACATCTATAGTCGCAAATTTTATTATTTTTTATCTAAATGTTTTGAACGGAACGTTCTGATATTTTATTGGGGCGGGTAATCACAAGTCATAGAGTTTGTAAGAACACGTCATCATGAAAACGTGATCCAACTGTTGAACTGGCGCAAAGTAAAACATAAATTATCTTCATTCCGAAACCAATCCAAGTCTTTTAGACCCATAACACTTAACACGCATTGCGATTATTATTCGCGCCAATTTACCGCAAGAAATCCGTGTTTCGCCACAGAATCTCCGCGCGGCGCAGATTTAATACGCGCGAACATTTTGAACTCTATTAAAGCCTAACACGCATTGCGATTTTTATTCGCGTGAATTTTTTGGTTTTTTTTTTTTTTTTTTATTTATGATGGGTTTGCTCTTGACTCTAGTCTAGGTCAAAGGTGACAGAGACAGAGACTGAGCTTACCCAGAAGAAGCCTGTTCACTCTAACTTTGAAGAGATTCGGGTTGAATGCGTTCGGAAACACTGACGCAGGTAGCGAGTTCCATTCATTCGCTGTGCGCATTATGAAGGATGTTTGGAAGCGTTTGGTGCGAATTGGTGGAATGGCAACAAGGTAAGGATGATAACTTGCAGTACGTCTAGATGTCCGATGGTAGAAGGGGGCTGGTGGGATGAGGTCGTGGAGTTCTTCAGCACACTCACCGAAGTACAGTCTGTAGAAGACCGACAAGCAGGCAACCTTGCGGCGATGAGCCAAGCTGTGAAGCCTGGCACCCGCCAGGTCAACGTCGCCAATGAGCCTCCTGGCTCTGCGTTCCACCGAGTCAAGCGCGGCAAGCTGATATTTAGCTGAGCCATCCCAAAGGTGGCTGCAATACTCCATGCAGGATCGGACTACTCGTACTATTTGAACGGCTTTTTTTTTCCGCAATGCGTGCAGCTTCATACAATTCGATAGGTCACAGAATGGGCGGAAAAAAAACGCGTGAATAAAAATCGCAGTGCGTGCTAAGCCTTAAGTCTCAGCTCGTTCTTCCTCAAGACACTGGAGAGGTTATTGGTCTCTGCTCTTTTTGTCCCCAAGCAGACCATGACCAAATAATTAGGTATTGCTAAAAAATATTGGATGTTTTCATTGGTGATGAAACTCTTTTCGAAAGAGTCCAATATTTTTTGCCAATTCCTACTTAATTATTTAAAGAGATTTTGTCATACTCTTCCGAATTTACTTACGCAATTAGGCTGACAAATATTTGTTAAGTGCGAGAATCAAACCCGCAACACACCGTGCATCAGTTGATCGGTCAACCACTGCACCAACCGTGACGTCATCGTCATCTAATAGTACATTACTGCAGAATCCAGTAAGTAAGCCTTCCTGGCCAAGTATGAGTTAACCGGACCGAACCGCAGGTGAGGTCCGGTTATATACGAGGCCAGGATGGCTTTCTTACTGGTTGAGGCTTGTATAATGCTTTTCTCAAAAATGAAAGAAAGTTTAACAACAAATTCGTTTAATTCATATTGAAGGTTACATTCATATTAGGGCAATTACTGATAGATATTGTGATCGATTTACCGGGGGCATTTATATTTCTTTGTTGTACGTCTTGATTAACTCAAAAATATATCTATCTCATAAAATGTTATACCGAGAGATAGATATATATTTAGAGCCTCCTCCTATAACCATGTTATAATGGCTAAACTCTAATCTGTCTGGCTGGTACTATGTTTTTTTTTCAAAGCAGAGCTGAAGAGGATGACCTACTGTCTAGAGATGGGTGTTTTCGGATTTTGCACAAAAAGTTATGTAACCGTTATACAGTTTTCATATCGATATCAAAAACGGTTTCCAGATATCGATATCATTTAGTACAGTTTGCATAAGTTAAAATGTTATTTAGATGAGCAAACTAACAACGAACGCGAAATAATACTTAGAAAGAGAGGTAGCGCATAATTATGGTTCCTATCGTTTGTGAAGTTTGCGTTTTGTTCGTAGTTCGTACGTTTCCGCATTGTTTACGGTTTTAAGTTTTGACTTATTCGTTCTCGCACGCTAGTAAGGTTTTTATTAGACACAGTTTTTGTAATATTGGTTATTTTGATATAGATATCGATATGATATGATATCTAACACATATCCGATATAAGTTACGTTTTGATATATCTGACCAATGCCTACTACTGTCCAGTAAGTAAATTACATACTTACTTACTGGACAGTAGGAGATTCCAAATTTAAAATCTCGCTTCTTACTGGACAGTTGTGAATAAGTCTCCGGTAGAGTTTACTTTCTGGATACTTTTTAGAGATGTTATGACAACATTACATACCATTTTTGAGAAAATAGATAGTCTGGCAAACGAAAGTAGAGACTGTAAATGCGCGGCAAATTTAAAAAATATCAGCATAGCAACCCCAAAGCTAGTATTCCTGTACCTGGAATAACCTAATTTGATACTTTAGCATTATTTATTTTATTTCATCTGAAAAAAAATACTATAGCTAATTGAGGTAGGTAATATTTTAGACATTATTTATCAATCTCACAAAAAAAAACAACAATATTCTATAATAATTTTAGTTTATTCAACTTATTCGTCATACTAACTTATGAAATCCAACACCACACGTAAACAATCTTGTTTTGTTTGAATTCGACGACTTTCTCCTGGTGTTATTCTTGATAATTAGACATCATGCGAAAGAACATCTCCCGCAATCCACTTTTAATTGTTTTATTCATTTTTCACTTAATAAATGCTATTATCAAGACCACAACAAATCACCAAAAATTGATGTTGACATTAATAAAGCATTGCCATATAAAAAGTTTGCAAATAATTCGAGTGTCTACTTTCGTTTGCCAGACTCTAAAACAAACTTCACCAGTGTCGGGTAGGCACTTGATAAGCAAAGCGTTGCTCTAAGCTCTAACGCCTTTAGAGTGGAATAACTTAGGTATTATTTTGATTTATGTAAAATCCGTTGGGTTATTTGTACTTAAAAGGGAAACACTTATCCATCCATCCTCAGTCCCCATACACTTTCGTGTTTTGTCTATATCTATACTAATATTATAAAGAGGATAGATTTGTATTTTTGTATGTAACAAATAAACTTAAAAACTACTGGACCGATTTCAAAAAATCTATCACCGTTGCGAAGCTACACAATCCCCGGATGACACAGGCTACTTTTTATCCCTGTATTCCCAAGGGAACGAGAACAACGCAGTTGAAACCGCGTGGCGTCCGCTAGTAATATATAAGTCGAATATAGCCGTAGATTGCTTAAGATTATCACTTACACCCCACTTACTAACGTATACATACATACCGCTGAGCCTGCACCCGCAATGCAGCTTTGTAAAAAGTGTGGGTTTTTCCCAACGCATAGACAAACTTTGAAATAGAGCCTAAGGATTTATCTAATAGGTTCACCAACAATTGTTTACAAACTGGTAACAAAAATCACAAGCCTACATTATTCATACAGTGCAACAATTACTCATAGGCAACCACCACATTCAAAAAGAAAAAGAATAAAAAAGTTAACTTACATAAAGTCTAATTAATAATACAACGGATTAGTAATGTAAGCATTAGTAAAAAAATAAATTGGTAGAAATGATGCAAATTAATATAATTATTAGAATTGATTAAATTAATAAAATTGACTTAAGTATAAAATTTTTAAATTTGATTATTAACAAAATAAATAACATTGGAAATAAATTATAAAGTTAATAAAATTGACAAAATATATTTCATGAACTTGTGAAGATAGATAAAATAAAATACAAACATTTGATAAAAGTGATAAAAAATTACAATAATAAGATTAATAGTGTTAACACACGTTCGGATTTGGTACGGCCGGACCGACTCCGCCCACAAATGCTTTCTCGCTTACACACGCTTGTTTGGACCGAGACGGAATCAATTTAATAATAATAATGTCCGCGGATCTCTCTACACACGCTCGGATATGGCCTGGGCCGGACTAACCCCGCCCACAAATCCGTGGTCCGGCCGTACCAAATTCGAACGTGTGTTAACACTATAAGGGTAAACACTTGAGGATGGATTTCAGTCATAGAGCAACATTTTGAAGATTATGGCCTGGTTACTAAGACCTTTAAGCTCATAGAGCAACACGGACCAGAGACCACGGACCAACTCCGGTCCGCCGGTGGTCCGTGTTGCTCTATGATTTCAGTCTAGCCAAATAGTTAAAGTGAAGATCGACAACATCACTTAAAGCTTTTTACTTCCTTACAAATTCTTGCATAAGGCGAATTAGCTCCCAAAACGTTTCAATATATTAATAATTATTAATTAGAATCAGCATTGCCATGGCATCCAACGTGGCAATGCTGCCAGCATTCTGGCCTGGGCACTTTTGACGTTGACAGCGATGTGGACGAATTTTTTGACGCGCAATAAACTCTGCACTTTTATACGCGTTCGTAGTTTTATTTTATTGTTATTTTTATTTAAGTGTATATTATATATAGGTAGTTATTGTTAACGACAGGCTTGTTTGGGCATTTCGTACCGTTAATAAAATGTTGTGTTTTGGGATATTTTTTGTTTTAATTGGTAGTTAATATGGTAGATAATCCCTTTTTAAATTCTTGGATTTTTAAAACTTGGGACGTAAAAGTTATAACCAGTTTTATTTCTTAAGGTTAAGTACTAAAGTCGTCACAATATAAGAAGTCCGATTTGACAGCTATAAAATTACGTTATATAAGTCTAACTTGATGCTTACGAATGATACTCGTTGTTATAGTGTATCGGTAACACAGTAATTATTTAGGATTATGAATTTGATTATTCGTAGAGTTTTACACAAAGTTATCGCGGGATGTAAAATGAGAAATGTCATTGGACTTCTTAAATTGTGACGACTTTTGAAAACCATTGAAAACTTATAATGCTATATTTTAAAAATATCCTGTCAACCGGTAGAGGAAATCTGACATTCTGATGCATTCTGGCCAAGGAGTTTTTGGCGGGTTTTTTTCGAGTGAACTTCAGCGGCTATTAATATTATTTGCAAATTGATTCCTAGTGGATATTGTGATATAAAAGTGATGTAGTTTTGTGTTTCAGCTGTCTACGCAACTGGACAATATGTGAAATCATTGACAGAAGCGATCTCGGGATAGTGGAGCGGAGAATTTTATTGTAGTATTGACTACCTCCGCTAAGCTTACTGGGAAGGCTGACTCGATACAATTTGCTTCCAAATACTCCAAAAAACATTAGAATATGTTACATCCGCATTCTAATGTTACTAATGAATTCAAGAAAAATACTGATGACTAGGCAGCATGGTCTCAGACCTTAGCCTGTTCCGTAAGGAACAAACAAAAAAAAAAAAATAATAATAAAAAAAAAAAAAAAAAAGTTTCTAATGTCATTCATTATGTCAGTGTCAAATTCGACTAATAAGAATCGGGTATTCGCAAATAAAATATTATTTGTTTGCTTTACTGAAAATGAAACTTAATTCTAAAAAACGGCTCCTGCCTTTATACTTTAGCTTATTACTAATTCTATTTACAAGTGCTGTGTCGCCCGGTGGTAAATTCATCATTCTATTCTTCTAGGTTATGTATGTATTAACAAGCTACTAATAAGCGTTTATTATTGTTTATTTCACTGTTTCAGCTAATGATTTACACTTCTATGATGGCGTTTCTTCAGCGGACGTGGTATTTGGTGACGTGTTTTTCGAAATATTAGATCCACCTGAACTGAGGTATTCCTATAGAATCAGACCAGCAAAAGATTTTGGTACACCTTTCGTAAGTATCATAAACTCATTGAAAACGTTATGTCCTGTAACTTAAATTGTAAAGGAATAAGGAAAGACTATTAATGACTCATGTAATGATTTTTCAGAATGAGAGTATGCAATTTCAGGATGCTCGGTTGGTACCAACTGTACCAATACATAGTTGCTCTGATATAGTTAATCATGATGATATTGTGGGACAGATCGCCTTGTCCGAAAGAGGGTAAGCATTATGTTAAAAAATTTAATACCACCATTTTAAAATTAAAACTAAATTACTTAGGAATTTATTCACTATCATGTTGTGCCATTATCATTCAACTACTTAAAGGATAATTTCATGTTTAGTATATACCCTTTTTATTTATTCTGTATCTATACTTCAAGATAGCTTAATCTCTGCAACATATGTCAAACTGACGTAAACTTTATTATTAGCCTGTCAAGCGCTATTGTTACTGTATTGATACTGATAGCTGTTGCAGAGATCAAGGTATCTTTTATGAAGTATAGTTATCAATTTTGGGTTTGTAGTCAATGCCAAAAGTTCTAATGGATCCAATTATATGTTTCAGAGAGTGTTCCTTTGTGTTCAAGACGGCCAAAGCTCAACAGGCTGGAGCAAGGGCCATTATCATAACGGAGTCCGTAGACAAATGGGAAGATTCCCTTGATCATCTAATAGAGATGGTTGATGATAAGTAAGTTCTTTTATTAGCCTAAGATCCCACTGCAAAAATCTGCAGGTATTTTTGTTTGTAATGACACTTGATTTTTATGAATGATTCTTGAAAGTAGAATAGATTGCTGCAGGGTTGCCTGGCTGCAAACAGTTTTGATTTTTGCAGTGGGATCTCATACTATATGCCATGAATTAAATATTGTGTTTCTAAATTCTTTTTACTGCAATTTTATCTACAGTTATTATACTGTAGCAGTAAAATTTTAATTGCCTTGTTACTGGGCAACAATATGTTGTTAAATGATAATGATAAATGACTTTATTTCTTTAAGTTGGTTTGTACAAATACTTTTACATGTCAATCATATTTTTAAGCTTATAGATGATAGCTTTTTGATCATATTTTTAATGTTATTTCGCAGTTAAATGTTTTATACCATCATTAATGCTCATTTCTTTTTGAATTTTGGTGTATTTACCAATTAATATAATTTTTCTTTGAAATTTGACCCTTTTTAACACGCTTTTATTAGCTAGGTATGTATTTATCTATGTATCAATGTAACGGAATCTTTGAACGTGATTTTCACCCCCTTCAAAACGTAGCATTAATTTAAAACTTTGCACACTTATCAAGGACTGATGACAATGCAATAATTTAAATAGTGTTTTTTTATGTTTTTTTTTTTTAAATCTGTATTGTCTTGCGTCAAGTACACATATTAAATAAATGCTCTGGACACAGCGGTCCCCCATGACGAGAACCTCGTGAAGGCTGAGAGAGATAAGAAAAGCAAGTATCTTGATCTGGCTCGCGAGGTTGTCGACATGTGGGATGTGAATACAGCAGTCATTGTGCCGATAGTCGTGACGGCCAATGGCATAATAGCCAAGAGCCTCGACGAACATCTGAGGAGGCTCTCGTTGGGCAGCTGGATCAAGGGCTTGATCCAGAAAGCGGTACTCCTGGACACGGCGCGTATCGTTAGGAGGTTTCTCTTTTAGGAGCCCTGACCACCGGTAGCTTGGACCCTGTTCCCGATACCGGTGGGCTACAATTTTTATATTTTTAAATGTTTTATTTTATTTTATTTTTTATAGAATAATATTTAAAAATGCAAAAGTATGTAATTAAAATGAATAAATGAAATAATAATAATAAAATAAAATTAAGTTAATTGTTATAGTATTTTATTGACAGATCTTGGTATAAGTATTCATTTTGAAAATGTCTTAAAAAGCACCCCACGCTTTTTTACGTTTACATTACACTGTTCTTAATTAAAATTTAATGAAAATTATTTTTTACTTTTTAGTTTGGTTTCCATTAAAGTGTGTTTTTTTTGTTTTTTTAAACTATTATTTTAGTATTCCTGGAGACAATGAACGGTTATTCTATTCTATGTGCGTTTAGTATAATTTCTGACTCTATATTTATATTTTTCAGAATGGAGCTAGATGTGAACATACCGGCAGCTTTCCTTCTCGGCCGAAGTGGTGCCACAATACTTCGCACTTTAAGAAAATTAAAAAAAAGTTATGCAGTGGTTAATCTGCCTATTAACATGACACATGTGCCTCTTGGTAAGATGAACCAACCACCTTGGATTTCATGGTAATTTTGCACTTTCTTAATTAGTTTTACATAATTAGCATTTCACATTGTTATGTCACATGTACTTTCATTACTCGTATTTTCAATGTTTTGTAGATAGAAACTGTGTATGAAAGTAAAATGGATACTAAAATAAAACCTGTTGAATTAGAAACTGCTACGCTCAGAGATTTTCAACATTACTGTAGGCGCTTCATAGTATAGATTTCATACTAAAAAACTATATTAAAGAGCACCTGAAGTAAAGTTAACAACTAAAATTTGAAAATTTTAAAACCCAACACATTTTTATTTTATGTTTTTTTTCTAGTAGTAGACACCCTTCGATCGACAGTCTATCGAACACGTAATTAAGACACGATTACTTGCAAAAATACGCCGATTCAAACATTAAAAAGGGCATAAATTTTAAATTGCTGAACCGATTTTCATCAAAAATTGCTAAGGACACTCTTTATAAAGTGACCTTACAAACAAATACAAAAACTAAATTAAAATCGGTTCATTCGTTTTGAGCTTATGATGCCACAGACAGATACACAAACACACAAAGATACAATCACACACACAAATACCCCTTTTTTCCGTCGGGGTTTAAAGATCACTGAGTGGGGCAGTAAGCTTTGTTCTATCTGTAAGAGTAAATTCTTTCTTTTTTTCAACATTACCCACTAGTGTAGTTAAAAAAAGAAAGAATTATTTTAAAGCAAAAGGCCAGTAGTCCATTCTTCTTTCAACTTATATTTTGGATTTGAAGTAAAGGAATCTCGCCAGCTTAAAATTACCTGCCATTATTTATTTATTTATTATAGTTTGCTTATTATTTCCATCTCTATGGTTGATAGAAAGAGATTTAAAAAACCAGTAGGCACGAAACTTAGTCAATATTTTTCATTCCATGATTAATACGAATTATTTTTAAATTTGATATAATTGATAGTGATATGATCTGAGTAAAGATTTGCAACCAAAATATAAGTACAAATTAATTATTTATGAACCTGTTATCTAGTTATGAACTAAGTTCTATAGGTGCTTTTGAACAATGAGCCTTATTGTCTTGTTTTGTGATTTACAAAGACCAGAGCGCGTCAGGCCGCACCAATGTTCATTCTGCAATGTTTCCAAGAAAATTTAAACAATTGTGAAGCAATTAAATGTCATAATTGTATAGTTGTCGATCTGCTAACGCGGCGGGCGTGTGTGCAGAACCGAGCGTGATCATTTGTTATTTAAATTCCATGCACAAATAATATTTAGCCACCACACAGTCACTTCAATTTCCTTCAAGGTACATTGCAAAATGCTCTTCAATTTGCTCTGGCGCGGCAAAGTCGGTGAAAATCGTACATTATTATTATTACATGAGATAGTATTGTAAAGTTTGTAATAGATTTTGAGAGGTCAAGCTATATGTTAAGAATTCTGTTATTATTTATTTATTACCTTATGAAAATTAATAACTTCTTTAAGTTACTAAAGGTTCTTACTATGCTGGTGGCAAGGCCGTTTATTGTTTTCGCAAATTAAGTTATGCTCTGTGGCGTCATGCGTTGTGTGCACCAGTAGCCTCATTATGAGATTATGACCAACTACCATCATAGCATAGAGCCTTTATGACATTTTGAGTAAATATTATTGTATACTTGTGATGACTTACAGAAAGCAGATTAGTTTTAATATTCTGTGTGCTTATTCCGAGTTTTTTAACGTATTCACTCGTGATAACGTAAACGATCTCTTATGTCAAAATATATACAAAAAAGAGGTTTCTCCTTACCGTCACCAGTGTGCTTAGTGCGAGTTTTTTAACGTACTCACTCGTGATATCGTAAACGACCTCTTATGTCAAAATGTATACAAAAAAAGAGGTTTTGTCTTGCCGTCACCAGACGGCGCTTATCCAGTTTCAATACAAATTGTAGTTTACGTTTATGCGATTGAGCGTGAATAAAAACTCGCACTAAGGCCTCAGACGGCGCTTATCCAGTTTCAATACAAATTGACGTTTACGTTAACGCGATTGAGCGTGAGTAAAAACTCGCACTAAGGCCTCTGATATTTAATGACACAAGTAAATGAGAATGTTAGCTAGAAATTTAAATAATGGGTACACAATTTTGGTCAACCTGAATCTGACAATAATTGTAATTTATTGAGTATTTTAACTAATACATAGTCTTCCTGTGCGTGTCAATGGCAAATATAATTGTATATATGTCATGAACCAAGTGATTAATCAGGGCACTATGTATAATGCCCTGGTATTATGAATCTAGTCAAGTCAAATCGGGCAATGTAATGAATACTGATTTAAACTTCTATATTTATACATTGTCTGGTCATTATGAATATTGTTACGTAACCGTTGGGCAATTGCTTAAATAGTAATCGTACTTATCTATTCTGTATTAAAACTAGTGATACCATTAAAATAATAAAAAAATACATCTTTTTATTATCCGGCATTATTCAGAAAGCTCGTTCAATTTAATTTATTCATTAGTTTTTATCATATTGCCTACTCATATTGGGCATATTTCAAATTGCCCGGGCATTATGAATAATGCCGTATTAATCACTTAGTCCATAACATATGTAAGTTAAATTATTTGTTTAATCTAGTCGCCCAGTATTCACCACCGCTAACACCTTTTGCTGATCCAGTTTTTTTTACATGGTGATGTAGTAAAATTTAAATTATTTTATAGTTTTAGTATTTACGAGTTTCATCATAAAATGTAACTTTCGATCTACATAAATGTAAATAAATTTTGAAGGACATTGAGTCATTGTTGATTTTATAAATTACTAGCTTTTCCAAGAGCAGAGGTTAAAACTAGCCTAAGGTATTCAGCAATAATGTAGGTGAAAGAACTTGCAAAACAATATTTTATTCAGATGGAGAATAAATAATAATCATTTGATATTTTAAGAAATTGTTACAAAGTGATTTGGAATGGTGTTTAACCGCAATATATGTATACCACAGCTTTTATTTAACCAAACAAGGGAATTTATTATCGGATTTAAAACTCAAAAGTATAAAATGGGATATCTCGTATGCTAGTTTTATTATTAGCGTTTATTTTCTAGTCTACATAAATGCAGAAATTTCAATAAGCAGTGGAGTTGAATTATCATAATCAAAAGTCGTCGTATTGTTTAATAAAAGTAAAACTATATCAACTTATCACAATACCTATGTAAAATAAAATTATTCATTATAAAAACATTTTTACAACTAGTTTTTTTCGTACTTTTCTCAGTAAACCCTTTCATTTGATACCCATATCATGGCAGAGCACAACAAATATACGAGTAACTAGTCCGTCATATTGGATTTTGAATGACGTCACTTAGCTAACCATGCATTGTCATCCAAACTAAACGTGTATGTAAAACTAATCGGTGGAGGATAACTGCGCTTTAAAATTCAGTTGCAACGTTTGACCCGAACGCACTTACATACATACATATACTACATAGCAAGTTAAATAAAATCTTGTAATAAGACCAGTGTTGACGCAATTAACCAAATTAAATTAGTTTATTTTATAATTGACTGAATTCGCAAGCAGGTATAGTAGTCACATACATACATATACTACATAGCAAGTTAAATAAAATCTTGTAATAAGACCAGTGTTGACGCAATTAACCAAATTAAATTAGTTTATTCTATAATTGACTGAATTCGCAAGCAGGTACAGTAGTCACATCGGATCTTTGTGTTTCTGAAGGTGGCCGCAAGACCCTGCGCGGTTACTATTTTTAGTATTAATGGTGAAGTAGAAGATAGCATTGTGTAACTGCTTCTTTCACTCGCTTATGTTTGTCGCATCGTCTTGTGTCGCTTACTGTATGCAGTTACTCGATGACAAACTTTTTCTTGCGCAATGTTTCTCACAGCCAACTTCAGAGACTCAAAGATCCGCTGTGACTACTATATTATCTTTACAAGAGAATTTTATAGTGCAAAATAATATAGCTGGAAAGATATTTTATATATAATAACCGTAGAATCTAATTATGACCAAATATTTTGTGGAAAAGCTCAAGGTTTTAGTTGTAAGGAAGGCCTTGTATTTATTAAGACTGCGCCGAGCAAAATAACCCAAAACGATCGTCACAGTTATAGGGATTTAATCAATATTATTATCATAATTACCATAAAAAATATGTAATGAACACCACAATGAATGTGTTAACGATTCTATGTTGGCAAAAACAAAAAATATTGTTTAGTTTAAATAACAAAAATACGTAAAGTTGGACAAAAATATTAAAATAGCATGCTCGTGTTTTATTGAATATTTATAGTAAACTGTTGAATTTTTTCACAAACTTTAATTCATATTAATCTCTAATTGTCATACCACAATTTATAGTTTTAACATTTTCGAAAAGACACTCGGTTATTTTAGTTTTATTTTTTTTCTTAATTGTTGCGCTGTTTTGGATCATGCGAAACGTAAACCGGTCGCCAATTCAGTCGTCCACGAGAGCTCGGAGAGTGGTCACGTCTCTTTGTGGAGCGACGCGCCGATAACGATAATTCGCGATCTATTGTGTACGTATACCTTGCTGCAAATAATTGAATAAGGTAAGTTATATATTTTGTTTTTTGAGTATGACTTTTTATGCATAACTAACATTTACTTTTTATGTTTTTACTGTTCAATGTATATTTCTGTAACATTTTTTTTAAATGTTTATTTTAGTTATAATGGGAAAGCGTAAGGAAACATATTATAAGAAGAAAGTGGGCGCTCATTTCCGAAAAAGAATCTGTTCTCATAAAAAGTACATATTTCTATTTTGTGACATTATTTCCTTTTTAAGCGACTTTCCAAAAAGAAGGATTTTTTTTGTGTATGTTCACCGATTACATCAATTGTGGACAGATTTTAGAAATTATTTTTTTGGTTGAAAGATTACGTTCCATTTAAATTTGGTGAAGATCTGATGAAGAATTTTGGAGATATGCAACAGAACTCCTCAAAAAATACGGCAGATCTCTCGGGATTGCTGGAATCGCATGTCTGTTTATTGTTTACACCATATTTGCATAACATAACATCACGCCGGTAAGCTCTAAAGGGGTAGGCAGATGAATACAGTAAACCCTGGTACACTCTAATTTCATTCAGGCTATAGAACTTGCCCATTGTGTACACAACTAAAAAGTGTAAAATAAAAACTTTTTTGCCAAAAAAACAACCACTTCCAAATCAAAACACTACAATATTATGTAAAATAAATTTAATTTCGCCAGTCAGTGACAAAAAACGAAGAATCAAAAACAGGAACACCGACTTCCGAAATTGAATTTATTTTCACTTTGTAATATTTTTATTTGAAAGTCGGTTGTATTTTTATGTAAAAAAAAAATCTAACATAATGGCGCATGTAATCGTTCTTTTTTCAATTGGTTCTCAAACATTCGATATGGGTATCGTGTAATGGGTTTTTGGGGATGCCGATTGCAAATCTGACATTATTTTTAAAATCCAAGATGGCGGATGCAACTTTTTCTCAAACATTCGACATGGGTATCGTGTAATGAGTTTTTGGGGATGCCGATTACAAATCTGACATTCTTTTTAAAATCCAAGATGGCGGATGCAACTTTTTCGCAAACATTCGATATGGGTATCGTGTAATGGGTTTTTGGGGATGCCGATTGCCAATCTGACATTCTTTTTAAAATCCAAGATGGCGGATGCAACTTTTTCTCAAACATTCGATATGGGTATCGTGTAATGGGTTTTTGGTGATGCCGATTGCCAATCTGACATTCTTTTTAAAATCCAAGATGGCGGATGCAACTTTTTCTCAAACATTCGATATGGGTATCGTGTAATGGGTTTTTGGGTTATGCCGATTACAAATCTGACATTCTTTTTAAAATCCAAGATGGCGGATGCAACTTTTTCTCAAACATTCGATATGGGTATCGTGTAATGGGTTTTTGGGGATGCCGATTACAAATCTGACATTCTTTTTAAAATCCAAGATGGCGGATGCAACTTTTTCTCATACATTCGATATGGGTATCGTGTAATGGGTTTTTGGGGATGCCGATTGCCAATCTGACATTCTTTTTAAAATCCAAGATGGCGGATGCAACTTATTCTCAAACATTCGATATGGGTATCGTGTAATGGGTTTTTGGGGATGCCGATTGCCAATCTGACATTCTTTTTAAAATCCAAGATGGCGGATGCAACTTTTTCTCAAACATTCGATATGGGTATCGTGTAATGGGTTTTTGGGGATGCCGATTGCAAATCTGACATTATTTTTAAAATCCAAGATGGCGGATGCATCTTTTTCTCAAACATTCGATATGGGTATCGTGTAATGGGTTTTTGGGGATGCCGATTACAAATCTGACATTCTTTTTAAAATCCAAGATGGCGGATGCAACTTTTTCTCAAACATTCGATATGGGTATCGTGTAATGGGTTTTTGGAGATGCCGATTGCAAATCTGACATTCTTTTTAAAATCCAAGATGGCGGATGCAACTTTTTCTAAAACATTCGATATGGGTATCGTGTAATGGGTTTTTGGGGACGCCGATTACAAATCTGACATTCTTTTTAAAATCCAAGATGGCGGATGCAACTTTTTCTCAAACATTCGACATGGGTATCGTGTAATGAGTTTTTGGGGATGCCGATTACAAATCTGACATTCTTTTTAAAATCTAAGATGGCGGATGCAACTTTTTCGCAAACATTCGATATGGGTATCGTGTAATGGGTTTTTGGGGATGCCGATTGCAAATCTGACATTCTTTTTAAAATCCAAGATGGCGGATGCAACTTTTTCTCAAACATTCGATATGGGTATCGTGTAATGGGTTTTTGGGGATGCCGATTACAAATCTGACATTCTTTTTAAAATCCAAGATGGCGGATGCAACTTTTTCTCAAACATTCGATATGGGTATCGTGTAATGGGTTTTTGGGGATGCCGATTACAAATCTGACATTCTTTTTAAAATCCAAGATGGCGGATGCAACTTTTTCTCAAACATTCGATATGGGTATCGTGTAATGGGTTTTTGGGGATGCCGATTGCCAATCTGACATTCTTTTTAAAATCCAAGATGGCGGATGCAACTTTTTCTCAAACATTCGATATGGGTATCGTGTAATGGGTTTTTGGGGATGCCGATTGCAAATCTGACATTCTTTTTAAAATCCAAGATGGCGGATGCAACTTTTTCTCAAACATTCGATATGGGTATCGTGTAATGGGTTTTTGGGGATGCCGATTACAAATCTGACATTCTTTTTAAAATCCAAGATGGCGGATGCAACTTTTTCTCAAACATTCGATATGGGTATCGTGTAATGGGTTTTTGGGGATGCCGATTGCCAATCTGACATTCTTTTTAAAATCCAAGATGGCGGATGCAACTTTTTCTCAAACATTCGATATGGGTATCGTGTAATGGGTTTTTGGGGATGCCGATTGCAAATCTGACATTCTTTTTAAAATCCAAGATGGCGGATGCAACTTTTTCTCAAACATTCGATATGGGTATCGTGTAATGGGTTTTTGGGGATGCCGATTGCAAATCTGACATTCTTTTTAAAATCCAAGATGGCGGATGCAACTTTTTCTCAAACATTCGATATAGGTATCGTGTAATGGGTTTTTGGAGATGCCGATTGCAAATCTGAAATTATTTTTAAAATCCAAGATGGCGGATGCAACTTTTTCGCAAACATTCGATATGGGTATCGTGTAATGGGTTTTTGGGGATGCCGATTGCAAATCTGACATTATTTTTAAAATCCAAGATGGCGGATGCAACTTTTTCGCAAACATTCGATATGGGTATCGTGTAATGGGTTTTTGGGGATGCCGATTACAAATCTGACATTATTTTTAAAATCCAAGATGGCAGATGCATCTTTTTTTCAAACATTCGATATGGGTATCGTGTAATGGGTTTTTGGGGATGCCGATTGCAAATCTGACATTATTTTTAAAATCCAAGATGGCGGATGCAACTTTTTCGCAAACATTCGATATGGGTATCGTGTAATGGGTTTTTGGGGATGCCGATTACAAATCTGACATTATTTTTAAAATCCAAGATGGCGGATGCATCTTTTTCTCAAACATTCGATATGGGTATCGTGTAATGGTTATTTGGGGGTGCCGAATGTGCCGATTGCTATTCTGACATTCATTTTAGAATACACATTTTTTTTTCGCCGTTGTCAGCGATGTCCAAGATAAACATGGAAAGTAAAAATTTGTTTGAAAAAGACGCATTGCCTGGATTTGAACCCAGGACCTCAAGCACGAGAAGTGAGGCCAAGGGGTCACCACGAAATTTTAAATTCATTATACTTATTTTGTTGCTAGTGTTTGCTGGCAAGTCTTTTACATGGGAAAATATTTATGTATTATGTATACTATATTTCTTTTAGTCTGTTCACAACATTTTAAGAGTTAGGTTGATAATACATCTGATAACTACGTCAATTTAATAATTTTATTAAATCATCATCAGCCTATTAATGTTCCCACTGCTGGGACACAGGCCTCCTCTCTGTGAGAGGGAATGGGCCGTAATCCACCACGCGGGCCCAGTGCGGATGGGTGGATGTCACATGTCTTCGAATTTTTGGTTCTAGGACATGCCGGTTTCCTCACGATGTTTTCCTTCACCGTTTTGAGAGCAGTGGTGATGAAATAATTTACACAAAGTAAAGCGCCTGTCTGGGCTCGAACCCACGACCTACAACCTGTAAGTCGCGGCCGATACCACTGAGCCACCGCTGCTCTCAATTTTCTTAAATAACTTACAATAACTATATTTTATCATGTTTTTAGGAAATGCTGACCAATAAAGATCCTTGCCCATACGTTGGTGAAAAACCTTTAGTTAGTGATGATATTCCATTCAACAATCTCGATGTAAGTTAATTGTTCTTAGATACATTTTTAAATGTGCCTTAGTACTAGTTTCTGCCCGTGGCTTAGGGACTACTTACAATTATCTTATTTTATTTCAGGATTCTTCAAAACATACGGATTCATATTCAAACATTTTGGTAGAAGAAGAAACTAAATACAAAGCCGAGATCATAATAAATGGCAATAGAATAATGGATTTCGCATACCTCTATAAACAACTGCAATACATCGCATGAACACGTAACACGTTCTTCCATAATGCACCAGTGATTGAAAAAACAATCATGTTTTAAATGAGATTGATATTACCCTTCTTGTCTCTTTTCCATTTCCATTAGTTTTTACGAAATGCCTTTGACTTCCCTGGAGATGGTTGTTCATTTACAGAGTTAGAAGCAATTTTTAAAATATGACGTTTCTGTTATACTCTGTATAATAAATATACTACGTTTCCCTGGGTTTTGTGTAAGATTTTGTAAAATGGAAAAACACGCAAGGTATCGCATATTAGGTAAATAAATATTTTTTATTACAGACTGGTTTTACTATACAATACACCTACCCATCTAACTTACTTATCAACTATCCTAGCCTACCTACTTACCCAGTAAAATTCCCGGGCGTACAATCCACAACGCCAAAATTTCATCGCAATCGGATGAATAGTAACGGAACGGATAATGTATTACTATAGTACAAACAAACATTATTTTCTATATAATATAGATTATTAGATTTAATTATGGGCTTTATTTACCTACATAAACATCTAAATAATCAATATTCGCCTTTTCAAGTCACTCAACACAACGCCTCAAATTTTAAAAATCCTAAGTTACCAACTTTTGTCGTGCAACTGCAAGCGGGACTCGAGCGAACTTGTGATTGTGTGTGTGACGACGCACACGACTAGCGCGCTGTAGCAAATACCTAATTGTCGCGCGCCTCGTTCGCTCTGCGCAGTCTTAATAATTATGATATGTTGCAACTGAGATTTGATCTGGATGTGTGCTAGGAATAAAAACCCTGTGATAAATAATGTTAGAAGCCCAGCTTCCGCATCTAGTATTTGCGTTTGTCTAGCGTAAACGCTGCGATAACAACGCGATAGCGCGACGCTAGCGTAGCGTGAACGTGACAACAACCATTAGCGTATCTAGGGCTAGTTTCGAGGGGGGGCTGGCCCCTAAGATGCGATGGCCAATGATACCGAGTGCCCAATGTACTTATAAGAAAAACCATATTTGATGCTGATCGTACGCACTAAAAGTAATTTCATCTACTTTAACCTTTTGAGCGCCAAGCGGTACCGAACGCGATGTGTCCCCCAGCGCCAAACTATAAATGTATAACGAACTAGCTGTTCCCCGCGGCTTCGCTCCCGTGGACCAAACCACAGGACCCGTTTTCGGGCAAAAAAAATAGCCTATGTCACTCAGAAATAATGTAGCGTTCTACTGGTGAAAGAATTTTCAAAATAGGTCCAGTAGTTTCGGAGCCTATTCGGTACAAACAAACAACCAAAAAAATCTTTCCTCTTTATAATATTAGTATAGATATATAGTGAAAAGTAGTGATGAGGGTAATTAATATAAGAGGTTTTATAAATATACCAGATAAATAAAATTAATGGCGTATTTCGATATCTTAATTAATAAAGTAATGATATATTTCGATACCTTGTTTTATTAGTAATATATGTGATAAGAAAAAGCAGAATATATTATAGATGACCAAACAGATATATAACTCAATTCAGCCATAAGAAGTTGGCTACATCCCTATTGTCTTTTGACGTCGTCCAGTAATCTTCTTATCAAGACCGTGGCGCCCGTAGCACGTAAAATTTCAATTGTTATATGGGATGTGTATGTTAAATTTTCTTTTTTTTTTGTAATTTCCATGTTTTTGCTAAACACACATTAATATTATTACTATCGATTTGGCCACATAACGCGCTTCGTTTCTGGATACGGCGTATCGCATTCAAAGTAAGAACGCAGTTTTTGGTATTCTGAGATGTCATACTAATTTCGAATGTAGGTACCTACTTACGCCAATCTAATTAGGTTATTGAACGAAAATATTTAATTTAATTTCTCTTACCGTTAAATAATTTACACAAACCACAAAATCTTCGTCTGATGTACTCTAGTATTTATCAGATTCAGCTTCCTAAACCACACCTTGTAGGATTTTTAAAAGTTCTTCAGAACTTAATTCATTAGCTTCACATTTTTTTTATAACGATAACAATCCATATCAGCGCTGCACTATCTCACATTGACCTTGATGCACTTACGTCTATGACGTCAAAGGTTGTCTTCTATTGATGTCCATGGCGCACGAGGCACTGATATCTATTAGATTCGTAGTGACGGGATCTTTCAATATCGATATCATTATTAACACCAAAGTCCGGCTTTGTGTGTATTAAAAGATTTGAGTAAATACATGTGTAAGGGCTAGCAAAATTACGTACATCCCTTTTAAGGATCGCATTTTTTTCATAACTTAAAATTTCGATTCGAAATAAAAGTGTTTTTTTTTAACTTTTGTGTATATCGACACTTTAGAAACTTAATGAAGTAACCTCAGCATTAGACGTCTTCCTACAAATACTACGGCGCCTGGCACACTACAAGACCCCTATTGAAATAAAACATTAAGTTTAGGGTTTTAGGTAATAGTAAAAATACGCACAAAGCATATGTACATGTATTTTAATGTAATAAACGTTATGATTATATATTGTCTTCTAATAAAGACGTGGCGTGGAGGGCACGGAAAAAAATTGTCTTCTATAGAAGACCGTGGCGCTCAAAAGGTTAATTTTTGAGGTTAAGGGTACACTAGTCGACGGCACGAACTATTTTGTGCGCGGGGTTAAAATGCATTTTAAATCAACCGACAACACGTGCGGAAGAGATTGATGCTGTGATGAGCAGTAGGAAGCTAGTTCGCGTACGAATACACACTTACAAATTTGTAGCGATATGGATAATGATTTAGGACGAAACCGAGCGCGCGAAATTTTGTAAACAGACCTTTGGCAGTCTAGATATCATGAAAAAACGACTAAATCTATCTGTTCAAAATAAAATTATTTGCTTTGTTGAACTTAGTAGTTCAACAAAATTGCAAAACGGCCTCCATACAGGGATAGATAATGATGAGACAAATTGATATCACTTTTTATTTTGAACGTACATCGTCAAACAGTGGAATAATCCCTAGACTACGTTTGTATGGAAAAAAATCGACTAGTTACAACCTTAAGGTTTTTTTTAGTTTCGTGAATCGTCTTTATTTTGATTGATTACTGTACTTCAATTTACGTTTCTTTTTTGCAAAAATGACACGCCTCCCCTATATGTATATGCCCTTGACAACAATCAGCGCCACATAAAAGCGGGTTATTTTCTTAATTTTTACCTCTGAATACACTTATCATTGTTATGATTAATATGGTTGATTGACCGTTTTGTTATTTTTTTTTTCGCATTTTTATAGATTTGCTAGTCTGCTTATAAATGTTTTTTTTTTATTAAGATTTCGTTCCTTTTATCGTTGTTTATAGTCAATCAATTATTTATGAATTTTTAATTTATCCTAGAACCTTTATATTTAAATGATACAAATAGAATATGTGACATACTTGGAACAACAAGGGTTTTATGTTAAAATTTCTACCATGTTTTTTAAATCTACTTTTGTACTGTAAACACTTTGTTGTTCAGTAGATAAATAAGATATTCTTGTACCTAATCATGTATAAATATCTGTGTAACAATTAATAGACACCTTTTGCTTCAGGATTTTGTAAATAATTAAGTTGATTTAACGCCAAGCAGAGGTGAGGTGAAAAAGTTGTTCGCTTCGACCATAACTATCGAAGCACTCGGTCAATGACCTATTATAATGAGGATCTTATTGTACATAACTACATCTTATATATTATGAAATTTATATTAAATTGTTTATGGCTTTTGTAATGTATTGTGTGAAGTATTAAAACTCGAATGTTCCAAATGAAACCATGTTATTATTAATTTTGTTAATCTTTTATATACTTTCTAAGTTTATCTTGGACATCGCTGACAATGGTGAAAGTAAACAGCGTGAATACGGCAACGCAAAGAGTTTGACCGCTATCCAATCGACCAATCACATGCGAGATGAATGATGCGATGTGGATTTCCGTCTGTGTGATTGGTCGATTGGATAGCGGTCAAACTCTTCGCGTTGCTGTATGCACTTACGCAATACGGCTGCTGGACTTACAGTTAACTAGCTTCTGCCAGCGGCTTCGCCCGCGTGAATGTCGAAATCTAGCACATAGTACACTTTTAATCCCTAGGGAACATACTCCCGGGATAAAAGTAACATATAATTATACTATTCCTGACTTTAATCTATCTCTGTGCCAAAGGACAATGGCAGAAGCCCACATTGTTTTAGCTGAACGTATTAAATGAAAAATTGTAATATTTATTTATCTATAAAATATATCATCCTAGTGATTTCATCATCAACCAAGCTATATATTTTTTAGACTTAGATACTAGTCTTTTTGCCTATCATTAATTAAAAGTAGTTCATTTATTTCTACTACTTTCTCTACAAGGAACACCTATACTTAGACATAAACTGAATCGTTAATTCTTTTCCTCCGTTTAATTATAATAACTAATACAAAAATGATATACTTAATACAGTAACTATTTGTCACTTGGCAGACTAAGTATAAAATGGCAACTCTAATCTGATGAAAGTTAGCGAACAAATCAAATAACTTTCATTTAGTTATATTTTTTTTTATCAGTGGTGAACCAGATTCTGTTATACTTTGAAAAAACGTAGTCAATTAATGGAATTTCTTTCGTGCCTATACCTCACTTTCAGACGCTCAAATGTATGTCAGCTAAGATTTCGCCATTGTTCTTTCATCCAGATACGTTCAGCCGTTCTGGCGTAGATAGATAGATTTATTTATTTGCTTAGAATGTAGGTAAATAATACATTTAGATGTTACAATATTTTGGATCCTTATACATTCTGCCTCATGGCATGCAAACATTTTAGTAACTTATACTACTATAGATTATTCTATTTACTTAAAGCTAATTAATAATATAAGAACATTAAAAATTAAATAGTCTTGTCATTCAAGAAATCCGTTACAGAGTAATAGCATTTAGAAACTAGTAATTTTTTAAGGTACTTTTTAAATATTCTTAAAGGTTGCTCTTTAACAATTTTTGGTATGTGGTTATAAATAAGAGGAGCCATTCACATAACACTCTTTCTCAATAATGCAGTTTTATATCCACTTATGCATAACTTATCTTCATATTGAGTTCTTAAACTTGTAGTCCTGTTTCTAGTATTTTTTAAAGTTGGGAATAAATGATCATTTGTTTTAACAAAAATGGCTATTTCTAATATATATAGGCATGCAAAAGTTAAAAGATTATATTTTTTGAAAAAAGGTATGCAGCTGTCGGTCACATTGAGTTTAAACATAGATCTGATACAGCGTTTTTGCGCCTTAAAAATATTTTCTCTCTCGCTACAGTTTCCCCAGAATATAATACCAAACCTCAATACAGAAACAACTAGACTGTGGTATGCCGTCAATACTGTCTGAATGTTAACTTTTTTTGATAAACTATATAAAGCATAAGCGGCTGAACTTAGTTTTTTGCATACATCATCTGCTTGAGTTTTCCATGTCAGTTGGCTATCAATTGTAATTCCTAGAAATTTTGCTTCATTGACCTTATCTATTGTTTGTCCATTATAATTTATATTCATATTTGTGGCTAATATTCTTTGATAGTAATGCATTACTTTCGTTTTCTCTAAATTTATAATTAAGTTATTTTTATTAAGCCAATTTATAAATTTTTCAAGCGTAATATTAACATTAGCTTCATAAGAGTCTCTATTATGACACTTAATTATCAAAGTGCTGTCATCAGCAAAAAGGACCATTGGATTTGGCATTTCACTAGGCAAATCATTTACATACAGTAGAAATAATAAGGGGCCGAGTATGCTGCCCTGTGGGACACCAAATTTGATATTTCTTCGTGAAGAAGCGTACTTTTTTTGTTTTTTTGTTTTTACACAGACTCTAGAAATTTCTGTAAATTGTTTGCGTCCTTTTAAGTAAGTTTTAATCAGATTGAGCACATTTCCTCGTATACCGTATGATTCAATTTTATTTAAAAGTATGTCATGATCTACATAATCAAACGCTTTTGATAAATCAGTGAATAAGGCACATACAGGTATTTTTTTATCAACATTGGGCATTATGATACTCAAAAAGTCGAAAATTGCCGTATTAATATTATTATTTTTTCTAAAACCCTTCTGCTCGTTACACAAAATATCAAATTTTGTCAAAAATGCGTATAAGGAATTATAAATCACTTTTCTATTATTTTGGAAAAAATCGAAATTAAGGAAATTGGTCTATAGTTTGAAATTTCATCTTTGACCTTGACAATTTTAAGTTTTTCTAGAAATTTTCCAGCTGATAAACATGCGTTAATTACATGAGCTAGAGGGGCAGCTATATAGCTACCGACATATTTTATGACCTTTGTAGAAACACCGTCGTAGCCAAAGCTTTTTTGTCTTTCAAAGATTTAATTATGTGTATGATATCTTGAGGAATTACTGGAGGTAAAAAAATGGAGTGTGGATTTTCCTATATAACATTATTAAACTGACGTGATACCGCAGCGACTTGATCTACGAAAAAATTATTAAAAGATTCAACTAAGTCATAAGGATCAGTTAATACTGTATTATTATATTTTATTTGAGAGATAGGTTCACTTATACCTTTATTGTTATTTATTATTTGCCAGGCTGTTTTAGGTTTATTTTTAGATTGGTTAATTAAGTAATTATTTTGCGATTTCTGAGTCAATTTAATAATTTTCTTAAATTTACGCGAATAATCAAAGAATAATGCCTTATTTTCTTTGGATGGTTTTAGTCTCTGTTGCCAAAGTAAATGTCGTTGTTTTCTGCTACAAATACGTAAGCCTCGAGATATCCAAGTAATCTTTTTTTCAGATTTCATTGTGACTTTTTTAAAAGGAAAACATAAATTGTGTAATAGTTGAAAAATATCCATGAAGTTATTACACGATTCATCAGGATCTTCTGTATTGTACACGTCACAAAATGATAGACTTTGGAGATGATTTCTAAAAGTTTCAAGATTTCTTTTGGAAGTGTCTCTCTGCATGGCGTGCCAAGATTTTATGAGGCATGTTTTGTTTGTTTTCACATTTATTATTTGTGCAGTATGATCTGACAATCCAGAATCCTTTACTTTGTATTGACAACTTTGTTTAAAGTTGTGAGCAAAATTATCAAGACAAGTATTGCTAGCAAGTCGAGTTGCTTCATTAATTTGTAACTTTAGATTGTAGCTTAAGAGAAAGTATTTAAATTCCAAAGTATGTCTATTATGTTTTAGAATATCTAGAAAGGCGTGAAAAGGTAACAAACATACAAATCATACACTCACAAACTTTCGCCTTTTTTAGTGTGATGTGATATAAGTTTTAAATCAATGCGATCATTTGGTGATCAATGCTCGTGCCATCTCAGTATGAGAAGAGGCTTTTGCCCTGCAGTGGGACAGGCTGGTATTACTATTATTATATGTGACGCATGATATATATATGTTACAAGAAATAAGAGATCGAAATGAAAACTGAACCAGATTCCAGCTACTCAGTCGCCATTGCCTCACTTCTATGAACAGTGTGTGTCAAAAATCACCATGAATTATATTTTTAAAGCTTCAGTCTTTCTTTTCAAAGAACTGTATGTATTTGTTCATGAAACAAGCTCACTGGGGCCATTCTAAACTTCTTCAAATCATCGCCTGTACTTGCTCCATGTTACTTGGCTTTGGCGCAAAACGTTTTCTGGTTAAATTCTGTCCTGTTAGCTGTCATTGCTATCACTGACTCCTTTTTCATTCATAATATCGCTCCTCACACAATCTGTCTATTTTTATTTGGCCTCCCTTTTCCTCTCCATCCATGCGCATTTTTATTCATACTTCTTTTAGTAACATGCTTTTAATTCTACAATGTTCCAAAAATATAAAACTTAAAAAGCGAAAGAGGTGAATCCAATTAAATTCCAATTTACTGACCCGATAATGCTATTAGCTCCACGCACGATCCTGCTCTGTACTGTTGACTAAACTAATACCGATTGATCACTCATGGACGATTAGTTGTTATCCGTCGGAAAAGTGTCGAGAGACTCAATTAAAACAACAGATAAATGAATGTAGAGTAGTTTGTAATATTGTCGCTCTGTAATAGTGGCGCTAGTAGTTCTATCAACTAATTTTAATGTAAATTTTAGTAATATTCTCAATATCTTGAATGAGGAGAGGTAGGTAAATTATAACAGCTGCACGGGTCAATCTCCAAGTTAAGTAAAGCGTGTTGCGGTCGGTTTGTGGATGTGTTTCATTTATGACTCAACCTGCAGCCGAATTGCGCAAGTAAATTCGACGGAAACTGACAGACGGAAATCCACATCACGTCATTCATTTCGCATGTGATTGGTCGATTTGATAGCGGTCAAACCCTTTGCGTTGCCGTATTCACTTAGGCATTAAGGCTGTGCGCTCCGTGCCTCGGCAAGCATGTTGGTGCCTTCTAGATTTTACAGTCGTTACAGGTAGTCTTAAGGAGACACCAATCTTGCCAAGGGATATCGTGTTACCCAGTTACTTGTTTGTCGAGGTCTGATAGATACCTAATCAATAGCTCCATCTAAAATATTGGTATTTCCAGTCATTTTATAAAAAACCCTATAGTTATTTCATCAGAAAATTAAACTGACTTACGTAACTGTGATTATAGTTAAATAATAAGTTCAAAACTTGTTTCATTGTCTCATTAGGTGGCGTAATACCACAATGACAATAAATAAATTGTAGTTCTAAAAACTAAAAAACACGCTTTAATGGTAAGGATAATGGGACAAACTGTTTAAATTATTGCATTGTCATCGGTCCTTGATAAGTGTGCAAAGTTTCAAATTAATCCAACGTTTTGAAGTGGGTGAAAATCACGTTCAAAGATTCCGTTACATTGATACATTGTTACATTGATACATAGATACATACATACCAAGCTAATAAAAGCGTGTTAAAAAAACAAACATTGATATAAAAAGTATCTGAAAAAACCAAAAATGACACATTCGCGTGTCTCGTAGGTACAGCATGCGATCTGAGTATTACAGGTGTTTCAATATTGTACAAACCCAGATATCTCGTGCGATGAAACATGCGGCTTTTATTTTTATTTATTTTAATGGAACGGGCAGCTGAATTATTTAATTATAGGTCAGATAAACGGCCTGGGCAAGCAGGTGACACAAGTAGAGTATATAGCCATTTTGGTTTGAACTTTTGTATTTTTATCTCCTTACAGAAATCGATTGTCGCGTTGAAAATTGTCTTGATCTTACCGTTGTAACTGCAGTCTCCAAGGATATGTATGGTCTGAAAAGTCGTTTGTTGATTCAAATGAATTTAATTCAGTTTTAAATATGATATGATAGGTACAGTCAGCAATGAATATCGTCCGACGCTTTAGTTTTTAAATAATATTATTTACCAAATATTAATAAAAATTTAAACAGATGATCTGATTATTTTATGTCAATTCAGATGTTGTGTAAAAGTAGCAATCGATTTTATTTGATCGTTATGAAGAAAAAAAACCATAAAACTAGGTAACTACCTAAGTAGGTCCCATCTAGAATAATTTATCAATTTTCATAAATAATATCTTGTTAGAAAGTACATATTTCGCCCAATCATCACATCGGAGATAGTGTTATTAGGTGTAGGTTCCTACCTAATTATATTTGGAGTGAACAACAGTGTGTGTTTATATCTACCCAATCAAAAAATAGGCTTAAACTAGGATGTGTGTTTTCTAACCGACGTCACCAGCGTTAAATTGTATTGTATTTAACGATAGGCCGAGAGTTACCTAATAATTTGAAAATGACAGACAGATTGGCTTTTGCTGGCATTCTTCAATAGGTATGTAGCTAATGTACCTACCTAAAATTAGGCCAACTGTAGGTACCTACCTACGTAGGTACTGAAAGTACCGTCAGCAACGTATGCTAATGAAAATTCACATCATTTAAATCAGAGTTCTCCAAACTTGTGTCCCGTGGACCTTTTGACGATTTTTAGGGTTCCGTTCCTCAAGAGGTTGGATGAACGTGTGTCAAGACCTTTTTCTCTGGAACTTCTGGAGGTATCAAGTTGAAATTAATATGATATAGGTAGGTACCTACTCTGCGATCCCATGGAGCTGTCAAAAAAACAAATTTTTAGTAAATCAATGCAATCAAAAGATACGGCCGTTTATGTTGCATATTTTAAGTAAGTTTCACGATTATAGGGTACTTCCCGGTGACCTATTATCGTGAAATTTGGCAAGAAGCCATGTCTTATAGCACAAGTTATGGAAAAATTAATTGAAAACGTAATTAAACGAAAATCGTAAATTAAACCACTTAAAAAATGCGATTTTAAGGTAATCTGACCACAACCTATGGGGCGATGAATGGGGACAACAATCTCCCAACAGTGTTTTCCCAGAAGCCAGTTTATCTTTTTATTAGAGCAATGTTCGATGCTTTCATTGTGTATGAGCTTCAGTAATGTTACCTAATTATTTTGTTGAATGTAGCCGTTTGTACGGAACCCTCAGTGCGCAAGTCCAACTCGCACTTGACCGTTTTTTTTTCTATTTTGGTAGACCTATCTAAATTGATTGACTATTATTTATTTGGATAGGCAATTAGTCTCGGTAAATAGTCTAAGGTATTTGCGTACCTATTAATTGCTAATTGAAGATCAATCAATTCCTATTCGAATCTGATAAAAAGGCAACTTCCAAATGGTTACTGACAAATGATAATATCTTTGTTACTTAGGGCTAGGGCAGGTACCACAAACAGGTACAGGTTCCTATTGATATTCATTAATGAATATGTATATTGTGTGCGTTATGGTACCTATTCATTATCATTCCTAACGGCGCAATGAGTGCGTTATAAGATGGTACCTACGTAAACTAGGTACAAATAAATACCTGCTCTTGATTCTTTTCAATTCAATAGAAACCTTGTTTTATTTCTAGATTTTCTTATGGTACTTATGATCATTTTCTTACATAAAGTAAATGGTAGTTAGGTAACTCATAAGTCTCCATGTTTTTTAGGGTTCCGTACCCAAAGGGTAAAAACGGGACCCTATTACTAAGACTCCGCGATCCGTCTGTCTGTCTGTCCGTCTGTCACCAGGCTGTATCTCATGATCCGTGATATCTAGGCAGTTGAAATTTTCACAGATTATGTATTTCTGTTGCCGCAATAAAAACAAATACTAAAAACAGAATAAAATAGATATTTAAGTGGGGCTCCGATACAACAAACGTGTTTTTTTTGCAGTTTTTTGCGATAATGGTACGGAACCCTTCGTGCGCGAGTCCGACTCGCACTTGGCCGGTTTTTTATCATTTCGATGCTCAATATAGTACCTAAGTATTGTAAATAGAAAGAAGCTTGTAAAAGACCCCTTCAACCATAAATATTCCTCCCTTGGGGACGACTAACATTAAGCAAACAAAGTTTTTTGAAAAGTATTTGAATATTACATACGACAACGTTGACGATGTTAAATTATCCGTCACGAAAAGTCTCTTTGTTTATTTGGCAAAAGTAGATAGACCCTGTACCATGACTTAATAGGTAGTTAGGTAGCTTATAAATTTGAGTTTCCTTCAAGAAGATGTAACGGGATGCAACCTAAAAAGCCCTGCACCTGTAGCCAAGTTGACAATCTAAAATCGCTAGTCTAAACGCTAGTGGATAACGAATCAGTATATGGGAATCACACATCTGTGTTTAGACCATACAAACAGAAGGCGTTAACGATTGTAGAAAGAGATTCGATACGAAACGATTGTATCTTGGCTGTTAATTTTGCCGTGTGCAAATTTGTGTAATAGATAATGCGTTTAGGTCAAGAGATCTTCAAATGCACATTCCAGCTACTATTGATCAGGCGATAAGCGCCACCAATGAAGCTCTAAAGCGAATACATGACTGGTTAATTCAAAATAATTTAGAAATAAATACCGATTAAACTAAATTCATGAGATACCTGACATATAATAACAAAATATATAAAAAAGACACAATATACTTGCCAATAAAATATAACAATAACCATGGGCGTACCTAGGGAGGGGCAGCTGTCCCCCGCCTGGAAATCTGAATCTCGCAGAACATGTATGAACTCGCCTAATAACTAATCAAAGTGTAAACGGGGCCTTATGCTCTAACTACTAGAGTTTTTTATGTCTTTGAAATGTGTAAATTCGTTAGAATTCAATAATCACTTTTTGAGCAGGATGATAAGGCCCAATTTAAAATTCAAATAGTACAAAAACCTCTGGTGGTACCTCGAAGCAGATTAAAGCTATGTGACAGCAACTGCTACAACATGGCGATAAAAATTTGTAATAAACTACCGAAAAAAATAAGAAAATAAATAGCTTAGAATTTAATAGAACTTTAAACAATTGGCTTTATTTTGATTATTTAAATTTTAAACAGACATGATTTAGGTAGATTGGAATACAATTATTGACATTATTTATAAATCTAATCAATAAATTATTGAACCGTCATAACTGTGACATATAATCTAATAATATAATTTAATATTGTTAATAATATAATGTGACTAGAGTCTGGCAAACGAAAGTAGACACTGGCATTCACGGAGCACAAAACCAGTGGAGAGAGCATCGGCACGTTTTTGTTCTAAATCAAAGTCACCAAATAACGGCGGGGACAGAGGTAACCTTCCTTCGCTGTGATTGGGCGACAGATTGACAACCAAATGACAGCTGATTCTTTAGGGATTCCAAACAAGTAATTAAAAAAATATCGATATCGATAGTTGTTTAACTTATTAATAGTGTGAGGATTTTTTTAGGATGCAGAGATTACGGGTTCGATTTTGAAATAAAACAGGTGTATTACCTATATAATCAGCGTCTATTATTTTTTAAACTTTTAAAGCAATCGGGCGTGAAATGTCTAGAACACACGACACTAAACTTTGTTGGAAAAAAATTGTCTCTATGTGTAGCTTTGATCCAAATTTCTTTCTTTTCGATGTCATTGTTGGGAAATCTGCAAATTCCAAGAAAGATAACTCTCAAATCTCTTTAAAACATGCTAATCATGTTTTAAAGAGATTTAAGAGTTATCGTTAAATGGAGAGAAGAAGAATAAGTATTTACACAACTTGTAAGTCGCGGCCGTTACCAATGGGCCACCACTGCAATTTTACAAATTACAATTTAGGTAATATTATTTATTAAAGAAATTTACAAACAGCCAACATTAATATTGATTCAAATAACAAAGCTTATTGCGTATAGTCTGTTCTCGTCTGTCGTTTTTTGCTGCACCAGCAAATTAATCGTATTTTTAATGGATTTACACTGGTAATAACAACAAACAAAATAATGAATTTCTTAGGATCTTCGGTACGTATAATAACCAGTACCCGGGCGACCGAGCTCTGCACGGGTGAAAATAGAGAAAACGACGTTTTCTAAAAATTAAACCTAGCTAGATCGAATTATCGCCCCCGAAACCCACTGCCTACTAAATTTCATGAAAATCTTTGAAGCCGTTGCCGAGATTCAGATTATATATATACTAGCTGACCCGAAAAACTTTGTTTTGTCATAAAAAACACCAAATACCCTACATACCCTACTTACCTTACCCTTTTGTGAATCTAAACCATTCGGGGCGCCACCCAAACGCATACAAAAAAAAATATTCAAATCGTTCCAGTCGTTTAGGAGGAGTTCAGTGACATAACACGTACAGTAGAATTATATATATAAAGATACATATATACATGAATTGCTCGATTAAAGGTTAGATTTATGATATGGTAAATACGGGCACAATAAAACGATCGAAACGTCGCAATAGAGAGATATGTGCTATTCCACACAAGACTGCATTATACTCAAAGAGCTTTTTAGGAATGGCACCCAAGTTATACAATAAGTTGCCCATTACAATAAGAGATCTTGACAGCATAAACCACTTCAAAAAAGCTCTTCTTGATCTATTGGGCGAAAAAGCTTACAATACAGTCAATGAGTACCTGGAAGACAAATTGTAATCTTATGACATGTTATTTATTAATTTTGAATGTATTATTATTTCTTACCAATTATTTATTAAAATTATAATTAGAATATTTGTACGCCGTTGATGGCAAGACATAGCGTTCATTTTTATTAACATTGTTAACTGTACCTTTTATTTACCCATGTTCTACAAATAAAAATATTTGAATTTGAATAAAAACAAAAGAACGTACACAGCTGCAGTTCTTATTAATTTCGGCAACAAAGTATTGTGTGTGTAATGCTAAATAATAAAACATTCTGAGTATTTTTTTCGCTCGACGAGCGGTTTCCGTCTTGGAGCCTAACATATCGATATAATCGTCGTGATGCTGCGATGCAGCACTATCGAGAAGAAAAGAGACAACGACTAATGCGCGAGTCAGTGTACCAGAAAGAGACAGCAGCGGAACCATCCAGAAATAAAAATATTTGATTTTACTTAATGAAATTTATTAAATGGAGTAGAAAAACACTTGCCTGTGAAATGTTAACCCATCTTTTGTGTAACTTGAAGTATTACAACACTTTCCACACCATTTAATTGCACAAATAGGCATTACTTTTCAGTTTATTTGTTTTAAAGACGAAGCGCGTGACGTTCATACGTCCTACCTACGAATGCTGCGACTGACAAAAATTTCGCCGCATATGATTGATATTGCATACGCTTGGCGCCCGGGGTAGTCCCGGCACGCTCTCTCCACTGGTTTCGTGCTCCGTGCTGGCATTATTTGCAAACTTTTTATATGGCAATGATAAACCCCAATTTTCCGTATGACGCTACTAAGTTGATACTTTGTTTTAATTCGTAATCACTATTTATATTTTTTTTTTAAACATTTTCTCTATTTAATAATTTAAAAAGTTTCATTATTAATGTAGAAAACAATGATTCCTGTGACTCTTATGAATCTTTTCACATGAAAGTCTTAGATTCAGATTTTGATTGATAGTGAATAAACCAAAATTATCATAGAATTCTGTTGCTTTTTTTTATTCAGATTGATATATCTAAAGTATTACCTACCTAAATGTACCTATAATATTTTTATTCAGACGAAGTAATATAAATAATTCTAAAGAATCAAATTAGGTTATTCCAGGTATTGCATACTAGTTTTTGGGGTTGCTATGCTGATATTTTTTAAATTTGCCGCGCTTTTTTAGTCTCTACTTTCGTTTGCCAGACTCTAATTAATATTAATGAAGCAAGACTGTTAATTTTGTTATGTATGACTGATCAATGACATTGATGTCATTTCATGATATTATTATGCGTGTACCTACTTGAAATATTTGCACGACTATATTAAGTCGAATATAGTGAGACTATTTTTTTTACCATGTTATTATGTAAGTACCAAGGTATATTATTGCAAATAAATAAAATTTAATTTCATTTTAAAGTATATTTTCCTTTTAAATGTTGCACTCTATTCTACGAATTTTGCGAAGCAAAAATCTAAAGTACTAGATGTATCTATTTCAGATTACAAAATTTGAATTTGACAGATTTATAGTAATTTGCAAAAATATTTACAAGCAAACATTCAAAGTCAAAGTCAAAACGTTTATTGCGAACTAAGTGTATAATGTTGGTATTGCAGATGCATTTAGAATGTTAGTTTGATAGATACATTATTATTCCTATCGAGGCAGACTAATTGTGTAAGTGAATTCTGCAAAGCAAACAAGTCGATTCCTTCCCAAAAACGACTTTACGTATTAATATGCAATACGTAAAGTTGTTTTTGGGAAGGAATCGACTTGTTTGCTTTGCAGACTTCACTTACGCAATTAGGCTGCTGACTAACCCAGAGGGTGAGTCAGCCTTGCTCTTCACCGGTTTTTTTTATTTCGGTGATTAATTTGACACTTTCAATAACTCCAAATAAAGTAGGTATAGTTACTTAGTAAATAAGTACTTGACTATGTATAATGAAAAGGTAATAGACGACATTCGTGCCAGAAATATTGTTGCGTGTTCGAAGCAGTAAAAAAGTTAAAACAAGCGGGTGAAAACTATTGTTAAAAGCGTTATCAAACTAGAACAAATGTGAGTAAACTTAACTTACCCAGTGTTAGTACCTACAATCACCTTTTACTGTTTTACTTAAGGTTACACTCGTCGACGGCACGAACTATTTTGTGCGCGGGGTTAAAATGCATTTTATATCAACCGACAACACGTGCGGAAGAGATAGATGCTGTGATGAGCAGTAGGAAGCTAGTTCGCGTACGAATACACACTTTTGCAAATTTGTAGCGAAATGGATAATGATTTATGACGAAACCGAGCGCGCGAAATTTTATAATCAGACCTTTGGCAGTCTGGATATCATAAAAAAAAACTACTAAATCTATCTGTTCAAAATAAAATTATTTGCATTCTTGAACTACTAATCTATCACTGTATGGAGGCCGTTTTTCAATTTTCCGTCGTCTTATGGTATTTTTTCGCGCACAAAAATGCGTTAAAATTAGTGTCGAAATGTGGAACTTTCGACGCTCATAACTTTCAAATATTTTCTTTTTTTACTTTTTGCTTCCATACAGGGCTAGATAATGATGAGACAAATTGATATCACTTTTTATTTTGAACGTACATCGTCAAACAGTGGAATAATCCCTAGACTACGTTTGTATGGAAGAATTTTCGACTAGTGTAACCTTAAGGTACCTATTACAATACACCTCTAGTCAGAAGATGTAGGATCAGTTTCTGAATTGAGTAAGCTAAGAACATGCTAAACCCAATTTTTTGATGCCAAAGTTTGAAACTATATTTCAGGCTAAAGTAGCGTTGAACAAATACTCAACTTCAAATTCTTAATGCAGAAATCCAAGGGTATTGAGACTGTAATTAAGTACTTAGACTTAACATTAAATAAGACATTGCGTGTATTTTAGCGTGTTGTTTGTCAATTGTCTTTCATTTAGGTCATCATCATCATCATATCAGCCGACGTCCACAGCTGTACATAGGCCTCCCCCAAGCGTCGCCACATTGACCGGTCCCGTGTGTCTCGTAACCAGTGGATCTCCGCTACCGGTCACCAGGTCATCGGTCCACCTGGTGGGAGGCCTTCTAACGAATCTTTCTGCCCCATCGGCCATCCGTTCTGCAAGCAATGTGCCCTGCCCACTGCCACTTAAGTTTGGCAATTCTTCGGGCTATGTCGGTAACCCTGGTTCTCTTGCGGATCTCTACATTTCTGATTCGATCACGCTAGGAAACTCCGAGCATAGCCCTCTCCATTGCCTTTTGAGTGACTGTAAGCTTTCTGATAAGGCCCATTGTAAGCGACCACGTCTCAGAGCCATATGTCATCACTGGCAACACACACTGGTCATAGACTTTCGTCTTGAGACACTGTGGTAAGTTGGACGATAAGATACCGCGCAACTTTCCGAACGCTGCCCAGCCGAGTCGGATTCATTTAGGTAGGTCACCATAATTATAATACCTGCTAAAGCGTATGTTTTAATCAGAATTTTTAAATTAAGGCTATACCTATACCTACCTACCTACCATCACAAAACACCTTAATATTTTCTTAATTTTGTGTCGCAGGTATAGGTATCAATTTCAACTTCATTAAAAATATGACGTCTTTATAAATACTTAATACGATAAGCACTAGATATCCAGCACTAAATAATAGCCTCAATCGGAATATAGAAGTGGAAACGTCGTTTCAATCGATGTGCCTTTGTCTATGGGTCGCAGTTTGTGGGAATAGACACACATGGCCTAGTCGAACGTGTATTATTCACCGGTGGCTCATTAATAGGTATAATTATCTTTGAACGTCTGTAATTGTTACTGTGTATTAATATTTCAGTATCTAGAGCTACTCTTACTCCTTGGCCATCGATTTTTTCTTTAGCTCGAGGATATTATGTCATCACATCACATCATCAGCCTATTAATGTTCCCACTGATGGGACACAGGCTCTCTGTGAGAAGGAATGGGCCGTTATCCACCACGCGGGCCCAGTGCGGGTTGGTGGATGTCACATGTCTTCGAATTTTTGGTTCTAGGACTTGCCGGTTTCCTCACGATGTTTTCCTTCACCGTTTTGAGAGCAGTGGTGATGAAATAATTTACACAAAGTAAAGCGCCTGCCTGGGCTCGAACCCACGACCTTCAACTTGTAAGTCACGGCCGATACCACTGGGCCACCCATAGATTTAGATTTTTTTTTGCTACGGGGCCACCACTGCTCTCGAGGATATTATGTACGACTATAAATTTAAAAGTGAATGGAATTATTTCCTGTGTGATAAATTTTAATCCCTTCCACATGTTAAGTTGTTCCCATCTGGGACTTGATGCAAAAGCAGGTTGTAACTTATTCCTAGTTCTTGACATGACAATATAGTTCTTACGAAAACGAAAGAACAATTTCATGATATTTAACCGGTCTCGGTCCCTAATATTATAATCTGTCAACAAATCACATTAACTAATAGGTAAGAAAATGGGTATTTTAATATTCTGTAAAGCAAGATATAAATACAAATGGAATATATCATTTACCTATAAAGTTGTTGCTTGAGAAAAATAGCGACTTCTGTAAGCACTAGACGAAGTAGTGGGAACCCATCGAACCTATGATTAGACGATGTAATTTTATCAACTCTGAACCTAACATAATTGACTGAAATGACAGACTGATTGCAATTGTGCTGTTGCCATTAATGTTATCGTGAAAGCATTGTTTCGTACAATCTAGAAAGAAAGGTAAACCCTAATTGGTCATAGCGACCTGTAAGTACCTAATGCTTATTTCCTCATAGGTATCTAAGTAGGATAGATGAAGAAATGAAGAATTTTAGTCTTCATTACCTACATATCATATGGCCCGTATTCCAGAAACTCAATATTCGACTCAAACTCAAAATTGGCCACACCTACCAATCAACTGCCAACCAATCACGTCTCTCGAGTTTGGCATATGATTCTTCAGATTGACATACGTGTACCTACTCAAAAGAGCAAGACCCCTGTCGTTACTGAATTCTTTCTACACAAAATGTGTGGTAAGTATTGAATGAATATGAATGTCCAAGTACATGATAAAACTACTCAATGCCACTGATTTTGTGTTAAAAGAGTTCAGTAACGTATTGGACGTCTAGGATTTTGGACAAGAGCACATTAATGTAGAAAAATCAAGCCGACCAAACACAACTGTCCATTTTCAGTTTGAATTGAGTTGAACACCGGCCTAAAACACTTCGGTACGCTCTATTGACAAGGTATCTATTTGCTGCTTGTAACTGAGGTCTTAAAGTTTATAGTTAAATCCAAAGCATCTTTCTTCAGCTCATAAATTATATAAGAGACGGATTTTCCCGAATGGATTTTGTGGACCATGCCTCGCCACTTTAGGTTCTGCCTGTCTGAGACAGCCCGTCGTCGGTCACACACGAAACGTGAGAAAGATAAGACCTATAGTAGCAAGGTCCAGCAGACCGTAGGCGTTCCCGCGGGTAAATCCGTCTAGTGCGTAACCCGTTAAATGAGGTTCCATTTCTACTGCAACTCACCGATAACTTCTACAACTATCAAGGGTCATCAATCGTTCGATAAAATCTAACCCCAGTATCGAAGTACCCATGTTTAACTTAGTACAATCGATAATGCCTCCTACCGTCCTACAGTACATGCGGGCTCATCGCGTATGCGCATTAGTATCATGTAATTTGAATAGATGCGCCTGAACAGGCTCGAACAAAGGATAATCAACCGGAAGCGATAAACAAACGGGTTTCGTACACAACGTTGTTCAAAAGAAGTTATGAGTGGTTTTGCTGGTTGTATTGTAATTGTGACATTATGTTGTCTGCGGGTAGGTTAAACCTATCAGATTGTGCCTCAGAAGCCAATTGGTGGTAGCTAAATGCTGAGCTTATTATAATATAGCCCGAAGTCCCGACCGAATGACTGTGATAGTGGTCAATCTCAAGGGAGATTAACAAATAACTAAGCAGGTTATAGTGAACAACATCTATTCTGTGGCACAAATGTGTGCGCAAACGCAAGGGCATTTTCTGAGTTTTATTATTCTCATAGTCCGATGGGACTGTAATCCTACTCCTACACGACCGGGGAGAGATCAGGCGTAGGACCAGCGACTTTGCGTACCTACTTTACGTACCTACTTTACGAAGCATGGGAGTGTCACGCCACCAACATTAAAACTCAAGATCACTATTACTAATCCCCCGCCCCGGTGGGTAACCGCATTGACGAGGCGGCGGGGTTCAGTAGCCGGGGCTTGGTCACCCACGATGAAGCGAAGAGGAACCCGAGGCGGGGCCGCTCGTCAGGGCTTTTGCCGGCTAAGCCGACGACGTAGCGGCCAACAAGTAGGTGCCGCTTGGTAACAGAGGAAACTGAGGCGAGCCGCGATGTTGTATGGGGCTTCCCTTGGCCTCCTATACGATATAGTGGCTGAGGGTTGGAAGCCGGCTGCGGCTGAAAAGTGGTAGGTGGCGGGGCCACTGACCTGACCCGTCACAGGGGGACCATACACGGGTCATCTGGCGCCCATGTGCTGGTTTGGTCCCTGGGGTGGTCACGGCGTGCAATGTTTTCTTGTGCTGATGGGGGCTACGCCCCAGAGAACGGTCCGGTGACTGACAGCCGCGGCGGGTTCGCGGTGAGTGCTAACGCGTGCCGTTTTCTCGCCATAAGCGGCACTGGAGACCGTGTAGTTTTAGTGGGTTGGAGTCCCACATAGCTGCGCTATCTCCCCGTGGTGACGCAGTATGCATGAGCATATGCCCACGCAAAAAAAAGGACAATAGGACTATTACTAAGAAATTCCTAAATAAAAAAGCCTAAAAAACCGTTATGCGGAAAACTACACGACAGTGATACACTCATGATACTTCCCACGGACGTGGTAAAGCTTGCGCAACAGGAAAGTCATCAACAGAGAGATTACACAATCCATAATTTTTATTTACCAGTGCTATCTCTCTATATAGCAAACAACGCCTCCAATACCATTGTTTACTAGTCACTTATGGATTATACCTTCAATCATAATGTCTGAATTACTTGAATGATTTTGCTGTCGCTCACCCCTTACAATTACGAATCATGATACGTCCGGCGCACCCTAGACCATCAGTTCCGCTACCAACCTTGCTGCTTGACAAATCTTTATACCATGACACATTATCTATCCTTGTATGTGGCACGAGCCATCACAGCATAAGTGAAGAAGTTAAATGAGTTTTTCTTTCCAACATTTCATTCATGGCTAAGCATGATAATCGGCGGGAATATTACCATTTCCATATATGGAGAACCTAAGCTACCATGGACAGCGCTCATGCGTTGTTACCCCAATGCTTCGTAAATACTTCCTGAGGGTCATCAGAAAACACTCAAGGGAAATATTGAAATGGTCTCCGAAGCGACGTATTAATTAGTGATCCAATATGAAAGCATTTCAAGTGCTCTTAGAATTTAATTATGCACTATTACATGTATTAACATATATACAATTGAATATACAAAAAAAAAAAATCTTTATACAAATACAAAAGGGAGACGGAAAAGAGCTCATTGTGCATCAAAAAATTCGTCCACATCGATGTCAATGGGAAACGTGCCCAGTACGCTGGCAGCATTGCTACGTAGGATTGCAATGCTGATTCTCTGGCCGAAGAAAAGGCCAGCCCTCTGGTCACGTGAAGAGTCGACGAGCTTTGTGCTAATTTCTCGATGCGCACTCGGACTGGACCTAATGTTTTAACCCCAAACGGCTCAAACATATAACTTCCTATAAGGTTGTTATATTTGCGCCTTTTGAGGTTTTTTGCACCGGCAGCAGCCGCCCCAGCACAACCCGCCGTGCTAAGAAGATGGTATGGCGCAAGGGTGTCGACACATGTTGCATCCCAAACCAACGGCCTACCCACCTTCCAAGGCTTTATGGTCATTCCGTCTGGTCTCTTCCCATCGTCGCGTGCCAAGCCATTGGGTTCTAAAACAGCTGGCACCCCGGCGGTGACAAGAGCCCGACGTATAATGTCATAATGCTGGCGTGCCGTGCTATCCGGCCAGCGCTCCTACTGCAGGATAGGCCATGGTGACCCAGGCGGTCGACTGCTTCACCACATTGACAACGATGTTGAGCTCCGCTAGGAGCACCCAAAACGCAGACATGTAGCAACTAGCAACTTTTCTAAATTCTAGTGCTCTTAATATGATGGATGTTATGAACTTCAGTGTTGTATGAAATCGTTCTGCATTCTCTTGCCCTTATACATTTTTTTTTGAGTTTGGCGCACCATGTCTTCTGCCTTACTACCTATGAGGCTATCTAGCTGGTCTCGGTCCCAGCGACCGCATCATTGGTTCCTCAATGTGGTTGAGAGCTCAGATTTGCTGCTCTGTTATATGCTCTCATGTGACTTGCATATCCAACCTTGGCCGAAAAACGCCGAACACAAAACGGACACGTCAGAACACTGTTGTCGACGTGATAAATAGTTAGGCATAGTTAATCGTTATCTCAGTAGTTCCCCCTTCCTAGACATATCCGTTTTGAAAAAAAAAAAAACAATGTAGGTACTTAATCACAAAATGTCACCTCATCCCGTGCAGCCATAACATATGCACGGATTGTATATTTATACGTTATTTTACCGTATCACGCTCTAATATTCTCTGCGTTTAGCTTCGTACAACAATGGCCGCAGTCACGCCCGTCGATTTCTCTACTGCGAACAATGTTTATGTAGAAAAAAACTGTTCGCGCTTCAGTGGTCAAGCGTAACGGACATGGCGTGTGCGCAGTGCTCTATGCCCGCCATCTTGGATGCGCGGATTGGGTTGCTCGGCGCGCTGCGCATACCGCGAACACTTGGAGTTTCATTGACTTGGTTATATCTACTGTTTAGAGAGGTTTGTAGAGATTTTTTCCTCCTGATTATTAAAAAGGTGTCAGGTTATCTGCTGACTTTGGTAAATGGATTTTGATTTCAGGCATTGAAATCGCAGTTCATGCCGTTTGGGCTAACTACTTTAAATTTTGTTTCTTCATTGTTCAACAACCTTCTAGGTAGCCCTTTGTTTGCAGACTTCTTCTAAAAGAAAACTTTGACGATAAGTTTCCCCAGCAAAAGTTGATTTGCCCAAGGAACTGCCAAAAGTCATTTTTATCACCAGACAGTATTTATTTTATAAAATACATGATTTCAATAACATAATACCGTATTTATATTTTTCCTTAAGGTTACACTAGTCGATAATTCTTCCATACAAACGTAGTCTAGGGATTACTCCACTGTTTGACGATGTACGTTCAAAATAAAGAATTTCCGAAATCGGTCCACAATTGACGGAGATATGGGTGACCATACACAAAAAAAAACATACAAGAAGTCGAACATAGAACATCCTCCTTTTTCAAAAGTCGGTTAAAAATGATATCAATTTGTTTCATCATTATCTAGCCCTTTATGGAAACAAAAAAGTAAAAAAAAAAAATATTTGAAAGTTATGAGCGACTTCAATTCCATATTTCAACACAAATTTTAACGCATCTTTGGGTGGCAATAAATACCATAAGAAGAAGGAAAATTGCAAAACGGCCACCATAAAGGGATAGATTAGTAGTTAAACAATGTAAATAATTTTATTTTGAAAATATACATTTAGTCGTTTTTTCATGATTTCTAGACTCCCAAAGGTCTGTTTATAAAATTTCGCACGCTCATTTTCGTCCTAAATCATCATCCATTTCGCTAAAAACTTGCAAAAGTGCTAATTCGTACGCGAACTAGCTTCTTACTGCTCATCACAGCATCCATCTATTTCGCACGAGTTGTCGGATGAGATAGCAGGCATTTTAACCCCGCGCACAAAATAGTTCGTGCCGTCGTCGACTAGTGTAACCTTAATAATTCTCGCTTCATAATCCAACAGAGCAATATAGGACAGGTGAATTTCGGTCGAAATTAGATGTAACATAGATACTTTAGTGCGAGAGCCGAGCTCAACTTAATCCACATAAACAATTAGTTGAAGTGAGCTAAAAGAGTACTCGTTATCATTGTTTTAATATATAATTTTAGAATTAAAACCTGCATATTTTATAGTAGAGTAAATTATGTTCTTTTTTTCTTGTGGCACGTGTATTGTACTGTTACTAGAGAATAGTTTGTTAGAGGTCAATGGCTTGCTGTAAACCCATACAATATTAGTCAGCCTTTCAAGGTTTATTGTTGGTAAATTTCTATTCATATTGTTGGGCTGGGGTTGCTGACTGCAAAAACCACTCTTCCTGCACGGATACCACTGATAGCTACATTTGAATAGTCCGCAATATTCGATTAGTCATTTGTTATTTTCATCAGGGTAGGATCAGTGAATATTGAGATGTCGTGACGGTAAACAGACGTGTATGTTTGGTATGAGAGCCGAAAGCATGCTGCGCCGACACAAAAAAATATTGTATAAATAATGATATAGGTAATAGCAGGTGGATGATGATGATGAACAAAGTAGCATCAGTTCCTCTTAAGAACTTTCATGCCAAGTAAACGAAGATTTCAAAAGTAACCAGATCAATAAAAATATAGCACTGTTATTGTATCGTTTGGCAATTGCTTAGCACATTCCATATTCAAATGTTTTGATAAATAATCTGCAAAACAGTTGATATACCTATAGCTCACAGATTCTTTGATTTTTTTTAATTTTAAAAACTCTCGACACATTTTTATTTCATGCTACATAATTTATTTAGCAGTAGACTCGCTTCGATCGACAATCTATTGAACACGTAATGACACGATATCTTGTGAAAACACCCGGATTCAAACAGTAAAACGCCCATAACTTTAGAATGGCTGAACCGATTTTCATCAAACATATCTAAGAACACTCTCGATAAAGTCACATATCAAACAAAAAAATTCAAATCAGAATTGGTTCATCCGTTTAGGAGCTATGATGTCACAGACAGATGAGACAAACACACAGGTACACCCATCAAATAATACACACCTCTTTTGCCGACGGGGGTGTAAAACAGAACGGTAAAATATGTTATGGATGGTAGACCAAAACCTTAGCAAAACTATATCTATTCGAAGGAATGTCAAATCCAATCAGCAAGAAGTGGAAAAGGCTGGCCCAATAGTTTTTGTTGAGCATTGTAAAACACAGGCTGCGCCCATCATGACCCAGTTGATGCAAGTTTTGCGAATGAACGATAATCTCGCTAATTGACTCCCGGCCCAGCCAAGAGGTTTGCTACTAATTGTTTGGGTAGCACGCAAACGCGTTCGACTCAGATTTCTAATTGTTTCTCTTAGCAGCCTTTAGTCTCAAGGCTTCTGTAATTTACAATAAACAATGGAGCATAATATCGCAAATGATTGATATTAATATACAGCCTTCATCGAAATCTGATATTTGTTTGTTCTGTTTAGAATGTTTTAATGTGGCTTTGAGTTTTATTATTATTAACAATAGACATTATACTGTAAATAATAATAATAAAAGACTTGTAGGGAATACTGTGTAATTGTCAGGAAAAGCCATTATTGCGTGGATCCTTTTGGGCTAAGAGTTACTTGTGAGTACAATGAAACTAATCACGTTATGTATTTTTTTTATTTTTTTTTATTTTTATTATCAATAGGCTTGCGCTTGACCACTATCTCACCTGATGTTAAGCGATGATGTGGTCGACGACAGAGCACGCTTGCCTAGAAGAAACCTATTCACTCTTGACTTAAAGACCCCTAGATTGTAGCTATCGGGAAACACAGATTCCGGCAGGGAATTCCACTCTTTAGCTGTACGCATAATAAAAGTGTTCCCAAAACGTTTTGTGCGTATGGGTGGGATGTCCACCATGTACCGATGACGCATCGCCGTACGTCTGGTAGTCCGATGATGGAGCGGGCTGGGCGGAATTAAATCATGTAATTCCATCGCACACTCCCCGAAATGTAACCGATAAAATACCGACAAACTGGCAACTCGGCGACGATGTTCAAGGCTCTGGAGCTTTGACTTGACCAGTGCCTCATTACCGATGAGTTTCTTGGCCCGCTTTTCGATCGACTCTAGTGCATCAAGCTGGTATTTGGCAGATCCGTCCCAGAGATGAGAACAGTACTCCATGCACGATCGAACTTGCGCTTGATACAAGTTGAGCAGCTGTTCCGGCGTGAAGTAACGTCTCACCTCTGCAAGGATCCCCAACTTTTTGGCAGCCAGCTGAGCCTTTGCCTCAATGTATGGCCCAAAATTGAGAGTCGATGTCAACGTAACGCCAAGAAGCTCAAGATGGTCTGTTATTGGCACGGTTACATCACGGAAAGTTGGAGCCGGGTGAAATTGGCTCTTTTTAGCGGAGAAAAGACACGCCTGGGTTTTAGCAGCATTAAACTTGACCAGATTGGCATCGCCCCATTCGGAGACTGCTTGCAAGGATAAGTTCAAACGCTCCACCATGGCCTCACGAAGAGACCGGATCTGCGGCCCGGTAGCACGTGCGTTGGACAAGTATCTCTCAGCAACAGTGCTGTCGTCTGCATACCCAAAGGTGCCGGGCTTCAGCAGATCGTTAATGTGCAACAAGAACAATGTTGCTGAGAGTACGGACCCCTGAGGGACCCCGGCATTAATATCCAATTGGTCCGACGAGCAGCGATCGATAACCACTCGAATGGACCGATCTCTCAGGAAGTCTGCAATCCAATCACACAGACCACCGGGCAAACCGAAAAAAGGAAGCTTACCAATAAGGCTTTCGTGCCAGACCCTATCGAAAGCCTTCGAGATGTCGAGGGAGACGGCAAGCGCTTCCCCATGCCTCTCGATGGCCTCACTCCATATGTGAATGGCATACGCTAGAAGATCCCCAGTAGACCGATTTCGGCGAAAGCCGTATTGGCGGTCGCTAAGGATATCGTTAGTTTCTAGGTATGCCAGGAGCTTAGTGTTAAGTACACGCTCCATACTCTTACAGAGTATGGATGTTACAGAGATGGGTCTGTAGTTGGCCGGGTCAGCTCGACTGCCCTTCTTGGGCACAGGCTGTACGTTGGCTTGCTTCCAAGCATTCGGCACTGTTCCAGTCTCATATGAAAGGCGGAATAGGCGTGTCAAGATCGGAGACAGTTCAGGCGCACAGGTTCTAAGAACTATAGCTGGTATGCCGTCAGGGCCGCTAGCCTTGTTCACGTCGAGGTTGCGCAGCACCCTACGGACGTCCTTTTGATGGATGCGAATGTCCGACATACTCATCTCGCACCCATCAGGAGAAGGAGGGGGCCGCGAATCACCAGGATTCAGACGCGAAGATTCCGCAAAAAGAGAGGCAAACAAATTTGCCTTCTCCTCAGCGGTGTGAGCCAGTGACCCATCGGGCTTCAGCAGTGGTGGTAGTGAGGGACGGCAGAAGTTCGACTCGACCGACTTAGCCAGGGACCAGAACGCTTTACTACCTGCTGGGTAAGAAGCAAGTTTGGCCCCTATTCGGCCAATGTGGTCGAATCGAGCCCCACGCAACACCTTCTTGCAGGACTTGGCAGCCCTGTTGTAGGCTTTCTTCTTCTGACCCACGTCACTCGCTTTACGCGATCGAGCGTCGACCCATGCCAGGTACGCCTCATGTTTAAGCGCGTCGGCGCGATGACATTCGGTGCCAAACCATGGCCGGTCAACGCTGGAAATCGTTATGTCAGAGAACGGAATGTAGTACTCCATTCCCTGACGCAACACATCAGTAACGGCGTCCGCGCACGACGAAGGATCAGCCGAAGAAAAGCAAGTAGGCTGCCAAGGATAGCAAGCGAAGAAAGAACGCATGCCATCCCAATCTGCTGACCTGTACCGCCAAACCCGCCGGGTGCCTCTTGGGCTGGGATCGGGCGGGGAATAGACGGACACAGACTTCACCAGACAGTGGTCGGAACTACCCAAGGGTGAACTTATCGACACAGAGTATCTGTCTGGATCTGTTGTCAGCAGAAGGTCCAAGCAATTCGCTGTATGCGAATCAACATCCGGTACCCTCGTTGCCCCCTGGACCAGCTGGGTGAGGTTTAGCGTTAGCGAAAGCTTACGCATCTCCCGTCCAGCATGGTCAGTGCACTGGTATGGGAAGAGCCACTCCTGATGGTGGGCATTAAAGTCCCCCAGTAACACTAATTGGGCGGAAGGGTACCGTTGCTGTGCCGCATCAGCCGCCTCACTGAGGTACTCTGTGAGCCTGGATGTCTCCTGATCTCCGCTGTGCGAGCGGTAGACACAGGCGTAGATAATTTTATCCAGGCCTGTGTCCACTAGAGCCCACAGCGTTGAAAATCTTGAGTCCTCAAGGTTACGGAGACGCCGATAGCAAGTGTCGTCACGGGCGTACATACACACACCCGCGCGCGGTTTATAATTGTGCTCCAGGGTATACCCTGGGTATGATAGGTACGACGCGTCTGACGGACTCGCTATCTGCGTCTCCGTAAGATAAAACAGCGCTGGTTTCTCAGTCTCCAGGTGGTAGTGGACTGCAGAGAGATTTGAGTGCAGACCTCGAATGTTGGTGAGGTGCACTTTGAGGGGGAGGGAGTGCAGCCGCTGTTCAAATCTATTCATCCTTTTCCTTGCCATAATATCTTATAAGAGTGAATGGAGAGGAGTTGGAAGTGAGACGAGGTTCCACGCTGCTAACCTTCAGATCCACACTGAAAGGACAGCATCATTGGGGCACTAGTCCGGAGACTGCGGGGACGCCCGAGCCCCCCCGGAATGTCCATCGGGCCCTCCCCATCTGGTCGCCAACCAGCACGATGGCGCATCCCGGGATTTTTCGACAGTTGGCGGGGCAGCCTTTCGTGTGTGGCTGGCACACTACTTGGGCCCCCAACTACCTGCGGTCGGCCAGCGGCGCACCGTGCCTCGGATCCCGCTACCCTCCGCGACCAGTCTCCCGATACGTCCATACCAGCGCGCGTCAGGCTGGTCAGCCTGCAGTGGAACAGCTATCTCGACCCAACTCCTCTTGTGGCTACACCGAGCATCGTACCGGAACACGGATAAGCCGATTGGCGGTACGTCTTTGCCCGGTGGGTGGTCGTAAGCCTTCGGCCGAAGCCTACCACCATTTGGTGTCACCTGATTTGCACCACCCGGGGACCACGTGTAGGGTATCGGAATGGGGTACACTCCTACGGACGTGGGTGACTCAGCCCCCAAAGTATGTATTGGACAATAAATAAACGACATTCCACCAAGCACGTAGTTTGATCTACGAACACGAACTATCAGTAACTTTCACTGTATTCTCTATAAGTTTTATCACGAATTCACAACTCAAGCCAACCCGCCATGTCTTAAGGTCAGACCGCACTAGCGACGCGACAAAATATATTGTATGAGATAAAGTGTCGCGTCGCGTAGTTCCGCTGCCGCGTAGTGCGGTTTATCTCATACAATTTCATACATAGTATATATATGTAGTCATGTCGCGTCGCGTCACTCCGCTGACGCGTAGTGCGGTTTGACCTTTACTCTAGTGCCTGGAGTTATGTCAAGTTCACATCTGTCAGTGTCAAACCATAGCTCTCTTTAGAACGAAATCTTTAAACGTGCCGACAGACTAAATACATAATGTATATAGATACAAACTACAAGCTTATGTGCAAGTGTGTATAAAAGGAAGAGAGGAGAAGAACTCATTGGGCATACAAAAATTGTCCACATCGCAATAAGTGGGAGAGTGTCCAGAACGCTCTGGCAGCAATGCCACGTTGAATGGCAATGCTGAATCTTTGGGCGAAGAAAAGCCAGCCTGCAGCTCTTAGTTTTAAGTAAATAACGGCATTGTAAGGTGATGTCATTGGTAATCATATCTGTGTGACTTTGATAGTCACATTCTATAGCTCGATGTCTGATATTTCGGGTCTGGTGCTATACCATCGTGCAGTGGGTGCTCAGTGGTCTCGACTTCGATTTACGACGAGATGGTCGTGGGTTTCAAATTCAAATTAATTTATTTGCCAGAATGTAGGTTTACAAAGTATGATCTTAAATCTGTGACGGCCCCTTTACATTCTACCATTCAATATGGTGTGCAAATATTTAATTTTAGCTTGTACTATCATCTAAACTTATCTTTATTAAATTAATAAAATAGACAGTAATAACAAAACGACCACATGCATTAGGATTATTATGGAGCAAATTAATTAATTTATGTCAGAGTTACATTATTAAACCTATGTCAGTTTAAAAATACAACTATAAATTATTAATTGATAATGTCATAACTATTATAAAAAATAAGCAGTAACAACAAAAACACCTCATGCATTAGGATTTTTATGAAACAAATTAATTAATTGATGTCAGAGTTACATTATTATTTAAAGTTTAAATAAATAAATAAATAAATTATTATACCTATGTTAGTTCAAACAATGTCAGATCAAGAATATAATTATAAATTATTGTAAATTTAATTGATAATAACCGAAGATATGTGACACCCACCCAGCTCACGCCATCAAAGACGGAAAGCCAGTGTACCAGCAGTGGGAACATTAAAGGCAGATGATACTACTGCACCATCCACCATATTAACTGAGGTTTTACTTGCCTACGTCCTTGCGGACGTAATATGTGTATACTTGTGTCTCCCAGAGGGTTAGACATGTATTGTTGCATCACTTTAAGTGCTCCGAAGACAGCGAATGTCCCATGTGTCTTCTCTGTTTTAGAAACCTTCGCGAACCGAGGTTATTTAGGTAATTCACTGATATTTTATTTATTTATCGAGACACAAGCATCAGTGCTGCCCTGGCTCTGGCATGTACTAGGAGATCCTGTAACACAAGATATGATGTACATTCTGTAAAATTTATAGAAAACTAGGTTCTGCCAGCGGCTTCACCCGCGTGAATGTCGAAAATTATCCCGAGGGAACATATTCCCGGTATAAAAAGTATCCTATGTGCTATTCCAGACTATAATCTATCTCTGTGCCAAATTTCATCCAGATCCATCGAGCTCAAACGGAGCGTGAAGAAGTAACAAACACACACACACACACACACTCACAAACATTCGCTTTTATAATATTGGTGTGATTAGCTTCTGCCAGCGGCTTCGCCCGCGTGAATGTCGAAAATTATCTTACGGTAATATATTCCTGGGGTAAAAAGTAGCCTATGTGGTATTTCAAACTATAATCTATCTCTGTGCCAATTTTATCCAGATCCGTTCAGCCGTTTGTGCGTGAAGAAGTAACAAACATACAAACACACACACAAACACACACTCACAAACTTTCATCTTTATAATATTAGTGTGATGTTATAGTGTGATATATGTATATAATATATACTTAGATATATCTAAAATGTAATATGATATATTCTTACCTCAAACTTAGAAGATACTTTTTATTGGCATTTCACAAAATGTGGGTTAACCACTGACCTCTAATATACAAGTACGCTGGACTTCATATTATCGATGACAAAATTAAGACATTTGATTTTCGCCATTTTGGCGCTGATAGCAACGTGACTTAACGTGAGATTCCATGGAACTAATATTAGAGATGGGACATAGCCTTCGGTATAAAAATACGTGAGAATAATTTAATACGTAAGAGAAAAAGAAAATCCCAATTATTTTAATTGAGATTCATTTCTAAGTAATAGAAAACTTGCTGTAAAGGTTAACTGAAAAATACTTTCAATCAGATAGCGTGCTACTAAAGTTATAGCGCATTACTGTCAGATCAGTGAGATTTAAATATGGGGATAGGCTAACAACTTATCCTTAAAACTAGTATATTTGAGCAAGTATCTGCTCGCTCAAGTATACTAGTTAGTTAATACTTACATTTACAATAGTTTGGATTCACTCGGTTGGAACATCATTCATACAAATATTTGCGTACGAATGAGATGGATAATAATTTACAACGGACATATTTCTCGCTCTCATCGCTGAGATCCTGTCTCTGTAGTGTTAAGGTGCAAATAAGAGTGACATCGCATTCCAGCGACGTGAAACTTATATCAGTTTTCAACTCTGTTTCAGATGCAGATATAAATTGTTTGACTTAAAAACATTTGTTAATACAATTATAATTATCATGATATTATTCCAGAATTAATTCCAGACAGGAACGAGGTGATTGATACAAGAAGAGAGAGGCCTGTGCTCAGCAGTGGGCGAAGTCGGACTGTGGATGATCATGATGATGATTCCAGAATTTAGTATTACACAATGCTTTTTAACATATTATTACTGATTATTAGGCATTCATATAACATTCATCACTAATACCAATATGAGATATTTAGTTGCAACATATTATGAGAAGTCAATACAGTAGATGAGTGATACGCCTTGCCAAGTCTACTATTTTGATATTAGTGTAATTTAAAAATATTACTAATACTCATATACTTGTATTAGTTAAAATAATATAATATTTCCAGGCGAACATATTAGTATTACCTAATCTTGAGAAATATCGGTATTAACCTATCTCTAAATGTGTCAATTTTAGTTCCTGAGAACCTCGAGTGGGGCGCTTTGATTCGGCACAAAAATCAACTGTCATTTCATCTAATATATTTAGTCCAGCGTACTTGTATGATAGAGGTCAGTGGGGTTAACCATTAGGTGGTGTATCACAATATTTTTGTTTCAGCTTGCAAACTCACACCTCGGACCTCGATACGAGTATTATGAAACAAACAGATCACAATAAACGAAGTATTATCCAAATAAACCCAACATGATCCTTCAACCTAACTTGTCGAAAAACCGCTCATATTCGATCGTGTAACGTTTTTGTAAATTAACCCAATAATAAAAAGTGGACCTTTTCCACGTCGCCAGCTGTGTTCCAATCCTGCCCCACGTGGTGGCTCGTGCAATAATAATGTGTTACTAGACCGCGTATCTAGCTAGGTGAACCCTGTTCTCAATTAGGCTGTTTCGATGTTTCTGTGACCAAAAGCCAATGTTTTTAAAGAATTCTTAAATAAACTTGAATATTTTAACAATTCAAACGGTTTCAATCTTGTCCACTGTACCTTAAATGACAAAAAGTGTTTTTGTTTTTCATAATGTTCTTGCTTTGTTGTGGAAGTGTTCAGTTCGAACCTCACTCAGGTGACTGTGCTTGTTTTATGTGTTGTTCAACCTGCCCGTCACCACTGACGCCACCGTCAAATCTACCATCATCATGACTACCAACGCTCCCACTACCGCTACCTGCACCGCTTCTTCTACTGCCCCCGGCACCGCTATCGCCATTGGTTATTGAATATCACAGATTTTGAGATACATAGATACGTTTTTGCTCATTCTATGCAGGCTCCAGAGAAAACCCACACACAAGGGACTGAATGACTCATGAATTACGCTTTAATTGTTACGAAGCGTATATGCTCGCAATAGTATCTTGATCGAATATGGTTACTGACAAGTTCTCCATGGTAGCAAAAACATAACATCGATACAAAGTCTGAAATGGTGTTTCCCCAACATGGTCGATCGTAGGATCAATCCGTTCCGCCGCCGTGCGCCAGATCATCATTTAAGCCGGATGAGGTTCACTGCTGGGAATATGTTTCTCCTCTACGCGTCGCCACATAGACTGATCCTGTGCTTCTCGCATCTAGTAGATTGCCGCAAGTCCGCAAGTTGACTTCTGAGAGCTGCACTCTCAGAAGTCAACTGTCCACCTTGTGGGTGGAGACCAAAGAGAATATAACCACGTCGAGATCTATCAACGTATCGTTTTCCGGTACGCGGTCGCCAGCGCGCTTTTGGCTCCGTCGCCGTCGCCCATTCGTTCTACTAGCAATTGGCCCTGCCCTCCGTTCAGTAGAGGTTATTTTTGGATAAGAATATAAGTAGCCAAACCCTACTAAAAGTATTTGTCAAAACATTCATATGTAATTCGACTCCCAATCAGTAAACAATAATATAAAACCCTGTATAATCCCGTCATAATAACAAGATGGTAACACACCGTTCCCATCCAAATGGACGGAGGTCGTCGGAATCCATTTTATCTCGAACATTACCAACATGGTTATTCTTCAATATTTATATAAAATGTAAATTGTTCAGGGGCTCTGGGCCATGACTGTGTTATATACATTAACGTTAGAGACTTGTTTTTTCGTATGAAAATAACGTGCCCCGCTGAGGGTACTATGAAGCGTCGACGTTGAATTTTATTCTTTTTCTCCGGTTTGTTTAGCGGTTAGTGTAGAAATTATTTCTTTGGAGATTTTTTATTTCTTGGTAGCAACAAGCTACAATGCTTTGGGGTACAGGAATTATTTAGTTTGGCTTATCAAGGAACATAGTGGAGGCCTAACCTTCTCCAATGATCAGTGAGAGATTTATTTATTTATTAATCACAAAATCCACAGCTCTTCAAATACCTTAACACACTTATTGTACTAGGAATACAAAATTAAGGTAATTAGATGTCTTTCTCACTCCCATTCAATGCAATCTTTCACAATATTGTTCAAGATTATTGTTGATTGGCAATGACGTCATTTTAACCTGACGCGTTAAAGCAAACTGGTGATCCAAGTATGACATCATCAGACTACAGACTACTAATAATGGCAGTACACCTAGAATTTAGGTAACATTAATTACACTACAAAGGAAGACAGGATTGCCCATTACCTCGCCAAAGAACCCCAAAGACAGGAAGACGCAATTACCCAACACTAATTTAAATATCATAATAAATTGTTAATATTATCGTAGAGTATAAAGTTACGTGGATCATTATCATAACTGTACAACAAAGCACAGTAAGTTCCGATCCATTGCTCGCTGACAAAGAACAATAACCCATTAATTTGAAGACACTTTATTGCTTCCATTAAAACAATGCATGCGACTACTGTGCGTATTGTATACTAGGGATTTAAAGAGGTCAGTAACCGTAACCGAATCCTATATAAAAGTTTCGGATAATTTCGAATAGAGGAAAAATGAGACACGTTGGGACAGATTGTTCTCCTCTGCCGAGCCGACACATTAGCCGCTCGCGTCACTGTCATTGATAAAAATCTTATACCCGTAAATGAAACTAACGGATAATACAAAATAATTTCATATCTGTGAATGTATTCGAATCCAGTATAATATTATTTCTATATCCGTATCCGTATCTAGATCCGAACATTTCATATCCATAACATCCCTGTTGTATATCCTAATGTTATTGTTCGGTTGCGTGGCTCTGCTAGCTACTCTATGCGTGTGGAATGGTGGATAGTAATTCACGTGACTCATCACCGCAGTAAAACATTCGAGTTCTGACTTTGGAGAGTGAGGTATTTCTGTACGTACTTTTACCTGCAGAATATACTTTAATCATTTTTCTTTCTGTATAAGAATCTTGTAAATTCTACAAAATGAAATCTGTATGGTCTATTTCTCATAATAAATTGTAGTTCTAAAAACTAAAAAACACGCTTTAATGGTAAGGATAATGGGACAAACTGTTTAAATTATTGCATTGTCATCGGTCCTTGATAAGTGTGCAAAGTTTCAAATCAATCCAACGTTTTGAAGTGGGTGAAAATCACGTTCAAAGATTCCGTTACATTGATACATTGATACATAGATACATACATACCAAGCTAATAAAAGCGTGTTAAAAAAGGTCGCTATCTCTACCAGAATTATTTTTCAAAATTCATCTCCTGTCTGTTTATTTATCCCACAAGCTCGTATTGTATTTTTATTAACTGAAAAAGTTCAGTATATTTGAGCTTATCATTAACAATTTCAAATTCAGATCATCACCATGAAGATTGTAAGTACCTAATTCACCGGACTCATCACTGCAGTAAAATATTCGGAGTTCTGACTTTAGAGAGTGAAGCATTTTTGTACCTACTTTTAACTACAGCATAAGTTTCCATAACGTTTTATTTTTGATTTGATATTAAAAGAAATCTGTATGGTCTTTCTGCTTTATCAAAAATTCCTCGTAACCTGTACAAGTATTATTTTCAAGAATCTTCTACTGTCTATTTAAATAACCCAAAGGTTTATGTTGTTGTTTAATTGAATTAAAAGTATAATTTTTAGCTTATCATTGTCAATTCCATCATCATTAAGTACAAGACGGTCTCCAGCAGCTTAATTGCGTAAGTGTATTCGGCAAGGCATAGGATTTTGACTCCATCAATCAACCAATCACATGCGAGATGAATGACGCGATGTGGATTTCCGTCTATGTGATTGGTCGATTGATGGGGTAAAAACCGAACCGAATTCACTAACGCATTTAGGCTGCAGTTCTTCTAAATTCTACTTATAGGTATGCAACTGAACTTACCTGTGTAGATATATACTCGTACTTACGTATATGTATATGATCATGGTGATGTTACACGTGGCAAAATATGCCCTTTGACCTCTGCAACAAAACACAGGGGATACCGGTATGCTAAGGTCACACAACACATCTACATGAAACACAGCGTTTGTAAGTAAAATATCTTACCCAAGGGTAAAACTAGGGCGTTTCAATAGTTTATTTATACGTATAAGTTTGTGCAGTGTTCAAATGTCGCCGTGACCGCTCAGCCTTGAGGTTGTCGCGTTTTTATTGTCATTTCTATGGTCGTAGGCTTATGGAATTACGGTATATGCCTGTAAAGTATTCTTGGAATATCACGGGGGAGTTTATTGGCCATATTTTGTATTTTTATTATAGTTTTAAGTTCGATGTTGGTTTGGATATAAAGGGGATTGCTGGGCATTGTTTTAAGCTTTGATGTTTGAAGATAAATTGAGGCCTGATGTAACTGTGTATGCCTACATACAGAAAGGATTTATTTATTAATTTAGACTTCATGCATAAAGATAAAGTGGCAGAATGAATGCCTTAGGAATTTTCTAGCAGTCAACCAAGTGTGGTTAAGAGCTAAGATGGGAGATTTATAGTTTAATCTTTTTTTTTTCAACCATTATTGTCCCACTGCTCTGCCCCATAGCGTTTCACTCTTTCCATTGCGTTATCTTTTACGATCATAGCTTGATCGGAGAAGGCAACACACTATCATCAAACCAAAATACATAGATGAATATCGATCCGCAAAATGGTTTAAAAAAAAGTTAATTAGAAAATAATCAATAAACCCGACTGTTTAAAAAGCGAACTAAAAAGACGTAAACAAGAAGAAAACCATGATGTGCAGTCGGAGGATACATGTTCGCGAGCTGGCTGACCAAAACCAGATGTATTCTCCGACTGCACAGCATTATTTTCTTCTTATTTAGGTCTTTTTAGTTCGCTTCATAAGCAGTCGGGTTTATTGAATTAACTTTTTTTATTTACATCTTTTTAGATATTTTCTTTTGAATTACGTACATTTAAACATATACTATAAGTATATTAGACATATACTATCCATATTTTTAAAATCACATATTAAAACCCTTTATTTTGATAACCCACACGATGGGTTTGGAAGAAAAAAAAATTGGGCCCCCACAATAATATGGCGCCCAAAATCCGCCATATTTCTATTTTACAATTTTAATGGAGCCAGTGACAATCGCAAGGTTAAGACTAATCGATTGACGTAAAAATCATCAAAATCGGCCAACGCGTTTGGTCACTAGAACGCCACATAGGAAGAAACATACATACATACAATACATAGACTGATAAACACATTACTCTCCTTCGGCAGTCGGGTAAAAAGTGCGAGGGATTATACTGCAACTGACACTACAATCCCTCGCACGAGCGACGAAGATGCGCTACGAAGACTACGAAGTACTCTACGCCGTAGCGTATTGCGTAGACTTCGTAGCGTGGCGTAGCAGATGATCTACCGACTGCTACGCTTGGCGAAGAGGCGTAGTGATCTTTAAGTTTTTGGCTTGCTTTGTGGTATATGTAACTGTAGGAACGTAGGTTTTCATAAAACTGATGTTTTCCTGGAAAAAATAAAAGAGAGATAATGAAGATATTTTTATTTTGCTAGCGGATTAAATGGATTGGTATTCTTAACTTTTATCAAGGCTACAATTTTACTTTCCTTTTTCAGCAAGTGCTTCCTAAACTCCACGCTGTTCACTTTCCAAGTTTCCCATGTAAAGTTTTTTCACCTTTTCAGCAATTTTATCAAAGAACGTTGTATTTTAATTCGTGTCAAGATATAAAATGATTTGATGAACTTTTTGCCCTCGACTTTATCGCAAAAATTAGTTTTATTGCTCTCCTATCCTAATTATGCGTTAGAAAGTATAAATATAAAAGCGAACGTTATTATAATAACAATATTTATTTATAATAATCACGCAAAGCGAGGTCATTTGCTTTCAGTGAAGTGACCGCAAGAAGTGTTTCTTTTGTATTTTTTAACAAAGAAAATGTTGAAAAACATAAGAAATGCTATAAATTGTCACGCTATGCATACAGAAATAGCGTTTAATAAAGAAAACGTGGTCAGGTCAAGCATACTCCGCTTTGATCACAATCTTAAAACGCTACAGAAAACTTTTTTCTTACAACAGAAGTATGAAACAAATGTTTTATTTTTCCTTTAGTTAAACGTGCAGCTATATGCGGGATATTTAACTGTGGGTACTTTAAGAAACAACATGAAACTCGAAGCTCATAATTATAATTAGCTACTCGTAACTAATAAGTAAGAATAGTCCACTAATTAATGGAAGTAAAACCTACTTATTCAGCTTCAGTTACTGTAAATTATGTTAACTATTTATAACTTATTTAATTAGGTTTACTCCTCTGAGAAGTATCGTTTTCTTTTCATTGTCAAATATTCATAATACATTACAATATCCTACCTACTTATATAGGTACATAAACTCACGGACTTTTCCCATGTGGATACGATAGAAACTAAAGAACGCCATCGGCTACTCTTACAAATTCCGCTTCCCAAAAGATAAAAGGTTGATTTTGATAACGCCAAGGCACAAAAAAAACATTACATTTTCCCGCCAAGCAATATGGGAACCTCTCTGCTAGACTGCAGAGACTTAAAGCGAGATGGAAAACAGAAGAAACCTAGATTCCGGCTAATATTCCCGTAACCGACCAAGCTATTTACAAACAAGAAACCTCAAAGCCCGTACCTCCAAGCCTAAAAGCCCCTGTTTTATCGACATCACTCTCAAACAACTTGTCAAAAGGGGGCCTACTGCGCATGTCCACACCATCTGACAACTCTGACATTTTGAGGCACGCTTAGAAAATCACTGCGGAGCAATACACCCTAAAAACAGAGCAAAATAAGAACTGCACGATCATCAAATCTATTGAAAAGTGCGAATAACATACCGCTCTAGTATTCCCTTCGCCTTGCCTGTCACTGTGACCAGTACATCCTTAAATTCTGTGCTTGTTTGTAGGCGGTTGCCTAATGTAATCTAAACAGCAAGTCGCCATAGCCCGGACGAACTATGAAGTGATAATAACATCGGAAGCCAACGGTGAATCTTAAGAATGTTAACAAAAGTGAACTGTATGCAAACTGCTCTCAGCCAACCTTGAAGGAACTGATCATTACCGCGGCTATGAGGCATGGAAACAACACGTACAAGCAAGAAATGACATAAGAAGAAACACGATAAATCTACTGTAGTGACGAATATTCGATGTCTTAGCATATAAAATAATATCAAACAAATACATATCATTACTGTGCCTGTAGAATAATATATTAAATTAAATATCCCTTATATTTACCTTAAATTTATGAATATTGCATTATACGTCTAAGAGCATTTTACAATATTTTGGCGATTTTAAATATTAATTAATTATACGAGGAAGAGTAATCTCATAAGTGAAAACTGAACTGAATCATATCATTATACAAATTACCTGTTTTCGGAAGAAGGCATCATTTGGTGAGTAAATCTTATTACTAAGTAAGTAAGTAGTAATATAGTACAGTAGACCGCACGTCTGTGGTTACAAAACAACCTAGCCTCTTATTTATTTGGCACATCGTACTACGCTAGGCCAGCTCAGGGTTAAATTGCTACCACCGACATGAGATCGACTGTACATAGTTGTATAGTAAAATGAAGATGTAGATTCATTCATGTGTTTAAACGGTTTGCCATAATTATATTAGTAAGTGGTTTTCTATATCTACTTCTAGCTTTAAGTTGATACTGTCATACAGATTTCCTCGCGATTGTGGAAATCTATGATTTATCACCTAAGAACATAATTTACTGAAATATTGAAATGCTCTGCGTATTGAGTTACGTCTAAAAGTCACGCAAACATTATTTTCGATTTGGAAAGACAACTTTAATGTCTTTCTAACCGCAATTTGTGAGCTCATCTAGGCTTGGTTTGTACATGAATCAATTACCGGTACGTGAAATTTTTGAGCTCATCTAGGCTTGTTTCGTACATGAACTGAACCAACTACCGGTACGTGAAATTTGTGAGCTCATCCAGGCTTGGTTTGTACATGAACCAACTACCGGTACGTGAAATTTTCAGGAAGAGATGGGAGACTACTAAAATCGCCATGATATGAAATCGCTGTTGGAAAGGGGGTTGACTCCCTAGGCAGATTAATTAAAAGACGGAAACACACTCACGTGTCGTGGCGTGGCGTGGCGCGGGATCCACCAATCAAACTACTCTGTTCCAGCCGAGTTTTGTAGCCAATCAACTGCGTCAAAAGGCGCCAAGTGTGGTTCCGCCTTAACGGTAGAAGTGTCTATATTTGCCCATTTTTCGAGGTCCGTGTATTTCTGCAATTGGTTTTGGCGGCTAAGGGAAATTCATTGAAACATGTCACTTTTTGCCTAGCCTACGAAAAGCAAATTGATAGGTATACTCTTCCTAATTGGTAAATACATTAACCCAATAAAAACATCGTAAGTCGGTTATCATTAGTTAATATACCAATCTACTTAGCTTTTTACAACTATTTTGGATTCGGCTTCCAATAACCGGTTGCAAATGAATACCAGAATTTTACTTGAAGCACGTTTGATTCAAATAAATGTCAATGTCGCGATATGCATCGATTCGTTATTAAATTGTATGTACAATTAACATTTTCTAGAATTGATCATAAAAATTGTATGTTCTTATTCAAGCACAAAATTATTGAATATTGGGCTCTTAATTCACATTTCATTGATTATTTAAATGGATCATTTAAAATAGATTCTAATTGATGGCGCGGTTTTAAATTTCTGAGGCATGTCAATCGATTTTTTAATTTGTATTGTAAAACATCAACAGTCTCAACTTTGGCGCCTCCATTGAGTACAAAGCCCAAATTGCGGCCAAAAAACTAGGCATCCTAAATAAAGTGAAGCGATACTTTACGCCTGGACAGCTTTTAACCCTATACAAAGCGCAAGTCCGATCCTGCATGGAGTATTGCAGCCACCTTTGGGATGGCTCAGCTAAATATCAGCTTGCCGCGCTTGACTCGGTGGAACGCAGAGCCAGGAGGCTCATTGGCGACGTTGACCTGGCGGGTGCCAGGCTTCACAGCTTGGCTCATCGCCGCAAGGTTGCCTGCTTGTCGGTCTTCTACAGACTGTACTTCGGTGAGTGTGCTGAAGAATTCCACGACCTCATCCCACCAGCCCCCTTCTACCATCGGACATCTAGACGTACTGCAAGTTATCATCCTTACCTTGTTGCCATTCCACCAATTCGCACCAAACGCTTCCAAACATCCTTCATAATGCGCACAGCGAATGAATGGAACTCGCTACCTGCGTCAGTGTTTCCGATCGCATTCAACCCGAATCTCTTCAAAGTTAGAGTGAACAGGCTTCTTCTGGGTAAGCTCTCTCCATCGTAGACTCTGTCTCTGTCACCTTTGACCTAGACTAGAGTCAAGAGCAAACCGATCACAAATAAAAAAAAAAAAAAAAAAAACATTTTGTTACAATGAAACTGTAAAAACTTGCAAAAAAGCACTAAAAAACAAATCGTCACTGAATTTAAAGAAAACCGAGAAAACCCTTTTACTTGCAAATCGTTTCTAACACCATCTATAGCCGTGGAACGGAACCGACCGCGATCGAAGTACTTAAAAAAAAAATCTTAATCAGACGATAAACTCCAATTATGTCAGCTTTTTTTTTGCATGGGATGGGGCATCTGTATGCTAGTATTATAATTATTATCCGTTACTTGGAGCAACTGCCTATCTGACTGCCACAACCCGGCAACTGGGTATCATTAGTCAAGCCTCATAATTATATACCAAATGTTCTATATCTCTATCCTTCATTCAGACAGCATAACAGCAAAGCTTCATCATAGTCAAAAAAACGGTGGAACCGCTATAATTATAGCGGCATTTAACACCGGTGAAATATCGCTTTCAAACCGCTACAATATCGTGTTGCGTACATAATGTTTATTTACCCAGTCGTTTCCTTGATGGAGTGAAAATTTGGGGTAGTGACGGGAAGCCACACAAAGGTGAGGCAAGACAACACACACAATTCAAATTAGGTTTTTCCGTAAAATCGCCCGCGTTGTAATTTGGAAAGGTTTGGAATAGAGTTATTTTTACCGATCTATATCGGTAGCTTTATAAAGTATTTATTTAGGTACTACAGTGTAGTCAATATGGTATGAAAAAAATAAGTATTTTGCCAAGCCGTTCCGAAATAATTTAGTGTTTTGTGACTTTTAAAACTCTAAAAACAACACGACGTTACGAGATTCAGCTTAGAGGGAATCATTAAAAAATCTGGATGGAACAGCATACGAATTTTGCTAGGTAAAACATCATTGTCAATATCGATGTAATGAAGGACTTGTTAATAGATTTTCTTGCTTGAAATTATTAGATGTAGAGGTTTGAAATTACTTCAGATCGTATTTTAAGTATGTTGGTATGATAGTCTGCCTAGAATTTATTTTACTTACCTATATAAACTCAAAGTCAAATTCTTTATTTCAGTTAGGCCATTAGGCGCAGGCCACATAGAAATAGCGTCGGGCGCGGACATGGCACGGGCGGCTTCCTATTCCATTCAATTTTCTTACAAAATGCATGGAAATAAAGCGCAATTTGATAACGCGTGGTCGCCGTAATGGCGCGTCATAACCACGTTCGAGCAATGACATACCGTGTGTCCTAAATTGCGCTTTATTTCCATGCATTTTATATGAAATTTGAATGGAATAGGAAAGCGCCCGTGCCATGTCCGTGCACGACGCCATTTCTATGTGGCCTGCGCCTTAGGCGATACTTTAGAACGTCATATATTTAAATAATTGATTCTACCGTCCATTCGGAAAAGTAGCTTGTTATGCAGAGGAACGGACAAGAAACTCCACATTTACTCATAAAAAAAAAAAAATACAATTTTTACATACATACATTAATTCATATACGTGAAGACGATGCACCCAGAATAACACTACCATACTACGTACCTATGTAGGTTTTGACTAAACATCACCACAAAAATATTTTGGAAAAGGCCTAGCAAAATGTGTACCTATTCGTATTGTGAATATTTCAATCCAATATAGTTTTATGGTACGTGGTTAGGTTTGGTTGACATGCAAGATATGTATGTCAATACGGTTCATACTCATAAAATATTCCATATATACGAAGTGCCTACCAATCAAAGTCATACTTTACATACGAATGTACTTGATAAGCTCCTAATTAGACCTCCTTAAGTTCGTCGCGTGTGGAATGAAAGGCATGAACTGTTTCAACTTTTTATTTGATTGGTGGAATTTTCTCGAAGAAAAATACTTCAGCAACGGTATTTGTGGGTTGACATTTGTAGCGGTTTGTTGTTAATCCTGAGATTTGTCAACCTAGTTACTGTGAAAATTTTAAATAAACAAGGAATTTATAATATTTTTTAGAGATGGACTGACTAGTCGGGGAAGCCGACCAGTCCGGCCACATTTTATAGTCGGCAACTAGTCGGCTATTTGGTAGCATAACCTGCCAAGTAGTTGGCCCTTACTGAGCTACCGAAAAAAATTAACTGAAAGATATGTATAGATCTTCAGTAGCTATTTATTATATATATTTTTGTAAATTTTACAAGAACGATGCGTAGATACTGTCAGATTTAAAAACAAGAATGTTAATTTCGATGGAGCAACTAATCGGGATAGCTAACTATTTTGCTGCATCTATAGTTTGCGACTACTCGGCCGAATGAGCGCCGACTGGTCGTCTAGTTGGCCAAGATCATAGTCAGCTCATCTCTGATAATATTTTCTTTTTGTACACATTGTGGAGAGTAAATCACAGGCTTTTTGCGTAAATCTGAACATTTTCCTTTTCACTGGATTTAACGTAGTAAATTGCAGCTTATTGTTTTTAAACCAGACTGTATTATCTGTACGTGACTTCTGAACGTCGAAACAAAATAGTTAAACAATATTAATTTTCTTATGAATCAATATTTATAGGTAATATCAGCTATCATGTTTCAAGGCGAGCACCTTGAAACCTTATAGTGAGCAGTTACCCTTGGTTTTAACAAATACTTTTCAACCATATTTAATTATTATTATTGGCATAAATTTATTGTTTCGTGTAATAAAGGTAGGTAGGTACGTACAAGTTAAACCGTATGTTTCTGAGTTAACAACGTGTCAAAGCGTACTTTATTGTCAAATTTTGACAGGTACGAGCTCGTGGCTAAATAATAACAGCCGCACGGGTCGATCATCAAGGTTAAGCAACGCATGACGAGGTCGGTCCGTGGATGGGTGACTATTTCAACATACCGAGTTTCCTCCGTGCGTCGGAAAGCACGTTAAGCCGTTGGTCCCGGCTGTTATTTGAAGATTTTTGACAGTCGTTACGGGTAGTCACCACCGGGGACCACCGGGGGATCTGACACCAGTCTTGCCAAGGGGTAGCGTGTTACCCATCAGTTACTGGGTTGTGGAGGTCAGATAGGCCGTCGCTCCATGTAAAACACTGGTACTTAGCTGAATCCGGTAAGACTGGAAGCCGACCTCAATATAGTTGGGAAAAGGCTAGGCAGATGACATGACAGGTTTTCAGGGTAAAGTAGATTCACAAAAACTGTATGTACTTTTTATTCTTAATTCATAAGTTAGAGGTATGCCAAAGCGAAGATGTTGTAAAAATCCGAAAATTCTTATAATTTCCATTGCGCATCAATTTACTTAGGAGCGCAATTAAATTAACCAAATCAATATAAATTACCCAAGAAAGTAATTTCTCAAGATAACCAACTTCATAAATATAAAGGGGACATATTGGAGGACGTATTACGTATTCCTTGGATACAATTTCCTTCGCACGCGAGTTTTAAATTGATAACGATGTGACGCCGTTTCATTCGCATTGCGGGTACTTTTACGGGCAAACAAGAGCGTTATGTCAATAGCAGAAAACATAAGCTATTTCCCGTAGAAAATGTTGACTGGAATGGAAGACAGGGTGTGGTTCGCGTGTTCCCAAGCGCTTGCGATCCCTCGCATGCTGACGCTACCTAACCTCTAGTGACTGCCTACATTTTTCCACATTTTAGTACACAGCTAAGCAATTATGGATATTGGCGTTCGTGTTTTACTATATTTAGGCTTTCACAGAACTCGGTCTCCGTTTCTATTGTGTATGTAACCCAATTAATTCCATTACTACATAGGGATTACTTGGTATTGGTAGCTATAAGTCCATCAATTCAATGGTATTTAGTATTGGGAGTTATGTAATGAAGATTTTCAGATAGTGGTCATAATTTTCGTGGAAGCTTTTCCAAGATATGTGAGGAAATTCCACTATGACCTATAAGTCGGCCTTTTATAACATGAACGGTCTTAAAGACTATATACTGACATGTCGTACATAAGGGTTGTTTTGTAACTGTATTACAATGATAGATTTGTCGCTTGTGTGACTTTTATCTCATAGAATAGAGTTATTGTTTCTTGGGATAGGATGTCAATACAGAGTCATTTCGTGTTTCTAAATGATAGGATAGGTTCTCGATTAAATCTTCTTGATATTCTCTTGTAAGAAGAATTTATTAAAGTATACAAATACAGTAACTTTATTATTTCAAGTAAGTTATAATGGTAATACATTTAAACTAAACAACGTATAGCTTCACATTCAGCAATGTTTTAAAAGTCACGCTCCGCATGATTTTCGACCCTAAAACTCAACTCAAATAACTTTGTGTTAATTACATCAACATCTTCACGCGTTGCGGTTTGAGGGCTACCACATTTGGATCTCTGCTTATACCGCAAGGAAAATTATGCACAATCAGAGAACAAAGAAATATGTGGTATGTCTTTCTGCACTAGTTGCAAACGCAACGTGTGTTGAATAATTTAACACTACTCCGCTATATCAGACTATACGCAGGCAAGCAAGGCGTAGTAATAAATGCAGCAGGACTTATAAAACACACAATGATGATCAGATACTGGACATAAAATACATTGATGTTTTGTTCGAGTTTATTTAGCCTTGTGGAATAAATCGATGAGTCGGCAGTTCTTAGTAGTCTTTTGATCGATTGGCCTTCGAAGACTCTAGGTATTACAGTTTATAACTTATGCTGGTATTTCAAGACATATTAATTTCTTATTTCAGCGACTTTCATCAAGAATGAAGTTCTTTCAATTCGTAAACCTAAACCCTAAACTGACAACCTGGTTTACTGCAATCTGGAAGCCAGAGGAGAAAAATTCTGACAGCCAGCAGATGGTAAAATTCCCATACTAGTATAAATACACCTTAGTTACTAAATTGTAAATGACAACAACGTTTTCTTGAAAGAAAAACCTTCGTCCGGAAGAAGCAAAATAGATCAAGCTCGAAAATAACGGTCGACGGTCTACTGTCTTTAAAGTCTGTTTGATACGTTCAAAAGTAGACTAGCCGAGTAGACCAAGCTAGTAACGTACCCACGATCTCTCACCATCGGAAATGGAGTTTACTAACGCAAAGAGGCCTCGAAGACTACCTACTTCAAGTTTTACCAGAACGTAGGCGCTGTCAACGGTCTATCTTCATTCACTAAAGTTACCTTGAAAAGAATGCGTTAAGAAGTAGAATAACCAACTAGATCGACCCTATACAGTACCCACAATCCCTTACTATTCTGTTCGCACGAGGCCAGGTGCGTCTGCTGCGGGCCGGGTGAGTGGACGAGATCTCCCTCTCCCTTTCCGCAGCCTCCTTCTGCGAGACGACTGTTTTGCAGAAGGAGGCTGCGGAAAGGGACGGCTCCCTGTCGTTTCGGGTTACCAAAAGTATGTCATTCACAAAAGTTTACTTGAAAAGCATAATAATTATATGGTCTACTTGGCCAGTACATTTATCAAATAGACCATATACACAACCCCTCTCCAATCCATTAGCTGACTGAACCAGTGAGGCGTGGAAACGGTAACCAAAAAGTACCAAGCTGTACAAGAGCGAAGGCGCGGTCGGCGGTCCGTAACGCATCAAAGCGCATCCTAATTGTCCGGTTGCGATTTCGAATCCGGCGCGGGCGCAGAGTGCCGTGACGTGCCGACAATTCTATCTATTTGTTAAGCAATCATTTCACACGTTTTCTACTGTCTGGTCTAGACTGTTACATTATAATATGTTTTTTTTTACTGGGGCTATGAAAGAAGTGTGGAATATGGCGTGGTCGGAGTGGATCTTTGACGTGCTTGCCTGGTTGAAGGATGCTTGCTTGTATGGTTAATTGGTTATGCCGTTGTGGGATGTTCAACTAAAAATATCTGATGATTTTTATTATCTTTGTGCTGCCTGTTGTGGAACTTAATTTCCAAATGATAGTGAATCAAACAAGATGCGAAACTATGTAAGTTAAGGAAAAGTTAGTTCCACGTAGAAATGTTATGCAAACAGAGATGGTTAAGATTAGACTTTTTTAGTAGTCTTAGCTAGAAAAGAGATATTTCAAAACACAGTTTTTGACAGTACAAAATGAAAAAGTACTAAACAAAATTACAAAAATATTCAAAAACATTACAGTTATAATAAAATGCTCGGAAACGCATGAACAATAACAAGCGCGCGCGCATAGCACAATAGATCCGCGGCCATGTCGGACGCGATTTCATTTCCTGCGCAGGCGCGCGCCGACCCGTGGACCAATTTCCGGTGACACTATGTACCAACCTAACAACCGATTGTACCATTATTGAATTGAGGTCGAATAATAAATCAATTCGCGATTTCACTGCCCATCATGTATTAGGCGAGCATTGGTTGATTTTATTAAAGGCTGATCGTTTGATGGACGTTAAATATGTTTTATGTTGATGTAGGGGTTGTCCGTACAGGGAGTTAATGATTAGAAGGGTAGTTCAGTATTGTTGTAAATGTTTCAATCACTCAATGACTTCTCGGGTTATTTCTGTGAGGAATGCGTTTATAAAGGCTCTAGAAGAGTGACATTTCATCAACTAAACCGTCAGGATAGCGATTGGAATAACGTCAAAAATTTACCTGTGGGAATGCCGAACGCTATAGTTCCCTTTTATTTGTACCTATATTTTGTGTATCTGTGTGTGCCAAATTAAACTATTTTCTTTCGTTTCTTTTATTTATTTTCTTTCTTTTCTTTCTTTTCTTTCTTTTCTTTCTTTTCTTTCTTTTCTTTCTTTTCTTTCTTTTCTTTCTTTTCTTTCTTTTCTTCTTTTCTTTCTTTCGCTATCAAAATGTCACGAGATCAATGCCTTCATTTTGACATTTCGACCATCGCCAACGTTGATAGTTTTTCACTTTGTCAAGGCCCTCAGAAAATGCTTGGTAGGCTTTAAAATGTATCCAGAAAACACTAGAAAGAAAATCATGCTTTGGAAAATTGCATTATGGTTCGGCTTTTCCACATAAGGTACGCAACCCTAAATAGTATAGTATAGTTTTTGCTTGAAAGAGTAACAAACATACAAAAACACTACACACTCACAAACTTTCGCCTGCATAATATTAGTAGGATAAGTAGGATAGGATTTCTGTGAGGAATTTCATCATTTATAACTAGCAGAAAATGTCTGGCAAGTTTAAAAAATGTATCCTGAAAATAATAGAAATAAAATCAGGTTTTAGTAAATTCCATATTGGTTCCACTTTGCCACATAAGTTGTGGAACCCTAAATAGGGAGTGTAGCAAACAAATATGTAATACACATAATTATAATGAAGGCCTATATGGTCTGTCCTATTCGTGACGAAATAATTGTTCAGATTTCGACGTTACTGAAAGTTTTTCATGACGCATTTTTTTATAATATTCTCTATCTGATATGAGTCACGTAATAAATAAATGGGCAGCAGTACATTACGGTAAATAAACGGTTAATTTTCATAAATAAAATTGGTTATTATTTTTGTTGCGTGCACGGGCGATATGACAGATTTTGAGATTTGGCGTGTTGCACGCAGTCGTGCCGTCTGTCGTTCGTTGACATACGATAAAATGGCGTTTGAAAATCGGCCATGCAGTCACAGGTTATATTGTACGAGGCAAATACAAAAGCGAGCACGTCCCAGAACTCCCAGATATCCTGCCTATATTTTTTTCCACGAAATGTGTTCGCTTTGTTTATTACTAAAGCATTGGAAATGTGTGAACATTTTAGCGATATCGGATTGCAGATACACTTTGTATGCAGTACCAATTTTGTATTGACGTCGTAATTGCTATTGAATTTATTGCATAACTTTTAAAAGATTTTTATTTTTTGCTGTTAAATAAAATGGCTGTTAAATATGAAGATTGCGCTGAATCTGCTGAATGAATGTAAATAAATACTAAATGATTTTTTTTACTGTTAGTTAACCGACCATATTCAATTTGTTTACCAGCATCTAGTTTTATTCAGACAAGTCTATCGATTTTCCATGCACATGATTTTCAGACTACACAGTTTCTTTCCAACTGTTCTCTTCATTTTGGTACGAGTATAGCTACATAATCTCGGAATCGGTTGTCGATTGTCTGTGTTGGGGTAGACCGAAGCTTCAAACAGGACAGTGTTTTATTTATAAAATTTACTTAATACAATTTTCAGGCATAAATGTAAACTCTCAGACAATACGCTAGAGTTCCATTTAAATCCTGACAAACTGCGTACGACGACGGTAGTGATGTACGCTCAGTTCTCAAACTATCGATACATCTGTACACCTTCATACGTCGGTTTGTAATAAAGCGCTAAATTCTAAATACCTAATAATCGATTAATGCAGCAACGATTCGTCGAATCCCCGTCAGTAAATATCAACAACATTTCAGGTCAGATTTTGTAATTGTTTGAAATTATCGACGTTTCGTTCTGTTCGCAACATTTGAGCAATCTACGTTTTTTATAATGACGTTTAGCAATGTGAAAGGAATGAAATCCTTGGCATATCGACTCATTAAAGATTAATGTGGGAATGAACAATGTACTTTTCTTTTACCTATGATTAAGGGTTGTGTTTCATTTCTTCATTTTACCTCCGACATTCACGTTTTCAACATTTCAACATTCTATAGAATGTTCGTTCTGCTAACGGTATTGGTAATAAATTTTCTTTTGGTAGTTTAGGTATTTTTTGTTGTTCTTAATTTGGAAATTCGTTTTTAGGGTTCCGTACCCAAAGGGTAAAAACGGGACCCTATTACTAAGACTCCGCGGTCTGTCTGTCTGTCTGTCTATCACCAGGCTGTATATCATGAATCGTGATAGCTAGACAGTTGAAATTTTCACAGATGATGTATTTCTGTTGCCGCTATAACAACAAATACTAAAAACAGAATAATATAAATATTAAAGTGGGGCTCCTATACAACAAACGTGTTTTTTTGCCGTTTTTTGCGATAATGGTACGGAACCCTTCGTGCGCGAGACCGACTCGCACTAGGCCAGTTTTTTTTTACTGTTTATTTCCATTTTGGCAATTTTTCCACTGCTCGACTGTCAGTCAATTTGTTTGAAGAATTCTTGTTAGAAAGAAATACTTGTAGGTGTAGATTAGTTGACTGGTTTTCATATTTCTATTTCATTTCTTACTTGACGCTTCAAGTCTCTAGATTATTAAAGGGTCATACAAAATTCATGCAGACACCGTCACGGGCGTTTACCTACTGTCATTTATAACTGGCTAATCACGCACTATTACCTACTAATTTAAAAGACCATTTAATGTAATTCATACGCATTCACGCGCACACCACAAACTGTAATCTTATTAATTATTACCAAAATAAACACGCCACAGCATAAAGAATTCAGTGTAACTTGTCCGCTTTCTTGGTCAGTGTGCGTGTGGAAGGCAGTTACTCTGTAGCAGTTACCGACACAGAATTTGTTATAATAACGGCCGTCCAGGGTAAACTACCTTTTATGGCATCAATTACCAACATAACGCTTCTGTAATTTCACCGAATGTGTGCTTCGGAGGAGTTGAATGTGTGCTTTGTAGGAGTTAGAACGGTCCGAAGGATCCGTAGATAATTGAATATATACTGCTAATGTATGTAATTGCTGCAATTATTGTAATTAACTGTTTTTGGAACGCAACTGGAGTATGACGAGAGTCAAGACTCTCTTGACTTGTGGTATTTTAATCACGAGCAAGTAATCAACTAATATTGCAGTACATGTGAAAACAGTACAAGCTCTTGCTTGTAGAAAGTTCTACTTGGTATTACTCTAATTATAGAAGTAATTAACAAAATGAATATGAATATATTATACAGCTCGCTAGCTCCACTTCAATTTATTTAATAGAACAGCTAGGTAGGTACTGTACTATTAGCCTAAGTAAGTCAGCATCTAATATTAATGTTCGACAGCAGTACATTGAATTGTTATTCAACCTTCAGCTCCACTGCGAAGCGGCACAAACCCTATAATTTGGTAAACACACAGCTAATACCGACTGCCGTACGTCTGTCCTTATACATTTTTAAATATTAAAACGCGTTCTATTTCCCGCGCGTATATTTGTTCGTGTGTGTTTGCATGTGTGTGTGGCGGCGTTGCAATCCACGTTACTGGCAACAAACACATAAAACATACATAATAAGGTACGTTTGTGTGTGGAGCGCGGTCGGCGCCGCCGCGGCGTGTTGTGGGGCGCCGTCGCCATGACAACGCCCGCACCCCTTTCCCACACCCCCACAGGTTTCAGCTGACCCGTCGACCTCTAGTGACGAGTCGTAACACTGTCAGTGTTATAGGGAAGGGCAAGAGTAAACGGTAACGGTATCGATTAGTTCTAGATTCGTTATTTATTTTATTAGTTTTTTTATTTATTTTTTTGTATTGAATTTACCATCATTTTTTATTGAATCTGTAGAAGTTGTTCTTATATAGCGCTGAAAACATGTCATTCTATTATTTAATCTATATTTACCTAAGTATCATATTGATTGGGGTTCTCACTGATTACATTGTCACTGAATTATAATAAATTTTAAGTCCAGTAATTTTCCTTTAATTAATAAGTATCTGGATATATTTTTCTCTGGAAAATAATGCATTAATGTTGGTACATTTATAAGATCTATTTTGAATACAAGTTTCACATTCATGATTATGCATTTCCATGGAAATCCTATTTTCAGGTAAATGTAGCAAAAACATTCAACAAACAAATGTGTTACAAAGTAACGTTGCATTCGTATATTAGCTTCCTATCACACGCATTGCACCAATAATTTTCGAATCGTTCAGTTACAAAATCCACTGTAACTATCGACAGTTACTTACCCATTATCGACACTTTTCCGCACTGTCCCATCCCTACAGGACAAGTCTAGTCTAGTTCTCTACGTCCTCAGCTTTATGAATACTTCAAGCTTCAGGTGCTTGCACATCGTACACTCTGGGCCAATAAAACGTAATGCCCCAAAAATCCACGGCTTACCGGCTTAGCAGAGAAAATCCTAGTTTGAGGTCATGTTTAAAAAAGTCTTGTTGTATTTCTTGGCGCAGCGGTGTTGCTCGTATTTTTAGCAGATCGATTGACTCAGTAATGACTTTATTCCGTGTGTAGCTAAACTAATGCTATTCTATTGTATGGATAAATCGAATGGATAACTCATAAAAATATTGAAAAACAATTTCTGTAGTTTCAAAGTTAATATTCTTTACTGTTTATAGAAAAAGGTTACTAACACGCTTAAAAGCGATGCGGTTGCGATTAGTTGCTATAGTAACGACGTCAGTTCGAAAAATGGGAATATGTTGCCTTGCATGGTTCCCAGCAATATGGACGTCAGAATAAGTCGATATATTTTATATTCCGTGTGTCCTAAGGGTATAAAAGCATGAGACATGCATAATAAAAATTTAATACATTTAAGTACGGTGTGGGGTGATTTTGTCCACGAGGGCAGAGTACGCCCTGATATTTATTTTCAACGGCAAATGAGTGTCTCTCGTAGAGTTCAAAGGGATAATTATTATGGAGTTGCTCATATACATGCAATTTCCATGTGCGTTAATGTTAATCTATGTATTAATTAATATATCTGTAACTTTTTTTAGTTATTTGTCCGCAAAACCTTCTGTACTAGACGGTAAAAAGTGAATGCAATAAAACGTGCGTAATGTGTAAGTACGCCTGTAAGTATTTTATTTTTAGCAATTGGTGCAACTGTGGTACCACATTTCTTGAAAGCTTGGTACCAATGTCTTGAAAGCCAATGAGAATATAAAAAATGCTGTTACCACAACACTTATTCAAAGAGCCGAGGTTTAACTAAAAAGTTTTTTAAAATAACCTGTCAATATTATGGCATATAAAAATACGAGTATTTCATTGTCAAATAAATCAATTTAATTTGCCGCAAAGCGCCCTCAAAGATTTTTATAGCGGAACGAACAAAAATATTGAAAAATGGTACAACAACAAAGACATTGTTTCCCTCAATGGTTTGTATCTACAACGCAATCGCACTTGCGTCGCGTTCTACATAAAAAAAACCGGTGGCTTTTCAAAGGACTTTTCATATACAAAAGGATAATTTCGCTTTAGTTCCCATTATGTGCGGCCGCTATTGTAGTCCGTGGTTAAACCACACCAATTTGCAAATGCGCCGCTTTTAATTTTACCTAATTGACCGTTTTACGGTGGCACTGGAGGCCTCGTGAATGTGTCCGTGGCCTACGTTGGGCCCACACGTCGAGCCACGTCGGGCCACGTCGGGCTACACCACGTCGGGCCCACGGCTAGTTTGTCACCGCACTCAAAGGGTTTGACCGTAAAATGTAGCTCATTATATGGCGATCCTACGAATTTCGCATTCTCCGGAATTAAGCCCAGAGAGGCTGAGCAACAAGTCGCTATGTTGGTTTGTGCGTATCAGACTTGTCACTTTATGGTATGTTTAGAATGCGTGTTGGGCCTAACTGCTTGAAATTAGGCTTGTTTTACACAGAACCCTATCTCTTGTGATAACTCTTGTTTATGCTGTGGTTGTCTCGTTTTGAAACGTTTTTGATTGATGTTGTGACGTTCACGAGAATTATATGTGTTAAAGCAAATTAATTAAAAGCTTGTAAAGTCTAACCTGCCTCATATGATACATACCATAACATCATAACTCAACAATTCATATTTTTTATTTTATCCTTATCATCCCAAATATTGATCAAACTGGTATAGTAACAATCCACACCACTTACATGATAATAATTGTTCGTTTGTATCCTGTTACCGGAGTATAACTGACGTAAAACGTGTTATAATACGATTATGCTCTTTGGATATTAGTATTGGATTTTAGTGTGTTCCCTAATAAGATTATACCGGCCTAAATATAAATGGCTGGTTGTTGCCCGCGATTTTGTGATATAACGCAGTTGCCATAGGAACTGCCTTTTGAATTCGGACAAAAAGTATCGTCTGTCTTGTAGATTTTAAGTAGATATGATGGAAGATAGAACATCAAAATTACTGACTGACTGCGTAAGGCACTTGTCCCACCGCTGACGATCAGCGAGCAGCGAGTAGAGCTAGAACCTAGAGCGAACGAGAAGCGTGTGTGTAGTTCCGATAGTTTTACCGCTCAGCTATGAGCCAGTGTTTTTATGCGACGGGTGATTACTCGCACCACCCGCTCGGGCAGAGTGAGTGGGCATGAGTTCTGCTTTTGACCACCAAGCGAGCATCGCTGAACAAGTATCGCTGAGCGAGTATTTTCTTTGAGAGATACTCGCCGGCAGTGTGAACAGCCAGCGATCAACTATTACTATAGGTTTGTGTCTATTTTATTGACACGGGATCCTATATATTTTGTTCGTTTGTTCAGCGAGAAAATAGTCGAAAACTAATCGCTTTTTCGCCGGCTGTGGGACAAGTGGCTAAAAGATGGTATATTTAGAAAAGGGATGACGATTCAGTTGAAGACAAAAATAGAAATGTAGAAAAAGAAGAAGACTATGGAGGCTATGATACCATTTGGTATTTTAAGCATCTAATAAACATAACAGATAAAAAAGAATTTCTATTGCTGTTCAAATTAATATCATACGTTCATAACACTTATAAAAATAAAAAGGTAAAAAGTACAGTCAGTTTCAACGTATATTTATCTAAAAGGGGTTGTTATAGTAACGGCTTATCCTATTGATCCGAAACCTACACTATCGGATATATCGCATAGCGTCCAGATTATAACAGATAACATTCACGCAAAAGTTGAGGGGCGTCTATAATAACATTATCAGTCAGTAGATAAATTGGGTATATCGCATCAATAAGGATAAAACGTTAAGGTAAATAAAGGAATTATTGTAAATAATAGCTTTGGTAGTATGGCAAGTTTTCTTAGTTATGACGTAATTTTCAAAATATGGAAGGAGGTGATTATTGAACTGACAGCCAATATAGATGTGAGGAAGAAGAAGGCATACAGTTGCATGCAGTAGTGCTATTCTCTAAGGATACAGCCACGGATCATAAAAACACTTTTATGATCTGTGGAGGCAGCCTTGAGCGCAGTACTCCGCCAGCGAAACTAGCACAAAACTATAGGCCGACCGCTTAACTGAGGCCGTTCCTAAGGTAGCAAGAGAAATGTTGAAACCCATCAGCGAATTATCAACTGACAGGTCCTCATATTATGTACTTTTATGTTGTATGAAGTTTTAATAAATACTATTCTGTACCGCGCCGCTACTTTAGAATGGTATCAGTTAAGTGATCGGTTTATAGTAGTTTCGTCGCTGCCGCAGCGCTGCGCTTAAGGCTGGATCCTTAGAGAATAGCAATACTTCATACACCAAAAATAAATTGGAATAAAGGCAGGAGAAGGCAGGAAGATATCTAAAACATACAAGGGAAGAAGTGAGTGAGAGAGATCCGTGGTTAGATAGGCCAGAAAGAACAAAATCCATCCATATGACTTGCGGAATGAGCAGCCCAAACTGTCAGTAGACCAGTTGGTCAAGAAGATAGAAAACCCAGTGCCGTAATATAACTCAGTTGAGGAGAGCCTAGTTGATTGATCGGCCACGAGACAGCGGGTTGATTAAGTGTCGAGTAAATTAACCAAACAAAATTTGAATATGAAAAACATACTTTCTAATATAACAGAAAGGTCTTCTCACAGAATCCTCTAACATCTGCGACATTGATATTAAAGTTACTGAGTACATACATCAACTCAGACATTTCACAAAATGGCAGGTGCTCAGTATTCAAAACCGGGAGCACGGCTGTTTGACCAGATATAAATATGAACGTGGATGAAGCAAAAGAAGAATACAAGGACTCAGCACGTCCAAAACGCGTAAGTTACTGAACTTAACAAAAACTGCATTGAACTTGAAGATTACGCCAGAGCATAATATGTAAACAGGTTACCGACTCCCCTTAGAACATTAACTAAGTGAGTTAATTGAGCTAGGTAGATGTTGACACAACTTGTTCGCACGAAGCATGATAACCATCTGTTTTATCAACGTTGTGTATGACCGCTTTACTGCACGTAAACTTGCTAACGTTACTTGCGACCTTTTCTTCTGTTACTTTATATCGGCAAGGAATTTGCTGGACGATAGAAAACCGGTTGAAACGGTTGGCGCCTAAATGCCAAAAAATTCTATCTAACTAATAGTTGGTAGGTTTTTTTTTTTTTTTTCTAATATTCTACCTCGGACATGTGGCAGTCCGCGCTCTTTTTTTATCGTGATTATATTTTGTTTTTTTTTTTCATAATAGTTAAAATTGTTTGACTCCTACGTCAGACATTATTTGTAGGCTAACTTAACTAACTTAAGTCTACGTGAGTTCATCCCTCACTAAATACTATATATATATATAATACACACCGGCATTACAATTTTATGTTTCTATTAACTACTAATCTTTATGTTATTAACAATTTTTTCTCTTATTTCTATTGATACACTGCTTATGTTATATACTATTTTGTTTACTTATAGTTGGTAGGTTAGTATGTGTGGGTAAAATCTTTCAACTGAAATTTAGAACAGTTATTCCCAACCGATTGAGCTCACGTTTTGTATTACGTTTGGATTGGATGACAATACACGGTTAGCTAAAACTTGTTTAAAAAAAATTGTTGACAAAACCTAAATTACATAGGCTGAGCTGAAAGGCTCCACCTTATCAAGACAGAGTAAAGAAAAGGTAGTGGTAGGTAGATTTGAGGTAGTGAAAATATAACAGACAGACAAACACACGTCAGTCTTGCCAAGGGTCACCGTGTTACCTAGTTACAGGTTGTGGAGGCGAGATAGGCAGTCGCGCCCGGTAGGTTCCCGCATTATCAAGGCGGTGCACCGAAGAGGAACTCGAGGAGGGGCTGCTGAGGGCTTTTGCTGATTAAGCCGACGACGTAGCGGCCAACAAGTAGTTCGAGGTGGGCTGCGATGTCGCATGGGGTCTCTCATACCCATAAGATATTCTGGCTAAGGCTGAGGGTTGGAGGCCGCGGCGGGAGAGGAGTGCTGGTATAGCGATGCGCCGCTCTCTCTACCTTGCGCAGTCTGGTCGGGGTTGTCACCGACTGATGGCGGACGCGGTGGGTCCGCAGGGAGGGTCCTTATCCCCTGCGGCCGAAAAATGGTAGGTGGCGCGGCCACTGACCTGACCCGTCACAGGGGGACCAAGGGTGCGCTACACGGGGTCGTCTGGCACCCATGCGCTGGTTTGATCCCTGGGATGGTCACGGCGTGCAATGTGTTCTGGTGCGCCGGTGATGGGGGTTATTCACCAGAGGAGAGTCCGATGACAGACAGCCTCGGCGGGTTCGCGGTGAGTCCTAACGCGCACCCGTGCTTCAGCCATAAGCGGCTAAGGAGGACATCGTGGAGTTTGAGTAGGTTGGAGTCCCACATAGCTGCGCTATCATCCCTTGGTAGCGCAGTATGCATGAGCATTTCGACAAGATTCGCTCCATGTAATATACTGATACTCAGATGCATCTAGTTATATTGGAAGCCGACACCAACATACATAGTTAAGAAAATGCTTCCAGATTAATCGACACTTTAGTGTCTAGCATAATATTGATAGCCTAGGAGGGATATACCTATAATCTGAGTATTTCGAAATCTAATATTAAAAGATAACAGAAAGAGTATATTCTAAGTCTTCAGCCAAAACAAAACGATACGCCAGTACCAGGACAAAAAAAGAAAAAGAAAAACGTAATTTAAATGGTATTTTTAATGTAATTGGTGGAGTCATTAATATCTTGTAACGTAGTTGCGTTGGCAAATTGTAGCCTTTAACCCCGCAATGCGGCTCGGGTTTTTTTGACATTTATCATATCGCACCGGAATACCGGCCCGCCTTGCCTTAATAGGCTTTTTGGAACATTACCAGGTTTCTCTTTGTTACCAGTTTACCGAGGGGGTTACGTTTAAATGTTTCTACTATACAGCTTGTTTTCAATACTGTGATAGTAGGTATATTGGATGATGTGTCAACAATCTGTGTGACCGATGGTATAACAAGTCAAAATTCTTTGGGATCATTACTGGAAAATAGAAAATACAACTAAATTAATTGGTATAAGAAATTAAATTTTTGACAAATCTATTTCATTCAGATTCAGAAGGGATTAAGTGGTAATTACCAGATTACGTATAGGACACACAAACTTAACTCACATTCATCTTATAACTAAAGCTAATAAAAACAAATGCAAATGTGGAGTGGACTTGACAGTTATACATCTTCTACTTGAATGCACGGCTCAAGAAAGACAAATTTGCAATGTACCTTCTAGTCTAAAAGATTGTCTAAATAAGGATGGTTATACAAGAACCTTAACGTTTTTCAAATTGATAAATATGTATAAAGTAATGTAACCTATTCTAATATATATAAACTAATGTAACCTATCCTACTATAATGTTTACTGTGGTCGCTAATGACCTTAGATGTTAAAAAGCAACCTAAAATAAATAAAAAATCTACAAAAATAAGTTTTGCTATATAAAATTTAAACTTTCTTCACGGAATATATTTTCAAAAATCCTTCCATTTAGCTCACCTTCGTTCTCTTGCGCAAAATATTATGTTGCTAGACCACAGTTGTTTATGAGTGTGACTGAATTGGAATCGAATTTAATAGATTAGTTATCTTTGCAAGCTTCTGTTCGTGACTTCGTCAGTATCTTCTTCTTGTTCTTCTTCTACCTCACCAATTCCCGTTACTCGGGATAAGCTTGCCTAATGCTTGCTTGCTACTTGTTCCGCTGGTAAGCTGTGTTTTTTTTGGAATTTCTATTCATATTCACGATCCCTCTTTTTCCCCTCTTGTAACATTTCCAAAAATCCTTGCTGGAAATAATGAATTGTATGTGCCCAATCCTCAGTGGTTTAGACTTGATATGTTAGTTCGTTTGTCCTTTAAACAGGTGTATTCATTCAGAGATAATATATAACTGTATATAGTTTTAAGAATTTATTGACTACTGGATCATCAAGTTTCAACCCACATTTTTTTTTCTACTTAACATTAAATTACTAGGAATTAAATCAGATCGTGGACTCATGGCATAACATAGAAAAAGTCTTAACCAGCAAAAAAATAATTCACAATACCTAAATCATTTCTTTTCAAAGGTGGCTATTATTATACTGGTTCCTAGTAGTCAAGCTGCTATTAGAATTTTTAAATACTTATTGTATTTTATGGAAAAATACCTGGAAAGACAGGCACAAATGATTCGCTTACTTTGTGCATTTTTATTTAAAGTGCAGAACCGCGAAAGCTTTATCTACTGATATTAATTCTAGGAAGCTTTCAGTTCTTATTTATTCATTCTTTAAATAACGAACACCTCATATATTAAATATAATTGAAGCAGCCCAATCGGTTTCTCATGTGAAATATTAATAAAATAATTTCGTATGAAAGATACTCTTGCATTATGGCTACGTCAATGTGAAAACTTTTCGTAGAGAGGAAGCTAAAAATATGTTAGGATCGATCATCATCATCATATCAGCCGAAAGACGTCCACTGCTGGACATAGGCCTCCCCCAAGCGTCGCCACATTGACCGGTCCCGTGCGTCCCGCAACCAGCGGATTCCTGCAACCTTCACCAGGTCCTCGGTCCACCTGGTGGGAGGCCTTCCAACGCAACGTCTTCCGGTTCGCGGTCGCCACTCCAGAACCTTTCTGCCCCATCGGCCATCCGTTCTGCGTGCAATGTGCCCTGCCCACTGCCACTTAAGTTTGGCAATTCTTCGGGCTATGTCGGTAACCCTGGTTCTCTTACGGATCTCAACATTTCTGATTCGATCACGCAAGGAAACGCCGAGCATAGCCCTCTCCATTGCCCTTTGAGTGACTGTAAGCTTTCTGATAAGGCCCATTGTTAGCAACCACGTCTCAGAGCCATATGTCATCACTGGCAACACACACTGGTCATAGACTTTTGTCTTGAGACACTGTGGTAAGTTGGACGAGAAGACACCGCGCAACTTCCCGAACGCTGCCCAGCCGAGTCGGATTCGACGGTTGACCTCTTTCTCGAAGTTGGCCCTACCCAACTGGATCGTTTGTCCCAGGTAGACATAGTTGTCCACAACTTCGAGTGTAGAGTCTCCAACCTTGATAGGAATGGGTGTAACATGGGCATTCAACATCACCTTGGTTTTGTCCATGTTCATTTTCAGACCCACTCTTTCGGAAGCTCTACTGAGGTCATCGAGCATTGTACTGAGGCTCTCCATGGTCTCAGCCATGACCACTATGTCGTCGGCAAACCGAAGGTGAGTGATGTACTCGCCATTAACGTTGATGCCTAGGCCGCTCCAGTCCAGAACCTTGAATACATCCTCCAGTGCAGCAGTGAACAGTTTCGGAGAAATGACGTCTCCCTGTCTCACGACACGCTGGAGAAGGACTGGTTCCGAGGTCTGATCCTGAAGACGGACTGACATGGTGGCGTTTCTGTACAGACACTTCAACACCTCAATGTACCGGTAGTCGATCTGGCACCGTTGGAGAGACTGCAGTACAGCCCAAGTCTCGATCGAATCGAAGGCTTTCTCGTAGTCCGCAAACGCTAAACAGAGAGGCAGGTTGTACTCTTCGGTCTTCTGTATAACCTGCCGCAGCGTATGTATGTGATCTACGGTGCTAAAGCCTTTTCGGAATCCGGCTTGTTCGGGAGGCTGGAAGTCGTCAAACCTGCGCGCGAGACGATTCGTGATGACTCTTGAAAACAACTTGTACACATGGCTAAGAAGTGAAATGGGCCTATAGTTCTTCAGCCGGGCATTGTCGCCCTTCTTGAAGAAGAGTACCACCACACCCCTGCACCATGCCTGTGGCGTTTTGCCCTCGAGTATGACGGAATCAAACAGCTTTTGAAGGGCCTTAAGGACCGGTTTTCCACCCGCCTTCAGGAGTTCAGCAGTGATTCCGTCATCACCCGGCGCCTTGTTGTTTTTAAGCTGTTTCAGAGCCATCCTAATCTCGTACAGGCTGACATCCGGGATATCTTCGGTATAGTGTCGGGTCAATCCATTGCGAATCTAGCAAACGACCCAAGAGCTATCTTGGGTCGTTTGCTAGATTCGCAATGGGTTTACTGGTTGACGTGTAAAACTGCCCATAGAATCTCTCGATCTCCCTCAGAAGCTCTGGTTTGGTGGAAACGATCCTGCCATCATCGGTCTTCAGTTTTGTGAGCTGGCTTTGCCCAATAGACAGATCCCTTGCAAAGACCTTGGATCCCTTATTCCGCTCAATCGCATCTTTAATACTTTCAGTATTAAAGCGGTGGAGGTCGCTTTTCAAGGACTTTGAGATCCGTCTATTTAGCTGCCGGTATTTCACCGCATCGTCTGAAGACTGCAGGATCATCTCACGCCTCTCCTTCATTAGCTTTAGATTTGGATCAGAGAGCTTTTTGTTTCTATCTGTACGGCGGGTCTTGAAAAACTTAGACCCGACCGTATGGACAGCTTCCATGAACCCATCGCTGTAATCGTCCACGGAGCTCCCTAGGCACTCGAAACGATTCTGGAGTTCGAGCTGAAAGGTTTCGGGGTTTTGGATCTGGATCAAATCCGATTAGGATCGATACTGTTATGTATATGTGGATCTCCAACAGAGGCTAGACAATAAAATGCAAGGTAACATGAAAATAGAGAGCAAGTTTGCGCTTTTAATTTGTTACAGGAGAGTACCATTCGCTTATAGTTTAGGTACGTGGGTTGTAGTTAACTTTCAACCCTTAATTGTAATAAAATTATTAATTAAAATATATTATTGTAACAAGTTTTTTTCATCTCAGCAAACTCTTTCATTGTATACCTATATCATGGTAGTGCACAAAAAATAACTAGTCCGCCATCTTAGGCCGTCCGCCATATTGGATTTAGAATGACGTCACCAAACTAAACATATACAAATTTATCTTAATCGGTGGAAGACAACTGCTTTAAAATTCAGTTGCAAGATTTGACCCGAACACACTTACATACATACATACATTGCAAGTTAAAATAAAGCTTGTAAAAACCTGAATACTGTTAAGCAAGTCATTAGCAGATGTTTAATTCGAATTTTCTAAGATGAATTTGAATTTAGAATCTGCTGATCAGTTGCTAAACTGCGTCAAGATTTTTTACAAATATGGCCATTTGAGTCTACGTTCAATCAATAACATGAAACCAGCGATACTCGATACGGAAGATAGTCTACAAAATTATAAACATACTTAGGTAAATTCGTACAATTTGGACTTGTTAGGTAAAAACTAAAATCTGAAGGCAAGGCGAAGCTCATAGTTGCGTTAATAACTTCAACGAGCGGCTTTTTCTTAAGCTTGGATATTAATAGGCTGTTACGAACTAACAAAGTCTGAAGTGTTGAAAACTCTGAACGGTAAAGCGCGAAAGTAGAATTATTTTTCCCTCCCGCGTTGTACTGCGGTTTACCTCCAGTATTGTATCTGTAGAAATAAATTCTTCTTGAGTTTTTCTAAGATTTTCATTATAAGTTTACATTGTATAAAAATGGATAAAATGGATTTTTAAACGCTTGACTAGAATTTTGCCGTTGCGAAATCTTCTGATACCTTCAAATACCGAAATAAAAAATGTCTTAACAAATATAATAATAGGTATATTTAATAGTTAGGGTTCGCTCATTTCAGAGGTACCGGACATTTTTTTTTCATAGGTTTGCGCTTGACCACTATCTCACCTGACGGTAAGGGATGATGCGGTCAACGATGAAGCACGCTTGCCTTGTATGAGCAGTGGTGGCCCAGTGGTAGCGGTTGCGTCTTACAAGTTGCAGGGCGTAAGTTCGAACCCAGGCAGGCGCTTTACTTTGTGTAAATTATTTCATCACCACTGCTCTCAAAACGGTGAAGGAAACATCGTGAGGAAACCGGCATGTCCTAGAACCATAAATTCGAGGACATGTGACATCCACCAACCCGCACTGGGCCTGCGTGGCGGCCCATTCCCTCTAACAGAGAGAGGGCCTGTGTCCCAGCAGTGGGTACATTAAAATTCTGATGATGATGATGAGCTAACAACGTTAAGGTGATAAAAAGGTAAGATCCAAGTAAATCTGTCTTGCTGTGCGCTGTAAATGCCTCTAGTTAGTCTGAACACAGCCTAATGCTTCTCATATTACTACCATTACTTTAAGAAATAAGGTTACGATTAAGTAAGCAGCAAAAGCGCAGTTTAAATTGAAATATTACGTTTTAAGTCGCACTTTGTGACTTCAGACTTCGCAGCGACTAACTTTAACCTGCAGCTCCGACCGCGTAGAAACTAAATTTTAATTTAGACACTTTGTTGGTACTAACAGACGAAGTTAATATTATAACCTAGCTAACTTAGGTACTACTTTTTCTTCTTTTCAAGTCGATGGAAAACTCTTTAGACATTTTAGGACCAGTAGGAAGCCTCGGCAATCGCAACGTCAATGGCGTTTATGAGGTCCTCTAATAAAAATAATATATAATTTAATATAATATAATATAATATACTATAATATAATATAATATAATATAATATAATATAATATATAATATAATATAATATAATATAATATAATATAATATAATATAATATAATATAATATAATATAATATAATTATAATATAATATAATATAATATAATATAATATAATATAATATAATATAATATATAATATAATATAATATAATATAATATAATATAATATAATATAATATAATATAATATAATATAATATAATATAATATAATATAATATAATATAATATAATATAATATAATATAATATAATATAATATAATATAATATAATATAATATAATATAATATAATATAATATAATATAATATAATATAATATAATATAATATAATATAATATAATATAATATAATATAATATAATATAATATAATATAATATAATATAATTTTATATAATATCAATCATCAATACATATAATAAATCTGTAGAAAAATATTTTTTTGTACATCGAAAAAAAATCCCAAAAAAATAGCCAGGGTGTTAAAGGATAACCAACAGAACCCATTGCCAGCATTTTTGGAATTTTTGTCTGTTTGTCTGTTTATTTGTGCACGCATCACGTGAAATGTACGAAACCAATGTAAATAACTTTTATACATAAAAATTGTGCGTAACTTGAAGAATTACTTAGTTTTTGTTTCATCGCAATCGGTTCACTCTATCAAAAGTTAGATGAATTTAAATTGTTCAAGAAGTAAAATTATCACAGCTCACGCAATTCAGTTACTCGGACAGTTGAACTCGCTATTCGATAGATGGCGTTGTGCATTTAAAGTCATTTTCTGAATCGCGGTGTTAAGATTCTACGCGACAGAATGACATTAGAAAAAAAATTGGTATGTAGTATGCATATGTATGTGACTATGTGTATGTATGGTAGGCAGGAAGGTAAGTAGGGTATAGTAGGGTAGGGTTGGCAGACAGATGACGGGAGCGAAGCCGCGGGCACAGCTAGTAATATAATATAATGTGATATAATATAACATAATATAATATAATAGAGATCAGTGGTGGCTCAGTGGTATCGGCCCAGAGTTCAGGCAGGCGCTTTACTTTTTGTGAATTATTTCATCACCACTGCTCTCAAAACGGTGAAGGAAAACATCGTGAGGAAACCGGCATGTTCTAGAACCAAAAATTCGAAGACATGTGACATCCACCAACCCGCACTGGTCCCGCGTGGTGGATTACGGCCTTTTCCCTCTTACAGAGAGGAGGCCTGTGTCCCAGCAGTGGGAACTTTAATAGGCTGATGATGATGATAATATAATATTTATTAGCAGAAAATACAAGTTTGACACATATTAAAGCACACATAATTGTCAACTAGGGTACAGAGAAATTAACATCAAAAGTAGTGTGCAGAAAGTGCAGGTGTGTGAGCACTTGGGGCACTCCAGCTTGTGTGTCATATTCTCTAAAGGGGACCGCATTACTGATAGGTACCGCAGACTGTCTGTCATTTTATTTATCATTATTAAGTTTTAAATTTAATATTTTCAGTTTTAGTTGACCGCTATATGTTGCTTGATATCTCTCTACAAGTCTTTATAACAAAACACAATTTTGGTTAGGTATATATTCAATCCTGCACTTCGCCCCTCGCAGATTAACAAAACAGAAATTATTTCGAAGCAAGCAGAACCTTGTAATGGGTGTTAAAATAATGTTTTCCCAAGAAACAGTGTAGCCAACATTAATAAAATTCCTCAGTCAAGAAACGCGAAACTTTTTTTTCTCTGCTTTTCTCTCAGCAACTTGGAGCATTTTTTCGCCCCAACTTAATAAACGCAAGAAGAATTTAATAAAAGCGTCATATTTTGAGTATCACTTTTTTGTTTCGCGCGAGATAAGAATATTGTGTAGGGGCTGGACTAGTGGAATTGGGAATTTAATTGTCTCGCAGTCGGCAGGGCAGAAAAATGAAAAACAAAAAGTTGAAAGGAATTTAAAAGTCGGGCAAGCATACATTTTTGAAACCGTTAGTGACTTACTATACAAAAAGTGGAAAGGAATTGTGAGATAGTGGTCAAACACAGGGTTCCATACTTAATAAATTGCGGTTTACGATTTATGACGTATTAAAAAAAACTACTTACTAGATCTCGTTTAAAACAATTTTCGGTGGAAGTTTACATGGTAATGTACATCATATATATATTTTTAGTTTTATCATTCTCTTATTTTAGAAGTTACAGGGGGGGCCTGTGCCCCCCTTTTTAACACACATTTTACCACTTTGGAAGTGTCTCCCGCGTAAACTATTCAGTTTAGAAAAAAATTATATTAGAAACCTCAATATAATTTTTGAAGACCTATCCCTAGAAACCCCACACGTATGGGTATAATGAAAAAAAATATGAGTTTCAATTCTAAGTATGGGGAACCCCCAAAATTTAATGTTTTTGTTCTATTTTTGTGTGAAAATTTAAATGCGGTTCACAGAATACATCTACTTACCAAGTTTCAACAGCATAGTTCTTATAGTTTCGGAAAAAAGTGGCTGTGACATACGGACGGACAGACAGACATGACGAATCCATAAGGGTTCCTTTTTTTGCCATTTGGCTACAGAACCCTAAAAAGGAATTTAAAAGTCGAGTAAGCATACAATCATAACATTTTTTAATCCGTTGGTGTCCGCCGGGCGTTATCGTGTGATTAATTCCCAAAACATTTTCTTTAATACAATGGATGCATCGATGATGTGAATTAAAATAAATCAATTACTTTTCAAGATCGGTCGAAACAATCAAACAAAAAGAACCATTGAGATATTGTTACGTTTTAAAATAATTGAATTATAATAGTTAGGTACCTATTCATTGTGTTTGGAATAATTGATATTATTATGAAATGAAATGACGTTACACAAACAAATTAGCGTGTACTAATTGCCTATATACTGAAAGATACAAATGCTTGATAAGCAGCGAGGTCTAATCGTAAATCCAGTGAATTTATTAATTGATTTGATATGGACTCCAACGAACATAAATAATTTTGTAACTATTTCGAAAGGTTAATTGGTGCTACATGTTTCTCATTTTATATATTACTTCATTTAAAACTGTTAGGTAGGTAATAATTAATTAGGTTTGCAATTTGAACAAGTTTGATAATATCAACTCTGTAAACAAAGAATGGGCAACCTGAACAGTGACCAAAGATATAATGTTTTAATCGGTGAACAATTTAAAGGCTTCCAGCTCAGATGCAATTCTATTTGTTATAGCTTTGCTATTTGAAAATAAGCATTAGTGAGAACTAATATGTGATTTGACTTAGGTAATCATAACATTCTTATAAAACTGTCTAAAACAATTTGAATTTACATACAGCTGCGTCCCTATTCTGGCGTTAACGTCACCCGTCTAACGGGGATTACATTTGAGAAACTTTTAAAAGCCAGTAAGCCTTGGCTCGCTACGAACAAAATCACAGCCTACTAAAGTATATTTCACCCTTTTGACGACACATTATGTACATTTGCAGCGCGTAACGACACGGGCACGGCTCACAATTTCCATTAAGGCGCGCCGTAATAGGAACAGCCTAAATTTTAAGGGTACGGTTGAAAATTCGTCTCTAAATCGTTGTAGAGTAAGTTGAGTTTTACTTGGGGTTTGGAGGCATTTGTATCCTAAGCACACTGGGTTGAAGCCGCGCCCCGTGTAACACATATCGAATTAGCAAAAGGACGGTATCTTACTGCAATTAGCTTCAGCATATTAGGAGTGGCCAATTGTCCGCTGTGCCTTTTTGGTGTATCAACGTGCCCAAAAATTGTGGGGACTAATTTGGGTCGTATCTATGTTGGTGCACGATGTCCTGTTTTTTGATGACTACTTAAAGTATTCAAACGTGAAGTTGACCTCAGCTTTGTTTTAGGATTGACCACACACATAATGATATTTTTGTTAAATTCGTTGTATACATGAGTGTTGACATTCATGCTCTGGTACCTCACGGTAGTAAAATGAAGGCTGATTAAAAGTGGTTGAAACAGGAACGTGTTGTTCTCTTGACAAGATGCTTCATTTAGACTAACGGACTAATCGTAAGAGTCAATAGCACCAGGCGATATGATGGGTGTTCAATATGTCCAACCCTACCTAGCTATTATTGCAAATTAAAAGTATTATTTAATACTTTGTAAGAGAATAACTCAATGGCTCTCAAAATAAAAATAGAAACAACTTATTATTCAACTTTCAGGGGCGAAAAGTTCAAAACTTGCGTTTTGAAATTGTTTAATTTTGACTTTGCTAAAGTCAGAGATTGAGTAACTTTTCCCCTAATTCAAATACGCCTTTATTTTTCTGAAAGCATTTGTAGGGTTTGGCTTATGCTTTGTGTATTGAAACGTAGATTTTGTGGACTATTTTTTCTATTGTTGAAAAGTTTACAATTGTGCAAACTTGTTCGATTATAACCAAGTTTTGAAATTCTAAATTTTAACAAACTTTAGTTATCAGAAAAGAATTAAAACAAAATTATAAACAAATAGAAAAACTCTGTTTTGTTATTTTTTCCGTGAATAAATCGCTCCATTGACTGGTCCTGTACTGCTGGCATCCAGCGAATCAGAAGATGCAGAAGTGAATCTTCTATACTGTGTGATGACCAAACAATGGAATCTAAAACACATAAAAAATAGCTTTAAAAATTCAAATTGACTCTCCGTTAAGTGGATATATTAGTAACGAATTAAGCTGGTATCTGTTTATCCGCCGAGGCACCGACGAGTGTAATTATTTATTAAAATTGTTGCCATACTCGACGCGAGTTGCGACCGTTTCACAACGTACTTTTATTAGCTACTGTGAAATTCTCCGGATGAAATGTAGGAGGTCCATTCATCCGACCCCATTTTGGGGATGAGATTTTTATTTTACCCACTGAATTATGCATTATGTTTATTACTACGTTAATGTTGATATGCATACGTAGAAAGTTGTGTGATAATGTGCGTGGGGTGTGAATTTATTCATTTGTTGCTGTTTCTGTTTTTAGTCGTTCTGTTTAAATTGCTTAAATTAGAGCTGTTGGAATATCTGTTTCTGTGAGATCTGATGGTCGTCTTCTACAGAAAAAAGTATCTAGTTTTATTTGAAAGTATCAAATCATCGTACACACCTAACGATGATTTGATACTTTTTTGAAGTCGTACTGTAAGTATGTCTTGTCATCTCCAATTTCATTTTAATTGCTGCTCGCCTGTTGTACTTTATGGCAAAATCAAATCTTTCGAAGACAAATAGAAAGAAAAGCAAAAAAACCCGACTGCTTAAGAAGCGAAATATAAAGACGTAAGCAAGAAGAAAATCATGGTGTGCATTCGGAGGACACATCTGGTTTTGTTCAGCCAGATCACGAATATAAACAGTCGGGATTTTTGATATTTTGCATTTTTTATTTATAACTTTTTAGTTCACTTTTCTTTCGAATTGGGTACATTTAAACATATAAGTGTTGTATATTTTTGAAATCACCTCTTCTAACCTTTTATATTGATACCCCACAAGATAGTTTTGGAAAAGAAATTGGGCTCTCACAATATGGCACCCAAAATTTTATTGTAGCCAGTGATACTCGCAAGGTTAAGAAGAATCGATTGATGTAAGAATCATCAAAATCAGCCAACCCGTTTGGTCTCTAGAACGCCATATAGGAACAAACATACATACATAGACTGATAAACACATTACCCTCCTTCGACAAGTCGGGTAAAAAGTATACCAATATAACAGAATATCATGAATCATTTTCCTGTTTTCATTCAATTCCCAAATCTGAAGTAAGAAAATCTTAAGTTTTTCCTACAATGTTTTCATAAACCAAGAAAATGCTTACAGAAGGAAAATGGCAACGTATCTCTATATTTGAACGTTATATGTGGGTAAAATAATGTGTTTCTCGGAAAATCAAGGCGATATTAGCAATTTGTCTAGCAGCAATATACTTAACAGGACGAAGTTATGTTCTTCTTCAAGTTTATAAGACCTACTCCTATACAACATTATTGCGTAGCTGTATATCTACATATGTGATCATTTATATCGTATGTTTGTAAAAAGGTACGCTATTAAACGAGGACTACTTACTATTGCTCGATATTACCACCACCACACCACCTAGTCATACACGCCGCGGCTTCGCTCCCGTCATCTGTCTGCCAACCATACCCTACTTATCTTCCTGCCTACCCTTCTTACCTACCTATCATTTTTGTTTCTATAGTCACCACCATTCAGAAAATGACTTCAAATGCACAACGCCATCTATCGAATATCGAGTTCAACTATCCGAGTATCTGAATTGCGTGTGTTGTGATAATTTAACTTCTTGAACACTTTAAATTCATCTAAATTTGATAGAGTGAACCGATTGGCGATGAAACAAAAACTCAGTAATTCTTCAAGTTACGCACAATATGTATAAAAGTTATTTACATTGGTTTCGTACATTTCACGTGATGCTTGCACAAATAAACAGACAAACAGATAAACTGACAAAAAATCCAAAAATGCCGGAAATAGGTTCTGTTGGTTATCCTTTAACACCCTGACTATTTTTTTTGGAAATATTTTCGATGTACACAAATTACTTTTCTACAGATTTATTAGATGTATTGATCAGTGTTGGTTTGGTCGTGAGTTCTTGGTAAAGTAGTTGTCAAAACATGTTTCTTTTCTTAGGTTGTCTAAGATCTGAGGTTAGGCTGAATACTCAACTTACATTTTATTAGGTTGTTTAAAATCTGAGGTTTGTCAGAATACTCAACTTACATTTTCTTAGGTTGTCTAAGATCTGAGGTTAGGCTGAATACTCAACTTACATTTTATTAGGTTGTTTAAAATCTGAGGTTAGGCAGAATACTCAACTTACATTTTCTTAGGTTGTCTAAGATCTGAGGTTAGGCTGAATACTCAACTTACATTTTATTAGGTTGTTTAAAATCTGAGGTTAGGCAGAATACTCAACTTACATTTTCTTAGGTTGTCTAAGATCTGAGGTTAGGCTGAATACTCAACTTACATTTTATTAGGTTGTTTAAAATCTGAGGTTAGGCAGAATACTCAACTTACATTTTCTTAGGTTGTCTAAGATCTGAGGTTAGGGTGAATACTCAACTTACATTTTAGTAGGTTGTTTAAAATCTGAGGTTAGGCAGAAAACTCAACTTACATTTTCTTAGGTTGTCTAAGATCTGAGCTAGGTTAGGCAGAATACTCAACTTACATTTTCTTAGGTTGTCTAAGATCTGAGCTAGGTTAGGCAGAAAACTCAACTTACATTTTCTTATAGGTTGTCTAAGATCTGAGGTTAGGCAGAATACTCAATTTACATTTTATTAGGTTGTTTAAAATCTGAGGTTAGGCAGAATACTCAACTTACATTTTCTTAGGTTGTCTAAGATCTGAGGTTAGGGTGAATACTCAACTTACATTTTAGTAGGTTGTTTAAAATCTGAGGTTAGGCAGAAAACTCAACTTACATTTTCTTAGGTTGTCTAAGATCTGAGCTAGGTTAGGCAGAATACTCAACTTACATTTTCTTAGGTTGTCTAAGATCTGAGCTAGGTTAGGCAGAAAACTCAACTTACATTTTCTTATAGGTTGTCTAAGATCTGAGGTTAGGCAGAATACTCAATTTACATTTTCTTAGGTTGTCTAAGATCTGAGGTTATCTAATATCTGAGGTTAGGCACAATACTCAACTAAAATTTTCCTAGTTTGGTGATTAGGTATAGTAATTTGCCTTTTGGTTTATTAATACTATAGTCTGTCCAAGATGAAGGTACCATATTTACTAACAAAGCACTAACAGTGTTATTAATAAAAATGGTGTATTCCCAGCTTACTCCGAAGTTACTCTTGGACTAGCTAATCCCGGAGTAACTAAGGATTAACATAGATCTAGCAATGATATAATAAACATGGAATAACCTCGGACTAACTATTCATTTCTTAGTCTTGGATTTACGCGTAAGCTCTGGCAACCCAGTTGAATTTAAAAGTAAAAAGAATGAACTAGTGAATGAAAAATAAGCAAGTTGAAGACATTATGTATAAAAAAAACTAAAAATGACATCTGCCATAGAGGTTTGACAGTAAAGGTGAAGGATCCCTCCTTTTCAAATTATCGTATTACCTTTAAACTTAAAAATTACATAAAATGATGATTAATTAATTAATTAATTTGTAATTTCGTTGACTAAAGCTAAACAGCTGCCAATGACCTTATTTTTATTAATGTTCCACATCTACGAAATAAAAAATCAGAGTCTATGTAATAATTGTGGTTGCGAGAGTTTTTGGCGGGATTTTTTCGAGTGTAGTTCAGCAGCTGTTAATATTATTTGCAAATTGATTCCTAGTGGATATTGTGATATTAAATTGGTGTAGTTTTATGTCTCAACTGTCTACGCAACTGGTCAATCTGTGAAAGCATTGACAGAAGCGATCTCGGGATAGTGGAGCGGAGAATTTTATTGTAGTATTGACTACCTCCCTCAAAGCTTACTGGGAAGGCTTACTGGGGCTGACTTGATACAATTTGCTGCCAAATACTCCAAAAATCATTAGAATCTGTTGCATCCGCATTCTAATGCATACTAAAGAATTCAAGAAGGATATTATGCACTGAACACGAGGCGGTATGGTCTAAGACCTCAGTCTGCCCGAAAAGGGCGATGCATAAAATTAAAAAAATTGTGGTTGCCATAGTTACACTACTCTTATTCCGACCTTAAACTAGCTGGCACCATGGTTTAACTTTTAGTCCGAGACTAGTGTCAGATTAGTATAATCCCTCCTTATTCCGTGTTTATTAATACGGTTTTTTTTTAGTACCAACCTAATGCTTGGAATAAAGTTATTCTTACCTTAGTCCACGTTTATTAATAAGACGGTAACAGTTCAATAAGCTGACAGCAGGGGTGAACATTTTAGATTCGCTTTAATCTAATCTGCTAGTCCTATGACCTTGCATATTTTATCTTCTCAAACTATCTTTCATGTGTACTAACTCAGTTAAATCGATGTACAACAGAGACAACATTATATTTCGAACTCGTTTTGTTTTTGTTTTTGAGTAGAGGCCCTAAATAAAAAACTCTATAGCCAGAGGGCATCTTATAATAATGCCAACAAGCCTAAAGACGAATGGGATACATTGTTTTATTACGGAGTTGCGGTACCTACTTTCCGGCTTACCAGATCAGTTCGATGGTACCATTTTCATTAAAACCATTTATTTAAATTGCTTCATCACAGTCATTTAACTATTCGGGATATCTTATACCCAAAACATATTAAACATTGAGATTTTCAGTGGCCATCTGTGGTCGTTTTCATCAGTTCCACTTCACCAATGATACTTTCTGAATGCAATTAATGCTTGCCATGTTGATGAAAATACCAAAAATTTGAGGAGCTCTCTCGATTTCCATAGGATACCCTGATCATATCTTTCGCCCTCCTCCAGCTGCCTTTCAAACAAAAAAGAATTTATTAAATTAGTTTATAATTGACGGAGAAATTGGTGAACAAACAAAAAAAAAATGTCGAACATAGAACCTCCTCCTTATTGGAAAGTCAGTTAAAAATGCTGTTTTACTTTGTTAGTAAACTGTATCCTCAAAATTGCTGGCGTATAGTTTTTCATACGGGTTACATCCCATAGCCAATGCCGCCGGAACAGTATATTTATTTCGCTATTAACAGGAGCCTTCGGCGTTCGGCGATCTATAGTGTAGCTTTGTATCAGTGGAAGAATTTTCGTCATCATCCGAAGTCGAAAATTCAATGGACGTAGGTACTTGGATAATTGTATCATTTGTATTTTTCACAATATGTTGTGCTTCTTATTTGTAAAACTGCTTTTGATAAGGCTTGATGAATACATTTTTATTTGTAAGTCATGATCATCAGCCTTATAACGTTCCGACTGCTGGGAAACAGGCTTCCTCTCTGTGAGAGAGAATAGATGGTGGTGATGGAATGGGATTTATTAGTAAGGCGAACCTATTTTACCTCTTTATTATTAGTTTAGATTATTGCATTGCACGCATTGGTCGAATTAGTTGTCGAACTTCCAACTTCACCCGTCCTCTGTAATCATTTGTCGTGCAATTTTCCCAGCCATCATTATTAAAACATACGAGTAGATGATGATTGTCTGTAACACCAACTTGTGGGCAACATGATGCTGTAATCACGAAACCGCTAACTGTAGTGATTACGGGTCTACCTGCGAAGTACGGCACAGAATGGACATGTATGGCCTGTTACTCCAGCTCTTAAAATTTAATTACAGCTAATTATACAGGACGTTTAGCATGGCCGTATGTGGGACAGTGTCTCAACAATTAAAATTATGGACACCATAGACAAGCGTTGACCGCATTATGTCTATGGCGCATTGTTTTCGGTGACAGAATATTTTAACAAGTTCATTAAAGCTAGCTTTTGGTTTTCGAATGTTTCACCACATTTTGTAGTTTTGGCAGCTATCAAATGTCAGTTTGGATTCTATTAATTCTGATCCTGTCATGTTTGTGTTATTGATTTTTGTATATACTGTTTGTGTTTTGTATTTCCCATTTAATCTTTGAAGGGATCTAGTGCTAATGACTTGTTTGGTGTTTGAACTCCACAGTCAATTTATGGGTTTTAATAGACTTTGAATCAGAGGCGGCTGTACTTTAAGTTCACTCGTGCGCTGAACTGCCAGATTTTAATAGGTTTAGAAATAAAATAAAAATGTTTAATAATATCTGATTAACGATCTATTCAATATTTACAAAATTATGACGAACAAATTTAAGCTCTTTGCTAAAGTAATAAGACGTATATTGCTGTAAAAAATATTCCCCGTGCGCTAGGCTATAGCGCACGGCGAGAGTTCATACAATTCTACGAGAAACAAGCGAACGGAAAACGCCTGGCGCGTGAGACAGAGATATTTCAATAGAAAATGTACGGCAAAATATGACCACTCTCGTGCGCCGTCCCAGTGAACCGAAGATTACCGAGAGCGGGCGAGGTTTGACGAACGAAATTTATCTTCGGGGTTGAGTACCAACATTACAAGTTGTACAACAACGTAACTAGATGGCGTTGGCGTCGAATTATAAGTCGCTAGCGAGATGGTTTGCCGATTTACATAGGCTCCTGTGAATTTTTGTATATCTAACAACATTAATCAGTGAGACGGCAACGGGCAAAGTGCACTACTACTACTATGATCCACCAGCCGCCACTGCTTTGAATTAGAAACATAATTTTGAGTTAGAACAAATAACTTTTGTGAAGCCTTAAAATTTTGATGGATATTATAGTAGTTTAATTTCTGTTTTGAATCAAAACAAATATATCCAAGACAAAAATTGAACTACCAAACCATTATTGTAAGCTCTCAATCCTTCACACGTGCAAACTAAGATGAGTTGCCACTCTCAATTTCACTTCGTCAAAGTAAAAATTAAAAGAAAAAATATTAAAAATATAACATCATTAAAAAGCTAAACCCTTCATGAACTTTACTGAAAATCGCCTGAATTATATATCACATACTCTATGTATCCAGCATAGCGCTCCATATAGAGCGGAGGCTTTAAATTTAATCTCTTAGTAGAACACATCACATAAACGCAAGGAAAAGTAAAAGCCCTTAAATAAGAGAATGAAAAACGAGCAAGAAGCTCACACGATAAGCGTTTTAATCTTTTTAAGTGTGGCTTCAGAACCTACAGATGTTATACAATACGTAGACATGTGTAAACATGACAGTTTTGCTGTTAAATATATTGTTGTAGTCAAGTTTATGAAACAAGACATGATGCTAGGCCATCTTTGCTTCTCTCAGGGGAGGTCTAATCTCTTAGGAAACTATATAGACAAAGAAGAAAGAGGTCGCGTGATACTAGCTAACCCATTAACAGAGATAACAAATTTATAAGATTTCTATTTAGAAAATATCTTTTTAACAAAAAAAAAATCACAGCGACTAAACAAAACAAAACACTACAAAGGAAAAAATAACTTTATTTTCCGAAGTCGGAGTCTTTGTTACCTATTGTTTGTCGTTTTTCGACACCGACTTCGGCATCAATGAAAATCATTTATAGCCAAAGCACATATCAATAAGCCCAAACATGACTAGGATACATTGTTTTATTTCGGAGTTCCAGTGCCTACCTTCCGGCTTCATCATCAGATCAGTTCGATGGTATCATTTTTCAACCATTTGAGATAAGAAAGAAAGAAAAAATATTTATTTGTGACCCGCACAGGCGACTATAATAAAAATAAAAAAACTCCGTGCGAGACCAAAAAGGCTCATATCTCAGCAATCATAGACCCATGACATACTTAGCATTAAGGAGTTCCAGTGGTCATCTGTGGTCTTCTTCATCAGTTCCACTTCACCAAATTATATTTTCTGAGTTCAAATGATTGCATTGTTTATGAACATACCAAAATCGCTATATGTATGTATGCCTATAATATTTGAGGAGTTCCCTCGATTTCTTCAGGATCCCATCATCAGATCCTGACCTGACAACCATGGGACCATCTGGGAAGTATACGCTTTCAATGAAAGATTTTTTTTCCAAATCGGTCCTGGCGTCTTTGAGTAATCACTTAATCAGGGAACATACATAGAAAATAAAAATAAAATTCCGAATTGAGAACCTCTTGAAGTCGGTTAATACAGATAATAGTCTTTTGACCATACTGCAGATCAGCAGTGATATTCTGTAATCATATCACCGTGAAAACAGGTCAAGTAAGCTGTCAGTTCCTAGAAGATCCTAGAATCCAGAGACATCTAGAATCCTAGGTTGATTCGGTAAGATTTCAATAGAATAAACCAGCCTAATTGCGTAAGTGAATTCTCCTAAGCAAACGAATGGATTCCTTCAAAGAATCAGAATCATTTCTTTCAGCTTTTTCGGTATTGCGAAACTAATTTGGAAAAAGTACAAACATCCTACTTTGAGTTGAAGTTCATCCAATGCGTTATGTTTCATCAAACTCGAACATTACACAATACCAATAGTGAAGTTTTATCTCGATTCTGCCGCTTTCGTTCATTCTTTACAATAAATTCTACGTCAAAATATTGGTAATGGAAAGGAGCATAACCTTGCCGTTTCAGAGTGTAATATGTAATATGTAAAGTCGTTTTTGGGAAAGAATCGACTTGTTTGCTTTGGAGAATTCACTTACGCAATTAGGCTGCGGCACTTATAGAGTGTTCTTACATACGAGTGATATCTAGGTATGTGGACCTAAGGACTACGTAGTAACATCAAAAACAATGCTAATAAGCAGTATCATGCTAATATGTAATATTGCAAATACTGTTTATTTCATCGTTAAACATTACACAACAACGTAATCACGGCAGATATCGTGCTGGCGTATCAAAAATTCAATTATAAAATTCGCCATAGCCCGTTTGCGCATTGCAAAATTTACTGAATGCCAACAATTTGGCTACGTAACCTAGGTGCATTACATTAATTTCTAGCTGAAAGCTGGGGCATTAATTTGCGTCTGCCTCCACAGGGAAACCGCAAAATACTAGTTCCGTACTTCCGTTGCTATTCATAATAAAACCGGTGGACGCCGCTAAGTGCTTCAACATCTGGGCGAAACGAAATACTATTATGATGACAAAGACCGTGAAATACTACCGCTGTGAACGCAGCCTTACCGATAAATACCGTATATTGTTAATTAAAATTGTTCGACATCGGAACACTAATGGTTTTTTTTATACTGGGGGAAATAATCTGTAGATATTTCTGAAAGGATAACGCGTGTTACTGGTTGTCGTTATGGAACTCGTGTGAGATTATTGAAAACGTTTTCAATATGTTAGTTCTCAGTATGAGACGTGTACTTGATTTCATTGTTTTAAGATGTGATTGGTCTTTTTAATCGAAATTCAAAAAGGAAGAGATTCTAGGTTCGTCTTTATGTATGTTTTTTTACAGACAGAATTACTTTCGAATTTATAATATTAGTATGGATTTCGGTTGTTGGAGAGCAGTGGTGGCCCAGTGGTAGGAGAGCAGTGGTGGCCCAGTGGTATCGGCCGCGACTTACAAGTTGTAGGTCGTGGGTTCGAGCCTAGGCAGGCGCTTTAGTTTGTGTAAATTATTTCATCACCACTGCTCTCAAAACGGTGAAGGAAAACATCGTGAGGAAACCGGCATGTCCTAGAACCAAAAATTCGAAGACATGTGACATCCACCAACCCGCACTGGGCCCGCGTGGTGGATAATGGCCCATTCCCTCTCACAGAGAAGAGGCCTGAGTCCCAGCAGTGGGAACATTAATAGGCTGATGATGTGTGATGTGATGTGAACGCGACTTAGATGTGCTAATGGAGGCTACCGCGTATGAATTCGCTGCTAGAGGCACTGGTGTTGCGTAAGGTCTCCGATAATTATGTCAAACGCCACTAATTGTGTTTTAGTGGACTAGTTTTTTGCTAATTTTATTATTGTTGTGAATATTTTGCCATACCTCAGATTAGTTATGGCAAATGTGAGTTACGGGTCAATGAATGTCAGTGCTTTAAGATATTAAGGTTACACTAGTCGACGGCACGAACTATTTTGTGCGCGGGGTTAAAATGCCTGCTATCTCATCCGACAACTCGTGCGAAAGAGATAGATGCTGTGATGAGCAGTAAGAAGCTAGTTCGAGTACGAAATAGCACTTTTGCAAGTTTGTAGCGAAATGGATTAATGGATGATGATTTCGGAACCATACGAGCGCGGGACATTTTATAAACAGACCTTTGGGAGTCTAGATATCATGAAAAAACGACTAAATGTATATTTTCAAAATAAAATTATTTGCATTGTTGAACTACTAATCTATCCCTGTATGGTAGCCGTTTTTCAATTGTCCTTCTTCTTATGGTATTTATTGCCACCCAAAGATGCGTTAAAATTTGTGTTGAAATATGGAACTTTCGACGCTCATAACTTTTAAATATTTTTCTTTTTTACTTTTTTGTTTCCATACAGGGCTAGATAATGATGAGACAAATTGATATATTTTTTTTTTATTTTGAACGTACATCTTCAAACAGTGCAGTAATCCCTAGACTACGTTTGTATGGAAGAATTATCGACTAGTGTAACCTTAAATTTGAATCTCGGTAAGTTTTGAAATCCTCAGCAAAAACATAGTCAAACGTTGCTAAATAGCAAATTTTACTTCTTAAGGTTATTTTCTGACAATTTTTTGCTTGACACCACAAAAACAGAGCACGATTTAGATAAAGACTTTTCAAAGTTGCTTGAATTTCTTCGAAGTCCCAAAAGGTCTTTCTAAATTATTCGTGCTACGTGTGTAATACGGGTTAAAATAAAATTGGTTTAATAGATAAGTTATACTGTTAACTTTAAGGGTTCATCTTATGCTCGAAGGAAAGCTAAACAGTATGTAAATTAATAACATCCGTGTTATAGCAGTTGTAGGTAATTTTCAGTCCGTCGAATCCTTGGTATAATTATTTTAGGTCGAACAGGCCAAAAAGCTTCAATCAAGTTACAATTTTGCCTTTACTAATCTAGTTTAGTGATTATAATAATCTAGTGTTTATTTTTGCCCTGAATGAAGTTAGAGGTATTTTGTTGAATTTTCATCACTGCAACGATTGTGAATACTGACTTTCTTACCACACGATACAAAAAAATGCCAAACAAGATTACTACTACTTTTTCAAAAAATAAATAAACATTCTTATATTATATTATAAATTCGAAAGTAACTTTGTCTGTCTGTCTGTTACCTTTTCACGCCTAAACCACTGAACGGAATTCAATGAAATTTAGCAAGGTGATAGATGGCATCCTGAGAAAGGAAATAGACTATTTAAAGTAAGAAAAAAAATTTGGTTGTGTACGGTAGGATAGGGTAGAGTTGGTAGGGTAGGTAGGTTGGTAGGTACGGTAGGTGGGTAGGTAGGTAGAGTAGGGTAGGTAGGTTGGTAGGTAGGGTAGGTGGGTAGGTAGGTAGAGGAGGGTAGGTGGGTAGGGTAGGGTAAGTAGTGTAGGTAGGGTACGTGGGTAAGTAGGTAGAGTAGGGTAGGTAGGTACGGTAGGGTAGGGTAGGTAGGTAGGTAGATAGGGTTAGTGGGTAGGTAGGTAGGTAGTGTAGGTAGGTGACCAGATGCCGGGTGCGAAGCCGCGGGAAACAACTAGTATACCATATATTTCGAAAGTAAAAAAAAAAACAACTAGCGTAGCTGAAATCAAAAGAAAATCTTCAGTAAAAAAGGCGACTGCAAAAACAAATCGGTTCACAATCCTATTATAAATTAACTTATTTAATTTTCATAGCGGACCGCGGTTATTACTTCAGTACATTAGTCGCCAAACTCGAAGGCCTTTGCTTCTTTTGCTCTTTAATAAAAAAGGCGATGCTCAACGGAACGCGGCATGTTATTCTGAAAGAGTATAATTTATTACGTTTGCTGCTTCAGCCACGAGCCACGGATGTCGTGGAAAAACTTCTATAAAGTCTATTACTTTCGTTATGTTTGATAAACTGATGCCAATGTTTGGGAACTTATAGGTTCAGAGGATAGTTTTTGTAATGTAGACTCATTTGTTACGTAAGGGGTAAGGGAACTGTATTGATCTATCTAGTATTTGTTTTTTTTTTGTAATTAGGGTACAATCAGACAGTGAGCGGTCACGCGGTCAAGCGTTCAAGAGCTCAATTTTGCGTTCGAGCGTGCAGTTGCTCATGAACCCCGCTGTCGGACGGTCCACGCAGTACCACTATTGCCACTGTGTTGTTTGTCGATAGTTCATCATTGGAAGACGAATGATTGATTTTTGGTCATTCTCAACATCAAGACGGAAAAGGAAATACTAGGTGCGCCAATTAAATAAGGATGGAGAACAAGATTTCTGATCTTCGGTTTTTATAATCGTTATCTTTTCAGTCTCCACTTCCTTCCAATTTGGTCACCGAAACAGCACCAAACGCGTGAACGCGTGCGTTCTGGTTGACCGACGCGGTCAGAATGCCTCCTGTGTGGGTATATCTATGTAACGTAATAAAACACAACGAACGCATAACTGAACTCTTGAACGCTTGACCGCGTGACCGCTCTCTGTCTTATAGAACCCTAATATTCTTGAATATAAAATTTCCATACTGAATTTGAATTGAAAATTCGCTTAACATGTTAATATTGTAAATATCAAGATACGAATGTATAGTTAAAATCGTCAAAGTGATGATCACCTTTTACTTCTTTGATTCTAGGAGGTCTATTCTGTAAAATCTCACAGTGAAAACTTAGGTAAAGAGAGCTGTCATTATTTCCACCTGACGGCCGATTCGGTACACATCTCGCCGCGATGACTACGGGGAAGCGAACTCGGAGTGAATTGTCAATAGTTGTCATGCCAACCCATGCTAGCGATTGAGAGCTCACTTCGAGCTTACTCCACCTAAGTCCAACAGCAGCCACCAATATCAGCTTCTGTACACAGTTCACTTCTCTTAAGCTTTCCTGGTGTATTTTTTATAGAATGACACTACAGATTTCATAATATGATCTAGGCCCGTCCTGCGATCATAACATTATCTCGAACCTGTCGTCAGGAAGAATCAACAATATAAAATTGTAAATTGTCATTGGTACTTCGCTCCTATGAAAAATATGAACGGTACTAATTGGCGGAAATGATGTAAATGAATATTAATTGGACGTAACGAAGCAAATTCTGAAAAATAATTTTGCATCCATTTTATTTTATTCAGGTAGCAAGTGGCATTAGGGAGAATTAATCAGAAATGTTATTCATTGTTCATGAGCGTTTTTTCTTAAGGTTTGTTCAGAATACGGATAACCTTTATGGAATAATCTTTATGAAACTTATAAATCAAAATCAAAATGAAATATTTTTATTTTACACTGGCCTACATGGGCACTTATAAAACGTCGACAAAAGGTGCACGGTTCGGGTTAGTCGTTTCCTATGGAGAAGAACCGGCAAGAAACTCCATGGTTACTCTTTTAAATTTTTTTGTTTACAATATTTCCATGTTACAGCATTAGTACTTGGATATGGGGGGACAACGTAGGCCCGACAATAAGTCGTACGAAATTGAAACAAAAAAAATAATGCACGAAATAAAAAGTTAACAAATGTTAACAATCATCTAGAAATCTAGAAAGCCTACAATGTTCACACATTCACAATAGGTAAAAGAATCTATACAAAGGTAAAAAAAAAACACAACACTAAATTTAACATGTGGCACAAATACTGTAATCAGTGCTGTAACTATTCTTAGCAAAGGGCTATAATGATGATTGAAAAATATTGTAAAAAGTCTAATTAAAAGAGAGAAAAAAATGAGATTGAGAATAGTTAGAGATATCCATATATTTGTGCCAAGTTAGAGATATCCATATATTTGTGCCGTAACCTAACATATACTCACTTTGATTATTAAATGCTATTTTTACTAACGTTGCGTACGTACGTTTTGGTTATAAGCGCTTATTTGTGTATTATAATGGAAGTATTGTGCAACTTAGTTATTTGCCTGGTTCAATGCACTAACTTGTAGAATAAATACGAGTACATCTTACGTGAACTTGGCCAACAAGATATTGCAACTGTAATAGTTAGAGGTTACCGCATAATACGCGTATACCATCTGCCAGGGTGCACGCAGCCAGGCGAGACACTGGTACCAATGCGAATTCGACGATAAATTTGTCGAACAAATTTTATAAAAACCATTTGCGCAAAGTTTAGGGCGCACGGTTGGCGCAGTGGTCGAGCGATTGACTGCTGCGCTGCGTGTCGCGGTTTCGATTCCCGCACGGAACAAATATTTGTATGATCTACAAATAGTTGTTCCGGCTCTGGGTGTTTGTGTATGTGAGTTTATATGTTTGTAAACGCACCCACGATACAGGAGAAATTCCTAGTGTGGGGCAACGTTATTAAAAAAAAAAAAAGTTGTCGTGTTGCGCTTACCTTCAGAAGCCTTTACGTAAATTATAGGGCAGACGGAAATATGTACGTCCGAGTCCAAGTTGTGTAAGTAGATGTTGATAAAGCTACTTTATAAATAGCTATATGTATATTGTATTTATATCGGTTTCAAAAGACAGTTAATGGATTAACCTCATTTCACTAAGAACAGAGGACTCCATTTCGGGTTATAACCGCGCAAGTTAACCGCACGACCCCGTAGTTCTATTGATAAACAAGAGGTTACATCGAAGTAGCTACTAATCCAGCCATTGACATCGAATGGTTCTGTATCGGGTCCTGTATGACCGATATGGAAGGAAAAGGACCATTGAAGTCTGTGATTGACTTGCCGGCTCTTACTAGAGAGTAATGTAATAATATTATGCTTAGGACAGTTGGATGTTTTCAGTGTAAACTTGTGACAATAGGGAACTATCCGCAAAGCTGCGCTTAGATGGCGCCACAGGTTTCTGCGTAAACAAACTAGAGAAGGGCGTTTTCGGATTTTTGCGCAAACGGTTATGTATGTGTTTTTATATCGATATCGAATACGGTTTTCAGATATCGATATCAGAAGTACAGTTTGCAAAAGTTAAAATGTTATTTAGATGAGCAAACTAACAACGAAAACGAAATAATATTTAGAAAGATAGGTAGCGCATATGGTTCCTAACGTTTGTGAAGTTTGCGTTTTGTTCGTAGTTCGTACGTTTTCGCATTGTTACGGTTTTAAGTTTTGAATTATTCGTTCTCACACGCTAGTAAGGTTTTTGATAGATACAGCTTTTGTAATATCGCTTATTTTGATATCAATATCGATATGATATGATATCTAACACATATCCGATATAAGTTACGTTTAGATAAATCGGACACATCGCTAAAAAAAAACCAAACTGTCAAAGTCGAGCGACAAAATTTCGCAGTTTATGTATACAAAATATAAAACAAATAGTGAAAGAAAAATGAAGCTAACTAACTTCCCCAATATTATTATTTGGTTTTTGAACACAAGTTATCTTAAAAACAGTAAAAAAGAGTTCGGTAACCACAAACAGTAGTAGACGCCATGTTGTTATGTTTTTGTTTGCTCAGAGCCGTCAAGCGCCATCTGGCGGGAGCAATTGGCAGTAATGTTCCCTATTAAAAGATGTTCCTATCCAACATTACATTTTTGACATTTGGCGAGGGAGAAAAGTCACAACACCTTTTCGTGTTTGTTCTTTATTTGAATTTTTGAGTGCAGTATTTTACAGGTGGCCAGTGTGTTTTGAAAAGATCTTGAAAGACTGGTTGTGGATGACAACTCGATAAAACTATTTCGTCGCTATCCATAATCAAAGTCAAAGTCAGTTTCACTAATACGTCACTTTGTACATGTAGTCAGCTTCCCAATTCGTATCATGCCGTATTACGTCTCTTTCGCAACTTGTCCGACGCGTATGTTCAATGTACAGTAAGGTACAAATTATAAAGGGTCTGTCAATGGGTCGTCTTAGGAGCAGTGGAATTAAAAAAAGAGGTTCGTTGCCTGGTGGCCTAATTTTTAGTTATAAAAATGCTGAATATGTCATTAGATTAAATTATTTTGTTTTTGAGCGATGTAATTTTATTGAATTTTTATTATTACCTACGCAAAACGCGTATGTCGATTTTATTTATTAAGTGTGATGGAAATAATTCTAAAATAAAGTTTATTTCGACTGAAAGAGGGCAAAAAGTACTGCTCATGGCCGGTCATATACTTACATTAGCAAAAACTAATAAAAACGGATCTAAAAGGTGGGGTTGTACCTATAAATCATTTTGAATGTAGTGGTAGCGCGACATTAAGCGTTACTTCCGATGTTGTGCCAAGGGAAACACAGTATAGTTGTACGCCAGACCTGGCCACAAATGCTGTTGTGGTGTTTGATCAGTGCAAACAAAAAGTTTGTAGGTACTGATTTAAGACCAGTAAAACATATATTTATCGTACCCTAGTAGATTATGTACCTGATTTGAATTCAGTGAAGAATTGTTTATATATACCGGGCTCGTAAAAAAGGTCTTAATGTACCTAAAACTATTTTGAAAAGCCCAGAGATTTTTTAATAATAGAAGACAGCATATTTAAATTTTTATGACTAAAGATGCTCAAGAATAACTACAGAATACACGTGAAATATATGCCGATGGTACTTTCAAGTATGTTCCTTCGCCTTTCGTACAACTTTATACATTTCATGCGGAAATAGGAAGTACAAAAGTGGTGACAAATGTGGTACCCCTAATTTACTGTCTATTGCAAAATAAACATGAAGTTTACCTAAGACTGTTAAAGCTCATCAAACCAAAGTTTAATCTTTTTGATCCAGCAAAGTTTCACTTCGATTATTAGCAAGCAGCGATAAACGCAATTTTATCGGTTTTTCCTGGCGCCGAAATAGTTGGATGTTTCTTTAACTTTTACCAATGCTATTTAGCTGAACATATTTCCAGGCTATCGTATGTGCTATTCCTGACTATAACCTATCTATGTGCCAAATTTCATCCTGATACGTTCAGTAGTTTTTGCGTGAAAGAGTAACAAACACAATCATAAACTTTCGCCTTTATAATATTTCCATTTTAGTCAACACGTTCCTATTATTATTTTTTCCATGTGTTTAATTCAAATCCCTCTTCTTATTCGTTGTCTTCATTTCTGAAGGTCGTGCCCGTCTTGGAAAGCTTTAACGGAGTCAACGACGAGCTGCTGCCAAGCTACCCTGTTTTCAGCACTTCTCAGGGCAGTGGTCACCGTGAGTCGTGTAATGGCCTAGATCTGATCAGACCAGCAGAAATTGTACGTCCGTGTGGTCTTTTTCCGTCCACCTTTCTCACTACAACCAGTTTTTCCAGGTTGTCTGGCTGTCTCCGGGCGATGTGACCAAAGTAGCTTAAGACCCGTTGGTAGCAGATCTTGGAGAGTCTGGTTTTCATGTTCAACTGGTCGAGAATGGACTTAATCGTGCGCTTGGCCGTCCATGGCACGCACAATATTCTTTTCGAGCACCACATCCCAAAAGCTTCTATCTTTCGTCGATCCACCGTGCGAATTGCCTAAGATTCAGCGCCGTACAGAAATATCGAGAATACTGATTTGTCGCGAGTCTCTTCTTGGTGCTATTGGAGACAACAATCCCACCGCACTATTCCCAAACCACTTCAACTCCTGAAAGCCAAAATCAACAGTGGCAACCACCAGAAAAGCGCCGAGTTAATGAAGCTCGACGAAGTCCTGGAGAACGGTGCTATTGGAGACCTTCCTGTCATGCCATATCCTCGATATCTTGCTCATAGCAGCCTTGGTCATCTTTGACGCTTCCGAATCGTCACGTCGCAGCCTCCCTGATGTCTAATCATGAAGCCTAAATATTTACTATTTATACAAAATTTAACTATCCAAAAACAAAATAATATAGAAAAGGGAGGAAGGCAATAGTACTTACACTAGGCGTCGTAGAACCAACCAGAGTCAATCAGTTGGCGAGAAATAGCCTCGAAAAGGAGACGCACATCACCAACAAGAAGCGGGCTCTAGGAGAGTATTTGCGCCGATTGTGAGCTTCTGCAACCGCAGCAACAGCACCTTACTTGAAACATGAGATAGCGCAGGGGTCGACTCAGATACACCCCACACCAAAAGTCTACCTACCCTTCACGACATCAAATTCATGCCATCTAGACTCTTCCTAAATATTAAAATTAGATTACCTACTTACTAAAAAGTATTTATAATATAATTTTGCTGTACTGAAAATGTTTAGATATTTTGTGCTTAATTGTACATAAACTTCGGACGAGTTGAGAAAGAGACGTAATACGGCTTGAGACGAACTGGGAAGCTGAATACATGTACAAAGTGACATATTAGTGAAAATGTTCTAATAAGGATAGCGAAGAAATAGCTAGTGTGACGAGTTGTCATCACAACCGAATATTGATGGATGATATTCTCCTTCGTTTAAAAATGGTTATTTAAAGTTGTTTTTTTTTCACGTTAATTTATTTCATTGTGCGTGTGCGTTTAATAGTAATACATAGTGAAAGGATCTTCGTTTATGCTAGGTTACCTCTGTTTTTTTGATAAACCAGAGGTCTTTTGCAGTAGCTATTAATCATACCGTTGATACATTTAAAGGCGAAAGAAAACGACCACTTAGGTGTGTGGTTGACATGCCGACTGATACTAGTAATGTGATGTGTTTGGGACAGTTTGGGTATTTTTGGTGTAACTTTACGAAAGAACAAAGTTCCTTATTCAACGTCTCATTCCAGACATTTGGCGATTGAGGACTAGGCCGAAATGAGAGACTTCGATCGTCTCGACACTTTTTCGTGTTTGTTCCTAATTTGAAATTTTGAGTGCAGTTTTTTGCAGGTGGTGGTGTTTTGAAAAGATCTTGGTAGACTAGTGGATCATATTCTCCGGTGTTTAACAATGTTGTTTTAAAGATTTTTTTCATGTTGATGTTTTTGTTTGTTCTTGTTATTTACTTACTTAGAATAAAGTAAAATGAACTTCGTCCCAGCCGGGATACTCCTCTTTTTTTGATAAACAATCGCAGTAGCTACTGTTCCAAGCGTTGAATAGTAATTAGTACTGTATGGCCGACGGCGACGGAAGGAAAGGGTCCACTGAGGTGTGTGATTGACATGTTGATTGTCACTAGTAATGTAGTTGAGTTAGGGTATTTAGTAGTATTTTTAACCGACTTTCGAAAAAGGAGGAGGTTCTATGTTCGACTTCTTGTATGTTTTTTTTTTTTTTTTTTTTTTTTTTTTTTATGTATGTTCACCGATATCTCCGTCAATTGTGGACCGATTTTGAAAATTCTTTTTTTGTTTGAAAGAGTATGTTCCGAAATTGGTCCCATTTTAATTTAGTGAAGATCTGATGAAGAACTTCGAAGATATACAACAGAACTCTTCAATAAATAACGGCAAATCTCTCGGGACTGCTGCAATCGCATGTCTGTTTATTGTTTATACCATTTCATAACATAACATCACGCCAGTACGCTATTAAGTGGTATGCAGATCTGTCATTTCACTGATTATGTTTTGAGTTTCATGTTATTCGGGTAATCTATTCTGCCGTTACAGGTACTTACTACACAACTTGCCTATAGGTACAACTAAAAAGGGTAAAATAAAAAAACTTTTTTGCAAAAAAATACTACCGACTTCCAAATAAAAAACTACAAAGTGAAAAATAACTTTATTTTTGGAAGTCGGTGTCAATATCGCAATGAATTGGTAACTACAAAAGACACCGACTTCCAGAAATAAAGTTATTTTTCACTTTGTAGTTTTTTATTTGGAAGTCGGTAGTATTTTTTTGCAAAAAAGTTTTTTTAGTAGTACTGGTCCTATATTAATGAATCTTTATTTCCCAAACCTTATTCCGGCTAATGAGGGTTCTGTAAAGACTCTCAAACTGGCAAAATCGAAACAGATGCCTTAATTTTCAACGGATAATCTTAATTTGAAATGCTCACTGGCATGAAGGTAATAATTTGAATTATTTATTAATGGCCTTCTGCTATGTTTTTCAGTTTTCTGAGCGTTAAATAAATCAGGCTTTGCTTGTTAGTCCTTTCAGTCAGAGTATCGGAACAACTTTTAGAGGCTTTGAATTCATAAAAGGTTCATCAAATTAGCTTTTATCATTCAAGTTTGGTTACAAAAAGGAATGGGGCAGAAATGAAACACAAAACTGTGTCTAACACTGTCAATTTTCGTCTAAGTCCCCAAAATAACTGCATATCCCAGAAACAACAACTCATTTTCACTTCACTTTATCCTGTATCGTTTATACAAGGGGTCCATCAAAGTAGACCTAATTTGTCCAGTGAGGTCGAATTGACCCTTCTGTATAGAGTCATAAGAACCCAGTGGAAAGGAAAATTGTAAGTTAGGTGTTCGATTGATTGGGCTGTAGTGAGAAGTATCTATGGTAGAGATGTAACTGATGTCATTTAGTGGATACGGAGTTAGAAAAGGAAAACAAAAACTTTATACAAAAATTTTTGGTAAGCATTTTTATACAAAAATCTCTTGTTTAATCGAATAATGACGGAGCAAAATATGTTGCGAAAATAGTGGTTGGCTATGTCACCTTCTTCTAGGCGATTACTTGGTGGCAAAAAAATAAACATCGAGTTATATTTCTCCTATATCTAAATTCGGTTTCGGTTTAATAGTTTTTATGTGGTTTGCTTAGAAGACCGACCTGTTACAACACGAAATGGTTATTTTGAATGCGGATGCGGAGGTTTTCTTGCGGAAATTCCGCACTTGCGGAATCCGGACGCAGAGATTCGCCACTACTCTAATTTATAGTATCGCAGTACTGGCGGCATGTTTAAACCCAAGATGTTATTGCTTCTCGGTGTTGCCGCAGCTAATGAAAAATTTAGAATCCGGATTCAAGTTTGAATTGGGAATAGGCTAGGTTGGTATTCATAGTTGTTGCAGTAAGGAGGTACTGAAATTTTTAGAGAGAATGAAAATAGTTAAAGTTAGATTGTTGGAGGCTTTTGAGGTAGATTGAACCACAGCTGTTGGCTGTCTGGAAAACACATTCATATTCCGTCGAAAACATTTTGTTTTCCTTTAAACGGTTCTCCATCCTATCATTTATCGAGTTCTGTGTTCGGTCGGACGCGGTGTCGATTCAAATCTACTTTTAGGCGAGGCTTGCCAAAATTTTATGTTTTGATTCTATAAAATCTCAAATATTGGCTTTTGAGCTCAAGTCGTTCAAGATTTTATGAAAGACGAGGTCGTTCAGCCAAAGCGTTCTCGATAACGTTCATAGGTAAGTGTGGCTCAAGTTATAGTGCGCGCCATAAACTAGGGTCGAAAGTTGTCGGTTCGATCGATACGAAGGTTTACTCATCCACGGGCGCACGGACCGGACACATCGCGTGCCACCTTTAATACAAAAATATCGATTATTCCACAAAGCCGCGTCACCGCAATCAATATACCTTTCCGCCCCGTGCCTAATTACGCCCGCCTACATCACTCAAACATCCGTAAAAAGCCCGGTAATCACGCTGCCTGTGTACACTGATGATATCCACCCTGAAAAATAGCGCACACTGAATCATTGAAAGCGCACAGGAAAACGCTTCATTGTAAACGTTTTATTTAATTTTCCCTCCATTTACTTTTTATAATTTCTGCCGGGCATAAAAAACGATCCGCCGCCGCAGGAAGCGCGCATACACGCGAAGCCAGCCATATCTGGACGCACACAGGGATAGGAACACCTGTCTCGGGAACTGAAAGGTGTGCTCGAGCGTGTGCGAGCGAGACCACCGTATAGGAGCCGCTGGCGTAGGACAGAGAGGCGTTATGCGCGCGCAGAGTGTTGGCACGCCCGCCGCGCGTCCCGCTCGCTTACAGTCCGCCCGAGAGCCGTCACGTCAGTCTATCGCGCGCAGAGGCAGCGCTTGTACGTGCCGCCCTTTGCTCTGACGCGACCGACGCAGTGTCCGTAATCGGTGTTCGGAAAATTGTGCATGTGCGTTTTCCGACGAATGCAGTGTGTGTGCTTGTGAGATGTGCTATTGTTTTCTAGGTAACGGAGTCTCTTGTTTGCAAAAGGCAGTCGGATGCAACGTATTAATTGATGCACTTGTTGGCGCGTTGTTAATTTCACTTTTATATTATTTCCCACGGCGGTACAATTCGGAAAAGCTGCCGGTTTATTAGCGAAATAGTTACAATTAACTCTGCAAGTGAATTAGCTCATAGTGGAGCATGTTATCAAAGTTTTGTTAAAGCGCGCAACTCTTTTAGTCACGATATGAATTTATGATCCTTTAATTGTTTGCGCCGCTTTAGATAAGGCTAACACATTGTAAATGTTTGCTACTGCTTTTACTTGCAGAGAAGCTAAAACTTATAAGACTCTTACAAGGATTTTCCTTTAAGCTAATTTGTTTTACTAAACTTAAAATATAAAAGAAGAAGAACATAATATTTAAATCAAAAAGGAAAGACTTATTTCTGAAAATGAGAAACACGCGCAGTCATGTCATTCATGTGATACACAAAAGTCACAAAAGCGAGGCTCATAACAATAGGAACGTAGAAATTACTGCCAAGTATCGACAGCGGGAGCACTTACAGAAACCACTACGCATTGTACTGGCTCCAAACGACGAGGAAATACATATGTAACAGTTATTTATCATGAAACTAACTCAACTGATGTTGTCGATATTAAAACGAAATTATTACAATCGAACAGTCCCAAGACCTATAGAAAAAAAAACAATGAAACACTAAAGAAAAGTTGGTTCCAAAAGAAAACAACTAAAACGTAAAATATAAAGCCAAAACAATTTGTATTGCATTTTGATTGGAAAAAGAGGACAAAAAACTGTATCAAAAGCTGTTGATAAGAGTTTCATAATGAAGAGAAAGCGACTTGTGTAATGATTTATTGAATGGTCAGTTTGATCGTAATGCAATTCAATTGCGTGACGAAGAAACTAGAAAATTTAAACAATATTACTCTCGAAAGTGATTATTCGCTGGTTATTGTTGCTCTAGCGATTTATAATAACCATATTAATGGCAACCACATCGATTATTTCCTCAAATTGACAATTATAATCGAGGAAAAAGTTGAAATATCACTAGATATTGCATGGTTTGGGTTCGATTAGAGTTCGAGAGTATATTTTATCGAAGTAGTAAAAAATAAATTTATCAAGGCTAAATCGTGCGCCAAAAGATCGGATACGTTGACTAATTACCGAACAGTATTCGAGATGTAACTGCTGTCGATAGCATTCTTTCGCAATATCAGTTACAATAGCCGCAAACAATGGCTCTTGTTACAAAGATTTTGCATAACACGAGTTAGCGACCGACGCAAAGTTTGTTAAAACTAACAAATTATTTGCATTCAAATACAGAGGCGTTTGTGTAATGAAGTTGATGTTAATGGATGACTTTTTTCACGGTTGATGGCCACACAAATGCAAGAGAGGCGAGATCTCCCTCGCCACGGCCGAATACTCGTCAATGTCGTTAGGTAGACACGTAAACCCATGAATAAAATTTTCGGAGACACTGACGGAATCAACACAAACTAACATGCAAGTGCAACAAACTTCAAGATATCGGACTCACCGACAAATATCACAACTGTGATATTTCAGTCTATTGTATATTTGTAACAATGTCGAAGAAATAATGACATGATTTATGTACCACCATGACGTATTACAGTTCTTTAACTAATTGATCCTAACAAATGAAAATGACCTCTAAAATAGCGGCGTGACCATTAGACTCCCTACCATAAGAAATGAGAGGTTAATTGAGTTAATGGAAGTATACTCCGCCGTGGATTGAAGTCAAATTACATTAGGCGTTAGAACTTTGACGGATAGACTGATTCAAACTTTTAATAAATCGACAAAGTTCGTACTGATCCATTTGGACCAAATCTATCTAGAATAACTGATACAGCTCGAGAAAATTCAAGCGAACTTACTTTGTTGATTGCAGAGTGAAAGGCTGCAAGAAAGCCTATTTTCCGTCGTGCCATAAATGTGTGAGAAAATAAACAGTGTTGATGTAAACTGTTTTTCTCAGGTTCCCATATCGGCATGGAAAAATATTCTCAAGTAATGCTATCGTAATCACATTATGTCTACAATGTTAAACTACAAGTATTGCTTGTGCGCAAATTGCTTATTCGTAATTTGAAATTAAGTACGTTTTCACGGCTGATTAGATTGGTAAAGATTTTTTTGGATGTATACCATTTATTTTTCTTTCAGATCCCATTCTCGTTGCCATTCTGAAGTACCTATTATTGTACCCGTAATACAATTTACTTCGATCGAGTTCGTGCCTCGTGGATGTTCGATAATTCCTAATTATATTTCTCACTTAAACGCTTTCTCCACGGATTTATTGTTGCCTTTATTATTTCAATTCAATATATTTTTATTATGAGAGGTCTAATTTCAATAATCATACAGTATTCTACTGATAACGTCTACATCTTGAAATCGTTTTAACTTTTATATATTTTTCTTGTTATTAAGTAATTTGTCTAAGTATACATTTCTAACACTAGTTTTCCTAACACATAGCAAAGAAATTTAAACCTTACACACGTGGGGTTGTATGAAGTTTAGTGATTAGATGCCACGTATTTGAAAAACATAACGATAAATATGAATACAATGTGCTTAGTTTTTAGCACTCTCAACATTGACACTCATTGCATTAGTTCCAGTGTCCTCAAATAAACAACATTTCATATTTTGGGTCAAAGTCAATGTTTCAAAATTCATCTGTTCATTCAGAGATGTTATATTTGCATTTCTATTCTAAAAACAAATATATGGCGACGCTGAAAATATATATACGTATGTCTAATTTATGAGTCACTGAAAAGTGCTTCGGGTTTGTTTATCATCATTTAGCATTTTTTATAGGAGGTTCTTATGTGTGTACTTTTTCAACACTGCCAATGAGCATGCCTTACATTAATTTTTTTCGTCTATTTTTGTACGTAGTGTTATTAGGTTGATGTAATTACTGCGCTGACCATTCCGAATGGTGGTAGACGTACCAAGGTCTGCTATTGTGGAGGTTGCGTCACTGCGTGACATGACTATGGTCTATAAGGGCGCTAATAGCCACTAGTTAAATTAATTATAGCCGCACAAAATATAGATTGATGTGTTCCAGTCCTGTAACCTTTGCAGGTATGTTTAATTCACCTTCATGTTACAAAAGACGAAGTACTTCGTCTACAAGTCTACGACTCATTCGGACTCATTCATTAAACGCCCATTTAAGACCACTTTGTGACTTAGAGGAAATTGTTATTTGGAACGTATATTTAAACATTCTTGTCTCTATTTCAAGTAAGCAAAACAGGAAACGACAGTTAATATTATCATGTTTCGGAAGTTTTGTATTTCTTAATAGCTTAGACTTAGAAAATTAGCACAGAAGCTTTCAAAGTTTTACTTACCAACGCAGAGACAAGACAGAAGAGCAAAACGGAAATGTTGCTTTAAAATAATAAATAGTCAAAATCATATCAGAATAAAAAATCAAAGGTAGCAGTTACAACTGAATACTTGGCACGAGACATCAAAATCGTCGCATCGCGTGGCGCATAGGTATAAAATAGCTTTGATAGGATTTTCGCCGACTAGCAATTTGTTTTGTGTGTTCCGGCAAGCGATCGGATAGCATTGATTTGCAATAAAAAATATTGCTTTGTCACGATTTCAGCGGTGAGGCCTCACAACAGGCTGCAATGCCCGCCCAGTAATGACGAGCGAAAATTTTACCAATAAAAATAAATATTTATGGGATTTTATTAGAAAAACATGGATATCCACAGGTGGTGAGGTGATACGTGTGATACTAATTACTGCAGCAGTTACGCTACACGCATGGAAATTGAGCATTCGGATGAAACGAATAGAATTATGGATATGTCGAAAATTGACGAACAGTTCCGATACCAACTTTGACGAGAATCAGCAGTCAGCAGCATTCAAATTTAGCAATGTATTATCAAGCATTTCAAGAGATACAAAAGGAAGCACGGGTGGTAAAATAGTTATCATTCGCCATCCCTTTTAACCTTGTCGGGGAAAACCAAACTATACTCACATTTCAAATGATATTGATATAGTCAGGGAAATGTTTGAGTTTTAGCTATGGCTAAACATAATATTGGACGTTTCTTAAAAACCATAAAATAAAAAAAGAAGGAGCAACCGCCTCGCTCGCAGATTCGAAATAAAACTGGAGCGCTGGTTACAGACATCACTTTACAGCAAGTGTAAATATTTGCAGTAATAAAATCTATTTAGGTGATTAATTCAATGTAGCATGACGTGGTTTCTACCGAGCATTGAGCAACCACGTCTCAAGCCAGCTGAAAAATGCGCAGAAAAACCTTTTAAACGATCGAATTGATGGCCTACCGTGTTGAGTTAAAACAACCAAACACGATACCCCGCTATTTTAATTGTCAAAGTCAATAATTTGTTATGTGCTATTCTTTTGAGTTTATTGCACACAATACACACTTATTCTATTGCTTTCACGTCGTTAGAAGCTGCGATAAAAGTTACTGTTTTAGCACCTGTATAGTAAGAAATTGCAAATACCTTTTTTGATAGCTTTAAACTTTGCTTTTAGTTTCGATATTACTTGAAGAATGAAGATTTCATATAATAATAATAATAGCCTTTAATTCCAAAACATAGGGTTACAAGAGGTCCCTAAGTTCGGTGTGCCTTTTGGCATAGGCCTCCTCCAATTCCTTCCAATGGGTCCTGTCCCTTGCCAGAATGGTCCCGCTGTCTGTTTTAAGTCATCTTCCCATCTCCTGACTTGACGACCCTTACCTCTTTTGCCGTCTCTTGGTTGCCAGAGGGTGACTTGCTTGCTCGATTTGTTAATGGGGTGGCGTAGCATATGTCCAGCCCATCTCCATTTTTGGACGTCTATCCGGGTAAGAATGTCTGTGAGTTTTGTTCTTGTTCTTATGTCTACGTTCCTGACTCTGTCTTTGATTTTTTACCCTAGCATGCTTCTTTCCATGGCACGTTGGCATTTTGTTAGCCTGAAGATTTCATATAATGCTGACTAAAGTTTATATTCCTATTATACATTTCTAGTTGTTGTGTTGTGTCTGAGTCACCTTAAGTCAAACTGTCGGGTCTAGCGCAAACACGATCCTGGCAGATGGCGCTTAATGAAGACGGTCGGCGACAGCTGATGTCACCGTCTCGTGAAAATTTCATTCCATAAACAGGTGGTCTGTGGGTGTTCAGTATTTCTGATCCTAAATGGGTAAATAGGCGCAATTTAGGCCACCACTCCGCCAGGGCCGCGTCGGTCTGATTCAACACTTCGTTGCGGCAATTAGATTCAATTTGCGGGACGCTCCGCTCACTATGAATATGGGCCCGCGTGTAACAAAGGTTCATTTCTCGTGGAATTAGACTGAATTTTGTACGAAGAGACGCTAATTTCCTCTGTAAATGTAACTAATTAGACACCATTGTGGAAAAAGTTCTTTGCTCGAATGTTGGTGAAATTCGGTTTGCGAAGATATTGTGGAAGAGAATGTTTAGTAGGTATATTTTAATTACATTATTGCTACAGACCGGATGGGAAGGTAAAAAATCATTATGAATAGCTGTGTGTCGGTCTGTGTCTTGTCCAAATTTCGTTACGCAAATGGCTTCATCAGTCGTCAGGCTGCGATGTTAATTGAATGTACTTGTTTTGTTAGCCACATTCATGGAATAGCATTCAATTGTGCGCCGATATGGTTTTCGTTATTTATAGATACACCTTTAAAAACTATAGGCACATCTGCGTCATGTATGTTTCAATCTGTGATTGATGAATATGCAGTACTTCCTACCTTTTAGAGGGAACCAGTTATTTTTACCTCAGTTCCACTTTATAATCCGGCCCGTGAATGCCGTGATGCCTCATGTAGCAGGTTTTTGCTGATGATGCTAGTTATTATTAATATGCAAATTCGCCACTAAAATATTGGTAATAAAATTTGCTATTACATATGTAAATTGGTGTTGACCACTATTTTGGCTTACTGGGCTAATTTTAAATTACTTTAAATTTAAATCGCCTAGTGCAACTATAAATCTTTTGAAAACTGTGTCATTTTGGTCATTTGCCTCCAATAAATTAACTTGATAGCTGTAATAAGTGATTAAAATCTTAAACTTTACGTAATGCGGGTAGTTAACTACTTGGTAGCTGTCATATTAGTGGGCAAAGCCTCGTTACCTTACCTACAACTATATTAAGGTTACACTAGTCGACGGCACGGTGAAGGAAAACATCGTGAGGAAACCGGCATGTCCTAGAACCAAAAATTCGAAGACATGTGACATCCACCAACCCGCACTGGGCCCGCTTGGTGGATAATGGCCCATTCCCTCTCACAGAGAGGAGGCCTGTGTCCCAGCAGTGGGAACATTAATAGGCTGTTGATGATGTCGATGATGATGAGTCGACGGCACGAACTATTTTGTGCGCGGGGTTGAAATGCATTTTATATCAACCGACAACACGTGCGGATGAGATAGATGCAGTAATGAGCAGTAGGAAGCTAGACCGCGTACGAATACAGACTTTTGCAAATTTGTAGTGAAATGAATAATGATTTAGGACGAAACCGAGCGCGCGATATTTTATAAACAGACCTTTGGCAGTCTAGATATCATGAAAAAACGACTAAATCTATCTGTTCAAAATAAAATTATTTGCATTGTTGAACTACTAATCTATCCCTGTATGGAGGCCGTTTTGCAATTTTCCGTCTTCTTATGGTATTTATTCGCGCCCAAAAATGCGTTAAAATTAGTGTCGAAATGTGGAACTTTCGACGCTCATAACTTTCAAATGTTTTTTTTTTACTTTTTTGCTTCCATACAAGGCTAGATAATGATGTGGAATAATCTCTAGACTACGTTTGTATGGAATAATTTTCGACTAGTGTAACTTTAAACGCAGAATTTATTAAAATTCTAATGTTCTGTCAAAAAATGAATATATTTTCCTAAAAAAATATATAAAGACTTGTCCCTCAAGAGTCAAGAGGCTGGCAGGTAGAAAAAACTTCGTATCGCCAGAAAGGAAAAATGCTTTTCTTTTTTACTTCCGCAAAGTAAAATTTAACGAAGTTACCTTCGACCTGTCTCATAATATACGAGTTGTTTTTGTCAGTTTTGCAAACTTGGGCCACCACACCACTACACCTCACTTGTGAGGGCCGCCCCACAACCCAACTATTTCTTTGTGCTCGACCCCATAGTTTTCAAATTAAATTAAAGGAGTTTGAGGCAATATGAATACTACGCATTGACCGCAGGATTTAACTTTAAGGTTAGGGGTAGGAGTAAGGGTAATTATTTAACGAAGATTAAGTACATAACAAAAGTTTGCCGAACTAATCTAATAAGTGGTAATTGGCATAGTGTATGGTTAACAAGTACTGTAATGACGTTATCCGCGAAATTTCAACGGCTTCCGATTCTAATAGAGTCAGAGATTTGTGTAAGGTTTAATATTAGAATCGCGGAACACGGCAAGTTAAATCGCGTATTTATTTGATCACTGGCGAACGAACCGAATTAACTGGCGCACTTCGTTCAGCACGCTTATTGATTTTGCTCCGTTATCAATAATTACGTTACCGTCCGAGAGAATAATTTATTCACAATATTTAACATCGATTAATAAATTGATGACATTGTATACTCGTGCGTAATTTAATTTATAGAGGGGATGCGTATCTTGAATGGCGGGAGTGGAGTAGGACACAGTCGAACTACGAGTTCCTATACTTATAATATTATATACAGCACAATATTGTTATCGCTCATTATTCGAGCCGATTTTAATGAGGTCTGCTAATGATTACTTCGATTATTATTACAATTTCACTCAGAATTTCGATTGTTTAAGAGAACATCTTCCAATAAAAATATGGAATGATGTTTGTTAGTTAGTGCATCATTTGAGAATCCGTGGACCGATTTGGTAGTTTTGATAAAAATATACTTAGTCAGATTAAAGTTTACGAAAAAAAATGGGAAATATTCCTTTAAAAATACCTGTTCGTCAAAAACAGAAAGAGTATTTTTTCAATGGGGTTTTGTATGAACTCAGACATTTTTGACCGAACAACGTCTGTCGTGTCAGTTCACTTACAATTTGGAATTTTACAGTTTTGTTAAAAACAAGTAAACAAAGGCCCTTTGGTAAAGAATTCACGGAAAACATGACAGATGGTAGTTGCTGTGAGTTCCTTGCATTTCATTTACCTTTTTCCAGTCCAACTATAGTGTACAATAAGGAAAAGTTGATCCTTCCCTTTTACAAAAGATTTTTTCGGTGGAAATTTCTGCGGAGGAATTTATCTACACACACATTCTTTTTTACCCATATCGCATAATTTGGTTAACTATAACTTTATTCAGCATCATCCAATCCTAATCCGACCCTGATAGATACCAAAATATTATGATTTGTCCAATTCAATCTACTTATCACTTATTCCGAACTTCTACATACCGTAGGTATAAAGTCCCGGGAAAGTCCGGGATCCCGCCGGGACTTAGTAGTTATAACAAATGGAAACTGTAAGAGTTGGCCGGGACTTATTTACCGACACCACCGCAGCATAAATATACGAACGGATTAAAGTATTCAGCGAAGTAGGAAATATTGCGATGGACTTTTCCACGCGTAAGTACTTACTTTTCAAATATTACAGTCTGTTTGCTTTAAGGTGCTAACTGACTGACCTAATGTTCGCATACACGTAGGAGCTAATAGCTCCAATTCAACAAACATGATTCTAAATCTAAAACAAATAAAATTAAACTAGGTATGTGTATATTATTGTATTCCTAATGAAAGTAACGAAACAGGTTCGTTCGTAACAGCATTTATTTCTAACAGCTATGTTGTATATTGAACCTAATGTTAGTCCTAAACTTGTTACACGATTCAATTTTCGATAACGAACGTCGCCGTCGGGTCAGTCTACAACTCGCCACGTCTTCGACCACGACCAGTGCCTTTTATCAAACGTCAATCTAAAACAAAAGCGAACGCAGCTCCAAGCTACATAGCAGCTACAAAGTGAACGCACCATTGAAATGTTCTATATTCAAATTTTGGTTGTTACACAACACAAATACACCCAATGGACTGGTCAGCACCCACCCTTACGATGTATACTTCGTACTGGTCAGATGTTAAGATAACATTCACGTTTCAATATCTACAAGCTTTAAATATATTTGAAAAGTTTTACGACAGTATTGCTGGTTCTCTGTCAAAGGAAACTTGGAGAAACTGAGGATACAAAACTGCTGTCGAATAAATGAAAAGTTGTTGTTGTCGTTGCTTTTATTACTATCAGTGATTGTCAAACACGATTTATAAGTTTGGCAACAAAATTGAGCGAAGAGTAAATTAAATAATATTCGTTTAGTATTTAGTTTGAGTTGCTTTTGAAGTTGATACCTATCTTAGACTTAAAATCTGATGTAAAGTACGTTTAATATTAACTTCTTTGAAGTCTGTATATTTTCTTAACGATATAATCTTGTTTTCAAGCAATGATTTGGTAAATAAGACCTATTTGCGATCCACAAAAGGCTAATTACCACGATTTAAAAACATTCATTGACTTGTAATGATTGAGTCACGAACCGTGTTGTAAATGTTTTCTTGTAAAATGTAGCTATGCACTTATTTCTTCTAAATCGTCTTCGGTTTGCTTTCAGTTTAGTCCAGTCATTGAGTAAGGTCATTGAAATCTATTCTAGCCGAATATGGAGGATCGTTTAGTCCGAAAAGTATAATCATATGGACTTATGAGACTACTGTAAAAGCAATTCATTATTGCAATCAAACAGAACAACCTTTCATTCAGAAGGTTCTTCTCAAATTGTGTGAATTCGAAGGCTCGATTTATTCATTTTTAATACAGAAGTTTTTTTCCCAGACAATTTACTTTGTCCAGAAAGTAATTAGTTTACAAAATAACGTTAATAGTTCACACGTTTAGAAGAACACAATTACTTAAGTAATTTTGCGGTCGTGAGGACAAAATGGTCAAAAGGCATGTTTTGAAATCCGTCAGTACAAAGCTTTGTTACTCTAGTCCAGTGTTCCCAAGCTTGATTGACCTGGGATCACTTTGATATCTTTGTTGTTAGCAGGGACCAGAAGTCCAGTAGGGTCTAAATATGTACTTATATCATTGATAGGTTCAAAACTTGTAGCATTCTTTAAAATAAAAAAATAAAAGTAGTTAGCAGCAATACATTTTTGGGTTGAAATTTGGAAACCTCTCAACTTTCCGTGGACCATTATTTTAACTCTTGCAGATCCCCGCAGACCACAAGTTGGGAACCAGTGATCTAGTCTGACAAAAATTCAAGTAATTCTTGGGATTGCGTAACTTGAGAGGAACCATGTCATTATAAGTGTAGCAAAACCAACCAGTAGGGACATTAAAAAAACTCGGTCTTGAATGGTCTTACTTCGTGCGTCCATCATTGTAATTTGGAAGTTGGACGTACGATCGCTTTTGTGAAGTACGGTTTTTTACATTAGACACCAAGTCGGCTTAGTCACGGAGTCGAGGCAAAAAGCAGCCTTGGACAACGTAATGGTCTAACACGTGATTGTTACATATTAAGACTGTGTCCGGTTTAACAACGCTGGTTAAGGACACAATATCTATGCTTTAGAGTTTTCGTCTAGTAACGTTTCGTTTTGAGCACAGACGTAAAATAAGTGTGGTCATTTCGGTTGAGGTTATATTTAGTTGTTGGTTTATTTTAATGCGTTTTTCAGAATATGGTTGCATTAGCGACCTTCTTGATAGCTCGTCACGATTTGATTTATATCAATCTGACATGCGATTTTCCTAGGGGAAATTGAAAGTACGTTCAGATGAACTCAATACGATGCAATAGGGTAGTTAACAAAAATATCTATTTAGTTCGTCAGTTAAATAAACTAAAAAAAAAAAATACCCGACTGCTTAAAAAGCGAACTAAAAAGACGTAAACAAGAAGAAAACGCTGTGCAGTCGGAAGATACAAATTCGCGAGCTGGCTGACCAAAACCAGATGTATCCTCCGACTGCACAGCATAATTTTCTTCTTGTTTACGTCTTTTTTTAGTTCGCTTTTTAAGCAGTCGGGTATTTTGATTATTTGAATTAACTTTTTTATTTATAACTTTTTAGTTAACATTTTTTTTCGAATTAGGTAAATAAATACATACATACATAGACTGATAAACACATTACCCTCCTTCGGCAGTCGGGTAAATAGAGGACACGTATTTTAAAAATTACGACGATACAGTGCGTTGAAATATTGTGTGATGTCACGGTGTGCTATGCTACACTTTATACTGACAAAGTGACGTCACAAGCCCCTCTCTTGAACTTTGATGCGCTTTATATTTGTCAATTTTTATTTATTTAATAAAGAAAACAATACGGGTCCAATATTATTTGATAATCTCACTGACGGAAATAGAATTACATTTTTTTCCCAGGAAACATCCCTATTAGACCGGTTAACACTTGAAATTTTCTTAGAAATTACGTGCGCGATATTGCATATCAACGCAATTTAAATTGCACCGCACCATCAGAAAGTTCCCTTGGTCTTCTATATATTTTGGTCTAGTCATCCGCACTTGTATGCCTGAAATTGAATTAATATAAGCTTGAAAGGAACCTAGTCGACTATTCCTCGCTCATAAACCATACTACGCCATCTTAAGCAAATTATTCTCCTGATATCATCAGTCTAGCCTGTAATTTAGACGATTCTAGACGTTTACTGCGATGACTAACCGTTTAAATGGTTGACTACGACCCACACAATAGCAATCGGCACTCTTTGACATATAAAAATAATATCTATTTTAATGCAGTGTATATTGTGTCGTATACAGTTATGTATTAGGTGTAAAATGATTTAATCGGTATAGTAATAATTTATTGTGATTACGTTTAGTAATAGATAATATTAATAGACGTTTTTTTTTGTACAGAGATGATTTTAAAATAGAAATATGTCATATCGAAATAATTGATACACGAAAAACGCTTTAGTTTGCGTTCTGAACCCTGTTTTTCTTGAACTTGAAATAAGTTTCTAATTTTTAAATCAGACTACACGAGGCAAAGAGCTAGCACACTATTTTTCGTTCTCATAATCATAAATTAACTCAAAAACTATTTTCATCTTGGAAAATATAAGTAGGTAGACATTACGTATAATTTTCTTGATTTCTTGCTAACAGAGTAACAGACGAGAGAAATGAGAATTGTTGGCGTTCTATTTAAAATAATAAAGCGTCTATAAAGTCATTCATTAGCGTTATTGTTAAAGAAATGGCCGTAACCAATTACTCTGTACACCTTTACGACTATTTACAATGTTACTATGTGTTCATTTTATTGAAATGATTTGCATAGCTCGTTGAATGCGAAAATCTTTGAGAGCTGCTACAAAATTTTCCAGTTCTTTCCTTTCGTTACTTGCGACAAGTGTAGGAATATAAGTACGTAATTTGAAAGCAAAAAATAAGCTCTTAAAAAGTAATGAGGATGTATGTGATACAAATACCTTTTTCGATGGTACTCATTGATTTATCGGAACCGTGCGTTATAAGAGGATTGTCTCCCTAATTGGAGCTCACAATTTCGGAAAATATATGAGGGTTTGAGGGTAGAAAGTTCACTTGAAGCGTAAAGTGAATTTCAAATTCGTTGCATCACTGCCTTTCTCCGTATGTGTTTATATTATTTTTATTTGTGAACAGTTACGTTAAACATGTTTTCTTTCTCTTTCAGGAGTGGTTTACAAGCAGAGGATCAACTTATACGAATGAAAACAAAAGTGCCACGGCGCTAACATAAAACATTCGCAAATAGCTGTCCTTAACAGTCTACTTTGATAAGTCAATTAATATCGCGTACCGCAACGAGCGTAGTGTTGCGCCGTTGTCGATACGTCGACATCGATACCGCGACGCGTCGCGCGCGGTCCCTAACCTGTCGCTGCCACTGTCGGTGCTCGCCAGAGTCACGTGACTCGGCCGGCCCGCCCAGCCACAGCCGTGGATAACCTCGGCCAGAGCCCCCTTCCGGTGAAGAGGCTGCACGAAGCGCTGCAGAGTGCGCAAGTGAAGCGCCAGCGGCTCTCCCCCCCGTACCCCGCACCCCCTTCGTCTCTCCACCCCATCCACCAGCTCGCGGTGCACCAGCACATCAAAGTGCAGCAGAGCATAGTGCAGCAAAGCATCGTGCAGCAGCACCAGTTGAACCTGGCGCATCAGTCGCTGCAGAACCTGCAGGCGCAGCAAAACTTGCAAGCTCAGCAAAACTTGCAAGCTCAACAGAGCCTACAGGCAGCCCAGAGCCTCCAGGCAGCGCAGAGTCTGCAAGCAGCGCAGAGCCCTGCAGCTACGGGAGGCGCAGGCGCGCAGCAGGCGGCAGGAGCGACACAAGGCGCGCTGGTACCGCCGCAGCAGCCCTCGCCCCGGCCCGCTTCGCCGCAACATAAGAACATGGAGCTCGCGCTCTGTCAAAGCATGGACTCCGTCAATACGGTCACCACTGAGGAAGAGGTAAGCCCACACTCTTCTTTCCCAATAATTAATGTATCGAGTGTCACAGTAATTGCTACCAGAAAAAACGTTCAGCAAACATAATTAATTATAGCCGAACGCTGCGACAATTGAACCCGTAATCCGGACCCTTCCTACCTTTCATTTTCACGATTCTCGTAAATTAACAATAGAACTAGAACGCGCCAAATTCCCCTTTCGAAGAGGACTTAATGTATCGTTTCGTTTTAGCTATTTGTCATCTTACAATTGTAAAGTAATATCGAAGAGGTGCGGCATCGTAGCTGTTACAATGGCGAAAACGTTCGGATATACAATAAGCATTCGCTAACACAATAAAAGGAAATTTTCCTCACGACAAAGGCGGCATCGAATCGAAAGATTATATTGCTCTCACCTATCATTATATTTTAGTCTTTATTTCTTCGGAGGTAAAGATCCAATTTGGAAATTGATATCGATATTATAAAAGCAGCACTACGGGCAATGCGGCGCCATGTCACTTCCGGACGGAGCCCGCGACTTGTTTTCTGCGAACGCCGAATTGGATTTGTGTATAAATTATAATTGATATTACTGCGCGTTTGTCAACTCCATTGAAATGTCAAAATGTTTTCTCATTTTATGAAACCTTCATAATATTTTAACATCGTTTTTATGAGAAAAGTAAAAAGTTGCTAGTCGTAAAATGAAAATACCGTAATGAAGAATACACAAACTTCAATCACGTTGAAGTAAAGCTTGGATATTTCTAAACCATAACGTCAACGAAAAACAAAGTAACAAGCACAACCCTAGAGAAAAAGCGATAAAATCCTTAACGCAAACTAGGAGGAGGCGACGCGACGAGAGAAGTGGCCAGCGGTTGTGTTAGCAGAGACAAATAGACTAGATGTCGCTTCACCGCTTCAGCCGCTTTCCTGAGCGGACAGCTTTATAAATAGCTTGTTTTATTGTTACATTATCTTGTCTTTTAGATCCTATGCATTACAGCAAGGATACTAATGTGTAATAAGGCAGATTAGATAAGTGCGCTTGTAGAATTTCTTGGAAGTACTCGGCTCTAATGCAGTGAGAATTTCACTAAGATAAATTCAATAACAGCAACTGTACTCGATTCAAAGCAACGTGACAGTTCTGTGTTCCAGATGCACCAAATGTTTAGATTCCATAGTATAATTTTACACCTGACAAAAATAACTAAATGATCCGTACGACATTCTTCTGGGTATGAGTCGAAATGAGTGACTGGTATTGATATCAATGCAAACATTTATTTTTGAAACGTTCATTTTATTATGTCGTAGACATAACACTTTTAGTGAAAAAGCCATAAAATTACGGAACATGCATTTTCGCTTACAAAAGTTTATGATTTCGGTTGCTACGGAAATTGCATTCTTCATCTTCAGTGGAAAAGAACTTTGTATGATTTCTATGGCACTTTTTTATTTTCCAAAATGATCTTTGTTTCCAAATCCATTTTCCCAACTCTCGAGTTTCCTATAACATCACAAACCCAGCTACGACAATAACCCCAACATTAACCAACGTAGTTAACAGCTCCACTCTAAAGTTTGTTTTGCACGTTTTTGTGTAAATCCTTTCCATAATGAATACACCAAATAAATACTGTTGTCTGTCCAGTTTCCATTGTTTGGGAAGTTAGTGTTGATTTCCCACTTCGCTTTGATGTGAGTCCGGTCGGGAGCGAGGGGCTGGTTTATAAACAGGGCCCTTTGCTCATGTAGCGTGGAAATGCACTCATTCATGCGGTCTACTATCTCTTGTACTAAGTTTACTATACACTAGTGCGATATGTGTATTTGTGTAACGTTCCATACTGTGTCCTTTGCTCTATTGGATATTGGAAAATAAAAGAAAATTCTATCGGTACCGGGAATCGATTCGATAAGGATTTTTTTTTTGCCTTGAAAATTTTATTGGAGGATATACATTCAGAAAAACATCGTCAAATATTTTAGTCTAACATAGAATTTTCGATCTATCCATCCTTTAGAAATATCGTTCACACATCAAACCAAAACATACCTAATAAAAGATTCAAGTATCTATTTTTAAATCGGAAAATGCTACGAGTTTTCTTTGCTTTTGTTCAGTTGTGCGCTCATACAATGGCAATCGAGTTTGACGTCGTTTCATGTGTAATTTCGGGGGGTTACCGGGAGCATGGCGGGAGTGCGTCCGTCTGGTAGCACCGGCGACCGGCGTAGTGGCGGCAGACGAGGCGTTGGCGCCGGCGGGTCTGCCTCCCGACACCACCGTCTATTTTTACTCAACAATTGCGTATAATAAACTTTTATCAGACGATTTTTAATATCAGCCAGAGCGGAACGAGGCTTTGCGACCGGATACATTGATCAATTTAACAGAGTATTGACTGCTCATGGATCGTTTAGCTACGCGTTCATCCCTATTTTTTACTCCCCATTTGATGACATGGTGCTCTAGTAATACAGCCTCTTCATTCACGCTCTAAGCGAAACGATCAATAAAACTGATCATAAACCCGTACATTGTAATCACGACGTCAGTAATACCATCACATGTAACTACAGAGCCTTCTCTATCCTCTGTCCAAACAACTGCCATAAAACTTCGGCAAGTGAAGTGACAAAAAGCGCTTATTGCTTTGTATTTTGTAAGCATGATAAATGCATCGATCGTTTTCCCCTTGTATACGGAGCGATCGGGTGACAAGTCGTAGTCTGACCCTCGCAGTCGTAGACTACACCGCTACGGCTTCCTGAAACCTGTAACTACTTTTTGTTCCACCGTTCGTTCACATTTTGTCCGCGAAAGTTACGCGACGCTACAACTTCCCCGAACAACGTGGCCAAAATATTTACAAATGCTAATGTACGCAAATATTTGATTGTATTTCGTTGGTGTCGTTTGCCTTATTAATTCACACGTGTTAGCTGTCTGGAATAGTTAATATTTAAATATTATTTAGCTTCTAATGCTATACAAATAGAATATTTTTTTTTTTAAAGTCTTCTTGCCTCGAGACACATTTCAGATTGTAACTTCAATGTAGGTAAGCCTTATATGCTGAAGTGGCAACTCTGTCACAATAAATTTAATGAAAGGACACTCATAAACATTATTGTAGGCGACTATTTGTATTTTCCGTCGGACGTTGCGTCGCGTCCTCAAGAAAAACAAGGCGAGTTTTATCATTCCCGCAGTATCATTCTCCGACAGTGGTCAAAGAGATTGGGTTTCTTTTAAATAATTGGGTAATTTCGATGTTAAGGCGTCAATTGGGCAGTCCAATTTAAAACTTTGAAGAAAAGATTTCGAATTTTATAAATGTTTTGTTTCGATAGATTCTTTTAACGAGAATTTTTTTGTTGTGCTAATTTGATATTACAGTTTTTAAGACTGGATTTTGTGAAAATGTTTTACGTAGAATTCGATGTGGAGAGACTTACTTTATAAAATATGGTTGCAAAATGGAAATGTAATTTCAGTGTTCTATCATTTCTAGGAAAGCAAACAGTAGACTTTTAACATTCACTCCGAGTCTCAATATCGTGTTACACATGAACTCCACTTTACCACTTCGTTCGTGAGTGGTTTAGAAACGTTGCTCTGATCGCGGTCCAATGTTTTAGTAATCCGAATCCCTAATGGCTTCAATTTCTTCCGAAGTGTATTACATAAATTTACATACAGCTCGATTATTACACAGTTCCAATGCGATTCCATTTTACGCAAAACCTATTCCCAGAAACGCGCAATGAATTAGTCTCAACTACCCTCAAACATCGGACGAAACCCTCTTATACTCTTTGTGTTATCCGAAAACCTAAATTACTTAAGTAAATTCAGACAGATAAATTACTAGCAGGTCTCCACAAAAGATAGATTGTTGAGGTTCCACAGTAAATTTCTTTCTTCGTCAATATGGAGATTTATCGTAAATCCTTTTAACTTTTAAGTCCATTTTTACTGCCCTGCATTCTATTGTATTTTCTAATATCCGATACGAGCATAATAGTACATATTGACAAAAACCAATAACTTGTAAGCTGGAAATAAACAAGTAATAAAGATAAACTCAAAAGTCGAAAAGAAAGAAAATTCATATAGACGATATCGCTATCGTTCCAGAAAATCCTTTAAGTATCTGCCAATAATACGCAGATCGAGGGAACATCTCCATGGGAACTGAAGAGAAAATTATTACCTCGCTCGAGTTCAATCGCGGAGACATTCTCTCCCGAACGATTTTAAGAGAAGAATTTCCGCAGAGTGGAATATAGACACCTCGACCGTTTCAACAGTTTGTCCACCTAATTTGTTCGTCGGCGCTCGACTGTAAAAACAAATAGCTGCTCCCGCATTTCCCCTTACAGAACGATAAAGATAGATATATTCTAACTAAACGGGGAAAAAGGAGGGATAGTTCTCCAGGCTTCGCGTTTACGGGTCGCTTCAATGAGCGATTGGTGTTTACGTTCAAGCTTTTGTGTAGTTCAGTTGGAATCTTGTTTGCCGGCCGCTGCAAAGAGATTCTTTTGTCCATTAACAGAGTAATAATTAATCGAGCTTTATCTAATGCTCGTCGGTTTGAGTTACTCGCAGAAAACTTTTAATTGAATTTGCTGCTCGATTTTGGCTTTTTGACGGGAGCGTGTAACCGGCTTTAAAACAATTTTTAGGTAACGCTTTGCGAAAGTTATTAACCTGTTTGTGTAACTTCAGGAAACTGTCAAAGTTTTTGCAACTGTTAGGACCTCATTTCAACATCTTTGATCAATGAAGGTCGTTGAAAAATATTGTTACAAAATAAAATCATTCGGGCGGAATGCGAGAAATATTTTTATATTTCTCTGTTTTATTTTCATGAATCAAAATTATGACGAAGCGGTGACAGCGAATATGTTTAGGAAGTCTAAAAGTAGTTTAGCAACATTTCGAACATTAATCCGACATTAACATGAGACAGCTCTAATCGTCGCTATAACTTACCAATGACAGTTGGAGACGGACGACGGCACGGATGACACTCTACGACAGTGTCGGCTTTATAAATCAGAGCGTAGCAGCATCAAGTAAGGTCAGCGCGGCTTAGTACACCGAATGACCGCGCAAACAGTGACGTTGCACATTGAATAACTGTTTTCCAATGCGCTGAGCACAGCCTCTCTATCGCTTTTGCACCTCGGATTACCGACGATCGTCCGCCGACCAAAGAGAACAAAAAGGCTCGTTTGATGTTTTAAAGTCCAAAAAGGAAAGTTAAAACGTGAGGGTTAATTATCCGTGCAGTTCCATGCGTCCGGCTTTATATCGGTCTAGCGAGTTTTCGTTTACACGATTTTGAGGAATTTTCATTTAGCGCTTATTTTCCAAATTTACAGAACAGTATTTCGTAAGAGCAATTTTTATTTTCATTCAGCACTTTACGGGTCAGTTATTTTAGTTTGAATGTGTAGAAGTATTTATTTTTAAACAAGCCATATCGGGCTCCGCTACTAGCGGCTATATGCTACTTAATGTGAGTGAAGTAATTAAGAGTAGTTGCAGTAGTAGGTATTTATCGTGTATTGTGCAACCAAGTTGGCTGCGAGCCAAACTGGACGCACCCTAAAGCTTTATGAATCCTAGCAATGTATTAATTCACAGATATTGTTATGCAGAGTATGATAAATGCGTCATCTAGTATAAAAATATGCAATTGTTGCTCTCTCAGACGGTTCGTACGACAAAGCTGCCGAGTGAGGGTCGAACAATATGGACGCAGACCGAATGGACCGTGGAAGTATAATCCAGAATGCAAGACGAAAATCGACGCCCGCATTGTGAGCGGAAAATCGAACTCGAATGTCGCAAGACGAAAGGCTCTTTGTGCGCAATCAATGGGCCCTCGATTGCTGATAACTTTCTTTGAACCCGGCAAGTTTGAGTTCGAAACTGCTGGTGGGGCATATATTTAACTCTTCACTTAATACTATTCCGTACTTTACTTTTACTTCAGAGTAGTTCTTCGTTCAGAAATACAACCATTCTCAGTATACATTTTATGCGTACTTCAATAGAAAGAAATTGTTCTGAATTTTGGTCACGTTTAAATTCTTCAAACTTCGTCCTCCATTGTGGGGACAAAATGGAAAGTGAATTTTTAAACGAAGATATTCTTTGCCCAAAATAATTTGTGAGAAAGAATCTAATTACATAATTAGGCATCTATTTAAAAAGTTTCAGCGTAATGCGTTTTCTGCAGACATGGAGTTTTGGAGTTCTAGCCTTAAAGATTTTCTTATCATTTCAATCTTTTTAGCTGACTAAATTAAATTTGTTGGTAGATACGGTTCGTAGCAATCAAGGGGAGTTCATTTATAAGGATGTCTCGGAGAGATGTACTGTGGGGTAAGTTTTGGTGTACTTAACGAGTATCTCGGCGCCGACATCGGGGGGTTCAAACAGAGAGCATTACGGCGGCCAATAATTCACAATCTTCTTGTTACTGCACAAATTAAGTTCTTGGCTGGTTGCGGTCACGTGCGGGTTCGTCTTGTTTGAAATACGAAGGAGCTCATCGGTCGGGCTCGTTAAGCGTCGGAGCGTGCTTTTATTACAGCGAGGCGTGCGCCGCGGACGCGCGACTCTTGAATATTAAGCGTACGGGTACGCCACTGCCGGCGTACCACTGGGTCATGCATATTGTCGCACCAACAATAACCGGCACGGAACGCGACGCACTATTCGATCTGCGGCGTTTGATCGCCTCCCTCGCATTCAATACAGGTGGGCGACACTTAGTCATGTAATATGAACAGGACGAGATGATATGCATCTATTTGAGAGATGCATATCATCTCGTCCTGTGCAAGATCTATTCTTGGCAAAGGGTAAAGACGAATAACAATCTAAGAATTGATAACTTGATCCAGATACTAAGAAAATATGAAATCTATTGGGCCAAACGCATGGTTTCCGAAAAAAAACCAGTCTTGCATTTGCAGCCAAACTTTTCTGGCTGCTGCAAAATTAAAAGATACAAGGGATGAGATATCTTTGAGATACTAGGTACAGCAATATATGCGTAGATATATTACTCTAATAATAAAGAGCAAATTACGACACATGACTTCAGCAGTGTGCCAATGCGTATAGTTTATCGCAAGATTCGCAAGCGATACAATACTAACTTTATTTCAATGCTACATCAATAAATATGAGCGGTACACGCATAGATTGTCCCTTAATAATTAATTAAACAGTTTATAACTTGTCGTTAGTGATTAATTTGTGCTACAATGGAGGGGTATTTAAGTCAACAAGAGTGAATAAGTTTTTTCTAGGCAAGCGTACACCAAGCGTTCACCGTCGACCACATCATCGCTTACCATCAGGTGAGATAATGGTCAAGCACTAGCCTATAGGGTATAAAAAAAATTGCTTCAGAGAGTTATGTCGCCTCGTTGGTTTAGATCTCAAACCGCTAAGCATGAGGTTCTGGGTACTATGCCTGGGTCGGGCATAGAGTTATATAGGGCCTTTTTTGTCTGGAATTTCCCAGTAGCTGTCCGGATTCTGGGTTTGTGCTCGGTTGGTGGCAGTAGGCTCTATAGGGAATGTAGGCGTAATATTATAGGTATTGTCTATGCGAATTATGCAACATTATTCGCCGTGGGACTGCGAACAAACGTAACACTATCCTTCGCTTTCGACGCACATTCGCTATCGGTATGCGTATCGAAACTTATTACAACAGATTTATTACATCGACTATTAAGTATGCAAGAGTATATTCAATTAATGCATGATAAATAGCTTTGATTGGGGAGCGTTTACATCGATTGTGTTAATAATTGAGGGTATTCTTATTTTAGTTTAGTATTTTTTTGTCAATATTTGAAAATCTTTTGACTGTTTGCATTGTTGCTGAAAAATGCAATAGTAATATTTTTTTCTAGCCAATCAATGCGTTAACAAATTTGGATCGAATTTGGCAAGACATTAGCAGAAACTTACTTTTTTGCTGAAAACAAAATAGATACTTACTTTTTATCATGAGCCTTTCAAGCGTAGCGGAGTCAAGCGTTGCATCCTTGCATCATTCCGCCATTGAGATGGCACTGTTTAGTATTACTAACGCAACTGCACTACCATACAAGTGGTGTAACTCGTCCAAGTGTAAACGAGCCCTTAAGTCATCCAGTGTAATATAATTGACGCAACGAAGCGTAACAATTAAAATGCGCGATGCATCACATTCGATCAACTGGCGATCATCGGAATGAGGTCACTCAGTGTACTCGTCTCTATTTATTGTTTAGATTACACTTAACTCCATAAATATATGTAACGTATTCAGACATAATATCTCCGCGAATATTTTAAAAGCAGAAAGAACATTTGGATTCTTGAGTAAGTTTACATTGAATTGCATTATTATTCGCTTGAACGACTTCAGGAAATATGTTGATGTGAATACTTTTGTTGCATCATGTCGACTCTTGGAATATTTCCGTTTTTGTAAATATATCAGTATTTATGTGACTGAAAAACAAAGCGAATATAAATGTAACAGATTAAGTTGAAACCACTTAATATAGCGATAAAACGTAAATAATTGGGTACCGTTACTATTGAATCTGTTCTACCAACCAATTAATTATAATCCTTATCTTAAAATACCTAGTTTTCATAAATATTAGGCTCTCAGTCAAACAATAGAAAGATCTAGTACTTATCAATCACAACACACAAGATACTAAAATAGGATTGTTGAAATTTTACTATATAAAAAAAAACAATAAAAAAAAATTCCACATCAAATAATAAAGAAATTAATTCAAAACTTATGTGCATGGTATGTTGTGTTTAGTGAGTGAGCCGCCTATAGGTAAAGTATTAATAACTCTAATCTATGGTAAAGGTGCGATGGGGCTCATGGAATCCTCCGCCAGGCGATCACCTCACGTTCCGTCTACCTGTACCCGGCGGATATAACCTATTGATATAGTGTTCCGACGACTAACTAAACCTATCGATAATTTAACGTGACCTATACTAATATAATAAGGAGGAAATATTTTTATGTTTGTTTGTACCGAATAGGCTCCGGAACTACTGGACCGATTTAAAAAATTCTTTCACCAATAGAAAGCTACATTATTCCTGAGTGACATAGGCTATTTTTTTATCCCGTAAACGGGTCCTGTGGAGTGGTCCACGGGAGCGAAGCCGCGGGGAACAGCTAGTTATATATTTTTTTTTAATATTTCAAAGAATATGTCAATTATAATTACGCCAACAGGAGACTGTATCTAAAATAAATACATTGTTGTTTTTTTCTGAGTAAAACTTACCAAAATCGATTGCTTATATCAAAAGAAAAATTCTAATAAAACTTGTGATCTTAATTTCAAAGGTTCTATGTCAATGTAAAGGTCGCTAATTGCATCTTTCGATTTTCACGTAGATCTAACGATGGTTCAAAACATTTAGAAAAATTTTACACTCTTGAGTACATTTTCAGTTTTATTGTAAGTCTTGATCCATCTTTAATCGAAAACAGGACAATTTGTTGTCCCGAAGTTTTCTTCGGGGACAAACGAAAAATGGGACAGTCTCGGTCAAAACGAGACGTATGGTCACGTTAGGTACACCTGTCAGTATTGATAGTATAGTTGGTTATCTGAGAGCTAGGCAAACGGGAAGTAAAAGCGTTTTGGAAAACTTTATAGTATGTGTTTTTAGCAATATTTATGTAGATCGCTTATGAGTAGGAGAAGTATGATCGTTTTCTGAGACGCGAAATAAAATAATGGCTTAATATTATAAGATTTTTCAGTTTATGACAAAAACATCAGGCAATCTTTAGTAGTTTTATTGTTTTTAGGGTTTTTAGGGTACCCAAAGGGTAAACATGGGACCCTATTACTAAGACTCCACGATCCGTCTGTCTGTCTGAATGTATGTCCGTCTGTCACCAAGCTGTATCTCACGAACCGTGATAGCTAGACAGTTGAAATTTTCACAGATGATGTATTTCTGTTGCCGCTATAACAAAAAATACTAAAAACAGAATAAAATTAATGTTTAAGTCCCGTACAACAAACGTGATTTTTTCGCCGTTTTTTGCGATAATGGTACGAAACCCTTAGTGCGCGAGTCTGACTCGCACTTGGCCAGTTTTTTGGACAATCACGAAAAGTATGTTGCTGCTCTTCCAGGAAATCTCGAATATTTTTCTTTATAAAATATGTATGCTCCAAATAAGCTCTATAAATTCCATCTGTCCCTCGGATATTTTGAGTTGCCGCCAACCTTCAAATTTTCATTAGAAAATGGAAAAATCTCGTAATATCCTTTCTGAAAGTGCAAAGCAAACATTATTCGCAGCTGTAATCTCCACGAGGAAATTGTTTTATTCCTTGCACGTCTTCAAGAAGTTATCCCGAATCAATTTGAGGAAATCGCATTTTCATGCACGCCGCGCTTAAATATACCGGAAAAATAATGCTAAGGAGAAAAATATTCTGTTTTTAAACGACTGTCATTGTAGCGATTTGTTTAAATTAAAATATTTGTTGCATAAATCACCTACAGATGATAAAATAATTGGGTTGGCCCTCCTTATTTTTCTTCTCCATTGTACACGGTCTGTGCTGGCGTCCAATTGTACTTCTTTTAACACTTTTTCAATCGTCGTCAACCAAGTGGCAGGTCGTCTTTCGTGTCCACGTTTTGTCGTTGGTATGTTTAGATCAAGCTTCACCATGTGATTATCTGACCGTCTCTGGATATGGCCATAGAATATAGGAGTAATTTTTTAATCTTATAAGTAGTAATTATTCTACCAAAGAAAAAAAATGCATAAATAATGTCATAACTGTTTTGGATTAAGTGAGTTTGGCAACACTCAAGGTGTCTTGCCCAATCCGGTACCTAGTCATGTGTGGACAGGGGCAAGCCACAAAAGGTGCTATGATTTATGGCAACGAGGGAGTAGAAGTGCGGACTGCGGACGCAGTAACATTAAAATTCGTACCGCGCTCTGTCAGTGCGCTCGCAGCCTTATATTGCGAGGTCTAGTTGAGTCATTATTGGGATGTAATCGAGTTACTACGATGATTTCACGGTACGTTTGGCCTACAATAATGTTGCTATTTGTTTATTCAAATTGACGATAGAGCTGTCCATTAAATAGGGTTGTAGTTTATGATTATGACGTATTTCCCGCCTCAAATGGAGACTAATTGCGACGGCAAGAGACAGTGTCTACTAGATATCCTCTAAAAATTGTTTGGAAAATTTCGTCTCCTCAATTGTGTTAGGAAACTGAAATATATTAAACATCAAAGGAAGATTGCTATTGTTTAATTTAATTAATTGGTAGTTTATAGTACGGAAGACATAATATAAATAACTCGAAGTTTGTTTTTTGATATTTATTGGGATACCGTTCTATTTTATTATAAGATCTAAGGGATGTTATTTTTAGTGTTTTCAAATGTCAAATTGTGTTTTTTTTTGTTGGCAAATGTCAATTGTTAAGTGAAGCGTGATTATAAATTGTCGGAGAGTTCGATTAGCGTGTGTCGCGCGTCGGAGCGACATTGCGAGACATTCGCGACGCTTGGCGCGCGACCAACGTTGTGTCGTTGACTGGAACTGACCATTCCGTTTTATTTTATGTTCTCATCAGGACCTTTATCGGGGAAATTACTGAGCGGAGACGCAAGCACCTAATTTCTTGTAGGGAACGGTTTGGACTTTCCTAGTGAGTTTATTAGGAAAAAGAATCCGTATCTATCTATGTAAGAATATAAATAAAAGGCAATGTCACGATTGACATATCAACAACCAGCCTAAACCACTGATGGTAGGCGTTTAAAATTTCGAGAGGATATTGATTTTAATACTGTCAGCCATTTAAGAAAGGATTTTTCGAAATTCACCCTCTAGGGGATGAAAGTTTGTATGATCATTTTTATTTACTCTAAAACCGTCTGGGAGTTCAGTTGGATTTTCCACAACTGACCAGGAGCCCAGAATCCTGAAGTAAAAATACACCGATGAAATCATGAGTGTTGACTCACAAACTACCAGGGGAACAGACACATAAAGAAAATATGTCTATCCGGGAATGGAATCATGAGTGATAAAGACTGGAACTACCAGGGAATCGGAATCATGAAGAAGTAGATCGAAGATCACAAAATCTATATTAACCCGGGCGAAGCCGGGGCGGACAACTAGGAGAGTAAATAGGTATCTTATCATGTTAATGCTTTATTCATTACAGCTTTCCCTGTAAAAATAACTGTCAAAACGTAATAAACAAGGTTATCTCACAAAACCCAACATACAAACTGTTAGTATTTTTTTTTATAATTATCAAATGCCAGTGGATAATTATTTTTAAAAATATAAATGACACGGATAATTGACAATAATTAATTTTTATTGACAGTCTGTAAAATGGATTGTTTCAGTAAAACTGTAAATAGAGTTGTGAAACATGAAAATAATTAAATTTTGTGTAAAAATATATATTTCATATACTTTTTAGGTGAATGAAAAGTAAATAAAGAAAGAAAGAAAAAATGTTTATTGGTGACCCGCACAGGAGACACGAGATAAGAAAAACACAAACAATATTAAAAAATAAAATAAATAACCCCGTGCGAGACCAAAAAAAGCTCCTATCTCAGAATGTGCAACGATATTAAAAAGAAAATACTACTACTATACTACTACTATACACACACACACACACACACACACACACTTATACTTACACACTACTACACTTACTATTACACTTTTACTTATACTGTATGATCGGTAAAAGGTACCTTCTAACTGTATTTCTATTTTACATAAAAACTTCAAACTGTTATTTTTATTTTATTTTACCACGTTATCGCTATCAGAACGGCATTTTAGTCCAACTATTAACCACGGTCATTATTGAACAGCAAATCGTGACGTCACACCAATGCAACTAAATGTTACAAACAAGATTATCTTTCATATCAGTTAACCCGCAAACGCATCGATGAATATTAAATTCACCTCGTTGTTATCAATGTGTTTGATTCAACCCTCTCCACATAATTTGCAAGCGGATTGAATGAGGTAAAATAATAACGAAAATCTGAATACATTGAGGATGTTTCGTATGCGGGCGGAGGCTTATTATGTAAATACGACCCCTCATGTATGTTGTTGATAAAATTGCAGGCGCCTTGCGGACTACACGCTCTAAGTAGGGATAGTGAGCTATATAGCAGAAGTTTATCCGTGCCGCTGTGCTGACCGGAGGGAAGTTGGCTAGGGGGTATCCGTGCAGACATTCGGGCGACAGACGTTGCACAAAACGGTCCGCGAGCTCCTTGAGTGCTTGCTTATGATACGACCCGGAATTTTGTGTCCGGAAAATTCTAGTTTACACTTCTCTTTAAATATGGAACACTCTCATGTTTTATTATTGTCAAAACTGTTCATCCGACAACACCACTTTTATTGTTTTCATTCAAAAGAGTTGTTATAAAGCGATTTATTTTAAAGAAATGAGTTATTACGAAATATCAAGCTACCTATATCAAGAATCACAACAAAAAAGTGACTAATAGTCTAATTATTTAAAATAGTTTTAACTGGTAAAAATGGGTTTTGACTAAGTTTTGTTGTCAATAGTGGTCTACGAAGCAAATTCTATCGCGGTCGACTTGGCTGAATTCTGGTGAAAACAAATTTAATTTGGAATCATTGGGTCGACGCCGACGAAGAAGGAAAATAAAAGTGGTTTTGACTTTAACACCCACGCTAAAAGGAGAGATACCATACAGTACATGATTTATTTATTTATATATGCTTTATTGTTAGGAGCTCGTGGCTGAATAATAACAGCCGCACGGGTCGATCTTCAAGGTTAAGCAACGCTTGACGAGGTTGGTCCGTGGATGGTTGACCATTTCAACATACAACATACAAACATGGATTCCTCCGTGCCTCGGAAAGCACGTTAAGCCGTTGGTCCCGGCTGTTATTTGAAGATCTTTGACAGTCGTTATGGGTCGTCAGAAGCTTGAGATCCGACACCAGTCTAGCGAAGAGGTATCGTGTTACCCAGTTACTGGGTTGTGGAGGTCAGATAGGCAGTCGCTCCATGTAAAACACTGGTATTCAGCCAAAATAGTTGGGAAAAGGCTAGGCAGATTGATTGAATGCTTTATTGTAGGTACACCAAGTTAAAATTAATATGATTAATTAGTATGATTGTGGATCCCCTAGCGTTAGAATCTTTCGTCGGTTTTAACCTATAAAAAAAACTCATAAATTAAGGTCTAGAATCATGCACTGAATCCATGGTACTATTTTTCGCGTCGGTGTCAAAGTTACCCTATATGCCTACATATTGACCCAGCGACACATTCACTGGTGGAATCCCAGAATCGTTAATTAAATCGGTGTCCGCGACCAGTGCCGTCAGTCACTCGCGGCCTGCGATCTCATGTGTCCAGCGGTGCATCTAAAATTTCCCACAACGCGTAATCGAACCTGAATATGAGCGCATAATTGCTTATTTGCCTCATTTCAGATTCATTCGCGGCTGGAATACGTGCTATGGGTAAATTCGTTCGGATACAGACATAGGGTTACGAGTGAAATTCACTTTTGTCCCTGCTGGGTGTAGGGCTACCCCTGCGCGGATTACAGGGTTTGTTACATAAAATACATTAGTAAAAGAGTTAGGAGGGGACGGTTTCCCTTTAAGTGGAAAGGCGAAAAATACTGTACGATTGTCGTAGTTGGCTAGTTTTGCCAACCTCATAAAGGATTTCTCCTCTTAAGAATTTGTGACAAACAAATCGGGCAATTCACCGACAGACATTCCTAAATGATCTCCAATAGTTTTCCGATCGTAAACGTTTGCTCATTTCCTTTCTTTTCAACTGCGACTAACCCATTTCCGTTTTTTGTTCCAGGTAAGTGCATCGACAACTGAAACAAAGGATTTATTCGAGTATAAAATGCAATTAGGAGGTTGACACTCAACCCTATGGTGGTTAACGCGCAAGGTATGTCCAGTGAACCCACTTACTCAAATGAGAAATTCAACAAGCGCTGTTTTTGCGGATTTCGGTTATGTTCATAAAGCTGACGGTGCACTTTGCAATACTCTGCATACCCTTTGTTTGTGCTCTAAACACTAACTTGTTCTGTGTTCACAATTTCAAAGCATTAATGTTTTTTTCTGCTGAGAGAGGTAATTACGCGTGCGCCGGACTAACCATACTTTGCAATTCACAACGTTAATGCTTATTTTCGTAGTCTATATTACTAAAACAAGCATAGTTAGTAGCCGCGGCCGCAGAATAGAACAACATTTTAAAACTATATTTAAAATTACGTAAATATTTGTCGAATATACGTTTTCTAGAATCGTTAAACTTTGCTCCGATATTTTCTAGTCTGATGTAGGTGCAGACACATTACTATAAATTAGTTTGTTGAATACGTAGTGCTGCATGCATTCGTAATTGGATGAATGAATTTGCTTTTGTGAATCAGAAAATAGTGTTGTTGCCAGATATATTTCAGTACCGATCTTCTCAGGTATATTAGTGGTAAGAAATGGGTACTAGCCGTCGTGAGAAGAACAAGTGAGTTGTAAATAAGAAGAATGGTGTGTTTAAAGTAGCTTGTCGGTTGTTAGTTTGAATGTTTAGACAGTTTGGCTGAATTGATGGCGAATTGTGTGCGATCGTCATTGCTTTGATTCTTATGTGATTGCAAGACAATAGATTTTATGTTGGCAACTTCGTTAAACTGCTTCAAGGAGTTGGTTGAACAATAGACAACAATTTTGCATTAGTACTAAATGTTTTCTTAAGTTATTATTCTCTGATATTAGATGTTCATCTCTCGCTTTGGTAACTGCAAATTCAACATCAATCAATATTTGAAAGTATTGCGAAGTGATTAAGTTCTCACTGCTGTTGAAATGAAATGTCAGACAATAGTAAAATGCAGTGTTCAGGCTTGACAGACATCATAACCCTTTTGGTGTTCTGACATGTTTGTCATTCAGGTCCTTGAGGAGTTGTAAATCGATTGTTTTTGTTTAGACTGCTTTTAGATAATCTGACGTCCTGATCTTGTCATCGATGTCTAGTCTAGGTCCACTTGGGAACAATCCTTTATCTAAAACAAGCCCTTCTTTTGCTTTTAGAGTCGATCGAAAACTCTATTACGTGTATATTTTACGCTCGATACCTGGTCACGCCGATTGCAGCGACAGTGGCTAGCAAAACAATCCCTACGACATTAGGGCTCAGATATATGTAGTTTAAATTAATATTAATAACAAAACTAAAAGTCATTTGTTAAAAAGTTTTTTATTTTTCACTTTTTATTTGAACTGGTCCATAATGGACCAGTTCTATAGTTAGGTACCTACAATGCCCAAAGTGATGCCAGCATAGATTAACTCAATAACATGGAACTTGAAAAAAACCGGTGGAATGAGAGTATACCAGGGTGAAATTTTCACACCTGCGTACCTCTTTAGAGCGTACCAGTGTGATGTTATGAAATGATGTAAACAATAAACAGACATGCGATTGCAGCTATCCCGAATGATTTGCCGTCATTTATTGAAGAGTTCTGTTACTGTTGTATATCGCCGAAATTCTTTATCAGATCTTGATAAAATTTATATGGGACCATGACAAGCACCAGCTTTCAAATAAAGAATCATCAAAATCGGTTCAAATAGTAAAAAGTTCTGAGGTAAAACATATTAAAAAAAAACAGTCGAATTGATAACCTCCTCCATTTTGAAGTGCTCTTTATAGGCTGAGAGCCAGCACTTTTTGAACGTCAAAGTTCTACATAAAGACAGTCCCGTCATTACTTTTTAGCTGGGAAGAAGTATGTGTAGTTTCGTATATTTAGTACCTAGATATGAGACCTAATAACGTTTCTGAAAGCCAGATCAAACCGATAAGTAGGCAAGTCAGCTGTCAATTCTCTGAATTCTCATATTAGCTAGCTGTGAGTGATTGACCACAATAACATTTACCAGACAACAGATAATTTAGAGCTTTGCGAAGACTTCAGAGAAGCTTCTAATTCTAATCCCTGTTGGACTTGAATTAGAAGAAGAGAAGGCCTGTTTCATTGAAAATATGAAGTTATTTACTCGTATCAAATCTTTTTTGTTAAGGCCGTACCCTGACCAAAAATCAGCATGAGATATGAGCATTCCTATTGGCCTAGCGGCACTGGTGGCGCATGAATTACGGTAGTGAATACGCCCAGATTTTAGAATAAAATCTTTATAAAATCGAATATTGGTCTTATGAAAAAAAAAACTTACAAAATGTTCGTTATCAAATTGCCTATCCAGTACAAAAAATAATTAATTAACACTTTACGAGGAGATGCATGCTATCAATAATTATTTCTCATTTTTATGGTTTTGTTGGAAGGAGATTAGTGAAACATATAACTTTAAAAAAAAAAAAGTGTACTACCTTTTTAGAATCAATATTATGTAGAAATTTAATGTATTTTTATTAATTGATATTTCTTTTTAAATAAAGAGTAGATAGCTCTTAAAAAGCAGCACAAAACGAGTAGCGCGGCGTTTTGCTCGGGGAGCCGCCTAAACTGATTTTGATGTTTATTATTTAGGCAACCGATCAAAATAGCTAACTTTATATTTGACTGTTAGTTTACTGATGTTCAGTGACTTTGCTGATTTAGTTTACAGAATACGGGGGTAGATGTTATCTCGCTTTGTCAACGAGGCTCTAAATAATTATAAGAACTTAAGAACAAGCGCATTTCAGTAATACTTTAAGCATCAATTTCCGCTTTAATCAATATTTTCAATTATCTTCTCAAACATAAGCATACAACTTTATGATTCAACGAACAAGTAGATCAATAAGATTCAGCAATAAATAAACAAAAGCGTTGTATTCTTTACCTTAACATATTCAAGGCTTGCATTAAATACAATATTCATGACGACAAAATAGTCAGGTGATAAATATCGATTAACTTGAGTTTGACAACGGATTTGCCCGCGTGGAAATTGTTGTCTTATCCTAAGGGAACATTATACTGGGATAAAAAAAAGTAAATTAAAAATATCAAAAAACCCGACTGCTTAAAAGGCGAACTAAAAAGACGTAAACAAGAAGAAAATCATGCTGTGCAGTCGGAGGATACATATTCGCGAGCTTGCTGGCCAAAACCAGATGTATCCTCCTGGGGTTGGAAGAAGAAAAAAATTTGGGCTCCCACAATATGGCGGCCAAAATCCGCCATTTTATATTCGCCAATTTTTATGTAGCCAGTGACACTCGCATACTCCTTAGTATAACGGCTAGCCTAAAAGGTTTGAAAAAAATGTTTATTATTGATTCATGTACATTATTTGTAAAACGTGGTTTATTCGTGTAACTAATAGTTTTGCGTTAAAAAATAATTAACAACACGTTTTTTCGATAGTTTTGGATACTCCTCCAAAACGACTTGGATATTTAAAAATATTTTGACACAGACAAATTGATGGCTAGAATTTCATCATAACTGAAATAGCATATGTAGATCAAAGAATATTTTGCAAACAAAACTGTCCAAAAGGCGATTCAGTATTGTTTTTATGGCTCCAAGCGGGCGCATGGCCAGTACTGCGTTAACATTGGGGAATATATACGGCTGAAGTAGTCCAAAAAAGCAATCCAACTAAACCCATATAGAATGTATATCTGTATTAGTACCCAATAGTAGACCCAGGATTAGCACATATGTAGGTATGTGTGTGTCTAGTTTATATATCATGTAGCATGTTAGACAAGTAAGGGATACACAAAGTTTTGTATGCGTCGCGTATAACTTGAAATATTGGAACATCGATGTCCCTAGCTCCGTTCCTTGCATACTAATGTCATTTGGAACACCGACGTACGGGTGCCTTGTGGATTGTGGACCTTCTTTTAGTATTGATTAGTTTGCTAACTATCGGGTAATGGGAAGGAATTATTTGTAATATGCTGGGATCGGAATAGGTAGAGTATATTTTGTAAACTTCAAAAACATAAGGAACATAGGAGATAGAGGAGATAGATAGAGAGAGGATAATACCTCCACTAAAACACATTGGTGACGAATAATAGTTTGGACATTTTTTGGGTTCCGCTGCATAATGTTATGTAACATTTTGCACCGGAAAGAACGCTAAACCTGCGCCTGATCACTTTTCGGTGGTGTTGGATTGTCGTCTTTTCGAAATATATGAATGAGGGCACAAAGAGTGTACCTGTGTTTTGTGCACAAACTTGTGTAGATAATATATCCCGCGCAGATACGGTTTCGATTTTTTCGCGAGATTCGGACTATTGTCCTTCAGACCGAATTACGGCCACGGCGGCCAATCTCAGTAGAGACTAGCTATCTGATAAAATCAACTAAGTGAACTTAGTTATACATACAGTCCAATAAAAAAATAGTCATTGTGAAATCTGGGGATTAATATGACACGATTATCCGGGATTTCAGAGGAGGTATTATCCACTCAATGTTACTTACGATTTTATAGTATATGCAAGTCTACCTATTCAAATCCCCGTTAATGCCTATGTAATTTTGTGTTTTGGTTTAAACTCAGTATGAAGCGAGGAGTAATTTACTGCCTGAATAATATTGTGTATTCAAATCGATAGCAACGCGTGTTTTAGTCTGACTCATCAACAGGTAATACTGTCTAGTTTGCATGAAGGGAATATAATTTACCTACTGTTTATGTTTTCTTTGTGCTCGGTTATTGGCAAAAGACTCGTCCCCTGCATTTAGGAATCCTAGGTTTTCTCGCGGCTTTTCTCCTGTGGACTGTAGACATAGTGCCTGTGGGATACTAGTATACTACGGACACGTAGTATACTAGCATCCCACATATCCCACGTGGGGTACTACGTGTCCGTAGTATACTAGAATCCCACGAGCACCATGTTTTTTTTTGGCTAAAATATTGTCTATGGTACTCAGTAATAGTGTAGCTTTCTTTAAATCATAGAATTTTGGTAGTCGGATCTCAACTACCTCAATACCTCTTTATAATTTTCACCGTTATTTATGAACATTTCTGAACTCTTAAATTCTTGAGAATTTGAATTTAGATTCTGATAATCAGTTGTTCATAAAGCTCATAGCTTTTTACAAGCTTTTATATAACTTGCAATGTATGCATGTATGTATGTAAGTGTGTTCGAATCAAATCTTGCAACTGAATTTTAAAGCAGTTATCCTCCACCGATTAAGATTAAATTTTGCATACACGTTTAGTTTGGATGACAATGCATGGTTAGCTAAGTGACGTCATTCTAAATCCAATATGGTGGACGGCCCAAGATGGCGGACTAGTTATTTTTTGTGCACTGCCATGATATAGGTATCAAATGAAAGGGTTTGCTGAGAAGAATACGAAAAAAGCTTGTTTTAAAAAAGATTTTTAATAAATAAGGTCTATTAATAGATAACATAGCGGAGATATGGACTAGTATTATACAGCACAGCCTACCCTTTCGATAACGATAGTATCTAGGCTCACAGACTGAATAAGGCCTTCGAATGTAATCTAGAAATCGTTGCACCAAAGTCGTGTCCACTTGACATCGATTACTTGCGTTTGTACACTTGCCAATTGTTTACCGAGTAAGCTAGCCTTCTTGAATAGCTTTACATAATCTGCATTGTTAAACCCCGATTGATGGACATCATTCAATAGTAAATTGGACAATTGGAATTGAAAACACCATTGTTTTGCTTTCTCAAAAGTATTTTTCTAGACAGCCTTCTTTATCTCAGCCCAAATACACAATTATCACATTCTTTTACAAACACGTTTAAAATTACTGCCGTTATGTGTGGTTTACAAATTCCTTTTCATATGACAATGGATAACTACAAACATACGGCAAGACGGACGTGTCTGTATGAATGTTTCGCAATTGTTGCGAATTCAGCAATATTGCACAAGAAAACAACATTGTACTTGTAACAATGCTCTGGGAATCTCGACTAACACTCGTGATATATGGCTATGTTGTTCGGTAAGCATGTTCGGAACAAGTATGGCGCCTTTAAGTTTTAATATGTTCGCTTGTAGCTTAGACTAGGACTAAGATAGCAGTTGGAGAGCTGCAATTGCTTGTTTGAGTTTTATTTGGATTTTGATAGTGTTCCTTAAGCTTTTAATTACTTATTTAATGTTATGTGCTTTTACAACGCTTAATCTTAATTAATCGGGGTTCGTAGGTTTCGTATGGGTCACTGTTAAGATGCAAAGATTAAATTTATTTGCACATTGATTTTTAAAATATTAACTAAACATATCATTCTACTCGTTGAACTCAACATTACCCATGGTAAACGTTAGTGAAACTGTGTGCTCATGGTGAGTTTTGTAACGCACTCGATCGTGATAACGTTAACGATCACTTATGTCAATTTGTATACAAATTAAATTATTCATTAAAAAATCTTTTTTTTAAAGCAACCTTTTTTGGTATTCTTCTCATCAAACCCTATCATTTGATACCCATATCATGGCAGTGCACAAAAAATAACTAGTCCGCCATCTTGGGCCGTCCGCTATATTGGATTTTGAATGACGTCACTTAGCTAACCATGCATTGTCATTCAAACTAAACATGTGTGCAAAATTTCATCTTAATCGGTGGAGGATAACTGCTTTAAAATTCAGTTGCAAGATTTGACCCGAACACACATACATACACTGCAAGTTAAATAAATAATAAAAGCTTGTAAAAAAGAGGTTTTGCCTTACAGTCACCAGACGGCGCTTATCCAGTTTCAACTTTCAATACAAATTGACGTTTACGTTAACGCGAATGAGCGTGAGTAAAAATTCACACTCAGCACAAATTAAAAAAAAAAATGTTCGTGCTAATATTATTTGAATTCCTGAAACATAAAATTTTTGAAAGAATTTAGGTATAAACACACACCAAGTTTTAGTGTGTGACTTGATTCAACATTATTCGCTGATAACAATAAAACTGAGTTTAAAATAATCATGAAGATTGTCAGTTCCCTTCGCTCCAGTGAATGGTTTTCCAATCAGCACGGCCGTGTGTAGCGTCAGTAAATCGCCTCGGTCCAATGAATGAATTGACACAATAGTGAGAAAAAAACACCACGTTATTCAGTTTAGATTTCAATCGGTTTCAACCTTAAGTTATTTTAAGTGTTATTAGCGCTATTTGTAAAACAATGTTGTTACAACAAAAGATATAATTTGTATGTAGCTGCGCGTGAGACGTTTTATCTAGAACTTTTGGCTTACTTTGATGTAATTTATGTGGCAAAAGTTTTTCACATGACTTTATACAAGTCACGCTACTGCTGAACACTAAATTGCATGCTTAATTATACTTTACGGCTAAACTTGAATAAAAATATGTAGGTTTGTTAATATTAGAATGTAAAAACTGTGCTTGCTTATCTTGAATCAACTCGCATACCTACCATAAACCCACGTATATAAACCTACATATTCGTACAATTAAATGATTCGTGAAGGTCTTAATCAAGTTAATTAATTATAATGAAATCCTAAAATCGCGTTCTAATTAAAAAATAAATTCTATGAAATCAGCATTATGGTAATATAAAGGTGCGGTCACACAGCGGCGAACAGGCGAGCGCGCTGTAAAGGCGCGGCCACACGCAAACGCACCATTAGCTGCTCGAACAATATTTCATACGCGCTCATATAATATGTAAGTGACGTGTCCACATTTATGACACTTTGTTGGGCGACATAGAAAAAATATCATTTCGTGACAGAATTATTTAGTGTGAAACGTGCCGTAAAGAAATTGTTCAGATTATTTTTTAGTTTGGGGAAAATTTACTGCTTCAGTGCATGTATTTATACTTTTTATGACGTCTTAAAATTTAATTTCAAAGGAATAAATAAATAAACAGTTAAAAATACCCGTGTTCGATTCGAGTATTTCGATGTTTATGTCCTGTGACACATCGAAATGGCACTTAAATCTATCTTATAGGCTGTAACGAAGTAGTCGATGTAGTCAATGATTTACCACCTTTACATGCTTTTTATTTGAAAGAAATATCATCGATTAATTATTTTTAAATACGAGTTTAAATAATCTTGTAAAAATGTGATGAAACGTAACTAAGATGTATTGAGTTGAGATGAATACGATATTGAAATAAGATTTACTAAATTTATAGTTTTTTTTTTGTTATTTACTTAATTTTTAGGGTTCCGTGCCCAAAGGGTAAAAACGGAACCATATTACTAAGACTTCCCGGTCCGTCTGTCTGTCTGTCTGTCTGACACCAGGCTGTATCTCATGAACTGTGATAGCTAGACAGTTGAAATTTTCACAGATGATGTATTTCTGTTTCCGCTATAATAACAAATACTAAAAACAGAATAAAATAAATATTAAAGTGGAGTTCCCATACAACAAACGTGTTTTTTTCCCTTTTTTGTGATAATGGTACGGAACCCTTCGTGCGCGAGTCCGACTCGCATTTGGCCGTTTTTTTTTATAAACAGTAACTTTCTTTTTGGTTTAACCAGCAATTTGTGACACCAAAAGACCGGCAAAACATGTCACAAAAAGTATGCCTGTGCCTTTATTAAAATAATAACATAGGAGAGTATACAGATAACTTAATAAAAGGTTAATGAAGTAGAAAGCAGAGCTTGCCGAGGGCCGTCCACACGAGATAATCGCCACACACCCCCGAACATTTTCCTCGACCCTGAGGGCCCAATTAATTGGAAAAGTCGTTAAAACATGTTGATTAAATTATCTACCAGATAATTCATTAGTGATCTTCGTAAAATTGGAGATCTGGAAGCACATTTTTTCTCAATTATAAAATGACTAGGTTCTGCCAGCGACTTCGTCTGCGTGGAAGTCGAAAATTATTCTGAGGGAACGTAATCTCGAGATAAAAAGTATTCTACGGCTTATTCCAAGATACAATCTATCTCTATACAGAAATTTGTGTGTGTGTGTGTGTATATGAGTTTATATAATATGTTTGTAAACGCACCCACGATACAGGAGAAGTGCCTAGTGTGGGGCAACGTTTTTATAAAACAAACAAGAACTAAAAGAAAAAAAATAGTACCTAAATCTCATTCAAAAACAGTGCCGATCCATGCCTTGCGCATCGGAAAGCCAACTTCACGGCGGCCCAGAAGTTTGGCGAGAACTATAACAGACAGACAGAATTACTTTCGTTATAATAGTATGGATTTGTACCAATCATTAGCAGGGACCGTTCAGTATGGAATTGCAGCCATGTTATGTCCGATAAGCAATTGACTGATGAGTGCAGTAATGAATCAGGTGAACTTCAGTTCGACTGAGACATTCAACATGTACCTGACAATGATAGATCTGAGCCAACTCTTGTTGCAAAGTTTTGCTGAAATGCAACCATTAAGGGTACACTAGTCGAAAATTCTTCCATACTAACGTAGTCTAGGGATTATTCCACTGTTTGACAATGTACGTTCAAAATAAAAAGTGATATCAATTTGTATCATCATTATCTGTATGGCAGCAAAAAAGTAAAAAAATAAAGTAATTGAAAGTTATGGGCGTCGAAAGTTCCACATTACGACACTAATTTTAACGCATTTTTGGCGTAAATAAATGTCATAAGAAGACGGCAAATTGAAAAACGGCCACCATACAGAGATAGATTAGTAGTTCAACAATGCAAATAATTTAATTTTGAACAGATACGTTTAGTCGTTTTTTCATGATATCCAGACTCCCAAAGGTCTGATTATAAAATTTCGCGCGCTCGGTTTCGTCCTAAATCATTATCCATTTGGCGACAAATTTGCAAAAGTGTTATTCGTACACGAACTAGCTTCCTACTGCTCATGACAGCATCTATCTCTTCCGCACGTATTGTCGGTTGATATAAAATGCATTTTAACCCCGCGCACAAAATAGTTCGTGCCGTCGACTAGTGTAACCTTAACGTTCATCACTCATACGTATACAACTGTTTGCAAAATCTTCTATAGGTACGCCTTAATAATACCTCTAGCCTCAATGATTAAGTAATGTTTTATTTCGTTGTTAATTTGCAGAGTGCCTATCTCATCCATCCTGTTACAAGTTACACGCAGTAAAGAGCATCCATTACGGTTGGATAGCATTTTAATATTTTAAACGATCAGCTGTTGCCGTAGCTATCAATAAAGCGACTGTTTATGTAAAAGCGGGGTCGTTGGCATTCAGGGGAGGCATATGCGAAGTCACCTGCCGGTCGCAAACCCCTGTAACGATGCCCTCCCCGACGTGGAAATATTAAATGTTACTTGTTTGCTAACTTATGTGGGTTCAGTTCACCTTCGCATACAGAATATGGGGATGTCTAGCGTATTATTTTTATACATCAGATTATAATCTAAGTAACGTTACTGTAATCGAGTTGCAAACAAGTCCAGTCCAAAGAGGTTATAAAGAACAGAACCGTTCGGCCTAAAGATAAATTTTACGAGATAATTTTTAGGATGAATTTATCTGTTGCGTCAGTTCAGTGAACATAATAAAAGTTAGAACAGAAAGTAGCACACTTTTCAGTAACAGCGGTGTGGTGACATCACAGTTACAAACAACATAAGTGCTGAACACACAAGATAATGCGAGGTCGTAAATAAGGCTAATAATTTATTAGTATTGTGTAGGCTAACCATTAGAATATCAAATTACCAACTGCGAGCAAAATGCTCGAATGTTTATTGGCACTTTAGTTAATCGTGCACAAAGTGGAACCAGCTATTTTGTGAACCCTACTTAATTTGATTTTGAGCGTCTTATTTCAGCAGCATTTTTTCATTTTTCCCTGCGCAAATGGTGTTAATTTCCCCGTTATAATAAGGCTAAGACAGTTATTAGCTAAAGTAAATATCTATTATTTTGGTCTGAATTCACATCTTGTTTGCAATTGTATACTGCAATTAGTGCGTTCAAGTATTCTAGCGCAAACACGATCTGCCTAAAGGTGTATCATGTAACATGGCTGTGGGTATTTTGTGTAAATGAAACATTTCATTCCAGGTTTGATACTGGTTATCGTGCGAGGCAATAAGCGTAACACCTGGCGATTTCCGTTCAGTTTTAATGATCCCCCAAATAGAGGGAAGTTTGCACCAGACGGTGGACATTGCCCCGCCTGATCGAATAGATAAAAGTGATAAAACCCACAACGAATTTGGGGGGATTTGGGAGGGCTCAAGTGAAAATTACAAACAAAATACTGCAGCACCCCTAAATAGGGGTGTTAGGGGAACGGTAAATACTTGATCGCTGTTAATGGTCCGCAAAGAATTGGAAAAAAGCAGCAAATCACTAAATGTTAATTTGAGCGGGGTTCAGACAAACGATTGATTTTGGTCGAATAACAATTTGATTGATGTTTGAATTTGAATGGTGAATGGTGCTCAAACAATAAAGTTAGTAATGTGTGAATTAACGATTTTCACATGACTTGTATCTACTAACAGTACTTTTGTTAACGACGGTATGGCTACCTAGTACCTTATATGGGATCTATAACATTAGAATGTTTTGAAACTCACAAAAAAAAATCCTTAGAAAAGACTTAACTACCTAACTTTACCATATTTTTTGTTGGTATGTCATTTCATTGAAACATTATATCAAATGTTGAGAATTTCCGTAATAAGAGAAGTTCTTAAAGCAAGTTAAACCGGTGTAATTCATGATCACATAACGTGCAATTACCTAGGAAACCGACCTTACTATATTACGTTATGTTATCCATCACGATTGGCTGTCGGCAATATATGAATCATAGTTTAGTAATACTTGTAATCTTAATGAGAAGACCTGCAACAGTAGTATTTGGTAACAAAAAATGTGTTTAGATATTATAAATAGAATTGCTATCAATATCAGTAACATGTTGGTCAATAGAACGCGATTTCCTGTTTAAAATTGTTTTAATGTTTTTGCTGTTATGATTAATTTTGCTAATCATGTTGTTATTAGATAGTGGCTTTTAGAGGAAATAGTTTTGTTATAGTTTTTGGTTGACCTTGGAACTTTGTGTTGTTTCTTTTTCTGGATGAAATGTATGAATCATTTCTAAATCCAATCCAGAATTGCATTTTAGGAACTTATTTAAACAAGCTTACTGTTACCAATATAGCCCATTTCCAGCATTTCCAGCATTTTTGTCTGTTTGTCTGTTTAGTTGTGCACGCATCACGTAAAATGTATGAAACTAATGTGGATAACTTTTATACACAAAAAAATTAAGTACATGAAGCCGCGGGCACAGCTAGTATGTCAATAAGTACCTTTATAGAAGTTTCTTGATAGGCTCGCGTTTGACCACCTTCTCCTGCAATATGGTAAGCGATGATGTGGTCGACAAGGTTCGAGAAGTGTATCCATACAATAGTGAATCTTTAGCATCGGTACTCGATGCTAAAGATTCACGCCTACTGATGCTAAAGACGCTAAGTGACGTAGCCAAAGAAGAATTTTACCAATGCATGTGTGAATTGATACTTGTTTCAAGAGAGATGCGTGTCAAAGAATTGTATGCTAGCCCATGATACAAAGATACAATGTTACGTCTGATGCAAAATGATATGGGAACTAGACACGCTCGCGAACATCCGTACATTGTTGAATAATTATGTTCTGTGTGAGTAAAGAATGGAAGAGACAGAAGGCCAAAACAATTGCCGATCGAAAAGCAAAAATGATTACACGAACGAACTGTGGACGGTGTGATTGAGGTCTCGGTCTCTCTACACTGGCAGCAGTCACTACATCTAATCAATTGGGTAAAAGTGGTGCTGCTTATAACACTGGAACTGACATGGAATTGTCCAATATATATTTCGCCCTTCGCACCTTACAAATTGGTCAAACGCCACCCTAGTTTACACTAGGGAAAAAAGCATTAGCATTGCAAACATATATAAAAAGATAAACGAACATATATTGCTAATAGTTTCTGAATGGTGTTACCGTAGCTGAATACTGGGCCAAACGTAATATTTAAAATCTATATTTGTCATCGATACGCTAAGATGAAAAGTTCTTGTTAGATCAACTGTAAAGTTAAAAAGTTTACAAGTCCAAAACGATGTTGTTGAAGAATGTTAGGATTTGCACCTTCATCTTCGAGCACATAATGAACATATTGGGGTCCATTGATTCCATATTGTTAACGCTCAAAGTAGACCTTCTGTTCCTATCCATACGTCGTGGCAGTGATTCACCGAGTGAGTTCACTTCAAGGTCGACAACTACGTACAAGACGGTACCTAGTTCAGGAGTTATTTCTACCTAAGTTTAAGCTTCACTCTTTGATGAAACACGCGAAGAGGAATATAGGATACCGACATTGAGTAACGGAGAACGTTATTGTGAAACACCTTAATTAGTAACACTGGCTAAAGGTCTTTATCTTGGTATACAATCAAGTATAAATAAATAAATAAAGCTAAATACAGTTACTAAGGAAAATAACGAGGTTCTTTTTAACGTTCTTGAAAATAGATCTTTTGAGCAGAACAGGAAAATGAAGATATCTTGGAGTGGGCGTTTGTTTCATCATATACCGACGTATAAGTTATGGCCAGTTCTCTGTGACTGATTATAGGTTTGGCCATAGTTAAGACGTTTGAAAATTGCCGTTAGTTTTTTTTTCTTTAAAGCATGCCAACAATATATTTACAAATTCATTGCCGAGTCAGTGACATACAAGATGGTCCTGTGCAAACATGCCAGTTACAGGCGTGCACATCATTTACAGTCTTTAATTATAATTTTTATGTTCGCGAATATTAAATTAATTGAGTATTATGTCTACTGATCAAGTTTAATTGAAATGAACTACAATAATTGCACATAAATTAATGTAGAATTGAATTAAAATTGTGCTAAAATAAAAAAATAAAATAAATTACAATTACATAACAAATTGATTACTAGTAAGGTCAAATATAAAATTAAATTACAATTAGATCACAATTAAGTACTAGTGAGTTAAGGACAAAATAAAATTAAGTTACAATTGTTTCACAAATAAAATACCAGTGAGTCACAGATAAAATTAAATTACATTACGGAAAAAAAACTAGTGAGTCGAGGTTAAAATATAATAAATGTAAAGTTGTAAAAGTACTTCGAAAGAATAGTGAATTTTGAGTAAGAAAACAAAAATTAAACCAATAAAATGCAACCATTTTATTCCATGTAGATCTTGCAGTTTTTAGTTCTGGTATGTAGCTTAAAAATATAGTGTCAAAAGTAATAGTGTTGTCCAGTTGTCAGTTGACTACTAAAGAATTCTATTACACCACTGCATGCCACTCCAGTTCTTCGTAAAATATAAAAAAGTAAGTTAATTGGAAAGATAGCGTGCAAGGTAACGCCCATTGTTAGGTGGCTCGTCATAATATTTATTTGTGCCTACTAACGAAAATCTGTGTCTTCCATAGTTCAATTATAACATGTAATAAAGAGATCTTCTTGAATGAAAATGATTTCTTTCTCCGGTTTTATTGTACCTGCATGAAAAAGTTACGGGTTTTTTCAGTCGACGTTTACGATCTGTTTAGTGGCGAATTAGAAGAAAAGCTTTTGCCCAATTACTTGTTATTTATTTGCAAGCTTTTGTCTTCAAATCCGGTCGCGTGATTCATAAGATTTACGCATCTAGTTTTCGGACTCATGAAGATTAAGTCGTTCAGTCATAATTTAGGCACTAAAATGACAAACTGTCTAATTTTTAGATTTATTTTGACATTAATATCTATGATTTGTTTGTTCAACCAATAATCTGCTAGATTTGTCTGGATAGTTCAAGTCTGAGAGCAATATATTATGTAGATCTAAAATTAAAAGTGGTGACTTCGTCATATATAACAAGTCTACGGTGTCGACCGAGGTAACAAGCCGCGTGATCGGAAAATATCGGAGCAATTTTCATAATGCTATATCATCCAGTTGTCTAGCTAAAAGGCTATCGAATAAAATCGATGCTACCGCCGCTCGTCGATAGTGCGAAATCGCTAACTGTCATCGTTGCATATTCGATGATCTGGCAATCGATCAGCCATGCATATAATGAATCTTCAATTATTTGCCTATTTGCAAATCACTCTCTCTTTTGCCTACTTAACAGTTGTCAACGGCACTGAACATCAAGTAGACTTATCGGCTACTAAAGTATTATCTCCAAAGTAAAAACATCAGACAAAGAAACGAAATCTCAAAAAATCCATTTTTTTTTATATTTCAATAATTTGTCAAGACAAGTAATGCCATCGATATTGATAAATTTGAATATAAATAAGGCGAGCAGAAAGCTTTTGCTCCCAGTAATTGATGAAAGACGATTTTATTTTTTCGCTCTCTCCAACCCTGGAGGAGTAGCTGTCTAATATTGTGATTTATCGACTTAAAGTTATGAGTCGTGGGGTGCTCTCACAAACAGAAATTATTTACAAATAAAATATTCTTTATTCTCAACATCCTCGTTCTTTACAGTACCTTTACTGACAGCTTTATACTTTCCAAAGAAAATCTCTTCAATTTTCATAACAAAGTTGCCATCTCAATGTTATATTACAGCGACTAGTTAAAACTTTCATGTATGGTACAAAGTTCGTGAAGGACTTCAACTTTCATCTGCATGTTGTAGTTGTTAGGACGTCCTGAAAGAAAATCTTCTTATAAGGCTTCTTTACGAACTTAAAGCTTTAGAGATCTACTACAGATTACCCAATTTCAGTTTAAAATACGCCGAACATGAGAAAATAATGGTGGAACATTTGAATAGCGATCATGCACTAAGTTCGTTATCTTGTCGGAAATGTTCGTAGTTTTGGGCCTCGTTCCACGTTCAATGTCGCTCATTTGAAATTCGAACAATGGGTCACAGGCCAGTGTCGTAATCATAAGAGTATATGGAACGACAATGAAGTTTAAAATTAGATTCACGGGGACGGAAACTGGCGCGTATTATCTAAATTGGGAGCTATAGATTTATATAGTAAGTGTCTATAGCGTAAATGGAGTGGCGAGGGGCTGACTGAAAATGGACAGAGAGGATCGCTTCATTATTATATTAGTTAAGGGTCTCCAACAGGTGATGCCAAAGAGATTCTTACTAGTCCTCTTGTCTCCGATTCGATGAAAAAAAAGTTAAATTAAAATTTGTAAACAAAAATGGAGCCTGTCTTGTTCATGCAAATCGAATCAAAAAATCTTCTGTTTGACATACGCTCGATATATGCAAACTAGTTAAAGCCAATTTCATTACTAAATTTTTTCATAACATAAAAGTTAAACATTGATTCGGCGCGGTCGATGGCTGCATCGTTGCGAGCTGTTTGTGTAATTATAATATGCGTAGGTACATATTTTAATATATTTAGCGAGCTTCATAAGCTACGCGGTGACTAGACGCGGCGCATGCGTGGTTGTATGTTTGCTCACTCGCGGTTGTTTGTTTTAGTAAAAATTTATAGCGTTTCGTGGAGATTCGCCACGCTTGGGACGCTCTGCCTTTGAACTGCTTTACGTGTTTGCACCGAATATGCATGCGTCTCTTTACTTTGTACTATTTCTTCTTACTGGCGTGGTTATTGCGCAGCGTGTACATTAACAGTAGTAGGTAGCACAAATCTACTGGGAGTCATATCGAGCTTCACAGTTATTTCGTGTATATTTATGTTATCAGTCGACTGTAAATTCGTTTGCTCATTCAGTTTCAGCAGCAGTCAAACCGCTCCTTATCACCTGCAACTCGTTTGTGTAAATTCAGCGCGAATGTTTAACAAACAACATCAGGTTTCGTAACGATCAAAATACAATGGCGTCGATACATCAGCCACGTAATTGTGTAATAAATTACACACAGACAGCTAACCGAATGATCATTAATTGCCAGATTATTGTCAGGGAAAACAATCAAATGGACTTTAATAGCTAAAATATTTTCATTAGACCGCCCATTTAAGCCGTTGGAATCACCGTTCATCCAATTTATGCAGTGTTATTTTTATGGTCTTTGTGAGTCCATTTATTTGTCTCGTTTTAGGGTTGCGTCCAACTAAGAGGTATTAATTAACAATTAGTACCAAACAGACAGAGATCGTGCCAACATATTTCCTTGGATGTTTGTTGCGGTACTTTTAACATATTTCATTTATCACAATCAATAATATGAAAAGGAAAATACCAAAGCATTTTTCAACTTTTCATGCTTCCATTCTCACACACTTCAAAGGGCTTTAATGGTCGTGACAATGCATTGTGTGTTAAATATTATTATAATGAAAATGTTCATCATTAAAAATAATAATCACCCTCGAAATAATCCTCGCATTTGGTACAAATATGAATTTACATAAACATGTGGACGAAAAACCTCAATTAAGTGCTATAATCCCTGAGATAAAGAGACATAAAATTAAAGTACGTTATTAAAAAGAGTATCACCGGCCAAATGGACTCGATAAAGTGATGTTATGATGTCCAGCGTGTGGCGGAATGGCTGCTTAAAATTAGTGTAGTCGCTAGGCCCACTCCCTTAAACAGTTAATGGTGGCAATTAGCATTTAGGCGACAGCTGTCATTTAAAAGGAAGAGCAGGTTCTCGATAAAAGAATTCTCGAGTTACGCTAGAATGTTTTATCGTTATCGAGTTAGGTTAAACACAATTTGCAATTTCGCGTCGTTCGTCGGGCTACATCCTCTGTCGATAAACGTCGCAGTCGTCTGGCACAAGCTTGATACCGTATTGGCACTCAAACTAAGTTTTATTTCGATGGTGATAATAACCATTTTCCAACGGCAGTCAACGCACTATCCCCGTTGCGCAGGTTACAGGTTGTCACCATACATTTGTCGTATTATATAAAGCAGTTTTGTGAAAACAACTATTCTCGTTGATTTATGCAGGGACGGTGAAAATAAGTTGGAAAGCAGATACTTCAGGACTTACTGAAGAGCGTTGCGTTTTGCTTTGTTATTTATGTTGAAGCTTCAATCAATCATCCTCAGAATCGTCTAAGCCTGTTCGCAGTCTACGTTCCTTGTTAGGATGTTCCCAGTTCTCCATTATCTTCCAGCTGCCTTCTTCAGGTTCAAAGCGGCTTATTCGACTGGTATGCAATATTCAAAGCCTATTGTATCTAGACTGACGGTTTGTCAGAGGCTTTATATAACATTCTCGAGAGCTGAGACCTAGGGGAAAACTTAGTCCTTACTTTGTTTAGAATTGCTATATTACGATAAATTAAGAAATGGTTTCATATAATTAAAATTAAATAACATCTTAAATTATATTCCAACATCGCCTGTAGATATAAGAACGCGGCTATATTAGAGACATCTTGATGAATTTTGGGAAAAGAGCAAATAAATTTTATATCTTTGTTTACTTTTTATCAGGTTTCCACATTCAGGAGCCTGTTTCTTTCAATTCCGTGGGTGGTAATAATTTTCATTTCACAATGACAACGCTGAGCGCTTTTGATGTTTATTTACGCCAAAAATTCCGCGGAAAAAGAGACACACGCGTCTTGACAGTTTTACGGACGAAAAATCCTTTACATAGCAATGAATACGTAACCGGGACCCTCCCCGCTCCCCCTTCTCATTCTCATCAATTGTTTCGCCTGTTTGTTTGTGTTTATTCTCCGTTGCTTGTTTTCATAACACACTGTCTGTCTTTGATGGCGTTGTGTTTGTACAGCGGTTGGATTGCTCCGAGAACTTATGCTTGAGACACCGAATTTTCCGAGTGTTGGCTGAGAAACGATGTTTCTCTTTCTGCGTGTTCAGTGTTCGGTTACAATATGTGTTGCGTTAGTATTATTGTTACGAATTATGACAGCCAATATTGTGGTTGTGGTTCGTGGTGAAGACTATTCTTAGCTTTTGGGGAATACTGAAATGTAACTACGCAATGTTACTATAGTTATGATGAATGAAGATATACATAAATTTTAATAGACAATAGTTAAGCTTGTTAACAATATTATCATCATCATATCAGCCGAAAGAAGTCCACTGCTGGACATAGGCATCTTCCAAGCGTCGCCACATTGACCGGTCCCGTGCGTCCCGCATCCAGCGGATCCCCGATCCCTGTTAACAATATACGTTTAACTAAAGAAAATTCAAGGAAGTTCTTGAAATGTTTTGGTTACTCTACCATCTTGACTTTCTCACTGTTATTGTGATATTAATAATTAACATTTTGCTACCAACGTGTGCTCCTTGCTAAGTGGTGCCACAGTGCGGTTGAGTTTGAAGTTCGCTGAGCAAGCTTTAGTTTTACAAGCCCGTCTTTTCGTTCACCAACAATTCTCAAGCTCAACCGTGGTTTGAGAATTAAATTTTGGTTCTCAGTTTTAAACGTTGGTGAATGGAGTTGTATTTAAGCTGAGGATAGTAGTGTTCAGTTTGGTTTTTTGGCTGAAAATATTTTGGAAGATTGACTTTAAAAGACAAAGGAAGATGTAAAGCATAAGATCAGTGGAGATGAAGATATGGAACAGGGAGAATAATGTAGAAATGACTAGTTCTATCCTGTGATTTCCTAGGAGTGCTCTTGCTCCTATCTACACAAGACAGATTGCTCTAAATTGCTCTCCGTAAATTAACCTTTATAGACGACGCAGTATCCCAGCGTGGGTTGATGTAATCATTGCCTGTATGTTTTTAAAGACCTGCCCACATAATGCAGTACGCCGATGCGCACCTACTACAGCAATATTACATTCATCTCATTAATCATGAACGAGTATGACATCAATGCCTTTGTCACCTACTCAGCATCAATCTGCACCATAGTTCATAATATATAATGTCTCATTAAATATTCGCTGCAAATTATCTGCTTACCAAATTGTTAATCCTCTGCGCATTATGCGCTCGGCTGGCGTTTGGCCGTCGTCCACCACATGAATCTTACTGACTCTTGTGTTCTTCGCTTTGTTAATCCATTGTTATTTATAAGCTTTGTATTAGTGCTAGTAGTGTTAGGAGCTCCCTTAGGTTGTGTACTTGGCGAATTAATGGAATTGTAAATGGTTTACTCTTGTGTGATTTTTGTATCGTTATTGGCTGTTTTCTTGACTTTCGCATTCTCCTATACATTCTAGAGTGTAAATATTCTGCAAGCCAGCTCTTCCTGGATTTTGCAGTTGTGACAAGTAAATCCTAACCGCAATTCATCGAAAAGTAATTTGGTCCAAACTCGAGAGCATACAATTTCAATGTTACAAGAACTTCGCCTTTACTGTCAGTTTGTCTTCTACTGTATCTCTATTACCATCAAATACTGGACATGTTTTTACGAGCCCTATATGTTGTACAGTTTCTCTATGAACGCTTAGTACATGTCTACACTAGTTCTAAAGGTTAGGAGCTATAATTGATGTAATTATAATTAGTGGAGCACTCTTAATTGCGCAGAACGGACGTCGTTTTATAATAAGAAGAGATATGCACAATTATCATCTCCGGTAAGGTGCCGCTATGCTGTTAATAATAGAGGGCGATGTATCGTGGGTACAAATAAACGATGAAAAAATACAGAAGGTTCACGGCAAACCGCATCGTACTTATCTAAATTAATCTTTAGCTCTGATAGAAAGACGGCTTTGATTTTAGCTTCTGCAATTCGTCTATCAGTTACTGACCAATCTTTTAGTCCGAAGGACAACAAGCAGTACCTAATTGAACTAAGACCAAGAATCCAGAACTTAGTAGGCTTCCATGCGCAAGCCTATAAGAGGATCGACGGTGCCTTCATAGACTAATAGCTTGTCTAGTGAATCAACTAGGTATATAATAATTGCTTGTCAACCAAATCAACTTTTAATAGTAGAATTTAGGGATTGCCAATCATTTTTAGAGAAGCTTACCTATCTCTTGATGTTAAGTGCGATTGTTTGAGTACTTCCATAGTTTCGTTTGAAACTTCAAATTTTTTGCCAAAGCTTGCCTGCTAATTGCCGGGACCGAATCTTCTGCATTTTCTTACACCCTGGTACATACTGGTTGCATGGTTGCACGCTAGCTGCTCACTGAACTTGAAGCGGAACGTCTGCATGCTATAGCTTGAACAGTTAACTTTGTGCACACATAATAAAGTATAATAATCGTAATAGCGGTATACCGTTATTGTTATGTTACAGCTTCAGGTAGCAGTAACGAGGTTATGAAATGTGGCGATGAAGTTATTTGATAACATAGTGGAAGGATTAAAGTTGACTGGTTTGTTCATAATGTTATTTATTTTGTCAAAATATCATAATGGCAGTTCGTACTTGGAACCGTCCTTAGAACTTCCAAGGAAGAAAATATATACTGTACAGTTGTACACAGTTTCCTAACTGTAAACAAACCAGTGGTAAAAAATAAATCTCGCGCTATTTTTAGAACGCTATTAATTTCCAGAAATATGATGGATGCGAGTTTATCCGATTCAGAGAAAATAGATATCAAACATTGAGCAATATCTGCTGAACAAACTAAAATAAAACTAATATTAATGGAAAGTTATTTTATTCGGCAATCGTTTGTAAAGTGAATCGTTTGATCGTCTCAACACTTGAAGAAGACTTGGTAATCGTAAAAAATCTTGTCGACATGATTTTCATTAAGGTTGTAAGACCTCGTAAGAGTGATGGCCGTGGTCGTGACGAGAAAAAAAAATACAAAATAACATCGATTTGTCTCGGATGACGAGCACTAGAGCAGCCGCGATACTCGTCGCGATTGGCTGCCCGTCCGGTCGTTGACTCGACGGGAAACATTCCTATTGGTCAGATGCTCTCATTGAAATGACAGAAAACGCGGCATCCGCGCGTGCGGCCAGTTATTTACAGTTAATTTTAATTAATAAAGCCTTTTTCGTTAACATATGCCTTATTTACGTAGTTTTCCTGCTTGTTATTTTATTTATGCTTCCGAAAGTTCAAAGTTATTTAAATTATTATAATGTTTCGTGTTTTCCAAGGAAGAATCTTATTGACTTTTAACAAAATGTCTGCAACATTAACATCGTTTCTTTTAGAAAGTCTCTTTCATGTATCATGTGCATTAACAATGGCCAAACTAAAGCTAATAATACAGCCATCAAATATAACGTCATCACGACTCTACGAAATCGATGTAAACAATAATAATCGTGCTACATTCTCGTAACACAGAGTTCGACACGCATTCTCTTTAAAAGTTTACACAAGCAATTCTGCACAAGATATGTTTTTGTATTTTTCCTTGGCGGAGTGCACTTTTCCAGTATTCTCTTCTCAGGCGTCTGCTGAGTAGAATCCATCAAAGGATTATGTGGCGAGGCGAGGGGAGAGCGTCTCGGCGTCCCGATCGGTCAATCGTTATTTCCCGGGATGTCGAATAAATTATCCGCCACTTAACGCCACCTCGCAGATTTCACATACCTACCCCACGATGTAAACGAGTTTAAAATTATGCCATTTGATGTTAATGTACAGTAAAAGCGGAGAGAATTGGAGTAAAGTAACTGTGTTGAATTTCATCAGGAAAAGTTCACGTTAAAAGAGAAAATTCAATCGGAGCAATTTAAAAAAAAACTTGATCACATCACAAACAAACACACATGTGAAGTTTTGCATCGTTTTCATCTCCGATCTGTTATGTTATATCATATTGCAGAGCAACACATAATTTATTGTTGCGATATTTCATATTGTTTGATCACAATCAGCGATGACGAGATAAACTGTGAAGAATGGAGACATGATTGTTACGTGCAGTCATAACCGTTCACCGTTCATCGTTCACCGTTCGTCATGTAGAAGCGAATCGCTCGGCAAGCAGTCGCGTTTCAATCAGTGCAGATTGAGGGCCGCACACAGTGGCAGCGGGGGGATTATAGAATGCATGACGCGGCGGCAACATTAGACGGAGCCCGTCATTTCATACAGATGAAAATTGGATGTGGCTTTAATGGGAACGAAGTCGAGACGCTTTTATAAGTAATTGGAGATGGTGGCAATATTCAGCGCCAAGTATATTTGAATTTGGAAGAGTTAATTGGTTTCTCTATCTCTTTTGGTGGATGTACTTGGCTATGTGTTTGTCATTTCTTTGTTTTGCGACAATGCTCCTACTTTCTTTTTTTCAACAATGGATATCACTTCTTATTTGTTAGTAGCTGATGGTTCAGAATCTATGTAATGGGTTGCGACAAAGTTATGAGTAGTGAGTTATGATTATCAGCTGCGATATAGTTACGTCATTACGCACACGAACTAAATTTATCAAACTAAATCAAGAAATGAGTAAGATCATGAATTGTTATTACAGTATAATCGTAACAAGACTTACAAGTTTACAACATTCGAGGATAACGTTCCAGTTTTCAGAAAGCCAACTCGGTACTTAACACGATCTAATTTCCAATTTGCTCACAACTCAGAGTTAGCGCAAGATCCTTTACGGATTTCGTGGTATTGCAAACGGGTGCATTAAGGAAATGCGGAGTAATCTGCAACTAGTTTCTTATAAGATATTTAAGTTCTGTGTGTACAGTTTCTGGAGACTTTGCATCAGACTTTCCATGATTGTGCTCAATTTCCATAACGTTATTCCGTGGCCTTAGTGCGAGTTTTTAAACGTAGTTTCAACTAACGTAAACTTCAATTTGTATTAAAGTGAATAAACGCCTTCTGGCGGCATTCTTGTCATCGGACGGGGCATTAGCGGTTTCTATAGTAAATAACTGAATAGGGCATTTTTTGAAAAACGGGACCCTATTACTAAGACTCCGCGGTCCGTCTGTCTGTCTGTCTGTCTATCCGTCTGTCCGTCTGTCACCAGGCTTTATCTCGTGAACCGTGATAGCTAGACAGTTGAAATTTTCATAGATGATGTATTTCTGTTGCCGCTATAACAACAAATACAGAATAATATAAATATTTAAGTGGGGCGCCCATACAACAAACGTGTTTTTTTTGCCGTTTTTTGCGATAATGTTACGGAGCCCTTCGTGCACGAGTCCGACTCGCACTTGGCCGATTTTTTACAAATTGACATAAGAAAACGTTTACGTAATCGCGGTCGAGTATGTATAAAAACTCGCACTAAAGCCACCGAATGTGTAAAATTATTTCGTTTCACCCTATTGTTTGTTTCACTTGCTTATCACATTTATCAATTATAACACATTTGTACTGCGTGTTATTATTTGGTCTCATTAAAATAACTGATGTTGTGCCGGAACGAGTAAAAATTATTAGTCTGTTAGCGCCTGTGATATTTCGCAGAGCTCCGACCGCGACGCTACCAAGCTGTCACAATCGTTCACTGATTACGACCTTCCTCTGTTAGCAATTGTGTTCCGATCAAAGTGATTCCGATCACAAAGGGTTATAAAACGACGGCGTCACCTAGCAGGGGTTCCTTCTCGCCGATTAATTGTACCTCCGATAAGTTAGTGGTGCGATTGTTTGTATCTAAATAAAGCGAATCCGATCGCACGGAATAATAGCACTCGGTGTGTTGTCTAGTTTAGTGATATTGAAATGTGTTTGGTTGAAATCAATTTGGTTAATCAATCAATCAATATCATCAATACATGTAATAAATCTGTAGAAAAGTCGTTTTTGTGCATCGAAAATTGTTTCAAAAAAAATAGCCAGGGTGTTAAAGGAAAACCAACAGAACCCATTGCCAGCATTTTTGTATATTTGTCTGTTTGTCTGTTTATTTGTGCACGCATTACATGAAATATACGAAACCAATGTAGATAACGTTTATGCATAAAAGTTGTGCGTAACTTAAAGTATTACTTAGTTTTTGTTTCATCGCAATCGGTTCTTTCTAACAAAAGTTAGATAAATTTAAAGTGTTCAAGAAGTAAAATTATCACAACCCACGCAATTCAGATACTCGGACAGTTGAACTCCATATTCGATAGATGGCGTTGTAAATTTGAAGTCATTTTCTGAAAGCCGGATTAAGATTCTCCGCGAAAGATTGACACTAGAAAAAAAAATGGTAGGTTGGTAGGATAGGCAGGAAGGCAAGTAGGGTAGATAGGAAGGTAAGTAGGGTAGGGTAGGCAGTCAGTTGACGGGAGCGAAGCCGAGTGATTATTAAATTCACTCTACTTTTATTTGGATGTAGGAATTATCTGGATTTGGATTTTTAGTTCATGCAAAGTTGAGACTGTCCAATTAAAAAGTTAATGCCATGGAGTTAAAAAGTTCCCGGCAACCCAAAACGATTATTAAAACCATGAAAAAACGTCGTGACTATCCAACTAACGGGGAATTTCGCATGCATTTTATTAACGGTGTAATAAACTGTAATAATACCAGCCTATAACTGTCCCACATCAGGACAAAGGCCTCTTCTTATACAGAGAAGGCACGAGTAGATTACCAAGCTTGCTCAATGCGGGTTGGCGGTTTCAGACTTACAGATCCATATTCCATACTTAATCCAAACTAATATTATAAATGCGAAAGTAACTCTATCTGTCTGTCTTTCTGATACCTTTTCACGTGTAAACCACTGTACCGATTTAAATGAAATTTGGTATGGAGATAGTTTGAGACCCTGGGACGTAGGACAGTTTTTATCCCGGCAATCATCCTTAAGGGTACACTAGTCGACGGAAAGAACTATTTTGTGCGCGGAGTTAAAATGCATTTGATATCAACCGACAACATGTGCGGCAGAGATAGATGCTGTGATGAGCAGTAGGAAGCTAGTTCGCGTACGAATACACACTTTTGCAAATTTGTAGCGAAATGGATAATGATTTAGGACGAAACCGAGCGCGCGAAATTTTAAACAGACCTTTGGCAGTCTAGATATCATGAAAAAACGACTAAATCTATCTGTTCAAAATAAAATTAATTGCATTGTTTAACTACTAATCTATCCCTGTATGGAGGCCGTTTTGCAATTTTCCGTCTTCTTATGGTATTTATTTGCGCCCAAAAATGCATTACAATTGGTGTCGAAATGTGGAACTTTCGACGCTCATAACTTTCAAGTATTTTCTTTTTTTACTTTTTCGCTTCCATACAGGGCTAGATTGAATGATAAGACAAATTGATATTACTTTTTATTTTGAACGTTCATCGTCGAACAGTAGAATAATCCCTAGACTACGTTTGTATGGAAGAATTTTCGACTACTGTAACCTGAAGGGGGTGGATGTTTATATGGTAAATTAATTATTTCTCATGTAAGCGGCCCACACGCCTAATTATTGCGGGATAAAAATAAATGCTTTGTGAAGTATTAATGCTACGCAGACAAAATCGTGGCCAATAGTTACTGATTATAATTATAATCAGTAAGAAGGTGACAGTTGTTCGTTTATAGGCCACGTATAGTTGACAGCAACAGTTTAACCCCGCATAGTTGGGCTGGCACCGTTGACGCGTAATTAAGTCAATGCAATTCGGTGCGCGCGCGCATGAAAGTGAGTGGCCAGGCCACTATCGATATGGCACATGGAACGCAACTGCTATGTATTAGGTGTAGGGTTGCTATTCTGATTGTTAATACGAGTGCCTAACTATTTATTGCCTAAAACATTTATTTATTTTGGTTACATATGATAGGCAGCCCAGATAGGACTCACGGTCCGCCTTTCCAATATGCCTATTTAGTGATTTATCCTCGATTTTTTGCCCATCCTGCATAGTAAATGCGAAAGTAACTTTGTGTCTGTCTGTTTGTTACCATTTCACGTTTTGACGGCTAAACGGATATATTTTTATACCGGGGGTATGTTTCCTTGGTATATTTTTACGCGGGTCAAGCCTCTCTGTCAGGAGCTAGTTTGGCCAACCCTGAAGCTTAGACACGCACGCCACGTCGCACGCGCATGCTCTTTTTGTAAAGTCTACTGCCAATGATGTACTAAGAATGCATCCATTAGTTGTTCTTTGTATTTCAACTGCAATTATACGGAGTTATTTGGCCCCCAGTTTGATAACCTCGCAGAATAGTAGTAGTAGTAGTTTTTAAAAAAATTTAAAATACACTATTTTCTTAAAAAAAACAAATTTTTTTTCCAGGCTTTTAAGAGCCCCTACAAGTTTCACGAGCTAAAAACAGAAAATAGCTACTTTTGCAGCGTGAATTTCTCAATAACTACAAGATATATGATAAATCTTTTAATGCAATTTTTTGCGTCACATAGTTATCTAGTAAATGCGCAATAAATATGTTTGATAACTGCTCAAATTAAATTAGCGATTTTATTAACTAACCTAACACACGTTTTTACGTAATCGCGAAACACCAGGTTTTTCAATTGCTTTTTCAGCTTACTGGTGGCGAATAATAATCTGCAAAAATGGTATGGACTGGGCATATAGTATACAAGTAAGTCATCAATTTTGTTATTCAAAGTTTATTGTATTTGTACTTAAAAAAAAATGTTGTTCACGCAGAAAAAAGGCAATTTTATCATGTGCGAAAGCATCGTCTACGCGTAAGAATATGTTGAATATAAAAATAGCTGGTAAACAATTTGAAATTTGAGGTGTTTATAAATCGAATCGATTTTTTATATTATATTTTTGAGTACTTATTTTATTGTAATAAATTGTCTAAATAATTGCCTTATAAACAGTTGAGCTCGCGCGAGGCATTTAGTCTAGCTCACAAAAGACTTTTTTATATGTCTAGCTCAAGGGCTTGTAGACGACGGACCTGTGTTGTTTTTATTTTTGTCATTTTTTATCATATATCTTGTAGTTATTGAGAAATTCGCTGAAAAAACGACTCACTCCAGTGTTCGATTGAGCTGAAATTTGACACACATATGTTCTCGTGCGAATTAAATGTTTAATAAAAAAGCTTGTTGTTTTTTTTTTTTGTAATAAAGTAGAAGAAAATATCGCAAAAAAAACGATAGAAAAAAAAATAGACAGTGGCTGCCTTTATTATGTCTTCGAAATATATTGTGTTTTGCCTATAACTTCTTTTCTTACGTATATAAATAGGAAAATTCTTGAAACCATATCGCAACAAAGATATTGTCAACAATCTGCTTACTGGCGCAGAATTCCGCGTAAGACGCCGATATGAAATTCTTTTCGCTTCTTGTGAATGAGACTGTAAGGAGGACGCTCTAAAAATCATAAATGGTTTAACAGAATAATTTAGACATATAAATGTACAGCAGAATACTGCTGATTATTTTAAAAGGACGGGGATACACTGGGACATCAATCCGAGTCGACGAATCTGTGTCAGGACGGTCTGATCGAATGCGTGCATGTCATACAAGCTCATCAGTTTAAAACGCTCCGGCCATCGCAGACGATAGATCTTGAGGTCGTAACGTTCGGATTTTAGTCACATCGGACGGGTAAAGGTAGGACTGACCATGTATGCCTTTAAGAATCACATCACACACAATCCTTGAGAATTGTTTGATAGATAATGTCTTCATTATGGAAGAGTCGGTGACAAATACCTGCAGTTGAAACGATCTGTGCTTGCCACCGACGATGCCTTGAAAGCGAAGTACTAAATTTAAAAAAATTGGCGTACCATCGTCACGAAGAAGAAAAAGTAACGGATGTTGTTGATGGTACAAGTAAAGCGTTGTAGAGGCTTTCGTTTCACCAAATCCCTGATTGCTTCCCCGAGCATTGATAACATGGAACATCTAACAAAGTTACCCAACTATGCTGCCTCCGGTGAAAATTTGCCGGGCGGCGACGGGAACTCATGTAAGTGCCGTTAACGAAACATATTAGAAATTAGTTGCGTTACTCACCCTAATCGACGTGTACGAAGTTACACTATCACTTTGATGGTTACACAACTTGCGAATATGCGTGTTTGTTTAAGTGACGGAGTTTGAAGACAAACGACATTGTTTAGGACTTCAGGTGCGGGGTTAAAGTAAACTGAATTAACACTCGATGAACGTGGGTGAGGTACTTTTAACGTAACTAATTTTAGATGTTATTTTTTGTGCTGCTGAAAACACTAAGTGCTTTAGGCTCGTGTTTTTGTTATTTTTAGCGAAAAATGTTTTCACAGTTTCTTTTGAAACTTTTGAAATTTATACGCACATATTTTTGCAGCATTAAGGATCAGAATTCGTAAATGAATACTCCGCTTTAGCGTGTTGACTTAAAATTAATAAAATCTACACTCAATCACGCCACGTGTACCCATGCCCTTATTAAGAGCAGGCATCACCTCCCAGCTCGTATAATATTAGTGACAATTAAGTGAAAATTCGTGTTCAGTTTACATTCACGACCGAATGAACTGCTCGATTCGACGACGCGGGCGCCAGCATTTCAATTTGAGAACGTCATTTAAACTACACGAATGTTACTTTGACAGTTTGCAGACACCACACCGAGGAGTTTGATTGAATTGAACTCGTTGTTTACGTGTTACGCGATATAGATTAAAGTGGTGTGACTGTGCGAGGGTGGCGACTGGCTGTAATGTGAGAATGAAACCAAACAAACAAGGTAGATACCTATTTAATGAGTCCTCATGTGCCGTTTGTTTTGTCAACATCAGACCCTTTTTTTGAAATTCGTTAGGGATAGCGGGAACTTTGTTTTTGATTGTTATTTGTTACGAAGAGTTAATTTCAGCGTTTGTCAGGAACTAAAACGGTTGTATTAAAGTTTCTCGGTACGACCTGTTACTTCTATCTCCACAAAGTTACCGTTAAAAAGAATTTCGACTATCTAACGTTGTAACATAAAAGATGGTATCTCAGTAAAGATACAGTCTGAAAGAAAATTATGAATAGTTCATATTTTAATCGCGCGTGCATAAAAGCAGTCATCCACAGCAGCGGAAAAGGCTATTACAAATAGAGGTGAAGTAATGGCAAAGGCGAAAGATTGCGTGTGTCTCTTGCACGCCATTTTGTTCAGTAATCCAATAGTGGGGAAAAGATAAAAGCGAAAAAGATAAAAGGGGTGGTTTAATGGAATTAAACAACGTTGGGAGGGGGTAGGGGAGGGGGCTCGCTGCGGCTCGGCCGGTGCCGTAAGCCGGACTTGTGGAATGTCTTTGTTGGGATTGCTTTATTATAATTTTGGCTCACGACTTAATTTTTTCTTTGTTTCTCTCGTGACGATTACAAGCGGCTTTCTTACTAAGCCGCGGTTTTATATTTCTTAACATTGTAAATCGCGTTATGTAACATTTCTCTAAAGAAACTATCGTAGTACGTCTTTAAAAGCGGGCAATAACACTCACAATCAATTATAACTGCGGGTTGTGCGACAAGAATCGGTAAGTAAGTGATAATCAAGAAGACAGGTGGTTATTATGAGATGGATCATAAATTCGATTAGCGAATCTATTTTGACGAATGTGCTGGTATTGTCTGGGTACAATAAGACGCGTAAGGTTATTTATTCGCGGTGGGCTAGCGGCCTGATGCTCGCCGGCGATTAGTAGGTCGATTAGCAGCCGGCCAAGAAGCGGCCGCGCTGTCGATATTCGATTATTTACGCAGGGCTGGCGAAAACATGCAGTTTTTTTTTTAGTTTTTTTTAATTTAATGTTGCAGTCCATCAGCTAAATAGCATAATCTGATGTATACTACGCTTTAGTTTCTATTCTTAATATATTTTTTATATAATTCCCATTAAATATTTTCTAAAACTGAGCTTCAGGAAATCTTATTTAGGACAATCACACTATTATTTATTAATATAATAAAGGCGAAGGTTTGTGAGTGTGTATGTTTGTTACTTCTTCACGCCAGAAAGGCTGTACGGATCTAGATGAAATTTGGCAAAGAGATAGATTTTAGTCAGAAATAGCACTTAAAATACTTTTTATCCCGGGAATAAGTTCTCTCGGGATAATTTTTGAATTTCACGCAGGCGAAGCCGCTGGCAGAAGCTAGTTATTAGACGATTACAGATCAGCATAAAGCATCATTTACTACCTAAACACGTAGAAAGGTATGTAGTGGTAGGAATTGGGGTTGTTAATTACAAAATCAATCAGTCTAAATTGTTCTCTCGATTCAAGGAGTAACAATCGATAGCGTAATAATTGCGTGGATAGCTCATTAGTGGAAGAGCATCGTGTCGAGCCAGTAACGCGTCATTTGCACAAATTGCTCCGGAACTATCACGATTAGTGCAAATTGCTCGGTTTGCCAAATTGTTGGATCTATGGACCTTTCAGAGGTAGAAAGCCCCGAACCCAGTGATAAACCGATTGGTTAAACCAATATTAATTTTCCCCCAACAACACCAAAATATATCTTTTAATTCTTAACCTATAAATATTTTAGCACGCACATAATTAAAATTAATTAAATTGTTCTACATTTTAAACTGTTTAACATTTCCATTATGAAGTTATTGGCGACGACGTAAATGTTGGCTGTGAAATATGTCAACGATAAACGTTATAACAGCCATCGTATCGATAAACGCGTCGGTGGTGTTTGAATTATAATTGTATTAATTTAATTGTTGGTTAAGGGGCTGGCGGGTTGCGAGGCAGCCCTGCGATGCACCTGTCCCGATCGCTCAGCGCCAGTGCGCCAACATCTGTCGAGGGCATGCACTTTTTATTTCTTTCTTTCTTGTTTTCTCTTCCTAATTGCATGGCAACAGCCGAGTCCAAAGAGTCATAGCATTACGATACTTAGCGATGTTTTACGACGACGAATTTATTTCGAGAACATTTTGCCTGTCATAAGACGTTATCTAATAACTTGATCGGATTAATTATGTCATTTGTGAGAATAAGGAAATGTATTTTTGGAGTTTGGTAATAAATAAATTGAGTATTAAATTTGTTTTATATAATAAACTTACCGGCAGTAAATGTGGCTCAATGCGAATTTAAAGAAAATATTATGTGATTTTATAACGACTGTAGATTTAATCTTTTTTTATTTCTGGAGTTTTGTAAGACTTTCTAGACCAGTTTGAAGCAGGTAGTACATTTATTATTGGCGTGACAAGACCACCTGTCATACATTATTATCGAAACTGTTCTGTAAGTGCCGCCTCTTAAATGAAAGAGACACCTCTTCCTCTATGATACTTATTATGATGCATCGAGATATTTACTCTCTAATACATTAAGGGCCGATTTCACTACTGAAACCAATCGCGATCAGTTCAACTAAACTCAGTTTATGCAAATACAGCGTTCTGATTGGTAGTTTCTAAGCGGTCTCAACAAATCAGAATGCTATATTTGCATAAACTGAGTTTAATTGAACTAATCGCGACTAGTTTCATTGGTGAAATCGGCCCTAAGAGAAGTGTTAGTCACCGTTTATTAAGATTAATATAATATATTTTTTTAGGAAGAAAATGTATGATTTGATATTAACAAAAACTTTTCTCTTTTCAGGTAAGACTCCAAGATTTATTTTAGCGGTAAAATCGACTCAACTGTGAAACACTAATCGGTAAATGTAAGTATAATAAAAAGTGAATAACTGTGTAAGATATATTGTCGAAATATCCACCATTTAAATGACTAATGTTCTAGAATTATTAGTTTTTACAAAAACTACATCCCGTATTTCGAAATTTAGCAAGCGATACGCTTCAATATTTAAAGTTAGTTATTAAAATAATTACATTTATCGCCCACTGTGGAACATTTTTAGTCGAATTTATCCGAACAAAATTCACAATATTGCGAAATGTAGTCGCTTTTTACTGATGAAGCAAATTTAATATTCGGCCGAGACGGCTGTTATGATGGGTGAGGGGTTTCGCGGGACGCGGGGTGGTAGCTTCTGACGAAAATGGTTTTCTCCTTCTACGACCCGACCCTGTGTATCAATCATTGTCTTTTTCATTTTATCCATCTACATCTCGTTTTGTTATACCTTACACCTGCTATTACGTATTATTGTACAAAAACAGAAGCGACCCTTAAAATCCGCTTAACTTGCCCACCAACACAGTCCATGGATTACGACCGTGTTTTTAAATTGTGGTATTTTGAACCGCACGGATAAACGTTCTTACACGTAAAATTTTAATGTGGAAGGTATTCGTGTTTTCGTCGTCAATCTGTTGTGTTTGCATCCCTTTTGTTTCAATTCCGATAGGGCCCGGGTAGCTCGCCATTCTTGCCGTTTCTTGGAATCCCTGATAGTAATTTATTTTCCCTAATTGCGTAATTCCCGTTAATCCCGGTGAAGAATTTAATTTAGGAAGCCAAATGTATTTATCCCTTTTTTATTTGCTAATTTATTTATTTTTCTCTTATCAAACATCATTAATTAAATCGAGATTGCTTGTAATTGGACACCATGATCTTTTATCGCGATTTTAATTAAAAAAGAAACAAAAATAATTTAAAATTGGAACGTGGAGTTGCCGAAATCGGAAATTGAATAAAGAACAAAGTGACGTTCGGAAATTAGCTCGAAGAGCAGTTGAATTCGGTTCGGGCAACTCGAGATCCATGACCGGAATTGCGTCAATCGGTCGAGCTTCTTAGAAGTTTGTGTAAACTGAACGCAACACTGCACGTATTTAGGTTTAACATTTAGTCCAGGTAACTAGCGTACTTTGCGCGTAGGATCTATCTAAATATAACCTAGACATAGTGCATCTATTCTTACATATAGTTTAGCGAAAATTTCTTGCGACATTTCAGCAAATAAATAAACAGAACGGGGAATATAAAGTGTGAAATGCGAATGGATGTCATAATCGCAATAATTCTAAAATCGCGCGGCATACATTTGTTGGATATTGAATAAATCTATTTCATATCTCAATATACATGGCTGAATCTTTCGTCGGTCGCCTTTATTGCTTACATCTGATCTATTTCTAATATTGTAGAGGCGCGGGTGACAGCGTCCAAGTATGTCGGAGGATCGAGATCGGGGTGTAGTGTTGAATCGATACGCGGCGTGCACACCCGATCGTTTTTCTTACAACATGTGAGCTGGATTACCCTCCATAACGTCTTGATGTCGGACATCTGCCGCGTGCCCGGACGGCCCCGACCACATGTTTTTATCGGCCGTTTTTTAACTTACGATTTCCGAATTGACAGATTCGATTCGACATTTTTATTTGGAATAGACCCGTCCGCTACCTCGGACTTGGGGAAGTTCTTTTTTTAAGTTAACAGCTGACGTAATGTGGCGTGGAATTGTTTCTATTGGCTCTCTAGATTAAGGTCTTGTTTCGGAAAGTGTTTTATCGGTACGGTATCGTAAAAGACGACAACTGCCAATTCTTTTTTCGAAATTCTGAATGCTTGTTTTTACGGTCAGTGAAACCAAAAACAGCACAAAGTAAACGAATATACCGAATCGCATTAAAACAAAGCGGAATGAAACGCTAGTTATTGTTATTTTGATGAATAATAAACAGGTTATAAATAAATTTTACGAACTATTGTTCTTAAACGTGGCAGTATGACCAGCTAAATAGCGGGCGACACGGTGGACCGTGAGATTATACTTGCTATTATACACTAGTGTGTAAATGCAATTATGTCGAATGATATACGATTGAGACTGGCATGAAACCGGTGCGTAGCAGTTCCGCATAGATGCTACGTCTTTACGATGCGTTTATAATGGTAACACAGAACCCGGTTTTGAATAGGGTACCCGTTAGATGGACTTGTACGTTTTTTTGCTACAGTTTTGTAATAAACTGCTCTTTGGTGATGTAGGAGATACGTTTTTAACGGGTTGTAGGGTTTGTTTTCACTCGCGAAATGTTAGGAAAGTTAAAGTAATGTCGTATGCAAGCAATGGCAAAGTTTTGAATTGTCATTTGTATTTTAAACGGGTGATTCTGCGTCTTGACCGAAATTTAGAATGGTACAGTCGCTAAATCAATGCTTACTTAAGTACGTTTTGTTTAATGCTATTTGTTATTACTTTAGAGATCCACAGATATAAAATGTAATATGTATTTTCGTTGAAATATTTAAAATACGCTTAATTAATTAAATATTATTAACATTATGCTATACCTGCTTGTATCTATGATTAGGCCTTACATCACGCCTTTCCCTTGCAGTGGGTTAGTAATAGTCCAGCCTTACTAAATATTATTAATGAATAGGTAAATAAAAATAAAAACCGGTCAAGTTTTTCACAAATGTCAAAAAAAACAAAGTTTTTCTCGCTCTTGCCTCGTGGCTTCATGAATGATGACATTTAGTCATCATATAAAAAAAAACATTTTATGATTTAGTTTTCTTTTTTTGTTCTTCCTAAATACTTTTGCCTAGTATATTTGACGTTAATCAAACTAAATGCGCTGTTTTGAAGAAATATTCTTGATTTTCGTGAAAGTCGAAATCAATCGTTGAAAATTTGTCAAAAATAAAAATTTCTCACCGTCAATAACATATGTTTGTATATTAACTTTGAGTAATTTAAAACCAATGACAATATTTACACTCTTTGTAGGTTAGAATTGTGACAATTTTGGTAATTGTGATGCAAAATGCCTCTTGCATTTATTTACTTCATCAAAATTAAATAAACAAACATTAATGCCGCAGATTTATTTTGCTAAATACTCTCAAATACACTCATAACACGCTTATATAATTCTACACATTTTATGACAAAACGTGAAATCACAACGCAAACGTTATAATAATGCGAAATATAACTGTTAACCGCAATAAAACATATTGTAATTCAACATACATTACCCGTTTTGTTAATACTTTACGTAATAAAATATCATAAGCGGCGTTGGTCAGCAAAACGCAGCCCGCAGCCGAAATTTAACGTTCAGAATCTGGACAACGTCCAACTGCTCAGGTGCGAGAAAAAACATTTTAATGATATTTATTACACCTTTGAAAACAATTTCGAGTGAAATTTAGGATAATTTATGACATTTTTGTATGCGAGATGCATATATTTTATATTCCATGAAAATATGAAAACATTTCGTTGTGATTGGCGCATGCCAAGGGATTATTTGGTGCGTAGTACCAACTGACACGATAATTTATACACGTATAAACAATTTATCCCTTTACTCCGTCTTAGAATATACACGAGTCTTAACACACTTGGGTACGTAGTTTTAATTTAGAAGTTTAACCTACTTTTACCGAATAACAAGGATTTGGCGAAGCTTATTTCTTCTGGAACCCGCTGATAGTTTTACTGATTGCCCGTCATAGTTGTGCCAACCTCGATGTGTAAGCTCTTCTTTCTTTCATTTTTAAATTCAGAACGTCCAATTTATAATCTGGTTCTGTAGTTTCGCCAGGTTGGTAGTTTTGTTTTTTCAAACGAACGTCTTTGGTGTCTGTTGGCATATTTTGTGAAATTTCGGCTCAGTGTATTATGGATTTCGAAAATTGGAGCTTGTCTGATTACATTTCCAGAACGTTCTTTAAATATGAATGGGTTGTTAAAACTTTGTCCCCGTAACTCCGTTTTAATTTACAAGACGTGATCCCTCTTATATCATAAAAACAATACTTCGTTTAGCTTCCTGAATTTCAATTTCGGTCTCCATTGGAAGGAAAACTGGGCTTACAGCTCTTAATGGAAAGAAATTATTTAAGGGACAACATTATTTTGCCACTCAAGGAAAAAAATAAGGGACATTATTTATAAAAAAAACAAACTTTCTGACCGTACGATTAAATTAAACACTGAATAGCAGATTCAAAATTAAAATTCTCCATAGAAAATTTGAATTCAGAATCATAGAGAATTTTTGTATGGGTGCGTTTGGCGCATATTTCATTGTCCTCTTTTTTACTATTCTTTTCTGTTTCTTTGTGATTATTGCTGGTGTGTAAGCGTCGCAATTATATTTACAAGCTTATATTTAACTTGCAATGCATGTATGTAAGTGTGATCGGGTCCAACTGAATTTTAAAGCTGATATCCTTCACCGATTAAGATGAAATTTTGCATACACGTTTAGTTTAGATGACAATGCTAGCTAAGTTACGTAATTCTATATCCAATATGGCGGACGACCCAAGATGGCGGACTAGTTATTTTCATTTCATCATCAAATCAAAGGGTTTGTTGAGAATACGAAAAAAAAAATTATGAATAATTTTATTTCTATTCTATTCTAATCAGCGTTTAACCCTAATCTTGTGGTTACAAAGTTATATTAAGTCTGAAAATATCCCAGATAATTTTATGAAGAAAAATATTGTCCCGTTAATCTGCATCTTGTTCGGAACAGAGTGAATTCACGCGACCGACGGCTATAAAAAGTTACGATTTAAGTTAAACAAGATGAAATTTTCCTTATAATGTCAGTTCTCAGGCTAATATAACTAGAGCCCGTCCCAACTTGTTTTAAGAAAGACAGATTTTTAGATAAGGCTGGCAACTTTTTAATGGCTACTGAATCTGTTTTCTTTTTCCTCGTATTATTAAGTACTTTTGTGTTTTACCTCTAATTAGGGAGGGGAAATTATGATACTGGCTACAAAATTTAAGAAAATTATTTGGAGGAATGTTGATCCGTAGATGGGTGACCATCTACGGACCCTCCGTGCCTCGGTAAGCACGTTATGCTATTGGTCTAGCTGTCATCTTTATGTTACTAATATTATAAATGCGAATGTATGGATGGATGTATGTTTGTTACTCAATCACGCCAGAACGGTTAAACGGATCTAGATGACATTTCGCACAGAGATAGATTATAGTCTGGATTGGCATATAGGTTACTTTTATCCTAGCATAATGTTCCTTTGGGATTGTAAAACACTTTTCAAAGCGCGTAGCCGCTGAAAGCTAGATTGTACATATTTGTCTGTTGATTGATACGGATAATTAGAAGCTAGAAAATCTGACTCCAGTCTTCCCAAAGCATATTGTGTTACCCAGTTACTGGGTTATGAGGGTCAGATAGTCAATCGCTGTTTATAAAATACTAGTATTCAGCTGGAGCATCCGGTTAAAAACGAAGCAAAATCAAAATCTTTTATTTTTATTTTACATAGGTATACGTGCACGGTTCGGGTTAGTCGTTTCCTATGGAGAAGAACCGGCAAGAAACTCCATGGTTACTCTTTTAAAAATTTGTTTGGTTTTACAATATTTCCATGTTACAGCATTATTAGCATATGGGGGGACAACGTAGGCCCGACAATAAGTCGTACGAAATTTAAAAAAAAAATGTAAAAAAAAGGTAACAAATGTTAACAATCATCTAGAAGGCCTACAATGTTCACACATTCACAAAACAATCGGTAAAAGAATCTATACAAAGGTAAAAAAAAAATATATAAACAAATAAAAATAATGTCAAACAACACTTAATTTAACATGTGGCACAAATGTTGTTATCAGTGCTGTAACTATTCGTACAGATGTAAAAAGTCATTGTAAAAAGTCTAATTATTAAGCCGACCCCAACATAGGAAGTTGTGAAAAGGCTAGGCAGACTGATATGGGTAAATTGTTCTCAGAATAGGTAATCTATGAATCTATAACTACCCAGTAGAGCTTGTCAAGTTTGAGGAACTCCAAAGCCGAGCTTGTTGGGATTAAACTATTTGAGAGCTTAATGTAGTAAGCGTATGGGAGCGACATGACTAAACATGCTCTATCTGCAGCATTTCAGGGAATTAGTCGGGTAGTTGGAATTTTTAAAGATTCTTTGAAATCTCTGCGAGCATGTGCACTGTAGTCTTTTAGTGCGGTGTGTGAATTCAGTCTCTATTCCATTCCTGCAAATATGTTTGTTCTTTTGTGTAGCTACGGTTCCTACTGTTTCTTTTTTAGGGCTCTGTACCCGAAGGTTCCAAACCTAACTTTATTGCTGTCACTCACGTGTCCGTCTGTCCGTCGTCTTTCACACATTTTGTTTCAAATAATTTTTCAACTTCCCATTGACCTATGAACTTGAAATTTGGTGATAATATTTATTATTACGTAAATTTTACTAACAAATATGGTCTTCTTTTTCATTCGTGTCGATCAACTCAAACTACAACCATTCAGATTTTGTCCGACCAGTATGCAGCCACTCGGACAGCTCTATCATTTGCCACGTTCAAATCCCGTAAGGTGCAGGTGGTCAGGCACGAAGGGCAGACAAGGAGGTGGGCCATATCTTGCGAAGGGGCCCCACACTGGCACTGTGTTTTGGATGGGTCTATGATATTACATTTGGCCAGGTTGCTTTTACAGCGGCCAACCTAGGTCCGCAATCGGTTTAGGGATTTCCAGATTGGCCACTGCAGTTCGCTTCCAGGGGGCAGATTCTCTGCCGGAGTGATGAAGTGTGGAGGAGTGTATATGTTTCCATAATGCACATCTCTCGTCAGTTGCACTGGCTTTCGAGGAGGTCGTATGTTTTAAAATCGTTTTTGGCAATGTTGAATCGCTCACTATGCTGCCGAAATATCGAGAATCTTTCAGTGGTGTATGTATAAGTCATTTGGCGTACAATATACCTTATAATTTTGTCTATAGAGTAACCGTATCTAAAACACCGGTGTTAGTTACCACAACTCAACATTACGAGAAACAAGACAGTCAAATTGGCTAAGTAAATAACACCGTGAGCTGTTTGACAAATTATACATTGGATCTGTTGGCCATGGCCGTTGGGCCAACATACAAGTGTTTGCGGCCAAAGCCCTTGTGCATGCTGAACATAAGTTCGCTATTCTCACGTATGTTGAAACTGAAAGTTATATTCACATAGTGTTCGTATGTAGTCAGTCGTTCGCAGCCACCGTTGTTTGTAAACGCTGCGCTGCAAACTAACTAGAGGTTGCTGTTTGTCGAGGTTTTCCCGTAAACAATGTCGATGAATTTGTCATCAAACTCTGGATTAATTATTCAGCATCGATAATAAAATAATGTTATGACATATTTTAAGAGGATGCTCTTGATCAAAAACGTTATGAAAATGCAGATTATGTTTGACAGCTCGTAATAAAATTGTGCAAATTCTGCGTCCCAAATTTAAACCTACGATACTGTATTTATTACAGTGTCATGATTTCATGATCGTAAAATTTATATTTCCATCGGTCGTCAATCATCGCTAGTCAAAACATTCCACGCAGTTCTTTATTACGGAATTAATTTCTAATTCAAAATAAAATGGGAAATGCGAAAGACGGCGGTAATTCCACCTTGAAGCTAATTTAATTAAATTTTTATTTGTTCGTTTAGTGAAATATTATTCCAATATAAAACGTAATTAAAAGCGTCCATCATTCTTGTTATATAAATCCTGAAAGTATCTTTTGTCTCTAAAATAAAATTAAAGGTACTCAGTTTTAAGTTTTGGACGTAAAGTCCTCCAACTTTCCTTGGTAGTGAAATAAAAAAAGCTGTCCTCCTTAAATAGATAAATGAATTCTTTTACCTTTCGTAATTAATATTGGCTTTTCCAGGCTCTGATTTTTAACTTAATTGCCTCTTTTCTTCCCAGTATTCTACACCGACATTATCTAATCCTTGGCTGTGGCAAGATTCACGACCATATTGGCTTTTACTATAATAAAAAAAAAATTATATATTCGTCCAAAATTCAAATAACAAGATTAATTTTCAATCCGTTGTTAGGCAGTTTTTTTTCTCTAATTCGTAGGCATACCATTTTTATCGATGTTTACTTCCCCGCCGGAGCATACAGCACTAGTCGGCCGGCGCTTCCCACGGCCCGGTTCTAATGAGCCGTGTTGTGTTGAGTAACAGAGGTGAGGGGGAAAGGGGGGACAGGCTTTTTGAATAACTAACTATTCGCCAGCGACAAATAGATAATTAGGCGTGATTTCTTTTTGTCCTGCTACGTATGGAGCTTTAGTCTGTAAGACCGTTCTGTAGCAACATCTTTGTATGACTGTTTCTTCAAACTAAGTGCATGTCATTTAGGGTTGTGTGTCTGTTTTGGCAATGCTAACCTCGAAATAGTACCTAATGCAATTTTAAGAGCACAAAAGAGTTCCAATGTCATTTGTACTGAGTGTGCAAACTGTATTATAAAATATTCATAGGTGCCTACTTGAAGGTTGAAACATTTTCCCAAAATCCATAATAAAATTTAATTTCAACCAACTAAGTCCCGTTCATTCACCGCGTCATCTCGGTCTTAATAGAACCCATCCTCGTTTAAGACACTCTTTCCGTTACAAATTACATTGTTCAAGAAATACCTTAAAAATGTCAGCCGGAAAAGCAGCCATAAAAGTACCACATTGCGAAATAAAGCAAAACAAGTGCGTCCTTTGTTTGGCCGAGGCATGTTGACTGTTCCTTATCCACTATCGCCTGAACTAGAACTCTGCCGTGCAACGTACAACGACCTGACTCTACTATGGTAACTCGCACCTCGCTCCACAATCCGATTTGTCAACCTTTCGAGCAATACAGTAACAAAGCTTTGAAACCATAAAATTTTAACAGACAGTTTACTGCTAGCTCCTTGCCTAGCCTTTTCGAGTGAGTTCGGAATTTTATTTGCGACTCCATTCATGGCGGTCGTTAAATCACGAATTATGCAGCGATCTTTAAATTTTGTGTCGTAGTTTAATTTTGATTCAGTTCAGTCTTTAAGAGCAAACGATGGCAGAGAGCGCCGACTGAATTTCCTAAGTTAAAAGTCATTATTCGAGGTTTGTCTCTCGCCTATTTCCTCCTCCAATATTGGACCAATTTAAAAGATGTTCCATAATCTGAAAGTTAAAGATATATCCTATGTCCCTAAATGTTTTCCTTTTTGATGATACATTATCTTTAGCTCAAAATTGCGCTGTCAACAGAGGCTTAGTGTACAAATTTGACAAATAGAAATGAAAAAAGGAAAACATAGGGACATAGAATATATCTTACTTTACCAGGTTATGGAATATCTTTTAAATTGGTCCAATATTGGAGCGGGAAAGAGACGAGAGCCAAACCTCGAATTGTGACTTTTTACTAAAGAAATTCAGTCGGCTCTCTCTGCCCATATTTCCTCTTAATAAAATATCTAGGTAACCTAGATAGTTTTATGCGAGTTTTTAACCGCATCTTCAATATATTCAAATAATTTGAATACAATGAATATGTTCTTCGCTTAAGATTTCTACTACAAAAGACATTTGAGCAACACTATGAACTGCGGGCAATTTAAGGTTTGGAACTATTTGTTCGAGTGGTAAATCAGAAGCGGTACAATAGTAATGGTCATCGTAACTTTCTCAACCATTGTTCGCTCTTGGCGAGGCTATGTCGTTGAAGTGATTACGCGCATCTTTTTTCTTTTTCTCAGCTCTATTTGATGCATTACGGCTGAAAAAGAAACATTATGAGAGGGTATTTGATTTACCAAGACCGTTTTAAGCGGATTGTGATTTGAAAAGAGAACTGCATGAAATTGGAAGAATAACAGCTTTTTATTGAAAGTTTGAAGAGGTTTTATTCGTCGATAAAGTATTGTGTTTTAATTGCTAACAAGGCACAGCCAATAGCGTTAATAGGCTAAATATAGCGGAAGATTGGTTTGAACACTCAGAAGCCGATACAATAAATGGACGTTGAACTGTTGCAACGTCAGGATAAAAGATTCGAATAACAATAAACAGTTTAGAAAGTGCTCTAATGATTGATGTGGTCTTCTTTTTTTGAGATGGCACGATGTTGAAACTTGTTCCACAGACGAGTGCCCCGGAGCATGACGATTAGAGGTAGTTATTACTCCACCTTGGTACTTGGTACTCTTGGTCGTAACATCGAGATACAATGATAGTAATGTCAGGTAATTGTGACTGGTTTGACAAGTCATGGTAAATGTTATGGTATGCGTGACGTTGAAATGCCTGCTCTGTACAGCTACTGTTTTTGTTTTCATCAGTCTAATACTGTTTCCTACCTGTTGATTATAAAATACATACGTAGACTACCTACTAAAATATAGCCTTTGTCGAAATTTCACACAGCTTTTGTACCGACGTCTCAAAATATGTAAATGGAGGAAGTACACCTTTAGTATGCCTTGAGTCTTAACATTATTAACTTGCTTAATATCAGACAGATTAGGGACAGACGTGGCGGTAGTTACTTGTTATATGAAGAAGTTACACGAATATATGATCTAGTAACTAAAATCTTATTCGTCGTAGCGGTTGACTCGGTGTCTTGGACCGTGTCAGCAACGTTCCTCGTACACTCTACACCTCGTACAGTCATTTTGCTCTAATGGTCTTGGCTGATGCATGTAACGCATAGAGAAGGATCTAAATCCTCAGCAACCAAACACACCATTCCAACCCTTATTCAGATGCACTAAAACATATACTGGCGTACAAGAAAATTTAATAATTATACCCTTATGTGGTTGAACGTACGTACGTGCAGGTACGCCAGTTTAGCCAAGTTAAGACTTGCGACGCACTGTTTAGCTTATTCAGGTTTGAATATCATTTACGTCTTTTCAACTGCGCCGCTTTGAAATACATCTTGATAAAACTAACTCAATCTTTTAAAAGCAAGTTGTTTATGTAAGCGATCGTTGTGAATTTATAATTAGTGTATTTGATGATTGAAATACGATACCAATAAACGTTTAGACATTAATTAATATTGGTGATAAATATGAATAATTGACGTAGAATGGCTTGTCGGATTTCTAAGCTTGAATTGATGTTTCGGGGAAATTCGCGTTGAAATTTTCAATGGATTGCTTACTTGTATACATCCGTCAGACTATTCATCCGTCGTCTTCAAGGCTTGGCTTTTATCATAAGAGTCGTGTTCCAAATCAGAGTTATGCTGTGCTCGAGCTCACCTTACCTACCCGTATTTCCAATAGCGAAAGGGGATTAGAATTCTGATACCATTTCTCTTATAACTAAACCTCTTTGCAGAAATGTACGATAATCTGCTGATATTATGTGATAGAAGCAAACTATTAAGTTGATGTATTAGTAGTACTTTTATTTATTTTATAAGCTTTTATTTAACTTGCAATATATGTATGTATGTAATTGTGTTCGGGTCAGATCTTGCTACTAAATATTAAAGCAGTTATCTTCCACCGATTAAGATTAAATTTTGCATACACGTTTACTCTTTGCAGAAATGTTCGAAAACTTGCTGTTATTATGTGATGGAAGCAAACTATTAAGTTAATGTATTATTAGTACTTTTATTTATTTTATAAGCTTTTATTTAACTTGCAATATATGTAAGTGTGTTCGGGTCAGATCTTGCTACTAAATTTTAAAGCAGTTATCCTCCACCGATTAAGATTAAATTTTGCATACACGTTTAGTTTGATTAGCTAAGTAACGTCATTCTAAATCCAATATGGCGGACGGCTCAAGATGGTGGACTAGTTATTTTTTGTGCACTGCCATAATATGTGTATCAAATGAAAGAGTTTGCTAAGAAGAAATACGAAAAAGCTAGTTTAAAAAAAAAAAAAGAATAATTTTATTTATACCAATTATGGTCTGGATGATATTATGGATGATGGCTACTGATGCGTATGAAAGATTTAAAATATATAGTGGAACGACTACCAATAAATTGTGATAAGAAATGTAGGAGGACGATGATGATGGGCAGGATATCAATAGAAATCTTTCTATCTTTAACACAGTCATATAGTTACACCACCGTATCTTAACAACGAACAAAAGAGCGAGAATTTTGCAAAACCTAGTGCTCATTAAAAAGGCTTGTAAACTAACTTTACACCGCAGAGCGCTGAGCGAGTGCGACCAAGGTCTCTAAGCCCATTACACAAATTCAACATTTACTTAGTAGCTAATTTATTTAAATACCTAATTACTTGCGTCGTGGTCCGTGACTCTCCAGATTTGCCAACATTCCGTCAAACCTTAACCAAGTATTCAGGGTGGCTGGTACGGTGGTGCCCTCTGTTCGTATTATAAGGTGAATTCCGTTAACGACCATGACTCGTCATTTTATTGTTCTTTCTCCTGAATTTCTGATAATGACTGATGGCTTTCTCTCCATGTCTTTGTTCCGAGTTGACACTGACGTGAAAATGTAATCATGGTGGCGTTTTGGCCGACGGCGGATGTAAACAATGAAAAATGTATTGAAGTTATACGGGACGGCGCAATTAATATCGCGGCAGATATTAATAACTTGCGGGAATTAATTTTGGGTGGCTTTAGTCATGGTGTTCGTTGTGAAGTACATTCTGTTCTAGCTGAAGAAGGTACGTTTATTTGTCACATAGATAACACGTAACTTGATGATCCTAACTCCCAAACTAGGCCTGGGAACACGCCAATCAAAATACAGATTTTGATTGCCAATCTGTGATTGGTTAGTGATTGGTATAATCATAGCTTTATTTAGTTTAAGTTATTTTTCAAGAAATAGGCTTACACACTAGCATGATCATCTGATTGTGAGATATCTTCTAGCCACAAATCATGTCTTCTTTATTTCTTAATTTCGCGTTTAATCTTCATCTCTTGGTAGTAGTACGCCAGACAGTTAGTATGAAAAGTAGCAAAATTAAAGGAACGGTACTTCGTGATGCGTGGCGTGCGCGTTTAGTATTTGCGTATAACTGTTACAGCGCATGTCGCTTTATTTACGCTTCGAAGCCTGCACAAGCGCTGCTGAGGGCATTCTGCTTTCTTTACTCATTCTATGGAATTAGTAATTCATAGATTTTATTTAAAATGTTTTGCCGAATACGTGTAGGTATTACAAGAAATAATATATGATCCAGTTCCAGTGTTTAACTTATTTGTTCCACTGACGGTTAATTGGGTTTTACCAAATAAAAATATATCAAGTCGCGATTTAATCTGAACTATTTACAAAGACGTAAAATATTAAAAATTTTGCAGCGCATTATTCCAGACAATTTCCTTTTTAATTACGTGTTTCTGGAATTAAGCCAGCAAGTGTAAAGGATTAAGAAGTGTGTAAAATTGTTCTACCAAAACATGGCGGATGGTTTAATTTACTACATACTTCGCATTTACAAGTCACTCTAATAACACTGTTAAGTGAACACTTTGAAGATGGGGCTTTGATATTCGTCGAGCTTATGATTTATTATTCAACAGCTCTACGAAATATTCAATTTCTATGAGCCCGTTTTGTTTCTGAAATAATTATCCATTCGGGTTCGAAATTCTAAACTATTTTACAATGCATATCCTCGAAAAGAGCTTTTTCCAAGCAGCCAAACTGTGCGAAAAGAGTTACTTTTTTTTTACTATCGTGTATTTTTAAAATTTTTAACTCCAACGTCAGCCCGCCGCATAGAGTTTTTATTATTTGAGAAAAGTTTTAAACATTAGTTAAGTATAGATTATCATTCATATAAAAGGTAAAATAAAACTAATACTTCATTAAAGGCGTTTTTAATTACTCTAGATTTAGATTTTGATCAATAAATTAATTTTAAATATTCATTAAATATGTTTGGCAGAATTAATATTTTGCTCGTGCGTTTTTGCGTTACGACGTGACAGCTATTTGCACATGCGCAGTAGATATGCCCGAGGAACTACTATTAGATAATCTGTGGATATGCTGAGCGCGCTTGAATAAGCCCGCCATTTTATTAATTTCTTGCTTGGTTCAGATATTTTTTTTTATTTCCTCGCACAATGCATAGTGAAATGTTATATGATACACGTACGTAAGATGATTTCCGACTCGTGTCGATTTATTCAACCAACCTTCCTCACTTGTAGCATAAATAACTATTAAACTATTGTTTTTGCAACAAACGCACCTATTTATATCCCCTTAAATTCTTGTTAATTCGAATACCTCTCAATAGGTAACATTTCTCCTTAATTTTGCTCTAGAAAGTTAGTAAATTACTTGACGTTGCAAATCAATGAAACCTACTTAATTCAACAACTTTAGTACAAAATTAATTCTTAAGAAGCCAAACAATCAATTTAACCGGCAAAGAACAAGTGAAAAGTCCAGTGTTCCAATTTTTTTACAAGACTTTCGCAATTTCACAGCTAAACCCGTGTAAAAGTAGGTAAAGACGTCTCGATGGAGAATAGAGAGATTAGTTGAAGGAGTAACGGGACTGCAATGACAAAAAACAGTACCAATTAACTTTTTTCTTTTTGAACTTCAGACACAAGTATTTCCAATCGCTGCAAGCATTCCGTCCGAGAGAGCGTCTTTAGTCGTGCGATTTGCTCTCGATAGGATAGAGATCGATTCGCTTTGCTCGTTTTATTCTGATTTAAATTGTATCGATGCTAGAGGCGATTAAGGCTTCCGTGCTTGTAATAGTGAATGCAGTGAGAAAAGAAAATTAGTTGTTGAAGAAAATAAAACGTTGTAGTGAACATTAGTGGGAAAACTGCACATCCCACACGAGTATTACTAATGGGTTATTTGGCACTAATGCGATCGATTTGACCGATTAAGTTTTGAATTATTTACTCGATATATCGATTCGATTCCAGTTGATTACGCCCATTCGCATACGAATTACAAAATAATCCTGGGTGTATTGAAATATCATTGCATTGGAAGCATGTCAATACGAAGTTGGACGCACAGAAAATGAATTCGGCTTTTGCGGGCGACAAATGAAAAATTTACAGCCGTTTATTCGGTGATATTGGGGATTTCATCGGCTGGCGATTGTACCTACGTAGAGGCAACATAATTGAATTCCGTTTGCTACTGTACTGATAAATCGACCACAAGGTGCAATATATTCTCTATTTAATATGGAAATGTTTCAAGTCTTCTTCTTCTTTTCGATTCGATGGCACATTTAATCAGATTGTCTGGGCCCAGTAGGTGGCCACGCTTATTGCAGCGTCAGAAGTACTGTACAGGTCTTCCAGGGTGCAAGTGAATGGACAGCCAGGACACTCCAGCAAGTGGGACATAGTCTGTACAGGGGCACCACACTCGCACCGGGTGTTGGACGAGTCAATAATCCCCCATTTTGCCAAGTTATATTAGCAGCGGCCTACTTGGGTACGTAGCCGATTCAATGCCTTCCATATAGGCCACTGCAGTTCATGACCAAGCGGTAGATGTTCCTTGGGCTCAACAAAGTTGAAACAAAGATGCTTTCAAGTAAAGAAGGTAATTATTTTAATATTAATTGTGATGTAAAAGGTAAAGACCATTTTAAGGTTCCATCATCTTCAAGAAGTAATTAAGTTAATGAGACATATTAATAAACCCAAAACGGTTGTTATACTAAAACATTTTACTCTTGAAAGTGGCAGTATAACGGAAAGTCTAGACTAAGTTCAGTTGTTAATCTGATCGTAGTACAATATAAACAAAACTACTCAAATAAAACAACCACTAAGGATGTCCCATGTACACAAAAAACACGTTTTTTCACGTGTTTCTCACACACTCCTTAAGATAAAGTCGTAGACTTCCGTTCAAAGTTAAACAATATATCAATCTACGCTTAGTATGGTGAGGTGGTTTCTGAACGTCTTCCGAACTATTAGGGGGTTTTAAAATGGCGCTTCCAGCCGAATGGTTTGTGTTTTATCACAGCTTCTGTGTGTGTTTAGATATCGGATTGATAGATTGTAGGCTGAAAGAATTTGGGAATTTAGTATGAAATAGATTTGAGAGTCTGGAAGCTATGATTTTGCAATCTTTTGCTATGATTTATGTAAAATGAATAGACATTAGTTTTCGTCATTCGTTGTAGTAGTAGCGTATAATAATGCTCTATTGATAAAATATAACACTGAAAATATTAACGACTGTGAGAAGTGAGATCACATAAAGAGACGTACATAAATCATTCGGACATAATTCGTCCTCATTTGTCACAAATTTCTTTATAGAAAATGTTAATATCCAACGATTAAGCCATAAGCACGTTTCGAGCGCCATTTTAGCTTTCAAACCGCGAACAATGTAGTTTACAGTTCACGACGCAGATGTTTAAAAAGAATCAACAGTTAACAACATCGTAAAAAAGGTCTCGCGTAAACAGCTACCGTTGAAATTTTACAGTCACTCTTGTTTCCTTTTTTTTTCTTCTTCCCTCTCTTCACACTTAACAGTAACTTTAACTGAAGATTTGTTTGACCACGTATCTGCTACATTGACGATTGCTTTAATGTTTCAAAGATATATAATCATCCCTCAATACATCTGCCTAGCATTTCTATAACAATGTTGGAGTCGGCTTATTGTGACCTGCCATCATTAAGGTTACACTAGTCGAAAATTCTTCCATACAAACGTAGTCTAGGGATTATTCCACTGTTTGACGATGTACGTTCAAAATAAAAAGTGATATCAATTTGTCTCATCATTATCTAGCCTTGTATGGAAGCAAAAAAATAAAAAATTTGAAAGTTATGACAGCATCTATCTCTTCCGCACGTATTGTCGGTTGATATAAAATGCATTTTAACCCCGCGCACAAAATAGTTCGTGCCGTCAACTAGTGTACCCTTAAGAAATAAAACTTCGACACAAAACTCATAACTAAAACCATAAAGCCGAAGCAGTAAAAAATAGTAAGCGCAGTCCCTATAAATATTAATGAGAAGAGCTTACAGATTTTCGCGTCATTACACCAAAATTTACATTTAAATCTACATAAAAATAAATGGATAAAGACAGTAACTCTGCTACGCGCTAACGTATCTCGTTACTTTGTTTTAGTACAGCAGAGTCGGGTAAAAATGAATCTAATCAGTTTGAGTGCACTGCTTAAAATGTATCTGAACTCAACTGAATTCCGTTGCTGCAGCATTTTGGGGTTCAATTTAACAATTGCGACAACAAAACTTTAGTAATCCTGAACTAACTTTAACTGTAAAATATTTAACAGAGAATATTATGTAGATATTTAGGGTGGTTAGCAACAACAAGATATTTTAATCTACATACTACGATAATATTATGAAAAAGAAAATTTTATGGGATTGTTTGTTGGAACTAAATCAATTTAATTTTTCTTCTTAACGACTCTTTTTTTTCGCCTACCACTATAATATATCTGTCGGAGGGTAATTATTAATATAATATAATGTTTTGTTTATTTATGAAGATTTTAATAAACATATTGTAAGGCGGTAAAGAGACTAACAAGTCATCTTAACATGAAATATGGAACTCAAGCTTAACAAAGCCATTAATAATAACGAGAGATAATGTAAAGATTAACAGGTAAGTCAATTTATCAAAATTTATTCAAAACGAATGTTCGGAGATGACAATAAACAAGCAGTAATAAATTGCTAACATGGTGTAAGTCTAAGCACTTTTAGCTGTTTATCATTTGTAGTTTATTGAGCAAATTTTCGTGTTTTGGGAAGTAATCTGACAGCAGCCTGCATACAACATCGCAAATGCATTCCGACGATGAAAATTATTTCATACAAACACATACGTTTCATATTGTAATAGTTTCAACTTTATAGCCTGACAGGCATGCTCTCAGCAATTTCATTAAATTTTAAATTGGACGTCTTTGCTAAGAGTATTAGTGATTCAGTGTGGTTAAGATTGCCAATACGTTCTGTGCATTCAGTGCGATAATGTAGGACCGTTCTGCCATCAAATCCATCACCGAGACACGACGCCATTGCCTGCACTTGTGAGCTAATTTTATTAATTATGTTAGCATTGGCACTACCGAAGTCACATCAGCTCTCTAATCGGCTTCTAATTTAATACGGGAGAAACATTGAATGAATAAAATGTATATCTTTACACATAAGAATTGATTTGTGAGTATATGTATGTGTCCAAATTACCTAATTGTAGGCACTTTTGCACTGTCAGGGCCAGTAGGAGAGATGAAGCCATTTGCCAATTCCAAAGAAATCCCAGTATATTTTTTTAGACCAATATTTTGTTATGCCAGGGTACCAACTGTAAGTAGTGTTAACAAAAAAGACATACCAAAATGTCGTGTCAGTCGCTATTGGCAAGCAGTCTAGATAGGTAGCTGGCAACGTTGCCACATCGGATAACCAAGTTAATTTTCTGGCAGAAGTGCCAACGTATTTTCACTAAGTGATTATTAACCAAACCGAGTTTCATTTAGTTTTAACAATAAGTCTTTGGTGTTACTAGCAGAAATCCTTTTGCATTGCCGCAACAGTTCTTTGGATGATTATCTTGTAAAAGTAAAATCATCTTCTCTTTATGCAAAATCTTACAGTAGACTTAGACAATGGATTCCATATATTTCGCTGAATATTGATTGCTCTATATTGATGATTTTATTTTTCTTCATCCATTGATTTTAAGGTATCTTATCTCTAATAATGTTGTAAATAGTTGGATGGATGTGTGTATGTTTGTTACTCAATCACGCCAGAACGGCTAAACGGATCTGGATGAAGTTTGGCACAGAGATAGTCAGGAATAGCACAAAGGATACTTTTTATCACAGGAATATGTTTCCTCGGGATAATTTTCGACGTTCACGCGGGTGAAACCGCTGGCAGAAGCAGGTGCCTCTATAAATTTTAAGAAACTGGTATGCCATTAATGCAACTATTCTTTATCTTCTACTATTAGAACTGTTTGTGATAATGTTTGTTACATAAAACCTTCTGTTGATATATTGTATTGGCTCCAAGAGCCACCGCTTGTTGTGGTTTGATTATTACATTGCCTCTACAATGACAATCGTAACATATTGTTCTGTTCAACGTCTCATTATCATCAAAGGGTACTTAAATAGTTCCTATAATCAATTGGTTCGCAATAAAATTAAACGTCCCACTCCGACCAACATGTTTAAATAAATCTGTCACCGTTGGCGTAAGGTGCGCGTAATTTACGGGCTTTAGTGAATGTGGATATGTGTGCGCGGGTGTAATGGCAATTGGTTCTTATCAAATACGATTTGTATGAACATTGTATCAATCGCATATCTTCCACCAATCCGCATCCAAAACAAATAGTCCGCAAGGCTGCTGACATTGCCGTTTGCCAAATAAATAAAGATGATCAAAGCGTTCAGTTTTCTTTTGTAATAAATTGGTGTGTTTACTGGGAGCCAGTTGGCGCAATTAGTGTATCACCTTCAACAATGTTACGTTTTGGGCTCTAATGACAGCTCATATTTTAGCCAGACCTTGTTGACTCACGTGGGAAGACATTATGATTATAGTGATTTATATCTATCTGTATTTCCATGTCAAAAATGAGTCCAACGTTACAAATTGTAGGTAATTAACCAAGTTTTTTTTTGTTTCAGGTAATACACAATTTCATTTATGATATAGAGCAGTATGAGTGCCGTAGAGGTGAGTAATTTTCATCAAATTAAAATTTACTAGGGCGCTGTCGCACGTCGCGCAAATGACATAAGTGCCGAGTGCCGGCTATAAAATATTTTCTGAAATTCGATCCTCGAGAGAGCGGGATGGGGTAGAATACGCTCGCGGGCACGACCGCGTTACCGTAGGTAGTTGTTTATAATTTTGATAGGTTGCTATTGCATGGGGAGTTCCGCGACCTTGTTTTGACATTTCTATCCTATTGATTTTCCTGTTGCGACAAAGCTGCAGGCCCTATATCATTTTTATTAGTCCCAAAGGAGCACCGCGTCGTGCGACTTTCTGTCCGTCCGCCCCCGGCACTTACTTATGTATTTTTTATTACGGTTTCGTATGTCTACGACGATATTAATCTCTTTTCGTCGAATTTACTTTCATTCACAATAAAAATATTCTCTTTATTTTAGCTTTTTCATATACTTCATCAAATGTTTTCTTTTGAAGTAGAGCTATTTTATCAGAATTAAAGTTATTTTCATTTATAAATCGGTGCACTAGAATATTATTTTATTACCTAAAAGTTTTCCAGTAAGCGAGGCATGAAAACTTCGTGGAGCATTTAAACAAACTAATTTATTTCAAAACAATATTATAATTAGTTATTCAGGTGCAAAATGCAAATAGGTAGCTGTTAAAATATTATATTAATTTTAGTTAGAATTTGACCGGGCGCTACGTTTGAAACTAATATTGCAAATTGTTAGAAAAGCATATGGGAACTAAAATGGAAGTATCAGGTGACGTTAATTTGAATATGACATAAGAGTGGGTCGGACGGACGTATAACCACAGCCGGGCGTCGGGCCCTCTATCCGACAGTCATCGGATATCTGACAACATTATGTGGACGGAAGTTGCATAGTGTACAGTTTCACTTACTGTAACCATGGCCCGTGGTCTCGATTTCACCACCGCGTGGATTGGACCGTGTCGGTTTTGTGAGCTCGCTGATTGAGTTTCAGATTAAACTCTTGGACGCCAGTTGTGTCATTCTTTTGATCTTACCACAGATAACCGGCAATCCAGCGGTATCGAATTTTAAAACTTTCAGCCCAGTTACCGAGTTTCAGTGTCTCTGTTAGTTTTCAAATGTGCTGATTTCGATTTAAAATTCTTTTTACTATACACCCCGTTGCTTCAAAGAGAATTTGTGAATCAATGACATGAAATATGACTTCATATATTTATGTATCATCCTTGTGTTTATATCATGCAAGATCCATAGTTTTACTATTCAAAATGCATAACTCTACCTACGTGACACGTGTCTGCCGATGATTGTTTTCGAATATTGGCCTGCCTGAGTCATCATTGCTTAGTCTACGCTCTACAGTATACAGTTCTACAGGTACGCTTTGAATATCTTGAAATCGGTGGTCTCCATGACGTCACGTATTTACAACTCCTCGACGGGAAGTCAAAACGTTGAAGGATATACTAAGATCAGATAATTCAGCAATATGTCGCTACAGCCGGTGATTTGCATTATAATGTATTCATTTGTCATACTTGTTTCAACATGGTTCTAAACTAGAATACACAGTGGTACCTAATTCTAGCTAGATGTTGTTACTTTGACTGATGTTTGCACTTCTAGACCCATAATCATTATCTTCTTTATGTAAAACATTGTCGTTATCTATGATCGTGTCTTACCGCTAGATCTTAATGATAGTAGTTAAGATTAACCTGAGATTAATCTGTGAACTAGTTCAGTGGTTAGCTCCTTGCTCAACGTAGGTTCTCACGACATTGGATAAAATTACTGTTATTTGCCGCGCTCCCGCCTCTGCACACAAGATAACACGATCATAACAATATACACATAGCTACAATACGTTATAACGTTTGTCAAACTACTTACGCGCTCGTAAACGTTTACTGTGACGATAATACCTTCGGTACACGGTAACCCGTTTGAAGACAACAATGATAGTAGTAAATTACAAGGTACTTTGGTGAGACAGGCGAAACTTTACATAGACAGATCCAGCGGAAGTTTGCGTATGTATCTGAAACACATTTATCAATTTCGTTGAATCTATATTGTGGAGCTATGAGATAAACTTACTCTTCTATTCATAAATCTCTCATATTTGAGAGTTTGAATTGAAGCATTGTTTTGATAACTTTGAAGATGTCTACATCAAAGATGAGTTTAGATTGCCAAAAAATAAATTTTACCAGCTATTTTAGGTTTGATAACGTTTAAATAATTGCTTATTATTAAAATTTCTAATTCACTTAGTTCTCTTTGAATAGCTTCGTATTTAACTCTTAGCAATAATTATATCTAGCTAAGATAATTTAATAAAACCAGCCATCTGTTATTTAAAAACAAATGCAAATGTAGCAGCAGTTAACGATATTACCATTGAGTTGTTTATACTAATTGAGACTAACAAGTTTATAATACTAGTTTTTACGAGCGGCTTCGCTTCTGAAGCACTTTTTATATCTGCCTCTATTTACTTACAAGTGGTATGTATTGCAGATGTTTTCTGTGAACATGAAGTTTATTATCAACAATTAAAAAATTAACGAGAATTTAGACAAAAGGCAATTGAGAAAAATAAAAAAGTTTTATTCTTTGACAGGTTTGGGATTGAGGGCTTTTAATGAATGGAATGTACTGGTTCTTTTCTTATATTTCAGCAAAAGTTTTTCGTTTGTGTACCAAAAATATCTTTCAGAACCCTTTGGATTAAAAACTCTGATATTTCCGCGAAAAGTTTAATTAGTCCAACACAAACCCACCTTTCTCAATTCAGTTACGTAACTTGAGAGGTAGACTTGTATATTGTACCGACAAATATTATCAGCCGGCTTTATATCGGTACACCACATGATTGAAACACTGGAATCGCTCCACAAACTAGCTATCAAAAGCCTGAGGGCAAGACGCTGACCTCGGCCCAAAGCCTAACAACACCAGCCTTCCGTACACAAAGGCCTGCCTTACCTGCCTTGTCGGTCAACAAGGCAGGTTGTGCTACCTCAGAGCCTACTCAATTCTCTTTCGTTTATAAACTAATCGCCTGCAGAGCTTGTGTCACGCAACTATGGCCATGTTATGTCTTACTGACAAGGACAAACAAACCGACCATCTACGTTCTACATAGATATCTGTAGCCACGCTATTGTAGTCGGTAGTCCGAGAGCAGTGATTACTTGCCTCGCCCAAGGCCGGCCATTGTTCTAAACTGAATTCTTACACGTAATCCTTATGTTGTTGTTTCTTTTTTGCAATTGTTCATCATCTCGGGTCAGTTGCGTTTGCTTTCGATTATGCCCATTCATTTGTTTTAGAAAGGTCGTGTTGTAGAGGTTATTTTGCTGTTATTGCCACTGGTAACTTCGGGTTCGAAATTCGAATAGGTAGGTATGAATTAATGATTGCTAACGAGACGGACCTAATGTTGTACCTACTCTGGGTGAATTCACAAGGAATGCGCTGTTTTTAATTATTTGTAGATGTTAGAATAGTTAGAATAAGCGCATTGCAGCACTAAAAAAACCCTGCAATGACAAATGTAAGATAATTAATAGGTAATTAAACGTATAATTTTTATTATTGATATTGAATAAAATCGATGTTCTAACGGTCTTATAGTACTCTAAATTTGCAATCACAGCTGGAAAAAATACATGCTTTGCTTTAATTAAAATACAAAATAAAAAATACTATCCGGTTTGTATTTGAAATACAAAATATTTTCAAGTCCTGTATTTAAAATATAAAATACAGTATTTTAACTATTTTTATATAAATTGCAAAATATAGTCAAGTGTTAGATTACGACAAGATACTTGACAATTGGATGTACCTACAGACAGTACAGTTCCAGTGTTGCCAACTTTAAAGATTGACATATTTACCGGTCACTATTTTGCTTACGAATGCTACCGAGCGCTATTTTCTGCAGAATGCACCCATATTGAATTACAAATATCAAATACGTATTTTTATTTCAAATATGTATTTTAATAACAAGTAATTCAAATACTGCCCAACACTGCTTGCAATCATGCCTAAAACTACTAAGTCAAAAAAAAATAAACTATTTCAGGCGCATGAAAAATATAAGGCTATCTAAAGGTTTTCATTCCGGGCCCGAAAAATATTGTGTCCCCTTCACATGGGACTTAATACCGTCATCGATGAGCTGTAGGTTTACGACGGTATGTCTAGCCTTATGGGGATTACAGGCCTGACGGTTGTATTATATTAAAATAAATTATAGGGGTTGTTAACCTGTATTTTATATCATCGTACAAAGCTCAAAATACGGCTTAGAGCAGAATTATGATAGCAATTTCGTAGTTGATGTGCATTTGCGGAAAATGAAGGTTAACTGATTTTTTATTCCGAGACAAGTTTTTTTATTTTATTTAATAATTTTTGTTGAAGGAAAGATGAGTGCATGTTTTTTTATCGTGAAGTTTAATAACATCTAAAGTAGGAGGTCAAGTAAGACACATTTTAATCCACCCGTAACTAAGTTTAATATAAGTGTAAAAGCCAGCACAATGGGCGCCAGTCAGTTTAAACTTTATTAAAAACTTTCGAGATTCAAAATTAAATCGTGTTTCGTATCTCTTTAATAACAAGGGATGATAAATTTAAGTCAATATTAAATTTTATTGAGTTTTCAGTTGTTGGGCGATGAAGTACTCCTTTTATCTTTGTGTTCTAAGCGATACGATATTAACGGTAACTCACAGGAATATTTTGACGATTCCTGAGAAATAGCTGTTTGTAAAAGGCACTGTTCATTCTAAATAAAATATTTAATTTAGAATAGAAACATGACACCTTATTGTTGAAATAAGCGTTGTTTGCTCGCATAATTTATGTTTACCTTGATAGCTGTTTTTGTAGAATCCAATTAATTTTGCGTTTCTAATTATAAACGCCAATTTGAACAAAATATTTTAAGAACGCGATCGGAAGGCTATAGGTATCGGGATTCAGGATTGACGAAAAGCTAATTGAATGACAAATTATGGAAAACTAATAAAGGCCTAAGAATGCACTGGAAATTTATTCCAACTTAGCTTCGTTACATTTCCAATTTGAATAGGTCACGAGTACTTATTACATTTTTATTAAAAGACGTAGATATTCGGAAAAATCTCGTGCACTGCACATTAAATATTATGTAATTAGAAATAACTCCGACTAGGCTTCGCAAAAAATATCGAAATTTTTGACCGATAGTATTATTTATTATAATATCGATTCGATGTTTATTATTATTCCTCGAATATACACGTTATTAGAAAAAAGTTCGGTAACCCAGAGTGCATTTAATAATGAACGTTCAAACATCAAAGTTACTAACCTTTCAATTCTCATTACGTCACCGTCGACCATGTTCACTTAGTCCTAGATTCAAACAGACCGGATAAGCAGCTAGGGAATAATGGGGAATAAAAAATTCACAGCGCCACTGGCCAACGGTACTGTGACAGCAGCGGTGCGGAAGTGGGTACCGGCACGACTATCCACGTTCAGTTTATCCGGCACGAATATTTGATGCCATCTTAGTGTAATGTGCGGGTATGACGGCGTCACGCTTACAGAATTGTATATCAGAATGGGGAACTCGGAATATGATGTATGGACGTTAATATTCGTCTTGTGTTACGATTGTGTTAGTTAGATTACCACGGTTTGTGTTGAAATGGACGGAAATGTTGAAGCAATCGGATTCAGATTCAAAGGTCTTGGAATTTCGAATATTTGATGGGGTTTTGAATAGGGGGCATTTCATTTGCCATCTAATACTGTAAGCACAGAAACGAAAGTATGCTTAAATAATCAGGTCCAATACCCAAACTTAAATAATTTTTGTTTGCCATAACTATTACCCTGCAAAAGATCCCATTAGGTATAATGGGATTAGGTATGAGGTAGGCTTTGATAAAAGTGACAAAAAGAGCACACAGGATTAGCCATAAATGTCGCACATTGTATTCCATCTAATCCAAACGTCCAAACATAAGCACACATCGTGTTCATAAGCTCATAACTCAACGCATTGTGCCAAGGCTCTGGGCACTTAGGACATGGCTGGGAATTGGAGAAACACTTGACCTACCTAGCATTGTCTCATCCGACTCAATGTCACACCCCTTCAGAGAAAGGATTTAGTCAATACGGGGCTTACGGGGTAATAGAGAGAGTGAATCGAGACTTGATAAAGGTAACCCACACTCCAATCTAATTTGATTGTTCGAGAGCCAAGCGCTATGGACATTGATAAGTTTATTTTTGACTCTCTTGGATGCTACCGCACACCAAGTGTGATTATTGGTTGATATGTTTATTATTCTTTTTAACACGCTTTTATTAGCTTGGTATGTATGTATCTATGTATCAATGTAACGGGATCTTTGAACGTGATTTTCACCCCCTTCAAAACGTGGGATTGCTTTGAAACTTTGCACACTTATCAAGGACCGATGACAATGCAATAATTTAAATAGTTTGTCTCATTATCCTTACCAGGATCTTCAGGATTAGCGGCTTTTTCGTTCAATTTACCATTAAGGGTACACTAGTCGACGGCACGAACTATTTTGTGAGCGGGTTTAAAATGCATTTTATATCAACCGACAACACGTGCGGAAGAGATAGATGCTGTGATGAGAAGTAGGAAGCTAGTTCGCGTACGAATACACACTTTTGCAATTTGTATCGAAATGGATGATGATTTAGGACGAAACCGAGCGCGCGAAATTTTATAAACAGACCTTTGGCAGTCTAGATATCATGAAAAAACGACTAAATCTATCTGTTCAAAATAAAATTATTTGCATTGTTGAACTACTAATCTATCCCTGTATGGAGGCCGTTTTGCAATTTTCCGTCTTCTTATGGTATTTATTTGCGCCCAAAAATGCGTTAAAATTAGTGTCGAAATGTGGAACTTTCGACGCTCATAACTTTCAAATATTTTCTTTTTTTACTTTTTTGCTTCCATACAGGGCTAGATAATGATGAGACAAATTGATATCACTTTTTATTTTGAACGTACATCGTCAAACAGTGGAATAATCCCTAGACTACGTTTGTATGGAAGAATTTTCGACTAGTGTAACCTTAAAGCATGTTATTTAGTTTTTAGAATTACAATTTATTGAATATGTGATTTTGATTTATTATCGTTTTTGCAAAACTTTGTTTGCTTACAAAAGCACTTCAATTCTCTGATAGAATGCCTTAGGGTTGGGTTCTGAAAAGTCCTTTCCGGAATGTCTAGTGCAGCTTTTCATCGTCTAGAGATCTTTTCGCAATTTTCCTTCGCATTTCTACAAGTTTTTAGGTTGTGCTTTGTGTACCAAACAGTTATGGACGAATCGCCTTTTATAAAATATCCCCGTTATAACATTAGTTTGACCAAAACCAAGTACAGGCCAAAACCGAAGACATAAACTTTACATCGACACCTTAAACAGGTGACTACAGCTCCAAATACGAACACATACGCAACACGACCAGAATGTAATTAGGCCACACCTAAAGCTTTTAAAATAATGTGTTCATTCTTTCCGTACTTTCGTCACCTGTCTGATGGATGCCTGGACGGTCGAACCGCCCGGACGAGCGGTCGACTATTTGCATGCAACGACGCGCGACCACCGGATACGGGGCGTGCCCCCAAACTGCTCGCTTCCGGCGACACGACCGTCGATCTACTGTCGTCAGGTGCTATACCCTACCTACAGGTCATAATAACCTATTTTACTTTGAAAGCTTCCATTTTGAAGGGAAAAATGCCGGAATATTTGTGCATGGAACAAATTCTGCGTTGGAATTTGTTGTGCCTTACGAATTTAGTTGTCGTTTCTCTTAAGTTAAAACTTTTTTGTCGTTATACTTCGTAAGGGCTATGCTAAGCATAAATTTATGGGCTGATGCTATAAATACTAAAGAATATGAAATAATACATTTGTTTAAGGCGCCGATTCCCTAGAGTAGCTGCTTTTCAAATGAGAATCACGTCAAATGGCTAGTCGCAATTTATTGAAAAAAATATATGTTATATTAGACTATTTTCTTAATAATTTGATCTGAGCAAATTTTGAGTTTTATTCGTATAACATAGTGTAATTATTTTGTAAAGTTATGTCTAAAACTGACAAAAACATGACAATCACACTAAGACAATTTAATTATCTACATTTTTATCCGAGGCTTTTTTTTTTAACGTCATAGAATAATAAGGAAAGTACAAAAAACTACCAAATTTTGGCGCACTCGTTTCGCGCGGGTGTGAAACGAGTGCGCGTTTTGTTCCTTCAAGCCTCAAGGTCGTTGGCGTTAGTCGTCGTCTTAACTGGAAGTATACTGAAATTTGTTGGTTCGCTGGTTCCGGGACGCACGAGACCGGTCAATGTGGCGACGTTTGGGGGAGGACCAGCAGTGGACATCTTTCGGCTGATATGATGATGATGATGATGATACTGAAATTCCTTTTGCTCTAGTACATTTAATGATGTTTATCATGATCAAAGCCATCAAGGTAAACATAGCAACTTTACCAATATTATCGAGATTATTACATTTAAGCTCTCATTAGTACCAAACCAATCAGATCATCTTCGACGAGACAGACTACTTATATTTACCCTTAATAATTGATTGTATGAATTTGGTATGCTTTACTCTAATTACGTTTATGTTAAGGCAATTAAGGTTACACTAGTCGAAAATTCTTCCATACAAACGTAGTCTTGGGATTATGGCACTGTTTGACAATGTACGTTCAAAATAAAAGTGATATCAATTTGTCTCATCATTATCTAGCCCTATATGGAAACAAAAAAGTGAAAAAGTAAATATTTGAAAGTTATGAGCATCAAAAGTTCCACATTTCGACACTCATTTTAACGCATTTTTGGGCGCGAATAAATACCATAAGAAGACGGGAAATTGCAAAACGGCCACTATACAGGGATAGATTAGTAGTTCAACAATGCAAATAATTTTATTTTAAAAGATACGTTTAGTCGTTTTTTCATGATATCCAGACTCCCAAAGGTCTGTTTATAAAATTTCGCGCTCGGTTTCGTCCTATTTCATTATCCATTTCGCTACATATTTGCAAAAGTGTGTATTCGTACGCGAACTGGCTTCCTACTGCTCATCACAGCATCAATCTCTTCCGCACGTGTAATGCATACAAAATGCATTTTAACCCCGCGCACAAAATAGTTAGTGCCGTTGACTAGTGTAACCTTAAGTTGGCCTATTCTCTCTTAGAGCTAAGGTAGTTAGTTCTTTCAGGTGTAGAATATTTAAAGACTTGGTAACTTTATATGAATAAATTCTTGTGCAAAACACATAATACTCTTCCTTCTACATATTATATTCACATCTATAGACGTCGTCGTAACTCGGGTGATTTGACGTTCTCTCTCGTCTTTTCACATCTCACATTTATAAGCCTACAATTTCAACATTTTCAACATGATTTTTGTCACAGCACCGTGGTTTCGTAGAGACTATATATTCACATAATGACTGTAATTTGCCAGCTGCGTAATTTGCTTCGAAAAATGATCCTACAGTGTACTTAGGCTGATGACAGTGGTTAAGGCTGAGTCTCGAAGTGGGGCATTAGCTGAAGTTAAGCCGCGTGCACACTCGCGCTCGCCTCGGCTCGCCTGTTGCGCAAGATGACATCCGAGCCACAGATTAGCATAACGATAGTGCTGCGCTGCTGTGCTGTGACACATTTATCGATAGTTTACTAAATCCTGTAGTTTATCTATTGCTATAGCCTAGTAAGATACATAAAATAGATTATCATTTGAAGAATATATTCGCAACAAAATCAGTTAATGTCTCTAATTGTACTCAAAGACGTCCATTTTAATTGAAATGCGCATTTAATTACGTCGAACAAGTACATCTCGCTCTAAACATTAGCAAAATTTCCCTAAAACGTTGAACTTCACAAATAAATTGTCTAAAGGAAGTAATGCAGGCAGCAATGTATTTAATAGCATAGCACAATGCAAACGTTTCAACTAAGTACCGGCAACGCAATTTATTGACTCTTGCTGTATTTCCTAAACACACTTTGTTGTACATGAATGTTCTCCTTCAAATTAACTGTTCAAGTATTTTGTTGCGCCGGCTAATACCTTTAAGGTTACACTAGTCGATTTTTTTCCATACAAACGTAGTCTAGGGATTATTCCACTGTTTGACGATGTACATTCAAAATAAAAAGTGATATCAATTTGTCTCATCATTATCTAGCCCTGTATGGAAGCGAAAAAGTAAAAAAATAAAATATTTGAAAGTTATGAGCGTCGAAAGTTCCACATTTCGACACTAATTTTAACGCATTTTTGGGCGCAAATAAATACCATAAGAAGACGGAAAATTGCAAAACGGCCTCCATACAGGGATAGATTAGTAGTTCAACAATGCATATAATTTTATTTTGAATTTATAGATTTTGTAATTTTTTCAGACTCCCAAAGGTCTGTTTATAAAATTTCGCGCGCTCGGTTTCGTCCTAAACCATTACCCATTTCACTACAAATTTGCAAAAGTGTGTATTCGTACGCAAACTAGCTTCCTACTGCTCATCACAGCATCTATCTCTTCCGCACGTGTTGTCGGTTGATATAAAATGCATTTTAACCCCGCGCACAAAATAATTCGTGCCGTCGATTAGTGTACCCTTAAGCTTAGTATTTGAACCGTTTCGCATTTGATACACTTATTTGTATAAAATATGTTTTGTTGAAAGTCAATTTTTCACAATAAAACATTGCGTTTAGAATACATTTATAACATCAGAAATTCTAATAAGCAGCAACAATTTCAATAACAATTTTTATTGAAGTGTCAATTTAAGTAATAAAACTAAGAGAATTGTCTGTTTGTATATAAATACGCATTAAGTCGTCAAATTAGAGCTGAGTATAAAAAATAAAGTTTATTGGCAATAAAAAACGTTTATCGACATACTTGTAGGAACTGTTGGAGTGTGTCACTAGTGTTAGATTCGAGGTCGTAATAATGTGACATGACGGAGTGCGCATGATTCACCCGCGCACGTCGACTTCGCGCGTGCTCGTGCGTTCCTCTACCTACTGCGATGTAAATGTGGTTCAGTGTACGCGATCATGTTTCTAGCATAGAGGGGATCTAGTAACTTGCATTGTGCGAGTTAGTATGCATAACAATCGGGCATATTTCTTGGCTTTGTTGGGGTAAAATTTCTGGACTACTTTCTCTACTCTCTAGAGCGACACATACCAGCGTTGTAAAAGTATTACGCTGCGTGTATAAACACATACACGCAGCGTAATACTTTTTTTATTCACATAATAAGATAATGACTTAGATAAAAGTCATTGCAATAAATAACGTATTCCTAGTAACAGAAGTGGTGACAGGTTAAACAATCCGCCGCAGTTATTATACTTTTTAAATTGACCATTGTTAAGAATGTTCCCCGCATTTGAAGCCTCAAGCGTCACGTTCTGATTGTCGTCACACACTTGACGGATATCCTTCTACCTTGTATGGAAAAAAGCTTGGAGTATTATTATAAACGCACTTAATGATACCTACTCGGAGTATCCACAATGCTTCTTACAAGATACTTATTTTTCCAAAGCTTTGCATGTGTTTGCTTGCAACTTAATTGCTGGTCCGATGATCAAAATTATTATCTTTCAAATACATATATATAGTACAAACTATAGAAATGTTTATTAAGCAATTGTTCTTCATTTTCCTAAATAAAGACCCAGACAAAAGGTAATTAAAAGCCCCTGAAAACTGAAGGGCGTTAGCAACTGTAGCAGTTAAAAGGTCTGACATTCGATGTTGGAATGTATTATTTTAAGTCTAATGGTCACCACCCATCTGATATATTTTATAATCGCACCGGATATTTTTAAATTTTATTTCGGACAGTATTTTGATGTGATTTCGGCACAATTTCGATCGCGCCGCGACGACACGGGAAGTCATAAAATGCGGGACCGCGCGTGTCGCGGGATTTAAAGTACGGTTCCACTGATGCGAATATTCCTTCTTGTGAGTGTTGTCGTAAGTTCCGATTCAATTAATTCTGGAGATCCGTGAATTGTTACCGCGTCATAACTGTCAAATAGAACGTCTTGATTGTCGAAGTGTTTGTTTTCGTCTGTCTTAGCTTATTTGTGATGAAAAAAGATGTTGGATATACAAACTTGTTTTGTATTAAGTAAATTTGAATTTAAAAAGGTAGTTTGTTTGGAATAGGTTTTTTTATTTTTGACTTTTGACACTGTGACACTTGTGTTTGATACCGTGAAATAGCGACAATATACTGTGTATTTTCTCCATCTAAATCTGGTTTATCTTCTCCTTCCATAACTCTCCTACATTAGAAAGTTTCCTTGCTTATTGTTTTAAAACTAGAGTAGGGTCTTCTACTTTAAACCTTTAACGTTAGAAAACATGTTAGCAGTACCCGAGCCAAAAACTATTCAATTAACCCTACTTTACTTACTACGTGTCTGTGATTATAACTTTTGTATTAGCCACAATAATTCTAGAACGTTTTGTTATTAGAGTGGACCCGTTTTCAGTATGTAGAGTGAGAGGGCTCTTATCTGGTCTAATTGTGTCCACGATGACAGAATTACGTCGATGGACGATAATATAAAACTTACGTGATTTTTGTATAAATATTTTTAGGGTTTTACGTAACCATTATGATTTTTCTGGCTTGTATTTACAACAAATACTCCAAAAAAATATTGTCATAAAATCATATGATTAAATTCGCATCACAGTAACATTAATGATTTTGTAAGGTTCACGACCGTGTAACATTTAGAGAAAAATAATTCTTATATTAATAATAACACAGTACAAATCGGTTCCCGAAAATGTTGCCTTAGTTAATATTTAATTGCCTTAATGGAATAAAACATAATGCTATGTAAAACCCTACGTTCAGTCGACCACAACGACCGTCTTTGGTGCGGAATAACAAAAAGTTCGAAGCTTTCGGTAAAGAGACTTTTTGCGCTTTTTCTGTTGTTTAAAACGGTTTATGAAATAAATTCAAACACAAAATAAATAAGTTTGGATATTCTAATTTGTGCTAGAATATTCTGGATCGTAACTTTTTAGCACGTGCTAATTTGCTTTTGTTTTCTGCTACTATGTATCATTTTTGAGTTTGTTGACTTCTTGAAAATGTTTAGGTACCCAGTCAGTTATAACACTACTATCAATGCATCATTGTTGCATGCTAGATTTCTTGCAAATGTTCAGGTGCGTCGTCTGCTATAACGGACAGTCGACCTACTTTCCAGATAACTCGTAGGTACCCTAATTAATCTGGCGTCGAATCCTCATTACCCTGAGTCCTGACAGATATATTATCAACAAGGTATTTATCGGGCAATACACCTACTAACTCGGTGCAAATATAACATTTGGGAACCGTTCCATATGATTTATGTGCCGTTTGATGTAGCTTCCAAATATTATGAGCAATATAATACGGATAATTTGGTTTTGCCCGTAATTTTACTAATCAATGATTGAAATTTCCAGCACCCAACTGTTTTTCTGACGTATGTTCTTTTAGAAGTCACTTTCTTTTCTGTTTGTATTTTATTCCTTTGTGTTCAATACCTTTAACTACCTTTTGTAAATCAGTTTAAATGTAAACTACCTAATTAGAATTATTTACGCTGACGAATTGACGAAGGATTGAATACACAGTGACACATTTATGACGAAAAGTTGTGACAGATATAAGTCAAAACTTGGTTCGGGTTTCCTCGGAGTTGGCCAATTTTCTCGAAAGCGTCTCAGTAGGCAATGATGTCAGGGATTTTACGGCCTGGATTTTACGATGTACCGATATTATTTTAAAATGATCCGTCAAACAAGCGAGAAATTGATTGGTTAATAATCTAGGCTGCTTCGTAGAAAATTGAAAAATTTGAACATCAGTTTTCCCATTCTGACTTTCATTGTAGAAAGGCTTTGAATAAAAAAAATATTTGAATGTTGTAGGTTTTTAATAAAGCCGTCAGTTCCGCTGACATCTCGACAGCCCGTTAAACCCGGATAACTGCAATGATTCCAGTCCGACGGGTTGTTATGACATTATCAATCGCGCGACGAAACGCACACATCAACATTAACCGCCGGCGCTTTGTTCATCTGTCACTGAAAGTTTGCATATGTAATACAGGAATACTGGAAATGGCGAAAAAGGTATTCGAAATTCAAGTAACCGGTACTCTGTGGGGTTAGTCGAGCTCGCCGCCGCCGGGCGCCGGTCACAACTCCACAATTTGTGGAGCGATTTGCAAACACACACCCGCTGTATGTAATCGAAACGGATTTTATTACGAGCAACACGCGAATGTGACACACTTTCAAGTTTCTTAATAGATACGTACATGATTTAGAATGTTCGTATATTATTGCTTGAGTACGCTCGCGGCCGGGCTATGTAAGACGGCGGCATTCTTTCCCCGTTTCTCAAGTCCATGATGTTTTGTCAAGATAAAATATATATCTCTTTATCAGCCGCTTCGCAATACAATAATGAAACCCCCATTTAGATTTATTCAGAGATTCTTGTTTGATGCGAGCAACAAAAAATGGAAGGTAGAAACAGGTTAATTTCCTCTTTCATGGGTTGCCGGGAGAATAAAAACGGAACACACTCATTTTGTTTTCCTTTGGTGGAGTAATGAAGTAATTATGGATAATTAATACGTGTGCGTTATCTGTTGAGCAATATAGCACTTTTTTTTTAATTTTTCCTCTGCGTGTTTTTCTGTTATGAAACCTTACATCCTAACAAATAGTCATATTTCTAAACGACTTTTGGAAATACAAAGAAATGCACGTCGTAATTTTGTTTGCTGAATTGCTTTCTTCTAGTAGAAACTATAGAGCAAAAATTCCGTTCAATATTGCATTGAAAGTTTAGCTAGCACATTTGACAGGTGTATAGTTGTTTTATCTCACGAAGGCGGGTTAAGTGTCTTTTATGACGTAGAAATAAGAGTCATTTTGCTACGATTCATCCGCTTTCGTGAGATAGTACAACTATAGCGCATATCGTGTGTTAACGCACTAGTGTCAACGCATCGGTGACACATTCTCGATGGGACATGGCGACACGGTCCTGCAGTTTTGTGCATTGCGCACTGATTTATTTGTGCCCGCATACCGATCGACGCCTCTGCATAGACTAGTCTCATTTCAATATTTTATTTCAATGCCTACACTACAGCTTCCTCGAATTACACTGCAAAACAATATTCATGATAAAATATTACGATATCTTTTATAGAAATGCTTCTGTGTTTTTGCAATGAAATCTGTAAAATATCATAACGAGCATTTACCGTGACGGATGTCAACACCGTCAAATATCATTTTACCAATTTGTTTTAAAGCAGATGAAATTATTTGTCGGGCGATTTTACTGAGTCAGTGGAACTCCATACAAATAAGTCAATAATCCGGGCCGTTTTACTATTGAAACGCAAGGTTTTTCAACACTGTTATTAGTCCACACCGGATGTTCAATACGACAGGTGGTTTACCGATATCTATTCTTAAGTCATGACAATATCAAAGTTGTATAGCGATCGTTATCTGGGTCATTTGCTAGATCTACTTTCCAATTGTCTTTTTCATTGGGTTAAGTAGTATTAGCTCTGATGAGCTCATATCAGTGAACATCAGAGTCTACTCAAACACGTGCATTTCTGTCTGTTTATCTAGAGTAATCTGTACCATCTGAGCGCATTATACGGAGAAGCTTGTGTTAAATTTAAACACAAATAAACACTTACACCTGTAGGTGCTTCGAATGTTTGCAATGATATCAGATTCACACTACCGTTATGTTATGTATCGGTTTAGCGCAGTAATTAGGAGTATTAGCAAATATGAAGGTGGTAAATAGCGAAGTTGGCTCAGTGACTAACATGGCTGGGTATTCTGAAGTTGATTACAGATTATGTAAAAGAATAATGTAATCGAAGTCTACCTAGTCTGTACCTGACTTACCTACCTGCTTCACCGTAAACCAAATCATCGCTTACCATCAGACAATGGACAAACGCGAGCCTAAAGTCCGGATTGTAGCTCTAGGTACGAAAAATAGCTTTCATTTTCTGTTGATGCCTTCGGAAACAATATTATGTAGATAAAATGAATGAGAGAAGTAAATTAAAACTATTTCGGCTTTAAAAACAAATATCTAATAACCCACATGAATAGAACTAATTAGCGGGCCCGAAAGTTTTTACTAATAACAATACGTCTTCCTGGCACCGCAAAATATAATAAGAAGGGCTGTGTAATCACTGCACACGTCAGCCTCACTTCAATACACATCCGACTGGTGAGGGACAACCCTAGATTGATTATATCATCCCCTTTTTCTCTTTTCACCCCTTTCGCCCCTTTTTGCGTATCACCGTAAAGTAAAAAGGGCCCAGTCTCAATGGTGACGTCGAACGGAACATTTGTCATGGTTGTAATGAATTATCGGGTATTTTCCAATAATCCTTTCGGAGAAAGCAGCGTTGCTAAGTAAGATAACTTTTCTGTTCCTAGAATTTGCTATTTGAAATTTGATTTCTTAGGATATTGTTGATATAAATAGTACATTTAACATATAAATGTCATTATTTCCTTCTTACAGCATTTATTTTCGAATGGTTGACGATTTTCTTTTTGACTGCCTCATTTCTAAGTCTACTACCTAACCATTATTTTTTTTGTTGACGAGGGGAAACCTTCAAAAGGTGCTTGGACTTTAGGGGGGAAAGACCAGGGAGTGTGGGATTTTTACCTCATTGTAACCACCCCGGTGCACGTGGAACCCCGTTACCTCTGAAAAGACCACCCAACTACCTAACGTCCTCAGTATTTATCCTGCCATAAAGTGCACTTTCTTAAAGCAACAGAAACTGTTAGGCCATGTCATTGATTTCTCATCCCATACAAACAAACCGTGCCGACGTACTATACTGATTATTCTGATAATTTTTTTTTTTGGTGATCTATCTATCGCCGTGGAACGGAACGAAAGGCGATCGATTAACAAAAAATAATCGGTATAATCAGATGAAAAACGCTAGGTACGTCGGCACGGTTTCTTTGTATGGGATGAGGCATCTGTATGCTAGTGCCTAGTATTATATTATCTGTGGCCATGTCAATGATTGTTGTGAATTTACAAAATAGTTAGATGTGTTAGATTTTATAAAGATTCCAGAATTTAATCTAGTAATGCATTAAGTTTCAAATATTATTCCTCTGGCTTAAGTTAGACTATGTCCTGCTCATTCATCATTGAAATCCAGCTAAGACATGAAATGCAATATACACAAATTCTGGTTCCAACTTAGTTTCTTAGCAAGACATTCTTGATCGGATACCTCAAGGTATATTAAAGTCTTACTGACTTTGTGGATCAGGATCAATCACTTCTAAGAAAATCTTAGATATCTGAATCATTGAATGTTCTCTAAAACTTTGTTTAGAGTTCAAAACAAAACCTTACGAGTTATAGCTAATAGACGAGCCATGATTGCTTGTAGATCTCAAGTTAGTTAGAGTGGTTGTTATAAGTTAGAGATGGGAGCATAGACAACACTTGGGCTGAGTAGTTCTCAAATAAATGCTATAGAATGAAAGGAGGATTGTAGAATATTATAGTACGATGAAAATACTGCAAATGGTATGATTGTAAGGACAACAGAGAAAGACTGGTCACTAGATATTCAATTCAATTCAATTTGTTTATTAGTACATATATATTTGTCATATGTTTGTCAGCTTGCCGGGCTCCTAAACTAGGTACGCAGACCTGTATCTTAGGAGTCGGACTTTTGCGGCTTCAATTTATATAATACAATACAACCGTGACTTTAGGTTCGTTTTGTAGTTGTTGTTAACACAGTAAATGGAGTGAAATATTATGGTTGTGTGCATCTAGGAGTGTATGCATGAGTGTAGTTTGTGTATATGAAGATGTGTGTGTGTGTGTGAAGTGTAAGTGTTTGATAAGCTTTCTTTCAAGGTTGGTTTGATAAAGTTATGATTCTATAGCCAATATTTTTTCTGTTTTATCATAAGTTAAGGTTAAAATCCATTTTTTTAATTTACTTGCATCGGACTATTGCTATTGCTTGAATCGGACTAATTTGGCAATATGACTTAATGCTGTAGCGGCACCAACCGCCACTTATGAACTAATGAAATGACGTCACACAAATCCTGCATCGCGCAAGCAAAGTTGTCGGCGCGATTTGAACACATACAACAATCCGACGATAACCGTTGGGCAGTTGCCCGGATCAGACACAACACCCATCTGGTCGGAGTATCCTGCCTTTTCTATGGAGGTTTTTGGGACATTTTCTTTTTTCTTTTTAAAAAACGTTGCCCCACACTAGGAATTTCTCCTGTATCGTGGGTGCGTTTACAAACATATAAACTCACATACATAAACACCCAGACCCGGAACAACTATTTGTAGATCATACAAATAATTGGTCCGTGCGGGAATCGAAACCGCGACACGCAGCGCAGCAGTCAATCGCTCAACCACTGCGCCAACCGTGCACTTTACACCCTGTTCCACCTACCCCCAAAATGCCTATATAAATAAGTAGTTATTGTAAAGCCTGTAGGTACAGAAAACTTTTCCGTTAATGAAATAAGAACTTCCAATATTATTTGACATTTATAAAAGCTTGTAAAAATAGAAACGTACGTCGACGTCAAATTTGACGCGGCGCATTAGCCGATTACAATTTTGCTTTTAACAAATTGGATTTGTGTCTGCTCTATCAACTGAATTTGTGTATATCAAATATTATAGGTAATACATGATGTATTGCTGATTTAATATACATGTATCGAACATTTACGATGGGAAATAAAATCATTCACAGTTTTTATAGTACAGGAGCTGGTGAAAATTTAAACCTGCTCTGGTTATGTTATCCGGAAATGTCGTAACAAAACTGTGGTAGCCAGCTATATGGCACGCATTTTGCCTGTACACCGGTACATCATTAGTAGACGCGTAATTAGTGAGTACAATTTAAAGAGAAACCCAGTGAATAAGTTATTCAAATGATGACCGACCTAGGTTGTCGCTTGGGTTGGGTTTCTTTGTTGAATGTGCATGTGTGGGGAAAGATAACGATAATGAACATGAAAACTGCAACCGTAATTAAAATAACAGAGGAAGTAAATCACATAAATACTACTTTTAATGTATTCTCTTCAAATACTGCTGTTAAAAATTGTTTAAGTAGATTATTTGTATTAGTAGGTATTTTTAATGCTCATCGCATCACTGTTGTAAAGTTCAGTTTTGTTTAGTCGCACGATACAAAAATTTGACAATTTCAGAAACAGCTTCAAAATGTTACACACATTTAAACTCGCTTAAAGCAGCTTAAATCCATATTATCAGCTTCACGAAAATTATAAGATTTATTATTTTTAGCGCTGCAGAGCTTTTTGTTGAAAGTCGTGCAGTTGTTCAGGTGATAAACGGGACATAAAATGAAGCGTAAATCATAAACCGCTATAAAATTAAAAGCGATTAAAGCCGCTGGAGGAACGTAACTAGTTCATAACAGGTGACTACGGGTGAATGGTTACTGCTAGTAAATGGTTTTAGACACGTTATACAGAAGTTGTTTACTGTTTATTAATTTTCAGTTGTTTTTAAAAATAATTTGAGTCTTGAGTTGTATAGTTATTGGTTTTACGAGCAAACGTGTCCATAACTCTGTTTTGGCGATAACTAACGCACTACGACTGTTAGATCCAATTTTTATCAAGATCTCTTAAACACAGTTCGCTCGTTGGTGATCCAAAATAAATAAATAAATATCCATGTTAGAAATTATCGCAGAATTTCACTATTAAAGCATTAGAATTATAACTAATCATCAGATCTCATGGATCAAAAACCGAACACATGCTTCACAATACTCGTATTCGAGGCGCGTAAATTCTAGTCTTGTAAAATCCGTTTTTTTGTCGCCACCAAATATTAGATATCAAGTCGTGCTACGTGATGCGACTGCTGAGGGCGACTGTTGTACGCGACAAAATCTGCGTTTATTCCGTGACTGAACTGCACACCACCGTTAGACCTGTACCCCTATTCTCTAAGGTCATATCGCGCAAAACAACCCTCGCATAAATCAACATTTTTAATGTAACATTGATCTGAGTAATCCAATAACTTTGCCGAATCATATCTATTTTCATGTTGCTTTCATCGTTTTCACATTTGGCCACGTTTTAAGCACACGTTTCAATATTATAACATTGGCAGGTATAACAATTCATTGCATCAATTTCCATTTCATTGAACTCTGTTTCCCCTGGTCTCGCGGTATTGGGCTGAACTGAATTATTGAGCACTTTCCAGTCATGAAATTATTATAGACCGAAATCAATATCTAGGCCAACGTTACTTTGTATAACATCGCTCGCAGAATTCTCCTTCGTTACCGTAAATCAATGTTTTTATGTCAAAAGTCTTCCACGTCAAATCCCGTGAACCGAGACAAATGTAATCTCGCAAGATTTCAACTTTACATCCACGCGAAAACATCAGATAACAATTTTTTGAAGTTGCCGGATATTTTCGAGGTATTCCTCGAAGCGCCACAGTTTTGAGGCGCACCTACTGAGGCGCACCATTTTTATTCCTCGGAGCGCACCTTTTTGTAGCGCTCCCGATAACAATTAAAAATATTAAATTTTTATTCCTCGAAGCGCACCTACGTTTAAAAATAGGGAAGAGCATGAAGTAAACGTAATAAATTATATCGATAATTTTTAAATACTCATTTGTGCATCATCATCATCGAAGTTGCTTAACCAAAAGTACGAAATTGAGAGAAAAATGTGTTTTTGCTTTCGGCACTATAATGTGTATTCAAAGACCAATGTTATTGTGCATTCAAAGAGTAAAGTGTATTCAAAGAGGATGTTATTAATAAATAAAAAGCACAGATATAATTTAAATGATATGCGTATAATAATCACATTACAGCAGGACCTACATAATAATATTACAAGATTACTCATTAAAAAAATATATAAATGAATTTAAAGTTACGAAAATGTAATATGACATAGCAAAAACAGCCGTCGACACGAGTGAGTAAGCGAGAAGGCCCATTACATAATGTAAGGTGACATCTAGCCTGCTTAGTCAATGAATCTATATAAGACTTTGTTGCTGATTATTAATTTGAATTTTTACAACCAGTGTTAAACTGGTAACTATTATATATTAAATCATACATTTTCTTTAACGATTCTCACACATTTTTTTAAAAAAAAAACCTAATATTAGTTTTTTTGTTTGGTATTGTTTAATTATATAAATAATAACAGATTCATAATAATTAGAACGGGTAACAATCACATTAAGTACTACTAGTGGGGAGAAACAGTTGAAAAGTTATTATTATCTAATTGTAAATACTAAATTTACAAAAAAATCACAGATTGTTTCGTTGTCTTAAATAATAAAAAATCACAGATGGTTCATTTTCATATGCCTATGTTTAACAATTACAAATAGGATACATAAAATCATATTCCCAGTTATAATCACATTAAAAACAATATTGACACTAAGAGTAAGTATATAAAAAAGAAATAGGCTTTAATATTAAAAATCACAGATCGTTTTTATCTCAATTAGTACTGACTAATTAATCATTACTTACAAGGTATAAAAATATTAAAATCTTAACATCTCCAGACAATGTCCTATAGAGATAGAGCCAGTCACGTATTGATATAATATATTTACAATTATATTGTTTCTTTCTTGGGCGTGTTTTTGATTTTCAGAAATGTTCATTTTCAATCTTATTTCAGCAAAATTATTACAGTAGTTTTGCAAGTATCTTAACAGTTTGGCTAAATTTACACCGCGCTTATGGTTGATTTTTTTATTAATTTCTGAATAATGTGATTCCACAAAATTATTTGTTTTATTCTTTTCACCGTAACATGTAAATTTGGTTTTCCAAAATCGGTGTTCTAACCATTGAGAAACCATATAATCGTTAAATTTTGTGATATTTTTGTCCTGTGGAGACTGACTCATTATATAAAGCCATGCCTCATCTAAATTGGTGACCGGTATATGAGGTAATAAAGTGCATAAAGCAACATGTTTCCTAAAAATACTGTTTTTGGACAGACCTAGATCCCGAGATTTTCTTTGTAGCGCTTGTTTATAATGAAAAAAACACCCACTTGCAACTGCATTTGGAAACACTGCTAGAAAACCGCTGATTGCGGCTACCTCAAAGTCGCTTTTAAAAAAATCTGCTTGCATATTGGATACTGTTGTTTTCAACAATTGAAATAATAACTTGTATGTTGATTTCTTTTTATCACACAATAAAGCATACGCTAATGGTTTCACAACGCCATCAATGTCTCCGTGGATGCTGTAGAGTTGTTTGAATGGTTTTGGCACACTATTGAAAGTCCCGTCGCAATATAAATGACGACACCTTCCTAGTTCCTCTAATCTTGTAATATTATTATGTAGGTCCTGCTGTAATGTGATTATTATACGCATATCATTTAAATTATATCTGTGCTTTTTATTTATTAATAACATCATCTTTGAATACACTTTACTCTTTGAATGCACAATAACATTGGTCTTTGAATACACATTATAGTGCCGAAAGCAAAAACACATTTTTCTCTCAATTTCGTACTTTTGGTTAAGCAACTTCGATGATGATGATGCACAAATGAGTATTTAAAAATTATCGATATAATTTATTACGTTTACTTCATGCTCTTCCCTATTTTTAAACGTAGGTGCGCTTCGAGGAATAAAAATTTAATATTTTTAATTGTTATCGGGAGCGCTACAAAAAGGTGCGCTCCGAGGAATAAAAATGGTGCGCCTCATTAGGTGCGCCTCAAAACTGTGGCGCTTCGAGGAATACCTCATATTTTCGCTTGAACGCACTCAGAAGGACTGCAAAGAGAGGCAAAGGTAAAGATTGACGTCACGCAGAACAGAACGTCGTGTTACTTTGGCCTTTGCTGCCTTACAATAACGTACAATGTACCTAAAAATGAAACATTGCCGCCGGCAAAATTATTTCTTTACGAAATTTCTCAAGTTAACAAGGAAAACATGAAACTTCTGTCATTTCCTTTTGGAATTTGTATTCAGTGAGCTTTTGAAATGATATACTAAAATGAATACGGCTTCATACTTTAATTTTTTGTGGTCTTAATTTTCCTCTTGTAATTTATATGAATCTCGTATATTGGCAATCACCGCGGGCTACAATCGATCACCAGCTGTAATACTTTATTAATTATCTTTGGAAAGATGAAATCATTCAGTCTCATCACAGCATCGTTCGATCAGGCCAATCAGCTCGACCCCGTCAAAGTTGTAAAACATTTTAAATGGTGTTTTTAATATGCTATCTTATTCATATTCAAGGCTTAATTATTTATCTTATTTGCTATCTTATTCATATTCAAGGCTTTATATTTATAGCTATGATCACCATGCTAACGACGATGTACTAACGGAGTCCTGCATTCTAAGTGTTGTCACGTGACATCACACTTGAACTTGTAACCCCAAAGCTATTAATAGATACAGGTGTGCTCAATGCAGTGTAGTAGGGCTGTAGCTATATATAGAGGCAGCGTGTATACGAGATGTCATCTCATCTGTGCCCGCGGCGACAAAGCATCAGCCAGGTCAAAGGGTGGGGGCGGGCGCATTGTTAACTTGCGACTCACGCTGAAGGGCTTTTGATGACGACACTTGCCTCGTATACGTCACAAGCTCTACTTCAAAAAAATGTATTTCAACAGGTTTTTTTGGGGTGTAATAGTGAAAACCCCGACGAAAGTTGAGAGAAATGACAACGAGATAAAATGTTTTTGTTTCGTTTTCGTTGGGGTCGGTTTTGTTTTCGCAGAATGTTCGTTGTCTATTTTATCAGGAGCAGGACGCACGTTGACGAGAACATTTTGTTGTATATAGTTTGGGCTGTGATAAAAAATGCCCATATTTTCCGCAGTGAAAGTACAAAATTCTTATCACACTCAAAGTAACCTATACTTAAGACATCCTCAGAGGAAGATTTATGTTAAGTATCGAGCTCCTTTCCTTTACCAAAAAAATCATCCAAAACTGAAGATCTCCAAAACCCCTCTTGCACAAAAGCCCTATGTGCCCTCAGCTACGCACACCCTCTAAAGGGTGAAACCAGGTTACATTCTAAAGGTGCTATTTTTCACTTTATCAAAGGAAGACGCCCTTCCTTCCTGTCCCCAATGAAAAGGTCGAAAAGGGAACATGCTATAAAACACTTTTTTTCTTGAAGGCTAACTGAACCGATGCTTCGATGAAAAATGGTCGAATTATTCATATTATTCACAAACTTTAATGTTGTTACAGTGGATAAATGTTTGGAAATATATGGCGATACTATCTCATTGAAACTCTTTTCTAAGGTTAACGTCTATTCTTTTGTATTACGACCATTATTTTATGTTTTGGGCACGTTTCTCGACTTGAAACCGTCTTCTCATTTAGTTTTCTAGGTGTGCCTTTTTTAAGTTTTACAACAACTTGAGGAGTAACAATTGGGCTGACTGAACTGTACACATAATTTTCAGAATTCCACGAATGCTTAGCTCCTTCTTTCAACAACAATTCATAAGCTTAAATTGAATCAAAACTATGTATAATCTCCTAGACATTCAGGTCATCAACAACATCCATTGCTGCGTCTATTTTCACAAGAGCTGCATAATTTCCCTCCATAGTTTTAACACTCGAAGGAACCCAACCGCAATTCTGTCGTCAAACTATACCCCATCTCAGGACTAGTTTCAATTCGAACTTAGTCTGTACTAAAGTAGTATTCTTGTGAAGGCAGGATCCTGAAGGCGGGCGACAGACGGATCTTGACTCGCTGAAATTAATCCATCTTCCTTCTCAATAGCAACGAGAAAATGTATTAATGTCGCCACCGGGAACAAGATGGGCTACTTCCGTACTTACATGAGCTTGTATAGAGAAGTTTTCTAATGGAAAGAAACATCTTTGATGCCAGTAGTACGTACCGCTATAATGATGGCATCATATAGTCTTGCTTGGCTTTGTTAAGTGTGTTATCTTAAACTTCTTATACATAGTGTAATGGATGGAAAATTGCCTTATCTGAGTATCTTGAAATCATAATATAAAACTTATCCTAACTTGTCTAATAAGAAACTAGAGGGGGGTGACCATAAGCTCTTAGAGCGGTATCAATTTGAGATCGAGTAAGTGACAGATGTATACAAGTCATATACATCTGTCCCTTATTTGATATCAAATTGATACCGCTCTAAGAGCTTAGGTCACCCCCCAGATATTGGTATCTGGATACCACAACAATCATAATATGACTGAACCTAATAGGTAGAACTAAGTTGTGCCATTTTGTTTAGCTTAAATAACATTTTATACATCTATTTACAAGAATTTACGATTGAGCTTAAAATGTTTAGTGCATTTTGAATGGGAACTCTTTGAAAGAAAATGCACTTCAAGAGGATTGCAGGAAATTTCAATCTAGAAACTTATTTGACTGTTGATGTCGTCTCCAAATCCTTTCAAATTTATTGAGGTGAGTCTCCCCAGGAGACCAGGAACGTTGGTTGGTGGTTTTACTTATCTAACAGAAGGTAAAGTTCTGCCTTTAATTACTGTAGATGATCAAAAATTTTGTATTTCACGAATTTTATTCATGAATATTAAACCGAGTCTTAAAATTAGATAGGTACCCTTATAATATATTTATCAAACAGTCATTCATACATAAGCCCCTGCAGCGGCAAGTTCGCTGCATACAAATGCAAACAAGTTGCTCAATAAAGTCGAGCAGGCGTTTAGACGACTCCGCATCTTGTGTTCCAGCAATTTATATAGCGAAAGGACAGTTTTAAATAAAATGTTTTATGAACGTCTATAAAATGCTTTTAGTGCAACATGTGTTTACTCTTACGTCGTTAATCCAAACTTTGTACAGCAACGTCGGTTTATGGGAGGAAAGTAAATATTTATGGCACGGCCTCATCTGTCATCAAGTATTTAAGTAATTTTCTGGCTCACCCTCGCTTCTAATCAGCTAGTGCTTCGAGGCCGGGTGCTTTCCCTAATTTTCGCGACACCCTATTAACCAGGCGCAAGTTATTGCTCACTCCCGAGGGATCACAGCCTGGTTACCATGGCAACGGGCACTTTGTGTGCGTTAACACGCAGTTTTCTGTTTGTGTGGGTGTGAAAGTTGTAGTCTGCGGTTCTAGAACTTGTGGATTCTTATCTATCGGTTTTTCGTATACGGCGCTCAATGTAGTTTGATAGTGAAGCCGGAGATTAACCGCGCTCCAGAAACTTGGTGAGCGTTGAGAGCGGAATCGTTGGCTCAAAGTATTCTATTTCATAGAGTATTATAAAAAATCTTGATTTTAGGATGTTGAGTATCCGTTCTATCGTTCATTGAAATCCGTTATTAAAAAGATTTACTTCTGTGTAAGGTTATTAACTTACACAGAAGTAAATCTATACCGGGTCTTGACATAATATCTTCGTAATTTTCACAGCCAAACCTAGGTCCTACTGTCTTTGCTTTCGGAATATAATTATAAAAGAACTGTCGCCAATAATATAATGCTTGAGACGATAAAATTCGCTTTAACACTATTAGCAATCTTGATCCCGGAACACTCCGGAATTTCTCATAGCTTACGTAAAGCCCGTGTTTCTAAAAAGCCAAAGCTTCAACATTCAGTGATGGGATCAAGACGATTCGAGTTCGACACGAAGTAGGCAATATAACGCAATAGGGCGGTCCCCCGGGATTGGGGTGTATCGTAAGTGTTGATACGAACAGTTTTGTGTCCTCCCCGTGTTGTCGGATAATATGTGTTGCTGACGTTTGGCCCGCTATAACCAGAATTTTTTCACCGTTTTCTTTAACGAATACAAATAAAGATTCGCCTTTAGAGCTTAATTCTGTTGACAAATGTTTGTGTCTTTCTTAACACTTGTTAGATTCTTTTATCAACTCTTTTGTTGCTTTGAGGTTTGTTTCTAAGTACTTGTCTATTTCTATTTAGTTTTGTTTTTATTTTAAGAATAGCGTGGCCAAGTTTTATTTGATGCAAAGGTCGGAAAGTTTTCAACGTGCGAAGCCTTTAAGTCATTACTGCAAACAAAAAAAAATATATTCTGAATTACTTTTTGAACGGTTTACTCAACCCCTTTCGAAATAAGTTATTACTTTAAGTGTTCTTTTGGTATCTTTTTTCGCCAGTTACCTGTTCACTTATTTGAATATTAATGTACATGGTTATGCATCGGCAGGTACCTATTCGCATAGCATTAATTGTAATTACTTAATGTCTAAAGAGAGTTCCGCAAGGATCAACACTGGGTGGGTCCGCCTTTACTGCGAATTAATTAATCTAAGGGGCGTCATTATTGTTTGTAGATTTTAATTAATGACTGTACACTATAAAAAGTTTCTTTAAAATAAGTATATTAAAACATATTGTCTGAAGATCCTCATTCCTAGCATATGAACACTATTGTGTTCAACAAAATATTTCTACTTCTACAAATATAGCAATTAATGAGTATTCCAAAATTGCTGATTTAACACAGAGGGTCAGGTCAGGTCTCTAAATCACAGCAATTAACCCAACAGCCATACACATTTTAGGGAAAGGTCATACAACCATAATAAAAGACGGACGGTCGAATAGTTCGTAAAATTGACGGCGCTCATTGGCTCAGATTTGAAAATTAGGGTTGGAAAACTCCGTTCGACGTTATCCATTTCCATTAGAACAACAGTCCTAAGCAAACATCGGGTGTGTGTGGCCACGCAGATAAGTGTTGCTACGCCATCTATGTTTTGTAATTAGAAAACCGTATGTGTGAGTAAATTTATTAATACTGGCCGCATGTACTGTGGTGTGCAGCTGTATAAGACGACTTAGAAATTGTTGGTATCGACATTTACATTATAAATAATGTGAAAACTAAAATGCATTTGCAGAAAATGTCATCAAGACTATTATCATTGATACGGTACTAGACTTCAGAAAGAACCGCAGGCTTATTACGTATCTTTTGCAAGAGCAAAACGATAGCGATTTTTGCGCAAAAATTGCTCATTTTTTTTAAATAAGTGAGTTTGAAAAACACTGAGCGATTAGCAAACGATTGTGTAGGACCTACCATACCTACACTGCAGGTAATTCCGAATTTATGACATAAAACGTTTGATCGCTATCGTTTTGCTCTTGCAAAAGATACGTAATAAACCTGCTGCAATAAATGAATATGAACATCACTCTTCGATCCAGGTACGCGTATTGGGGGTGCTCATTCATGGCTATCATTGGATACTTAAGGGTCGACAATATAAAAACAAGATTAATTAAATAGAAAAATCTATACATATACAGATACATTCAAACATAGCAACACAATTACCTATCCATTTAACTAAATTAATAATACGAAAACTGGTATATGTTGTACGATAGAAATAGTCTAACTTAAAATGCAAATGTGGTCTTGGCTAGTGTACTTTAGTAGGTAGCTAGTTCGTAACTAAATACTGGAACATAAACTAGTTTAGTCCAGGACAGCCCTAATTTATTTTAAAGTCCTGTTCGATTAGAATCAACCCAACTTCCAATGAAACAGAGAAGTATTTAGATACAGTTCTAATATTAATTTACGAAGAAGAACCATGGAACACACAAAATACTATTGATCATGCAGGTAAAATAACTGATCATTTAAATCATCTTATGAGAAAATTGACCTAGTAAAGCAAAACAGAATCAACCCACACAATGACAGTCAGAAAAATTGATTTTTGTTTTATTGAACAACAACTACTGTTATGTTGGTTAATAACATTGTCATAGAAATGTTTTATGCTTTCGAAGTTGTCAGATCATTTTGATATTTACAGGGTCGATAGAAGGTTAATTTTTGAAAGATTCTGTGTCCTTAATTCGATTTTGGCATGTGTGTGGATTGGTCCCTGTTTGCATAACTAGATCCATTTGGTGTGTTGCATATTCTTTCCATATCTCACAGACATGCAAAGCATATTGTAGCAGTGGAAGTGCCATATAGATAGCGTCGCAAGACGTAACCATTAACCAATTTCCTTAATGGCATTTATGCACATTACGACCGCGTTCACCTCTTTAACGAGCAGCATCACACACACAGTACATGCCTCCATAAGAGCAACATCACGAACGACAGGAAATAAATGACATCGAATGCCACAAGAAACGGTAACAATAAAATAAAGACTTAAAGACCGTAATATTTCAGTACCGAGCAAGTAGGAGTAGCATGACCTCCACATTTCCAATAAAAATTTCTGCCATGTATGAAATCGTTTATACAGTAAGCTTCATTACTTCCGCGAGAGGCATCTATTTTTGAATATTCCTTAAGAAAAATGTGGTGAGGAACGTGCCTCAGTGGCGCTAGCGTGGTCTGGGCCTTTCATACGAGTTCAAAGGCGCCGCTCCCGTCTACTGCGGTGACCAATTATTACGTCACTATGGGACATGGTGGCGTTTTATTGATTTTTATTACGACCAAAGTAAGATAAGTCACTAATGCTACACAGAATTTAACAAGAACTAGGACAGTTGAGCTGTCCACATTATTTAATTAACGTGACTGCGCTAATGTAATTTGTTAGAGCACTATTTTCGTTTAATGGGTATGAAATCATCTTGTTTATTTTCAAAGAAGTGACATCAGAATTTTCTGTTGCTACATTGTATCCAATTTCTGCTTACTGTTTATATCCAAGATCCCTAATTCCACCATCAAAAGGTGCGTGATTAAACTGACGTGAAATAAGACAAACTGCGTAAAAATAAACATAATATGGTATCTGGTTACCCTCCACGCAAGTTTGTGTGACAGCACTGACAGCGCTCACAAAACGCTCGCTTTAGCGTTGACTCCGCAAATATTTCCCATAAAGCCGCCGACGGAACCCGGGGAACGTGGCCCGAGTGAAATATGGACGTCCTAGTATTGCCATTCCGTAAAATGATTCGTGATTTACGCGCCGTGCTTTTGATACATGAGCGAGATTTGCGTCGCAGGTGACGTGGCGGGGCCTAACACCCCGCACTCTCATCTCGAATTGAATTGTTGTTCTCATATTGAATGGTGCGTCTATATATAAATATTGGACTATTTCTCACATCCTTTCTATTGAAGTGTACACCAAGGGATAAATTTGGAACAGTTTTGTGGTAACTCATATTACGAAAATGTGTTACGCGTTTATTAAACCTTTCGAAACATTTTTGTCACGGCAAGATGTTTGTACAAATTGAAACTTTTGACACAGATTCAATGCGATATTTTCTATCTACTAAAGTCTCTACTGTTTTACTACTTTATGCCAACTTGGGTTTTTTTTTTTTTTGGGACAATCCCACCGCACTACTCCCAAACCACTGCAACTTCCTGAAAGCCAGAATCAACAGTGGCGACCACCAGAAAAGCGCCGAGGCAATAAAGCTCGACGAAGTCCCGGAGAATTAATTTAACTGTCTTGGATCCCGCAACGAAATTAATCAGAAAATAATAACAGAGGAGTAGGAAAAATTTTTTTCCTGCTAACTTGGGTTGTCTATAGTCAACACAAAGTAATTGAAAAATTCTTTAGTTAACAAATCAGTCAATGTACTAAATACAGACACTTATTGCATAACTCCTAAAAGCTGGAAAATTATCTTCTAAAAGCTCAAATGAGTGTACGCTCTAATTTCCTCGGTTTTCTACTATTGCCCTACCGTTGGCCGCCCCTAAGGAGGACAAACGTGGCGGTGTAGCTAATGTACGCGTGACCGCAGCGACCCGTGGTACACGGCTACCCCATACACTGTACGGTAAACTCCTGAGGGGGACAACGAAGAACACACAGCCATGCTCGATGTACCACGACTAATATCAACTTGTACCTATTATGTTCTTTCCAAAGGGGTGAATAAATCTTCAGCCAGTATCAATAAAGGAGAATTGTAGCCAAATAGGCCGTCTTGCTGTCGTCTTTATGTTTCATACTAACCTGAAACTCCCTTTTGATACCAAAAGATCTAATTTGCCATTTAACTTGTTTGTTATGTCTGGCGTTATGATGTCTTAGTATAAATGTGTCATATGGTCTAAAAACTACGTTAATGTTTGTGCGATATCTTCACAATTTGCTCCAGTTTTCGACGACACGTGAAATGAGAAAATCGTATTCCCCAATGAGTGATACAATGTGGAAAGGAAGACGTAAACTTTTAATGAAATTGATAAATTTTGTGCTGACTCCGAAATTGAGACGGACTATTCCCACAATGCTCCATATTATTCAATTCTAATCACCTCAGATTGAACAAACACTAACGAATTAACTGACTCGAATTAATGACTAGATATTTAATCAGAGCAAACTCACGTTGGCATACATTTGCCTAAACAGTTTGCGTTTGAAACCATGCCCTGATGTGTATCTAATATCAAGCTATCATTACAACCGCGAAGTTATGCCGTCGGATTTCTGGGAAATATCGAAGTGGGTCAATAAATGTGGTAGATAGTTTCTGTAATAACATTTGTCGCGGAATTTGTGGCGGGCCTAGCGGGGGTGTTGGGGGGTGGTTGGTAGCCGGAATCAATCCACTCACGTCAGCTCCGTTGTCCAATCAACTGACACACACTGTTCGCTGGGGATCAACGCGGTTGGCGCGAGTGCCCACCATGTACGAAGATAAAGAAGGTTTTATTTTTCACGTGTCGGCTCCGAGACGTTGATAAATGTCGCCGCTTAATTACGTGTTGACGTCTTATCTAAATTATTTCAGACGTAGGGCTGTACTACGCACTAACCAGTAGTGCAAGTTTGTATCGGAAAATGTGATTGCGTTTTGTTGCATTTTTTTCTTTGATTCCGTTTTGCTTTTTGCGTTTTTAGTCTGTTTCAAAATGAAATAAAAAATAATGTAGCTTTTCTTTAATTTCAGGTAAGTTTTCAACGACATCTCTTCAAAATAATTGTCGCACAGCAAAACATTAACTGGACACTATCGGTAAGCAATTTAAGCTCCCAATAAACTTTATAACAAATCACCATTTAGCTGCGTCCAATTAACCGGGCATTCCCCTTAAAAATACAAAATAAAGAATATGGTACACCGAAAGCTTTAGTAGCTCGGCGGTGTCCTCATATAGCGGGGTCAGAGCCATCGTTGTGACAGCGACTGAGTGTGGCTGTCCCCCGTGCGGCCGGGCGACCCCCGCAAACAATTAACTGGCCCCCAAACTACACAGACTATAACACAATAATAGAGATTTTGAAGAACTAAATGCGGAAATGAAGGTTAGAAATACAAAGGAAGTCGGCCCAGCTTTACAATTGACGTTTCTGTATGGATTTTGATTCTTAAAGAATACACAGTATAATAATACAGTATTACAGTAGTATAGAGTAGTAGTAGTATAGTAATACAGTGTAATTCTGTTTGTGGTTTCGATTGTGGAGTTGATTTATGTGAAATGTAAGATAATTCTAAAGCGGGTTTAGTAAAAAAACAAGTGAAACTAAAACACCTACTGAATAAACAAGAGCACGCAAACTTTTCTATTTAAAACATTAAAACCCGACAAAGTACACGAAAATTTCATCTCGACCCCAAAACCAATATTTTTCATCGATACCCGATCGCGACACGAAAATAAATTCAAGTGCTGTTTATACACAATAAGGAGGGTAAACAATCCATGTCACCCCTTACACAATTCTGTCAGTTGGCCGGATGACAGGTCATATCCGGGGCCGGGCGGTCAACCGCCGACTCTGTCGATTCTATTACAGTGTGCGCGACAGATTGAGGTGGCCACGCTACGCGTCAACTGACATCTATTCTATTGGCTACTAATCAATCTTTTTTTCGGCATGAAATATTAAATTACCATGTGGAAACTTTACAGACAGGGCCAGTTTTTTACGCGTTGGCAGTTTTCATATGAAAGTTATTGTCGTTGATTAGAGCGTTTCAGTATTGTATAGATGTCTGACCGAAACGTTCAGTACAGAGAATATACAGGAAGAACTAGAAAACCTATCTTGAATTATAGACCTGGATTTTTAGTTTTAAATCTGAAACCACTTTCACTATATCTGTAGCAAGAATTAGTCAAGCTTACAATATTACTATGTCTTGTTGTTTCTTAAGGTTACACTAGTCGATAATTCTTCCATACAAACGTAGTCTAGGGATTGCTCCACTGTTTGACGATGTACGTTCAAAATAAAAATGATATCAATTTGTCTCATCATTATCTAGCCCTATATGGAAGCAAAAAAGTGAAAAAGAAAAATATTTCAAAGTTATGAGCGTCGAAAGTTCCATATTTCAACACTAATTTCAACGCATCTTTGGGCGGCAATAAATACCACAAGGAGAAGGAAAATTGCAAAATGGCTACCATACAGGGATAGATTAGTAGTTCAACAATACGCTACAAACTTGCAAAAGTGCTAATTTGTACGCGAACTAGCTTCTTACTGCTCATCACAGCATCTATCACTTTTGCACAAGTTGTCGGATGAGATAGCAGGCATTTTAACCCCGCGCACAAAATAGTTTGTACCGTCGACTAGTGTAACCTTAAGACCATTTTGCTGAGTATTCTACTGAAGAGAAGTAAATTTAGTTCAATAGAATAATCAGCAAAATGGTCAGTATAGTTAAATTGATGTTTTATTACAATTTCAAGAGTGAAATTCATTACAATTTTATAAGGCAGGTCGATACAGCCCCGACTAACAAGGTGCAATACATTTGTAAGTTAACAAGGCGATGGCCATAAATTCAGCTTGAAACTACACTAACGCCGCCGCCGAAGCGTAGGATAAGAAAAATAACAGAGTTAGCCTTAGAACAATGCTCAAGTTTCAGCGATTCTGGATTCATCTGCTGTAAAACTGAATATGAATTGGTGAAACATGGTTTGTGGAATATGTTAGTCTTTTATTTTAAGTTTGTTTACTATGTGATTTAGTGAAGAAATGTTTACCGAGTTTATTCTTGACCACGTACTCACTTGCTTTTTGAATATTTTTATTATAAAATATTATCATAAAATATGCAGAGATCTACGTCTCATTACCGACTCTAAAGTTTTGACGACAAGACTATTAAACACGGCGACGCGATAGACCGACCACAAACAGAATTCTCCATAAATACTATCTCAAACAATGACTTAACCAAGGGGTATAATTAATCCATAAAATAGATACTTTCGAGTAACGAGTTACCGTTAATGTTTCACTTTACGTTCACAAACCTAAAGGGAACAATAAAAACATGTGAAATAAGAAGATGGTGTGGCAGAATGGAAGTAATAAAGAAATAGCGGGGAAGGTTCGCGCGAGTAATGCCGAATGTTCGACAGAATAGTCACCCAGATGCCTTTCATACATTTATGCATATACAAGGGGGACATGAAATATTTTCTCACCTTTCCACCGATGGGTTAATACTCCTTTGTGTGATCGTAATACCATTTTGGGATTGAGTTCGCCATCGATTCATTCTCGAGCAGTTTATCCATGATCCTGTACACATTTCCGACTCAATTAAACTTTTCCTGCAGATAACAGAGCCGACATTGATACCAACAAACGGTTGGTTCGATAGCCATCGTTTTAGCTTTGTGGTCGTATTTTCTTTAATAGGATGAGTTTTGTTTGTGTTTTTGCTTACGAGTTAAACTGGAGCTTTGTTCTACTGTGATAAAATATTGATGTCAGTCTCTACCCTTATCATTTCCTTTCTCATCAATGACTTCAGTATGGTTTCGTTTTAATGCTTTAACCTTTTGGATTTCATAATAAATGTCAATTATTTTAAAGTGCTTGGTACTCTTTGCCTCAATCTTACCCTTCCGAGTCGACTGATATTAATCATGACTTACCGTTCATATTTATCTTCAATATCGGTCAAAAATATGGCTCCCTTTGAAAGTAATAAATTGTAGCCCTATCTTTTGCGATGGACATTTTTCTACATAATATCTTAGAAATATCCTATTATCATTTATTCTCGTAAAGGAAATAGCGAATTTATTATTGAAGATTAATTTGTAGTGTATGTGTGTGTTTGTGTGTTTTGTGTGTGTGTGTGTGTTGGTTTGTAGTAGTATTTGTTGTGTTTGTAGTTGTGTGTTTGTGATTCAAGTTTTTGATCAATTTACTATTTTGATTTGTAACATAGACTTGGATTTTCCTTTCAAACATCTTATAACTGAAGGTAGTCATAATAGGACCTTCTTCGCTCGATTGGCTTCAACACAGTACTATCCCACTTCAAAGTTAGTTCTTTCACTGCATTTTAAAACAGCTACAAAACTTTACAGCCCTAAAACCTTTTTACGGCACATATAAAAAAGGTTGAATAGTGTTGTCCCGACAAGCCCCTAAATCAAGTTTATAGTGTGTTTCTAGTTTTACATATACAGTACCTTCACATCGTGTCCTGATTTGACAGCTGCGTACGCAAATGACTTGTTGAGTGGCCCACTCTAGCTCTACGCTGTACAGCTACCGTTCTCCAATAATATTTTGGTAATTGAGCGTTAATTATTGATTGGAATGCCTGTCAATCTGTGGTTGATTAATTTGAGGTTAGACTGACTCTACGCCAGTCAAAATTTAGTCTGATGCGAAAATTCCGATATGTATTTAATTAACCGTAATGTAATTTAGTTTGGTATTTACATTAGTGAAATGTGAATCAGGTTTCAGCCTGTTATTTTAGCTAATACCTGGTATTAACTAATAGGCTTTAAAGGTTGAGAACCTGTCAGTTTTACTCCCGTTCTTGACTATATGATCCAATTCCTATAACGGGTTGTATTAACAATATTAATTTATATCTAAATACAGGGTGAAAGGTACTGGGCCTTTTAGTGTTGATATCTTTTGTCGGAATTTTCCACCCATATTATACAGGATGGAAAATTATTTTAAATTATCCAACACTGAGTAGTTCGACAAAACAGAATAATTTACCCCATCACTCTCACAGTTACAGATGCTCCTTTCATGGTTCCTCAAATAAAAATATTCGCCTAAAGTCCTCTGGTTGATGAATGTCGGGTCTCAGCAATGAATAATGGGCGTCGCTTAATAACGGCGTCGTAATTGCGTTATCTAGGCTCCAGAGGGCGGGGGAACCTCTGCTATCCATAACTGGGAACTCATAATTGTCACCGGCAGACGGACGAGTGCCTTCGTCCGGGGTTATGGTCGACATGCCGATATTATGTATCATTGTAATCAGGTACTTGATGTTAATTAGGCTTGACGGAGTTAGCAGAATGATGTTGTTGTATCAAGTATAGTCTTAGGTCCTAGGTAATTATAGATTCATCTCTGCTCCCGGAAGAGTTAGACAGACCTGGACAAACACATTCAGTTATGTTGAAGTCCTTCGTAAAAGGCTAATCTTGCCATCTGTAAGGACACAAATTATAATCAGGAATTCGGATTGCTACCGAATGCGTCTTATTTGGGATCGGTTCCGTATTTTCATTAAACATGTATATAATTTCAAGTAAAATATAAACCGAGATTAATTTCCACCCATACGACATCGATGTCTGATAAAATGTTGCCTTCAGGCACTACTGTGGACACATAAATAACTGTTAAATTTTCACTAACTATATTATTAAAGATCTCGGCAACACACCTGTATGTTTCGCGGAATTTAATACGCCTCCGCTGTTTGAGGCTTCAGGCGATTCCGTCTAGTGGTATCTGAGGGCCATTAGTGTGTGACATTTAATTAATGAACAGAATCTCGACACGATTCATAAAACAAGCTTTCATATTAAGAAAATATTTTTTTAAACAATTTTTTATATTTAAAAATTGCATTGTCACGAGAAACAAGCGTGTTTGCAAATTTTCAACTCAATCGGACACCGGGAAGCAGGTTAAATTTTACTTGCTAAATTTGATTACACAAGTTTTATTTACTCATCTGTCCCGACAGATGAGTAAATAAAAACTTGTAATTAGTGAACACAGTTCACAAAACCACAGCAAGTTCCAAACTCTATTCAGTAAAGTGAGGTCTCTCGAGGTGTGAATATCTAGTGTTCTTGCTATTGGAACGTCTGCTTAATCCCGACATAAAAGATAGAATGCTTTGTCTCGTTTGTCTCCCTAAAGAGTGAAAGAGACGTGCGAAGTGCCGAAGAACGCAATTGATCAGGCTAATTCTCGAAGCTTTGCGGAAAAAAATGTCGACAATTTGTCACGTTATAACGAGTGGATTCTTAGGTAATGTTTTCTTTGAAGTGAAGACGGCAATTTTTCTTTATTATAGTAAGCGTGATACATAATGGTTATATTAAATTATATGGTATATAGGTACTATTATATTTTTAGTAAAAAAATATTCCACCAAACAATAAGGCACAAAATCTGTAAAAAGTTTATACCATGAACGCGTTTTGTCTTCCGTTGAAACCATATGAAAACATATTGTTATTGCACGCGAAACTTTAATATTTTAACGTGGCCGATCGTAAACCATTGCTGAAGCTTTTAAATTCTCGTTTGGTCGGCCGGTTGTATTAAACAATATGCATCTCGGCTTCCAGTGGATCCGTTTATACTGGATTATCAGCACTGCTATCGCAGCACTCTGATCTGAATTTCCTAAAAGCAAATTTTGCTATGTGCAGTGTCAGAACATTGTATTAGTTAGTCTGACACACCGGGCAATTGAAATTGGACTCTATCCAGCTAAGTGAAGGACGATTTTAATTTTGTTGCGGAGCTAGCGCACGATCTAGGTGCGTTCGGGTTCCCTAGTAGGTGGATGAAATATGAAGGCACAAAGGAAGAATCTCATTCCGTTCGTGCCTGAAGCGTTGCTCTAGGAGCCGGAATGATGTTGGATATTGAATGTATGAATGAATGAAATTGTACAAAGCAAATGAAGTGTATAGTTAGGTTACTTGGGTGTCGAGCATTGAGTTACTGAGTTTAATCCGCCGTTCATATATTTGTACAGTTACCTTTGTTACCGTTGTTGTGGAAATTGAGAACGTTTACAAGTTCAATTTATGTAAACCAAGACAAGACTTTAAATCAGTACCTTTTACGAGGGTGTCAATAAAGAAACAACAGAAAGTAGAAGTGAATCGTAAAAACAACACTAATCCGGATGTGTCCCCAAAAAATCCCGTAGCGAAAGTGCCTACCCGGCGTTATACCGAAAATATCGTCTGTTTTGATTTATGTGCCTTAAAAGCGGCCCCTTGCTCCGTGCCTCGAGTTATTGTTTTTCCCCTCATGAAAATGGCGTATTTTTCCCACCCGCGGTCCACTGCCGAGCAAAGTTTCTTCGTGATTTATTCAGCATTAAAGTTTATGTAGCGAAAAGCCGAAATATTGTATTTTTGAGTTTTGACTCTGTTAATAATTCCATAAGATAATTTAATTAAACGACGAAGTGGATTATTTGTAATTAACAATTTAAATGAGGAGGTTGCGATTTCTTTTTAAATAAATAAACAAAATGAGTTCCAAGCAATCTTTTTCGGATTAAAAAATTGAGACGTGAGAAATAACAGTGCTCTCGTCACTCTTGACCAGTAAAATAATGTAAATTTTCCAAAATTGATCTTGTATTTTGGTCCGTTTTGAAGTCGTGAAAGTTTAACTAGAACTAAAACTATTAAAAGCAACTTCAATACTTTAAAACAACATGTGGCCGTTATTAAATCACGCACCATATTGCGGAAATTTCGTTGAAGTTTGTCGCCTATAAAAATATTTTATAGCTGCAAAAAAGTATGAGCGCACTATAATAATATAAATTTAATGGTAAAGAGACATTTTCATAGTCATGTAAAACGTTTAATGGAGAGTTTCTTTGATATTATTATGAATAAAATTATGAATTATTTAAAATGCCAGTAGTAAAAGTCACTGTTCTTAGTCGACAGTCAGACTAACCTGAGAAGTTTATTTTCGATATACTTTTCGTCTTCATCGTTTCAGATACAACCTGGTTCAATACAAAGTGACTCAACTTAATAACATTCAACATATAAATGATCGATCAAGTGACATTTAGCAAACACTTATTAGTCATATACATTATTGCCATCACTGAAACAGTCACTTTGTCCAGACCCTCCTTTCTTATTATTATTTTCAATCTTCTTTATAGCATCACACATCACACATCATCAGCCTATTAATGTTCCCACTGCTGGAACACAGGCCTCCTCTCTGTGAGAGGGAATGGGCCGTAATCCACCACGCGGGCCTAGTGCGGGTTGGTGGATGTCACATGTCTTCGAATTTTTGGTTCTAGGACATGCCGGTTTCCTCACGATGTTTTCCTTCACCGTTTTGACCTTTATAGCATCTATACTATCTCAATTATCAAATTCTCAAATCTTTATTGCATACCATAATGTATACAGTTGGTAGGAAAATAATTATATTAGTCACAATTATGGACCCTGTCGGGCACAGCATCAGCAAGTAGGAGAGAGGAGGAAGAACACTGAGTGTTTAATGTGATACATTGTATTTATTGATACGTTTAGGTATTAGTAAGTGATACTGTTTTATTAATACAGAATTGAATTTTTGATTTATGTTTTGATTTATGATGATTGAATTTTTGATTTATGTTGCATGTTGACTTAATTATTGTATGCCTACTAGGCAGGACATAATGGAACTGTAATTTACCTAACATCTGTCTGTATAACCTATGCCCACAATAAAAAGATTTGATTTGATTTGATTTGATTTGATTTGATGAATTATAATTATTGTTTTATAAATTATATATTTATAAATTATATATTTATAAAACAATAATTTATATAATTAGTAACATTGTACAAACAAATTTTTTTTTATTTATTTACATTAATTTTATTTAACAATTAATATTTACTTTATTTAATAATTAATATTTTTATTTATTACGTAATTAATATGTATAATTCATAAGGTAAGTTATTATTTATTGGACACTCCATATTTATTGAAAAAATATATATTAAAAAAAAAATACTAATGTTATGCACGCAACCAACACACACAACAATTACTATGATCCACAACAAAACACACAAACAACATCATCCACAATTACTATGATCAGTGACAGCAATCCTTTAAACAAATTTATCTTCCCTTTTATTTCTGAGACATGCACCGTTTTCTCCCTATTCAAAGGTGATAAATTTGACACGTGCCCGTCAATCGACGTCTTTTCAGGTAATTTCAGTTGAATAATACTGTCACTCATCATTAGGACTCATAATAAATGTTATGTATATGACGCTGAGTATGGTTACGAAAATTTATTTTACGTTTCTTTCTTTTTAACCGACTTAAAAAGGAGGAGGTTCTCAATTCGTCGGGTACTTTTTTTATCGATGTTACTCTGACACTGTAAGTCTCTCTTGTTTAACGATTCTGAATTAATAGGCATATATTAAAAACTTAACAAAGCACCAATGCTATCCCAATGAGGACTTATCCGTGGCAAGCATGCATTCGGAAAGTGAAACAGAGCACACGACATGTTGGTTTTGGTCCAACCCTTTTTTGGCTTCACACAGCAGAATAATTGGGTCTTTTGTGGTTTCCGGCAACGTGTGTCCCGTAATGGGCTTGGCTTTTTGTGCCTTTGAGCCGCTCCACTGTCTATTGGGCTCTTTACATCCAACATTGGCTCCTTTACTTTCCACAAAATATTTGCTAACGTGCGGACGGCTCTGCATGTTGGCACACGAAACTTTTTATATTTAACTTTACTTACCCAAAAAATATTAACATTCATATTACAGAGACAAAGTTAAATGCGAATATAAAGTAGCGTCCGTTAAGTGTTTTACTTCGTTAAAGTTAAATCTATATTAACGGTGCTGATGGTAATTTTGATTTGGGAAAACAGAACTTTAATAGTAGTTTATGCAATTTTCGTATAATAGGTGTTATTAAAACACGAGCGTGGGTTTATCACATGAGGCGAAGCTGAATGTGATAATAATAACACGCGAGTGTTTTAATACCTAATTATATGCCGTTGCATACACTATTTTATCTTCACTCATACTGGTGAAATAAATAAAAGTGGAAACGGAAAAATATGTGGTATGGCGGGCAATTTAGATTGTCATTGCCCATCACTGCGCAGAGCGCGCCTCCTTAGACAATGACATTACTTAGAAAAGTATTACATTAAGTCAATAAGTTAAAAAGTAAAAGTGTGCTATAAACATTAAAATGTTATTTTATGATGCAGTTGTTTGAAAACCGAAGGAAAATGTTGCACTGTAATGGTTATTTTTTTTAATTTTACGACGCCACGAATATAAAGTATATGTTTATACAATATTTTTTGAATTCATATTTGGAACATTACGTGGTGAGTGTAGATAAAATGTGTTTTGAAGTAGCGTTTACAGTTTTTGTACGTGAACACCTTGAACGTCTAGGAATACCTACCGCACGCCATGACATTTCACGGAGAGCGATTACTTTTAATACCAGCGTGTTCGTACACCGTCAATCATTTTCGTGGACACTAATGACCACACTTTGGTGACAATAACATTTCCATCTAAATTACGTAATAAAAAACAAGTAGAGGAAAGTTCATTAATATCATAAACATTTTCGTGTCCCCCCTCTGCCGCGGCCTTGTTACATTAGCCTCCGTGTAGATAAGAGCGCACTGGCTTTCCGCTGCCGGAGGGCTGCTATCTAATTCTCTCTTGTTATGATAAATGGTTTACGCATTTCCTAAACATTGATGTATTATACTACGTTTAACATTCCGTCTAAATTACTTGACAGCTTTTGTTTGAATGTTAGACAGTTCTCGAAGCCGATGTTTATACTAATTGCTTCTTTGGAGCAGATTTCCTGGATTTTCTTTTGTTAAAAGGGCACAAACTCGATCTAATTTGTTCTTTTAGCATTGACATTTCGATGTCTTTTTTCCATGACACGTATAGGTATAGTCCTATCAGTTGGTGGCACGATACATCGCGTGATGCGCGCCTCGGCGTAATTACGTTACATCAACCAAACAACAGGGAGCAATAACTGTAACCCATTACTCTGTGTTCTAGTGAAAACGCGCAAGTTTGCGTTAATGCCGCTAATGCCTCTTTACGCTGTAAAACGCTGATGGCTTTTATGCTGTTCCTAAGTAACACGATATTTTGACGCGGTATATTAATAATTGAGTGAGTGCTTGCGCAGAATGCACGCGCGGCTGCGGTAGAATTTTGATCAAAGTAAAGTGTGAAAATAAACCCCTTGGGATAAAGATAGATAGATATAGATTTAAAAAAGGATAAAGAATTAAAACACTGCAGAAAATACATATCTACTTTTCTGTAACGATTGTTTCACCCCTACGGCGAATCGTAAAGCCAACTTCACTCACGCAAGCCTAAGCCTACCTGATTGCGTTGAACACAAACGCATCGAAATAGTGTTGTAGTTGGGCCTAACCCCCATTATTTTCGTAGAGTGACTTAGGCTTAGAAGGCTTATTGTAGAGTGTCATAAGCCCGAAAGGTTTCTGCCAAGATAGTTCGTCGATCCAATCTGCCTAGCATTTTCCTAACCATGTTGTTTTCGGCTGCCAGTCTAACAGCAGATTACCAGTATTTTAATTTTACATGGATCGACTGCCTATCTGACTTCCACAACCCAGTAACAGGGTATCATGATAGCTGTTAGCTGTTGTCACTTTTCTGGCTTCTGACTACTCGTAAAGACTTTAAAAAATCTACAAATGACAGCCTGGACCAACGGCTTAACGTGCTTTGCGAGGTATGCAAGGGTCTCGGGCAGTTGCACGGTATCTTCTCGTCCAACTTACGTAGACATAGTGCCTCAAGACAAAAATCTATGACCAGTGTGTGTTGCCAGTGATATACCTATGGCTCTGAGTCGTGATCGCTCACTTTGGGCCTCATCAGAAAGCTTACAGTCACCCAAAGGGCAATGGAGAGGGCTATGTTTGGAGTTTCCATGCGTGATTCAATCAGAAATGTAAAGACCCGCAAGAGAACCAGGTTTACCGACATAGCCCGAAGAATATGGCAGTGGGCAGGGCAAATTGCTCGCAGAACGGATGGCCGATGGGCTAGAAAAATTCTGGAGTGGTGACCGCGAACCGGAAGACGTTGCGTTGGAAGGTCTCCCACCAGGTGGACCGATGACCTGGTGAAGGTTTCGGGGATCTGCTGGATGCGGGGCGCACGGGACCGGTCAGTGTGGCGACGCTTGGAGGAGGCCTATATCCAGCAGTGGACGTCTTTCGGCTGATATGATGATGATGATGAAGGGTCTCGGTATGTTATGTATGCCCATACCCATCCACTAAACAACCTCGGCAAGCGTTGCTTAACCTTGAAGATTAACCCGTGCGGCTGTTGTTATTTACCTCTAGCTCCTGATCTAGATAGTTCGTCAAAATTAGTATATTTGGTTCTGCAATTATTGTTATTTTCCAATTTGCCCCAAATGTCGTCTGTGTCCTATTGCCTCGGTACTGCACGTTGTTAAGCTATCCTTGAGGGATCGATAATGCTGTAATCACTATGCTTGGCAGGCAGATTGGTGGCCGGGCGATGTTATTAGCACATAGATGAATGCTGCCCATCCTCACATAATCCCCTAGTCGTATATTACAACACGCACTTGAAGTTAGGGTGAACATTATCATGGATCTTTTATGTTAAGTATAGATTTATTGTAATACTGTAACAGCAAAGTCTTCAGAACAACGAAAACATATTTATTATTTTTGCTCTTTACCATCAGCCAACCCCAATATAGTTGGGAAAAAGGCTAGGCAGATGATGACCATCAGATTCTGTACGTATTTGGTATCGATTTTTATTATGCGGCGAAATTTGATAATCCAAAGTGGATGACAACGAAAGAAAAAATGAAAGAGAAATTATATATTAGTAGCTGTTTTCAAAGAGCTTTTACTTAAATTAAATGAATGTAGTACCAAAACCAATAGCAAATACCTAAAAAAAAATTAACATACTACAAGATAATAATAACCCACAAAACACATGCTAATTCCCATCGACATAAAACGTATATCAAACAGAAATAATTATACATATTGTCTTTGACGAACTACATAGCTAATTTGTGAGGTAGGATATAAATGTAGGTAGGTATTATAAAAGTGGTATAATTTGAATAGTCGTCGTGTTTGTTGCCCGGTCGCTAGGTGACTGAACGACAGGTGGTATATGTCCCGTGCTATATCGATTTTACTGACGACGACGCAGCTATTCCATCGGTACTTTGTGTTTTATTATTTCATAAGCTCGATTTGTGGCTTTGTCGTGTACTGTGTATTTTCGAAGTGGCTTAAGAATTCAAATTGGTTTTAGAAATTGTGAAATGGATGTTTGATGTTTTCTTTGTTGACTACAAGCATTTCACAAGCTTTTATTTTAAATAGATGTGAAATTTTTATGGTGTACAATAATGTATATTCTATTCTTTTTTTACATACATACATACACTTGCAGTATGCAGTATGCAGTTGCTTGTATGTATGTTCGGGTCAAATCTTGCAGCTGCATTTTAAAGCAATTATTCTCCACCGATTAAGATGAAATTTTGCATACACGTTTAATTTGGATGACAATGCATGGTTAGTTAAGACGACGACTAACGCCAACGACCTTGAGGGAACAAAACGCGCACTCGTTTCACACCCGCGCGACCCAAAATTTAGTATTTGTACTTTCCTTATTATTCTAGGACTTTAAAAAAAAAAGCTTCAGAACAAAATGTAGATAATTAAATTGTCTTTGAGATGGTGTCGATATCATTAAAATACGCCCAGCGGTTTTAGTGTGATTGTCGTGTTTTTGTCCGTTTTAGACATAACTTTACAAATTAATTACACTATGTTATACGAATAAAACTCAAAATTTGCTCAGATCAAATTATTAAGAAAATAGTCTAATATAACATATATTTTTTTCAAAAAACTATGACTAGCCATTGTGACGTGATTCTCATTTGAAAATCAGCTACCCCAGGGAATCGGCGCCTTAAGTGAAGTCATTCTAAATCCAATATGGCAGACTAGTTATTTTTTGTGCGCTGCCACGATATGGGAATCAAAGGGTTTGCTGAGAAGAATACGAAAAAATATATTTTGATTGAAAAATTTTTTAAATAATATTCGTAGCACTATTGTTTAAGAAACATTTGACTGTTAGTATAAATTATACTCATAGAGAGTAAATAGGGAACAGGTTCTTCTAGGTTAGCGGGTTTCGGCGTCAACCACATTATCGCTTACCATCAGGTGTTATAGTGGCAAACGCAAGCATTTCGTTTTTTTTTTTTTAAAACAATCTTTTTTCGTGTTCTTCTCAGCAAACACTTTAATTTGATACCCATATCATGGCAGTGCACAAAAAATAACTAGTCCACCATCTTAGGCCGTCCGCCATATTGGATTTAGAATGACGTCACTTATTTAAACATCATCATCCTAACTAAACGTGTACGCAAAATTTCATCTTAATCGGAGGAGGATAACTGCTTTAAAATCAGTTGCAAGATTTGACCCACAGGCTTATTACGTATCTTTTGCAAGAGCAAAACGATAGCAATCAAACGCTTTACGTCATAAAAGTCGGCATTACCTGCAGTGTGGGTATGGTAGGTCCTACACAATCGTTTGCTAATCGCTCGCTGTTTGTCAAATGCACTTATTTAAAAAAAAAAACCGCCAACAACTCTAAAACTTCTGTGGAAGAGCAATTATTGTGCAAAAATCGCTATCGTTTTGCTCTTGCAAAAGATACGTAATAAACCTGCCGAACACACTTACATACATACATATATACATTGCAAGTTAATTAAAAGCTTGTAAAATAAGATATTTCTCACTTAGCGTTTATATTTCAGTGTTATCCAGCATTATTTGAATACGTAATCAATCTCCTTCACTAAACAATAGTGTTCCAAACAAGTATTCCCTTTCATACAAAGGCTCTTCAATCTTGAAAAGGAAAGAAAGCTACCCATATAAAACATATGTAGCATATATAAAGCTGTAAAATGTACAAGACTCCCCATCTGTTATCCTCGAACTGTTAGCTCCACGGATAAAAACAATAGTTACAGTTCATTCGGCACGACGGACGGCATTACTTACACGCTCTACACTTGCGAACAAAAACATTCACTATTCCATTTTAGAGATACGATGTTTCTGAATTGGCAATTTAAATAAATATTGTTTTTTGTTTTGTTTTATGTTGGTAAATATTCTTGAGACACTGCGGTAAATTAGACAAACGTCTATGACCAGTGTGTGTTGCCAGTGATCACCTATGGAACCGAGACGTGGTCGCTCACAATGGACCTTATCAGAAAGCTTAAAGTCACTCAAAGGCAATCGAGAGGGCTATGCTCGGCGTTTCCTTGCGTGATCACGTCTGAAATGAGCATGTCCGCAGGAGAACCAAAGTTACCGACATAGCCCGAAGAATTGTCAAACTTAAGTTGCAGTGGGCAGGGCACATTGCTCGCAGAACGGATGGCCGATCGGGCCGAAAAGTTCTGGAATGGCGACCGCGAACCGGAAGACGATACGTTGGAAGGCCTCCCACTAGGTGGACCGATGACCTGGTTAAGGTTGCGGGAAGGCGCTGGATGCGAGACGCACGGGATCGGTCAATGTGGCGACGCCTGGGGTACGCCTATGTCCAGCTGTGGACGTCTTTCGGCTGAAATGAGGATGATGAGGTAAATATTACACTACAATAGAGGGGGCAATGCAGTTTTGTGTTAATATTATGTGCACCAGTTACAAGTTAATTTGAATAATGGGATATTAGTCCAAGTAATTGCTCTGGCTATAGAAGAGTAAGCAACTCATTCCCTCAAAGAAAAAAAAAATGGCGTGACTATATTTTCGTTGCTTATTGTTACAAAGCGATATAAGTCGAGGTTTGGAGCTCGCATCGATCTCGGAAAGTCCCTCTAAGCCAGCCTTACAAGGGTCGAGAGAAATAACCTTCGAATATTTTGTAACGGGCGTTACAAATACGCTGTACCCATTTTTATGCTCGTAAGTATTGGAACGGAATAATAGAGAGATACGCGGCTATTTTTAGCTAATATTATTTCAGTTTTTCTGGACCAATTTCGCTTTCGATGAAAGATAAATAGACGTGAATATTTTTTGTATCAAATGGACTATTTTTAATTATTATTTCACTGTAGGATATTCTGTCAGCCTATTTGTTTATTTAAAAGATTTTATTAATGGAAACAATTTTTTGAACAAACAGTATTCCTCGTTAGGTAAATGCTTCGAGAGAGGTGTTATTACTTTATTTAGTTTAAAAACTCGCCAAGTGCTAGTCGGTCTCGCGCACGAAGGGTTCCGTACCACTATCGCAAAAACGGCAAAAAATTCAGGTTTGTTGTATGGGAGCCCCACTTAAAATATTTATTTTATTCTGTTAATATTTGTTGTTATAGCGGCAACAGAAATACATCATCTGTAAAATTTCAACTGTCTAGCTATCACGGTTCATGAGATACAGCCTGGTGACAGACGGACAAACAGACAAACAGACAGACGGATCGTGGTGTCTTAGTAATAGGGTCCCGTTTTTATCCTTTGGGTACGGAACCCTAAAAACCATTATTTTATAAATAAATTTTACTATTGTACTGAATAGACTGGCCTGATGCCTTTATAATATATAAAATTTATAAAGGCATCAGGCCAGTTTATTTCTGTAACACGATACATCTTTCAATTTCAAGCTCATCGTTCACTGTCACCAAAACACAAATAAAACTTAAACGCTAGACCGAGGTAGAGCATGTTCGCAATCCAATGCAATACCTACGATTTCACAATCATCGATCGCTTAAAACCGACGTAAGCTGCCCTTATGACTCTTAGGGGACGAAAGGTACGAGAGGGGCGAGAATAACAAGACTATACCACTCTTTATAACAAAGGGAATTCCAACAATATAAATACAGTTAATCACACACGCAAAGGAATGTAACGACACCCTTAAGACGCTCGGCATGAAATTACCCCAAGTTGAGCAAATGAGGCCAAGATGAAGGGCCTGATGCTGACAGAAACATACACATGAAAGCACCTGTGGCCACAAACTTGAATTAAACTTGCTACGCTTATAACAATTTATGTATACGCCCATATAACTGCATATTATACAGAGGCAGTTAAGCTTCAGGTATTCTCAGATGTTCTTATAATGCTCGGTAATGTGGGTAGGTGTACCGCTAAAGTCAGACGGTTAACGGCCAAATGAAACAGTTTACGCTATTGAGGCCCTTGGCGCCCTTCTAATGCTATTAAAATTAAACTTGATGCTCTTTTAATAGCAGCTGCTTTATACGAAACTAATCTGAAGTGATGAAGGCACTCCAGTTTTCGGCGTACACTTTCTAGCAATTTAATAGACCCACTTTAATATTAGTACATCAAAGTTTCATAGAAATATTTCAAATAGTAAAGCTATTTAGCATAAACTTATTACAATAGAACTGGTAAATTGATCGTTTATTGAAAATGGTATTTTAAATCAAAACAGTTTCATCCATATCGTTCTGAAATGTGGTTTATGTGCACACCTACAGTAAACTATTTAGGAACCATTCAACAAACGATTCGGCAAAATACACAATACAATACAGTTCTGTATAATTATGGCAGCTAATTAAACATAAATAGTACATAGCTAATTAAAACGAAAGCGGTAAATGAAATTAGATTAAACAACAGTCCTCACTACGAACTACCACAACAAAGACTCGAGGAAATATATAAGGAGCACCCTTTAATCTGAACGGCAGTGTAGTATTTCGAAGAGCTCTTTTGTTTCCCGAAGTATTGTTGCTCGGCTGCCGATCTGTTGTGTGAAAAGTTGGAGCCAAGTCGGCCGATTCAGGCAAGTTTTGCTGAAATCAGACAAGTTACATCGTATTCCTGGCGGCTTTTCACTTCCAAGTTGGTTGTTGCGTGACGTTGATGCGACCCAAGTTTGTTCTTCTTTATCCATTGAGACTTTAATTATGGTCGGAGGAAATCAGAGAAAACCTTCCCCTAATGAATGTTGTGTGGTTATTTGGTAAAATAACGACATTTGTTATATTTACTGTATGAAAATTAATTTGTAAAGGGGTTTATTGAAGGCTCGTTTTTAGGGTTCCGTACCCAAAGGGTAAAAACGGGACCCTATTATTAAGACTCGGCGATCCGTCAGACAGTCTGTCTGTCTGTCTGTCCGTCTGTCACCAGGCTGTATCTCATGAACCGTGATAGCTAGACAGTTGAAATTTTCACAGATGATGTATTTCTGTTGCCGCTATAACAACAAATACTAAAAACAGAAAAAAAATATATTTAAGTAGGGCTCCCATACAACAAACGTGATTTTTTCGCCGATTTTTGTGATAATGGTAGGTACGGAACCCATCGTGCGCGAGTCCGACTCGCACTTGGGCGGTTTTTATGTCTAAAAAATTCTATTAGCATAACAAAATATTTTAATTTAATGAAATATATATACTCCTACGTGAATTAGCCTAAATATTCCAGGAAAAACTCTAGGCATATTTGTCAGTGAAATTTTGAAAAAACCAGGGCATGAATTATTGTAATGGAAGTTGAATTTTTAACACGCTTTTATTAGCTTGGTATGTATCCATGTGTATCTATATATCAATGTAACGGAATCTTTGAACGTGATTTTCACCCCCTTGAAAACGTCGGATTGATTTGAAACTTTGCACGCCTATCAAGGACCGATAACAATGCAATAATTTAGTCAAAGTCAAATATATTTATTCAACTAGGCCAATAAGCGGCACTTTTGAAAGTCAAACAAAAATTAAAATTTACAAGTATTAAAAAAAAAAATCGTGCGCGTATAATTGTTTGTCCCATTAGCCTTACCAAGATCTTCAGGTTTAGCGTCCTTTTAGTTCAATTTACCATTAAAGCGTGTTTTTTAGTTTTTAGAACTACAATTTATTTATTAATCCTATAGGTGAAAACCTATGCTCTACATTCCCAATAATAAAAATTTCAAACAATATCGTAATATTCTGGTCGCGTTTTTGCGACCAATCAGGAAGAGTGCCGCTTGCTATTTGCCCCACCTTAGCTACGCCCATACATTATGTGATGGCAAAAAGCCTTCTTCCGGTGTTTATTTATCTACCTACATGTATGTTAGGCTTTTTTGTCACACCTGAAAACGACATGAAATTCAGGCCTGTAATACCTACGTGTTTTTATAAGAACATCAGCCGTAACTTTCTCTGTTGAAAATAAAGAAAGCTTAAAAAGAAAACCAAGTTCAAATGGATAACGTTGTGTATGAGAAGGTATTTGAATATCCGTGTGTTTGGTCAATCTTTTTAAAATTTGAGTTATAATGCAAGAAATATAAAGTCACTTTGAGAACGGAGTGCTCTGATGAATTTGAGAATATAACTTGATAATGTATTAATTCTGTACCACCGTTTATTTTGTTTTTAAGTCCGTAGGCTGCTACGTATTGTTTACTTACACAACCTTTGCAAGTATTATTCCATTGTTAAACTCATCAAAATATTCGACTACCAGCATCATTCACCAAACAATAACGTAGGTATGAATCACCCGCCGATTCATCACAATAATTTGTACTATATGAAGCTCAATCGAAAATTTATATTGTCCGTCACTTGTTAGCTCACGATCTCTGGCGCCATTGTCCAGTCGTGTTCAGTAATAGCGGACTAAGCAAACAAACTGTAATCAGCATCATTTGCATACACATACAATATTGAATGTGTGACTAATCATAGCGCGCTAATACATATCATATTCTAATTGATCGGCAAATTAATTTTGAGGTTACACTGTATATGTTGGTAAACCATTGCAATGTTATTTTCCGGTGTAAACTGAGAACTTGAAAATACTAAATGTTTTTGCTTTTGAATTACTCAGTTTCCCTGAAAACACGTCTGAAATCATGTAGGAAATAAACTGAATTTAACCTCAATAGAAAATTAATAGACCGCTGCGAATAGATGGTCTGATAATATTATAATTGTCGCAATATTAACGATAAATCGCTTAGCAAACGTTAACCAGGACGCTTGACAATAAATAATCAGCGTCGCCCACTAAATTATTTTAGCCCATTAGCACGACAGAGCCGACACAAATTAATCACGAGAATGACAGCGAAGGCGTTCAACACTTTCCTGAGGCAAACAGCCCAGAAAAGTGACACGATGTTATGCCTATTACGGTGAAATAAGGTGCTAATAACTTGCCTAATGATTTTCTTCGTGGACTCACTCTGAAAATAAACAACAATATAAAGCTATATTGACTCCCATCTCCCTATATGTTCATATTTATACAGCTCCGTAAGATTTGCTTCGCTTCTTCTTTTTATTTTTAGAATTTTATTTCAGCAATCATTTAGAACGGGGTTGTTCGCTTTATGATATAAACCGAAATTGATGTGCCTCGAAGTGACAATAACCTAGATATAGTAGACATCGTTGAGACACATCGCTCTTTATAGATAAAAGTTAGCCTCTAGGAATGAGAGGAGAGAGAGAGGAGTGAAAACAACTGTCTTTAGGTAAAGTTGAAGACAAATCACCCGTGCGATATGGCGTCTGCGTCATCTGTCACTATCGCAACTGTCAAACTGGCCTGCTAAATCGATCACGCGCGAACTAATATCGAAGTTGTGCCGACAAGTCGCGCGATTTCGGCGACCGGAGGCCCGACTAGTCGTACACGGGCAAACTTTTTACGTGCATCAGCTTACTATGGAGACTTCGTTTTATTGGATGTTTCCGTGCAAAGTTGGCTCTGTCGTCTTTTTACACTCCTTGAGGAATCGACGTGATCTTTGAACAGTGTTTCTGAAACTACAGTTTTATGAACGGATAGATTTGTCACTGAGTTTCGTGTTGACTACTCACTCACCTAGTTAATGCCTACAATGTATTAGGCTAATAACTTTAAACGACGTGTAATAACGAATTAATAGACCGTAATGTGTATGTGTAATATATCATGAGCTAGCGATGGTAATTTGCAATTGGTTGACAATGATCGCATATTACGCCACTTACGCTAAATATGATTAAGGTAGTATACGCATCATGTTGTTTAACCTTTGCTACAAAAAGAAAACCGTAAACAAACACCGTATTTTATTTTGCGTGGACGAGACACTACCAATTAACTTGAACCAACAATCCAGCAACATCAAAACATAATTGTTTCCTCGTTATATCGATAATAGGAAACAAGACTAAGAATTCTTGTAAGACAAAATAAAGCAAACGATGAGACGACAATATAGGATTATCCCGCGAAGGAACAATAACTAATCTTCCCGTCCGATATAACACTAGCTCGAATATGGTGTGAGAAAAAAAGACGTTTATATTTATATTTTTATATCCTCCAGCAACTCAACAAAGCACTTGTGTAAAGGTCTAGTGAATCTCGGGTTTCGTCGATGTTTGCCGAAGGATATCCCGGGACAAACGAGTCCGGGGCTGGCGATCCCGGGATCATGGCCGCGTTTAGGGACAACAATAGCGATGGAGGCGCCCTGATACCACGATATATATTATCTTTGTTGACACCGCATCATGTAGGTCGTTTTTTGTCGCCAATTTTCTCATTGTTGTTGTAAAATAACTTTAGTCCCGGGAAATGGTGTTTCTTTTTGTAAAGTAAAAGGATTTAGGTACGGTTAAAAACGTTACGTCGGCCCTTCAAACGTGTTCTGAACGTTTGTCACTAAAAAAGGGAAATTATCAAATTTTTGCTCTTTGACCTTTGACGTTTTGTGGAAACGTTTTGTATGAGGTATTTTTTTTTGGTTTTTGATATAATTCGGTACGTTAAAGGCACGTACACCTACGTACTTACTTACCCACCGTGTCTCACCGTGTCTGGCAGCTGTAAGAAGTAAGAACAAGGTTACATTGATCCGATCACTTGGTGTTTACTGTGAGAGATTTGCAAACATCCTTTGTGTGCGAAACCGAGGTGATAACACTCGCAACCATTTTTGGTCCCTTGCACACAATAGAGAACATGGGGTATCATTCAATCAAATGTCCGTTTCATAGCTTGAATGCAGTACGATATCATCGACATATACATGTGAAGGCAACAAGATTCCTTTTGTTAGCCGAGAAAGGAAATTTTACATTATTTTATGAATACCAAAGCTTCCGTAAGTTAATCGTCTGTTTTAATACGTTTTAATACGTTTATTTACCTCTCGTTGCAGTATCTTGAAAACTTAATAAGAATTAATTGGTTGAATTCAAGAGACAAGTTCATGTTCTTAGTCATCCATATTACTCGGTAATTTAATACAAATGATATAATTAATGTGTCGTAGCACCTACTGGTACATGACCATACAATTAAAGCACTTGACCCGGCTGCACGCGTGGCCCGTATGACGCCGGTGGCGGGTCAATGAAGATCGGGTCAAAATGTTTCAACCTCATTACTTGACATCACGTTGAATGTATTATTAAATTAAGTTTTAATTTTTCTATTTCGAAACTAAACTCCCTCAATAGAGATTTTGGTTAACGCTAAAAACGGATTTGCAAAAAATACTCTACTCAGAAAGATATCGCTATCCGCCCGTTTTAGAAATAGGTAAAATAAACTAAAATTAATAAATCAAACTCCAACAATCCTATCCTAACATTATTTTATTTCTTTCTAATCCTTTCATGCGAACGTTTATGATTTAAGAGATGTCTATCTTCACTCAACGTTCTATTTTATATATACTTATCTTGATTTTGTTAATATCAAAATTCGTTGTATATTAATGAGTCTCCTTTGTCTGTTTCAGGTACTGTTTATTATCTTAAGTCCGTAACGCACGGGTGAGTTACAGAACATATTTCACCTCAACGCTCCGCTGCCCCGTTGGCCCTTCTGGAGCACCCGCCCAAAAATCTCATTCATAAAAGATTTTCGTATTATTCAGCGACGTATTCACAAAGTTATGCCGTATAAAGAAATGAAGAAGAATATTCTATGTTTGTACTGAAAAAATGTGTATTTTGCGTGTTGTAGATCAAAACAGCGGTCTCCTCCCAAGAGTCAGAGAAATATTAAAATATCTGTACTTAGGGGACGAAAACAGACGATGTAAGAAAAGACGAGGCGAGCTCAATTTTGTCGATTCGATGTCCCCAATTCGTTTGCTGAATTCTTAATAGCGCCTTGGGGTCGGCTTCGGTACAGTAATCGCGACACTTTAGTATTTAATCCGCATTTGCCACGCGCCCCACTGTGCATCCCGTATAACTTGAATTTAATTGAGAACCATTTTAATCATAATAATTAAGTTTTTTTTTGCAATTGCCTAAGTTGGAGACCTACTTACGCCATTTTCCTTGGAACTTTACGTTTGCTAATCTTTTAATTACTTCTTCCAATAAGTTTGTCAGAGAGGTGGGCTATTCTTAGAAGCAGTAAAACTTTTTGCCGTATCGCACAGTATGTAAAAAATATTTATTTAATAAATCGGTATGTATGTGTAATTTCCTAGAAGATAATATTTAATCTCAATCAACATATTGCTCACGGAATAAATAACATATGTATCAGCAAATTCATCCTGTTTCTGCGAAATATTCAAATCCCGAGCTTACATATTTATGAAAATTATTTGTATTGAAATAACAAAAGAGCTCGATACAGTTCAAATGAGTATAATCCAATGCTTAATTGTGGTTTACAATTGTTGATTAATGTCATGTGTTTTGTGAGGATAACACACACATTTTGTGAGAATATCACAAATGTCTATTTTAAAATAGCGATCTAACAGTGGATAAATCCCTGTTTTTTGACAGAGTCTGTATTGACTGTTATTACAATTTGTGTTCTTCGTGTTAATAAGCCAATTTCGATATCATTGACCAGTCCATTTTCATCTGATGTTATGCTGAATATAAACGATCCATAACAATTACTTACTGTGTATTTAGGCTTGAGTACTTATCCAATTCATAGTCTTGCTTGTCTTAGAAGTAATTTATTCTATAGTATATTTTTCTGGCTAAGTGTTTTTATACATCTTTGTAAGCCACGGTGAGTTTACCTGTCACAATCAGTGGCCTTTTATTTTCCAGACGTCTGCTCTGATTTTCTTCTATCGAAAAAAAAGTAAATCCCATTGATCCTTTTTGAAATCAGTTCAACCCGTACGGCAAAGCGTACAGCGTACTTAAGCAAATTATAAATTCTCCCGTATAAATCTCCACCTACTCGCCGGTTTACCGTCCGTTCTAATTCCCGTCGCCCCGTATAATTGATCTACATCGTCTCCACAAGATAATTTCGTTCCGACTCGATCCCGTCCTATCGCTTGTCACTGTTTTATTGCCTACCCTCTGAGCGCGGATTGCGGGCACTCGCGGAAATGTCATCGCATTACACACTTCAATCTGTTGAGTCTACTTAGAGATGCTTTGGAATAGAATACCTGTGTTAAGAAGAACATTTTAAATTGCAAATACATAGTCTACGGGATTTATATTTTTAAAGAGACATCTCAAGTTCGTTCTTTTGATTCGATATGAATTTGCAGTTTATTTACAATTGCTTAGCATGGCAATGTTAGGATTTCGTTTAACTTTTTCTTCTTATAAGTCTATTCTGCTGAGTGGAAACAGCGGCTGAATCTCAAATATGCCTTCACCGTTTTATACAAGGTTTAAAGTACATAAGGTTAAGTTAAGGTTTAATTTTTACAAACATATTATTATCTAGTCTCTAACAACGAACTATTTCAACATCGTATGATTGTAAGCATTAAATACACCGTCATGAACGGTAGTGTCTATTGACTCCCTTCACAGCACACAACAATATGTGGATACCATTTAACATGTTCTGAGAATACAATTAGTATTTAATTTGGAGCTGCGCAAAGATTACAAGACGAGTGGGGAGTACTTACTACAATATATTGCTTCTGTACGTGAAGATTTATATAGACACGCTCATACTTAACACTCAGTGTGCAGCGAACAAAATTAAGTCTTCGCGTGACTGCGTGTTTTTGCCGGCACTGTTAGACTACCCTATGATCGAAGACTAGACTTAAGTCCAGATTCGTTCACTAAAAGTTACACAAAGGAGTTATGAGTCTAGTTATTAAGTATATAAAAACTAAGGACGATAACGATGACAATGTACCAGTAATAAAGGCAGAGGTTGAGTCTTTAAGCGGGGAACGAAACGACTGCCGTCGAACAGCCTCCACTACGCCTAATTGGTCTTACGATTACTACCCTCGCACAAGGCATTTTAAACAAAAAGCAGTTTAAAATACGCAAGCGTAAGGTCTGTATTGCAAAAAAGCGTGTTAAAATAAAAGCCTCCTGGAGAGCCGGCCGCCCTTTTTCCACGTGCTCGTTGTCAGTGTAATTGATCGTCTCTGGCGCTGCGAGATAATTCCGCTGTGACGTGATCCGCATTGTTGTGACCATTTTATTACGCCCTCACTGCTTCCGAGATGCAAGGGAAATGCAAAACAAACAGACGTTAATTGGACCAGATATGACTCAATATACCACAGCTGAGTCCCTTGCGACATTTTTTGGATGTGCGAGTATAAAGAAGAAATTTTCACGCTTGACAACTTTGTATGCCACATGAAACCCTCATTTACATAAATTTTACCGAGATCACATGAATGATGGTGGGATTATCAGGAGGGAAACCACATATTTATAGATCCGTAGGTACTTACCGTTATGACCGAGATACAAACTTTTTTGGCAACTTCATGAATTTTCCTTAAACTGGAAAGTTCAAAGCTAAAAGTATGATAAATGTTGCACTGAGTGATTTACAATTTAAAGAGATTTGCACAAAGAGAGTTCATAATCATTTTATTAAATGCCAGCATTGTAATACATAAGTAGCTAATACTTGTTGCTAGCTTGTAAGTTCCAATCAACCATATTAATCATTTCGAGGATCATTGCCTAAACCCTTTGAGGCTTCCTTTATTTCAGTAACACGAGCAGAAACAATTGTCTTTGAGGCTGAATACAAAGTTCCTCCGATTGAATTAATTCAATTGCTCTGTTTCATCTCGCGCAACAAATGTTAAGTTGAACATTGTACACGATTCTCGTACTTCTTAGTTGGCCAACCTTGATCAACAATACCTTCAAACAAGTTTGTTGTAGGCTTCCCTTTACATATAACGGCTCCAATAATATTATTATTACTTAGAAATTGAAATACAATAACGCAATCTTTGTTTCTCTTTAAAGATTGATTAAAAACAATTTTTGGTAGATATTTAATTTAGTTAAAAGTCTATATTTACTTTAGTCATCTATAACAGTATTCCATATAATAGTTTGCCGTTGGTCTATAAAATAATAATTAAATATTCACTAGTATCATGTGTGTAATGTAGCGTGCAACCATTTTTTGCAAATCTCGCCAATACAGGACGTGTTGGGGTCGCGCGGCGGTTTTCATAAATTATTACAGTGGAGGGTTTATCCGAGATAAAATTAAATTCACCAAACGCTCGTCCGTCGGAATTACACCCGCTAAATTACCGGTCATTGTGGCACCGACCCGTTGTTGTTCCCTCGATTATTTCAGATGACGATTGTCACGCCAAATATTGATATAGATTTGCACTTCATTTCACGCCCAATTCGGTTGTTTTCGTTTCATCTCATTCTGAAAATAAACATTCCAGTGAAATATGAAATCTCCCCGCTCTACAGCACTGCAAAATATAACCCAAATATTTTGAATGCTAACATTTCACTAACTGCAGATTTATATATAGTATTGTTATCAAAATGTTATTCTGTGTATATTTGAAAATGTAGATTTGAATTTTGTCCCCCGGCTCTGTGGCATGTTACGCACGAGGCATATCTAACTTTTCTAAAACTGACACTTGTCGAGATAATAATTTCACTGGAAATTGAGTTAAAACTGAAACCGAGTGTGCTTTTAGATAAAGTTCAGCGGCAATAAGTCGATCAAGAACATCTGACCGTAAAAATCCACTAAATTACATTAGGAAGAAAAGTAAAAGCTCTTCCATAAGGCTGAACTTAAAGTCATTTCAACTTAAAAGAACAAACTTGAATATAATTTGTATTTGAGTCAGTTCGCCTCAGTTCACATCGCGTCGGCGTCGGTTTCCAACTTTGTAACTGTGTAGCAATTATAATAATGGGTTACACATAAAGTAAATTGGGTGGAAGTTCATTCGATTGTTAGTACAAATGTGTTCTACATCGGAACAGTATGCGACCCACATAATTGCTTTAGAGGTGATCACACAAGATTGTGGAACTTTTATATTGCATTTGTGGGAGTTACTGCGGCTGGATGAGGCTTCGAATTTCGGTGCAAGTATAATTGTTTGAGAAATATTCCTACATAATAAAATTTGGATAAGGTTTATACTGAAGGATAATCGATATAATAGTTATATGTATGCGTAACTTTCAAGCAAATGATGGACTCTTCAAGAATTAAATCGCTCAAAGCCTAAATTTCATACACTCTTGTTTTGATTTATAAGTTCTCATCGGAACTCTGCAACGCTCAACGCACAAGGGAATTATTATTTATGACTACAACACCTGCGACAGGACGTGGAAAGTTTCCTTAAAAGTCTCACTCGGCTGGCCTGGGGTAATGGGGAGAATAAGTCTACGTTCCTCGCGCCTAATTTGGCAACCCGAGGCGCGGAATTTATAGGGGTGGGGCCGCTACAGCTTGAAATATTCGAAGGCTCCACTCGACCGTGAGTTATGAATGAATCCCGTTAAAGAACCCGGAAAATTTCTAACGGCACGCGTAACGGTTTGACATGGTACGGGATCACTCCACGGCTTATTACCGATATTGTGTCTGTTTTATATTTAAACGTAATTCCGTAACGTAAAAACGTATTTTCCTTCCTTATAAATTACGTTTACCTCTCCTAACACGCCGAAGGTAATTGAGCTCATGAATGTTTAATTTACGCAAATGTTCATGTGGGCGTGAGTACAAAATTAACGAAACAATGTGTTCGAGAGATGCTCGCTTACCTTGCGAAGATTGTAGCATAACTGGAAAGTGCAGTAAGAAGGCGAAAGCAAACAATCAGCGCTGGTTATTGGAATATAAAAATAAAAGGATGAGCTTTAATGGGCACAACATCGGTAACAGCCGCACGACGCGGCGGTCCGCATTCAAATCTGTTTGATTTATGCGAAGTAATCGCTTCGGTGCTCCTGCCTGATGGGAAACTGGAGAAAATGGCAGACTATATTATTTATGAGGGCTAGACTGCGTTTAGTCCGTTGGTCAACAGCATGCAAGAATAATAAATGAGCACAGGAACACACAAACTGAATACAAGGTACTTGAATTACGGATGGACCCGACATCGATTTTTGAACAGCAATTTTAGATCGGTGTTATAAATTTATAAGATGGAATGCTACTGCGGACACAGTCGACCGTGGCTACAAATTACCGGTGCCATTGTTGCAAGAAAACAGTCTGCCGCTCGTCTGCAGCTCGTCTTATACATATGGATCAAACTGGCTTGTCTCCTTTCTTTAAGTTCTGACACAGATAATATAATACTAGCATACAGAAGCCTCATCCCATACAAAGAAACCGTGCCGACGTAACTAGCGTTTTTCGTCTGATTAAACCGATTATTTTTGTCCATCAATCGCGTTCGGTTCCGTTCCAGGGCGATAGATAAATTGTTAGCAGCAACTTACAACTCTTGCAAGTAAAAGGGTTTACTCGGTTCGAGAACATTATTTTCTTTAAATAAAGTGAAGGTTTGTTTTATAGTACTTTTTTTGCACGTTTTTATAGTATATTTGCACCAAAATGTGTTACAATGAAAATTTAAACAATCGAGTGGAATGCCTCAGAAATTTAAAACCGCGCAATCTATTGGCATCAATTTTAAATGATCCGTTCAAATCAACTTTGAAATGTGAATTAAGAACCCAACATTCCATAATTTTGTGCTTAGGAGAGTTATTAAACAAGAACATACAATTTTTATGTTCAATTCCAGAAAATGTTAATTTTACACACATTCAATAACAGACCGGTGCATATCGCACCATCTAGTAAGATTTATTTTTAACCAAATTTTCTTTCTTAGCGCTGAGACCCCGTGTGTCTTATTTCACAAACAATTCTTTTATTAATTGTGCTGAGGTCGTAAAGTTTCAAGACGAAAGTTAAAGAACGACCAACTTGTTCGCAGTTAGTGTCAACTTAATAACTGAAGTTGGTTAAAAATATGATCGACCGTAGCCTCGAAGCCACTGTTATAATAATGGTGGAACACTAAACTATCTTATTACTTTTACGTGAAACTTCAAATTGAATTTCCAGTTGTGTGAATATTTTAGGAAGCCGCTGTTGACTTTAAAACATCGGTCCCTCGGCCCGCACATAACATTTACTATGTAAACATGTGGTTTCACTTTTACATAAAGTTCCGAACAAATTAATTATAAGCAACGTAGATATGTTGGCATTTAATTGTTATTTGAACAGAGGATATTTTTGGGGTATTGTTTTTGTAACTTCATCTGCTTTTATGATTATCTGTTCTTAGGGTTCCGTACCCAAAGGGTAAAAACGGGACCCTATTACTGAGACTCCGCGATCCGTCTGTCTGTCTGTCTGTCCGTCTGTCACCAGGCTGTATCTCATGAACCGTGATAGCTAGACAGTTGAAATTTTCACAGATGATGTATTTCTGTTGCCTCTATAACAACAAATACTAAAAACAGAATAAAATAAATATTTAAGTGGGGCTCCCATACAACAATCGTAATTTTTGTGATAATGGTTTTTGTTTTGGCCGTTTTTTGTGATAATGGTACGGAACCCTTCGTGCGCGAGTACGACTCGCACTTGGCCTGTTTTTTACTGTTTCACTGGAAAGAGCGCCGAGTTAAAATAGAAAGGCAGTTGATAATTAGGTTCAATGTTAGCTCCCTAATTATTTATATTGTTACTGTCATCGGTAAAAAGTATATTTTAATGATAATATCATTAAATACAATAATATACTTTTTCGTGGTGCTTACCGTTTGGAACTCAACTTATTTATTTATTTATGTATACACAAAACACTTTAAAGAGAAAGTACATATTAAGAAAGAATAGCACAAAGGTGCCGCTTATTTCTAAAGAAATTTCTTCTAGCAGACCTACGACAGGAGAATTAAATAAGAAACATAGACACAGTGTGTATAAGTACAAGGAAAGATAATAAAACTAAACAACTACAAATATAATATATAAAATTACAATAAATGCCTCAACAATATTATATATATATTATAATATTATGTATAAAATATGTAAAATATACATAACTATTATAAAATTAATAAATACCTATAATATATAAGATCACGGGATAGAAGAAAGATAGTGTTCTTTGACTTGTTTTTTAAATATAGGGATACTTTTAGCGTCACGGATCTTAGGTGGAAGTGAGTTCCACAGTCGTACTGCATGAACAGAGAAGGAGTGGGAATAGAAACGAGTTTTATGGAAATTGCGATGGAGTTTTAGGCGTGATCTACACTGGACGTCAACAGGGCGAGTAAACGAAAAACGGTCAGGGTTAAAAGGGATGTTGAACAGAACCAACAGGAACAACTTACCAATGTTTACAAATGAAGAGTTGATAAAGTAAGAGTAACAGATAAAGTAGATCATTGTAACTCTATCGCTAGTAATTTGTAGGTGTTCGTGTAATGTACCCGCTGTTACTCGTACATTCCCCCTTTAAAACAACTTTACAAAGATTATCTATCGAAAATCGAGTCACGTATCGACTTTTCAGGCGTGAAGGTACTTGTTCGCGATTGGGTGAAGATCCATCGACAAGATAGTGGAGACCATACATTGAAAACAAAAATTGAAGTATATTAACTTTCATGTACTTTGTACGTGATCATTATTTTCTTGGCCCGTTTTTCCAAGTACAAAGGCGTAGTCTCATATTATATATATATATATACATCTTGATGTCTGTAAGTTCACTCGCATCTTTTGAAAACTTCATAATTTACACAAAAAAAGTTCTTTATATTTCAATCCAGAACATGGACTATATGTGTACCAAATTCCATCAATGTCCGTCAAGTAATTTATGTGTGATTAAAGAACATACAAACATCTTCACGAACTTTCGATTTATAATTTGTAAGTGGGATGAGATTTGGAACTCCTGAGAGTTGTGAAGTAATTTGGCAGAGATCTGTGTTCAGCAGGAGACTTCTGGCTTAGTCGATTGATTGATTAATTATTTTTTGCCTAATGGAACAATGTTCACTCAGGGATTTCAATCTGGTAAGTGACATCTAACTCAGAAGATTGAAATCCTTTGTAAATCTAGCAAGACAGTTCCTATTGTATTAATGAATAGATTAAGTTGCTTGCTTGACAGCCTAACGAGATAATTAAACTTTATGATTCTATTCCAAATCATTCTTGATATAAAATAGAAAATCGTAAACGTCAAATTAGCACCCCTTCATTTTAGTGCAGAGTTATTTGCTCAACTTTATGTTCAAAGCGCCACGCTTTATGGAGCCGTTTGGCAATCAAGTAAAAAATCGGCAAAGCCTCCATCGTCTGCATTTACAGTGAAGGTGAGCGTCGCATTAATTACCAAAGCTACCGATAGAGGTGTCTACACCAAAAGTGTAGTTGCACCATCAATAAAACAAGCAGCAGCCGCACAGGGTCGCCATACGTCAGCTAATTTTCATACTAAACGAACGGGTGCATTATTAAAATGTGCCGTGACGTGACAGCCCTCTCGACCTGGGCGGGCATTTAAACTTGACTCGGTAACTGAGCTGTTAAGTATTTAAGGTGTTTGCTTCAGTGGGGGTACTAGTTTATAGTAGGTTGCAGCCAACCAGAGCCGTAATGTCGCCGTGAATTGTGTACTACACAATTCGGGGCTCGTTATAACTTGTAATTTAGATACTAAGTGGGTAGCTGGTTACTGGTAACCTATGTAAGATGATATAGGTTTGGATAGGCTAGTTATGATGCGTACAACACAGGCTTGAGATGTCCGCTTAGTGGCTTGTTAAATTTTATTGTTTAACAATTAAGGCCGTACCCTGACCAAAAAAATCAGCATGAGATATGAGCATTCCTATTGGCCTAGCGGTACTGGTGGCGCATGAATTACGGTAGTGTATACGCCCAGATTTTAGAATAAAATCTTTATAAAATCGAATATTGGTCTTTTGAAAAAAATAAAACTTACAAAATGTTCGTTATCAAATTGTCTATCCATTAGTGTTAGTACAAAAAATAATTAATGGACAATTTACGAGGAGATGCATAGGTACTATCAATAATTATTTCTCATTTTTGTGGTTTTTTTGGAAGGAGATTAGTGATACATATACCTCTTTAAAAAAAAAGTGTACTACTATTTTAGAATCAACATTATGTTGAAATTTAATGTATTTTTATTAATTGATATTTCTTTTTAAATAAAGAGTAGATAGCTCTTGAAAACTGCACAAAAACAACTAGCGCGGCGTTTTGCTCGGGGAGGCGCCTTAACATATCTGGTTCACGTCTGGCAATAACAAATCCTAAATCATAAGACGTTTCAAAAGTCGACGATATTATGGTACCTAAATAGGGACTATAATATTTTTTTATCAAACTTATCATAATGAGAAAGAGCAAGAAGAGTTTGACGCTCCTGAAAACATAGTATCTGCCAACGTACGCATCCATAATATTCCCGAACAACTAACAAACAACAATTTAACACTTAGTTAAAAGCTTTCGCAGTCCGACTTACGAGTGAGTGGAACAATACATTCTTCGGGCGACTCTCGCAACTTTGAAACAGCCTTTACTCTGAGTCTCTGACATGTTTGCGCCATCCATCTCAGCCGTATTTTCATAGTAGCTGAGAGCAGGTGTCAAAACTAAGGGACGTTAGGCTAATGTATGCAGATTGCATCTTTCGCTACTCGGGGCAGGTTGGCGCGCAACTCTGTAGTGTACACTACTTGCATTACACTACCGCATTAGCTTACGGTACTATATTTAATGCTCTATTGCGCAGCTTTTGTGGGTCTTTTTCTGCACCTGCCTAATTACTTGCTTTTAGGCTGTGCATATTTTGGGGCAATGGAGGGTGTTTATTTTGATTAACATGGCTGAAGCGATAATTAGACTGTAATATTACATCATATTCTGGGCATTTTTAGAGTTCCGTACCCAAAGGGTAAAGACGGGACCCTATTACTAAGACTTCGCGCTCCGTCTGTCCGTCTGTCTGTCTGTCTGTCACCAGGCTGTATTTCATTAACCGTGATAGTTGGACAGTTGCAATTTTCGCAGATGATGTATTTCTGTTGCCGCTATAACAACAAATACAAAAAAAAAATTAAAAAAAATTAAATGGGGCTCCCATACAACAAACCTGTTTTTTTTTGCCGTTTTTTGCGATAATGGTACGGCACCCTTCGTGCGCGAGTCCGACCTACACTTGGCCGGTTTTATTTTTAAACTTCTGATCGCAAATATCAGCGCAGCCTGGCTCTTGAACTAAGAAATCCTGCACTAAACTTTGATGGCGTTTTGTACTAAAATAGACTAGAGACCCATGAGAGAGTTACTAACTTTCTCTGTCATTTCATACAAGACTGGATTCTAGTTAATCTCGACTTAGTTTACGCTAGCTAATTTCAAACAATAAAGTAAAATAATATCCCAACCGTCAGTCATCGCTACCATACGCACAGAATTCACAATAACTTGCGTCTTCTGTCAAAAATACAACAAGTTGGCAACTCGCAAACATGTTATGAATATTATAAAACATGGCGCGCTCATGTAAATAGGGTACATAAGCTAGACACCACGACATTCAAAACAATGTTAGAAAATTTAATTAATTGTATAATTTCTCGTTCTACTTACGTTTGCATATAACCGACGTCTCACAAAGACATTGTATTAATTAAATCCAGGATTCGTACGCTGTGACAATGAAATTACCGTTAATATTTTTGGTGTTTCTGAAAAGGGGCTACTTACTCGTATTACTTGGTAATAAGTAGCCCCTTTTTGTCAGAAGTGGGATTACTATGCAAGTTGATTTGAGTGATCCAACATCAGATAGAAAAAAAAATAGAAAAGTTAACTTTTGGCCTGATGATTATGTTTATGAAAACTTCTGTCTAACTCCAGATACTCGCATTTCAATTAGACAAAACCTTTCAGAACGTTCTCTGCATCCAACCTCTTTCTACCGCCACCTTTGTTAAAATACCTTCTGTCCCTACAAAAATAATTATGCAAACAATAAAAATGAATGTACAACAATGCGAGAAGCCAGACAGGAACTCTCGTGCATCCTGAATGTCTCATTATGGTCTGACAATAAGACTACACATAACACCCCTGCGATCATATGTTGCTACTTAATTACTTCGTTTTCATGCAGTTATGAGCTTAATTCTGTTGGGGCTGTGGTCGACTTTTAATTAGGGCTATTTTGGATGTGATGCTCGCAACATTTAAAGGTCACTTTCTATTTTCTGTTTAAGGTTATTGTCATCCAACCAGGTCCACCTTTCTCCCAAAATATATCTTCCCACCTTTTCCTTGGCTGACCTCTAGTGAGAGGCATATATCATAACTACCATTTAATTCTTTCCTTGATTTAATTGAAAGATTACTACAGAATCAAAAGTTGATCTTCGTTTTAAAATTGACCTCTCGATCAACGCCGAAACCGAACGGAAGCTAATTAAAACCCAAAATTAAGTAACACTGTGGATATTACAGTTTTAATTTTAAACTCCTCGTCATACAAACAAGTGGATCGCAAACACAATTTATACTGACACTGTCAGTAATCACAGCTTCTGATTTTAATTGACTGGATATCGATTTAATTGAGTTTTATTTTGTTCGTGTATTAACTTTACGCTTCATATTTAAATTATGATGTTTGTTTTTAAATGATGTCATTATGAATATGAGTTTAATAAACATTCCTGTCATTAATTTCATGATCAGTACGTTAGTTGCTACATCTACTTCTTCGTTGGATTCCAATACTTTAACTTCTTTGTATACATGTGTATTTGGTTGCACACTCTAAATAAGACCACTGCCACTTCTATTTTATATTCTAGCCTTATGAGTAATTACATCTAAAAACTTTTTTTTTTACCTTGGTATATAATCCAATGACTTTTCCCGCTCTAAAGCGGGAGGGCTTGTCAAACATTTACTGACTAAAACCCACGCCTCTGTTCCTTCAGTTACTTGTGCCAGGGCCGCGGTAACTCTATTTTAAATTTATCCGAAAACCTTATCCTTGGATTTTAAATTCCCGTTTAGTAATGGCAAATTCATATTTTATTGACTCTCTAGCTATCTCCTAGAAACATTAATTAGGATAATATGGCAAATGGTTATCTTTACTGCGCTAGATGAATTTTAATCACTATCTCTATTCTTAATTGGATGGCTTTATTACTTCTCATATTCTAGTTCTCAATTAGCAGATCTAACATTAACTATCTTCGAAGTAATTGCCTCAATATCTCTCTCACCTATACTTAAATCGTCTTGTCGTAAAAAAGGTATGAAAATAACATATACTCTCCAAAGAAATTGCGTCTCGATTGGAGTTCCTTTCTTAAATATTAATAAAAGCGCCGGAGCACTTTTGAGACACTTTCGAGAGTAGAGACGGCGCGATGCATATTTAAAACAAAGGAGTTGAGGGGGACCTGCCCAGACCTACAGTGTCCCTCAATACGTATAAAGTGTAAATGGCGCAAAACCTGCTCTTAAATTAACATTTGCATTCATTGCATACGAGATAAAGGTTGTGTGCTTTACAAACTGCTTTAGAAAAATACATGTCGCATCAAGGCTGGCCGATAGATGTAAACCATCGGGAAGTCAGGATGTATTCCCTTAGTTTAAGATATCGTGTGTGGGCAGGTGGGTGGGTCAATCGTGAAAATGAAATCACACAAATTATTCGACACACTGATTATATTCAAATAGACACAAGTTACATTCCTGCTTACTAATATTACGGATCGAAACTGATTCTTCTACGACGTCATAGCTCTAAGGCTGTCAGTACTCAACTGCCATATTCTGCTGTCTCCACCGCGCAAGCGGTTAGAAAAAGCGGGGCCCCGCATTGTGCGGGGTCCCGGTCATAACTTGTAATTTAGATACTAAGTGGGTAGTTGGTTACTGGTAACCTATCTTGGATGATATAGGTTTGAATAGGCTAGTTATGAAGCGTACAACACAGGCTTGAGATGTCAGCTTAGTGGCTTGTTAAATTGTATTGTTTAACAATTAACATATCTGGTTCACAGCGTCTGGCAATATCAAATCCTAAATCATGAGACGTGTCAATAGTCGACGATATTATAGTACCTAAATAGGGACTATAATATTTTTTATCAAAGTTATCATAATGAGTAGGGGCAAGAAAAGTTTGACGCTCCTCAAAACATAGTATCTGCCAACGTACCCATCCATAATATTCTTGTATAATGGTTGTTCCTGCTTTGCCGCCAGATGGCGTGCTTGCGATTTGTTTTGACGTCCGTACTATTGAATAAACCCGACATAGATAGTTAGAATATAGGTACTTTAATGTACACCAAAACAGTAAACCAACCCCAAAGAAAAATACTTTACCTTTCGATAATTCTTCAGAGTCATGATTGAAAACATAAGCCAAGTCTATATCATGATTCAGCAGTCTCGTCCAGACCTCTTTTACGAATAAACATCTTAAATCCTAAATACCACGTTAGACACAGTCACACAAACTAAACCAACACGATATCTTACAGATTTAAATCGTGGTGTAAGCCTCGTGACGTGCAAGGTCCACACGATAGTAGAAAACAGTGCTCGTGGCAATTTATCTCAAGATAAATCCGACCACGCGTAAGACACCTGTCAGATGGCGGGACGGGCGCCGTCTTGTCTCGTCTCGCCGAACAGCTCGGGTATTAGCTCTCGGGGTAAATTAGAATATTTCCAACATAAATAAAACGATAATTAACGTTTAAACAAACCGAGTTGTTGGGATAAATTTTGTCAAGTTGTCGTCTTGTGACTTTATACCTTGTTTGCAGTAAAGCCTGCGGTTCGGATGTTTTAATAAGAATTGACGCTTTGATCAGGATATTGAAAACAAGTTATTTCTTGTGAAGACATTGTTTATTTCTTCTCCTTGTAAACGTTAGATTATAAACGTGATTTCTCCTTATTTTTAATTTGTCCCGTGTCAAACAAACTGTTTGTTTTCTTTAAATTATTTTGGTCCACAGTCATACTCACCCATAAAAACTTTTACCTTCGAATTTTCGTAGAATTTTCTGGATTCCAAAAAGGTACTTGAAGATAACAACTCACCTACATTCAAGTATTACGCACACGTATTCTCCCTTCGGGGACACGATACCAAGAGGCAATAAATGAATCCTTGACGCTACTTACACGGAATAACGATTTGTTGATCAATTGTTGAACGTGCCAGAAGAAACATCGAAAGGTTTTACTTGAAACAGGTATACGAGTATATATATAAGTCAGCGTAGTCACAATACGCGCGGTTCATGAATCTTGTTTCATTTCCTGACTCAGATCCAATTTGCAGAATTTAAGATAGTGCAAACATATTAATTTAGAGAAACCATTGCGCTGTTGTGTGTCTCATTTGTACAAAGGATAGCATAACGCCAGTGCGCCGACTCGGGCGTTGCAATTTGTCCCGAGTTAAATTCAGCCGTAGACAGATGTCGTCTGTACCGACCTCTCGCTTTTTATTAATACCATGCTGTTGTTTCTTTTAATATTAAACGGGGTAAGATTTCAATAACATTTACATTCTTTATTTTTACTAAGATTGAGAAAAAATTATTCTGATGATATTGTTTAACCAGCACTTCGCGTTCATTAATAACTTCACGCAAAATTAACACTTTCATTGTCAGCAGTTCGTGGTTTGTTACTGAAACATTAATTTCAACACAAACACCAGCAGTGATCGCCATGTCGGTTTCCAAAATAGCTTTACGACCATTTTCTAACACTTCAAAGGAGGTCATTAAATGTCGAGGGACGTTCATATAAATTTCGATTTCCGAGACGTGCGCCGTTTGCGACTGCCACCTGGCAACTGTCAACATGAACTGCCAATTTGAATTCGGAGTCGCCTAATTGGCCGACAGCTCGTTCCAAATATAAATATTAAAGGTCGAAAACGGATATCGCGTAACGAGGTGGACGAGGGATGCTGGAAAGGGTCGCAGCGAGAGTGCCTGATGGCCGCGTGCGATTTTTGCACAACAAACTCATCCGTGCGTCAACCGGAACATTCGGATGCAAACAATCGCGGAATTTTAATACCTTGATCTCCCTTTGAGGTTTTATTCATAGACAAATAGAACACAAATGTATTTCGTCGTTTTGATGATGGCGAATATATCGCCATTCAGTTAGAGTAAGTAAGTCTGCCTGTATTCCTGCAAATTCTTACGTTTCTCCCCTTTTCGATAAAAAACCGGCATTCAATAGAAAACAATACATGTATTCAAGTTCCTCTTTAACTTTATGTAGAACAATCGCGTCGACTTAAGGACAAACCTTTCGTGGATCCCTCAAATTATGTAGCATATGGTAGCGTGATATTTCACATAGGCCGGGGTCCGAATAGGTAACCTTTCCGATTCACTGCGACCACCGCTCGTAAAATAGGGGGTGGTATTCTCCAAGTCATGAATACGTTAGTTCGTTGGGGCGGGCTGTTTTAATAGTTAAATAGGCGAGCTAGAGAGAAAGGGGTACGTAGTTACGTATGCCTAAGTCACTCCCTGTCGAGGGAGGTTCGCGGAAAATCGAAAATAATCGTCTTTTGTTGGTATCTTTCATTAGATACTAACTATAACAATAGGTTTATGAGCTCCACGCACAACGCCGATAAATCAGCCGTGTCTTTAATGGACATATTTATTGCCACAATGTTGCAGATTGTCCAAATATTTTTGGAACAACTCATCCCCAAACACCCACGGGCCAATATACATGAATCTTATACGTAATCAAAGTTTAGTCGATATGAACTAATTGTAAACACTCGTAACCAAGAGATCGGAATGCGTGAGTGGCATCCGCAAACAAACCCTTTTGGGAGCAGTTCGCTATCGAAATTCTATTTGCGAGGGCAGAGCGGGCATACACACCCACACCCGATGAAGATTCCCAGCTCCTGCTCAAATATTGTATGCTAACGCAACGATTTGAATGCCACCAGTACTCCGAGCAGATCGCGTAGAACTTGCTATGGACATCTTGGGAAAACCCTCGCCAACTATCACTACGAACTCATATTATTAACTTTTATAAGGTGGGCGGCTTTTACTCGCGTCTCTACCCCGGCGTTAGTACTAAACGAGATTCCCTATATTATATGCGCGTTTTCTGCCGCACTTTTAACACTAAACCACCCGTAACATACTTTTTACGAGTACATTACTGTTTACGTGTGAATTAATATAGTTCGTGTATGTATACTATTTGGCAGGTATGCAGCAAAGAACGTAATTCAAAAAAAAAAAACAAAAATAGAGAATACTCGATTAAATGAAGGATAATAACTTCGGCAATGATACAATTGTCTGTATCATTTATATAATAAAAGTAAATATCAACAATAAACTCTCACGGTGCACGGCTCAACGGAGAATCTATTTCTCTGCAATGGACAAGACAAAAGTACATCGTAACAATAGAGACATCGAGACAGATAAAGTTCAAAGTGAAGTCGAGTTGAAAAGAGAAGAGCCTATCCTTAATACTAGAGCTGAAATGAGCGAGTAACAGGGAATGAGAGAGGCTTATAAGGAGTTTAGAGTGTTGCAGAGTCGCGGAGAGCAGTGGAGTGCGCTGTACACGCGTTCGACACTCGCGCTCCGGTACTTGTATGGCTACCTAGTCAGCCGTTGTTATCGACGATTAATGAACTTTTGTTACCTGGAAATCTTCTTGTATCTACAGTGCCAATGTTTTAGCTTTTGTCTGTATCCGTCTTTCGTAGTTTGCACATAATGGGTAATTGTGTAAGATTGATGATGGATCAACAGTTTAGTAAAATCTGCTTTTATAAAAAATGGTGCAGTAAGTTAAACAAAGCCGTAAATTTATGTTAAAGAAAATAAATAAACGGTAGAGAGAGAGAAAGGGAAACACCACAAAATCCAATAAAAACTCGTTGCCCAAGTGGACGCGTAATATACGCTTTTTATTAAAGTTTTTAAAGACTTTTCCCTTATGTATGAAATTCAAATATGTAGGTATCCCATGCACATAACCACATATAGAGATTTTAATTTAAGAGTTTTATAGCGTGGCTTTGACTGCAAATGCCGCAGTTTTATTTATATTTTCATCACACGAAGTTTGAAATAACCGTTCAACTAATTATTAATTTGTTTTTACGTCGAGTTTCAATGAAAAATATTGCGTTCAACGAATTTCAGGATAAATTGTATAACTTAGTATGAAATATTATTCTAGCATAGTTTAGAAAACTTCTGAGAATGCTACTGTTTCCAGAAAAACATTACCGCAATTTTAGAAAGCTACAGTAAAATTAGTAATAATATCAATCACTACAACTGTTAAACTGAAAAGCAATTAACACTTACTGAACGAAAATGTCGTTGTAGCCAGAAACATCTAATAAGCGTAATGGTATTTCGTCATTACATGCTCGCATTCAAAATCCAAAATGATGACAACAACAGCGTAAAGTGTTTTATCATCTATAAAACACGCGGGCGAAGCCGCTGGCAGAAGCTAGTTTACTAATATTCTCATCTTATTGCATCATTTGGAGTCATAATATAAATATTTTTTTGACTAACAACGCAATTGCCCCAAAATGGGTATGCAGCGCCATGGAGTTTGGGGCGACCGGGCGAGGTTATGCCATTTATCGGGTCCAATTCCAAACTTCGGGCTCCTAATAAAAATTTTCTTGCAGAAGAACACAATAAAACTTGGGAATTGAAATGTGGTCTCTAAGCCCACTTGCGAGTGCGGCAACTACATAGATCATTGAGAATGCTGTATTCTAAGTGTAAGTCTAAATTGAATACTATTTAGTATTTACCCAAATATAGAACACAATAAATATAGTTTCAAGCGTTGTTACCACAGCCAGTGTTAATTACCCAGTGAGATTTAGAGCTTTCGTGGAGGTTATGTATCTCCCGTTATCTTCTTAATTGCCTTACAAACTGTTTTAATGTAATTACGTGCTACAAATATTTGTCACTTCTGGTTAAAACAACATGCGGTTTGTGTTTAAATTATGAATTAATTGTGAAAATCATTCAATTTACGCTTCATATGTTTAGGAATACTTACTATCTACAATTGCAGACATTTCATAGTTAGACGAAAAATTAATTATGGATGAAAAATAACAAAATATTCAAGCAGTCAATCAAATAGATAATACAATAGCGGAAATAATTCCATTGTACCCTCAAGCGCCGAGCGCCGTTAACATAAACAGCACCCAGTTCGAGCCTCACGCAAACGAATCGAGTGGCAACACTAAACACATTCGTTACCTGAAAACCCACTTAAAACAAATACAGTTACAGTTCCTTTAACGCGTGTGTAGGACACAAGACTCCCGCAAGGCAGGGCCCATCTCATGTGAATGATGCCGAGTGCTGGGGCGTTGTTAAAACTCAAGCCGTGTTGAGTCGCGCGCGCTAATTGTGCTTCTAGGTGGGGCAAAACCCTCCCCCCACTCTGCCTAGTGCTCTACACTTCTTGTTTCGGAGACTTATTGTACGGAGGGAAAAAATTACAACTGTTGACATTGGGCTCAATATGCTCTAGGTCCGCATGTAAAGAGGACAGACTTTTTAATTGTGTATTGTTGTTGTTGTTGTTTTGTTGTTGATAACATTGTTGTTCAACTGTAAAAGTGTAAACAAGTATCTAGAAGACTCTCAATTGTTGAAATAAAAACATTTATACTTTACTTACATCTTTAAGAGTTATCATTGGACATCAACTCAACCACAACCAGGCCCCATAACACAATTTACGTAATCTATCAATAACTTCCATAATGATTACAAATTGCTGCTAATATCAGTTTTTGCGTCCAGAAATGTTGCCAGCAAAACTAATAAATGCCGGACAAGTATTGCTAGTTTAATCGCAGCTGCACGAAACGCGAGCGACAAAACCAACCTCGGATCCGAACCACAACAACCGTGCCGAAGTTTAATTCAATCGGTGTGCCCCAGTGAGTGTTGGGAGGGTGGCTGGAGGGTGCGGGGTGCAGGGGTGCGTGCGGGGCGGAGGAAGAGAGCTCGCGAGGCGGTGTTAATTACTACTCATGTGGCAGGCCACATATCGCGAACTTTGGCGCCCAACGTGGGGCCCCCGCCACCGTATTTATCTTTTAATGTCAGCTGAGGGGCCTTGTTTAATCTTGTTTGTTAACAATGTGCGATCATAGAAAAAGTTTTATTTCATTACTAAATTAGTTTTGGCCATACTTGATTTGATTCAATTACGAACTCTTCCAGAAAATATCACTCACACACACACGGTTTACTCTTATTAATTCTATATTGATATGATAAAAATAAAAGCCATGTATTTAATAAAGTTACGCAGGCCATCTTTATGGATAGCTATGGATAGCTTTATTTACATTTATACCCAAAAAATATAATCAAGAAAAAATTCGATATTAGACACGTTCACGATTTCAATCAAATATTCCAGTCGTATTCCGCGTGCTTGCGTCGGATACCTCAAACATTCCCGTCCCTTGTTAGAAGACAGCGCGTCCCGAGACATCTCCAGGAACGCAGCCCTCTTTCCACGACGCGCGACGCTTTCTCATGTAAATTTTAGAGATTTCCTCCCCAAACTCGATATATAAGTTAAACGGTACCAGAGAGCTTACTTGCCCCTTATATGTCACCGCTAACATTTGACAGAATTTTCTTCGAGGTCGTCTGGAGCTCGTAAAATATGACTTAATCGTTTTCCTACTTCCATTATACTTGGGAGGAGAAGATAAGTATCCAACAAAATGGAACTAAACTTTAACGCGTTTGCAGCAGGTGTTTCTATTTCCTTGCTGAGATTTTTTCTACGGATAGGAATTATAATGCAAATGCATTAAAATGACTCCATCTACTGGAAACAAATGGAACTAGCCCATTTTCCGCGTCAGGTTATTGGCGCCCAAAAGGGACTGTCCCAGTTTGGGCGCCAAAAATATAAATAAGATTTTTTGTTGAGTATAATAAAATATGTAATGGTTAACATAAAATGGGCGGTTTGAAAATTGAAACATTTATAGGCTGTAGGCGAATCGATATCGAGCAGAGCGCCTCCGTGGGTCCATCGACATAAATTCGTATTAGTGCCACCTCAGATCGACTTTACGACGCCTCAGGCGTACTTATTGCTTGGTCTAGTTATTTACCCGACACGTTAAATGTTTAATGGAAATAAAAATAATGTTATTTAATGTGTTTGCTGGCAGAATACTTGTTTGAACTGAAATTCGGGTAATGCTATTTTTATCTAATAGACGGAGTCTCTCAGAGACAATTATTGCTTTGTAGTTATCTCGCGACCTATATACGATAAATTCCAATATTGAAAATACATATATTGATATAGAACTTTCCCTTGAAGTTAATTTCTAATTTTAGGAAAAGTTCTATTTCTAAATTAATTGGCCTATAGAGAAGACCTTTAATTACTGAAAGCATCTTACAGTCGTCGAGAAGTTCCTCAAAATCTATCTAGACTGTTGGAAATGTAGAAAATACCTAGGTAATTGAAAATTGTAGCAAGACTATTTTAGATTCCGACCTTCCTTAGCTTAAGCTATGCTACATGGGAAATGTATTGCGCAATGATTGTCAATTTGGTCAAACTTGCTGTCACAACAACTAGCAGTATATGGCAATACAAATATTGTACAAAAAAATTCAAAAATTGCCCAATTTAAGTTGACTGTGCAATCGCACCTTTAGAATTATGCAACAACAACTTACAATAACGTTAAAAAGAACTGTAATGGGTACATAAACAAGATTGTTATCTAAAAAAGGTTTTATCTCGAATCTAATGCTACATTAATTAATAGACCTTGAGCATTTTATATCCCTTTGTCTATGCTTTGTACTAAACTGCATAATATTGAGGTCAGTCAGTGAGTAGCATTCGTTTGTGACGTAAACAAACGCATGTTATTCAAGAATAAATTATATAGATAGAGCATAAATATAAAGTAAGCATCACTGTTTGCCTACTAGCAGATTTAAATGTTTTATATTGTTAAATGATAGTGGGACTAAAGAACCTATACTAGAATGTTAACTAATCGAGAAAGTAAAGAAAAGCAAGAAACTTATCATGAGTCTCAAATACTACACGACAATAACAATATCCATAAACTTAAAACCAACCCCAATAATTTCAAAAAAAACATTGTGACAGACTAAAACAAAGTTATGAATAAGATTACAAACAGGCGAAGTCTAACAAATTAATATCCCTTAATTCGCCTGTCAGATTTAGGCCGTCCACTATTCAACGTTTTGGACAACAAATATGGCAAGACATCGGTCGGTGCGAAATTAAGTGAGTTTGTTAAGTGTAAACAGGGATAATCCTTGGCTTGACTATGATTAGCATATCGCGGCAGTCGGCGTTCGTTCCCGAGGGGCATCTGCAATTTAAATCAGGGACTTGGCCCGGACGGGCCGCTCCTTAGCTGCGTACTCGGAATTTGAGATTTACTACGATTGGATGATTTGGGGGTCGATTTTCTGCTTGTTTGGACTGATTGAATTCGCTCTTTAAATTGACTCATATAACTGATGTGACTCTCAATCTATTATTGAGTTGACCGCGTTCCAAGACGTTTGATCAATGTTTCACTAAGATGTTTTCCGATGTATTGTTTATCTTTCTCAATATTTTGACTTCTTTCCGCAAACATAATATATGAACCGTAGTGTATACGGGTTATCTATCTTCGTACAAATTCTATAGTTATCGAGATTAGAATCATCAATCAGAAGGTCTGAAGTGGTTGCTGAGATACAGCTATCGGATTGGTGCAAGTTATGAGCAGTGGCACTTCCGGCTATCATAAAAGCATCCTCGGAGAAAACCGTAACGTTGGCACGGCACCATTTTGAGACTCATGCCATAAAGTACCAACAGCCATCCAGTTTTTAGTACATCTACATACTTATTTTTTTGTAAAAGCCTTGGCCTTTATTACAATATAGTCTGTATTGCGTAGGTCTTGTAATAAAGATTTTACTCGCAGATATATCGGCAACATTTTCGTACAACAGCGATGTTTAATGAAGCCTGAAACAAAACACTTTCTTACAATTTTTCCAACTGATAACCGAATTACTCAATTTCTTGGCAAAAATAAAAATGTTTCGAATAAAATATGATGGTATACGCCGTTATTTATCGGCGTACATTAACTTAAATATTGTACCAGAGCACAATGCCGTGCGTCCACAGATATACACTCGTGAAAAATTGCCGTGGATGTAGACGTCGAGTGGAGGAATTTCCTCTCCCCCTACCTCAGGAATAAAGAATTTAATCGTAACCCTCATAGGAACTTACGACTTTATACGCTACAAACTATACCTTGCTCGATAGATGATTTAATGTTACGTCATTTGGAATGTTGTAATGAAAATCATATTTTATGGTCGTACCAGTACGTACAAGTAGGTACCGACGTTTTGGGTGACTTACCTACTGTTTTAATTTTAGGCAATGAAACCTTTCAAAATCTTTGCCTATTTTACTTGTCTTTCGGGTCTTCTCTGCATAGATTTGATATGTTCTGGTTTAACGTTAACTTTCCTTATACCTCTGAAACACCCTTGTTTACCAAACCTTATCAAAACCAAACGACACTGTTACAAGATTATATTACCTTCCCATGCAAGTTAGTGAAAGCCGGTAAGACAAAAGGGATGCCATAATGCCCACGGGCGATGTGCTAGAAAGCCATTATTATTAATGCAATATTGCCCTGTGTCGACCCAAGACTACACAAAACGTTGTTATTGTACAAGAACTCTATTAACAATAAATAAATCTTTTGACGTGACAACGTCTAATAAATCGATGAACGCCGGCTGCACGCACGAAAAAGGATGACTCAATGTAACGTTACGCTCATTGTAACGTTATAATCGTAACGTTACAATGACGTTAATTGTATCGTTATGTATGTGACGTTGTCACGTTAAACTATCGTCCGTACGACTTTGCAGACAACCAATTTTTGACGTTTCTTAGTGACTTTGGAAACAAAAATGAAAATAAATATCATCTCTCTGTAGCAAAATGTGTTTTACATTTTTTTTCCAATTGACACAAGGCTAAAGTAGGTACTATACCAGAATCTTCAGAGAGACTTTCATAAGCTACTTTATCAAATAGATACACAGTGCAAGTTCCAACGCTAGATTCAATTGAGGCTGGTAAATCTAAACCGTACAGGAAGTTGGGCCCAATCGTATCCTCACCTGCACACGGATTTGAAATTCAAATAGGATGAGACAAACCCAGTTTCCTTGTAACCCTGTATGTTTATCGTTGCCAATAGTTTTCGTTAGAGACACCCCGCAGGACTGCTCGGGGCCTTACAAAGGGATTATTTCGCTTTGATTGTATAAACAAATATAGAATACGAAATCAAAGAAATGTTAACTCTCGTTATATTTATCTTACCGCTGAACCTTTTTCACGTTAGGATTATATCTAAATACGCATTTGTCAATATAAAATATCGTTATATTTGCACAAGTAAAAAGCTTAGTGAAGTACCTACTCGACGTACTTGCCTCTGCTCGTTAATTTAATAAAATGGAAAATTTTAATTGCTAGCGACCCTCTCTTTGGGGTTCCATTAAAATAATACTACCGCGCTCGAGTATGTTTCTCTTGAGGTTAAAATCGCGAGAAAGTCTTAAAGTTCTTGCAATGCCAGGTGTCATAATTATATTTTACGTGCATAGAAATTTAAATAGCTATAATTCTACATTTTTATATAATTTTGCAGTGATTTAGAGTAACGACAAAGAAATTCTTACTTTTTATTTTTGAAAAATCACGCCAGTAATATTATAAAATAGTAAACAAACCAGTGTACTCGTAACTTCATCATTTAGTATAGCAGCTCAAGTGGCCATTGCGGCGGAACAAACAAGCGAGGCTCACAGACAAAGGGCAAAACAAACAAAGTCCCCATCGTCCAGGTAATTTGAAAGGTCAACAGCGAAAAATATCGCATCATTAGTCGTTTAAAGGTCGTTAAAATGATATTATCTGTGCAATATAGCTTTATAATGATCGATCTTTCTCGATATGGCCCTCCATTGTTATTGAAGTGAACAGGGACGATTAATTATCCATTGAACATAATTTGGGCGGACCAACGGCCCAGTGCTGTAACGGACCGCTCCCTCCAATTTGAATTGATATCGGCTGTTGTCTCCTCATTATATATTATCTTTGGCCATTATTTGATTACCCAAATTCTACCTTTAATCAAGGTCTAACTGGCTGAAATACTTTTTATCAAAAAATAAGCCGATTAAAAGTTTATCTCATACGCCGGCCAATATATTTCCAAAAAGTTGACGTTAAAATTCACGAAAAGAAACGAGAAAATGCGCAAACTATATTACAGCGAAATAAATACTTACAACGAAGAATAATTGTGCATTGAGCATTTAAAATTAGCAAATTCTTTCGAGATTCTTAGCTATCAAAGGAAATAATAAATTGTTTTCCACCCACCTCCCAACAAGTTTTGTCTGCTTTCAAGGCGAAAGGCATCTTTATCGCTGCAAAACTTTTTCTTCCTTGTGTAGAGACGGAGAACCCCTTTTAATGAAACTTAAACCAGCCGTCTGCAATTTAGATAAGTATCCTACTTGCCTTTTAATTAAATATAGCTGTTCATCAACTATGATTGTACGGCTATTCTCTTGAAGGAGTTCTTTCTACAAAACACTACATTCAAGAATACTTTCCCTGAGTCTTACGCTGTTTTTATTATTACACAAAATTTCTTCTTTTACGTCCTGTCCTAAATTAAGTTTACACGGTACGTTCTCATCAGAAATGTTATTATACTTGTACATATTTACTTGGCTAATTTGAATAAAAAATATACCCTGCAGATTAAAACTTCCACAAAGTTCGGTATTTACTTGATGTTTTCACTGTAAATCGTCTCCACTGACTTGTTTTCCAAGATATTTATAATCAGCGACTTTCCCAACTTAGTGTCGGCGTCGAAATATCCTTTTAATGGTCGGCGGAGTGTTGGGTCGTCTGCAATTTAGATTAGTCCTTTAATTAAATTAACATTATGATCCCTATCTCAGCGGAGCAGGTGGTCGGCAATATTGCTCTGTTGGAACTCTTTCTTTACTTTCGTTTCTACTTTTGTTCTGATACCGAATATTTTATTTAGATTTTGTTCATTTATCAATAGCGTGGGAGCTGTTATTTGAATGCTAGAATAAAATACGAAAAGGATGACTCCCACGTTATTGTGTCTTCTCTGAGTAAATGAAATAGTAGTAGATTTCTATCTAACTTTTATATATTCTCGTCTTCTCGCTAAGAACAAGAAGTAAACTAAACTTTGTATATAAATCTGAAAGCGCATGTGGTCTTGGAGATGATCCTTCTTCATGACTAGCAGTAAATTTTCCTTTTCCAGATTTATTTTCGAAGCGAGTATATTAACTAAAAGGTAACATATTGATACTTAATGTACTCATATATCTACCCATTGAAGTACAATATCCTCGATCGTATTTCTTGCAAGTAATCCCCGAAAAGAGGTCCAAGTTATTAATGATAGTGGTTAAATAGACGTTTTTGCGCCCCCTGGAGGGATTGCTCAAGAAAACATTACATTGAGAAGAGACAAAGGGTCGAATGAAGTCATTAATATTGTGATATCAGCGAATATTGTTTAGAACTCACTTAAAAGTCAAGCATTAGTGTGTGCTGTGACGTTATCGATTTAATTATAGGAAAGTTGAGAGATTCAATCAAAGTTCTGAAATTATATCTAGAAGAGCTCGGTCAAGTTAAATATTTGAAGTGTGTTCAATGATTTCAATTAGTCGGTTTATTCTGCTTGCTCATCGGTATCGGGCAGCTCGTCTATTTTCTCTACTTTTCCAGTCTGATTGCGTTCGTTTTATCTATTTTCCTAGTGCTACAATCTTGGCGGCGCAGGTCAACCGAAAAATTAGAAACATCTCTATCTCAGTCAATCGTTCAATTTAAGGAAAACGTTTCTTTATTGAATGTTTATTGGAGGAGAATGCATTATAATATATTTTGTGGTGTACAATAAAGAATATAATAAATATAATGCTTAAATATAAAAGGACTTATGGAAAACCGTCTGAAATCCACAAGTTAAGAAAATAGTCAATATTAAAGTTTCTATAATTGAAAGCTTATCTACGTAAGATACAGATACCTAAGTAAATTTTGACAAACTAAACAACCTAAATAATAATTCCACAAACTATTTACACACAAATTGCTTTAGTTGGTTTCCCTGGGCAACGTCCATCGAGCAACCAGTCAGACTGGGATTCCCCACGGCCATCGATATCTACGCGGCGCTGTTAAACTCGTGAAATATTGCCTCTGACATTGACGGCGGGAAGAAAAATTGCCCCGGAGAAGTTTCACCACTTCATTTTGCAAAGTTTTCACACAGTTTGTTATCGGCACGCGCTCAGTTATTGATTTAGGCGTTTTTTTTCTTGGGTTTATTGCCTGTTTTGAAGTTGAGTGTGTTTTGGAATATGCAGTTTTTTGTACGTCACATACATGACGCTTGCGGAAATTCTTTTTTTTTTGGTTTGATCTTGTTAGCAACAAGGAGGACTATGGATTTGCCTAAAATCTATTTTCACGAGCCTATATAAAAATTGTATTCAGTGAAAATAACAGAAATACAGACGTGATCAACAAAAGTATCAAATCCACGGTAGAAATAGCATATTTTGACATGAAAATGGCAAAGATCGACTCGCACAAATAGAAGTGAATCTAAAACATGGCTATAATCCAATCATTCATCCTGACTTCGCGGAACGCCAGCTAATTCGGATTGCAACTAAAAATACCCACCAGAAAACAATGCGTCAGCACTGGTTTACTTTTTCATCCGACGAACCGTAAAAGGAGAAAACAAATGAATTGCCAAAGTTCTCGTTAGAGTGGATAAAACAAAAGTTAACCACCGATTTTCTATTCAGCGCACCCGCTGTTTCAATCAACTACGGGAGCAAAATCGAACAACACGACTTTCGGTTACTGGTGCTCTATGCGATGCAACCAAATGTAATGTGGATTATTTTAAGGGCCTCTGAAAAAGTTTCATAATATTATGTAATTTTATAAACAAAAACTTAAATTTTCTGTTCATCGGGTTCTTAAAGATTTAATCCAGTAGGGAAAAATCGTAAACAATATCTTGGAAATCCAAACAATAGATTAATACGGTAATTTCAAACAAACAAAAGTTTGTAAATTTCCGAGGAATATTGTTTGCCAGCACTACACCGGCTTCTTAGTCAACAAAGGCTTCAACAGGACTAAACTGAACAACAAAGAGCAGGAACCGGTAAGCGGTACAGGTACCAATTCCAAACGTCAGTTAAAAAATAAAATGGTTGATTTTCACTTGTTTTCCTTTTATTGATATCAGACGCCATGACATTTAATTTCTATTCCTCTTTGTACCGTTCGATTTCGAATCGTGGAAGCATTTTATACTTTTTCTCCCTTTTTTTGTATCTACTTTGTGTATTTTTGTGTGGGGTTGAACATGATACGTCCTCAGTTCGCAGGCAGATGGCACGCGTGTTCGATTTGATCAACCGTCTGTTTTTGGGCGGTGTTATTGTTTGATATTCACATTTCAAACTCAGGCCTTTATTTGACTTACCATTTTGATTATCACGGAGCATTTTTTGTTTTTTGCTCGCATAGGTATTACATATAGTTATAAAGCCATATACTACTTTTGCACGTTTTATTCTAAAATGTTTTCCATTTTGTATCAATATACCATTTATATTTTGATCGGGCGTTTGTTGACTCAGCTTGCTGCCGAGCAATATATTCGGTATAGGTAATAGTTATTAATCACACTTGGTAAACATAGTACCTACCTACCATGCGAGATTGCATGCTGAAAGTTAGGTATGTACACACTAACGTATGATAAATTCGCTGTGCAGTGCCCCGGGCGTTTCCGCTCCAATCGCTTCGGATGCACGCCCGTGCGATCGATCGTGTGAATACACCTTTATCCGTATTTTATTTTTATTTTCATTTATTTATAGGCGCTGTTTATTGAATGTCAACATGGCCCACTTGCTTTCCAGGTTGCCGGGTAGATAAATAAAATATGATATAAATCTGTATAAAAAAATTCTACGTTATTATTTTTTATATTTACGGATGAAACTGCAACATGTTTGCTGTAGAGCATCACTATTAAAATTCTGTCACGAATATCAAATATTTTCTATAAATGACTTTCCTGTAACTAAAATTAACACATATAATCAGCAATGCTAACAATTGAAAAGCAAGTTTAAAAATCTATAAATTGATAATATTGAACAGTAAATGTCAGTGAAATTGATAATTTTATTTTGAAAATTGTCGATGCGTCGAATGCCATCGGCTTGCCAATTGGAACGCGCAATTATTATTATCACATCGGGCAACACTCGTTGGTATTAAATTAATATTCGGCGCGCTGAAATCGGTGACGATTGTGTCGCAACACTGACCCTTGCTTGTTCAATTGAGTGCCAAACTGTTGGGCAGCTTTCGTACAGTCATCAACGCTGTGACAGGTGACTTATGACGTATTTAATAAAGATATCAGGCTCTGGCACAGGCAACTGAAGGTGGTTTTAGTCAGCAAAAGTCTGACACGCCCGCATCAGAGTGGGAGAAATCATTTTATGATTTCACAAACCAAAAAAAGAATAAAAGCATGGTTTGAATATTTGAATATTACAAACGAAGGGCCAACATAGTATTCTCTCGAAACGATAATAATTTAGCCGATGAAACTTACGGAACAACTAAACGTAATTTTCCTGATAAATGTTTCCAATTTCTTATTATTTCGCCAATCTTCTGAAATATTTATGAAGGCTTCGGCTTAGAATGCTAAGTTTCAGAATAATGGTTCTCGGTATATCTGATAACAAGCCCTTTCCACACTCGTTGTCTATACCACGGGAACCTCTTTTATATCCGGGATAAAAAGTAAACTATCATAATATGGCACTCAGCGTTATTGCAACTTTATATCAGTGAAAGTTATCCAATAAGTCTTCCAAAGTTTCCCCCTCATCATTTCAGCCGAAAGACGTCCACTGCTGGACATATGGCCTCCCCCAGGCGTCGCCACATTGACCGATCGAAACAAAGAAGTTGAAGTTTCCCCCTAGAAACAATTTAATCATCCTAATATTATAAAGGTGAAAGTTTGTGATTGTGTGTTTGTATGTTTGTTACTTCTTCACGCTCAAAATTCTGGACGTATCTGGATGAAATTTGGCACACAGATAGATAATAGTCGGGAATAGCACATAGGATACTTTTATCCCGGGAATATGATCGCTTAATATAATTTTCGACATTGACGCGGGCAAAGCCGCTGGCAGAAGCTAGTAATATTATAAAGGCGAAAGTTTGTGATTGTGTGTGTTTGTATGTTTGTTACTCCTTCACGCTCAAAATTCTGGACGGATCTGGATGAAATTTGGCACAGAGATAGATAATAGTCTGGAATAGCATAAACGATACTTTTTATCCTGGGAATATGTTCCCTTGGTATAATTTTCGACATAAACGCGAACAGCTAAGGAGTGGAATTCCTTACCGCGTCTTTATTTCCTGATATCTACAACCTTCAAGTCAAGAGTGAATAGGTTGCTTCTAGGCAAGCGTGCTTCACCTTCGACCACATCATCACTTAACATCAGTCGAGATAGTGGTCAAACGCGAGCATATAACAAATTAAAAAAAAAAAACCAAGCCGCTGGCAGAAGCTAGTCTCTTAATAAACATGAAATCTTTAACACTGAAACAGTTCTCTCAAACTAAGTTCCAGCACATAAATTGCAAAAGAAAACTTTACACCTGTATCTGCTACCTACACTTACGAGTACATGTATTGCAAATTTACACATGATCAGCCACCATAGCTTGCAACTACCCATTGTGAGTGCAGTGAAACGTTCAACATTCCTCTTTGATTACTCATTCACGATTCTACGCTAATACGAGCATTATGTACCTATTATGTTCAACAATTAACGCATTATCATATCACAAGAGAAAGGGTCACTGGATATGAAGGGTCTGTAATAAGGCTTTAAGAACGGGTTGGTGATTGTTTGTGTGTTGGCAATTATAATAATTACAACAATAACAATTTGGGCGTACGGTCGGCGCAGTGGTTGAGCGATTGACTGCTGCGCTGCGTGTCACGGGTTCGATTCCCGCACGGAACAAATATTTGTATGATCTACAAATAGTTGTTCCGGCTCTGGGTGTTTGTGTATGTGAGTTTATATGTTTGTAAACGCACCCACAATACAGGAGAAATTCCTAGTGTGGGGCAACGTTCTTTAAAAAAAATAAATAAAAAAAAATATATATATTTAATTTTATGTAAAATCAGGCGCAGATACCCTTGAGTAGCTGATTTTAAAACGAAAATCACGTCTAAACGGCTATACGTAATTTTTTGGATAAAATATATGTTGCACTAAACGATTTTCTTAATAATTTGATCTAAGAAAATTTTGAGTTTTACTCGTATAACATAGTGTAATTAATTTACAAAGTTATGTCTAAAACGGACTTAAACACGACAATCACACCAAAACCGCTGGGAGTATTTTAATGCAATCGACACCATCTCGAAGACAATTTAATTATCTACATTTTCATCTGAAGCTTTTTTTTTTAAATTCATCGAATAATAAGGAAAGTACAAAAAAACTACAAAATTTTGGGTCGCGCGGGTGTGAAACGATTGCGCGTTTTTCCCTCAAGGTCGTTGGCGTTAGTCGTCGTCTTAATATAGTTTTGTACACTGACAGCCCTATGTCTATCTCCTCTCGTTCAGTCCATCCAAAGGTTGTCTGTTAGAGATTGCCCTGTGCGATAAGACCGCCTATTGTACTCTTATATTTATAAATGTTTTGTTCTGTAATTATTTAAGTGGTGTACAATAAAGCATATAATAAATAAATAAATAATCCTGCATATGCTGAGAAAGGAGCCTTTTTGGTCTCGCACGGGGCTTTTATTAACACGCTTTTATTAGCTTGGTATGTATGTATCAATGTAACGGAATCTTTGAACGTGATTTTCACCCCCTTCAAAACGTCGGATTGATTTGAAACTTTGCACACTTATCAAGGACCGATGACAATGCAATTGTTTAATTAGTTTGTCCCATTATCCTTACCAGAATCTTCAGGATTACCTACTTTTTAGTTCAATTTACAATTAAAGCGTGTTTTTAGTTTTTAGAACTGCAATTTATTTTTATTATTCTTTATGTTTTTCTCGTGTCTCCTGTGCGGGTCACAAATAAATATTTTTTCTTTCTTTCTATCTTCTGAAAATGTATATTTTTAATGCTAGTTTTCTCATTTTTATGTGGGCTCCGCAGATGCCGTAGAATTGATAATATGATGGAATGGGTGGAAAAATATCATGTTAGCTGCTTCCAGCCACGAGAAAGTGTTGTCCCCGTGTCTCTAATATGTCTTTATTATGTTAAAAGGGAAAATAATTTATTTTTTGCGGCCTGTCGTATTAACGTCAACTCGAGATGGTATCGTTCTCTCTGGACAGATCAAAATGTTCGTGCCGCTTTCAGAACCGTAAAGGCGTAAAATTGAGATAAGCTGAAAATAGACCACTTACACCACGTTGCCGTTTTCTGGGCGAAAAAGAGGCAGTTAAGGTACGGAGATATTTAGATATTTTCTTGGGAAAAATTAATAAAAAATACGCAGCATTTGTATTCATTCTCATCTTGTGTGTAAAGAATATTGCCTTGTTCCAACTAACATGATTATTAAAATACATTTTTAAATAGAGCTTTTGATTCATCACTATAATCCGAAACGTAACAGTACAAAGTCCTCCTATTAAAGTAGTTACTAAAAAACCGGCCAAGTGCGAGTCGGACTCGCGCACGAAGGGTTCCGTACCATTATCGTAAAAAACGGCAATAAAATCACGTTTATTGTATGGGAGCCCAACTTAAATATTTATTTTATTCTGTTTTTAGTATTTGTTCTTACCTTCTTACGTGCCTGGTGACAGATGGACAGACAGACAGACAGACAGACGGATCGCGGAGTCTTAGTAATAGGGTCCCGTTTTTACCCTTTGGGTACGGAACCCTAAAAACAGCGACATCTATTACATTAGCGGACTTCTATCATTTTCAGCCAGTGCAGTGCAGTGCAGTATCGTAAAAAGAAAACTTGTTATCACAGCGCGCAAACTTTTCAGTCTATGTGTTATTCGGGAAAATTCCCTTTCTCCCATCTCGGCCGAGTATGAAACATAACTCAATAGTGAGCGTAGGGATTCGGGGGCAACCGAGTGTAAAATGGTCGACATGGAGTGGAGGGGCATTTTCAAACTGACCGGAGTCCCGCCACCCACCCACCCTGAAATATGTTAGGTGTGCGGGTATTTGACGTTCTTATATCTACACGCCGCGCCGCTGCTGCCGTGCTTTTTAGGTGCAAGTGTTGGATCGGAATTTATGTTTTATAGATTTACCTTGACTGAATTTTTGAAACATGTGTAGACTTATGTAGGTATTTTTTATGACACATATGCGGAACAAATCTTAAATGATTTGGCAGATGTTTTTTTCGTGTATCAATCAATAGACGATTGGGATTGTCACGATATTCATTTTACTTCAGTGTCTAAAAGGTTTTCAAATTGTTCCCAAGGCGCGGGCCACATAGAAATGGCGTCGGGCGCGGATATGCATTTTGTTCGAAATTTGAATGGTATAGGAAGCCGTCCGAGTGTCCGCGCCCGACGCCATTTCTATGTGGCTTGCGCCTAAGGAGGCAATAGCTCTCCACATGTTGGTAAAATATTTGTTATTCTATCTGTGTGTGTGTTTATATATATGCGTATGTGGCACTGCATATGCCACGTGTAACATCGTTTGAAAGTAACAAATATAAAAAGGCAAATTATTTGGGTCGTTTCAAAAACTCATTTACGGTCACCGAAAAAGGTACTGAGGCTTGAATCCCATTAATGTAAGCGTAAACGTTACAAATTGTTAGTCCACAAACGGTGTTTAGAAGCTCGTTCTCTCTCAATTGACTTTTACAACTTCCGAATGAAGTTAAGATACTGATACAATCTACGTTCTACAAACTCTCTGCAAAATAATTCTCCAAAGACAAAGTTCTGCCATTATTTCAGCACTAACGTATTTCTTCTTTATCCTTTAAATTGATTTAACTATATCCGAGACCGAGTTATCCCTCATGCTAGGAAATCCGAAGTGACTGCATATAGCAGAAACAGATATTTATTACTCTCCCGGGATCCAAACTCACGACTCTCGTGATAGCTACACCGAGGATGAACCTACCTATCTAACATAACCTATACTGATACATTTTATATTTCAAACTAAAACTGTTCCAGCGTAGCAGGTTTTATTTTCTCTTCTTCAAGAAAAATTGTCGATAAAAAGAAAGTGGTCTCTAATATTTTTCTGTGTTAAAAATTTTCCTACATCGAATCGGGGAAATAGTTAACATCATTAATTTTATCTATACTATAATATTATAAAGAGGAAAGATTTTTTTGTTTGTACCGAATAGGCTCCGAAACCACTGGACCCATTTGAAAAATTCTATCACTAATAGAAAGCAATTTTTTAATCCCGAAATTGGATCCTGTGGGGTGGTCCACTGGAGCGAAGCCGCGGGCAACAGCTAGTTACTTATAATAAGGCACTTTCTCAACTCATGAATGTTTTTTCCGTTAATAAATTTATATATACTACTTACAAATTATTTGGATAATAGAAGATATTTGAATCAAAAGTGATTGAAAATATCCAAAATAGGCAAACAATGACTGGAATAAGTACCAAATAAATTAAGTAAAAGTGAAAAACATTCCAAGTAAAAATTTTCTTCTTTTGATTAGGCATGCTTCTGACGATAAACATCAACACACTAACGCTTATCAACTCCTCATTAGAAATACACAAGTACCCAGCCCTTATTTATGTAGGTAATAATTTCCTTTGGTATGCCGCAATATTTAAAAATGACGCTGTAAAAATATCGCGTTTCGCCGAAACGGGGAATACCCGTGCATTCGACCGGAAAATAGCCGACATAAAGGTCCGACATTCTGCCACTGACCGGGGCACGGATGCCGATAAAATATATACGAGGAGCGAGGAGAGAGGACCTCCCTCGCCGCAAGTGTCCTAATGTTGATAAAACCTGATAAATCAACACTCCCGCCCAAATATTATGCCCTCAAATCTTTATTTGTAAGAGCTGCGTCACGTTTTGATGTTTCTTTATGGCATGGCAACGTTTTTTTATTATATTTCCGCACTAGTTGTTTACCGCTACTTATGGGATAAAATGTGTAGTATATGGATAGTGTGGTATTGATAATCCAGAAATACTTAGTGAAACTATTTTAATTGATTAACATATTCTGGTATTCGTACCTAATACAAACGTTAGCTTCCATTGTTGTAACAATAATAATTTTATATTCCTTCAACGAAAAGAATTGACTATGATTGTATAGGCGTGAACCATAGTCCACAATAGTTCAAATAAGGTTGCCTCTTTGAACTTTGCAACAGTCTGGACTCTCTGTACCAAACACACCAGCCATTGAGTTATTGTCGCCTAATTATGTGTCTAAAAAGTGTAAGGTAATAGAAAGCGCACTCAGACGCATAAATAAAGTGCGAAACAAGATGGCGTCAGCGTCGGCGGCGGTCGGTGTTGCCAGCAATTAATCTCCATTTCCCGCACGCGCCAAATCGCGCCGCCATTACTGGCTCTGTTTTATTTCATTAAATGGACCCGTCGAATTAATGCGCTGCACCGTTTACAAAACCGATGAAAGAATCGGAAAAAACCGGCATTGAAAGTTTTCTATGCCTCCTTTGTGGCTGTTTGTGAAAATTGTCCGACATTTTCTTTGTTTATTGAGGAAAAATAGCTTGTTAAGTCGTCTTCCAGCGACTCTTTTGATATCTTTTTGCGTTGTTTTCTGAATCTATTTGAACCTATAAAGTTTGACGTGAATATTCCGTCTTGTTTTTTTGTTCTGCTAACAAAACGTTTCTTTGTCAATATTGTTGTTATACTTTTAGCGGTTTTACCGGCTTTCACTCAATGTAGGTACGCTCTGTTTCACAAATAATTGAATCGTCAATCATTGAGCTCGTAGAAAACTGTACTGTAAATTGTGCAAATCGGTTTTCCGGTCTCAATTTCTCTTAATAAAGTTTAGGTACTTTCATCATAGCTTTCAACAAAAAAAAATAGGCCACAACAGTCAGAAGGCTCATGTGGAAACATTACCCATGCAAAGTCATTAGACGTCCACAAGCCAAGTTTTAAATACTTTTTACGAAACATGAATTTGCTTTTACTTTGGTAGGTAATTAATCATGGCTCAAGCAACGACTCAGTATTTATGATTGGAATTTAAAATAGGTAACGATATTTACTGAACAAAATGGTCATTAACAATATCCCCTTATCAGATAAACTTTAATAAAGGTAACTTATACGACAGTTCGTAAAACGTTTACACGAAGCTATTAAAGCCCGAATGAGCTACATGTAACCAATCCCCTTGAATAGCGATGGAATGTAATAAAATAAAACATTTCAATGGTCGTTGTATTGTTGCAGGTGCGAACATTGTTCGTCAGCGGGCTGCCCATGGACGCGAAGCCGCGAGAGCTCTATCTCCTGTTTCGAGCGTACGAGGTATGTTTCACATTAATTACTTTATTTGTTGCAGCTACATGGACTTTAATTGGGAAATTAATTGGCTAGAGTCGTCTATTTCGGTGTTTGTCGATTGTCGGTGTTACGAGTATGTATAATATCTATCTGTCTAGACGTGAGACTATTTCGGGATCAAAATAACAATTTCGGAAATAATACTTTATTTGTCCCAAGAAGTTGTAGTATGTTTGTTTGCTGGGGTGATTACCTCAAAATAAATGTCGAGCAGTGTAAATCTTTCCTTACGAAATATTGGAAACTAATAGAAATGTCAAATCAAATCAAATCAAATCAAATCATTTATTTGCGAAATATGGGTAGTTTTTACGGTGACATTTATTTATAAGTTCTTTAGACCATATCCTACCATGAGAGGTGTGCAAAATATTACAATAAAATTAATAAAAATTACAAAATTAATTAACAATTGCATCATCTATACATTATATAACCATATTATTGAAACAATTACTCAACTTAATTATAACATTATTTTCTCATTTAAATAATCATTTACAGAATGATAAGCTTTTTGAATTAAATACTTTTTTAATTGGTTTTTATATAAATTGAAATTATTAGATTCTTTTATGTACTTAGGTAGTTTATTATATATTCTAGGGCCCATACAAAATGCACTCTTATCAAACATAGCTGTCCTATGGCTTATTCCACTGAGTGTACTGGCAAAATATGTCAAAATATTTATCGAGAGAAAATAAAAACGGGAAGCACCACTGTCGTCACGCGACTAGATCTCGATTCGGATTACCGTCCCGTAAATATCAAATGTCTTGCTCCGCTTCGTAATATTCGGATTGAATCGATTCTGTTTACCGATAAGGGGGATTACACTCGATCCTCGGCTGGCACGGATGGCACCACAGACATAAACGTGGCTAAAGTTAAACCGGGGGTTAGTTTAGGGAGGGTATCGCAAATCGCGTGACGACGCCGCGCCTGGTACTACCAAGCACCACCTTTTTTTCGGTAGTTTCCAACATTATTACGTCTGAATAGAATTTTACTGCGACATGAATGACACAGACGATTCTAGCAATTTGATTATATAGCCCCATCTAACAGTTTCACCAAACATTACACTCGTGGGGGGAACTTTTAATAACAAAGTTAAAATAATCATTGTTATTTTGTTTGTACAGGGTTATGAGGGTTCCCTGCTAAAGGTTACCAGCAAGAATGGGAAAACGGCTTCGGTGAGTTTACACAAATAACAATATACGCATATTCGTTAAACAGTTATGTATCTAAGTGGATATAATATAAAGCTAACTTTTTGTACAGTTCTCGTAATGTATTGTTACATGAATTAAGTTTCTTTAGTTGAAAATTTCTTCGTAGTTGACTACGAAAGGCGGAAGCTTCGAACATGTTACGCCATTTAATGCGACAATTTTGTATTGAACTAACTGCATGTTATGTGATATTTGTGGTATCACAGTAATGTCATAAAATATTATATCCCTGTCTGTGTTACATAAAAAATAATATGTTACATAAAATATAATGCTACATGGTACATTATTTGCAGCCGGTCGGTTTCGTCACGTTCCACACGCGAGCCGGCGCGGAGGCCGCTAAACAAGATCTTCAGGTTGGTATTGTCACAAAGTCTCCTAGCTCTAGAATTTATCCTAAACCGCTAATACTAAGCATTGAGTTTGACCCAATATCTCAGTGAAACCCCTTCAAATATTCTTTGCCTCAGCATATTGGAGCGAACTCAATAAAATATTTTATCCGTAGATAACTGACAGATAGAATCTCAATAATACCTTTCTTAAATGATTTTATGTTTCCTACAATGCGGAAAATCACACAATAACAAAAAATATCCACGTACACTATAACGCCTAATCAGTTTGAATGGCTTCAAAACACAGTATGATAGGTAACACAGGACGCAGTATCTCAATGAAACTGAGATATGTCCTAGGTATCCGAAGCTCAATATGCTATTGTAAATACTAAAACATGTATAACGCACGGTGTTACTAAACCTCTTCTCATCACATGCCTCAAACACAGCCAATGAGCACTATAGTTAATATTCTCATTGTAGACTTGGAATAACATTTTCCTGACTCGAGTAACCGCATAGTAAGTTATGCTAAACCCATGCACATACAGAATAGACCTCGTCGGGTCATCAAGTCGGTGTCATTGAGCTGTGAGGACTGCCGCGCGACCCCGTGACCGACCAATCGACCATGTTACGTGTAAATACGAACGCAATGCATGTCACTGTTTGACAGGTTTGATGTCACATCCCGAGCACTGTGTTCCTCACCTTAGCAGGCGCAGGCGCGGACCTCTCGATTCTATCGAATTATCCAATCTAGAGATTAAATTGACGAACCGATTGTTATGTCCGAACCCTTACACATGAACTGTCCTGTTTAGGTTATTTTTAATGTCAATTGTTTTTGGGATTTATGGTTAAAGATGATAGTTAAAAGTAACTTAGAAGTCTATATAACGTGCCTGTACCGACGCCCTCCGTACGCGATGTCTTTGGTCGCGCCCAGCGGTCGCTACTCGTCGGCACCACTGGGCCCGCGCCTCCTTCCATCGTCATTATATCGGAGCGCCGCACCGCTCGCGGCTGTTCACAGCAGGGCGTCCGGTTCGACCCCGACATGCCGCAAACGATTCGGCTGGAGTTCGCTAAAAGCAACACGAAGGTCAGCAAACCGAAGCCGGCAGTTGCCACCGCCGCGCCAGCCGCACACCCCGCATTGATGCACCCACTCACTGGACGTAAGTACCGCCGAACGCACACACCGCCCGGCGCTCGCTCGAAGCCCTCACACCCATACCGTACCTCTACACACTAATAAATCGCACGACCTGTGTCTGTGCCGATCCTCACACTATAATGCCCATATCCTCACTGTTGCTGCCCGGACGCTAGTCTCTAAGAGGGTGTAAGTAGGCACGTAATGGGTACGACGGGGCGTCGAGCAATCGCGAAGGGCAAGTATCTGTGACCGCTTACACGTACCACGCAAGGCTCCGCGAAGCTATTGATTGATCTGTCGGGTTCTTACCACTGTTGTCAACTTTTACATGTTTTCATGATAACACATTCATGACGTTTTCATTTTTGCTGTCTCCTACTACGAGATCGTACCAGAACTGGTATTGGAAGAACTAATATGATATCAAAACCTTTATTATTTCTTTGTTTTTTGAAACTTTATCTCTGAATTTAAATGTTGTATAACCTACAGTACCAAGAACCGTGAAAACATGTTTAAAGCACATTGTAAATAATAATTTTCTATAGCAGTATTCTAATATCACATTCATAGTTAAGTCGTGAACATTGAATTCGTTAACAGACTGACACAGCTTGTTTGATTGTAATGTGCGCTTGGTAACGTTGATGTTATGGTGGACAGACCTAGCGAGTCCGTTCTTCCCGGGTGGCGGCGAGCTGTGGCACCACCCGCTGGCGTACGGCGGTGAGCTGCCGGCACTGTCGCACGGGCTGGTGCATCCCGCCATCCACCCGCAGATGGCGCCAGTTCGATCCTACCTCTGACTAGCTGCCGCCGATAGGCCACACCACGTATGTTACCTTTTACTTTACAGATTTACTAAAACACCGTTTGAGCACACGATCAAGACATGCTCAAATACTATCTTGCCGAGTCTTATGTTGAAACCTTTATGCTGAAAATGCCAAGCCTCTCTGATCACTGCACAATGCTTTCGAATATTGCTTGCTGTTGTTTTGTACTTCTGTTAGTCCTGCCAAACAGCTCATCACTTCCATAGTTTTATGCCCATGTCTACGAATTTCAGTTATATGTTTTACTCATTTTAAGTGTGTAAAGAGCAGTCAAGCATTTTGCGTTCTATGTAATGCAGAAAAAATCACGACACAGCACCATAGATGATATTTGCACAGAGCACGCATTATTGTAGAACGCAGAATGCTAGGGCGCTCACTGTCTGTGCGGTTTCTCATGTTAATCAAACTTTACTAGGAGTTTGGACCTTATTATCATGGTAATAATGTCCAGACCCCCCTGACGCTGGGTGCGTGCGTGCTACCGGCGCCCGCGCTGGGCTCGCCGGGCGCGGCCGTGCCGGCCCACAACGGGCCTAACGCGCACCCTGCGCACCCCGCCCCTCCCTGCTCGACACTCTTCGTCGCTAACCTCGGACAGTTCGTCTCAGAACATGAACTTAAGGAAATTTTTAGCAGGTACGTCCACAACATTAACCCTCATGTATTGTAAATGTGCAAAACGCTTCAAGTTTTCGACTGAAAATAGTTCAATGCAATTCATACAGTCAAATATTGAAACTACAAAATTTCAAATGAAACAGTAACATGATATTTCCAGTCGAAAACTAACACGATGTTATGTGCATGATCACGCAACACATAAGGTAATAAAACATATGAAAGCATTCGAAAATGTATATGAAGTTAATAAAACTTAACTTTCCACAGTGCATGTTGCACCGAATATCACAATGTCGTCCACGTAAAACATTATTGGGTTATAATTTTATGTTTCGATTTTGGCCCTACTATGTCTCACACAAACTATATGATTTGAACAGAAATTCCAAAGGAAAGTATTCGGTTGAGCCACATCGTTTGTGTGAGATCTGAAGCCTGCACCGTACCACCCTAAGCATGACGAACGTCACTATATATCCACAGTTGTCACAACTAGTCGTACGTTAGCACTGTAACACCACACAATATGAGAGCCGTGAATATTACTTTTTATGTCGTATCGTGCCGCACACACCGACCGCGATATTTATATCCGCAGCATTAAAGAGGATGACAAATGTCGCACTATTTAGTTTATATCTCTTAGAATTTAGAAGCACCATACAAATTACATTGCTTTCTGAATAAGAATCACTATCCTATCAAACATTGTTCACAAATGTGGCATTCTTTGTATTTAGCTACAAGAATCCACCACATTAGGTCAGTCTCAAAGACACACAAAGTCATACTGAGGGGGTACGACTGGGCACAATAGAGTATGATGGTACAGCTGCCCGGGGTTCTCTCGGCTGCGGCTGTTGAGCGGCGGCAGCGGCGGCGGCAGCTCGGGCCCGGTGGCCTTCGTCGACTTCGCTAGCGCGTCGGACGCGGCCGCCGCGCTGGCTCGCCTGCAGGGCGCTCTGCTTCTCAGCTCTGAAGGCGCCATCCACCTCGAATATGCGAGGCATAAGATGGCACACAACGGCTGGATTCTCGCACATGAAGTATGCACGCGCACTTTGTTTAGTTCTCATAAATCTATCTGACTGATATTCTCTAAGTGTCTCGTAGGGTCTGTCATTATATGCAACTGCTATATTGCATCCATGTTAAACCGAAAGCATCGGACAAAATCGTTCCTTTCAAAATATATAGCTGGTGACTTTTGAACATATTTTACTTTAGGTCACAGCACACTTATCAACTCGAAAAGGGATCGTCACCATATCAACTCGAGCCGTGCAGTAATCTTTTTATGAAACTCCCTACTGCAATGCACAATAATCGGAATGGTAACATAATCGCCTCGCCTCGGAACCCTCACGAACGTCGGTGCGGTGCGTGGTCAACTTGCAGTGCCCGCGCTTACGGCTCATCATCTGATCTGGTGCCAGCCAGGTCAACCAGCGGTCGGCGAGCCGTATGCGTGGCGTCGCCTAGCCGTAGCCGAGTCGACGTACCGGAGCAATGGTTACGTACTTACGTAAGGTTGACGCCTGTCTGACGGCGAGGCGAAAGGCGATACGGTTACAATCCCTTTCCGAGTTGATAAGTGTGCTATGACCTTACCGACATCGTAATATACTTAATTATATGCACTGATAATGACAGATTCAATCCAAATAAAAAGAAAGAATACTAAAACAAAACATTTCTTATGTGCTATGTGTTAAATTCGATAATGCTTCGGCTCTCATACTCAAGAGATACAAGACTGCTATGAGCATCGAAGCCATCGACTCTACTAATGTATCACCATGCACCCCGCACTATATAGAGTTACATAATGCCTGCCTAACTCGTAAGCCTTAGAGAACATCGCCTACTATCTAAGTTTGATGATCCATTTACGTATATGTGTGTTACGCAGGGAGCCAAAGGCGGAGAAGAGGGCGAACAGCATTAACTCGTTCGTGGCTCTCGGCACTTGACAACCAGCTCAGTGAGGGACGCGCTGTGAGATCCTCCGCATCGCATCGGGCCCGCAGGAGACCCCTCGCCAGCGCTCTCCCCTAGGTCCTCGCTAGGCGCTCTGTCTCCTCTTCTGTTATGTTCCCTGACTCCCAGCGTCAGAGGTGTGGTGTTATTTCGTTTATACCAAAATTAGCAAGTGTTAATTGTATTATTATTAACATTCCAGGTTTATTGTTTACTGTTCATGATAAAATATTATTATTTAAATCTATTAATTTCCTATAAATGTAGCCTGTTTATTTAATATTATTATTCAATTTATCGTGTAACATAAGATTTATTTACAACTAACTTATTGTACGGTAAAGTTTGTATATTTGTTTTTACAAGGCCGATGTATACAACTGAGAGGATTTGTTATAGTGTATTACCAGAAATTAAACATTTTAGGATATATCTCATTCGAGTAAGCTAAAAACCAAAGGTGCCCTTCATAGAAAGATTACGTTTTGTTAAATAATATTTCAAGTTGAATGATTTAAATGAATTTGTATGTAATAATACGATACTTTTGTTTTAGCCTCGATAATGTTAGCGTATTTAAATGAATTTCATGACTATTTCAAATTATATTTACCTAATACTTTCTTAGTAATGTTTATAATGTTCAATCACTCGTTGACGCGCTGGCACTCTAGTGTTGGTCTTACGATCCTTTCTATCTGTATATGAATTATTGCAATAATTATAATATTTGACTAGGATTGTGCGATAGGACGGGGAAGCCCTCGGAGCCGCTTGTCGAGAGCAACAACGGAGCGCTGAACTAGAGCGTGCGCTCGCATCCTCTCCTTTATCTTTTTACGTACTGACATCTACTGACCCGTTCTCTTTGTTTGTGTCCTTCTCTACTTGGACGACTACCAAAATTTCTTGTGCCTTGCGAAAAAGAATCCTAAAATCATATTTCGATTTCCCTCTTAGCTCTGTGGTTACACAGTAGCATCGATTATTTGGAAGTTCTACATTGTACCAGTTCGGGTCCCCTCACTCTTCGCGCGGTATGCGATGCGACACAATCGAGATCAGTTCAGTCTTGTCTCTTGTTGCGAGAATTTAGCCTTGGCCTTATGAGAGTTAAATAATTAAATGTAATCATTATATTAATTAATACCTAGTTGTAATTAGCGGGAGGCGTGCGCGTGCGCCGCCGCTGAATAGTGAAACATTATTCTACTATCTGCATGCTTTGACGAGCTTTTTGGTAATAATCTAATTTAAAATTTAGTAGTTACTTTTATTGTGTAATCGTTAGGTGAATAATATAATATTAGATAAGGGTATTTATTGTAGACAATCAGCATAGTTGCATTACTATTTAATGAAAGTTATTCATACATAATAATGAAGCGATGTAATGAAATTTAAATTTACTGAAATGTTAGGATTAATCAAAATGAAGATTAATATATTTTTTATTTTTAGCTAGTTGACTATCGCATACAGAATGAATACTTAGTTACCTACGTGTCGACGAAACGGTGACGACATAAGTACACAACAGTGCGAGAAAGCAATAAACCAAAAAATGAAATATTAATGTTATTATAGGTATTTAGTGACGTATTCTGCTGATGTAAACATGTAAAATTTACAAAAAAAAAAGTAAAAAAAAAACCCTGCTTAGGCTATATAAATAAGGTTTGGATATTTGGGTTACAATGTTGACGCGACAGAAATCTAATGAGGTACTCACGCGACTGTTGTCCGTCGCCAGCCAGAGATACCGCATGTGAATTCTTATGAAATCTCTTAGTCAATATTTAATAGAAATTTCGTCAATTTTTGACTTAGCAAAATTTTATACATTGTTTATAGGAACTGTAACTTCACAATGTACCGAACGTCGTGGCGTATAGACCAAAGATAAAGGATTATACCTACATAATTTTAATACTAACCTCAGACCGTACCAAACTTGTATTTTGTAGGAGCATTGTACTGCAGTGTTTAGTGGACACGACAAATTAATTATTTTGAAACCACAGCAGTTTTTGCAGACATCATTAGGTACGGACCCAAGTAAGGCTGATGCCGCGGTGATACACGAGGACACCTAGGATATGCATCTTATTGTAAAGTTTCATTGTTACCTACTTTTGCTAATGTTACAGACGAAAAAACAATTTATTAAATAAAATATACAATTAGCTTCAGTTTTATACCCAAGCCATTATTAAAAAATGAAAATCAATCATTAATATGTATTATTAATGTTTTGTGTCACATGAAAACTCCTGACAATTCAGATTCTCTTATATATTATTAATTATTCATTGTCGGTTATAATAATTAAGCTAAGTCAATGTTCACTTATTTAATTCGATATATAATGCTAATTCGTGTGTAAGTAATTGTGTAATAATGTAGTAGTGATCTCCCATACCTTCGGCGAGCGACGTCCTCAGGCGCATACTGAAATACAACGAAAAGTTTATCTGTTCTTTTCAATTGTTCTGCGAGTATGTCGATGGCTTTACGGCGTCGATGACGATCAATGTTAAGCTCTCTTCAGACGTTTGTGTATCACTCTTTGAAATCACTATCATAGTTTTGATGTCCTCTAGAGCCATCGACAGACTTCACGTTTTGGTTAGCGTGGCCTGTCTGCCTGTCGCGCTCCGTACGCCGTATCACACGAGTGCCGGCGTGGCGGGCGTGGCGGGCACGGCGAGTGCGCGCAGGACGCCGTCGCCGCCATGATTCCGTCCAACAACCTTAGATAGCGAGTAAGAGACGTCCAGTGGCTGCGGACACGGCTACGTCACCTTTTGCGGGACTACTCGATACATATCATCATGTAATATTTAATGTGTAATTAGGAATTAAAAAAGCGGTTTCATAGAGACGTTTATTCTGTATTCACGTCTACTACTTATAATGCAATCGGCTATATGTCACGCTACCCCACTTTTGCGTTTCCGACAAACTATATTGTTCGCTTTGCTCTCGTTTATTCTTTCACCCGGGTTTATCTCCACTTCTGAATAATTTAATTTCTAAGGAATTTAAACACAAAAAGTTAATGTACACCATAAAAAGGTATTTTCTTAACGTTTACTGTGAAATCGAGTAGCTAGATTGATCGGGTTGTCGTTGTTTATATAAAGACGCGTGACATTGGCCCGCATGTGATAGGGTAGGTAGGGGTGTAGCGTCGCCTTGCAAGTTAGGTTAAGTGAAGCGGTATCACACAAACGCCGTGCATCGGAAACATATCAATTCTGTGCCCCTTAATAAATTTAGTTAAATACTATTCTAAGAGATACAATATGAATAGAATAAAGAAGACAAAATAATCGGAGTATCAAATACCTGCTAAGTGTTGTTTTCGTACGTTAATGGTAATATTGATTAGATTGTGTTTAACGTGAGTCGTACGCAATATGCATAGTCCCCGAGTAGTGTCGCGCAAGCTCGTTTGGTTCGCGTAGAGTTTGTACGTTACTTTAGAATATATTAACATGGCTTAATTACCAAATTACTTTAACAGTTCGCTTCGTATTCAGTATTAAATGACATTTTATTTTAATTACAGCGACAAGAGTTAGTGCGCTGCTGAAACTTATTTGTATATCGAGCAAAATAAACCATACAAACTATATAGTTAGTAATTAATTGTTAGATTTGTGTGACTTGGATTATTTAATGCTTTTAGAGCAGAGGTAAAGTGTTATTGTGGTTTAAGAAAAACATAATGACATTGTAAAAATAGTGATAAAATTAGCTTAATTATCATTATTACAACTTTTATAGATGTTCATTACTTTTCTTTACTTACTTCATGGAGTATTGTGGCATTGGAGACGTCATTGTTAATTCGAATAAATTTGAGCTCATCCTCAATCGAAGTTTTTATTGATCTGAAACCCTGTCTGCGTCAACCCGCTACTGGGCCACTGAGCCACTGAGCTCCTCAGCTACTGATTGTCTCCAAGCAAGAGTCGAGAACAAGCGAAATAACTAACGTATTCAGACATTAAATGTTTTATAAATTAGCCCGTAGGTAACAGATTTTTTATTAACGAAATAATATAATCATTGTTTTCTCGAACGAACTTATGTTCAACATTATGTGTCTAATAGTAAATAAAAATAGTACTTTTATAGGTGTCTAGTTTAGGATAACTGAAATTAGATATAAAATTGACAGTTGAGCTTTTAAAACATTTGCTTTGTAGACATGTCTGCTTTAGTGCGACGTTCTGTAAAATGAATTCGAGAAAAACATATCAAAACACAACGTTTCCTCCAATTTAGTTTACAGAAGCGACGCAGATACGATAAAATATAAAATCTCTTTATTTCGATAATAATTATTGCAATGTTGTATTTATGTTATTATTAGTTTTAAAGCATTATAGGGTCTGAAACGGATAAATAAAAACCGGGCAGAGCTTTGTTCAGATCTTGTATTCACAATCGAAAGAGACAAATAAAATGATGGGCAATCGCTTATATTAACACAATCCTCTTACTGACATAGCTTGACTGGAGGGGAGGCTTCAATATGGCAGCTTAGCTTCGGCGGGCTCGGCGGGTATTGGTCGGTTGCACGTAGGCCGACGTCACATCCGTTACATTCGGCCATCCTGGAATCATTGCTCCCGCAATGGAAGCAAAACACATTCATTAGCTTTCATATAAATCAATTAGGTATTCAGTGTCACTACTATTGTTACTGTCTGATATAGGTGCTTTACTTCTATATGGCCTTAGCGCATTTACAGTCTAAGCACCCGTGAGCTTTTGGAACCACGTAAACCTTTTATGTCCTTATTCCTGTACATATAATTTGCCACTACTTTACATAATGCATTTTCAATTCAATATGGACTTGACGGATTCTTGCAAACCATTGTACCGCATTCAATGTAAATAAGTTATGGCCATAATAAATACGTTATGGCAATGGCTCTGACATTGACTTTAGTTACTATAGTTTATATACTGAATAATAGTCATCCAGTTTGTATTGACTCTAGCTGCACTCATTGTAGTCATAAAAACAACCCTTTTGTACACATTATCACTTGCGTTATCTGAAGCTTTCTTTTTACATTCAATATTTGACATTCAAAAGTGCCGCCTAGTGGCCCAATTGCAATAAAGGATCGGACTTTGGCTTTGCATGGCGTTCATGGCATTGCATGGCGTTCATGGCATTGCATGGCGTTCATGGCATTGCATGGCGTTCATGGCATTGCATGGCGTTCATGGCATTGCAAGGCGTTCATGGCATTGCAAGGCGTCACCAGGCGTCACTTTACTGAAAATCATTAAGTCACATGGCCTACCAGTACGAGCGAATATTAAATCATAGCGCTTCAAAGAAGTTGGTGTCATTAGTAGTGCTACTGATTCCCCAAATTACATCAGACAGGGCATTGGCCCAGTTATTTGTTAAGGTTTTTCTATAGTGATTATAGCCCGCAAAGCATTATAAATGGACTGATTTTTACGTTTAAACTAACCAGTAGCATTTGGACAAGCAATATCATTTAATGTGTACCCAACTGTTTACCAAACCATGTTTGCTCGTGAAGGCCTTAATATGGTACCTCACACCATGATTGAGAGAACCAAAAAGGCAAAATATATTTTTCAGTGTCCGAATCGTTACGATAGAATTGATAGTACGCAAGTGTCGACTCGGCAATAACAAATTTGGAAAACTTAGTCTCTACAATCATTACAAACTGTACACACTGAGTTTCTTGTGCGTTCTTCTCTATAAAAAGCTACTTTTCCGAATGCAATGTAGAATCAACTTGTATTACTTGTAAATTTTAATTCATTTATGTATGACGTTCAAAAGTGCTGCTCACCGGCCTAATTGTAAGAAATATATTTGACTTTGACTTTACTGGATTCAGCTGAGTACCCGTGTTTTACATGGAGCGACAGCCTATCTGACTTCCTCAACCCAGTAACTGGCAAACACGATACCCCTTAGACAAGACTGGCGTTAGATCTCAAGCTTCTGACTACCCGTAACGACTGTCAAAGATCTTCAAAAGACAGCCGGGACCAACGGCTTAGTGTGCTTTCCGAGGCACTAAAGAATCTCGGTATGCTGAAATGGTCACCCATCCACGGACCGACCTCGTCAAGCGTTGCTTAACCTTGAAGATCGACCCGTGCGGCTGTTATTATTTAGCCACGAGACAACTGTACAAATACCCCTTTTATGTAATGTTCGTTCTTTCATACACTAACTGCCCTTGCCATATGCACAATGAAGACGTGCGGTCATGTATTTTCTAATGAATCGAGTCATTTTTGGTAACCAATATACTAATTTATTGAAATCATGGTGACCAAAGTCATCGTGATGCATTTGCACTATCTTATCTATCTACCCAAGCTCCGAAGCTCCTACCAGTCTACTGCCATTTAGGGTTTTTCTATAAAGCTTCTCGTCAATAATCAAGTAATTGCTTATTATGTCCAGATCGACGGTGTTGGTTTTTAGTTGGTTAATTAGTGAACTAAATCTTGTCGTTCTGGCATTGTAACATATAGAACCAGTATCAGTGACTTAGAGACGGTTTTTTTCTATTCATTGTATAGACTGGATTTCTGCAGAGTGCACCTACATGTTTCATACGATGGGCAAGCCTATACTCAACACTAACGTTATAATATTTTATCAAAAACCACTATACTGCGTGACCGTACCTTGGACCGCTGCACAATCGGTAACAACCTTTACATGACATATTTACCTATAACATACACGCGAAATCTACGTAACGAGTCCAACAGCGAGAGTTTGAAGCTCATAATAATGGTCCATGCTATGCTCACTTGTAACACGACTGGTCGTAATGAATTTTATTTGCAGTTTGTTTTTGCATCAATATACCGGCGACACTTAACTTACTCGCATCCGTATGTACTTCTGTAGGAAGCGCGGGGTCATACAAAGCGAAAACAGGCTTAGAACCCGAAATATTTTGCAATCGTTCAAAACTAATCCATTAAGGGGTACACAATCAGCGCGAAATTTGGAATAAACTTCTTAAAATAACTGCACAATCCGATAAATTGACGTACCCACATGACACACATTACTAGGCAAATGAAACTTGAAACTGCCAACACGGCTGTCTGCCACTGGTGGCAATTTGACCTGACCATTAAAGCGATTTGTTTTTTTCAAAACTAGTGTTTTAACGAGTATTCATATTTAACTTTCGGTATTAAGTCCTTTTTTGTTAGACATTTTATAAAATAATAACACCAGAATTTAAATCAGTTGAGGGTAGAAGTAAACCTTCTAAAAAATGCCAATACCTACTTCGTTTTGGGTATCGACAGATCTACCGACAGATTATGCTAGGTACTATTAATAAATCTCACACTGAAGGTCTCTTTTCTAAACTAAATGGAACCCCGGTATACTTATACTACCTACTACCTTTGCTAGTTCTAAAATCTGTTTTATGAGTATCATCTGGATTAATTGCTAACTTTGGACCATACTGATACGTAACAGTTGTAATCTTTGCCAGATAACTCGAGAAACTTTATCTCCTATATAAGGTAACGGAAATCTTTCATTTTACAGGGACATTTAAAGCGCGGTAATCAACACAGAGCCTAGTAAGCGGCGGCGTTCTATTTTGTGACAGAGCTTAATATCGACGTTCATTTTTTGACTTAGACCACAGGATAAGCGTAACTGGTCTAAGGATGTCTAATGTCTATATACCTACGGGTTGATCAGTGGCAAGCTTAATTTTGATCTGCGTAATTAGTACAATATCATGAGTGTGCACCCGAAGCTAAACAATGTTTGTATTTGGTTAATCTATTTATTCGCACTGCTAGACTAAGTGGCTATGGCCTGGCTAGAACAAGAGCTAATTATAAGCACCTCAGATCAGGGAACAGTAGATAAGCACATACATGAAGTCACGCCTTTTTTTCCTTGCGGGTAGACAAACTACAGAACGCCATCTGCTACTATCCTTATAACTCTCCTATCAACTCTTGTTTCGTTTACGTAAAAACATAGTCATACACGCACATACACGGATGCTGGTTATGCGAACTAGTTTTATCCTCATTATTTAAAATATGGCGACGAATAGAACAAGTGGCTATGGCCTGGATAGAATTTGAGTTATCGATATTGCGAATATGGAAATGAGAAAGACAACGCACCTGACAAACTGGCTGTGGCTCCTGGTAGACTAGCTGTTGCTCCTGGCAGACTGGCAGTGGCTCCTGGCAGACTGTCGGTGGCTCCTGGCTCCTGGCAGCTCTCGGCCCTTGTTAGGACCTCTCCTTGCAGTCACACGCAGCACAGGGCTTGATGCAGTCTTGCTCGGCGTGCAGTTGGGTCGATGGCAGAGTGCAGCTCACGCCGTGAAGCTTGTAGTGTCGTTCCGTTCGTGAATAACACAAACTTCTTCGATTTTTCTTCAGAGTCAGGTGATCTTGCGGTTGTGGCGTGGATGTGTTATTAAACGCAGATTAATTTTTGTTCATACCACTTCTGAGTGAAACGGATAAATAAAAACCGGGCAGAGCTTTGTTCAGATCTTGTATTCACAATCGAAAGAGACAAATAAAATGATGGGCAATCGCTTATATTAACACAATCCTCTTACTGACATAGCTTGACTGGAGGGGAGGCTTCAATATGGCAGCTTAGCTTCGGCGGGCTCGGCGGGTATTGGTCGGTTGCACGTAGGCCGACGTCACATCCGTTACAGGTCCAAAGATTGGGAATAAACATTATGTGACAATTAATGGTCTTGTTTCTTTTAATACGCACTTGTGACCGACCTCGACAGTAGCTGGTGTAGCGTAGAAGAAATACAAAAGACTTGAAACCGTTCAAACTAAAAAGACATTTCTCTGCACAGACGCTAAGACTAAAATATGAATAAGTACCATTCCATCCTGAAAATCAATGAAATATTTATAAATACGTGGCTGTCTTTCTGTGTATGGTAACGAAGGCAGCACACTTAGAACTAGTTGGTGATTTAAGGTTACACTAGTCGAAAATTCTTCCATACAAACGTAGTCTAGGGATTATTCCACTCTTTGACGATGTACGTTCAAAATAAAAAGTGATATCGATTTGTCTCATCATTATCTAGCCCTGTATGGAAGCAAAAAAGTAAAAAAAGAAAATATTTCAAAGTTATGAGCGTCGAAAGTTCCACATTTCGACACTAATTTTGACGCATTTTTGGGCGCGAATAAATACCATAAGAAGACGGCAAATTGCAAAACGGCCTCCATACAGGGGTAGATTAGTAGTTCAAAAATGCAAATAATTTTATTTTGAACAGATAGATTTAGTCGTTTTTTCATGATATCTAGACTGCCAAAGGTCTGTTTATAAAATTTCGCGCGCATAATTTCGTCCTAAATCATTATCCATTTCGCTACAAATTTGCTAAAAATGTGTATTCGTACGCGAACTAGCTTCCTACTGCTCATCACAGCATCTATCACTTCCGCACGTGTTGTCGGTTGATATAAAATGCATTTTAACCCCGCGCACAAAATAGTTCGTGCCGTCGACTAGTGTACCCTTAAGCACAACTTCAGCCATCACAGCATTAAAAAGGATGGCGGCTCACAGAGGGACGCCGAGTCATATTTATAGCGACAATGGTCGCAATTTTGTCGGTGCCAACAAGGTAACATAAAAATCTACGATCATAAATTCTAAATGTTACGCGCAGCCCCAAAATTGCGGCATTAAAGTAGTTTTTAATGTCAACTAACTTGTTTAATCTAGTAACAAAGTAGGTGTGCAGAGCGTCATTGGGGAGTTAGTAATTATTTAGACAGTCGAAACATGGCCCCGTTTTGCGGCCCCGACCAAATTAGTATGAATATCATTAATATCACATTAGCTACGACCGACGTACGTATGCCGGTTGAAATTGCGTTACCAGTTAATTTCAGGATGGATTTAGACCGGATTTCCCGTTTAACTAGAAATGTTTTGTAAGAGTCAAGTGGACTAACAATCTGGCAAGAACAATAGACACGCACATGCCAACACAATCAACACACACACAACTCAGTTTGAAGTCGCAGCATAAAATTTTAATATAGCAGTAAATATGAAAACTCGTAGCACTTTCGTAGACATCGTAGCAAACTGCTACGAAACTTGATATCGATAATTTGCTACGAACATAGGAAGGTTGTTCACGTAGACGCCCATTCAATGTTCATGATATGATTCATATGACTTCAAAATGTTGGTACACTTTAGTATTCTAATATTTTTGACATTTGATATCCAAACGTGAGTAGTTCAATAGTTGCAAAAGATGGAATTTCCAAATTCGATATTTCACACAGTGTCCTTACTATTTTCAACGAAGAACTAATGCGAAGCTGCTAACGAGGGATGGTGAAACCTGTGAAGATCGTAAGTATTTAAAAGCAGAGCGTAAGTATAAACGACCAAAGCCGTACGCTAAACATATTTCGATGAAATACGTCACAATGATAAACCTTATGCTTGAAATTTCAATATCACGTGCCATGGGTAGTACAACGAAATAGGGTTCTCGTGTTAGTACAGTGCCTAAAGACAAATAAATTCTATAATACTAGCATACAGTGCTACTACATAGGACAATGGGACAATAAGGCCTTATCTACAACTGCTGGACATGGCATCTCAATGCCTGATACAATGAAGAGTTATAATCACTTACTACGAATGGTAGTTGGTACCTATTGTACCTAAGTATAAGGATTTGATGATCGCAGTATACTATAGCAGACAGAACGAATATTGCTGTTTTTACCCGACTGCCGACCCGAATGAGGGTAATGTGTTTATCAGACTACTTATGTATATATGTTTGTTCCTATGTGGTGTTCTAGAGACCAAACTCGTAGGCCGATTTTGATGATTCTTACGTCAATTGATTTGTCTTAACCCTGCGAGTGTCACTGGCTACATTAAAATTGGAAAATTGAAAAATGGTGGATTTTGGGCGCCATATTGTGGGGGTCCGAATATTTTTTCTTCCAGACCCATCGTGTGGGGTATCAAAATAAAGATTTTTTAGAGGTGATTTCAAAAATATATAACACTTATATGTTTAAATGTACCTCATTCTAAAAAAAATGTTATAAATAATAATATTAATAAAAAAAAAACAAACAACCCGACTGCTTAAAAAGCGAACTAAAAAGACGTAAACAAGAATAAAATCATACTGTGCAGTCGGAGGATACATCTGGTTTTGGTCAGCCAGCTCGCGCATATGTATATTCCGACTGCACAGCATGATTTTCTTCTTGTTTACGTCTTTTTAGTTCGCTTTTTAAGCAATCGGATTTCTTGTATTTTTTATTAATATTGTTTTATGGTAGAATCTAATTACCATACCTAGTTCCCTTTAGGGCACCGTAGAGTAAAAACCCAGCAAAACTCTTGCACGGACACATATTTTCGTTGGTTACCCCATTTTATAAGGAATTCGTATGCATGAGGGGGTACCCAATTAGTGAAGGTTTCTGAACATAACACGCCTCTGGTCAAATACTAGGAACATGTTTGGTCTTACTAGAGTAAAATATCTAATTTAAGTAAGTATACCTACACAGTCGTATGATCCGAGGAGCAGCGAGGTAGGCATTCAATTACGTAATTGATATTAAGCTGTTATCTAAACTTCAATAATCAGCTGAATGAGCGTCAGTCGCCGCACCCGCAGTGGAGCATAAAGTTACAGCATCTAAAATAGCAAAAAAACTAATTTGAGTGATTCATACCACACCGAACTCGGTGTCATGCTTCAGATCATCACATCATCAGCCTATTAATGTTCCCACTACTGGGACACAGGCCTCCTCTCTGTGAGAGGGAATGGGCCGTAATCCACCACGCGGGCCCAGTGCGGGTTGGTGGATGTCACATGTATTCGAATTTTTGGTTCTAGGGCATGCTGGTTTCCTCACGATGTTTTCCTTCACCGTTTTGAGAGCAGTGGTGATGAAATAATTTACACAAAGTAAAGCGCCTGCCTGGGCTCGAACCCACGACCTACAACTTGTAAGTCACGGCCGATACCACCGGGCCACCACTGCTCTCTCAACATCTAAACTAAAATTAAAAAATGGAATCATCGACACGATGAAGAAGAGACTGCTCTCTCAGATCATACTAAACTATAATAAAAATAGTTAGTTGCATTGAAGCCGGAGAATTAAACATCAGTCGCATGAGTGGAAGTAAGTAACGTAAATAAATAAAAAAACCGGCCAAGTGCGAGTCGGACTCGCGCACGAAGGGTTTCGTACCATTATCGCAAAAAACGGCAAAAATATCACCTTTGTTGTATGGGAGACCCACTTAAATATTTATTTTATTCTGTTTTTAGTATTTTTTGTTATTGCGGCAACAGATTTACATCATCTGTGAAAATTTCAACTGTCTAGCTGTCACGGTTCATGGTGACAGATAGACAGTTGACAGACAGACAGACGGACCGCAGACTCTTACCTCAGACTTAGGGTCTCGTTTTTACCCTTTGGGTACGGAACCCTAAAAAGGTGTGTCAAACTGACTGACAATTACACTGACATTAGTAGTTTGCCTCGAATAAGTAAGAATTCTAACGAATTATACTTATATCGAAATCTGGTTTATCCTCATGAAGTTTTAAATAAGGTTTTAACCGGAGAGAAGTAATGTGAATAAAACAAGTTGTGTGCGCCAAGCGCCATCCTCTAGCGGTTATGTGCCCCCAGAGAGTCAAGTTTAAAAGGACGCGGTGTTCTCAGCAAATTGCCTAGGTACTATTCGGTACACTCGTTAAAACTCTTTCACGGTATGTAAGAGCTTAAATTATGGTATTTTCTTTGTGGTATTTGTACTAATGATTAAATATTACATACATACATACATAAACTCACGCCTTTTTCCCAGGGGGGTAGGCAGAAACTACAGAACGCCACCTGCTACGATCCTTACATACTTCTTAATACTTTGGAAAATTTAAATTTAATGTTCATCACACACCATCATAGTTACCTACTTGAAATCTGTATTTATAGATTATTATTGACCACAATGCTTTTCATTTCTTTTATAACCAAATTGACAACCCTTTTGCACGGAACATTTTTTTTTTTTTTTTTTTAGTGAGGAGCTCGTGGCTAAATAATAACAGCCGCACGGGTCGATCATCAAGGTTAAGCAACGCTTGACGAGGTCGGTCCGTGGATGGGTGACCATTTCAACATACCGAGTTTCCTCCGTGCCTCGGAAAACACGTTAAGCCGTTGGTCCCGGCTGTCATTTGAAGATCTTTGACAGTCGTTACGGGTGGTAGTCAGAAGCTTGAGATCTGACACCAGTCTTGCCAAGGGGTACATGTTACCCAGTTACTGGGTTGTGGAGGTCAGATAGGCAGTCGCTCCATGTAAAACACTGGTGCTTAGCTGAATCCGGTAAGACTGGAAGCCGACCCCAATATAGTTGGGAAAAGGCTAGGCAGATGATGATAAGTTTTTTTTTAGTCCATCCAAAGGTTGTCTGGTAGATATCGCTGTCAGCGATAAGACCGCCTTTGTACCCGTAGAAATAAGTTTTTCTTGAAAATGTGTATAATGTTATGGTGTACAATAAAGTATGTTCTATTCTATTCTAAATATTTATTTGCAACATTGCTTAAATACCCGCCAAGTATGAGTCGGACTCGCGCACGAAGCGATCCTTACCATTATCGCAAAAAAACGGCAAAAACAAAACCTTTTTTGTTTGTTATTTAAATATTACTTAAATATTTATTTTATTCTCTTTTTACTATTTGTTGTTACAGCGGCAACAGAAATACATCATCTGTGAAATGATGAATGAATTTTCAACTGTCTAGCTATCACGGTTTATGAGATACTGCCTGGTGACAGACAGACAGACAGGCAGACGGACCGCGGAGTCTTAGTAATAGGGTCCCGTTTTTACCCTTTGGGTACGGAACCCTAAAAACACCAAAAATTTCACTGTTTTCTGCCAGTTAAGCCAGTGACACATTTGAATTTGGGCATTTTGAAATTTTCTGTTCTACTGTTTCGTATAAATATGTGTAGCAGATCAAATAGCGCATAACTACATCAGCATCTGGTTTGGCTCACGCGAATCATCCCGCACAGGTGATCACACTCTCGGGATGCTGCGGTAATGACTAATAGCTCTCAATTATACAATACAGAGTACACAGGCAGCTTGCACACTTGTTTTTGATGGATTGATTATTATTTTTGATAGATCTGTTCTATTTCTTTGTGGTACAGTTGAAAAGATATTTATATGGCCTCGCAAATCTGATTATATTCGGGCGCACGGTTGGCGCAGTGGTTGAGCGATTGACTGCTGCGCTGCGTGTCGCGGGTTCGATTCCCGCACGGAACAATTATTTGTATGATCTACAAATAGTTGTTCCGGCTCTGGGTGTTTGTGTATGTGAGTTTATATGTTTGTAAACGCACCCACGATACAGGCGAAATTCCTAGTGTGGGGCAAAGTTTTAAAAAAAAAAAAAAAAAAAATTGTTTCTATATCGCAGCTAGATATAAAAAAACCGGCCAAGTGTGAGCCGGACTCGCGCACGAAGGGTTCCGTACTTGGTGAATTGCGGTTTACGATTTATGACGTATTGAAAAAAAACTACTTACAAGATCTCGTTTAAACCAATTTTCGGTGGCAGTTTACATGGTAATGTACATCATATGTATTTTTTAGTTTTATCATTATCTTATTTTAGAAGTTACGGGAGGGGGACACATTTTACCACTTTGGAAGTGTCTCTCGCGCAAACTATTCAGTTTAGAAAAAAATGATATTAGACACGTCATTTTTGAAGACCTATCCATAGATACCTCACACGTATGGGTTTGTTCAACAGCATAGTTCTTAACGTTTCGGAAAAAAGTGGCTGTGACATATGGACGGACGGACAGACAGACAGACAGACATGACGAATCTATAAGGGTTCAGTTTTTTGCCATTTGGCTAAAATGGAAAAAAACTGAACCCTTGCTAAATATGGAAAAGCTTCCGAAAAAAAAATAAGTTCAAACGGTATGTGGTTGACTGTGTTAAAATGAACTACCGAAAAATTATTACAAAATTTACCGACAAAATAATAAACATGAGCTTATTCAAATTACAATTCTACGAAAAATATTCTGTAAGAGATGTGTATTTTATCCTATTCTATTCTGTCCTTTTGTTCTATTTTGTTGTTTTCTCAAAAACGGTGAAGGAAAACATCGTGAGGAAACCAGCATGCCCTAGAACCAAAAATTCGAATACATGTGACCAACCCGCACTGGGCCCGCGTGGTGGATTACGGCCCTTCCCCTCTTACAGAGAGGAGGCCTGTGTCCCAGCAGTGGGAACACGTCCTCATCGATGTCAATGGGAAACGTGCCCAGAATGCTGGCAGCATTGCCCCGTTGAATGGCAATGCTGATTGTCTAGCTGAAAAAAGTCCAGCCCTATGGTCACGCGAATAGTCGACTAACCGTTTACTTATGTCTCGAAACACTCGATGAGCACTCGGACCCCATGGACCTAATGTCTCAACCCAAAACGGCTCAAACACATAACTGCCAATAAGGTTATATTTGCGCTGTTTGAGGTTTTATGCACCAGCAGCAGCTGCTCCAGCACAGCCCGCCGTGCTAAAAAGATGGGATGGCGAAAGAGTATCGGTACATGTTGCATCCCTCACCAAAGGCCTACCCAACTTCCAAGGCAATATGGTCATCACGTCCGATCTCTTCCCATCGTCACGTGCCAAGCCATTGGGTTCTAAAACAGCTGGCACCCCGGCGGGCGTTGACAAGAGCTCGACGTATGATGTCATTAATGCTGGCGTGCCGTGCTATTCAATCAGCGCTCCTACTGCAGGATAGGCCATGGTGTCCGAGCCTGTCGACTGCTTCACCACATTGACAACGATGTGGAGCTCCGCTAGGAGTACCCAGGCGCAGACATGTAGCGATCCGGAAGGTACTGTCACTCAACATTGTACCTATGTTGGACGACCTGTAGCCAGAGGCCCGACTCCTACTCACCCACAGCCATATATTATCTGTAAATATATTTATTTGTTTAGTCATTTCTTTATTTGTATTCGCATATAAGTTGTCGGAAAATTTGTATAAAAATAAAATAATATAGTTGGTGAAAAATAGCCTTTATTTCCCTGTAATTTACAGTTCTATATTTTAGTTTTTTTATTTATTTAATCTATTACGGGGTCGCCCATTTAAAGAAGGCCGCCTCCATCTGTTTCCATCTAAATCTATTCTGGCCAGTTCTGTCAATTTTAGGTGAAAAGTTAATAGCTGAGTAGGTCCGGCTTGCTGAGGGAACACAATATATCTGAAAAGTTACCCTTCGCTCAGCGATCCACTTCAAGATTTTCAAAAAGGACACTCAATGTGCAGGGCCGTTCATTTTTCATTTGGTCACGTGCGGCTTAACGCAATATTACATAAATAAACAAATCTGACGAAGAAATTGTGGGCTTTCCCTAATTCTGACGACTTTCAAAAATTTTCCAAATGGAAGTCTTTAAAGTCGTCAGATTTAGGACTTATTCTCGGTGTTCTCTCAACAAGCCCAGCTATAAACTTTTCACCCTGAATATGCTTGAACCTTGCCAGCTCCCTCTCTAGTACTCTTGTTTCTTGCAATACGACGGAAAAATTTCAAATCAAATGCCAATATCCTTATCATTTCTGCCGCCAGCTCAGTTTTTATCATCATCATCATTTCAGCCGAAAGACGTCCACTGCTGGACATAGGCCTCCCCCAGGCGTCGCCACATTGACCGATCTCGTGCGTCTCGCATCCAGCGCCTTCCCGCAACCTTGACCAGGTCATCGGTCCACCTAGTGGGAGGCCTTCCAACGTATCGTCCAACGGTCCACGGTCGCCATTCCAGAACTTTTCGGCCCCATGGGCCATCCTTCTGTGAGCAATGTGCCCTGCCCACTGCCACTTAAGTTTGGCAATTCTTCGGGCTATATCGGTAACTTTGGTTCTCCTGCGGATATCCTTATTTCCGACATGATCACGCAAGGAAACGCCGAGCATAGCCCTCTCCATTGCCCTTTCAGTGACTTTAAGCTTTCTGATAAGGCCCATTGTGAGCGACCACGTCTCGGTCCCATAGGTGATCACTGGCAACACACACTGGTCATAGCCTTTTGTTTGGAGACACTGCGGCAAATTGGACGAGAAGATACCACGCAACTTCCCGAACGCCGCCCAGCCGAGTCGGGTTCGACGGTTGACCTCTTTCTCGAAGTTAGACCTACCCAACTGGACCGTTTATCCCAGGTAGACATATTCGTCTACAACTTCGAGTGTTGAGTCTTAATAGGAGTGGGTGTTACATGGGCATTCACCATGACCTTGGTTTTGTCCATGTTCATTTTAAGACCCACTCTTTCGGAAGCTCTACTGAGGTCATCGAGCATTGTACTGAGGATCTCCATGGTCTCAGCCATGACCACTATGTCGTCGGCAAACCGAAGGTGAGTGATGTACTCGCCATTAACATTGATGCCGAGCCCCCTCCAGTCCAGAACCTTGAAGACATCCTCCAGCGCAGCAGTAAACAGTTTCGGAGAAATGACGTCTTCCTGGCTCACGCCGCGCTGGAGAAGGATTGGTTTCGAGGTCTGATCCTGAAGACGGACTGACATGGTGGCGTTTTTGTACAAACACTTTAATACCTCAATCGAAGGCTTTTTCGTAGTCCACAAACGCTAAACAGAGAGGCTGCCGCAGCGTATATATGTGGTCTAAGGTGCTAAAGCCTTTTCGGAAACCGGCTTGTTCGGGAGGCTGGAAATCGACAAACCTGCGCGCGAGACGATTCGTGAGGACTCTTGAAAACAATTTCCACATCTCGGTTTTAGTCAAAAATAAAAACAATCGGTAGGTAGGTAGATAGGTAGGATAGGGTAGGTAGGGTAGGTAGGTAGCGCGGGGGACAGCTAGTTACTGACAAAATAGACGGAACAGATCATCTACAATGTAACACACTACGCGTAACGTATGAATTTGTTACTTTACTAGCGTTTTCTCTGAAGTGATACGAGTATTGGCGCGAACGCAAACTATTCTGTCTGTTTATAATTATCGTAAAGAACTGATATTCAACAGATCGTAATGTTTTCTGAACATGCGTGTGCAATACATTGAATATATTGATAAATAGGCCCTGATTTAACGTGTTTATGAGAAGAGTTGATGTCATCTGAAATGATCGTGAAAATTTACCTACAAATTTCTGTATTCGCATAGTAGGTAAGCAGACTTCTACTAGCAGAAGTGTGATGTGATATATTGAATATTAGCTGCCGCCCACGCCTTCGCCCTCGTGAATTAGTACTTCCCCGCTTTACCACCATTAATTAGCATACGTATTGTTCTGATGTAGAGCTATACTCGTATTAGAAACTGTTAAGTTTAATTAGCTTCATTCAGTAGTTTTGCGTAAAAAAGTAACACACATACGAGATAACTTACTGCCGACAAAGTTCTTAGTAGTTTGGCAGATGTAATATCGTTGTAAACCTTTTGAATAAAAAAAACATCTGTATATCTTCACAAACTTTCGCGTTTATAATAGTAAGATTACTTTCAAATGAGCAGTGGTGGTCCAAAAGCAGTGGTGGCTCATTAGAAGAGCAGTGGTGGCCCAGTAGAAGAGCAGTGGTGGCCCAGTAGAAGAGCAATGGTGGCCCATTGGAAGAGCAGTGGTGGCACAGTGTAAGTAAGTACAGTGGTTGGTGGTCCAGTGGAAGAACAGTGGTGGCCCAGTGAAAGAGCAGTGGTGGCCCAGTGGAAGAACAGTGGTGGCCTGGTGGAAGTGTAGTGGTGGCCAGTGGTAACGGCCCCGACTTACGTATCGTAGATCGTGGGTTTGAACCCATGCAGGCAAAAATCGAAGGAAAACATCGTGAGGAAACTAGTATGTCTTAGAACCAAATATTCGAAGATATGTGATATCCACCAAACCGCACTTGGCCCATGTGGTCCACCACAGATTAAGGCCCATTCCCTCTCTCATAGAGAGGAGACCTGTGTCCCAGCAGTGGGAACATTAAAAGGCTGATAATAATGAAAAAAATACGACAAATAACTGCGTATTTTAATTTCTGTATAAATTTACCGAAAAATAGGAATCAAACAAAGCATATATTCACTCCATCGACTATACAGCCTCTAGACGCCTAACAACAGGCGAGCGATGTCTGTCAACACATATGACTAAAATAATCATATACTGGTAATATAGGTCGCCACTCGACAATTTCGAATTAGTAGCGACCACTTCCGTGAGCCGTAAACACTGCCGCGTCAGGCAATTACAAATTGGTAAAATAAATATTATAATGGCCCCTTGTAGCGTACGTTGGTGTGGTAACAACAGCCAGAACTCGAGTTTCCCGAAAAATGGCTTAACATTTCATCGGTAAGTTAATAGTTACATAATCATAATCAGATTTATTTTCTGATATTATTTATCGGAGTTCATTTTGTACTGGTCATTATTGTAGGTGTAAACTGCAACTGCACAAATTTTGTCGCGCTCGTTGATGTCTTTTGTGTTTTCGTCTCTTTCTTTTTAATGTACTTTTTTATCTATCTCTTTTCCTCTATAATTTGGTACGCAAAACTAGTGATGCACCATATTCTATGACCAAATCTGTTATGGATAAAACTAGAAACCTACATACAATTATACAAAAAGAGACATTAAATTAAATAGTTTATTATTTGTTAAATTAATTGTGAAACGAATATTGATTTGTATAGTGGTTGAAAATGATTAGTATAGTGGTGATTTTTATTGCACAAAAAATAGGTGAATTCTCTTAGAATTTTTTTCTCTTACGGAGAAAAGGCCTCTGTTCCAGCAGTGGAAATATTGTAGACTGATTTTTGTATTTTATAGATAATTATTTTGATTTTAGAATTTAGGTATTTTTTCTATTGATTGTTTTTTTTACTAATATTTAATATTATGAAACAACCGCCGAAAATATATGTTATCTTTAGAATTTTGTTTTTTAGTTTTTGCATTTTATGTTATTACTGTATAATTAATAATAAAAGTAGCTAACATTAATAAATAAAAATATTAAGTACAATAACAATTTAAAAAAAAATTGATACTTTAGTGGTTTTATTTAAACCTCTCCCATCCCTAGTTCGGTGAAATGACGTTGGTAAGGACCAATCAGAGCGCAGTCGTCCCGTGCCTCATACCTCAGCTAGTTGACAGAATTATTTTGATGTATTCGATCAAGCTTTAGGCGTCTAGAGGCTGTATAGTCGATGATTCACTCGTTTGCCAAATGGTATATGCCATTTATTTAATTGCCAATATCATAACAGGCTAATAGTTAATACCGTTCGTATCTGTGATACGTAGTAGATATACCTACTATTCAAATCAATCAGTAATAATTCGTCCGAAATTCAATGAGGATTTAGAACGAAGCCACGTGAATAAATTATATTGCTGTTATGGCTATGATATTCTTTGAATCGAATTGATAAGTGACCGGTGCCGCCGATGAAAAATTAAAATTGTATCAGTATTCAATAAAAAAACGAAATTCTAAATTATTCAATCTGCCTAGCCTTTTCCCAACTAAATTGGGGTCGGCTTCCAGTCCAACCGGAATCAGCTGAGTACCAGTGTTTAACATAGAGCGAATGCCTATCTGACCTCCACAGCCCAGTAACTGGGTAACCGGTACCCCTTGGCAAGACTGGTGTCAGATTTCAGGCTTCTGACTACCCGTAACGACTGTCAAAGATTTTCAAATGACAGCCGGGACCAACAGCTTAACGTGCTTTCCGAGGCACGGAGGAAACTCGCTATGTAAAGATGGTCACCCATCCCATCCACGAAAAAAACTTGGCAAGCGTTGCTTACCGTTGAAGATCAACCGGTGTGGCAGTTAATATTTAGCCACAAGCTCCTCGAAATACTAAATTATTATTATATCAAATATCAATCAATACTATCCACACCTATTCCTATGGTTATATTAGAAACGCGAAAGTAACTCTATTTGTCTCTCTGTTGGTTACGCTTGCCTGCTTTCACGACTAAACCGCTGAACGAATTTTGATGAATTTTGGTGTAGAGATAGAATGCTATTGTTTATTTTTATCAGGGGAGTATGATTGCCGACTTTCTTGCGGGCAAATTCACTACACTGATAGAAGCTAGGAATATATATAAAGTAAATAAAAATAGTTCTGTTTTTTTCAAATTTATATGTTTATGACCAATTGACCACATCAGGACCACTGTGTGACCTTATTTGTATCAAACGCACTAGCAGAAACCACTGTACGAGCATACTTTATTTATAAATGTTTTTCCACTGTACAGAAAAACATTTTACCTTACTACAAGAACATGAACGAGATTAAATTGTCCAAAGAAATTTTAGGAGTACTTTCGAACGTGTCCGGTGTGGAAGGAGTTTCATCTAATTAGTCTTATCAGCTTCATTTACAACGTCGACGCAGCCAGACAGTTTGCTCCAAATAAACTTTTTACTAACTTGTAAGGAGCTGAGAATTTCTGAAGAAGCCTTACCGGAGACGATTCCATTGCTAAGTGGTAGACGAATGTAGTTGAGACTGGAATGGTGCCTACCTGTAGTTGGAGTTTGTTGTATTGAGGTACTTTAAGGTAGAAAATTTGTTGTTCATGTTCTATCTTGTGTAATATTTGGTGTACAATAAACGTATAAATAAATTAAATTTAAGCAGGTATACCACCAAAGTGTGTTGGCGTGTTTTTGTATAATGTTTTTGCTTGGTTTAATTAAGGTTACACTAGTCGAAAATTCTTCCATACAAACGTTGTCTAGGGATTATTCCACTGGTTGACGATGTACGTTCAAAATAAAAAGTGATATCAATTTGTCTCATCATTATCTAGCCCTTTATGGAAGGGAAAAAGTAAAAAAAGAATACATTTGAAAGTTATGAGCGTCGAAAGTTCCACATTTCGACACTAATTTTAACGCATTTTTGGGCGCAAATAAATACCATAAGAAGACGGAAAATTGCAAAACGGCCTCCATACAGAGATAGATTAGTAGTTCAACAATGCATATAATTTTATTTTGATTAGATAGATTTAGTCGTTTTTTCATGATATCTAGACAGCCAAAGGTCTGTTTATAAAATTTCGCACGCTCGGTTTCGTCCTAAATCATTATCCATTTCGCTACAAATTTGCAAAAGTGTGTATTCGTACGCAAACTAGCTTCCTACTGCTCATCACAGCATCTATCTCTTACGCACGTGTTGTCGGTCGATATAAAATGCATTTTAACCCCGCGCACAAAATAGTTCGTGCCGTCGACTAGTGTACCCTTAAGTGCGATATATTCTAGTCTGTATAAGCCTGAAGTTATATTTTATTTAGTTTTTGTTGTTTCTTGCTATATCATAAAAAAACAGAGTTTTTCTATACATTTATTTATTATTATTTATTTGTCCTCGCACTGGAACGCCTTGCAGCAATTACACCAATGGAGCACAATCTTATAATAAACTCACTATAAGTCCTGGTTTCCTCACGATGTTTTCCTTCACCGTTGTCAGCAATGTCCAAGATTAACTTAGAAAGTACATATGAATTCAAAAATACACATTGGTACTTGCCCGGATTCGAACCCACGATCTCAAGGACGAAAGGCGAGGTCTTACCCACTGGGCCACCATGACATATAGCCAGTGCCCTCATCATCATCATCATTATCATGCATCATCATGCATCATCGTCCTGCCCTTAGCCCGTGTAAATAGGTAGGATTGTTACCTGTATATAAAGACTTTACGAAGAATGTCAGCAATGTAACAAACCTAGGTATACCAAATCTATATTCATCCGATGTCTCTCAACTTTCACCAACAGTAGTACCTTCTATTTCTTTCATTCTTCCAACCACGATCATACAATCATTTAAAACAAAAGTGCTACTAAAAAACTGAGCATTAGTAGCTACGTACAACATATTTATATCCAGCTATACGTGCTGAATATTTTCACAAGAGCAAGAACTGTAAACAGAGCGTTGATCCGATAAATCGCGTATCATTTCGGTCTCTTCGACATGTGAGAGATGTATCCCAGATGTTCAGATGTGTCTGTGAATGTTGCCACATGAAAGGAGTGCCCTCTTTTCATTTGGCTCATCTCTCGGAAAATTTGACGTTTCAATTTTATTAATACAAACGTGCTTTGAAGAAGTGGACGTGTACGGATTAAGATTTGTGTGTCTTTGGTTTACTTAAGAGATTTTCTTAAAGAGGCCATGTCACATTAATACAAAATATCTGTAGTCTATTCAGTTCCACCAACTTAACTGTGAATTATGAGTGGCGCTGTTCGTCACCATTTCACCAAAAATAAACAAAAAACGATTTTATGTCCCATTCAAAATGTAAGTTCCAAAAACGTCCGTTTCACAGATAAGTTGGTACGAGTAGGAGTGTACAGTAGGTGGTCTATATCTATTACATGTCAAGTAATTCTACAGATAGATTATAATTTGGAAGGTATGCTAATAATGAACCAACTTAAAATCTCAAAACCGACGAGGAAGATGCTACGGAAGTTGATTCAACATCAATAAAGCAACTGCTCTTTTGACTTGGAAAACTCTTGCACGTACTTTATAATACTTTCTTACCGTGTAGAATATTATACAAAACTTCAAAAAGCAACAACAAGTTAACTAAACAGATAAAAAGTTGCTCTCAAGAAGTATTCGTGTGCACTTCTCAACTACTTTTATTAGTTTCGGATCAAAGCTTACAAAACACACACATTCTGCCCGATTCGGGGTTATTTTTATAGCTTTACATACATTTATGGGCTTTTTATGTACAGCTTTGCAATTATGTTTTTGGTCAAACCGGTAAGAAAACGTTGACATCGACTCTCAATTTTGGTCCATACATTGAGGCAAAGGCTCAACTGGCTGCCAAAAAGTTGGGGATTTTTGCGAAGGTGAGACGGTACTTCACGCCAGAATAGCTGCTTAAGTTGTATCAAGCGCAAGTTAGATCTTGCATGGAGTTCTCCTCTCATCTCTGGGATGGATCTGCCAGCTTGATGCACTAGAGTCGATCGAAAAACGGGCCAGGACTCATCGACAATGAGGCACTAGTAGATACAAAGCTCCAGAGCCTTGAACATCGTCGCCGAGTTGCCAGCTTGTCTTTTTTATCGGTTGTGCGATGGAATTGTATGATCTAATTCCGCCTAACCCATTTCATCATCGGATTATAAGACGTACGCGGCCATGCGCCATCGGTACATGGTGGACATCCCACCCATACGCACTAAACGTTTTGGAAATACTTTCATTATGCGTACAGCTAAGGAGTGGAATTCCCTGCCGGAGTTTGTGTTTCCCGATAGCTACAACCTCGGGGTGTTCCAGTCAAGAGTGAGTATGTTATTTCTAGGCAAGCGAACTACACCGTCGACCACATCATCGCTTAACATCAGGTAAGATAGTGGTCAAGCGCGAGCCTATCTATAATAAAAAAATAAAACGAAAAAAATGCTTTATCCGATTTTTATAGTGCTACATCATAGAACAAATATTGTATTCTATGCGCTAATTGGAACGATACGTAGATATTTTAATTTCCAAAAATTAGCTCAAATTAGACCACAGATCACGGCAGACCACAGAGAAGATGGCGAGACAAACTGTACAGATTTGACCATAACTGGCAGAAGGAAGTGCGGCCTGTCTTTGCCTAGGGATCATTCCTAGGCAACGAGCCGCCGAATTTCCTCCTTCTACAGAATATAATATAAAAAAATGTGATACCTATTTCCACGCACTATTGACTTCTATTGCCAGCATTATGAATATTTAATACAACGAAGTCAAACCCAACACATTTTTATGTGTAAACGCAAACGTAAAAAGTTATGCCGAGATTAAAAACCTAGTTTATTTCCTAACAAGAATATTTTTGATATAAAAACGGCACGCATTGCAAGAATCTGCTTTCGGGTGTAATTCACAAAGTTTATACATAAAAGTTGGAAAGCAAGCATGTTTGGTGCACAGCATTCGTAGTATTCGTCGCTACGAACCATAGAGCATCGAGATGTTTCGGCGGCCACTGCTGGACCCGATATTGACAAAACTTTCCGTACAAACCAAGCACGTCAGGGCAGTTATGCACTACACGTCCGTGTCCGTGATCAGTGTCCATGATTTGAATGCCGAGTTCAAAATGTTCTGAATTATGACAGATTATGACGGCTAGAGCACTAGACCCGCGTGGTGGATTACGGCCCAATCCCTTTCACAGAGAGGAGGCCTGTGTCCCAGCAGTGCGAACATTAAAAGGCTAATGATGATGATGACGGATAGAGTACGGATGTAGTGCGTAAGCTTTCCTACGAGAAGTATTACGGCTACTTTGGAACCCAAAAATGGTTGTATCTTGATGAATTTGGTTGTATATTGTAGAAAAAACACGTTATATTCATAATTAGAAAACATTTTTTATTTATTTTGTGGGGTTCACGAGAAATAACGATGTTTCTGTTCTTGAAATGAACCCTTATTACAATGCAATAAGGTGCATACAAATGTCCAAGTGAAGAAACCTGATCTGTTGTTGTCTGTACATAAAGAGTAAAGGACACGGATGGAAAAAAAAACACAAAATATAAATCTTAAACACGATATCTCATAAGGGGCCTGTGTATGGGCAATCTCCTTTCACGGACACGGATCGGATGTAGTGCGTACCGTTTAGGTATTCATGGCAATTGACAGCTCACGCCAAATCTGACTACAGATAAAACAGCCGAAACTTGTGTTCAACGCAAATTGCGTGTGCGGAAATGTGATTAGTAATGGCGTTTCTATTAACTGCGGCAATTCCGTGCTCTGTGCAACGATACCTATATAAGGAACTCGCTCATATGTCGCTGGGTAGCTGTTTATGAAAAAAAATACCACTTTAATAGTCAACATGTCGTAAAAAAGGTCAGGGTGATACTGAAAAACGGAATCGAGAGCGTGTTGAATTTTTTATCGCGGCTTCTATCTTGTAAAGCGCCTGTTATAGCGATGTCTCGACTTTTACATAACGAATCGCACGCGAGGGAGATTGCTCCTACTAAATTGAGAGGCGTTTAAGTTGTTCAGTTTCGACTCCGTAAATCTTTATTTGCATGCTGAGACAATAACAATCCGGCCCTTCGCGCTGATTTAGGATCTGTCTATCGGTCGGTAAGTATTTTAGTTTATCGGCTTTCTCGGGAGCATTCTCTCTCGTAAACGGGCGTAAGAAGTTACTCCTGAGTCTAGAACAGGATATTTAAATAAACGTATGTTGTTTTATTGGATTATTCTAGCTGGGGAAATTGCAAATTGGTAAAAATTTTGAGGCGATTTTTGCCAAAGGACAAACAAAGTACCCGCTTCTCTGAAACTAGGAATAGAAGAATGATTGCTGGTTTATTTTTAACCGACGAAAAAAAGGAAGAGGTTCTCAATTCGACATGTATATATATATATATTTATGTATGACCACGCATAACTTTTTATACCTAAAGTTTCGATTTCAAAAGACATTTTTTTTATTGGAAAGAGTATAATTATCTCAAACCTATGGAAATTAGCACTGAATTTTCTATTAACGACGAAATAACGAAATTAAAGCAAAAAAAAAATTGTCTGGTATTTTAAGGCGGCGCCAAACAAACAATCAACGAAGATCAAGCTAGCTACATTCATTCTACACTCCAACAACGCAAAAGACTAGACTAAAAGTTCATTTTTAGCGTTCCGTACCCAAAGGGTAAAAACGGGACCCTATTACTAAGACTCCGCGATCCGTCTGTCGGTCCGTCTGTCACCAAGCTGTATCTGATGAACCATGATAGCTAGACAGCTGAAATTTTCACAGATGATGTATTTCTATTGCCGCTATAACAACAAATACCAGAAACAGAATAAATTAAATATTTAAGTGGGGCTCCCATACAACAAACGTGATTTGCGTTTTTTGCGATAATGGTACGGAACCCTTCGTGCGTGAGTCCGACTCTCACTTGGCCGGTTTTATTTGCTTCTCAGTTCGTTATTCCGACAGTATTTTTTTTTGTTAAAAAGGTTTTCATTTCAATTGATTGAGTGAGGTTAAAAACAGATCCCAAAACTGTTTCAGACATTTTTGTTTTTCACTAATTTTAATCCACAATTCGATTTCCTCGAGTGTGGTTTTTTTTTTCCTCCTGTGGTGGCTCTCAAAACGGTGAAGGAAAACATCGTGAGGAAACCGGCATGTCCTAGAACCAAAAATTCGAAGACATGTGACATCTACCAACCCGCACTGGGCACGCGTGGTGGATTACGGCCCATTCCCTCTCACAGAGAGGAGGCCTGTGTCCCAGCAGTGGGAACATTAATAGGCTGATGATGTGTGATGTGTGTGATGTGAGTGTGGTTTCCTCTCAAAGAATCAATTAGGTGGTTTTGTGTTCTCAATTTCCCAAACACTGCTTTTCCGACTTCCCAGCCAGCGCAAAACTTTCCACTCCGCTTTAAACTCTAACGAGCTTTTTGTAAATAACATTGTCATTTACCATTTGACTGGCAAATATTTTTGCTACATCATAATTCACAGGCAACCTAAATAGTTTGGGTTGTCAGAATAAATAAGGGTTACGAAGCGGGTCGGTAACGAGTAATAAATTACCGCGGTTATGGAGACTACATCAAAAGAGAACTGTTCCAAAAGAATCTGCCGACACCTCATAAAGTTAAGTGGAAGTGTCACGACCTAATCACATTTTGCTAATTATAAGAACTTGCTCAGCGAATCTGCTGACTTGTGTTTTTTTACATTACTGAAGTTTTATTCACATAAAAAACATGTACGGCAGTACAAGCTTTCGGAAGATTTTCATGTAGGTAGAAGTTCGAGCGACAAGAGCAGAAGGTAATTTAAAAACATAATATTCCACTTTAATACTGGCACTCAATAACGGATTAATTTTAAAACAAAATATAGTGGAACATAAAATACAGGAAGCAAAAACCTCCTTCCATTTTCGAGTTTTTAAATATTCAAGGAAAACGCGATATGTGAGATTTTATTTTAAATTCCGAATAACGTTGGGGTTACCAAGCAACAACTACACAAATCAACTTGAAACTAAAAAAAAACAGAACGCGAGGATGCGATGCGGTCGGCGAAATCGGGGTTAACGGGAACGGTTTGTTTACATGTTTGGTCGGTTTTCAAACTGGAGAATTGCGGACCACTGCATCGGGATATTTTAATTACCGACGTTTGTTTTACAATTCATTAACCGTGTGGATATCTGTTTTTGTAATGGAAATATTTTGACGTTTATTCCGTATTCATATTTAAATTTTGTGGACCGCAAATAGCGGTGTTTATGTTCATTATCATCCATTAATTCTTACTACAAACAGATTTTTATAATATTATAATGAAGCTGTAATCTGCCTCATTGTGTTTACCATAGATATTTCGTTGAAGATCGTAACGTTGAAAATCAATATCATAGCGAGACATCCCCATCATGCCATGCTACGTTGTCGGTTTCCAGTCCAATTTTGCGTCGGAATGTCAATGTTCGCAGCGGTATCTGATTCCGGCAACCAAAAACACATGTCAATAGTATCGGCTATTTCTAATTATAACCGATGGCGGAAAATTACAATTCTACTGCATAGCCAAAGAATGTTGCCAAAGAAAAAAAAGGTATGTGAAATAACAAAGTTCAGGATCCTAAGAGCAGCCGGTACCGGGGTGAAATGTGGTGGGGTGCGCGCACGAATATCAAGTAGCGTGCGGCATAACGCGGGCACAGCACTACTCTCCGCACGTGTAATGGCGGGCGTGACGTCACGTCCGGATACGGCACAACGCGGTCTCAGTCTGTATCATGAATTACATTACCCACCTAAGGCATGCAAGAGTGGAACATTGCCATTGCCCCCTCATTTCTTAAAAAAGAAATGAGAGATGTCGTGGGACACCCAGAACGAGGAGGAACGAGGTTCCGCTCCTCCTCACAATAAAAGACTTTAACATGAAAAAAACTCTTCAAAACCATAATTGTTAAACGAACGAGAATATCATCCATCATCATCATCTGCCTAGCCTTTTCCCAACTATATTGGGGTCGGCTTCCAGTCTTACCGGATTCAGCTAAGTACCAGCGTTTTACATGGAGCGACTGCCTATCTGACGAGAATATCATCCATTAGTCTACACAAATCTTTTTAAAACGCCAGCATGTGTTTTGAAAAGATTCCCTTTTGAGAGATCCTGTAAAAAAATACATTCAAAATTTCAAATAGCGAAGAAACACGAAAAAGTGTCGTGATCGTGTCTTTTTTTACCCTAGCTCCTATTGTGTTTGGATTGTTACGTGTGAAATCAAAGTTCCAAAAAAAAAAATTTTCTGTGGCACTTTCCCACCAAAATTTCAATTTCATTAACCTGTAAGGTACCGTCCCCGAAGCTAAAGCCACTGTTAAGAATTTTTAAAGCACGTGTTTCAAAGGAGCTGTAAAACATCTGAGAGTTGCAACCATTGTACGATGCAACCGACTTCTTAAAATATTTCTTTGTGTCTGCCGGCGAACATCACTAGCGAGAATTACTTGCTCTATAAGTTTCATATTGAACAAGTTTCTGCCCCTGTAAGAAGCTTCTACGTGTAATAAAGAAAATTAAAAGAAGCACGTTTGAAGTTTGGCTTCGACAAATAACGGATGGTTTGCTTTGAATCGTGAACCATCTTGTAGACAGAAAAGGGAAAGTTTCTATAAGGAACACAACGAAAACATTATTTTTTTAATATTAAAAAACTTGAATTAAGACTTTTAACCCAAGCAAAACAGGTTCTGGGGGGCGACCATAAGCTCTTAGAGTAAGGTTATTTTGAGTGTGTGTAAGGGACAGATGTATATGACTTGTATACATCTGTCACTGCCAGTAATAAAACTGCTGATACAAAAATCTCTACAATATAAAAGAACAGATTACAAAATCTCTTCTCATAAACTAAGAAATTATTCTTTAAATTCATCGACTAAACATACATATACCGCGTAAAACGGACTTCCCAATCGTAACATTAACAATTTATTCAGCTAAATCTAGAATAAACTTCTCTTAAAATACTCTAGTTCTAAAATAAGAAACACTAGTCTCATAAAATTCCGAAACAAAAACCACTCGGAACCAAAAACCCTCACTTTTAAAACTATAAGACTCCATCGATGATAATATTAGCGTATCATTAAAAACAACAGTCTAATCAATCCACACTGTCTGTTTGTGCTTCACAGTAAATTTTTCGCAAACAGCACAAAACAATAAATACACTATAGCTATTAGTGGATTCTCAAATAACAAACGTTTACTTTTTTCCGCTTTGTAAAAATTGCATCGGCCGCACTCGCTTCAACAATTTATTGACACTGACTGAGCTTCGGAAAATAAAGACTGTCTGGAACTCTGGAGCTAGACCGTTTAATTTTACATAATTATTTATAGACGGAATCAACTAAGTTAATAAAGCTATTGGGAATTAGCTGGTAATAAGCGTCAAAGAGAATGTTTGAGCTGACGAGGATATATAAAATTATGATTCATTCATGCGCTCCCGGATTGGGACTGGCGCGGCTCTAATTAGGAATCACCCCATTCGCTCCGGTCTCTTCAGCCACTTTAAGATTCTGTTTCAGCGCCAAATAATGTTCCGTGCCACTTTCCCTTCTTTTCTCCATTTAGCTCTATTATTTGTGGGAAATGAAGATGATCTATCTTGCAACTTTTTGTTATTTGCATTTCACATTGTCAGCAATTTTTCAAGTCTTAAAAGATTTGAAATCGAAGAAAAATCCGGAATCCTTGTGTTGATTAATTCAGAATATTGACATTTTTATTTGTTGGAAATTTTCATTTCAAATAATATTTTATTACTTTTTCGGGTAATCTATTCTAGCATCACTGTGGGCATTATAGGTACCTTACTATAGAACTTGTCCTTTATGTACCACTAACAAGTGAAAAATAAACACCTTTTTTTTCAATTCAATTACAAGAGACAATTTCAGAAACACAGGTTCATAATGTTTACCAACAGCGCCACCCTAAAACTGACATTCAAGCCGTCCAAATATCCTTGTAGCACAGATTAGCAATTTCTTAATTCAAATTCTCTAAAGATTTGAATATAAAATGTGCTAAGCAATCGCAAAACAGTGTCGAGTTTTTATAAATTAACGGTGTGTATTTTTTATAGTATGTATAACTTAAATTCAGAAAAATCTTTGCCAAACTTCAGAATAAAAACTCGCTAAATACAAAAAATCAAACCTATTTGTAGAGTTATGGCTTAATCTTTTTTTGGGGCATTCCCCGGATAAGGTTCGCTACACTGGTAAACCTACGTGCCCGGTCGGAGGTTAAGGGCTCGGCGGAGGTCAAAGACAACCGTTGCGTATAAAACATAAGGAATTATTTAAAAAACGAACGTTCGTAGGCTTGCTAATAGGAATAATTACGAGATCTGATTCTCTTAGCGTGATTAATTGCCTGTTTTGAAATGTTATCTTTGGGTTTCTTCTTTTAGGTTCGGAAGGCTCTTGTGAAGCAGTTGGCCGACTTATTCGTAGCAAGGTCTACGTAGGCTGTATAGAAACTCTTAGTATTGGTTTCGAAAAGAAAGTAGTCAGTGAGTAAAATAGTTAGAAAATCCTAGCTAAAGTTTAAGATCACATCATCATGGGACACAGGCCTCTTCTTTGTCAGAGGTTATGGGCCGTAATCCACCACGCGAGCCCAGTGCGGTTTGGTGGATTTCACATGTCTTCGAATGTTTAATTCTAGGACATGCCGGTTTCCTCTCGATGTTTTCCTTCACCGTTTTGAGAGCAGTGGTGATGAAACAATTTACACTAAGTAAAGCGCCTACCTGGGCTCGAACCCACGACCTACAGCTTGTAAGTCGCGGCCGATACCACTGGGACACCACTGCTCTCCCTTAAGTTTAAGTTTATGCTCAGATAGATTATTGTGATCGAATTAAAATTGATCTGTCGCTACTTTAAATCGTTTATAACAAGTTGAGTTCATTCACTTAAATCACAAAAAATCAAATTACAAATTACTATTGTATGTTTTAACGCCCGGTCTGCCAATGACCTATAATTAATTAATTACCTACTTGCCTTATTTTATTTTATTTTTGTTTTATTTAGTTAAGCACACCAACAGTACAACTGCTTAAAACCATCCAAAAAATAATACATTTTAAGTGAAAATTACATAGCAATCATACAGATTATAGGCATGCATGACATTTAAAAAATTCAAAATAAAGACTACAACTAAACTAGGCTAACATTTATCACAATATATCAATATATCAGTTATGGCTAATGAGCATTAAGAGCTGGAGTCAAACTCTTATTGCTCATTACTCAATAGGGAGTGTCTGAACGTTATGAACTTCATTGAAAAGACATCAATAGGACTGTCCAAAGAGATTGACCTTTCATTGTACAGCCTTGCCATGCGTGTAAGGGGACTATTAAATGAGATATTTAAAGTTGAAGATGGGATATCAAATATATGATGCTGACGCATACTACGTTGGCTAATCTTAAAGTGAAAATAATTTATTAATGGTGCATCGATGGAACCATTAATAATTTTATGAAGAATTAATAGGTCAGAATTATTTCGCCTTTCCTTTAAACTAATCAATTTGAAATGTTTCATTCTATCTGTGTATTCCGGAATAACTTTTCGGATGCCATTCGTCACGCATAAATACCGTACAAAACGAGTCTGAACGGATTCTACACTATCTGCATAAGTAGAATAATAGGGGGACCATATAGTGGAACAATATTCAAGGGAGCTCCTAACCAATGCATTATAAAGCAGAATAAGACTTCTGTTATTACGGAACGGTTTGGACATACGAATTATAAAGCCAAGCATTTTTTTTGCTTTATTAACTATACTATCTAAATGATCTCGAAAAGATAGAGATGTATCAAAAAGGACTCCTAAGTCACGAATGACAGAAACTTTACCAAGATAATTGCCATCAATATGGTATTTAAATTTAATATAATTTATTTTATTTGTAAATGTTATATATTGACATTTTTTAACATTAAGCGACATCCCATTATCATAACACCATTGCTGGAGAACATTAAGATCAGTCTGAAGTTTCATACAATCGTTTAAATCTGATATTTTACTATAAATTTTCAAATAATCAGCATAGGCTAGGCAATCGCAGCTTATCATATCTAACAGGTCGTTAATAAATACCAAAAAGAGCAAAGGGCCCAATTTAGACCCTTGTGGGACACCTGAACTTGGAGTGAATGGTACAGATTCGTAGCCAACCAAGGCAACAAGCTGAGAACGATTACTTAGATAACTCTCAAACCGTCGCAATAGACAACCATGAATTCCAGCATGTTTCAATTTTATAAAAAGAATCGAATGATTAACCCGATCAAAAGCCTTTGCAAAGTCTGTATATACAGCATCAACCTGACCCCTAGCCTCAAAGGTGTTAGTAATATAAGTGGTGTATATAAGTAAGTTGAACAAAGTAGAACGGTTGGTAACAAAACCATGTTGCCTTGGACTAATTATATGACGGAAATGAGAGTAGACTGCGCTATAAATGAGACCCTCGAACATCTTAGCAAATTGAGATATAATAGATATCGGTCTATAGTTAGTTACATCATTCAAACTACCCGATTTATGTATGGGAACAATATGTGCGATTTTCCACAAATCAGAGAAAACGCCTTCTGTAAGGGATCTATTGTATACTATGTGTAATGGTTTTATAAGAGCATCAATACAGAGGCGAATAAAAACCAGGGGCAGTCCGTCCGGGCCATGCATATTTATATACCCTACCTATATCGAAATGATTAAATTTATTGAAAGTCCGCCATACACTTGAACAATAACAATTTCACAAATTAAACATTAAATTGGATTTATTATAATCAAAAATAGTTATCGAAAAGCAATATTGAAATATTCAGCATTTTCATTAGGATCAATTAACAGAGTTCGATAAGTAAACAAATGACATGCTGGTATATAGCGCGTTCCATTTAAACTCCTACGTTTTGGGCATCGAGCCGATATCGATTTGCATCGATAAACCAATATGTGCCTTCGATAACAAAAATAAGGTGCAATTTCCAATGCAAATGTAGTTTGCTCCCCGGTACAACGAGCTCTTGCTAATTCCAATTCGCATGTGGCGATGACGGCAACTTTTATTTTTTGGTACTTTCCTACTGGAGCAGTAGAACTATGAACGCTCAGAGTTGGCGAGCTAGTTTCTTCCAAACTTTTGTCGCTAACGGATTTATAAGTTCTGAGATCTTGGCTTCAAATAGGTATTTTATTCTAGCAACTTGATGCTGGATTGCTGAAACGTGGGATTGTTTTTGACTTAAAAATAAAGCCATTTTAACTCAGGAAAGTCAGTAATGTCTCTATCATTTTGTACCTACCTTGGTAGGTACTCGCTGGCTAATATTAAAAATAGTAACGATGCATTTCTATGCAGTCATCCTACCTTTAAATTGATGATCCCAGGCAATTTTCCAAATATAACCAAGGCTATCCAATACTGCTATGCATCTATAGCCCCTTCGACCAGCTTAAATATCTAAAATTCCCTAATGACAGTAGCGTCCACTTCTAAACCTTCTATACCCGCACAGTGGTCGCGCACAGGCACGGAGTTGTGCGCAATCGGCCCTCCCTAATTACCGCCAGTAAAAACTAATTGCAAACGACGCCGCCCCGCCGCCCGCCATCCCACCCCGTAACGTATTCACAAATATTGTGATTAATGCACTGTTTGCTCTGACTCTCAGAATTAGTGGGGTTATACTTCAAAGAGATTGCTCGTAGACCAAATTGATGCGATTATGAATGTCGAATAGGATAGTTGTGAAAGTGATTCAGGAATGAGATTGCTGTGGATTTTGTTGCAACTGGAGGTTGACCATAAGCTCTTAGAGCGGTATCAATACGAGATCAAGTAAGTGACAGATGTATACAAGTCATATACATCTGTCCCTTATTCGATCTCAAATTGATACCGCTCTAAGAGCTTATGGTCACCCCCCAGAAAAGACATTTTTACCAACTTGCCGAAGGAGGATTATGTTATTCGAGCGTATGTATGTATGTCAATTTCTTTGGCACGCTCTACAGTCAACAGCCCAAACGGCTTGACGTTTTATTGACATAAATATGAGGTATCGTTGTTGGGACGAATGTTAGGACTCATTCATATGGGAAATTATTAACCGGCCGAAAACTATACTGAATGGGGGACTGTTATACTAAGTAACTATATATCCGGTTTGAGTAATACGTTTTAGAGAGGTTTTTGTGAGCTGCGGTAATAATATTGTTACATACTTTAATTGTATTTGGGGTTCTATTTTTTCTATTTTAGCATATTATTCTTTTGAAAATAGTTGAGCAACCATCGAGGCGACATCGCTGTGCAGCGCGGCAGTTCGGGTGTATTCGTGTTTTCAACGAATTAGTCCAAGAGCGAGCGAAGCGAGCTTGGGAGCTTAGAGAATCCCAACACGCATAGGTTAGGTTCGAAGGGGATGACGGGAGCTGAAGTGAGCGAGCAAAGTGAGCGAACTTTGCTCCCGTCATCTCCTTTTTTAGTTAGGTTAGGTAACTTTAGACTTTGCAGATGGAAAAAGAAAAATTAAAGCTGTAAAAAACAGTACTTTTTACAGCTTTAATTTGAATTTATTTTCGCTCGTTTAAATACTATCCCATTAATACAAATGATATGTTTTATCCGTGGTGCTAGGCAACTGGGCTTATCCCAGTTGTAAACGACCCTTTGTGCCTATTGGCCTTGTTTGTTCTGTCTCCTACTTGATATGGAGAGAAGTGGAAATTTTTATTTTTTCCTACTCCCCGTTATTCTTTTCTGATTAATTTCGTTGCGGGATTTAAGACGGTTAAATTCATTCTGCGGGACTTCGTCGAGCTTCATTGCCCCAGCGCTTTTGTGGTGTTGGTCCCTGTTGATTCTGGCTTTCAGGAGTTGCAGTGGTTTGGGAATAGTGCGGTGGGAAAATATGAGGTATCGTTGGTTTCGTCTTATAGCAAATGTAAGCTGCTAAATAGACCATTTCAAATATATATATATGGGATCCGCATATTGGCATATTTTTATAGGCATAATGTTGTTTGACATAACGTTTTTGCATAACTTTTATCAGCATAATAATACTGCGACATAATAATACTTTGGCATAAACCAAAGGTTAGCATAACTGTCATTTGGTCTAATTTGTTTTGCCATAATTTGAAGTTCCATAGGTTAATATCGATTTGAATCGATTGTTTTTTTTTTTACCTAACTAAATATATTAGTGTAAGTATATTAAATATATTTATGTCTTATAATATATATAGTAAGGACTCAAATTAATTAGGTTAAGGTTAAATATCATTATGCGTTTATAACATTATGTTTTATAAGATTATGCATCATTATTATTATGCCAACAGTATTTATGACAATACACATTTATGCCTGATAACTTTATGCGTAATGATCATTATGCTGAATTTATGCCTGATAACTTTATGCGTAATGATCATTATGCTGAATTTCGTAATGCCAATGTAAATTATGGTAATATATTTTATGCTTATCATTAGTAAACCATAAATTATATCATAACACTTTTATGTTACTATTTTGCCACTAATTCAAGATAAGCGTAACTTTGATAATAAGTGAAACAGTCACATACATTTTTTATTCACTAAAATCATATGATTAAATATTCACAATCTTTTACCACATAACTTATTACCCAACTGCGGGAGGGTAATATTTTTCGAGGTTAAATGATAAATGATTTTATTTCTGTAAGTTGGTTTGTACAAACACTTTTACATGTCGATCATATTTTTAAAACTAGATGAGGTTGGCGTTTCCTATCTGACTACTCTGAGAAGAAAGGCCGAAACAAACTCAGAGGTCACAGTCTCTTTTAAAGTCCAGACAAAACAAAAATCTTGGTTAGATCATGTGAAGACCATGTAGATTGAAGTCTGAAATGGTCTTTTGAGGAAAGAACCAGCCAGATTGAGTGGACCTGTCCAGTCAGTGCACGCATTTGTCAATAACCGAGCAGCTCAACACAGAATTTAAGGAGCTCAACGATTTGACGAACAATACCAAAGAAAGGACATTCAGGTAGGCCGCATAAACTACTCAAACTGCCAGACCACGATTAAAAACTAAGATAAATAAAAAATAAAAACAAAAAAAAATGGTCCACATAGTCTTCACATTCACAATAATTAAAATAAAATAATATAATACTTTAAAAAGTAAATATTCTTGTCATTGCAAGAAAACCAAAAAAAAAATAATAAAACAAAATTCACGGTGGAAAATATAAAAAATCAAAATTAATTTTTAATTGGAGCAGCTCAATCCCAAGCCTTTTTGTCCTCAACGTAATCTTGAATGGTATAAAACAAAGAATTCTGGCACAACTTACGTTTAATGAATGATTTGAATTTATTAAGATTTAGAACTTGTACGTGGCTTGGAAGCTTATTATAAAAGCGCACACATTGACATCTAAACGAGCCACCTATTTTCTAGAGCCTTGTTGTTGGTACTACAAATTTGTGTTTGTTTCTAGTATTTATGTTATGGATATCACCGTATTTTTTAAACAATTTTATATTTGGGCATACAAAAGATTTTCATAAATATACTGAGAAGGCACAGTCATTACATTAATCTCCTTAAATGTCTCTCTGAGAGAGTGTCTCGGGCTTAATTTATAAATTGAACGAACAGCTCTTTTCTGCAAAACAAAGATAGTGTTGCATGTCGGCGGCGTTTCCCCACAACAGAATACCGTACGACATTACACTATGAAAATAGCTAAAGTATACTAACGTTATGATGTGTTTGTCCATTTCTATAGCACGCTCTACAGCCCAAACGGCCTGACAAATTTTGACATACTCATATAAGGTGTCGTTGGATTCTTCTAAATTTTGGGAGTGGCATAGGCTATATATTTGTTTAAATATTGCATCCCCCAAAAAGGAAGTAATACAATATTTTTTTTCGTTATCATAACAATATGGAAATTAAATGAAATCTACTCCAAGCCCATTCATAAAATATACAATATTGTAACACTTTTATGTTAATTTTTTCGCATAAGTCAAGATAAGCTTAACTTTGAAACAGTCATCAATCATATTATTAAGTATTAATCGAAGAATTGCCAAACTTAAGTGGCACTGGGCAGGGCACATTGCTCGCAGAACGGATGGCCGATGGGGCAGAAAGGTTCTGGAGTGGCGACCGCGAACCGGAAGACGTTGCGTTGGAAGGCCTCCCACCAGGTGGACCGATGACCTGGTGAAGATTGCGGGGATCCGCTGGTTGCGATACGCACGGGACTGGTCAATGTGGCGACGCTTTGGGGAGGCCTATGTCCAGCAGTGGACGCCTTTCGGCTGATATGATGATGATGATGAATCTCTAGACACCTCATAATATTTATTGACTATTTTAATATATTTCATTATTTCCTTGAATAAATGTCACAAAACGATATCATTATTACGGTGCATTCTAGATTACTTCACAGAATTTATTATATTATACCTAGTACAATTTTTAATTTTTTAGTTAATTAATTTTTAGCAGTCGTGTAGGGTTTTTATTATAATTTGTTTGATTTGACTATGAATAAAGTACACCACATTTTGGAATAGGTAATACCTGCGTGGAGAAGACACTATTTCATAGCCAGTTGAGCGATAGGAATATAGATTAGTTGAGTGAAATAATTTGGCAATGAGATTGCTGTCCCTGAATATTAAAAAGTGCTACTGAAAGCACACTTTTTGACCAAGAATAAAGAACACCACTTATTAGGACTACCTACGTTGCGAAGAAACTATTTCTTAGCCGGTTGAGTGATAGGAATATAGGATAGTTGAGTAAAACTATGTGGGAATGAGATTGCTGTGGCTGAAATTAACAGTTGATACTGAAATCGAGCTATTTGGTTTTGAACCAAGAATAACACTTTTTGGGATAAAATAAAAAGAGCAGCATTTCAGCAGGTTGACCAAAATTTAAATCCTCATATTAGTTCCACGATGCAATAAAACCCCAGGTAACGTCCTCTGAGCTTGTGACTAAGAAATCCAGTGCACCTAAGTATAAAAGCTCATTCAATCCTTTTATGAAGATTCACTAAAGTGCAGAGTATACAAGATTTACACTCTAGAGGATAAATAAAACCACAAATACTCAGTTAATTCTAACGTTTTAATGCATTAGTGTAATTTATTCAAAGTTCTACCTCAATAGTTCTTTTTCCACATGAGTGCTCCCCGCAACGTTTTGTTAAACATCAACAAAACACGAGCGCGTCTTGTATTTTCTCTGCTCACCTAAGGTTTCCGATCTGTATAAGTAAAATCCCACGCAGAATGAATGCTTTGAGGAGGAACATCAAAGACCGTTACCACATAAAAACGGATTTTCTCAAATGAATACTTATAAATGTTTATATAAAGAAGCTTACGATGTTTTCTTTTTAAAGATAAAGACGGCTCAGATTAGATAGATGCCGGCTATAATTTATTTTATCAGAAAATATAAATACTAAGAATAGGTACTGGAAGAGTTCGCCCGGCGGCGCCTCCGACCACCGATTGAATCCCCAATCGTGTAAAGCTAGTGATAATCGGAAAAGGTTTTAAAAGGATCCGGCCCTTTCCTTATCTACGGCTAGGAAGACTCGGAAAATAAAGGAAACATACGTTTTGTAAGTAACATCCCAAGAAACCATTAGGCCATGGATACAAATTGCAAATGGTGATAAATCTATATAAGTAGGTGGGTTCAACTTCATTCCTAGCTATAAGTATATAGATGCTATTACGTTTACATGACGCACTATGAGTTTCAAAACTCTACAGCTAGGTACATTTTGTATTTTGGTACTCAAGAAACATAAAAAGGAAACGAGGTAGACAGTTTTGAAGGTGGGAAGACGAAATAAAGGTCATAGCAGGGAAAACGGGGACTAGGAAAACGCTGAAAAGAACAGAGGGTAAAAGGAGGATAGAGGAGGCCTTTGCCAAAATTAGGCAAACAGACCGGGTTGTCGGTGTCACCGACTCAGAGTCGTTAGAAAGTTTTTATTTAATTAATGTAAACATTCTATGTTTGAATAAAGGCTTAAATTATCATCAGACGTGTTGTTTTTCTCAGCACTTGGCTGGTTTCAACTACATTCACGGGCCAAAATATTATTACATTTATTTTTATTTAATTAAGGACTACCACCAAAGAAAAAACCACCAAAAATATATGTTAAAGTACTCATATTTTTACTTTTTGTAGTGAAGCCTTAATTAAAGGCTGCCACGGCATGAATTTAACATAGGAGCAGGAAATGCAAAATAGTAACATAAATCCACATACAAATACAAATGAAAATTTACTAATTAATGCTGGTTTTGTTCGATTAATCCAACCAATTTTGTTCGACGTTGTGCCAACCAAAAAAAAAACACAAAAAATACATATCTTTATGTAAGTGAAAAAGAAACTACAATATTCTTTTTTTCACTTTTGATATAATGCCCTATGCAAGACAGACTTGACTTTATGTAAAAAGTAAGACATATCAATATCTACATTGGGTGAGCGTGACAGGCGACTAAATTGAACCTGCATACCTTTATTATACGTCATCTTCTTGTTATAGTCCCCGGCACGTAGATAAGTAGGCAAGAGTCGTTAGATACGCAGAAGAATTTTTAGGTCTCTTTGGTAGTACGGGGTGCGGGGAACGTTTAGAACCGTTCCGAGCGCGTGTTTGGTTGGTCAGTTGACACATGGCAAGGATCGACTGACCAATTGTGTCGCGTCCACATTCCGTTCGCTCTATATGGTGGTTAGTCAGTTCGCGGCATAAGCGCGAACTTACCCCCAGTATGCCCAAACCTTGCCAACTTACGTGCCGGGGATTATATTCGTTTTCTTCGTTGATGAAACTCTAGAGTTTCCTCATACAAATTCCCCTACTTATTTCCAATGGTTTTATTAAAGTTAGTGAGTTTCCCTATGTCAATGACCTGCATTGATGTCACAAACCCACACAAACAGTACTGTGGTCTTCTTAATCATTTAATTAAACAGAACAGAACTTATTATGCGTATCATGACTATACAAATTTGACACCCAATGTTGAGTTAATTTCATTCGAGCCGGTAATCCGTAGGTACGGCCATACGGCTGTGTTCGTAATTAAAAACAGGTGGTCCCGTATGTACCTACGAGGCTTCGAATGATTAAACGGTGTCCACCATTTTGTAGACGATTCGCTTTGACAGTCAAATTGTTGGTCACACAAAATAAGCTTTCACGCTACGGTAGGTTTCAATTACGTTAATTTATGTTTATAACCTACATTATTATTTGGGACGATTGCATTAATGGGTACCCTCTTTTCTGAGGTGTTTTAAGGGGTTATGTGTATCACCCTTGTTATTGTAAGTGACCAAACCCACCTACTGATAAGATGATTTTAAATGGTCTATTATTATCCCCCAACCTGACTTTTCGGTAATTTTATAATTATGGTATATTTTGTAACAAAACTTCCGCTTCTGAATATGGTCCTTCTAGTTTTGCCTACAGTTTTGTATTACCACGTAATCATTCCTTAAACGTCTATAACTTTGGACACGTGCCTTTCAGACTACCACAAATTAGCAGAGCAATTTTCCCGCGAAGAAAATTATAGTATCTGCGCCATCTTGTTACCTTACGCACACATTCATAGACAATGTAGTGTTGTAACGTTAACCTACGCAGCGTAACCCACACCATTAGATACAACTTTTAGCAAGTGAACCTTAACTTGGTATTAGGTAAACGTACAAGATAAACACGGTTAGTTTACAAACTTGCTGCTTTGCATATTTACCTAGATATATACGCAGGTCTACTTCAGACAGATTTGCTAGACATAACTGTAAACTTTAACATAAGCAATGAAATCGAGAGGAATTGTGTTGAAAATCTTTGTGTTGTTTCTAGAAATTTGAATTTAAAATTTTGTCGGGTTCCTCTTCGCTTCACCGTAGGTGACCAAACCACGGCTACTGAGCCCTCCGCCTCGACAATGCGGGAACCCACCAAAGGGGAACAAACTAGACCTTACCGCGTCTTCATTTTAGTGGCCCATCTCAAAAAACGTAGCAAACTCAAACTGGGATCGGTACTTCTCGATAATAGACACTTCCTTCAAACAAACTTTTTTTTCCTCTAAATATAATATTATTTTAGTTATAGAAATAACTTTTTTACCCGGCGAAACAAAAAGGAAGGGTTATGATTTTAGCAGTCTATGTATGTATGTATGTTTCTATTTACGTATGTTCATCCGTAGCGCCTAAACTATTCATCCGGTTTTGATGAATAATGTTTCAATCGATTCGTTATTATGGCCCGGGTAACATAAGCTAAGAAAAACCGTAGTCGGGTTACAGTTTTTATTAAACTTTTTACTTGTTAAAAAAAATTAAACCGAGTTCCAAAACAAAACTCTACAAAGCGAAAAATAAATTACTTTTCGGACATCGGTGTCTTTGGTATCTATGTTTTTCTACGTTTTTGACACCGGCTTCCAAGAAGAAAGTAATTTTTCGCTTTTGTAATGTTTTGTTTTGGAAGTCGGTTTAATTATTTGTTAAAAGGTTTTTTAATTTTCTCTTTTTAGTTTAGGTACCTTATATTACCATGAAAATACGCATTATTAAGGATAACTTAAAAACTACTCGTCAGATCTTGATCAAATTTAAATGGGACCACATGAGAAGCACCATCTTACATATAAAAAAAAGATTCATCAGAATCGGTTTATAATTGGCGGAGTATTCGCGAAACAAACATCAGTCGAGTTACCTCCTTCTTTTTGCAGTCAAGATAGTAGTCAAGCAAGAGCATCAATAATAAAAAAGTTGGTTGAAAACAGTTAGTTTGCAGTTTTAAAGTAAAAGTTTTTATTCGGAAATTAATCAGCCGTTCAGCACACTCCTTACTATCTAATTAAGGACCTAATGTGGATCTACCCTTCGATAAAAAGAGCACGTGGAACATTAATTAAGGCCAACAAAAAATCTACATAGATCTAACAAAAATATAGTCAACATTTTTAAAAGGGTTTTAGTAACTCATGAATATAAACCATCTTTTGCTGGGGCACGTAGTTTAAAATGCCGAAAAAATGCGGCAATTTCGAACTAAATCTATGATATTTTTGATTTATAGCAAAAATATATAGGAGTATTACATATTATGTAGTGCCTAATGTAAAAAAATCTCTGAGCTGTTTAGAAACTAATTAGCTGAATCTTTATTCAAATTCTCAATAGAAAACTTGAATTTAGAATGTGCAATCGCTAAATAGTATCAAGATTTAAAAACATAAAGGTGCTAGTACTTATAAACAAGCTTTAATATATTTCATACCAATATTGTTGGACCTCATAGTTATATAGTGTATCACAACGGTAAAGGTTCAACATACAGCAGATAAATTATCCCGTCACCCTTTACAAGCGTCAAGATGAATAACTCGGGCACAAAATAAAACTCCATATCATGTGGACCCGTAAAATGAAATGGCCGGATTTTTATAACATATTGTGTGGACGTAAATCCTGACACCTGGTTATGAGTTACTGCCCTGTCCGCGTTTTACAATGTGCCGGGGAATTAAATTAGCAGGTATAGGCGTTGTGTCCATTTTGAACATTCCTCGCGAAATGAAATAGGTTTTATAAGTGTGTGTGGGAATGTTACTATATCAAGTTACGGCTGAAAAGATAAGAAAAAATACATAAGGGAAATTTTACCGTTATTCTGCTTAGGAATTAAACAAACCTACCTATATTCTATTTCACGCATAGGAATGTTATACTTTCTTTAATCAATCAGAAAAACTGAAAGAGATGACAGAATGTTTTTCGTTTTAGACTCTTAAAAAAATATGCTAGAATGAGTTCAAACTCGTTTTATTTATTTTTAATTAAAGAGCAGTGTTTCGATTTTGTTTATGTAAAACAATAGTTAGTAAATGCGCACTCTCCACCTGACACTTTTAGCCTGACACTAAAAGCTTCAATCATTCGCAGGGCCGATAATTCCATGACTTGAGATATATATGGCAACCCAAATTGCCCAGATTTAACGCCTGCTGATGTTTTCTTATGGGGCTACTTAAAAAGTAAAATTTACAACCCAATGCCAACCAACCTGACTGTTTTAAAGCAAGTAAAGACTCACAGACGAAATCAAAGTAATGACTCACAGACGAAATCAAAGCTAAGTATTCCAAGAGTGATGATCCACGGCGAGTCAGTCACAGGCTTGTCAGTCTGTGAGCAACAAAAAAACCAGTCAAGTGCGTGTCATACTTTGCACATTTAGGGTTCCGCACCAAAGAAAAAGTCTGACATTTCAATATGTTTGTATTTGTTAGTAACATATACGTTATAATAAACATTATCATCAAATTTCAAGTTCATAAGTCAATGGGAAGTTAAAAAATTCTTATGAACAAAATTCTGTGACAGACGACGGACAGATAGATACGTAACAGCAATAGGGCTCTGGGGGGTGATCTCAAATTGATACCGCTCTAAGAGCTTATGGTCACCGGTGTTTGGACTCTTCGGGTACGGAACCCTAAAAATTATGTCAGGCTACACTAGACTATATATTTTTATAAGACTATGGGTACCTATACATATTTCCATTTGTGTAAATTTTAATGTATTATAATATTTTTACAATTTTAGTTTGTTAATGTTATTTTTATATATGGGTGTTATATATGCCTGCAATAAACGATTATTATTATAATAAACCAATTTCAAAACCTGGTCTTTAATTTAAAAAAACAGTAATTTGTTTTTTTTTTTAATATGGTAAGAGACACCCTATAGTTTCTAGGATATTATTGTTTTAAAGACGAAATTCAGGTTTTTCTTCAGTAGGACCTATAAAGTCTTGAAATAAAAAAATGATCCCATCCATCCATCTTTAACAGTTTCTAAAGTTACCTATATAGTAAATGGAGACTTTAAAAAATATATTTCCATCAACTCGAGAACCACACGCTATTCACATTGAACATAGTGACGTAGCTTTTATGCTAAACATATTTTTTTCTTCATAAAAAACATAATAATCCTTTAATAAACATAATGTACAACTCTTGTAATCATAGTCTCGCGTGCGTGCAAATCCGCAAAACCTTTTTTGGAATACGGAATTAATTAAGAACAACACTAACAAATAGCCTTTTCCCGTGAAATCCTACAGAAACCGTGTATTTTTCGGGCTAAAAATTAGTCAATGTTTTTGTTTTTCTTTGATTTTCTGTTCGTTCTACACAATCCACTCCACCAGCACAGAAACAGTACAATAGTCTTCAAAAAGATTTCTTGAGCGTGCAGGAATCCGAAGACTACTGAACACGAACTCAACGCAATGATAAGATATTAATTACCACAACAAACTCAACAAATATCAACGCAAAAACAAAAGTTCGCTGCCGCGCCGACAGGATGCTTTGTTTGGTACAGTGTTACCAACATTTACCAAAAAAATTTTTTTCCTGAATTTCCCTAAAAATCCCTAAATAAAATTTGTATGTAGCTCATAAAATAAAACGTTACAACATTTTATTGAATATATAGAATCAGACAAAGTTGTTAATTATTTTCAGAACCGCATCATCATCCTGTACCTCGTTTTCGTTTGACGTCTCATTTTTGAAGTCATACATACGTACGTTGCAGTTCTTGATCATGTCCACAGTATGATCAATTTTTACTCACGATCCATAATCCCGATTTAAATAAAATCGTACCACCATGATACTCTGTACCATTAGGGATAAAACTTAGGTAAAGTGATATAAAGACATATCGTGCGTGCCTTTCTAAGCACAAAACTAAAAACACACGCTTTGTTTTCGATTTTGCAAGTTTTGTTTGAAATCCCTAAAAAAATCCCCAAAAAATTCCAGTCCCTAAAAATGTCCCTTTTAACACTTCAAGTCCCTAAATTTAGGGACAAAATCCCTAAGTTGGGAACCGTGGTTTGGTACCTAGTTTGACTTTACATTTAACATTGACATTTTTGACACTGACATTTTTGATAGTTGACAGTTCACCTTTCATTAACATCGCCTGTGGTAGTGTTACCAACAATTAATCTAAATCACCCTGACCATAAGTGATTTGTTAATTAGAGAAATATTTTTAATTAGTAAAGTAATATCATTTTAATTATGTTATATATAAATAATATAAATAAAAATATTAATAAAGCGGGCAATGTCATGATTGAAATGATTTTTAAAACTCAGCGTCTTCCCTTACACTATTAGTAACACCGATTATGGGGAGGTTCATAAAATGCCAACACTGTTTTCACTAAAGTACGCCATTAAAATAAAATCGAATAAATAACTAATTAAACACAAAATATTATTACATACCCCACATACGATTTCGATCAAGTTAAATAAGAAAACTTAGAAAAGAAAAAGTATAATTTATGAGTATATTTTTGTGGCTATACTCTTTCATTATAAAGCGATACTGATTTTAATCATTCTCCTTTTAATGTATTATAATATGTTTACAATTTTAATCTTATAATGTTATTTTTATATATGGGTGTTATATATGCCTGCAATAAACGATTATTATTATTATAATAAACAAATTTCAAGGCTGGTCTTTAATTTAACAGTTATTTGTTTTTTTTTTTTAATATGGAAAGAGACACCCTATAGTTTCTAGGATTATTGTTTCAAAGACGAAATTCAGGTTTTTCTTCAATAGTAATTGGACCTATAAAGTCTTGAAATAAAGAATTTGATTCCATCCATCCATTATTAACAGTTTCTAAAGTTACCTAAAGTAAACAGAGACTTTTTTTTTTTTTTTTTTCAATACTAGACTATATATATTTTTATAAGACTATGGGTACCTATACATATTTACATTTGTGTAAATTTTAATGTATTATAATAGTTTTACAATTTTAGTTTGTTAATGTTATTTTATATATGGGTGTTATATATGCCTGCAATAAACGATTATTATTATAATAAACCAATTTCAAAACCTGGTCTTTAATTTTAAAAAACAGTAATTTGTTTTTTTTTTTATATGGAAAGAGACACCCTATAGTTCTAGGATATTATTGTTTCAAAGACGAAAATCAGGTTTTTCTTCAGTAGTAATCGGACCTATAAAGTCTTGAAATAAAAAAAATGATCCCATCCATCCATCTTTAACAGTTTCTAAAGTTACCTATATATAGTAAACGGAGACTTTAAAAAAATATTTTCATCAACTCGAGAACCACACGCTAACTATTCACATTGATTATAGTGACGTAGCTTTTATGCTAAAAATTGTTTTTTCTTCATAAAAAACATAATAATCCTTTAATAAACATAATGTACAACTCTTGTATCAAATCCGCAAACCTTTTTTGAGGTATAGTTTGTTGGAAATACGGAATTAATTAAGAACAACACTAACAAATAGCCTTTGCCCGTGAAATCCTACAGAAACCGTGTATTTTTTGGGCTAAAAATTAGTCAATGACACGAGAGCAGTGGTGGCCCAGTGGTAACGACTGTGACTTACAAGTTTTAGGTCGTGGGTTCGAACCCAGGCAGGTGTTTTCCTTTGTTTAAATTCTTTCATCACCACTGCTCTCGAAACGGTGAAAGAAAACAAAAATCAATAATTCGAAGACATCAACCCGCAAGAGTAACACCAAGGTCTTACTCTTGCGGGTTGTACGTTATGTCGTCGTTCGCCCTTTCTGGACAAGTCCAGAAAGTTGCAAATCCCTCGCGCGTATTACGCGCGTACGTTGCGTCCAGAAGGAGCTTACCAACGGCAACGGCACGCTTTGTACTTTGTAGTAAAAATCACAGATAATTGTTAATTATCATCACAATCTTTTAGCTAGTAGACGGTGGTATTTATTGGATCAGTCTTTATACGTGATTATAATTATTAGGTTGTAGCTTTATAAAATAAAGATAAAACTTTTTAACGCAACGATAACGTATAACTTTGAATTAAAAAATAAATACACCGAAAATATAAAAATAGAAAAAGGTAAAACACATATTTAAAAATAAATAGGACGAACCGCAATAGTCAATATCGTATTAATTATTTAAAATATTTAGTAAAATAAACATATGTGTAAAATTATGGCAAGGCTTAAAAGTATAAAGCGGAAATCACGTGCCTAATCTTCAACGTAGTTGCAACCGGTTTAATGATGGCTTAAGCATACAATTAAAGTACGATACCGTAACATGATATAAGTAAGGTAATAAAAGTTTTAACTACTGTAACTTAAAATGTAAACTACAGAATTATAAACAAAAATTTTTAAAAAATATGATAACAGCCATTCGTCGCTGGATGAACTTAACCGTCTTCCGTAGAACCTTTCCAAAAGCTCTGGCGGTTTTTATAGAAAATATGTACGGAACCCGTTGAAAGATGTTCGGAATCCCGAAGACTGCAGGTACTCCTGAGGTCATTCGTTCTGTCCCGGGGTACAAACAGTGTACAAACTCTTATCAGCGACATGGTTTTTATGATAAGCTTGTCACCAGTCTTGGCAGGACTGCCCTATCCTCCAGTCTGTCGAACGGCAACTTTGGAGACATGCGGTCCGCGAGAAGGATCCTCGCCTAACGACAAGAAATGAGTTCCTGCCATTTTCGCAGAAGAATTGACATAGCCGTGATCAAACTGTTGCTGGCCATTTTAAAGCACCATTTTAAACAGTTATTTTAAAAAATACTAAAAATAAATTTAGTAGAGGATTACAGAGCTAAACATTTTTCATAAAAATCCTTTTCTGTCAGAACTAGAACAATTGTCTTATTTTTTCTTGACAAACGAAACATGAATATTTGAAAAAATATAACCGGCCTACTTTGACAAATTAAAAAGAGGCTATAGCAAAGCGTCTTGTAGCGATCACCCTGCAGTAGGTATTAACTTCTAAAATGTAAAAAATATGATTTACTAAATGATCTTTAAAAATAAACATTAGGTATCTTAAAGAATACAGCAGCCTTATTGCGTAATGAATTCGCAAAAGGGCAAAGAGTAAGAAAAATCGACCAATCACAAGCGAGCTGAATGATGCGATGTGGATTTCCGTCTATGTGATTGGTCGATTTTTCATACCCTTTGCCTTTTGCCCTTTGCCTTTTGCCGTTTGCCTTTTGCGAATTCATTACGCAATAAGGCTGCAGGACTAGGTAGAAACAACACAAATAAAACATTACAGTTTTTAGCAACACAAAATCAACAATTAAAAATAAACAATTTTATATTAATAATCAACATTCAAGTTAGAACCAGAAAACATGCTATCTTTATAAAGCTACTAGCTGTCCCACGCGGCTTCGCTCCCGTCAACTGGCTACGTACCTACCCTACACCTACCCTACACCTACCCTACACCTACCCTACACCTACCCTACACCTACCCTACACCTACCCTACACCTACCCTACACCTACCCTACACCTACCCTACACCTACCCTACACCTACCCTACACCTACCCTACACCTACCCTACACCTACCCTACACCTACCCTACACCTACCCTACACCTACCCTACACCTACCCTACACCTACCCTACACCTACCCTACACCTACCCTACACCTACCCTACACCTACCCTACACCTACCCTACACCTACCCTACACCTACCCTACACCTACCCTACACCTACCCTACACCTACCCTACACCTACCCTACACCTACCCTACACCAACCCTACACCTACCCTACACCTACCCTACACCTACCCTACACCTACCCTACACCTACCCTACACCTACCCTACACCTACCCTACACCTACCCTACACCTACCCTACACCTACCCTACACCTACCCTACACCTACCCTACACCTACCCTACACCTACCCTACACCTACCCTACACCTACCCTACACCTACCCTACACCTACCCTACACCTACCCTACACCTACCCTACACCTACCCTACACCTACCCTACACCTACCCTACACCTACCCTACACCTACCCTACACCTACCCTACACCTACCCTACACCTACCCTACACCTACCCTACACCTACCCTACACCTACCCTACACCTACCCTACACCTACCCTACACCTACCCTACACCTACCCTACACCTACCCTACACCTACCCTACACCTACCCTACACCTACCCTACACCTACCCTACACCTACCCTACACCTACCCTACACCTACCCTACAACTACCCTACACCTACCCTACACCTACCCTACACCTACCCTACACCTACCCTACACCTACCCTACACCTACCCTACACCTACCCTACACCTACCCTACACCTACCCTACACCTACCCTACACCTACCCTACACCTACCCTACACCTACCCTACACCTACCCTACACCTACCCTACACCTACCCTACACCTACCCTACACCTACCCTACACCTACCCTACACCTACCCTACACCTACCCTACACCTACCCTACACCTACCCTACACCTACCCTACACCTACCCTACACCTACCCTACACCTACCCTACACCTACCCTACACCTACCCTACACCTACCCTACACCTACCCTACACCTACCCTACACCTACCCTACACCTACCCTACACCTACCCTACACCTACCCTACACCTACCCTACACCTACCCTACACCTACCCTACACCTACCCTACACCTACCCTACACCTACCCTACACCTACCCTACACCTACCCTACACCTACCCTACACCTACCCTACACCTACCCTACACCTACCCTACACCTACCCTACACCTACCCTACACCTACCCTACACCTACCCTACACCTACCCTACACCTACCCTACACCTACCCTACACCTACCCTACACCTACCCTACACCTACCCTACACCTACCCTACACCTACCCTACACCTACCCTACACCTACCCTACACCTACCCCAGCGCATGCAACAAAAGCTCTCAAAAAGTTATATTTTTGCCCGTTTTTGCAACATTTTTCATTTATGCTCGGCTCCTATTGGTTGTAGCGTGATGTTATATAGCCTATAACCTTCCTCGATAAATGGACTATCCAACACAAAAAGAATTTTTCAATTCCAACCAGTAGTTCCTGAGATTAGCGCGTTCAAACAAACAAACAAACAAACAAACAAACAAACAAACTCTTCAGCTTTATAATATTAGTATAGATATATTTTTATACGAAATCTCTGACTACTAGACCGGCGCGCACGGCCTACTGTGACAGGATTGAGTCACACATTTTTATCACAAATTGGGAGCAGAAATCGTGATAAAATGCGTGACTCAAGCCTGTCACAGAGGCCGTGCTCGTCGTTCAGGATAAATTATGTATCATAATAAATAGGATTAGGTTTTTTTGTTTACTTTTTCTCTAGGCAAACGTGCTTCACCATCAACCACATCATCACTTACCATCACGTGAGATAGTGGCCACGCGCGAGTCTATAGATTATATAAAAAACTAGCTGTTGCCCGCGGCTTCGCTCCCGTGGACCACCCCACAGGACCAATTTTCGGGATTAAAAAATAGCCTATGTCACTCAGGAATAATAATAATAGCTTAATAGTAGCTTTCTATTGGTGAAATAATTTTTCAAATCGGTCCAGTAGTTTCGGAGCCTATTCGGTACAAACAAACAAACAACAAAATCTTTCCTCTTTATAATATTATTATAGTAATAGTATAAGTATAGATAATTATTCTATGTATAGTAAACTAATACGTTATTTAGAATTAAGTATTACTTTGCCTGACTGTACAAATGGCATTGAATTGGTAGTAAAACATCTGCAGCCGTATTGCGTAAGTGCGCGAATCGGCCAATCACACAAAACGGAAATCCACATCGCGTCATTCATCTCGCATGTCGATTTTTCATACTCTTTGCCCTTTGCCTTTTGCGAATTCATTACGCAATAAGGCTGCTGTATTCTTTAAGATACCTAATGTTTATTTTTAAAGATAATTTTATAAATCATATTTTTTATATTTTAGAAGTTAGTACCTACTGAAGTCACATTCGGGAAAGACTCGGATTGGAGGTGTTAAATAAAATAAAAATACCGGCCAAGTGCGAGTTGGACTCGCGCACGAAGGGATCCGTACCATTATCGCAAAAAACCGCAAAAAAATCACGTTTGTTTGTTTGTTTTAAATATTTATTTTATTCTGTTTTTAGTATTTGTTGTTATAGCGTTGTTACATCATCTGTAGAAATTTCAACTGTCTAGCTATCACGGTTCATGAGATACAGCCTGGTGACAAACGGACAGACAGACAGACGGATCGCGGAGTCTTAGTAATAGGGTCCCGTTTTTACCCTTTGGGTACGGAACCCTAAAAACGAATAATTAAAAGCATAAAATTCAAAAGATTATTTACATTTAAAAAGCATTTCGCTCGAGGCTCATTAAATCTTGCGGGCTATACGTCTGTATTCCCGGAAGGTTCAGGTTAGGTTACCTAGAAACAGCTAGAAATGTACGGAACCCCCATATTTAACAATTTTGTTTTAATCAATTAAAACAGAATTCCTAGTCTGTCATCATCATCAGCCTTTTTTATGTTCCCACTGCTGTAAGAGAGAATGGGCCGTAATCCACCACTCGGGCCCAATGCGGGTTGGTGGATGTCACATATATTCGATTTTTTGTTTCTAGGACATGCCGGTTTCCTCACGATGTTTTCCTTCACCGTTTTGACAGCAGTGGTGATGAAATAATTTACACAAAGTAAAGCACCTGCCTGGGTTTTACCACGCCCAGGACCTACAAATTATAAGTCGCGGCCGATACCACTAAGCCACCACTGCATTACAGTCTGTACGAATGTGTTTTTATCAATAACTCAAAACACTGTAACCGATTTATACCAAATGTCCATAAAAAATAACTTGCAAATGAAATAAGATTAAAAACAAATATTAAAGTTTAAAATAAAAGCTCAAAAATTTGAATAAAATCGTCATATTTTAAGCTCCATGCTACATTCGTACATCGATTTGATTTCAATACGACATCAATGTTGATTGCGGCCGGCAAGTTTTTATTACTTTTTAAATATAAACATCAATACATTGGACTTTTATTTCAATTATGTGAGGCTTTACTCTTGAATATAATTGTAGCAATTATGCTAGGTATAACGCAGAATGTAAATATGATGTTCATGCTACATCATCATCTGCCTAGCCTTTTTCCCAACTATATTGGGGTCGGCTTCCAGACTTACCGGATTCAGCTAAGTACCAGTGTTTTACATGGAGCGACTGCCTATCTGACCTCCACATCCCAGTAACTGAGTAACACGGTACCCCTTGGCAAGACTGGTGTCAGATCTCAAGCTTCTGACTACCCGTAACGACTGTCAAAGATCTTCAAATGACAGCCGGGACCAACGGCTTAACGTGCTTTCCGAGGCACGGAGGAAACTCGGTATGTTGAAATGTTCACCCATCCACGGCATGACCTCGTCAAGCGTTGCTTAACCTTGATGATCGTCCCGTGCGGCTGTTATTATTTAGCCACGAGCTCCTACATAACCAACTGAAAGTACTTGGTAAATATGATATAAGTTCGCCGTATCTGGTAAAATCCCTCTTAAAATCGTTATAGGTACAAAAAAAAACATTACATCTTTTTCTTAATTCTAGGGTCACATCCTTGTTTTTTACAACTTGACATAATATATTAATATCTAGGTTTTTGTTTAATGAAAAAAAACATATCCAGTAAACGCACATTTTTCGAAATTACCTAACACATTAAGGTTTAAATGGAGGGCTCAGCGAATGATTTTGTGGGTCCAGAACCATGTGTAGGCATATCGACGTGTCTCGTAAAAGCCGCATTTAGGGAGTTTGCAGATCACAGACAACGAACTTGTTGGCTGTCTACTACCGGTCTACAACACTCCAAGAGATTCCTGGGCTCCACTTTCAAAGCCCGGGATTGCATTTGGAACATGAGCAGGGGGCAAATCCGCTACCTGCTTGGGGCCTTTACTGGGCACTTTGGAACCAACGACATGCTCATGAAGATGGGTCTAACCGCGACACCCATGTGCAGGTTGTGTGGGGAACATACGGAACGCATGGAGCACCTACTGTGCACATGCGATGCACTGGCTGGTAAGCGAATGAGTCTCCTAGGGGTTGGATACCCAAAACCAGAAGATTATAGGCTCATATCTCCTAGTCTCGTTGTAAAACTCATGAAAACGGTTTTCAACGAGAATGAGGAGGAGTAAGTTATCTAGGGGACCACAAAAGATCCCAATGGGTCGAAGTGTCCGAGGTATTTCTCGGCCCCTCCATAAGATAAGATAAGGTTTAAATGATGATGAAAACGCCTGAAAAGCCATTGTGTAGGAAGACTAGAAGAAAATCGCGAGCACACAGTAACTATATTGTAGCACAAAGTACGCAAACGGCGGCGATTTTGTGATTGTAGGTAAAGATATATCGTAATAAATAAAGTTGTATTAAACTTTACTTAGCTACTTATATTGATAAACAAGTAAGATGGATGAGGACAGATCAAGGCGCATAGAAATCCCTCGAGGACTTAAACTCAAGAAAAAAGGAAAATTGTAGCCTGTTCGTTGTCTCAAAAATATTGAATTACCAATAAAAAATTCGAGAGGTGTAATAAATAATGAAATAATTCGTCTAGCCCAGTTACCACTAAAATAACCTACCTATCCACTTCACAAACTGCTCAAAAATAACTCTTTCAGTACAACATTCAACGGCTGTAAGATGGAACACTAGTCAAAAACTTGCATGAAAAAGTAAAAATAAAGTAACCTTTCAAACAAATAAAAAACGAAATCAAATTTGGTTCATACACATTACACAAAAAAGTTAATAAAATCATAAAACCCGACTGCTTCAAAAGCGAACTAAAAAGATGTAAACAAGAAGAAAATCTTGCTGTGCAGTCGGAGAATACATATTCGCGAGCTGGCTGACCAAAACCAGATTTATCCTTTGATGCTTTTGAAGCAGTCGGGTTTTTTGATTTTATTCACTTTTTTTATTTACAACTTTTTAGTTATACTTTTTTTTTCGAATGACTTTAAACATCTAAGTGGTATATATTTTCGTAATCACCTCTAAAACCCTTCATTTTGATACCCCACTCGATGGGATACGAAGAAAAAAAAATTGCAGCCCCTACAATATGGCGCTCAGAAGCCGCCATGTTTCATTTTTTCAACGTCACATGCCTAAGAACAATTGGGCGGCCAAGACCCATCTAACGATGTCTTAATTATAAAAAGCCGCCAAGTGGTTTGAAAGATACGAGGTAATAAAGAATATTACATACATACATACAAGATACGCGCGAAAAACTTATCCCTTTCCTTGCAGCGGGGTAAAAATACACACGCCAAACTTGTAACACCCCTTTTTTTCCGTCGAGGGTTAAAAACATACCGTAATTTGTCAACATTACTTCTGTATTACTAAAGTCTTTCTTCCTAGCTTCGATATCGATATAACTCGAAGTCTGTATCTCGGCATGACTTTCTGCCAAACTACTTATTTACAGCGTAAAAGAAGTTTGTACAATAAATTCTGGCATAGCGTGCATAAACTCCATTAGCTATACATGGTGTAACGGAGAGGCGTGGTCACGGATGGATCTGCTCATGTAAATTAGTAACTTTGGCAATTCCTAATAAATAAACCTCTATGGAGTATATTATTTTTTTCAGAATTCGCTATTCTCGGCGAGAGTTGTTCATATACACGGGCAGAAGATGTTTTTAAAATATGACTGTTAAATACCGAACACTGAAATGGTACTCAGTACTTAATGTTGAACTAAAGTGTATTACTAGCAGGGTTGATGGTGTTAATAAAACAACCGAACTGTATACTGATCTAAGTAAAGTAAGTGTATACTTGTTAAAACTCACAAGGCACTATACTAAATCGCGAAACAATCTTGCTTGTGACTTCCAATTCGACGCCAACGCCATCTTGTTGCGTCATTGTACAACTTAACGAAAACAATATTTATGTTTACCTAATGAGCGACTGTTGATCGTTAACAATGACCTTACCTTTCCGTTACACAATGTACAGTGATGAAAACTGAACATGTTTCAATAAAACCACTACAGTTGATATTATTTTATTAAGGTTACACTAGTCGATAATTCTTCCATACAAACGTAGTCTAGGGATTACTTCACTGCTTGACGATGTAGATTCAAAATAAAAAATGATATCGATTTGTCTCATCATTATCTAGCCCTGTATGGAAACAAAAAAGAAAAATATTTTAAAGTTATGAGCATCCGAAAGTTCCATATTTCAACACAAATTTTAAAGCATATTTAGGCGGCAATAAATACCATAAGAAGAAGGAAAATTGCAAAACGGCCTCCATACAGGAATAGATTAGTAGTTCAACAATGCAAATAATTTTATTTTGAAAATACACATTTAGTCGGTTTCTCATTATATCTAGACTCCTAACTGTCTGTTTTTTAAAAGTTCTCGTTTTCGTCCTAAATCATCATCCATTTCGCTACAAACTTGCAAAAGTGCTAATTCGTACGCGAACTAGCTTCTTACTGCTCATCACAGCATCAATCTCTTTCGCACGAGTTGTCGGATGAGAAAGCAGGCATTTTAACCCCGCGCACAAAATAGTTCGTGCCGTCGACTCGTGTAACCTTAAATGTCAATATGCCCGCTCCGCTAATAGCACAATTGAATTTTATGTATAAGTTAATTATGCTAATTGTGTTGTGATTGCTATGGAAACATTTTACTTTGAGTTTTAAATATCTTTTTGAGCAGTGGTAACGGCCGCGACTTACAAGTGAAGTCGTGGGTTCGAACCCAGGCAGGCGCTTTACTTTGTTTAAATTATTTCATCACCACTGCTCTCAAAACGGTGAAAGAAAACATCATGAGGAAATCGGCATGTCTAATAACCAAAAATGAAGACATGTGACACCCACCAACATGCACTGGGCCCGCGTGGTGGATTACGGCCCATTCCCTCTCACAGAGAGGAGGCCTGTACGCACAAGCACAACGGACCAAATGCGAGTCTAAGTGCGAAAAAGAGGTCCATCTAGGATAGATATATCCTATATATCTTTTTGTCCATGGGATTGGCATCAAGAAGGTAAACTAGGTACAGAACGCCACTTGCTATGATCCTCACATACTTCTTATGTTTCGTTTTCGTCCATACATCTACACCTTCTAGACAAACTGGCATTCTATCAGCGATGGTAATAGTTAGTGGCGTATTTACCCTTAGGCCAAGATGGCCATGGCCCGAGGCGGCAGACTGTAAGGGGCGGCACAAGCTTCTACCAGCCTACCGTACTGACAAGTATTATGCGACATGCTTTTCTACCCTACCGCCCCGTAATGTCTGATAGGTAAAAAGAAAATCTAAACTATATTATGGCGGGGTGCTAATAATTTTCGAGCTCGCTTCGTTCACTCTTTCGTTTTTAAATGCTGCACCTTTTATTCTACCGTCGACAAAGAAACTTCTATATTTGTCTCGTATCCGAGGCGGGATGTTAAATTTTATATTTGCCAAAAAAGAGTGAAGCAATCACTCCTAAGAACCTTCTCCTAACAATAACAAACACAACAAAAAAAGAATAAGCGAATTCGCGAAATCGGTTCAGCCGTTCACGCGTGATGCCGTGACCAAAGGAAATAGGGATTCATTTTTATTTGCAAAAAAAAATCTAAATCTATGATATAGATTATGGGGCGTTGACAGAATGTCACATGTCCAGTCTTTGGTCTTATACGAACGCGAGTGTGAGTACTACGCACCTGGCCTTTCTGAAGAACATGGTCTTTAAGTCAAGAGTGAATAGGTTACTTCTAGACAAGCGAGCTCTATCATCGACCACATCATCGCTTACCATCAGGTGAGATGGTGGTCAAGCGCGAGCCTAAATAAGATAAAAAAAAAAACATCGCCAATCAGGTTCTGTGTATGACCTTATGTGGGCTCTATTCCCAGCTTTTCGCTTTCCGGTGTTGTTTTTATAAATCCACAAGATAAATAAGATAATACGAACCGCATAAAATAATTACGTCTGCCTTGTAAATGCTATTTTTGTTTTTTTTTTCCTTTTTAATTATTGCATAATACTTTTCCACTGTAGACTAATAATAAATACCATCCACACATATTTAGTTCGGAGACCTCTAATTGTCTGAGAATCTAATTAACCTTCCTACATAGAATATAATGATAGACCTCATTAGTTTCAGGTTTCTGAGACATAATTATAGCAATGCTATCGATGTCTGAGTCGAGACAGACATTTGCCCTTTGCAGGTTAATTACACTGTTTCTTTTATTTTACTTGTAGACAAAACAATAATAGTTCTAGAATACTTCAGAGCTTTGATATACTATCCATTTATATGTATTAACTCCTATAGATATAACATGCCTAGGGACTGCCAGCCTGATATTTCGAAATTCAAAAATGACTGAAAAATCCGGCTTTCCTTGACAGTTTTAAATCCGGTTTTAAAGACACAAATCCGGTTTTTTTTCGGATTTACTTCAGAAGTAATTTTAACGAATAAAATTTGTATTTATCCACAAATTTTCTATTTAAGGGTACACTAGTCGACGGCACGAACTATTTTGTGCGCGGGGTTAAAATGCATTTTATATCAACCGACAACACGTGCGGAAGAGATAGATGCTGTGATGAGCAGTAGGAAGCTAGTTCGCGTACGAATACACACTTTTGCAAATTTGTAGCGAAATAGATAATGATTTAGGATGAAACCGAGCGCGCGAAATTTTACAAACAGACCTTTGGCAGTCTAGGTATCATGAAAATACGACTAAATCTATCTGTTCAAATTAAAATTATTTGCATTGTTGAACTACTAATCTATCCCTGTATGGAGGCCATTTTGCAATTTTCCGTCTTCTTATGGTATTTATTTGCGCCCAAAAATGCGTTAAATTTGTGTCAAAATGTGGAACTTTCGACGCTCATAACTTTCAAATATTTTATTTTTTACTTTTTCGCTTCCATACAGGGCTAGACAATGATGGGACAAATTGATATCACTTTTTATTTTGAACGTACATCGTCAAACAGTGGAATAATCCCTAGACTACGTTTGTATGGAAGAATTTTCGACTAGTGTACCCTTAAGAAATCGGTAGATCGATATTAACTACTCTAACGCGCAAATCCGAATAATATTTGAATTGGTAGGCTTAGGTTATTTTTATTCTATAGATCAACTGGATGACCGAACGAGCTTTTTCTACTGCTGGCATGTTCTGTAATAAAATAAGACCGCGCCTTAACAATGAGACACTTGACGCGATCATATTTTTAAGATCTCGTTTTTTTAAAGAAGACTGATTAAAATACGTATTACTATTATGATATGACTGACTGATTAGATGGAATAGAAATGTAATTTATTAAGTAATTCTTTTCTTATTTGTAAACTTACGTTAAACTTTTTCCTTGACGCTGTATTTTTATGAAAAAAGGTTGATACCTTTATTATCTTAAGTCAAACTACAGTTTATGTAAATTGTCCATAGCTTTGTTGTTTATTTTAGTTGTTTCTTTTTTATTGTCTATAGGCTTGCACTTGTCCACTATCTCACTTGATGGTAAACGATGATGTGGTCGACCGTGAACATTATTTTTTTCGGTCGTGGGTCATAATTGAGCGAATAAAATAGGCAGATTTTAAATAATTTGTGCTATTATATTTCAGTCTTATCAAATCAACTTAAAACTATCGGTACATCGAGGTGCTGAAGTGTTTGTACAAAAACGCCACCATGTCAGTCCGACTTCAGAATCAATCTTTGGAACCTATCCTTCTGCAGCGAGGTGTAAGACAGGGAGACGTCATATCTGCGAAACTGTTCTCTGCTGCACTGGAGGATGTCTTCAAGGTTCTAGACTGGAGAGGGTTAGGCATCAACGTCAATGGCGAGTTCATCACTCACCTTCGGTTTGCCGACGATATAGTTGTCATGACTGAGACTATGGAGGCGTGGGTCTAAAAATGAACATGGACAAAACCAAGGTGATGTTGAATGCCCATGTTGCACCCACTCCTATCAAATTTGGAGACTACACTCGAAGTTGTGGACGATTATGTCTACCTGGGACAAACGGTCCAGTTAGGTAGGTCCTACTTCGAGAAAGAGGTCAACCGTCGAATCCGACTCGGCTGGGCAACGTTCGGGAAGTTGCGCGGTATCTTCTCGTCCAACTTACAGCAGTGTCTCAAGACGAAAGTCTATGACCAGTGTGTGTTGCCAGTGATTACTTACGGGACAGAGCCGTTGTCGCTCACAATGGGCCTCCTCAGAAAGCTTAAGAGTTTCCTTGCGTGATCATGTCAGAAATGAGGATATCCGCAGGAGAACTAAAGTTACCGATACAGCCCGAAGAATTGCCAAACTTAAGTGGCAGTGGGCAGGGCACATTGCTCGCAGAACAGATGGCCGTTGGGGCCGAAAAGTTCTAGAGTGCCGACCGCGTACCGGAAGACGCAGTGTTGGATGGACATCCTCTAGTTGAACCGACGACCTAGTCAAGGCTGATCGATCCTGTGCGTTTCGCATCCACCGGACGCCCCGGTGGATGCGAAACGCACAGGGCCGATCAGTGTGGCGACGCTTGGTCAGCAGTGGACGTCTTTCGGCTGAAATGATGATGATGACTTAAAACACTTGAACTTAGATAGTGGGTAAGCGCTAGCCTATCATTAAAAAAAACAAAGTTAAAAATACTAAAAAAAATACGGATTTTGCAATCCCGAAACATGCCATATCACGCCTGTATTACTTATAATACATACCTATTTATATAAATAAAGGTATGATAATACTAGACTAGAGCATTTTCGCGAGCATTACAATGTAATGTAACGTTCTTATGATTGGTACAATACAGACAAATGTACAGTTTCCTAATGCATTTCCATGTAGTGTAACGTTCATGCGGATGTTCGACGCTGCGTTCGACTTAATGCTCAAGGCGAGTGAGCATTTACCTGTAACATTTATTTCTACCTTGCGTTCATTATTAGCCTAACTCCAGGTCACCCGCGCTCGTGCATTTGCTCGATGAAATTTACAACAAAACGTTCGTTGGTTTTTAAAATCAGGTTTTAACAAAACAGTGTGGTTTGAGTAAATTTAAAAACAACGAATGCTCGATGAACTGTTACAAGTAAATGTTCAAGTCTATACTCACCTTTACGCCCACATTTTGCCAATTATGTTTAAGTTCCACGTTTTACGCCCACCCTAAGATATGTCACGTAAGGCCGCAGTAATGTTAAGGGTGTGACAGCACATGAAAGTATTTGATAAGTTAAAGGACCTACTAAGACCTTACAGCCTAACAGTCCCTACGACCCTAAGCCCTATAAGTCCTACATCCCTAATCTACCATATACCTAGTGTGTGATAAATACATACATAGATTTCAGGCTTTTGAAGAGATTTAGAAGTTCAGGATGTCTGCACCATGCGACCTAAGGTTACAGACGGATAGTGGGCAGGAATTCCAGGTTCGGGAAGGGTACACTCACTGCCAGTCCAGCAGACTCACAGGACTGATCAGAGATGGCTAAAAGTGTCTTGGCCACAGCGAGGGGTAATGAGACAAGAATATAAATTCAAATCTGATTTATTTACAATATTGTAATACTATTTTGTCGTAATACACACTAATGCACAAATTTGTCTGTGTCCTTTGCGTGTAAGATGCAACCAAACAGTATTTATCTTGGCCGCGCGTCAGCCGGGCCGAGTGCTGAGTCAATGTCCAAAGGTAACATTGAACACACGTAATAGAGACAAGCCTTTCGCCATCAACTGACTCTGAACCCGACCCTTGCTGCTATTCAAAACTCAATTTGTTATTACATTTCACACTGAATAGCAGATTTAATTACTGAGAAATTCCAGATGAAAAAACCCAGTAAGTAACTTATTGCCTCCCTCAAGTGTCTCAAGACGAAAATCTACGACCAGTGTGTGTTGCCATTGATAACCTATTATAGCTCTGAGACGTGGTTGCTCACAATGTGCCTCATCAGAAAGCTTACAGTTACCCAAAGGGCAATGGAGAGGGCCATGCTCGGAGTTTCCTTGCGTGATCGAATAAGAAATGTAGAGATCCGCGAGAGAACCAGGGTTACCAACATAGACCGAAGAATTGCCAAACTTAAATGGCAGTGGGCAGGGCACATTGCACGCAGAACGGATGGCCGATGTGGCAAAATAGTTCTAGAGTGGCGACGACGTTGCGTTGGAAGGCCTCCCACCAGGTGGACCGATGACCTGGTGAAGGTTGCGGGGATCCTCTGAATGCGGGACGCACGGGACAGGTCATTGTGGCGACTCTTGGGGGAGGCCTATGTCCAGCAGTGGACGTCTTTCGGCTGATATGATGATGATTGCGAATATGTACAATCTGCACATCATGTCTTATGGGAATGTATTCTTTGGCAGAATGAGCGCAATTTTATGTTGAATAATGTACAAGCTGCATCTGGAGTTGTTTACTATACGGACCTTGTGGAAACTAGAACAAATTTCCATGCGTTCAAGCATTTTTGCCATACCTATTATTGGAAATAAATATAGCAGCTCACAATGTAGGACCCATTAATATTATTGCTAATTTTTATCCGTGGTGCTAGGCAACTGGGCTTATCCCAGTTGTAAACGATCCTTTGTGCCTATTGGCCTTGTTTGTTCTGTCTCCTGCTTGATATGGAGGGAAGTGGAAATTTGTACTTTTCCTACTCCTCCGTTATTATTTTCTGATTAATTTCGTTGCGGGATCGAAGACAGTTAAATTCATTCTCCGGGACTTCGTCGAGCTTCATTGCCTCGGCGCTTTTCTGGTGGTCGCCACTGTTGATTCTGGCTTTCAGGAGTGGCAGTGGTTTGGGAATAGTGCGGTGGGATTGATATGATGATGATGGTGACCTTATTTCCTGACCCGATAATCGAACTCTCCTCCTACTCAGTAGGTACTTGCAACCACTAGACCAAGGAAGCTCCTTTATCACGACATAATAAGTATAGCGTCGTATAGCTATTATCCTCCCATGTATTACAGTCCCCCCCCCACATATTTCCTGATACGTAATTATGAGCATGGCCCATCACTTCCCATGTAAGTGGAGCGCCAACATCCACCACACGTAATCCCTTAAGCCGACTGAAGTGCATTACGTAATTAAACAATATGAATGCGGTAAAAACCGGGGCTTTTTCATATAGTACGTACACGAGGGTTATGAAAATGTGGCGTCAATAATTATGATGACGTTCTTTTAATTTAATCCAATTATGGACTCGGCGTTACGAAAAATTATTAAGTTGTAGACTTTCTTTACTTCATAAATGGGCAAACTACAAGTGAAAATTAAAAATTGCCAATACCTCCGGCATTTTTTTTTATTTCATACTTTTTAAACTACAAAATTTATCTAATAATAGACATGGTTCGATCAACAATCTATTGAACCCGTAATTATGACACGATATATTGCAAAAATACTCCGTTTCAAACAGAAAACAGCCCATAACTTTTGAACGGCTAAACCGATTTTCACCAAACATAGCTAAGAACACTCTCGACAAAGTCACCTTTCAAACCAAAAAATCAAAATCAAAATCAGTTCATCCGTTTAGGCGCTATGATGCCACAGACAGACACACAGATACACAGCAACACACGTCAAACTTATATAACACCCCTCTATTTCCGTCGTGGGTTAAATAAGAAAACTCAGAGAGTCTGAAATGTAAAGTAAAATACAGTAAATACAATCAAAGGATATTTGTAGAACCCATGCATGATGTACCTATCTGCTTTTGAATTAAAAACAAAGATATTTCTTCACTTACTAATAGGTAAACTGAAAGAGGAGAAACATTGAGATTTTTTATGAAAAATAAACTTGGAATAATTTAGTCAGAAACCAAGGTGTAGATACTTTTGAACTATGAATACTTAGATATAAATATTTCACCGGTTTAATCGCTGATCTAGTAAGTTTGTAATTATATATTGTGCACATGTTATTTCAAATAATATGAAAGAGTTTACAATTCACGCGGTTTATTTTAGACTTACAGTATTTGCAACAATCCAGTGACAGATATAAACTTCCTCGTAGCCTGAACTTACTTAACCATCTAGGGTATTCAACGGCTGTCGCATTCATTTGCCCTACCCTAGACTACACCCGCACGTCAGCGTTTCTACGAACTCATCCAATAATCATATACAGCTGACATTAACATTCCGTTCGTGGAAAGACCAAACAAAATGCCTAGAACATTACCTACCCCATACCAGGAATCATTAAGGCACCTCATGTTTGCCACCGTCAGTTGTGGTGACCTAGATTCAGCAGCTACTTTGTAGCGAAACATCTCTAACAAGGCGATTACTACACACTTATCCACTGAAAGTGATTTGGAGTTGGAAACAAAGTTCTCGGAGAACATTGGAGCCAGACACAGGTGCAAAACTTACTGTAACTGTAGGTTCTCAATCAAACATCAATCTAACGTTACGAACACGTCCATCCTCGTTACTGGAGGAAAAACTTTTTAATTAGACACTCTGTTTGCTCACTAACTACGTTCCGGACTTCCTAATGTACTCAACTAATTGGTGTAATGCGTAAAGTGGAATCGAGGTCCGGAGGTCGATAGCCAAACTTACAATATCTCTTTTTGTTTGCTCTCCTAACGCGAGCTAACGTTTACTTTTACGTTTGCCAGCATGTAACTAGGGACTCGGCTCGCTTCACTGAACTTGATTCAATTGAAGACATCAGTACAACGTTGCCGGCATCAAACACTTTTTCTGCGCGAGTAATGTTGATGTTTGCATATTTACAACTGTTTCGTGAAACGACAGTCATGGTCGAAAAGTCGACCCTTAAAAGCCGACACGCTTTTACGGGAATGGGGATGAGGTAGTTATTAAAACTCGCGTCCGACATTCCTGCCCAAATATTGTAACAACGTGAGTTCTGAATTAGCCGGCAATGTGTCGAGTTCATAATAACTTTCCGAATCCCGTGTTAGCGGCACGCGTCGCTCTCGGCTTACTTAACTCAAATAACAGCAAAATTGTTGCTTAACTATATGAACCAATAAATGTATTACGTCCTGAAATGATACACCAGGTGCTGCGTAGCTTACAAACTACGAAGATATACACACCAACTCTCTGAGACTATGTCTAGTCTTAGTTGTGTTATTAACATGCATCACAAAACAGGGGCTGAATGTAGATTGAAAGTTAATTATGTAAGCAGTCGTAGTACAAAGTTCTGAAGATTGTTGTGCATTAACTCCTTGCTCTTAGAACCCAGACAGGCACACGAACGTATGTACTACATGTCGGTCCATACTTAGATAAAGGAATTATTTAGCAAGTATTCCTATTTCGAGCGGCTATAAAAAATCCTCCACAGCACATGTGATGAGTAGGTATACATTACACACACAGCGCCGACTCAGTTGCTGAATTTTATACAGCAAATATTGCCGGAACGTGACTTCTGCAGTGCTCACGCACACATGCGACCGCATTACGTATGTACTACAAACTTTTTCACCGGTATATTCAAAGCTTCGCTGTTAAAACCGTTTTTTCCATACATCAATTGTGTAGGTCCTGAACAGTGAGACACGTATTTTTGTAAATTTTTTTCAGCGGCCACCGAAATAAGGTTTTATTCATGAAGCCGGTGACCGGCGCGGGATCGTTTTACGATCGTCGATTTGCAAGTGTCTGGTTCGATTCCCGATGCAAATTCTTCCGTTTTACTGCCACACAGTAAAACCGCTCGCTTTCATAATACATTTTCTTATAACCCAGGCGTCTCTGCCAAGAAATTTATATTGGTTTTGCAATTGTTATCACATGACATGCCACCACATCATGTGAGGTTACGTACTGCCCTACTTGTACTGTTTCTAAGAATTATTGGTATTGTTCCACGATATTGAAATATTAAACAGATACAAGGCAAGCTCGCTTCGTTCAGTATCACGGAGACAACAATATTACACAATAAGCTGGCCCCGCATACTATGATTACACTCCACAAAAGATGAAGTGGATGAGTATTCAAGTCCTGACCACATGTGGTGTCAGAGGATAATGCACGCTACGAAAACGCAATTTAGGCGGTCGCAGTCGGCCCCATGTTGGGCGCCATTCGTTCCCCTGCATGCTAATAAACTGGCAACTTTGTAATGCTAGCTTAACTCAGGTAAAACGTTGTTTATAGAATACTTTATGCAAGTTAACTGTGTATTTTCAGAATGTCACTTAAAAATATTATTTTAGAATCAAATATGAAGACACGCTGTAAAGAAGAATGATAAAGCTCAAATTACCATAAACGACAATAGCAATGGCGCACGAATTAAATAGCGAAATGAAAAAGCTAGACAGAAATAGCATGTATTTTATTCACGAGCCGCCAGTAAAGCTATCAGACATGTCCAAACTTCGCTGAGTGCAGCTTGCTTTATTTCCGTTTGACCTGTCCCGTTCGACGCTATTCCTGGAGCAGCAGGCTGCTTGCCCAGACATGTTCATTTGGCTGACAAGCCGAATGCAAGTCCTGACAGCGAGGCTGCAGCGACACGTCTCTGCACTACCCGATTTGAATATTTAATTGCGATTATTTTAGCGCAACTCCGACTAATTTATAAAGCAAATTGACAGCTCTAGTGTAGCTCGCACAGTCGCACGCCACTAATGGAAAATGTTTATTCCTGGACATTTCCGTTTCAAAATGAATCAATTGAATTTTAAATTCACCACATTTGCATATACGTTGGCAACCGGCTACTTTACGATTGCCGACCGGTTTCGTATTCTTTGTTTGGTGTTTTATTTTGTGCATTTCCGAGCGAGAGAGGTACGTGATACGGCCGCGCCCGGCTCTCTTGTCTCTTTTCATGAAATATTTTCAGCTTGACATTCTACAATTTCAATTGAATATCTCTTCGAGACAACAGTGTTTGTCAGGGTAACATTTTATTTTATTAGATTATGTGTTTAAATAAAATTCTCAATTAGCTTGCTTTGAAAGCGTAGGTTAGCCCGATGCGGTAAATGTGTTGACCAAAAATTTCCTGTTGGATGTGTCGCGGGAGACACATATACTGCGACAGAGTCTGCTCTAACTTAAACTTAACTTAGATGTAGAGCCTCCAGGGGACCGCATTGAAAACCCCGGGTTGACATTATATGCGTTGGGAAAACAAATTCATTGCGAGGAAAATATATTGAATCATTTCTTTAGCCGCGGGTTTATTTTACGACCTTCAACGATAAGACACATGATTACGAGTAAGTAGCTGGTACATTACGAATTCAACATACCTTGTAGTAGTTAAAGACTAATCTAGGGTTTCTAAGGCATTCCACTAGATTGGTTAAATTTGTATTGTAACACATTTAGGTGCAAAAAAACTGTAAAAACGTGCAAAAAAATTATATAAAACGAACCTTCACTGTATTTTTTTTTTAAATATTCACGAACCTAGTAAACCCATTTACTTGCAAGTCGCTGCTAACACCATCTATCTATCACCGTGAAACAGAACCGAACCTGTTCGATGTACAACAAATCAGACGAAAAACGCTAGTTACGTCGCCGTCGGCACGGTTTCATTGTATGGGATGAGGCATCTGTATGCTTAGTATTATATTATCTGTGTCTAGAGTATATAATGTACCTCTTTTTGTATAGGTAGACATTAAACAAGCTAATTCGAGAGCCCTTGAAGTAAGTCTCAATTGGTCATTAAATTTTCACGGAACAGTCGCTCGAACGCATAAATATTTGATGATCAAGTTTTAAGTATACTTAGATCTTCGTCTTGAACGCAGCGACGTCTAAATGTCAAACAATCGAGTGAAGTTCCCGCGTACCGCTTGTCAAGATAAAATAGACTACGCACTTCGCTTGTTTGAATGACAGATAGATTAAACTTTCATGTTCCCTTACTTGGATATTATCAAGACATATATAGCAAATAGGAGGTAAAGTTATCACATAGTAAAATATCGTAAACGTTTTTAGGTAAACCCATGTCTTGGGTGAAGTTGGGTATTGGTATCCACTTCACATGTGGCAATACATTGATATATTTATTTTGTTCGGAACTGATTCTTTTCCGACAATAACTGGCTCGACCTTATTTATTATGCGGGCTGTTGAGAAACAAGGATTCCTCAATTTCAAAGGTTATAGTATCGATTTTGACGACTGAAATAAAATTAAATAAAGGATAAAGCCTTGTGATCCGTGCTTGGTTCTATACCTTTATAATAAACATCGACTAGCTAAGAATATCGCGACATTTTGCGGTCGATTGAGTAACGTGGGCGGAAAATCGTGGGTATCGTGTGTGAATTAAAAGAGGCTATTAACTGGCTATCGCTTTAGTTTTAAAATTATGAAGGTCGGTTACCATTTTTTTTTTCGAGACGCTGTTTGTGCTAGGTAGATACTTACACCTGGAAAATACACCTATCTCTTTTTAATCATCATCTGCCTAGCCTTTGCCCAACTATATTGGGGTCGGCTTCCAGTCTTACCGGATTTAGCTAAGTACCAGTGTTTTACATGGAGCGACTGCCTATCTGACCTCCACAACCTAGTAACTGATGGGTAACACGATACCTCTTGGCTAGACTGGTGTCAGATATCAAGCTTCTGACTACCCGTAACGACTGTCAAAGATCTTCAAATGACAGCCGGGACCAACGGCTTAACGTGCTTTCCGAGGCACCGAGGAAACTCGGTATGTTGAAATGGTCACCCACGGACCGACCTCGTCAAGTGTTGCTTAACCTTGATGATCGACCCGTGCGGCTGTTATTATTTAGCCACGAGCTCCTCACCTATCTCTTTTTAAATCTAAACAAAAAATATTAGGCAGTCATGGGGACTGCCGACAGAAATGAAAGCGTTTTCACTGGCGCAACACGTCACATTAGCATGTCGATGATGCGAACCCATAAGTTTGGCCCCTGCCAAAAATCGCTAAACGTGGCTAAATAAAATAGATAGTATAATATTTTTTATAGAATTACTATATCTAATTTTAATCCAATAAAATAATTACATTATTTATAATTTTATTACTTTTAATTATTATTGATGTAATGAATGTATTGGATATGGAGGAAAACTATTACACATACATAAAATACTTTTGTTAATCTAAAAGGTTTTTTATAATACAGTTTATTATTTTAAAAAACTTTTCACTTTTAAAACCTAGGTACCGAACACTGAAATAGTTTTCTTCCCTATTCAATACATTCATTAAATCAATAATAATTAAAAGTGTACATTGGTAACGTACGTTATAGACTCGCTCTAATATTCCAACCGCAGTTCATTCATCGGGAGCCAGTGGGGCGCGAAAAAGAGCTGAATGTATGGCCCGGTCGAATAGACACCGCGAATGAAAACCCTCTCAATTGAAATGTTTGTTCAAATACAATGGATATACGTACGTGTCTGTTTAGCTGAACCTACCGGTGCGCGGTGTAAGAGAACAACCGGGCAAATTTGGAGTTGTTTGGAAGTTATGTTTGATTGGTAATTTTATTTAGAAATCAATGCAATAGCAATACTTATGGGCAAGATTCTCTTTAGAATTTGAATAAAGAATCTTTGTACTTAACTGTTTCTAAAGAGTTTTATGAAGTTATCGGTTTCTGAATAAAATATTTGAAGTTGAGTAGGTACTCAGGTATTTTTCAACCTCTACTTTGGCATTAAAACTTCACAAACTGGCATTAAAGTAGCATATGAAACGTTCTTAACCCCACATTCGGAAACCAGCCATAAAAATCTTTCCACTTTTTTCCTACATAGGTCTATGAAAATATTAGATTCATGATTTTTACTGCGTACTTAGTAAGTACACAGGCACCTTTTTGATTGATAGCCATTTAATCATCGTTTTATTTAAAAAAATCTAATTTATATTTAAGAACATTTGTCCAACATCACTTTCCATAATGAAGTCACAAGAAAATTGATTACAAAATCATGCAATTCATTTAATCAAAACAATATCCATCAAAAAGCTAATAAGAGTCGACTCGGCTGACCAATTAGTCGAGTGAATTTGAATTAAGAACTCGACTGACGCCGCGCGCCGACCAATCGGCCGCGTAATTTGACAAGTCTTTAGATTCGGATCAAGAATTTCCTTAATAATATTGAAAAGTAAAAGTAACTTCACACTTTTCTTGTGTTTCGTTAAAAACTCCACTTTTTATATAAGTTTATAAACGTCGCCATTAAATAAAGGACTTCTTTTTTGTTTGTTTCACACAAATACGACGAAGTTGGCGTGTTTTCTTCGGCGTACTTTAAATATTGAAACGCTGTAAATATTTTACAGCTCAACTAGTTTTTTGTACGGTTTCGTTTGCTGCGTGTAATTTTAAATCGCGTAAAATGTTTACTGCTCAGTTTTTCGTCTGGTTTTTAATAATTTATTTGGATAGAAGAACCTGGCAACATTTTACGCGTCTGTATAATTTCCTTTACAGAATCGCGTTATTAGGGAAAAACTTACGTATCAAAATACACGTTTTAACAAAAAAATAACGACCTCATTATAAAATATTGCTGGATAAGGTAAACGCTTTAGGTAACCAATAAAATATTGCTTATACCTACTTATTTATAGGTAGCTACAGATTATCGAGCCTGTAAAATGTTGGCTGTACTTACAGCGGACGATCGCGGCGTCTTCCGAATATATTTTAATTACGTGGCTGCTAAGATTTAAGCGCTGATCGCTTAAAATTTACCGCTCTAATTAAAACTATAAGCTCGGGAAGCCGACACGGCGCGATAACCTTGTTATAACGTTTAGCCATCATGCGTTAACTTGAGGGAAAATCATGATCGGTTATCGATTTTCGTATTATTTTTTTGTAACAGAAAATACTTACGTAGTTGGTCGCCATTGCCCACAGCTGTTTGATTGTTATTATACGGTCTTGAAAATAGGAATTGTGCTAATCGTTATTCGGCTAGTGGTTTGGTATTCGCACTTACGTTCTTTATTTTGTTACAACTGCGTCAATACTAACGATTATTTTATTGGTTTACCGACTACAGAACTTTAGCTTAGTTACTAATAAAAATCTGTAATGAAAACTAATTTCAATAAGTAGAAATCAATAAAAATGTCAAACATAAAAGCCATTATTTTTCTGACAAACAGAAAAGAGCCAATCACAACCGCATCCCATCTCACAAAGCCCGGGAAACCCTGACTAGCGTTTAATTAATTCATTTAATTTGACAAAAAGACGATGAAAATAGAAAAAGTGAAAATCGCCGACAACTGCTACTAATGAAAAGTAAAGATAGAGTTGTTCAAAGGTTCCGGTCATCGCACAATCCAGTCGCCAGATGGCTCTCTCGTACACCTAATTTCCTCACTTTTCCCGCTCACGACTTCTTTGGTAATTAAGTAACTAGCGCCTGACGGTTTAATAAAGATTTGTAAAAAACGACAATTTCTTTTACCTTCAAGTATCGCTGGTAATTAGTTAGCTGTGTCAGTTTCACGGAGCGGGTTCGGAAAGCTATTGGATTTAATTTTCTTTAATTATTCCGACCGGGTTGAGCTCAGTACCTTCCTCTATGTAGGTAGTTGGTGAATAATTAATTCTTGTTGTCTGGTTCAGAAATCATTTCACAGAAGTACTTATATTTGCTTCAGGCTCATAAGACACAGGTTGTAATTTTAACACAAATATTATCCTTATACATTTTGGTAAACATAATTCAGTGTCTCGCGATGGCCATACCAGCCCCGCGAGTATCCGTATATAAATACATAAGCAAAAAGGGGAGGGGTGGATATGCCACAGAAAAGAAAAAGTTACTTGAAAAGGCCTAAAGCAACGATCCGTAAAATAGTCTTGTGTCCGTTTCAAGGGATATCCACAAAAACAGACATATTTCGTGCGAAGGGATAATGCCGTCACACGGTTTGTACTCGACACGAATTGAGGACAAATCTATTTGATTAGTTACTATTTTTATATCGTATTCAATCTGCCGGGTCTTTTGTAAACTATAGTGGGGTTACCAGTGTTTTACATGGAGCGACTGCCTATCTGACCTCCACAACCCAGTAACTGATTAACAGGATACCTCTTGGCAAGACTGGTGTCAGATCTCAGCCTTCTGACTACCCGTAACGACAGTCAAAGATCTTTAAATGAGAACCGGCACCAACGGCTTAACGTGCTCTCCGAGGCACGGAGAAATCTCGTAGTGCTGAAAATGGTCACCCATCCACGGACCGACCTCGTCAAGCTTTGCTTAACCTTAAAGATGGAACCATGCGGCTGTTATAATTTAGCCACGAGGCCATATTTCTATATCGTATTGCTTATTGTATTACCTACTAGCTTTCTTGTTAGATTCTCATGAACCATTTTCGTAAGAATACAAATTCCTAGAAGGTTTAAGCTGAGGGTTTAAGCCGAGTTGTGTGGTGGGACTTATCCCACCCATGTAATAAAGAACGAGCCTAAGCCCAACAGCGGCTCGGAAACGTGGACGTTAAGGAAGGCTGATCGTGATCGCATTGACGCCTTCGAGATGTGGTGTTGGCGAAGGATGCTTCAAATTCCATGGACTGCGTTCCGCACAAACGAGTCTATCCTTCGACAACTGAACGTCAAGGCCAGGCTATCCACCACCTGCCTGCAAAGAATCCTGGAGTTCTTTGATCACATTGCCCGTAATGCTGGTCATAACTTCGAACAGCTGATGATCACAGGCAAGGTCGAAGGCAAGAGGCCGTGGGGCCGTAGCCCGATCAGATGATCAAATACGTGCAACGCTGAACACCAAACTGCACGATGCACTCCACGTCGCCAAGGACAGACACAGATGGAGAATCATCGTCAGAGAAAAGATGATCTCCTGTCGGAGGAATCGCGACCCTCAGTAATGAGGAACACGACGCGAGGAGGAAGCCCAACAACCGGACACCAATCCAATATCCGGGTTGCCACAGATAAATTCTAGATGGAAAAACTAGTTTTTTGTATCGTGCAATAATTTTGTAGGTTTTCCATACAAACTTCCAACCCCCGTTTCACCCCATTAAGGGTGATATCCGGGATAAAATTTATCTTATGTCCTTCCCAGGGTCCCAAACTATGTTCATACCAAATTTTATCAAAATCGGTTCAGCGGTTTAAGCGTGAAAAGGTAACAGACAGAGGTACTTTTGCATTTATAATACTAGGAGGGATCAAAAAGTAGTGAGAACGACATACTCCTTGGTAAGAAAAAAAAAATACTGGCAGGCATAGCTCAGATACATATTTTTAATATTAATAAAGAAAAAAATCTTCGATTCTCTTTTGTTTTTTTCTGAACGTAGTCATTTGTTTGCTTCGTGTCGGAACGTGTTCTCGAAAATGGAGAAAAACGAAGTGCGAGCCGTTTTTAAATACCTCTGTTTAAAAAAGTTAACGACGCAAGAGATTCATTGCGATTTGGAGGCAACATTAGGAGAGTCTGCTCCGCCGTATTCCACTGTCGCAAGGTGGGCTTTCCAATTTCGAGTAGGGAGAACCAGCACAGAAGACGAACATCGTTGCGGCCGTCCATCGACGTCAGTCACCCAAGAAAATGTTGCGAAAGTCGAGAAAATTGTATTGAGCGATCGAAGAGTTACCATCCGATACTTAATTCAAGAAACGGACATTTCATATGGAAGTATTTAATCCATATTGAAACAATCTTTGAATATGGGAAAAGTCTCAGCAAGATGGGTGCCGAGAATGTTAACCGACAGTCAGAAACAAAATCGACTTGACATTTCGAAGATATTGTTGGACAAGTTTCAAGAAGATTCTGAAAACTTTTTCTCTCGTTTCATAACAATGGAAGAAACATGGGCCCATCATTTTGATCCCGAGACAAAACAGCAATCTTCGCAATGGAAACGGCCATCATCACCGACCCCGAAGAAGTTTCGTGTCGTGGCATCGGCTGGCAAGGTTATGGCCTCAATATTTTGGGACTCAGAAGGGATATTGTTGACTGATTACCTGGAGCGTGGAACCACTATTACAGGCCAATATTATGCAGCTTTAATTCCCAAGTTGAGGAATGCCATCAAAGAGAAAAGGAGAGGGAAACTTCGAAGGGGCGTGCTGTTTCATCACGACAACGCACTCGCGCACTCGTCGGCAGTTGCGATGGCTGCCATTCAGCAAGCTGGCTTCGAATTGGTTGACCACCCCCCTTATTCACCAGATCTGGCGGCTAGCGATTTTTATCTGTTCACTAAATTGAAAAAATACTTAAGGGGAAACTGGTAAGAAGACGTTAACGTCTTCGTACCTGTTTTCCGTTAAGTATTTTATCGTTATCGAGGTGATGGATGCCGTAGAGAGCTTTTTGCAGGACCAAGACTAAACTTTTTTGTGAAAGGGATTGAAGCGCTGGACTCGGTGTGTAGAGAGACTCGAAAACTATGTAGAAAAATAAATGATTAAGTTAAAGTCAAAGTAAAAACGTTTATTGCGAACTAAGTGTATAGTTGGTGTTTTGTTATATTAGTGCAAGACTTAGCAGCCTTTTACAAGCATTGCAGTTATCATTAACAGTCATTATATTCTATCTCATTCTCACTACTTTTTGATCCCTCCTCGTATTAGTATGGATGCAGATGTAGATAGGTAGGGACCTACATAAATTGCACGCAATACACTGACAAGTTGATAGGTATTTCATGTTATCAAAAAATTAACGCAGAATAAAACTAGGTGCTTGTAAAATGTTATCTAATCTCTGAAGTTTCAGGAAATTCACTTAAACTAATCATCATCTTATAAAATGATTAATAATTTAATAGAATCACACTCCTGCTGCACGTAGGCCCCTGTCCCAGAGATGTGAAAATATACTTACTCGTAAGTACATCTCCAGGACAAGCGCTTATGCCCCGTGTTATCGCTTATGTCATATTCTGCGAGGTAATAGCATAACACCAGTGTTACATCAAACAATGGCAATGTCATTCATTTTGGAACAACTTTCAAATATTATATGTTAACAAACAAAAATCTGTATTGTCCTAACAGCTATACATTATAGATACTACTAACATTATAGATTATCCACACAGTGCAAAGTTCGATGTTTCAACTCACTGTGCTGCCTGTCACTACATAACACTGGCTGAATAGTCGTCATCTGATCAGTTAAGAAAGAAAAAAAAACATTATTTGCGTTATTTTTGGTGCAAGGACATGAAACATTCTAATTGAAAGTTAAATATGCAATTGCACTGATAAAAAACATTACAGCAAACAACTTTCAAAAAAGAAATGGTTTTGTTGTTAGTTAGAAAAAAGTTTGCAAGTCTGCTGATGTTACGGAGAATAAATAGGGGCAAACATGATGACGAACTTATCTCGGCATTATAGCTTCATAAAAGAAAAAGCCTGGATGACGAGTGACTCCTTCGTCAGAGTAGTGGTCGTAAGCACTGACTGCTAAGTGTATCCTGGGTTTGATGCCCAGACAGTGTTTTAGGCTTTAAGCTTTAAGTTTTTTTGTACGGCTATTGGTAATAGACTCACCCCTTCCTACATCGGACTTAACTGATAAAATAGAGATTACAAAAACCTCTATACGGGCGTACTGTAATTAAATATTTCACTGTAAGAGTTCTAAGCTCTATGGATGCCTTATTCATCAATATACCTTATGTATGAACGTAAATGAAGCTTCTTCTGGGTATGCTCACTCCATTGTCGACTTTGTCTCTCACCTCTGACCTAGACTAGATTTATGAGCAAACCCATCACAAACAAAAAAAAATTGAGTATGTTAGGATCATAACAGGTGGCGTTCTGTAGATTTTGCTTATCCCCACTGTGACTTTATGTGTGTATCTAATTTAGTAACTCCTCATAGTATGAGATCCCACTGCAAAATCTGCAGCTATTATGTTTTTGATAAAATTTGATTTTTATGAATGATTCTTGATAGTAGAATAGGTCACCGCAGGGTTGCATGACAACATCTGCCCGTAAACAGTTTCTTTTTTCACTTTGCCCTACACTAGGAATTTGCTTACGTGGGTGCGTATGCTACATCATCTAGCTCTCAGTTAGTCGCGATCCATGGGTTACCAGGTTTAACAGGTAAACTGGCAACCCATAGATTGCGGCTAACTGAGAGCTGGCATCGTTATTTTGTCCTAATTTATACACCACTTTCTTTCAAATTATGGGATTCACTTGAAAACTTATAATTTGGAGTTAGGTACAACATAAATATTTATTTATTAAATTACGGTAATTGTGGCTAGATATTTCCAGGCAACCCTGCAGCAATATATTCTTGTAGCAAGTATTATTTATGAAATTTTAGTTTAATCAAAAATAAATTTACCTGTAGATTTTTGCAGTGGGATCTTAACCTATCAATGAAAAACAAAAAAATACATTGGCAAAATATAGTTTATATGTTTTAATACATTAGTTCGTGAACAATTTGTACAAAAAAAATAATTAGGTAAGAATACGACAAAAGTCATTAAAAAAATACATTTTTCTTGATCGAAATGTCAAAGATTCGATCAGTTCCTAGTGATGCGGTGGTGGTCCCCCTGGTCCTCCATGCGGATGATGGGGAGGTGGAGGATGGTGTGGTGGTGGCCCGTGTCCCGGGGGATGGTCACCAGGGTGGTGCGGCGGATGCGGCTGCGGTGGTGGTGGTGGCATTTCTGAAACGAAACCAAAGCATTCAGAAATTTCGCTTAAGGCCTTTTGAAGAAAACGTCTTCAAGTTCACTTGACTCAGTTCTATGACAACAGAAAAGAAACTCTATAGTCAAGAACATTCACTTCAATACATAATGATCTACAATTGTTAATTTTACTGGCCAACGCTAAGTCGAAGGAATGAAATACCAGAATATAAAGTTTTCCGAGAACTGACTTCACTTCGATAGAGGCGAGTTTTCCATTTAGGGTTGATAGCTGGATGGACTTAACGTACATTGTAATAAAGTAGAGTACACCAATTGCCTTGGTCAGGGTCAATTGTTTATTTATCATCATTTGAAATCAACCCATAATATCTGCAAACTTTGCCATTTAATTTGACCCCGTACTTACCTATATAAAAACTGACCGTCTGTAAGTTTTTATATATGTAAGTACGGGGTCAACTTTGTTTAGGAGGCTTGACGGTCAGTCAAGCCTCCTAAACAAAGTTTAAGAGAGTAAACGCAAAACTTGAAAATGGGTAATCGTACCTTCTCATCATTATGAACGAAATAATCTGACCGTAAACGTAAAAAAAAATTTGCTGTTCAGAAAATTTTCGAGTTATGCAACATAAATGCATGTGATTTTTCTGTTACACGTTGATACAAGAAGAAATTTAAAAAAAAACCTTTTTTTATCTATACTATAATATTAATAAGAGGAAAGATTTTTTTGTTTGTTTGTTTGTACCGAATAGGCTCCGAAACTACTGGACTGATTTAAAAAATTCTTTCACCAATGGAAAGCCCAAGTAACACAGGAAGCATTTTAACAAACGAATAGTAAACTTATGTAGAACTTAAGGTCCGTATAAACTCTTATATAAGCTACCGAGCATCTAGACGCTTTATATTGGCATTTTTAAACCATTATGATGCTTTACACTGTATAACGTTTGAATAAAAGCATATCAAAATGCTTTTGTGAAACCTATAGTTTTAGTGCAGCAAACCACAACGCAGCTGTAAAGCTTTCAGCTGTTTTTAGTGCATTTGGAACTACAATAGCATTTTAAAGTAGTAAATAAATGCTTAATGCTGTTTAATAGCATATACATGAACCTTTATAACGCCACGTAAATCCGCTATACAGCTTTCAGCTGTTTTTAGTGCCTTAGGGTCTACAATAGCATTTTAAGCAGTAAGATAATGCCTAATGCTGATTAATAGCATAAACTTGTGCCATTACAATGCACCGTAGATCCGTTATACAGGTTTGAGCTATTTTTGGTGCCCTTTCTTGTTTAATAGCACTTTTAAGTGGTTAGTAAAAGCCTAGACCTGCTGAGCAGCATAAACGTGAATCAATATAATGCCTCCATTTTTAAAGATCAACTGAGTTCTGTTGTATAGCTAGCAACTCTTTAATCAAATACACGTGAGTTATTGTTATGCGTAAAGCTGTATATAGGTTCATTTGACTAAATTTGTAAAACCATTTGTCGGCCATATTGAGCCAACAAAAGCACAACATGGCCTATAAACTTGCTTTTTAGGGTTCCGTACCCAAAGGGTAAAAACGGGACCCTATTACTGAGACTTGACGATCCGTCTGTCTGTCTGTCTGTCCGTCTGTCACCAGGCTGTATCTCATGAACCGTGATAGCTAGACAGTTGAAATTTTCACAGATGATGTATTTCTATTGCCGCTATAACAACAAATACTAAAAACAGAATAATATTAATATTTAAGGGGGCTCCCATACAACAAACGTGATTTTTTTGTCGTTTTTTGCTCGATATTAATAACGGCAACAGGTAGACGCTTGAAATATTCACAGAATATTTAGTTGTATATTCACTTCAAAAAATAATGATAATTAAATTAAAATAAAATAAATAAAGGGATTGGGATTTTTTTGCCGTTTTTTGCCATAATGGTTTTTGCCATGATGGAACCCTTCGTGCGCGAGTCCGAATCGCACTTGGCCAGTTTTTTTTCAGAAAGCTATTTTATCAACAGACTGTTGGCAAACGGATACAAGCGTGAACAAAAATACTGAAACGGGTATTTTTGTTTTGCTCAAGGATCCCCAAAATTGCGTTCAAGTAATAGCACTATTTCAGCCTACATCAAGTCTACTGGTATACTGGTAACCCTATATAGAACTACTTTATAAATAATGGCACTATAGTGGTTCATAAAAATTCTTCTCTCTGGTCTCTGGCTTAACAATTGTTCACTTGTGAGTATTTATACTGCTGGCGGCATTAATTAGCCATTATAAAGGCTCACCGGGCTGCTACAGACCGACACGATTTTGTAAATATTTTATAACCAAAATGTATTATCATTCGGACCTATTTATAAAAGTAATAGGGTTTTATAGTAATAAAATAACTTAATTTAATACTGTCCAACCAATACTATTATGTTAATTGTGCACAATTCGTTCTATACTAGGAATACACACTGGTTTTGGTTATTTCACACATATATTTATATATATTTTTTTAACAAAACCACAAAATATCGAAGGCGCGCGAAAATTTTAAATGAAACTGATATAGACATTTACAGTAAACTACTTTGCGCAGTAATATTTGAAGGCATGAAATAACAAAAGATTCAAAAACTTAAACAGTATTATACATTTTGTTTGGTGTCACTCCCACAGTTTTGACCCTGTTCGTCCATGTTATATTGCGAGACAAAGTAGTTAAATTACAACGATAATTTATTATAACATTTGTAACGTGATTTTAGAGATGTTTTTGCAATAATGTAGGGTTTAATTAAGTTCTAACTGTGAACACTTAATTAGCTCCAATAAATCTTTTACGCCATTCTAATGCTAGTCTAATGCTTTTGTAATGTAATTAACATCTCCATTATATTTTGCTAGTATAATGCTTCCGTAATGCGATTGGTAACTTCATTGACCGTAATATAGCTTATTTAATGCGATGAGCAATTTCATTGACCACAATAATGCTAATATAATGCGCCTGTAATACAATTAAACAACTCTTGTGAACGTTTTTGGGATCTAAAGCCGTATAATTTGTGCCCAAATAAGAATTACAGTAGCCGTATACGTTTGTAATGCTACTATAGAACTAACTCCCGAAAACGGGTCCTGTGGGGTGGTCCACGGGAGCGAAGCCGTGGGAAACAGCTAGTAAATATTAAGAAATTATGCAAATCCAATAGATAATTTTCCATTAAATAAGGTCCCTCGTTAGAGGCTGCATATTATCCGCAGTTTATCGGGCTCCGTTCCAATTCTCGGCAATAACGCTCTAACTTTTGTGACTTGGTGGCTTGGTGGGACATTTGTGAACATACATTAGAATTAGAGTTTGCCCTAATATGGGAGCCAAGCACCGCCATGGGCACAAATTTATAGCAAGAACTAGAACTAGGAAGTTTCTACTGCAACTAACAAAGACAAACGAATAACATGACCTTTTTGTTTAGTGATATATAATTAAATACATGGCTTATTATTTCATATAGTAGTATTAAAATAACACTAGGATAGCTGAGTCGCAGGATCCAGACTCTCTCGACAAATATGGTTTGTTAGACACAAAAGTAGATGATGTACAGTTTTGTAGTATCACTATGTTTTAATTGTTTTCATGCTATTGTAGTATGGCGGATTGTGGTCTATACGAAAATACATGTTGTTGACCACATATTTTTTTGCAAATGATGACACTTATTTACTCACTTTTATTTTTCTCTGCATCATCATTTTAATGCAACAGTTATTTTTCTAAAGACAACAAATCGTTGAAAACAAATATAATTAATAAAATTGTAACTTATTGTACCGTAGTTGTAATAAAATCCTACCTAATATTTCATTCATAGTTCAGTATAAGCAAGCTCAAATATATACACAAATATAAATTGGTAACTGTATTGTTGTTTAAAAAAAATTGAGGGTAGTAAAGCCAAAAAAAGTAGGACCGTGGGCAAATATAGCTTCAAAATAATAAACTTACCTCCTTGTATAATGAGACTAAAATTTGTACAGATGATATGCAGTGCGTGCACTATTGTATGTTGCCAATGAGATCGATCGATGAATATATACTGAACATCCTTATCTAAGCCATATCGCGCGGGGTAATTGATGTCTTTATCTGCAACAAGCGATAGCCAATACAAACATTGATCCTAATTCACATTTTTTCCATATCAGATAGGTATGGCTCACTTTAGGCACTCATAGTTCTAAGTACAAACCTGAATCATAATATTCATCATTACAAGGCAAAGTGTAACTCAGTTATTAAAAACCACAAAACAAGAACAAATGAAATGGCCGCAAATCCCCAAAAAGAACAAACTGTAAACAAAAACGAAATAGCTATTACAAAACGTCCTTTTTGAAAATCGATTGGGAATTCCGCCCCTTCTATATCCCAACAGGAAAATTCCATTTTCCAAATACAAAAGTGGGAACAGACGACACAAACCTAAATACCTTGTAAGTAAACGAGGCGCAATAAGTAAATAGCATTTTCTGCTTTGAGGGAATTTCAAAACAAACGGGCTATGAAAAACTCCAAACAACTTTTAACGGATTGCGGTTCTACTGACGAAGTAAAATTATTACTTAGTGGCCTATCGCTTTCAGAGAACCTTGATAGTTTATCCTTAGTTAGCTTAATTAAATGTTTGCGGTCTCCTTTTCTAAGAACGTTATTTGTAAGAGTTTTTATGTTTTACCTCTTTATATCTTAAAGTACATTTTTCCTAGTCCCGTTGGGAGAGGAGTAGGTAGTTCAGAAGCCACCTCTTTGACATGTAAGCAAATTAAATAAAACCACGGAAAGGCTAAATTTCAAGATAACAATACTATTATTACCTATCTTCAATTTGACCATTTATAGTCGTTGAGACCGATGACTGTATGGTCGAATTCAAGATAGGTAATAATAGTATTATTATCTTGAAATTTAGCCTTACCGTGGTTTTTTTTTTGGGGATCCTTGTTAGATCTGTCCAGAAGCTCATGAAATAATGTAACCTATTCAATCGCTTCTAATCTTCCTGACCTTTTACTAAGCAGGTGTGTCAGGGTCGACTTCGCAATATTATCAGTTAGAACTGAATACCAGTATTGCAGTATCCATATTTAAGGTACAGATACCCCTCAATTAACAATAACTACGTTTATATACACTTACATAAAAATAAAATAAAACTATGAACGCGTATAAAAGGGCAGGGGTCAAAAAATTCGTCCACATCGCTATCAACGTGAAAAGTGCCCAGAACGCTGGCAGCATTGCCACGTTGGATGGCAATGCTGATTCTCTGGCCAAGGAAAAGCCCAGCCCTCTGGTCACGTGAAGAATCGACAAACCGTTTGCTTATATCTCGAAATACTCGATGAGGAATCGGACCCCATGGACCTAATGTTTCAACCCCAAACGGCTCAAATATATAACTTCCAATGAGGTTGTTGTATTTGCGCTGTTTGAGGTTTTCTGCACCAGCAGCAGCTGCTCCAGCACATCCCGCCGTGCTAAGAAGATGGGATGGCGTAAGGGTGTCGACACATGTTGCATCCCACACCAAAGGCCTACCCACCTTCCAAGGCATTATGGTCATTCCGTCTGGTCTCTTCCCATCGTCGCGCGCCAAGCCATTGGGTTCTAAAACAGCTGGCAAGAGCCCGACGTATGATGTCATTATTGTCATTAATTTTTAGTTAAATTCGTATAGCATAGTGTAATTCATTTGTAAAGTTATTTCTAACACGGATATAAAAACGAAAATCGCATCAAAACCTAAGAAACTAATATTTTTGACCTACTGCAAAAAGCCCCAAATATCATCATGTTTCGTCTGATTCACGATTTTAGGTCCACCCTGAATACATACACTTTTTAAATTAGGCACACGTGCTTAGAATCCCACTTAGAGCAACGTATGTGAATATTGTGCAGTTCCAACAATATTACATACATACGTATCGAATTGATTACCTACTTTTTTTAGAAGTCACTAAAAATTGCTTGTCAACTTCTCAATGGGAATTCACACAGAAAAGGTTTGGTTAATTCTTTTCATTTGTGAACAAGGTTTTAAAGATTCCTGATATTTTCTCATTAATTTATTACTTGTTTTATTATTTTCGATAGATCGACATGACATTTTATCTGTTAGTGAGCACAATTCAATAATTTTAATCTATTTGTGTACACTACACAACACTACAAACACACACTACATTCTTTACTTTTAGGAAATTCATTAGATACTAACATTGTTACAATTTATTTTGGTATTTCAATAAAGGTGAATAAAGCGCGTTGCTTACAGGCATAAACGGAACTGATTAAATAAAATACCAGCTTAAATATTCATGTCCACGTAATAAATTTGGGATTCATAATATATGATATTAACGGAAATGAGGGCTGATTAATTATTATTAATAGATTACCGCTAATTAAATTTAACCAGCTTCACTTAATTTAACGTGACGATCCAACATTATGTATTAAAAAACATTATGTATAGGGGCATATAGGTTCCAGTTGCTGAAGCAATTATTGCAAATATGGAGATTAAATATTTTAATTGAAAGAAAAGGCCATGGCAAGCATATTTAGTAGTAGATCAGGAACTTATTAGATTTAGGTATTGACAATGAAATCAATATTATAACCTTTCTGAATTCTTATACGCAGTGTGCTTCAAGGCTGTATAAATAAGGCGAATTAGGCTTTATTTGTTTATTTTTTGTAAATGTTTTAAGGCAAATAGTGCTTATAGCATATTCACGCAACTCTTCAGTAGTTGATGGTTAATGCCTTTGAAGAAAGAAGCTTAAGGTTCCCCTAGTCGAAGACACGAACTATTTTGTGCGCGGGGTTAAAATGCATACTATCTCATCCGACAACACGTGCGAAAGATATAGATGCTGTGATGAGCAGTAAGATGTTATTTCGCGTACGAATTAACACTTTTGCAAATTTGTATCGAAATGAATGATGATTTAGGACGAATCCGAGCGCGCGAAATTTTATAAACAGACCTTTGGGAGTCTAGATATCATGAAAAAACTACTAAATGTATATTTTCAAAATAAAATTATTTGCATTGTTGAATTACTAATCTATCCCTTTAAGGAGGCCGTTTTGAAATTTTCCTTCTTCTTATGATATTTATTTCCGCCCAAAGATACGTTAAAATTAGTGTTGAAATATGGAACTTTCGACGCTCATAACTTTCACATTATATATTTTTCTTACTGTTTTGTTTCCATACAGGGCTAGATAATGATAAGACAGATTGATATAATTTTTTATTTTGAACGTACATCGTCAAACAGTGGAGTAATCGCCAGACTACGTTTGTATGGAAGAATGATCGACTAGTGTAACCTTAATGCTTGACCTAGCTACAATTTATCATGTCGTCAATGGTCTTCTTACAAGACCGCTCTTTGCTCAGAGTTTTAAGAAGTTGGATCACTTGAGGGCACAAAACGACGAAGTTATCCGCGAACACACATAAATACTACTACTACTAATATTTATACGGTCGAATTGAGAAACCTCCTCCTTTTTTGAAGTCGGTTAGGGCAGCAGATCTAAGCTCTTAACCACATTGACGAGTCAACGAATGTAGTCGCTGTGTCTAAAATTGGCTAGATGGTATCATTATCTGGTATCTGGATGGTACTTCACTTAGTTGGTATGTAGTGTACACATTTGCTACAAGACTTATTTTCATAGCCTTCTTTTTCTTCTTTTTTTTTGCATAGTTAATGTAAGTCTGAAATTACATAGTCAGAGGCCTGTGGGGTACCCAGAGGTGGCTTAATTAACTCTGACACCAGAGGTGGCCACATCCTCACACGAAAAAGAAGAAGAAGCTTCTTTTTGAGTTCTCAGACTGGCTAGTTACATTTTTCGAATTTTTTAATGTCGTTTTTCAAGAAAAGAGAAGGCCTCTTTTGAGTTTTGGCGGGAACGTGATGGCGTCTATGTTGCTTCTCTGTTTTATTTTCATAAAATTGTGTTAAATTGATTATTAATATTGTAAAAAAACTAGAATTCTATTCTAAACGTGACACTGGCTAAATGCACAAACCGTGCGAAGCCAAATAAAAAAAAAAATGAAAAAGGCCTCTTTTTCTGATAGAATATCATTAATTCATACAAAATTCGTGGCATTGAAATCTTCAACCAAATTATTATTATATTTTATAGCAGTTGTTAAAAGCTTTGTGATTATTATTTTGAAATGGCCAGCTGGATGGTCAGACAGGCTCTAGTCATGACACCAGTTTTTCTGGGCAAAGCGTACCTAACCTCTCGTTTAAAAAAAACTTGTGACAACTAAAGTGTTACATTATGAAAACTGGTATGTAACGGTAGTTTCCTACTAATTATTCTTGGGAATGTCGCTTCTTCTGTTATCTCAGACCCTTTCGTTTCATAATTTTGATTGTCCGTTTCCTTGTCTGTAGATATCAGTTGATAGAAGCCGACTCCAGTTTCACCCCCGGGGCAAAGCGCAAGACCCCTTGTGTGCCAGCAGGCTTCGTGATTCCGTACATTTTATATGGACTTCCGTATATTTTTTCAACGTCATGTGTTTTCCTACGTCATGAGTTTCCAGTTTTGGAGCGCTATTACTGAAGGATTTTTTTCGTCCAGCGCGGATCTCCCACGAGTGGCTGAATTATTATATTTTTATTTATATTAATTTCGTATTAGAATCAACCTAGTATCTGATAGTTTCTACTTTCTAAGTTCCACGGATGATAACTTAGCTTTACGATGTTACCACCTGGATGCATAAGCCAGAATTAAACCGTTTGCAACTGTGTTGAGGATAGGCACGTGTATTCAGCTTAATACATTGCCAAAATTACAGTTCTAAGTTTTTTTCTTACTAAACATTTAAAATACGACAGATAATACAAAAATGTAAATAAATTATTAAAATAAAAATACAGGAAAAACCCCAGGTAACGATAATGTATTAATTACATTTACACTTACATTTACACTTGTATATATTTTCGGTGTTACCTACACCGAAAAAATATTAAAAAAAAAAAACTGAATTAACATGGCGTTAAACAGGTTATTCTTTTTTTTAACGCTATAGTAGGCAAAACCCCACAGTACCTAACTAGGTGACTCAAGATAAATTGGATGTTTACATCGCATTAAAACAAAACTTATGCGTCAATTCTGAAGTGTTTAGCCTTCCTTATCTACTGAAATGGTTTGTTTTTCTGATATTACCCAGTACCAAGTACTCAATATTATCGGTCCTACCTACCATGTTTGATCAACATGCGCGGAAATACTTGAAATGTGATTGTTGTTAGTATGCAGATTCAATTGGCTAGTTTACCACTATATTGTCTAGTCTAGAAATTTAATTTTAGTTGTTTTACTGATAGAGGGTTTTTATTTCCTTTTCTGTAGGCTTAGTGTGAGTTTTAGTTACGCTCATTCGCGTTAACGTTAACGACAATTTGTATTGAAACTGGATAAGCGCCGTCTGGTGACAGTAAGGCGAAACCTCTTTTTAGGGTTCCGTACCTTAAAAGGTAAAACAGGAACCCTTATAAGATCACTCTCTTGTCCGTCTGTTTTATATTTATACCATCTACTGAGGTCTATAGTCCCTATAAGGTGTATAAAAACCGGCCAAGTGCGAGTCGGACTCGCGCACGAAGGGTTCCGTACCATTTTCGCAACAAAACGGCCAAAAGATCACGTTTGTTGTATGGGAGCCCTACTTAAATATTTCTTTTATTTTGTTTTTAGTATTTGTTGTTATAGCGGCAACAGAAATACATCATCTGTGATAATTTAAACTGTCTAGCTATCACGGTTCATGAGATACAGCCTGGTGACAGACGGACAGACAGACAGACAGAAGGATCGCGGAGTCTCAGTAATAGGGTCCCGTTTTTACCCTTTGGGTACGGAACCCTAAAAATCAAGGTCCTGAGTAAACACGAATAAAATTTTTAGATTTTCGTGAAAACTTGTAAGTACCAAAATTTACCTTAATTTTCAACTTTTTTTTTTCGGATTTTTCCCTTTACTTGTGCTGTAAGACATAGCTTTTAACCAAAATTGACAACTCTAGGTCAACCGGAAGTACCCTATAGGTTTTGGGTCGAAAATCTATATGGTAGTTCCCGTTGATCATGAATCACGTAATTTGGGAAAAAGTAAGGTCTTACAGCACAAATAAAGAAAGATTCCAAAAAAATAATGTTGAAAATTAAAGAGTGTCCCCATACATACATAGTTGACGCTACCCTGGGTACGGAACCCTTCGTGCACGAGTCCGACTCGCACTTGGCCGGGTTTTTTTTGTATACAAATCATCAAAATACCCGGAATAGGCACCACATGAGTAGATAAAGGCACACTGAGCAGCTTGAGTCGAATTCATAAATCCCACGGGATTATCCTCTGTCTGAATGCAGACAATGTTCTACTCGTGTTCGAAATTTCATCGCAATCAGTACTTCCGTTGAGGCGTGATTGGTTAACAGTCATACAATAAGGGACTCACATTTATGAATGTGGGTCTTTTTTGTAAGATTAGGATGGGATAAATTCTCAAAGCCAAAGTTGACAAAATATTCTATAAAACAGGTTTCAACTGATTCAAGATAATCAGATTTTGTCCAGTAAGCACGCTATCTTAATCGTCATTGTACAGTCAGAGAAACCAACTGTTTAGCGGGGTGACACACTACGTCAATTTTGCATTAAAATATCATAATGATGGGCAAGTAATGACGTATGTGGTTTGTATTTTACGAACAACAAGTTGAAAGAAAGATAGACAATTTTTTCATTTTATATAAATTTTATCAAATTACACTTAAAAGTAATAAAAATAATGAAAATATGTAATATATTACAATATAATTACAATCCAAAGTTCAAAGTACTATAATACAACATTTCAGTATTATCATCTACGAGTAGGCGTCTCCTAATAATATATAGTTAAATCTTTACTGGCGTTTAATTAAATTACCCACGGCAACAGTTCCCAGTTTAATTTAAAAACAACATTAACATTTTATCTTTATTCCTGGCATCTTAACTCACTGTGAAGTCAGCGATTAAGTTACGTAATTAAAAAGAAAATTTGCATAATAAGGTCCTTAGTTTTATTTGAATATAGAATGTTTTAATGAAGTTAGTAGAAAAGGACGGTCACGGCTCATTAGTTAAGAACCTCTATCTCCAATGGGGTGGTGGTGGTCCACCATGTGGGGGTCCGTGATGGGGTGGCCCATGATGAGGTGGTCCGTGATGAGGCGGTCCGTGATGAGGAGGTCCGTGATGTGGTGGTCCGTGATGAGGTGGTCCGAAATGAGGCGGTGGCCCGTGGTGGGGTGGACCGTGGTGGGGCGGTCCATGGTGGTGGGGTGGACCGTGATGGTGCGGTGGTGGCGGCATGTGATCTGTGAATAAACATATTATATAAATTATTAATTTTAAACAAAAAAAAATAGTCATCCAAACCAAACGTAAACGCAAAATTTCAGCTCATTCAGTTAGGAATAACCGTTTTTAAATAATTGCCTAATTTGACCCATACTAACTAACCAACTAACAAGCAAGACAATTTAAATAAAAGCATGAAATAATAACAACTTGCAATCAATACCAAATATGACAATGCATCAAAAGTTATATTTGCAAATAGGAGGAATGTTATTTCGAATTGAATAATTTTAAATAATCAGTTTTTTATTTGTGTTAATGACCCATTCTGACCCATACTGTGTGAAAATCAGTAGAATAATCATCCATTATTCGATTAATTCTTTAATTCTGGACAAAGATTTTTTTTAGAAAGACTATTTATCCGTATGAATACGGATAAATACTCTTTAAAGATCAGGAGGTGACCATAAGCTCTTAGAGTAAGGTTATTTTGAGTGTGTGTAAGGGACAGATGTATATGACTTGTATACATCTGTCACTTACGCGATCTCAAAATAACCTTACTCTAAGAGCTTATGGTCACCCCCCTGAAAACACAAAAAAGGAGATAAACCTAATTGGAGTAAACCTCTTCATACCTAATCGTCTTTTACCGACACCCACAGAATGCGAAATATTCTTCTCGATCGCACAATTTTATTAACATAAACACAAAGACACAGTTTTGAAGGACTTACGTGCGTTACCCATTTAATACACGAGTTGCAGATCAATAGTAATATTACCTTGATTTAAAATAATATATATGAACACGACCTTATAAAGAAAGTTAATAAAGAAATTTAAATAAAACTCACTTTTGATAAATGTACTTTCAAATAAAGTTAAGACAACTTGTCGGTACTGTATCAGCTTTCGAACTATTAATTAGTACTGGCATAGTCTTTCATATACCCTTTATAAGTACCGGTGGGGTGTTATCTCGGTATGTTGGCGTTTTATCGTGTCTCATCGATATCCAGGTAACCGATAGCGATTTTATGAAAATCCTCACAAAAATATTGGTGGTTTCATCATTTTATTTATTCATTTATGAGGTGTACTTTATTGTAGACTAGCTGTCCCACGCGGTTTCGCTCCCGTCTACTGGCTACGTACCTACCCTATCCTACCTACCCTATCCTACCTACCCTACTCTACACCTACCCTACACATACTCTATACCTGACCTACACCTACCCTACACCTAACCTACACCTACCCTACACCTACCCTACACCTACCCTACACCCTACCCTACACCTCCCCTACACCTACCCTACCTACCCTACATACATGATTGCATAACTGAAACCGTTTACGCAGCGTACGCAACGGAAGCCCTCAAAAAGTAATATTCTTTCCCGTTTTTGCAACGTTTTTCATTTATGCTGCGCTCCTATTGGTCGTAGCGTGATGTTATATAGCCTATAGAACTCAGGAATAATGTAGCTTTCTACCAGTGAAAAAATTTTTAGAATTGGATAATTAGTTCCAGAGATTACCCCCTACATACAAACTTACAAATTTTACCTCTTTATAATATTAGTATAGATATACTTTAAAAATACGCACAAGATAATCGTTTACAAAATAATACTTACTGTACAATAGACGGTATCGCACAAGGTAATTTCCTTATAGGCAACCTTTGGATGGACTGAACGAAAAGAGATAGTTCAAATTCAAATTTTCTATACAAGTTTCAAATTCACTTTTTTTTTCCTTATCGATAGAATTTAATTCATTATGATCTAACTGTCGACAAGGCACTTCACCAGTATTGGAAGGTAAGATTAAACAGTAAATATTTTAAGAAAATATGTACATTATTTACAACAAATTAATATTAGAATTTAAGTGGCAGTGGGCAGGGCACATTGCTCGCAGAACGGATGGCCGATGGGGCAGACAGATTATGGAGTCGGGACCGCCAACTGGAAGACGTAGCTTTGGAAGGCCTCCCACCAGGTGGACCGATGACCTGGTGAAGGTTCCGCTGATTGCGAGACGCACGGGACTGGTCAATGTGGCGACGCTTGGGGGCGGCCTATGTCCAGCAGTGGACGATTTTCGGCTGATATGATGATGATGATGATGAATATTAGAACTAAAATAAGATATGTACAATTACGGGGCGTCAAATAATTCGTCCACATTGCTGTCAACAGGAAAAGTGCGCAGAATTTAGAATCATTTAATCAATTGCTTAATACCGTCGATATTTTTATAAATAACGATGCTAGTTTTAAGATGAATTTAAATGAACCGGAAATACGGTCTGATTAAAGGGATACGCACTGGGCGCGCGTGGTGAATTACGACCCATTCCCTTTAACAGAGAGGAGGCCTGTAGCCCAGCAATGGGAACATTAAAAGGCTGATGATGATAGTAATACAGAGCCTCTCCTCATATAAAGATATCTTGCTTTCTGTAAAATCTACACCTATATTTTAGGTAGAAATAATAGGAACAAGCTAATCTAATCAAAGTTAGTGTTGTTATTAATTCTTGAAACCACAACATTAGTCTTATCTTAATACTAGCTTTCCCACGCGGCTTCGCTTCCGTCAACTGGTTACCTACCTACCCATCTACCCTACCCACCCTACATACATGATTGTTGCGTAACTTAAACCGTTTACGCAGCGCACGCAACGGAAGCTCTCAGAAAGGAATAATTTTGCCCGTTTTTGCAACATTTTTCATTTGTACTCTGCTCCTATTGGTCGTAGCGTGATGTTATGTAGCCTATAGCGTTTCTCGATAAATGGACTATCCAACACAAAAATATTTTTTCAACTCCAACCCTACTGGTTGGAGTTGAAAAAGGTTCCTGAGATTAGCGCGTTCAAACAAACAAGCTCTTCAGCTTTATAATATAAATATATATATATATATAATAATATATTAGTATAGATAACCCATACTTACTTCCTTACCTGTAAATAAATTACAAATACTGTAATCTATGTAGATTAATTAACAATAAATACTGATAAAGGCATTTAGCAAAAATATCTGCTTGATAAATAATAAATTATGTTTCGAAGAAGCAAATGTGAGATATTACATCTCAGTACAACTGCCTTCTAATTGAAACGGATTAAAAGTATGGTTTTCACCCTCCCTCAATACTGAAAAGTAGAGAAGAACTTCTTCGCAAAAAATAACCGAAATATTTGTTCTCTAAAAACCTTTATATTAAAAAAAAAACATTTTTTGAGCTTAATGTGTCATACTGATCAAGGTCTTATCACCTCTATTGAATGCTATTTTGATAAAGAGTGCCTACTTAAGTGAATCAAAATAAATTAGATTGTAACGTCGCACTAAACACATACCTAAATAAAATTCATGCGTCAAAACGTCTGAAGTGTCTAGCCTTCCTTATCTACTGAAATGTTTTGTGTTTCCGGTATAATAACCAGTACCCACTTACATACAGTACCGACTAAGTAACTCAATATTAGAGTTGTAAAGGATTTTCACCTCCGCCTCCGTCTCTACAAGTACACCTGCACCCATATATTTCTCTAAGTATAAAAGTCATAGCAGAATTGACAAATATTCTTAAAATCCGGCTTTAACTCAAGACAATCTGTTCGTTTCCTCAATCAGAAAAATAGTTATTTGTCAGAATGACGCACTACGTCAATTTGCCCTGTTTCATTTTGGTTTTATTTTACGGACAAGTTGAAAGAAAAGTATTATTTGTTTAGAATTGATTTATTTTAAACAATGTTTATCATAATCATACTTAAAAAAATTGTGAATATATTAATTTATAATTTCTATCACAATACACTTACAATTTAAAATTATACAAATAAAATTTTCATTTTATCTTTAATCTTGTCATCATTCAACATGAACTCTCGCTGATGTCATGTTGAATGATGACAAGATTAAGTTATGTTACGTAATTAAAAGAAAATAATTTTCATAATTTCGTTTTATTTGAATATAGAATGTTTTAGTGAAGTTAGTAGATAAAGACGGTTACAGCTCATGAGTTAGAAACCTCTATCTCCAAGTCGGTGGTTGTTCGTGATGGTGTGGACCATCATAGGGTCCACCATGCGGAGGTTCCTGATGGGGTGGTCCGTGATGAGGTGGTCCGTGATGAGGAGGTTCATAATGAGGTGGACCGTGGTGGGGTGGCTCAAAATGAGGCGGTTCATGGTGCGGTGGTCCATGGTGGGGTGGTTCGTGGTGGGGAGGGCCGTGCTCGGGAGGCCCATGATGGTGTGGTGGCGGCATGTTATCTGATCTGAAATTTTAAAAAGTCATATTAAAACCTTGCCCTGAATACCAAATTTACTATGTATTGGCAAGTTCAGTACACAAGTAAATGTTTTAATTTAAAAAACCCCCGACCTTTCAATAAAACTACATTATTAGCTCTTAAAACTACATCATATTTCTAGTAGTAAACACTATTTGATCGACAAACCATTAAACCACGTAATTAAAACACGATATCTTGCGAAAATACACCTATTCAAAGAGTAAAATGCGCATAACTTTAGAACGTCTAAACTGATTACCATCAACCACAACTAAGAACACTGTCGATAAAGTCACCATGAAATAAAAAAAAACTATATCAAAATCGGCTCATTCGTTAAGGAGCTATGATGCCACAGACAGATACACAAACACAAAGACACAGATACACATGTCAATCTTCTAACACTCCTCTTTTTCCGTCGGAGGTTAAAAATAAGCTTCCAAATTTAAATAAAATACGTTTTTTTACACATTTTTTTATATAAAAAATTGTATGTTACGAGAAACAAACATGTGTGCATAATTTCAGCTCAATGACAGACTGGGTAGAGATGAAAATTGAAAAAAAAAACGAAATTTTATTTTTAGTCTTGAAAAAAAACATGAAACAAAACTTGCCGTCGTTTATTTTTCTACATTTGTTTTTTTTTTTTCAGAAAAAGTGAAACACTGAATTCGGTTGTTTTGTTTTTAATTAAAGTCAAATTATGTTTAAATCAATGGGTACCTATTATAATGAACTTAGGAAATACTTAATTTGTTACAATCAGAATCATCTTTTCTTTCTAATTAGGAAAATCCCCGTCCGTAAATGGTAAACTTCAGTGGGTGTTGCCAATTATTTTAAAACATTTATGTAATAATTAACAAAAAACAAATTGTATTTTCTTATTAAACTAAAAAAAATTAATATCAACTATACTCATATACGATAACCGCCTTACCATATTATTATTTATAAAAACCTACTACAGAAAAAAGACTGTTTTTTAAACTTTTTTTTTACTTTTTTTTACAACTCGTAAGACTTGGACGTGGACGTGAGTCAAATTTATGACTAATTATATACGAAATCTGTATTTGAATTCAGTGTTTTCTGCATTATATATCTTACAAACAAACAAACTAGGGTACAATTACCGCTCAGTAAAACTTATTGCAGTAAATCTCTTCACACCTTATCAATCTTCAGAACTGTTATTATAAGTAAAATAACAGTTCTGAAGATTTAACTTTTGAGAATTATCCATTAATATCACAAATCACCCTGATTTGGTAAACTGTTTATAAAAAATCAAAAAACTCACTTTTTCAAACGTACTTCCAAATATTGTTAAGACAACTTGTCGGACGTGATTCAGCGTTGGAACTACTAATTAATACTTGCAGACTCTTATAGGTATCCGCAATAAGTACCTACTTGCTCGATGTAATCTTGATACACTGTGCTTTTATCGTGTTTCATCGATATCCAAGTAACTGATAACGATTTTTGCTTAAACGACCAATAATCGCAATAATATTTGCAACATTAACATTCTTATTTATAAAAAGAGCCGGTATCAACCGTCTGAATATATGGCTGAATGAGTCTTCTCATTGCAAGAACGGGCATAGATTCAGCTAAATTGCTTATTGTAAACAGTCTGTTTAAAAATGTAAGTAAAAACAATATGTTTAATCTAATCAAAAATACGTGTTGTGATATATTCTTGGAAACACAACATTATTTTATCTTAATGGCGCACGGTTGGCGCAGTGGTTGAGCGATTGACTGCTGCGCTGCGTGTCGCGGGTTCGATTCCCGCACGGAACAAATAAATTTGTATGATCTACAAATAGTTGTTCCGGCTCTGGGTGTTTGTGTATGTGAGTTTATATGTTTGTAAACGCACCCACGATACAGGAGAAATTCCTAGTGTGGGGCAACGTTTTTTTTTTAGAAAAAAAAAAAAAAAAATTAAGTCATATTTACTTCCCAAGCTATGATCGAATCACAAATATGTGGATTAATAAATAATAAATCATGATAAAAGCATTTAGTCGAAAATATCTTCTTGATAAATATGAAATTATGTTTCGAACACGCTAATATGAGTTTGACAAATATGAGTTTTACATCTGAGTAAAACTGAGGAGCTCGTGGCTAAATAATGACAGCCGCACGGGTCGATCATCAAGGTTAAGCAACGCTTGACGAGGTCGGTCCTTGGATGGGTGACCGTTTCAACATACCGAGTTTCCTCCGTGCCTCGGAAAGCACGTTAAGCCGTTGGTCCCGGCTGTCATTTGAAGATCTTTGACAGCCGTTACGGGTAGTCAGAAGCTTGAGATCTGACACCAGTCTTGCCAAGGGGTACCGTGTTACCCAGTTACTGGGTTGTAGAGGTCAGATAGGCAGTCGCTCCATGTAAAACACTGGTACTAAGCTGAATCCGGTAAGACTGGAAGCCGACCCCAATATAGTTGGGAAAAGGCTAGGCAGATGACATCTGAGTAAAACGGCCCTTAAACTGAAAAGGATGAAAAGTTTACCTCATTTTCTATGGCTTTCAGCCTCAGTGTTGAAAGCATTGTAACAAAATTTTTTTTTTCAGTTTCGACAAATTATTCGTCCTGCAAAAATCTTTTAATTTTTATAAACATTTTATGATCTTAGTATTTCATATGTTGCTACTTATATCGCCTGTATTGATTAGGAGTGCCTACCTTAATGACTCAAAATAAATTAGATTTTTACATCGCATTAAAAATATACAGCTTATTGATGCGTCACTAAGTCTGTAGTGTCTAGCTTCTTTATCTATAGTTGAAATGGTTTGTTTTACTGTTATTACCCAGTACTCAATATTAAGGCCGTACCCTGACCAAAAAATCAGCATGAGATATGAGTATTCCTACGAGTATTGGCCTGCGGCACTGGTGGCGCATGAATTACAGTAGTGAATACGCCCAGATTTTAGAATAAAAACTTTATAAAATCGAATATTGGTCTTTTCAAAAAACAAAAACTTACAAAATGTTCGTTATCAAATTGGCTATCCATTAGTGTTAGTACAAAAAATAATTAATGAAAACTTTACTAGGACATGCATGCTATCAATTTTTTTTTTATGGTTTTGTTGGATGGAGATTAGTGAAACATATACCTCTTTAAAAAAAAACAACATTATGTAGAAATTCAATGTATTTGTAGTAATTGATATTTCTTTTTAAATAAAGAGTAGATAGCACTTAAAAACTGCACAAAAACGACTAGCGCGGCATTTTGCTCGGGGAAGCGCCTTAAGGTTGCAATGAAAGTTCGCCTCCTCTCCCGCAAGTGCGGGGAAATCATAGTAAAGTTGACAAAACATTCTGAAATACCGGTTTTGACTCAACACAATTTGTTTGTTCCCAGTAGGGTCTAACTATGTACTTACATATCTAAATTTTTATTGACAGTCAGGGAATCAACAGATAAGCTGCAATTTAGCAGATTGACAACTATGACAATTTGTCATATTATAGCTATTTGTCACAGACAGGTGCTAATGGCAGTTGTGGTTTGTAGACAAATAAAAAAGAAAAGTATTATTACTTTAGAATTGATTTATTTACAACAATTTACGAGTATCATAATTACAAAGCAAAAATAAAAAAGTTAGTATCGAGTTAAGGCGTGGGCTATGCTGTGGACCATCCCAGGATGATGTGGTCCATGATGATGTGGTCCATGATGATGTGGTTCATGATGGTGTGGTCCATGATGATGTGGTCCATGGTGATGTGGTCCATAGTGATCCGATCCATGATGATGCGGTCCATTATAGTGTGCATGGTGGTGCGGTGGTCCGTGATGAAAATGGCCATGGTGGGGTTGACCATGATGATGCCATCCATGATGATGCCGCGGTACATGGCAGTGTGGTGATCCGTGGTGATGATCTGAAAAATAAACATGTCATGTAAAACTACAAAATATAAAATAAATATAGAATATCGTGGCTTGATGCCGCGTCAACACCGTCATTCGGTGTACGCCACTCCGGCACTCATAGGATGGTGGAAACGTGGAAAGCAGCAAATGAAGTTAATGTACTCCGTTGGTGTAATGGACATTAAATAACTAACTCATTGCCTACCCGAAACCAAGTTCCCGTGGCACGCCCAGGGGTATCCTCCAGGGGTGCCTTGGATCCAGAATGATTTTACCACACATTTTTTTTAAATTCAACTAGTACTATCTTCATTTTTGCACCACTAATTGGAAAGTGAGATCAGAAAAATTGAGAAATACTATATACATATTTATAATAAACACAAACACACAAAAGTACTTACGTGAGTTACCCATTTTAAGAAAAAATTCTGACCAGTACTTTTATTTATTTGATTTGTAAATTATGTCTGCTGAACAAGAAATAATAATTTTAAGCTAAGACAACTTGTCAGTACTGTATCAGCTTTTGAACTATTAATGCATACTTGAATAGGTATAACTCTTTCATATATATCCGTAATAAGTACTGGGCGATGATATCTCGGTATATAAGTGCCCATTGTTATTTTATCTTGCTTCATTGACAACGGCTAGCGATTTAGAAAAACATTAGTGGGCAAAGTCTTTTTCCATTTACAGCAGCAACCAATAAACACGTTTTCTGAAAAAGTCTACAATCATAGTATAAAAATAGGAGTAATCATACCTAATCTTATCAAAAAAATTTGAAAACAACTTTAGGTACTTTCATTTTTATATTTTATAAGTTACTAGCTTCTGCCCACGGCTTCACCCGCGTTCAAAGTTAAAAAAAAATGATCCGATCGCCACCAAACTTTACAGGATTATCCGCTGGGTCAATCTAAATATTCTCTGAAAATTTCATTAAAATCGATCCAGCCGTTTCGGAGTCTATAAGGAACATACATACAAACGTTTTAAATATATATATTAACTTCCTAGCTGTTTTTGATTTTGTTTGACCATTCAAAAGTAGCTTTTAAATGATTTAATTGCAATAAATGATTTGAGATACGATCCTCTTAAACTACGCACCTGACCATTCTAAAGAACATCTACAATATGATGCGTGTATGTCCATCTAGGGCTTCCTCTCCCGGCGTTTACTCTAACGTCGGTCTTCTAAACACCTGTATAATTATGGCTTAATCAATAAAAAAATATGATAAAGACATTAAGCCAAATATATCTCGTGATAAATAAGATGTTTCGAAGAAGCATACATGAATTTATTACATCCATTGTCACAGTAAAACCGCACCCAAATTGAAAGGAAGTTGTTGCGAACGAAACGTTTCGCTCCCTTTTGTTATTTTGTTGCAACGCTGTGTCAGCAAGCTGTCATCGATTTGGCAGCTTTCGATGGAGTTTTGACGTTGACAGGGGACTTGTAAGAACGTGTTTTCCAGGGCTAGACGTGACGATTTGGCTTTGGGCTGGTCTTGTTTGAAAACTAATAAATAACCAGTCAATCGTCCACCGGAATTGTGTCTCCATCCGCGAGTGGTATTGTGCTCCGCCTGTGCATTGGATTTTGTGTATTTCACGCGCAGCGAGGAAATTTTGGCGTGTCCAGGTGTCTGCAGGGAATCTCGCCCCAAGATCACGTCCTGTATCCCTTTATTATATATATATATATATCTTCCCTCAATGGCGAGTACATCACTCACCTTCGGTTTGCCGACGATATAGTGGTTATGGCTGAGACCATAGAGGACCTCAGTACAATGCTCGATGACCTCAGTAGAGCTTCCGAAAGAGTGGGTCTTAGGATGAACATGGACAAAACCAAGGTGATGTTGAATGCCCATGTTACACCCACTCCTATCAAGGTCGGAGACTCTACACTCGAAGTTGTGGACGACTATGTCTACCTGGGACAAACGATCCAGTTGGGTAGGGCCAACTTCGAGAAAGAGGTCAACCGTCGACTCCGACTCGGCTGGGCAGCGTTCGGGAAGCTGCGCGGTATCTTCTCGTCCAACTTACCACAGTGTCTCAAGGCGAAAGTCTATGACCAGTGTGTGTTGCCAGTGATGACATATGGCTCTGAGACGTGGTCGCTTACAATGGGCCTCATCAGAAAGCTTAAAGTCACCCAAAGCGCAATGGAGAGGGCTATGCTCGGAGTTTCCTTGCGTGATCGAATCAGAAATTTAAAGATCCGCAAGAGAACCAGGGTAACCGACATAGCCCGAAGAATTGCCAAACTTAAGTGGCAGTGGGCAGGGCACATTGCTCGCAGAACGGATGGCCGATGGGGCAGAATGGTTCTGGAGTGGCGACCGCGAACCGGAAGACGTTGCGTTGGAAGGCGTCCCACCAGGTGGACCGATGACCTGGTGAAGGTTGCGGGGATCCGCTGGTTGCGGGACGCACGAGACCGGTCAATGTGGCGACGCTTGGGGGAGGCCTATGTCCAGCAGTGGACGTCTTTCGGCTGATATGATGATGATGATGATGATATCTTCCCTTATAAACCCCGACCACACGGGATTGACCAGGAGATCACCACGGGAACAAGGGTAAGTGCATAGTTGTAAGTAACACTTTCCACCTGTCAGACAGGAACCAGTATCTCTTAAGAACAAAACCCCTAGCTTTCCGCTGCTGCGAATCGCAGTTTCGCGGGTATAGACCTGATAGGATCCCAGAGTCGCAGCAATGCTATGGGCCCCAGTGTTCGCCTCTTGGTTGTGATCCGAAGGCTTGTATTAAACAGAAGTTAAACTAAACCCGATCTTCTACAGCTTTCATACCAATTTCTAGTATTTAAAACATTATAATTAATTAATAATTATTTATTTTCACCAAAAGCCATCACAATACAAGAAACAAAAACAAGAGTATAATAAGGCTTATAAACTAGGACACAATAATTTTAATTCCCTGACTCCTAAATTTTGTAGCAAGTGTACACAAAAAGATTTATGTTTACATTTTCAACCGTATTACTTGTTACCAACAAAAATTTTAATGGTTTTTACTTATTCATCAATAAATATTGGAGTTGCAATGTCCCTTGTCCCGTGTTACATGGGTTTTGCGCAAAACGTTTCCTGTTTCCATTTTGTCTTGAAAACCTGACTTGGAATCCATCACTGACTCCCTTTTCTTTCATATAATGCCGCCCACAATCCATGCATCTTTGCTTTGGCCTGCCTCCATCCACATGTACTCTCACTCCATTACTCTTTATCAGTCATAATAAAATAATAATAATACCAAACTGTAACTGTTCCTCTGCAGAACAAAGGCCTCTTCACATATAGAGAAGACACAAGCCTAGATCACCATGCTTGCTCAAGACGGGTTGGCGATTTCTATGTCCAGGTTTCCATACAATGTTATCCTTCACCGTTTTAAGCGATGTTTAATGTTCCTCTAGTCGGCGGCACGAACTATTTTGTGCGCGGGGTTAAAATGCATGCTATCTCATCCGACAACACGTGCGAATTCTTGAACTACTAATCTATCCCTGTATGGTGGCCGTTTTGCAATTTTCCTTTTTCTTATAGTATTTATTTCCGTCCAAAGATGCTTTAAAATTAGTGTTGAATGAAATATGGAACTTTCTACGCTCATAACTTTTTATTTTTTGTTTACTTTTTGTTTCCATTCAGGGCTAGATAATGATGAGACAAATTGTTTTTTTTTTAACGTACATCGTCAAACAGTGGAGTAATCCCTAGACTACGATTGTATGGCAGAATTATCGATTAGTGTAACCTCAAGACAAACTTAGCAAGTACAATATATGAATCATAAATGACTCATAATATCGTGTTATCGAGTCATAATATATCTAATGCGTTCTAAGATTATTTACTTATTCACATTAAAACACATAAGAGACACGTAGACGTAAACACAACTAAAACGTGCAATGTAGCACACCAAGTAAGTACACGGTGACACAATAGACCCCTCTCAATAGGTGATGCTGATTGGACAGAAGGATTATAGCAGACAAGGGCGTTCATAACCTGGTAGATCGACAATATTGTCATGCAACTGGCCCGGTGATGACGGCATCGTCTTCCGTATAGAGTATCTACGCCTACCAATAAATCTGTATTGCAGACTTTAGAGAAGCAATCAACCAAACGAATCAAGCGGTTATTGGGAGGTGTATGTTTATATTTACAGTCGTCTGAACTTCTATTTTCTTACAATTTTTATCCTATACTGCTGTCCCACCGCAAAAAACGGCGAAAAAATCACGTTTGCTGTATGGAAGCCCCACTTAAATATTTATTTTATTCTGTTTTTAGTATTTGTTGTTATAGCGGTAACAGAAATACATATTCTGTGAATAGATGATTAACAATAACTCTAGTTGACTCAATAAGAGTCCATGTTTGTAAAACTTAAATCCAACTGTACGTATTGATAAAGGACAAAGTAAAAAACGGTAATTATCAATCAAAGTCTAAAGTTAAGCTTACTTGCCGTGGTCGGCTCGGTCGAATATGGTGGGTTGTGGATCTGCCATTATATATCCATACATGAGAAAGCCAGTTATGCCGCTGTTTCGGGCTTCCATTTGTTTGCACATCTTTTAAAGTCATTACGAGTAGTGAGAAGTCCAAATATCTGACAGGCGATTACGTATTACTCAATAATAGTCGCTCTATATACAATCACATCACACATCATCAGCCTAATAATGTTCCCACTGCTGGGACACATGCCTCCTCTGTGAGAGGGAATGGGCCATTATCCACCACGCGCGCACAGTGCGGGTTGGTGGATGTCACATGTCTTCGAATTTTTGGTTCTAGGACATGCCGGTTTCCTCACGATGTTTTCCTTCACCGTTTTGAGAGCAGTGGTGATGAAATTATTTACACAAAGTAAAGCGCCTGCCTAGGCTCGAACCCACGACCTACAACTTGTAAGTCGTGGCCGATACCACTGGGCCACCATTGCTCTCGATATACAATACTAGAAAATATTTAGCAGCATCCCGTTACCCCCGGAAACCGACACCATAATGTTTATCCATAGAGTCTTATAGAACTCTCTTTATTCTGTCTGTGTGATATCTGGCTCGATCAGATCGTCAAAACCGTGATTCAATCGTTTGAGATATGATGACAATAATAAGTCATCATCATCATCATATCAGCCGAAAGACGTCCACTGCTGGACATAGGCCTCGGGACCGAACAATTTGGCGGCGCTTGGGGGACCAAACGCCGCCAAATTGATCGGTCCCGTGCGTCTCGCATCCAGCGGATCCAGCACTTAAGTGGCAGTGGGCAGGGCACATTGCTCGCAGAACGGATGACCGACGGGGCAGAAAGCTTCTGGAGTGGCGACCGCAAACCTGAAGACGTTGCGCTGGAAGGTCTCCCTTCAGGTGGACCGATGACCTGATGAAGTTTGCGGGGATCCGCAATAATAAGTGTGTGACTAAAAATAATACACTTGCATTTCTGTGTACAATAGAAAATAGTCCTAATTACTTTGTTAGTCATCAGCGTCACGTTGTCCATATCGCTTTATCAGTCCTCCTGATAAGGACATGCCCAGCTTAACTAAAAAAACGATAAATAGGTACAACGATAGGAACCTTATCATTCTCTGTTGATTCCACCTGCTGTAAACAAGTTATTTAACAAAATTATTGATTGTGAACAAAGGACCTAACCTAGTACAAGGTAAGGATAATGTTTAATTGTTTTAGGTTTAAACACTGGGCCAAGTTGTATACAAAGTGGTAAATAAAACAAAGAGATGTAGGTAGTTAATAGTGTCTTATAGTGAAAATGTTCAACTTCTTTAATTGACTTGATTGGGCATAAATTACATTGATAAATCTAGCCCTCTTGCCTTGAGTTTTTAAATTCAAACGATTTTATCTATATTCAAAACCGCATTGGATTGGTTTTTATTGGAACCGTGTTTATTTCCGCCATTTTATAATTTGCGAACATACAATAAGAGTACGTGAGCTAAACACCTTTCGATGACGTGGCGTCATGTTGTGTGTTATCATGTTTATCAGTAGATAACATTCCCACTATTGGTGAACAAACACACATGTTGTTGTTGTGACTCTATTCATTGTTCAGACATCCAGGCACAATTACCGTAAATCCTGTAGGTGTAATGCTGAGTTTCTCACCACTAAATTGTCAATCACGCGTTATCTGCTGTGATTAGTTGAATGAATTTTCAACAGCCAATCACAGCAGATAACGTGAGCTTGACAATTTGTCACATTAATTCTACGATAATTTAGAGGTGAGAAACTCGGCCTAAGACTAGGTTGGTACCAATATTGTCTAATCAAATGATTACTCTTTCTTGTAAGCGCACAATAAATACCTGGTAATGTTAGAATTGACCATCTGTTTTCTTCCAGCTATGCCGCCTCCACATGCTCTGCCGTGCGGGCCGCAATGCGGGACGTTCTGCACGCCAACCTGTCATCATGCTAATCGGGAGGTCCACATGTATCACCCACCGCCGCCGTCACAACCACCACAGTACTACCCGGGTCACCCGCCGCATGAGTACCCGCATCACCCGCCACCGCATGACTATCCCCATCACCAGCCACCGCCGCACCATGACCCCCACCATCCACCGCCACCGCATCACTACCCTCATCCCCCACCGCACGATCAACCTCCGCCCCCACATTATTCACAGTATGGAGTCCAACCCTTCATGCAGCCCCGCTAGTGTGAAACCAACAGAGGGTTACCATAGACTGTTAAAGTGAAGTGTCATAAAGAAGGTTTCGAGCAATGTCGTATCACCTTCCTACCTTGACCTGCCCTACTGGAAATGATGTTGAACCCTAATCTGTGTAACTCAACTCAACTTTTGGACCAAGCAACTACTGCCTAGAAAATTATAATGTAAATATATAGCTTTTGTCTTTTGTCTCTACAACAAATTCTTGGCATATTGAGATCTGCATACCTTTTAATTGATAAAATAAAAATTATCTAATCTTACACGATAATGTTTAAATGATGTACATAATTGATTAATAAACCAATATACTTAATCAATGTTAATATTGATATCAACATTCAAATAAAAACATTTGCGAAAGTAAAATTTGTTTTTTTTCACAACACTACAACGAAATGAAACATGGCGTTTCGATTTCAGACAGGATGCTCAGAAACCGTAAAGTCTGAGAAATGCGTATTCGATAAAATAAGCTGGTGACTGTAGGATACTTCTACAGTTTAAGGCAACCATACACATTAACCCTGATATAAGAAATGACATTATTTTTATAACTACGAGTAAATGTGGATGAAAAGACAAACAGTCATTGACAAGACGGACGGATATGTGAGGAATGACATAAAAGAAAAGGGAGTCATTGAAGGAACTGAGTAAGTTAAAATGACTTGTGTTAAGATTAAATCAATGTTGTGGTTAAAGGTTTTTTTTAAAATCATGCATGAGTATTCCTACCTAACCTATGAATGTAGACTTTTCAGTAAATGTATTATTCAATGCTCGTTCTCTCTCTGTATAATTATGGCAAGGAGCTCATGTATATACTTCCCATACAAAGAAACCGTGCAGACGTACTGTACTGATTATTTTATGCACATCGATCGCGTTCGGTTCCGTTCCACGGATATAGATGGTGATCTATCTGTCGCCGTAGAACGGAACCGAACGCGATCGATTTACAAAAAATATTCGGTATAATCAGATGAAAAACGCTAGTTAAGTTCGGCACGGTTTCTTTGTATGGGATGAGGCATCTGTATGCTAGTATTATATTATCTGTGATTTTACTAAATCGCTAGTTGTTACTCGGATGTTGACGACGCAAGATAAAATAACAATACTTATACCAAGATATTAGCGCCTGGTACAAGGGTATGGGTACCTAATCAAGTATTAATTATTGTTCAAAAGCTGATACAGTACTAATAAGTTGTCTTAATTTTATTTGAAAAACGTTTAACAAAAATTCATGCTTATAATGGGTACTATAGGGAAGTTGTTCTGTATATTTGTGTTTATGTAAATATAATGTTTCTATATAGCTACATTTCTTCACTTCTCTGATCTCTCTTTCCGTGGGTTTTGTTAAGGAACGAGTAGGTGTGTTCAGGTGTAGAATACACTGTTCTTAGATGTTTCAACAAGATTTGTTTTTGTAGTTATCCGAACGTTAATTGTAATCAATATTGTAAAAAAAAAAAAAAAAAAAAAAACACGCTTTAATCGTTAATTGAACTAAAAATACGCTAAACCTGAAGATCCTGGTAAGGATACTGGGACAAATTATTTAAATTATTGCATTGTCATCGGTCCTTGATAAGTATGCAAAGTTTCAAATCAATCCGACGTTTTGAAGGGTGTGAAAATCACGTTCAAAGATGCCGTTACATTGATACAATACATACCAAGCTAAAAACAAAAAAAAAAGCGTGTTAATTAAGATTGATGACACTTCCTATAAATGGACACAAAATCAACAAATTGAGCTTTCATTTATTTAATTTAGTATCAGCACGGTACCAAATTAAATTAAATACCTGGGTACCTAAAATGCTTTCAGTTGAACAAAAGTGGGCTTGGCTTACAATTTCTCGTAGTTATTTGGAGTTTTACGATGAATTTTGTTTTTTTTTATTCCCCAAAGCTAAAGCTTGGATTCTCCATCGTGCACCAGAGTCGAACAACAGTCCAAATAATGGAAAAGACCCGTAACTCCGACTCCAATCACTGTATCTACGACAAATGCCACCATGCTGTATTCTTCTGTTAAGCTCTCAAAATTGTTTATACAAAACTAAAGTATGTACTGTACGATGAAAGGACTTATGTAAACACTGCTGAATTTAATTTATATGTTAGAAACTATTCAAAATTATTTAAAAAAGTTTGTTGGTTGGCCAAGTCGCGTTATTTGAGTTCTAAGATTAAAAATAGTAGTAATGTTATTAAAACGACTTGGAATATTATTAATAGTGAAACGGGACGATCTAGTAACCGAAATATTGACTACAGCCTGTCTATTAATGACAGCATCATAAAATCAGACTCACAAGTCGCAGTGGCTTTTGAAAATTTATTTTCAGATGTTCCCATTTCAACTACTAAATCCCTAAACTCATCACCTTCTGTTGCTGAGTCTTTGCTAAAAGAAAATGTTAATGTTTGCGATTCGGAATTTGTTTTTGAACATATTACTTGTAGAGACATAATTAAAACCTTTCACACTTTAAATGTTAAAAAGACTGCAGATCTGTAGGGTCATTCTGTAGAAGTTGCTAGGTCTATTATTGACATTGTCGCACATAGTTTAGCTATTATCTTTAATAATTGTATCGACTGTGGGGAGTTTCCTGATCTAATGAAAAATAGTAAAATAATACCTTTGTTTAAATCAGGTAGTACATCAGACCCTACAAATTATAGACCTATTTCAGTACTACCTACGTTTAGTAAAATATTTGAGAAATTAATGTTAGAGCAATTGCAAAGATTTTTTAATAAACATAAATTATTACATAGCAAACAGTTTGGTTTTACAAGGGGTCGTTCAACTACTGATGCCGGTGTTGAACTGCTAGGACATATTTATAATGCATGGGAAGATAGGTGCGATGCCTTGGGAATCTTTTGTGATTTGTCCAAGGCGTTTGATTGTGTTCTTCATGAAACGCTAATCAGGAAACTCCGCCACTACGGGATCCGGGACAGCGCTCTGGATCTTCTTACTTCATACTTGAGTAATAGGATTCAGAGCGTTGACGTTAATGGAAAAAGATCTCCCGGATCCATAGTAACAATGGGAGTCCCGCAGGGCTCGATTCTTGGTCCTTTCTTGTTTATTATTTATATTAATGATTTGCCTTACCTCATAAAGGATAACCATGATATAGTGTTGTTTGCAGATGATACTTCACTTTTGTTTAAACTTAAACGTCAGCAGCTGGTTACTGACGATGTAAATAGCGCGATCTCAAAAGTAGTTCACTGGTTCAATGTTAACAATTTACTTTTTAATGAAAAAAAAACCAAATGCATTAAGTTTACCCTGCCTCACGTCAGGCAGGTAAAAACTGATGTGTTGATAAGGGGCGAAGAATTGAATCCTGAAAATAGCACAGTATTCTTAGGCTTAACCTTGGATGCTAAGCTTCAGTGGGGCCCACATATAGATAAATTGTCAAAAAAACTAAGCTCCGCAGCATATGCTGTTAGAAAAATTCGTAATTTAACTGATATAGAGACAGCCCGTTTAGTGTACTTTAGCTATTTTCATAGTGTAATGTCGTACGGTATTCTGTTGTGGGGAAACGCCGCCGACATCCAGACTATCTTTGTTTTGCAGAAAAGAGCTGTTCGTTCAATTTATAAATTAAGCCCGAGACACTCTCTCAGAGAGAAATTTAAGGAGATTAATGTAATGACTGTGCCTTCTCAGTATATTTATGAAAATCTTTTGTATGCCCATAAAAATATAAATTGTTTAAAAAATACAGTGATATCCATAACATAAATACTAGGAACAAACACAAAGGAGGATGGCGAGGTTGGACCCACGTAATTTAAAAATAAACGGAGTGCAGTTCACGGACTAGTTTATATTAATTATAATAACAAGTTTATAAGAGTTCTATAAAAAAAAATTGAGTTTATTAAGTGATGGGAATTAAAAGTTATTAATTTATTAAAAAATAAGGCATCGTGCAGTTTCCGAACGCAATGTTTTTCGTGAGTGACATTGATACATTCCAATCTACAATAATGATTTACCTGCTCCAAACACAAGTACGTTTTCGCATGGCGGTTTTCTTTCTTTTTATTTACATCTTGATAAATAAACAAAAATATATAAAAGTAACTACAGTGTAAACAGTCCGTAAAAATACATAAATTGTTTTGTGTTCGAAAAAGTATTGAAAACATTGAACGGATAATGGAACGTCAGTGTCAAATGACTTTAGTTATCTGTGATTCGCAATGTCAAATTGTCAATTCAAGTTTGTGTTTAACGGCTAACGTGGAATACAAATGATATTTTTGCGATTTTGTGGATTATTGACGACTTGGCTTTACCTTTGGACTGACTATTCTGCAAACCAACCTAGACTACGGCATTTACTTCTGGCTAACGATTTGCAAGTGATTTGGACTTCAACTGTTAAAATGCGTTGTGTTTATTGTCACCAGTACTAGTACCAACAACAAGGCTCAAGAAAATAGGTGGCTCGTTTAGATGTCAATGTGTGCGCTTTTATAATAAGCTTCCAAGCCACGTACAAGTTCTAAGTCTTAATAAGAAAAGGCGGGAAACTTCGGTTGCGCGCGGTTGTTTCAAATTCTTGAAATTTAATTTTTTATTGTAAAACGGATCAGTTGAGTCTTATCTTTGTATATAATTTTGTATAATAATTGTATATATTTGTAGTAGTGTTTGTAGGTGAATATTTGGTAAGTTTTTTATATTGTATGATTAGTCCCTAAGTCCGGGTCGTATGAACGACCCCCCTAATAACTTGCAGGGGGATTTAGGCGGCGGCCTAAATCCCCCCGAGGATGTCGCAAACTATGTGACTATCATGTCACGGAGTGATAATGTTGTTTATAAAAGTGGCATGGACACTGATGGTTCAGTGGCCACTGACAGTAGCGAAAAATCTTCTCGAAAACGCAGGAAAATCTGTAAAACCTGTAAAATACGCAAACGCACCAGAAAAGGTCATGGCCAGAATGATGTCAGTATTACGGATTGTAATTGTAATCCCCAAGAGACGGTTCTTGAAAATAACCATGGTAACCAAGCGTCATCCCAATTTGAGTCACAGTCAAAGCCTAGTCAAGCAAGTTTTGAGCCAGTTGGTAGGAAGGAGTACATACATACCGATGTATCTCCTTATTTGATACATGTACAGCGCATCACCGACTTACCTAATAGTGGAACTGTATTACATCCCATTGCGTTTGGAAACTTTATGAAACGGGGAGCATTTAAAAATATAATTAATGGTAGCATTAAAAGGATAGGCCGCAATAAGTGTGCAGTTGCATTTTCGACTTTCCATGATGCAAATGATTTTTTAAAATCTAACTTATTAAGTACTAATGGATTCAAAGCTTTTATCCCGACATTCAATGTTACTAGAATGGGTATGGTGCGTGGTGTTCCTTCAGAATGGTCATTAGATGAAATTGAAGCAAATATTTCTACACCTGTTGGGTGTGGAAATGTCATTAAAATTCGGAGGTTAAATTATAAAGTGCAGATTAACGGTAATCCAGTTTGGAAACCTTCAGAATCCATTGTTATAACTTTTGATGGACAAATTCTTCCAAAGAGAATATTCATGTGTTATAATGCATTAAATGTTGATATATATGTGTACCCCACCATTCAGTGTTTCAGATGCTGTAGATATGGACATACAAAATTACAATGTAGGGCTCCAGAGCCGAGATGTTTTAAATGCAGTCAAAATCATTCAGCTGAATCTTGTAGCATTGAGGAGGATTGTGCATCTTGTATAAATTGTTCTGGTTTTCACTTTGCTATAAATAAAGCATGCCCTGAGTTTAAGAGACAAAGAGATATCAAAAACACTATGGTTCATTCATGTATTTCTTATTTAGAGGCTAGTAAGTTGCATCCATTTTCCTCTATGTCATATGCAGATAAAGTTGTTTTAAGTAGTAAAATTTCTCAATCAGATTCCAAATCCGCATACTTCCACACTAATGATAATGTGAAAAATGGTCCTAGGACAACTTCATACAATAAAACAATATTTAAAAAACCTCGTTCGCCTCCTAAATCTGCGTCTGGATATGACAGAGCAGCACACAATGCATTAATAAATGAGTTCAGTTTTCCAAGTCCCAGTAATGGGTGTGCACTACAGAATAAACCCGAACAAAAAGAAGATCATGAACAGATTATGGATCTAATTAACAGTCTTATTAAGATGTTACAAAATAAAAAATATATTAAACCGAACAACGCTGACCTGATTTGTAAATTACTGACAGACAAAAACGATAATGCATTTGATTATTCAATGGAACGCCAGGTCAGTGACTAATAAAAAAACTGATCTTTTATATTTAGTTAACAAGTATAAACCAATTATTGTTGCATTGAGTGAAACGTGGCTTAAACAAGGTCGAATATTTGGTATTCCAGGTTATGTTTGCATTCGTAATGACAGAACTGATGGCTACGGTGGTGTTGCCATCTTGATCAAAAACAATGTTGCATTTTCTCAAATTGCATTACCCAATCAGTATTCTATAGTTGATTTCGTTGCTGTACGTGTAAATAATGTATCTTATGCCTCTGTATATATTCCAAAGCCTTCATCCGCTGCTCTACAAGAGATAAGTGATATTTTTTGTTCATTGAATAGCCCTGTCTTGATAATGGGAGATTTTAATTGTCATCATCAGACGTGGGGATGTGGTGAAAATAAAAGTGATGGTGTACGTTTGCTACAAATATTAGATGACAATAATCTATGTGTATTAAATACTGGGACACCGACTAGACGTACCAAGCCCAATGAATTGCCTAGTGCTGTGGACTTGTCGATTTGTTCCCCTAGTTTGGCCTTATCACTCACTTGGTCTGTCTTCCCTTCTTCTACACTAGGCAGTGATCATTTTCCCCTAGTAATAGCATCCCCTGACAAATATCCCATCAGTGAAAAGCGTCCCCCTCGATTAAGGTACAGATTGGGTGGAGCTGATTGGGAAAAATTTAAACAGGTCCTTGAAGTCAAAGTGTCTCAGTTACCTGAAATACTTCATGGAGGAGAAGATGATTGCTCTCGAGCCTTAGCTCTATGCATGCTTGAAGTAGCGGATGAGATTTTCCCTGTAAAAAGTTCTCGCACAAACAATTTACCTATGCCTCCTTGGTGGAATACTGAATGTTCATATGCAGTACGAAGAAGAAAGGAAGCGGAAAGAGAGTATGGAGAGGATATGTCGGAAGAAAATTTAAATAAACTTACTGGTATAATTAATGAGACTAGAGATTTTTTGAGGGAAAGGAAATTTGAGGGATGGAGATCATTTTGTGCCTCCCTTTCTCCTAGAACTTGTCCTTCGGAGGTCTGGAGAAACATTAAGCGTTTTAGGAATGCTTTTAATCAAAACCGTTGTGGTCTTCAGTTGTCTCCTGCTTTAGCTGACGATTTTCTTGATAAATTGGCCCCTGCAACAGCTCCTGAAAAAAATTCTTTGATGCCTTGTTGCGCATTATATCCTGGAATAAAAGAATCGAATAGCTTAAACTTACCTTTTTCTTTATATGAGCTTAAAGGGGTATTGTCGAGTGTTAAAGATTCTTGTCCTGGAGAAGATGGAATACCTTATGCTTTTTTTTTCAAATATTGGAGACTCCTCACTTTTATATTATTTAGAAATAATTAATTCCATAATGATTTCTGGGTACATTCCTACCTCTTGGCGAACTCAAGAAATAGTCCCTATACTAAAGCCTAAAAAATCTCCTGATGAACCGGCTACTTATCGACCTATAGCCTTATCTTTGGTTATTGTTAAAATTGCAGAACACCTGGTTAACAATCGTCTTGAATGGCATATCGAAAGAAATAATTTGCTTTCGATTTCTCAATACGGCTTTCGTAAATCTAAAAGTACCATCGACAGTTTAAGTATCTTTACCACAGACATCAATTTGGCCTTTTCTAATAATTTATCGGTGGTTGCTGCATTTTTAGACGTTTCGGAAGCTTATGACAATGTAATCATAGCAGTGCTCAAAAATAAACTAATGAAATTGCAGGTGCCGTTAATATTAGTTAATTTTATTATTAATATCTTATCTGTTCGCTTTATATTTGTAGTAACAAACCAAGGTTCAAGAATTTCACGAACTGTTTATAAGGGATTACCTCAAGGGTCTGTACTTAGCCCGTTACTTTACAACATTTATACATATGATCTAGAGGCGTCCTTAAATGGTATCGTTAGTGTTTTACAATACGCTGACGACCTACTTATTTATTCAATAAACATGTCTATCTCAACTGCATGTAATTCATTAACAGAATCCCTCACGTCTCTAAAGGCTTGGCTTGATAATAATGGGATGGATTTATCAGCTAACAAAAGTTCTGTAGTAGTTTTTTCTAGAAAACGGGATTTTCCGCCACCTAAAGTTTTCTATTGCAATCATATTTTAAATGTTGGGGACGAAGCTAAATTCTTGGGTTTAATTTTGGATAAGAAAATGACAGGTAAATCTCATTTAAGTTATATAGTGGATAGATGTGAAAAGCAGTTGAATATTATGAGATGTCTCTCGGGTGTGTGGTGGGGTGCCCACCCTTTTAACCAGAAATTGTTATACAATGCTATAATTCGTAGTATTTTGGATTATGGTACCTTTTTATTAGAAGGTGGTAGTAAAAAATGGTTCAAAAAGTTAGATAATATTCAATCTAAAGCTCTCAGAATCATCTCGGGTGCAATGCGTTCGAGTCCTTTAAATGCGTTGCAAGTAGAGTGTGGTGAACCTCATTTATATTTGAGAAGACAGCTGTTAGCTGATAGGTTTCTATTTAAAATCATGCAATTTTCCAACCATCCATTGATCATTAGGTTAGATAATCTAAATTCTCTGATTGAAAGCTCCAACTATTGGAGATGCAAATCTGTTCCTTGTTTAATTACTAGTTACAGGAAGTTTAAGTTACTTGAATCGCCTGTGCATAATGCACCAAAGCTAGCAATATTTAATGATAACGTTTTTGACTCTCTACTTTTAGAGCCTGAAATAACATATGATATGGGTATCGCCAAAACTGATTCTGGAGCGAATTCTAAATTTATCAGTAATGTTGATGATAAATGGAAAGACTGGCACCTAATATTTACTGATTCTTCTAAAACGCTGGATAGTTGTGTAGGTGTAGGAGTTTATCATGCACAGTATAAGCTTATTCAAAAAATAAAACTTCCTCCGGAGTCTTCTGTTTTTACAGGGGAGTGCTTTGGCCTATTTAAGGCACTAGAATATGTTTTGTTAGCTAAGTTACAAAATACTATTATATTTTCCGACTCTAAGAGTGCGTTACAGGCAATCGAGAAGTTCCCTTTTAAAATGAAGGCTTTCTACCCTGTTGTATTTGATATTAGGAATGTATTATATGACCTAAGGTTGAAGGGGCAATCTGTACATTTTGTTTGGATTCCTAGCCACTGTGGCATTAAGGGAAATGACAAGGCGGATAATTTAGCCAAGGAGGCTGTCAATGATGGAGACACTTTTCCTTATATAAACTTTTCCCATGATATCATGAATTTACCCAAGTTATACCTTCGTGATGCCTGGAGTGTCTCATGGGGTGGGAGCGCTCAAACAAAAGGAAAATATTATTACTTTATACAACCTCATGTTCCTATTAAGCCGTGGTTTTTCAAGGTTAAGTGCTCCAAATTGATTGCTAGTCAAATCATTCGTATGCGTTTGGGTCATGTATGTACTCCTTACCATCTTGCCACGCTCCGTATTGTAGAGGATAACATGTGTGAATGTGGGGAAGATGTTGGTACCTTGGACCATATATTTTTTTCATGTTCTCGTCATGACCGTTCTGATTTTCTTGATTCCCTTATTAGATTAAAAACCCCTTTCCCCACTCGTATGATTTGTTTATTACATAACCCAATAATTTATTATGATATAATTGCCTCTTTTCTGTTTATAAATGATATTAAACTTTAGTTTATTTATTATATTGTACATAATATATTATATTAATGACTTGCCTGATCCACATTTCCTATCATTGTAATCCTTACCGTTCCGCTTTTTATTTCCCTGTTTCCCAAATTTTTACCTGAAAATGGCACAAAGTACAACTAGTGCCACAACAAAAAAAAAAAAAAAAAAAAAGTCTTAATAAATTCAAAACATTCATTAAACGTAAGTTGTGCCAGAAAGCGTTTTATACCATCAAAGATTACGTTGAGGACAAAAAGGCTTGGGATTGAGCTGCTCCAATTAAATATTAATTTTGTTTTTATATATTTTTTCCACCGTGAATTTTGTTTTATAATTATTTTTTGGTTTTCTTGCAATGACAAGAATATTTACTTTTTAAAGTATTATTTATTTATTTATTTATTTATTTATTTCAGACAAAATTCCAGTCCATAGTTACACGTACATCAAAAACAAAAAAAACAATATATAAATTAATTAATTATAAACAGATAAAAACCCAAAATAAAATGATTAAATAATTGAAATTTAAATAATCAAAAATTCATTAAAAGTAGATAATAATTAAAAATGTCCAAAAAATTATAATCGTCGTCGTCGTTATTATATTATTTTATTTTAATTATTGTGAATGTGAAGACTATGTGGACTATTGGTTTTTTTTTGTTTTTAATTTATCTTAGTTTTTAATCGTGGTCTGGCAGTTTGACTAGTTTTGCGGCCTACCCGAATGTCCTTTCTTTGGTATTGTTCGTCGAATCGTTGAGCTCCTTAAATTCTGTGATGAGCTGCTCGGTTATTGACAAATGCGTGCACTGACTGGACAGGTCCACTCAATCTGGCTGGTTCTTTCCTCAAAAGACCATTTCAGACATCAATCTACATGGTCTTCACATGATCTAACCAAGATTTTTGTCTGGACTTTAAAAGAGACTGTGACCTCTGAGTTTGTTTCGGCCTTTCTTCTCAGAGTAGTCAGATAGGAAACGCCGACCTCATCTAGTTTTAAAAATATGATCGACATGTAAAAGTGTTTGTACAAACCAACTTACAGAAATAAAATCATTTATCATTTAAAGAATTTGTCCGAGGTAAACGTTTTCTTGAACATCCTTGGGAGTACCGCCATTGACAACAGTCACTCCTTGGAAGTCGCAGTCACGTCTTAGAACCGTTGAGTCTATACTCGCGCTTGCTATGTTTGGCTTGCTGAATGTGACTGTAGGCGCGCCGCGCGAGCGTCGTTTCTGAACGACTTGCCGCTTTTTTACGACACCTGGTGGTCCCTTTTACCCTACAGTGCGGGTCCTTGCAGTTCGCGCAAGTGGCCGGCTCCTCCCTAGGACGCGGGCAGTCAAGTGCCACATGTCCCCATCTCACACAAGCGAGCGGACGGTGGCACTGGTGCGAGCTGTGCCCAAATTTTTGGCACCGGTGGCACTGTGCGGGCCCTCGTTTTCCACGCCATGCCTCTGTCTTCACTCCCTTCATAAGCATGAAGGTAGATGGCCCTGACATTCTGTTTTGTTCAAAATGGCGTAGAAAACGCAGCTGGGTCGTCCTTGACGTCCGTTGATGTGATGCACGTACTCCGGCTCATAATCCAACGCGCGTAGCTCCTCCTCTATGACCCGAGGGTCGGTGTCTGCTGGCAGCCCCCTTATGGCTACCTTCAGCTTCCTGTCTGCTGGTAGCGAATACGAAAACCAGCTGACTCCACTCTCTTTTTGCAGGGTGGTCAGGTACCTCTGAGCCAACCTGTATTCTTTCTAACTCTCTGCGGAGAATCTAACTCCCTGCCTGAAGGGGCGAGCATTCGGTGACCGTCGTAGCGTGACTGCTAGTGCTCGAAAATGGGAGGCCCAGTTAAGTAGTTTATCTACCACTAGAGGTGGATAGCGGGGACTCTTGTGTTTCTTCGCCGACACAATATTTGTGCGGGTAGTCGGAGAAACCGTAGAAAATTTGATCTCTGGTATGCGCACGGTCGAGACGCGGCCGGCGGGCACCGGGGTTTTCGCGAGAATTGGTCGGCACTTCGATGGGGGACAGTACCTGGATGGTGACGTTAGTGAAGCAGGGGAGTCGGTGGCACACGGCCTACCCTGACTTCCTCTGTATGGTTGGTGCTGGCGGCTTCCCTCGGTCGGCGGTGCATCGGACGCCAAAGTCCCTAAGTTAGGGAGTGAGGCTGTCCGGTCCATCGCCGAGCGATACTCCTGCTTGTTGCGGGCGCCGCGACCCGGTGGGCCGCGGGCGCCTGGCTTGGACATTTTCTTCCCTTCTTCGTACCCAAAGGGTAAAAACGGGACCCTATTACTAAGACTCCGCGATCCGTCTGTCTGTCTGTCTGTCCGTCCGTCTGTCACCAGGCTGTATCTCATGAACCGTGATAGCTAGACAGTTGAAATTTTCACAGATGATGTATTTCTGTTGCTGCCATAACAACAAATACTAAAAACAGAATAAAATAAATATTTAAGTGGGGCTCCCATACAACAAACATGTTTTTTTTGCCGTTAATAGCAATAATGGTACGGAACCCTCCGTGCGCGAGTCCGACTCGCACTTGGCCGGTTTTAGAAATGAACCACAGATTTTAATGAATCTATCCATTCCGTTCATGCATTTGTCAGTGATCTTCAGATTACGTATTCTAATAGAATACGTAATCTGAAGATCTTCTATGACTCACAATTATCAGTGTGTCATTATAGGTCAGTCATAAACTAAGTTCCGTTTTCATTAAAAATAGTCCTTAATACTTATTAACTGACTGATTAGTCACCAGCATCACGTTGTCGATATCGTTTTATCAGTCCTTCTGATAAGTACCTGCGCAGCTTACGAAAAATACGATAAATAGCTACAGCAATTTGGCCCTTATCATTCACTGTTGATACCACCTGCAGTAAACAAGTTATTTATTTAGTAAAATTATTGTTTTCTTTGTGAACAAAAGGAAGTAACTGTTACGTTTACTCATAAGGTAGGATATTGGTTATTGTTTTTACTTCTCTTTTACTTTCTTTAACACTTGGTTCAGTGTTACTTAGCAGTTGTGTGGGAAGTGATCAATGAAGGAAACTGATATCTGATCAATAACTATCGACTTTTTTGAAAGTGCAAGCGATTATTCATTTTGAAATCATCAATTTCATTCAGGCTTTTGCTTGGTATCATGAATGTTTTTATTTGTGTTTATTTCTCCCATTTTATTATTGTGTACACATTTTGGTAACGGGCCGCCATATTGTGTGTGTTATTTATCGTGTTTATCAGTAGTTGTCATTGCGCACTATCCGCATTCCCACTTTGAGTCATAGCTATGAACACAATGAGTGTACAAGTAATACAGTTTCTGTAAATCCTATCCTTCATAGAAACCTACCAATATTTCAAATCAAATTATTACTCCTTCTAATCGTAGTAAAGTTTGAACTTAGAATTGACCGTTTGTTTTCTTCCAGCTATGCCACCACCTCACGCCCGTCCATGCGGGCCGCTGTGCGGAACGTTCTGCACACCTAGCTGCTACCACCGTTCCCGAGTGGTGGAGGTCCACTACCATCACCCGCCGCCGCCACCGCCACCGCCGCCGCACCACTACCCGCATTACCCACCGCCACCGCATCATCACCATCACTATCACCCACCACCTCCTCCACCACCACCGCCCCATTATCATCATCACTACCACCCACCACCACCACCACCACCGCCGCCGCCCCCACCTCATCACTACGGACCTCACCATTGGATGCTGCGCTAGTTTCTAGAAGACATATGATCTCGGTGGTGGCAGACCTAGACTCGGCCTTCATTCTTCTTGTTGTACCACATTTTCTGCTTCCAAAAACTGCAGCTAAACCGGCGAATGGGTCAGTCAGCAGCAATATAATCTACTCAACTTGTAGATGCAGCAATAACTGCTACCACAATAAATGCATTTTGATGGTTTTCTAATAAACTTCTTTGTACAAAAATTTTTTGGAATATTGAGATCTGCATACTATTGACTTTCAAATTGATAAATTATCTTATCGTAAAAGATAATGTTACGTTGAAATCATGTAGCTCCTAATCATCAAGAAGGTACCTACCCTTCTTTATTGAAGAATACAAATTATACTCAATATAAGACGTAATGATATCAACTCTCAAATAAAAACATTTTACAAAATTGCACGTGTGTTTTTTTTACCACACTACAACGTATCTTAATTTAAAGGAACGTCCTCACTGGCAGCATTTTTTCGTGAGCATTTATAAACAAGCAATCGTAGGCGAGCAACAAATTCTTTCCAGCGAACCCAGCATTCACTTTCTACCAAAACTTTGAACGTTCGAGTCGAACATTCCCTTGCGAGCTTGGAACATCCGAATACGATCTCGTTAAGGTCGATTTACATCAAACGAACACAGAGCTAGAGCTAGTACAAGAGCATTTTTTCGTGATCTTTTAGTGTAAACGAAAACTCGTATTCAGCGTTTACATCAAACGAACAAAGAGCTAGAGCTAGAACAAGAGCATTCTTTCGTAATGTTTTAGTATTTAGTGTAAACGAAAGCTAGATCATCTGAACGAATGTTCTTTGCTCATTCGTGTCAATTCTTTGGTTGGTATTGGTAGTGCTTCGCTATGTCTGACTATGACAGCGATATCATAATTGCAAGTGCTGCATTTATTATTTTGTCGCAAAAAATCTTGTTTGTAAGTTGTATTTTTATAGTGTTCATACGTAGGATCCCACAGACATCTGGAATTTTGGTAGACTTCTATCATTAATAAACATTTTTCTTTAGACCAATCCATAATTTAATTGATAAGATATGTATACAATCGCTAGAACACAAGAACGCTTTGAAGAGACCGCTCAGGGGCGCGAGCACGTCCGAACACGCAAGAACGCTCTAAGCATTAAGCAACTGCTCGCTCGCTCTAGCGCCGTTTACATCAAGCGAGCGAGCATTCTTAGAATATTCTATAGAATCTTTGCGAACGCACTAAGAACAACGAAAGAATGCTCTACGCCTGTTTACACTAAAATAATTTGATATAGTGGGGATAGAATGAGCATTCGCTGATGTAAATCGACCTTGAAATGTCATTCATTCAATAATACGATTGACCAAGAAGTTCACAAACGCTAAATCTCAAGGAACTGTTCCTTGCTTTACAAATGATCAGTAATATTTCTACATACATACTCATTCATTTAATTATCTGAGTATCTACTCGCTTTCGAACGTTTTATTTGAGTGAACATTCGAATACGAGCCATTTCCGCGAAAAACGTGGTGACGCCGACGCCCGCACCGGCCGAAATTCGCGCTTGCGTGTAAGCTTTGTAACGCTCGGCTCAACGTCCACACTACTCGAATATTCGATGTTGAATGCTCTCAGTGAGGACGTTCCTGTGAAATAAGCTAAGGAGAACTCGCAGAAGATCACTAAACAGTTTGTGTAGGCTCCAAAATTTAAGCTATTACAATAACACAGGTATAAATCAGATGTTCAATCCACAAACATCAGACGCAAAAAAAACAAACAATTTCTACTTCAATTGTATTATCTGCGCCTACAATCCTAATAAATGGCGCCCGCTACCAACATTGCAGTTTGTTATTTCTCCAGCACGCGGCTCACAAATAAAATCAATTAGAGCGCAACAGACAGAAACACAAGTAATTATTTCATTGTTTCCTCTTCAAGGCTATGGAGGGAAATAGCAAACCAAACAGCGCTCTTATTAACAAAGTTTTTCTTCATAACAAGATTATGCTCGCCAGATGTGTTGGATTGTGTTCGTATAAATGTTGGGAAGAAAGCGATACTATCTAGCTATATTACTTACTTCGTAATCTAAGGAATTTGGAAAAAATATATAGTAATACTCGTAGTACATACCTGTACAACTATTTTCTTAATGTCTCTCGCATTTCCGAATACGGAAATGCGATGATTACCGAGAGATGATTTTTGAGATAACGATGATTAAACGAATGCTAATTTCCATGTCCATCAATTATTAGATTTAGCGTGTATAAAAATTTGAATTAAGAACTAAGTACTTTATTGTTGTTTTGTTTTGATTTCCGTTTGAAATATATAGCGCTGTAAAAATAGCAGCTTTCCTCCCATTTTTCAAATAAATTACATTACGTTAAAAGAGTATTAACAACTCTATATAAATCCAAGTTGATTGAGAGCATCCGGTCTGCACCAAGTGCAAAGGGCAACTGATATAAATCATATATATATTAGTCTATGATATAAATCCGACGACTGACGAAACACGAAGTTTGCCGAGGGACATTAATAAAATGTTTTTGTACTATCATCATCATCAGCCTATTAATGTTCCCACTGCTGGGACACAGGCCACCTCTCTGTGAGAGGCTTTGTGCTATAGTATTACGCATATAATTACTAACTCAATCAAACAAGAACGTTGGTGACGACCAAACCTGGGATTTCTTTAGTGCTATTCTGTAAAAGACTCACAGTGATGACTGAGGTTAGGTGAACTCGAAGTAACCTGTCAATCCCTTCCATTGGTTGACAGTCATTCGTAATGATAGCACATTTCGAGCTCACTTCACATAAGGTTGCCCTAGTCGATTATTCGTCCATACAAACGTAGCGATTACTCCACTGTTTGTTAGGGTGTACGTTCAAAATAAAAAATGACATCAATTTGTCACATCATTATCTAGCCCTATATGGAAACAAAAAAGTAAAATATATATTTATATTTGAAAGTTATGAGCGTCGTAAGTTCCACATTTCGACACTAATTTTAACGCATCATTGGGCGCAAATAAATACCATAAGAAGAAGAAAAATTGCAAAACAGTCACTATACAGGGATAGATTAGTACTTCAACAATGCAAATAATTTTATTTTGAATAGATACATTAAGTAATTTTTTTACGATATCCAAACTCCCAAAGGTCTGTTTATAAAATTTCGCGCGCTCGGTTTCGTCCTAAATCATCATCCATTTCGCTAAAAATTTACAAAAGTGTGTATTCGTACGCGAACTAGCTTCTTACTACTCATCACAGCATCTATCTCTTTCGCACGTGTTTGGTATAGCATGCATTTTAACCCCGCGCACAAATAGTTCGTCCCGTCGACTAGGGCAACCTTAAGTCATTACGGTGAGATGTAACAGAATCGACCGGCTGGTCTATTCTGCCGTGTGATTCAGGTGGAGTGAGCTCCAATTGAACTGTCATTACACCATGATTGTATAGTTGTTGGTGAGACTTTTACAAAATAGCACTCAATCTGCCCAGCCTTTTCCCAACTATATTGGGCTCGGCTTCCAGTCCTACCGGATTCAGCTGAGTACTAGTGTTTTACATTACAGCGACTGCCTATCTGACCTCCACGACCCAGTAACTGGGTAACACGGTACCCCTTGGCAAGCTTGGTGTCAGATCTCAAGCTTCTTACTACCCGTAACGACTGTCAAAGATCTTCAAATGACAGCCGGGAGACTTTTACAAAATAGCACTCAATCTGCCCAGCCTTTTCCCAACTATATTGGGCTCGGCTTCCAGTCCTACCGGATTCAGCTGAGTACTAGTGTTTTACATTACAGCGACTGACTATCTGACCTCCACGACCCAGTAACTGGGTAACACGGTACCCCTTGGCAAGCTTGGTGTCAGATCTCAAGCTTCTTACTACCCGTAACGACTGTCAAAGATCTTCAAATGACAGCCGGGACCAACGGCTTAATGTGCTTGCCGAAGCACGGAGGAAACTCGGTATGTTGTAATGGTCACCCATCCACGGACCGACCTCGTCAAGCATTGCTTAACCTTGATGATCGACCAGTGCGGCTGTTAGTTGTTCTATAACTAAAACAGCAACACAGTTATATACAACGGCGCGTCACATTATTAAATAATGAAAATCAGTTAATTTGGAGAATTGTAATTAATGTTGTTATTTTATAAACAATGGTCATTATTCTGTTATTTTAAAGATTAATTTTAATTAAGAGCGGGTAACACCGAATGGAGTTGCGTCTGTCATGACGGGCGAATGTCATGTCAATTATCGAAAAATGGTTGACAGCCGTTGCACGTTTTGAACACTCGCAAACCCATTGGCTCTAAATCGACAATTATTACTGCAATCCTTAATTGTTTAAGTAATTTAAGTGTCTGTAAAATAAAATAGTGAGCAGTCAACGCTACAGTGGGCGTTAAACTTCAGGAAATTCTGAAATGAATACATTTCAGAATTTCCTGAAGTTGAACGCCCACTATGAATTCCCGTGCTGACGAGGTCACGAATCAGCAGCCAGATACAACAGCCCGGTCTCCCGACGCGACGTCCCGTTATATATATAGCTATAAATATCAGTCAATTAAAAGTTATCGAAAAATAAGGAAATCTCAAAATAACTTAATTGGTACGGAGGATAAAATCTATTTGTAACCTTTACCTACACCCACGGGTAATCTAGGTAGGCTTGCGTTCACCGCGAACTCCACGAATTGATACCATCTGTTGTCTCTTGTGTCTGTTTACAGGTGTTCCTAAAGGAAAATTGCGTGGGCTCCTACAAGCCGTTTACTTCAGAATATCATATAAGTACCTACGTAGAACAGTTAATGAGAATTGTTTACGTATGTTTATTTTTCACCAATGACTAATCTTTATGTCATTTAGAGTAAACAACAATTTCTTAGTACTAGAATTCTTTATCTTCTATTATCGATACTCTAATCATGAAAACATAACAGCATTAAATTTGAATTAGCTGTGATAACAAACAAACATCGCGTTTGTTAGTTCCAACATAATTATATCAGTTATTCTAAAGAATCAGGAACCTACTTGTAGATTTTATGAACTCTTTATGTAATGAGCAGTCAGCTACTTAGTAAGTAGGTTATCTTATGAAATCAATAAATACCTTTTTTTTTAAGTGAAAGCCTCTTTAGCCACGTTGAACGATTTTTGTTAAGTCATTTATTCCAAAGTTTTATAATTGCACTTCTGTCGGCAGTCCCCATGACTGCCAATTTTTAGGGTTCCGTACCCGCAGGGTCCAAATGGAGCCCTATTGCTGCCACTCACGTGTCCCATCTGTCTATCCGTCTGTCTTTCTGTCTGGCTGTCACACAGGTTTAACTGCCAAACGGTTGTAGTTCCAACCGTTTTCAAATTTTCACAGTATAAACACCATGTTGACCCAAAGCCATACAAATTCTCAATGTTTAATAGTTTTTCTGTGCGCTTCCATACTGATAAACTGGGGGGGCGCGAAAAAAATATTTTGTCATCGAGTATCATTGTTTAGTGATTGTTGAGTATATAAATGGTGTTTCAAACATTTTGGAAAACAAAGAAATGAGAAGCCACCAAAGTCACCTTTTTTTTTCAATTTTTTTTATCTGCCCATCATTCAAATTTTTTATCAACAAATTCGATTTTCAGAGGTCATCCTCTGAAAATCGAATTTGTTGATAATATTGATTATTACGTATATTTTACTAACAAATACCAATATATTGATAAATCTGATTTTCTATTAAAAACAACTTGTTTTTTGCGGTTTGCCAAGAAACCCTAAATGACACGCACTTGGTCGGTATTTTTTAATATACTTCAATAATCTATATTTAATCGGCTCAAACTTAGCTACGAGTTTGCCTCCATAAGCAGCGTCCATAAAATCCTGTAGTATGCAAACTGAAGGGCACGCAAGAAATAGTATCAGGTAGGTAATTTATAATTTTTGAAACAATACCACTCTTGCAGGCTGGAGTCATCCTACATCTCTTCCAAGCAGGTTTCCTTGTTTCTACTAAAAGATATTTAAAGGGCAGGCAGAGTCAGACAGACCCTTGCCTTCGCCTTCGCCCATCCCAGGGCGAAGGTCATCCATAAGAATTCTAAAATGTAAAAAAAAAAAAAAAAAACGGCCGGTTGGCTTCATCCAGTTGGGAGATTTTAAGCAGGTGGAAAGAATGCATGGGATGCAAAATCTTTTTTAATGCAGAAATTTGAAAGATCGTCACCGCTACGTTCCCCGAGCGCACTTACCATGCAATATATTTTAGCCCAACAATTTAACGCGCGAGTAAAGTCTCGAGGAGCTAACTTTGCGCAAATGTTATTATGTTCTTACTACATAAGTACGTAACACGCAACACTTGGTCCTTGGTAGTGTGTGCAGCATGTTACATGAAGAACTGTTTTTATTATAATTGTAGTTTGTAGTACCAATAAACTTACAAATAATGCAGCACAGTCAAGTTACTATTTTGGTACCTACCTACTTACATTCGTTTCAGCCTCCTATATTATTGTGTGTACTATGTAGAAGACCTATGAGAATACTACAAGAGAGATGGTCGAATATAACAAAGATTTTCCCCAAAAACCTGTCAAATACGAAGCATTAGTCTTTGCATCGTACAAAATACTGCAAAGTAATAAAATAAAAACATAAAAAGCAGCATGTAATCAAAATAGGCAGGTCAACCATAGGTCATCGGCTACTTTTTACTTTAATACCGATTTTGTTATACGACCAAGGCCAGAGCTAATAACAAAGGTACAGGCCCATTAAAAAATAATACGACGTATATAATTTGTAAGGATTACGTATGACCCTGAGCTATAACAGTAAAACAGTTTACTATAGCTACGAGTATGTATCGCTTTACTCCTCTCTAAGCAATAATGTTCTCGGAAAAAGTGAGACGAAAAACGTCCATAAATATCACATTCGCACACAGTTCGTTACACGGCCAAGGAAACGGAAGAAAAGTCTTAACTCGCGGAAATTTCGCCCTCGGCTTATTCAGCCAAAGTTTTTTTTATCAATACGTTTTGGAAAGAAACGGTTTCAATTCAAATAAGAGAAAAAATCAAATGAATTAATTATCTGTGTGATCTGAGAGCAGTGGTGGCCCAGTGGTAACGGCCGCGACTTACAAGTTAGAGGTCGTGGGTTCGAGCCCAGGCAGGCGCTTTACTTTGTGTAAATTATTTCATCACCACTGCTCTCAAAACGGTGAAGGAAAACATCGTGAGGAAACCGGCATGTCCTAGGACCAAAAATTCGAAGACATGTGACATCCACCAACCCGCACTGGGCCCGCGTGGTGGATAGTGGCCCATTTCCTCTCACTGAGAGGAGGCCTGTGTCCCAGCAGTGGGAACAATAATAGGCTGATGATGTGATGTGTAATCTGAATATTTTTTAAATGTTTCTTCCATGTTTGAATAGTGTAGGTACAAAACCCTCAGAAATAATAATGTGCAAACAGCAGTCATGCGAGTATTGGCTTCAGTAAAATTTAATGGAGCCATCAAGTCATAATTTAGCAAACAGGTTAATAGTCCCACTTAAATTGTACGTAACACAGGTGCAGGCTTTTGCCCTCACCGCTGGCATAATCCTGGAGCTATGCCTTACGAGACCCAAGGGTAAAAAGGGCACTTTCGTGACCGGGAACCCGTGCCACTAATATTATTCTTTATTGTTAATCGATAAACAGTACCTACCCAATAGGTATTTATTGATGTTAGGATGAGTCGAAACGATTCCCGGTTGGCACATATTTTCGGACAAAATTAGGGACAATTTTTCTGGGATTCGAATGCCAATAATTCAGAGAAAATCTGGTAACTGACTGGGTCTTTGTGGAAGCTTGTCCGGCAATAGTGACAATATTAAGAAGATCATACTATTGATGCACCTTTACTTATAGTCATAGCAATATGGGTCTTTTAATTAGAAATGTAGAAGTTCACAGGTTTTAGTGTGTGATACAGAGCTTACATTAACTGAATTAAAAAAATAAATAACGGTCTTAAACATAAACTGGACACCTGGGAAAAACAAACTTGAAATAACCGTAAGTTCTATTCGACCCGTATAACATGGGATTTACACTTAAGTAGTGAAATGTACAATTAGATCTGACTGCTGAACCTTTCGAGGAATACAAGGAATATAAGGTTGACATCTTGAAACCACAACGCCACTTAACTATTCTAGAACTGTTTCAGTTGCCTACAAGTAAAATAAACAAAACATGATCCTTGTAAGGCAGTTTCGGTTTCGGCCGAAACTGACACTGTTGCTAAAATTCGGTTTCGGTTTCGGTCGGACACTAAAAATAAAAATAAACAGTCTGTTATTTTGAATCTCTATAAATGGTTCAATATAGAAACGAACAATTATAAAATTAATAACCAATAGAGTAGTTGGTGTGTATCAACTATTCTATTGGCCCAACATGTAGTTAATATATAATTGATAACCTATCACCTAAACACGATATAATTGCTCAATAAATTGTCAGTAGTGACCTGAATACGTTTAATCCGACTTTCGCAGTACGTACCCGAAGTTAATCGCCATCAATCGGGTGGAGGTAGTGGGCTACATAAATAGGTGCACATGTAACATCACTTTTGAACGCAGTCGGATGCTGGTAGCTGAGTTACGGTTATGGCGGTCCCAACTCAGTTCCGGTAGCACCCGCCCTCGACTATCCGCTGCGATTGAAACACGCACCTTAAATTTTTATAGGCCTTTAATAAGAAATGAGCTACGTTTGCAGAAGGTATGCCTGCTTTATAAGCAGGTTGAGTTTGCGATGAAATTGGGCGGTGTGTGCTGACTTTATTTATACTGAGATCCTACTGCAAAAATCTGCAGGTGGTTTGTTTTTGATGAAACTTGATTTTTATGTATGATTATTGACAGTAGAATATACTACTTCAGGGTTGCCTGGAGTAGTCAGGAGTAGGCGAAAGTTTGTGAGTGTGTTTGTATGTTTGTTACTTCTTCACGCTTAAGCGGTTGAACGGATCTGGATGAAATTTGGCACAGAGATAGATTATAGTCTGGAATACATACGAAGCACATAGGATATTTTTATTCCGGGAATATTTTCCCTGGGATAATTTTCGACTATCACGCGGGCGATGCCGCTGGCAGAAGCTAGTTTACAGCTAGTTATGTTGTGTTCCTTTTTCGAACCGTGCCGTGTTCGAACATGTGTATGTAAAATGACATAGAAACTTCGAGTAAGACGTAGAAAATTCCAAAAGGTTCAATTCGACCCCACCGAATGAGGCGTAAATCCACCTCGCATCGAGGGGCTTAATAGTAATACACGAGTACAGCACTTCATTCCAATTCCTTCGCAGTCTAACACTTGTTATGATTACATACATAAAAATAACAATCTCGCAAATATGAACAATACCCCGCTGGGCCGTAAAGTAATCTCGACATAAGAAATTAGAACATTACTCGCTATTGTCGCGAGACGTATCAAAATGAGTTCCCTCACGTACCTATTCAAGTAAATTAAATTTTGATGAAATCGCCGTAATGACTGGGGACGTTATAAATTTAATATTTCCTCGCTTGTCGACGTGAAAAAATATGGGAAACGTTCTTATTGCTGCGTTAAATTAACATTTATTATTAATGAAAAGATTTGAATGGGAAGCCGTAAACTTGTGTTATGCTTGTATTGTTTGACGTCTGTAAAAACTGTTTGTGTTTTCTTTTACGCACGTTCTTTACTCATGGTATTTTCTGCGTAAACACTCTAATAAAAAATATAATGCTTTAAACTTGCTACGCCGTAGACTGTGGTGTCTACGAGTGCTACGAAGCTCTACGAAGTGCTACGATGAAACTACAAGACGGACGGCGATGCGTCATCGGTACATAGTGGACATCCCACCCATACGCACCCGATATTTTGGGAATACTTTTATTAAGCGTACAGCAAAGGGGTGGCATTCCCTGCCGGAATCTGTATTTCCTGGTAGTCTTTTAGTCAAGAGTGAATAGGTTTCGTCTAGGCAAGCGTACTTCATCGTCAACCACATCATCGCTTACCATCTGGTGAGATAGTGGTCAAGCGCAAGCCTATCAACAATAAAAAAATTAATGCAGGTAATCTGCACCTAGCGCTTTCCGGTGATTATATCTATAACTCAAGCACTATTGAAACGAGAATACTTTACGCTGTATTTACTACTGAAGTGATTCCGATCAAGAGTTTTGCCCACCGATTTGCAATTTCACGGGATCTCACACCTCTATTCTTTAAAAATATTTTCCACCGCGGCATAACCGGATTTTTCTTGCTTGAAACTGCACAGTGAAAGTAATTGCGCCGGAAAAACGCCAATATCGTCCCCGTGCACATGACACCTAATAGTGTCATCGGGGAAACGAGAATGGGCTTACAACACTTTCTCTTTGGAAATAACCGTCGAGCCTACGAACACAGCGTGTAACAGAATTAACGTCAAGCCCTGGTAGTTTGTATAGAATTTACTACTAAATTGCTTTCTGATATTTTAATATTGTAATATTTTATATTAAACACAGCTGAAAATATTTTTAGAAAGAAAGATTATCAAAAAAAGAGCCGTAAGACTTAGCAAGGACGTTCCTTAGAATGGCCACCAAATATAATTTTAGTGAAAATCCACCGGTTTCTCAAATCATGCGCGAGACGATTCGTGATGACTCTTGAAAAATGCTTGTAGACGGGGCTGTTTTTTTGTTATAAATTTTGGTTTGGGAAGGTTTGCCGTAATCGCCACACTTGGCAGGGGTGTTGGGCGATCGCAGTTTTTTGTTAAAGTGCACAGAGGACGCTTTCTCAGGTGTGTTCCTTAGTCGCCTCTTACGCCACCCACGGGATGATATGGGATGGTGTAATTCTTTACGTCCGACACCATAAAAATAATTATATTCCCAAATAAATTAATTATATTAGACAAAATAAGTATTGTATTGTAACATTATAACTCAATTCTAACTGAAGTGTATGAAGTATTACGATACGCGTAAACATATTCTAAAACACATTATATAGAATATTATAGAACGTATCGATCTACCTACTTATAGTTATGTTCTATTTGTATTGACATGCGAGCAAACACACTGTTTCCTTTCTAAGTATTGAGTTGCCAAGTAACAGGCAACAAATATACTTAACATAATTATGTAATCAATTGATAGCACGAGAAGGTATCACAGAGCACGGAATATCGTACTGGCAGCAACTAGAAACACCATTGCTAATATTGTACAGTCCATTTAACTAATCAGGCTACAAGTTTCGACTGTCATAGACAGAATTGTCACAAGCCGTCAATTTTCTATGAGTAAATGACATTCATTGACACGCTTCAAACAATATGTCAAGCCTTTCCCCAACTATGTTGGAGTCGGCTTCTAGTCTACAGTACTTTTACAACTCAGTACCTGGGTAACTAATGCCCATAACATTCATGACCACGCGATTACGTTGGGCACAAGATTAGACTGTCATAGACAGAATTGTCAAAAGCTCTCAATTTTCTATGAGTAAATGACACGCATTGACACGCTTCAAACAATATGTCAAGCCTTTTCCCAACTATTTTGGAGTCGGCTTACAGTATACAGTACTTTTACTACTCAGTACAACGCGAATACGTTGGGCACAAGATTCGACTATCATAGACAAATTTGTCAAAGGCCGTCAATTTTCTATGAGTAAATGACATGCATTGACACGCTTCAAATAATATGTGAAGACTTTTCCCAACTATTTTGGAGTCAGCTTCCAGTATTCAGTACTTTTACAACTCAGCACCTGGGTAACACAATGCCCATAACATTCATGACCACGCGACTACGTTGAGCAAAAGATTTGACTACCATAGACAGAATTGTCACAAGCCGTCAATTTTCTATGAGTAAATGACACTTATTGACACGATTCAAACAATATGTCAAGCCTTTTCCCAACTATTTTGGAGTCGGCTTCCAGTATACAGTACTTTTACAACTCAGTACCACGCGAATACGTTGAGCACAAGATTCGACTGTCATAGACAGAATTGTCAAAGGCCGTCAATTTTCTTTGAGTAAATGACACGCATTGACACGCTTCAAATAATATGTCAAGCCTTTTCCCAACTATTTTGGAGTCAGCTTCCAGTATACAGTACTTTTAGAACTCAGTACCTGGGTAATATAATGCCCATAGCATTCATGACCACGCGATTTCGTTTAGCACAAGATTCGACTGTTATAGGTATAGTTAGAATTGTCACAGGCCGTCAATTTCTATGACTAAACGGTGGTGGGGGATTAAGGGGAAGAACGGTTCTACCCAGTGACTGGGTAACGCGATACCCTTGGGCAAGACTATTGTCAGATTTCAGGCTTCAGACTCCCCGAAACGACTATCAAAAACAAATTACAGCCGGGACCAACAATGTAACGTGCTTTCCGAGGCACGGAGGAGAATGTTATGGATGATCACACATCCACGGACCGACACGTGCGGCTGTTATTTATCCAGAAGCGCGTTTGGCTTGTATACAAAGTTTTGACAACGCCGTCCCTATGAGCGACTGCCAACGCGACCCTATGCTCTGTGGCACATAGGCACCGCCGAAAGTCGGTCACGGCATTTGGTTCGTAAACTATCGAGACAGCTTATTGGTAAATAATATATTGTTCTAGTAGGTAATTAACAGACAAGGTTATTGTTACTTTATTCAGTGGATCAGGTACAATTGTGGGACGATAATTATACATTGAATTTGTTTGTTGTTTTGTTCTAGTTTGTTGTTTCGTGTAGATATTTGTACTTTCATTATTAGCGTGGTCAATTAATATTAGTTAGTCAGTAATTTTATTTATTAATAATTTTTAGCCTAGGTTGTCTTATCACAGGGGAAAAGTCTCCCTTTCTTTCCTTTTCTTTCGGTTTTCGGCAAGTGTAGGCCAGTCCTGTCTGTAGGTGTCAAGTTCGTCCCGCCGTCTTTGCCTGAGTCCGCGATGTCGCCGTACTGTCTGAAAAATTATTATTATATTTATATTATTTCTTCCAGACAAAACTGCCTAAACTCTAGGGCTTAAAATCATGACATTTGCACAATAATATATATACAGATGGTGAACACTAGGTATGGAAAGATTTTTGAAAATTCATCTCTAAATACTTATGGAATTAAATTTCACAATCAGGCACATATCTTATCTAAGCTTGTGGAGGGGCCGTGAAATAACTCGGACACTTCGACCCATTGAGATCTATTGTGGTCCCCTAGATAACCTACTCCTCCCCAATCTCGTTGAAAACTCTTTTCATGAGTTTTACAACGAGACTAGGAGATATGAGCCTATAGTCTTCTGGTTTTGGATATCCAACCCCGAGAAGACTCATTCGCTTACCAGCCAGTGCATCGCATGTGCACAGAAGGTGCTCCATGCGTTCCGTATGATCCCCACACAACCTGCACATGGGTGTCGCGGTCAGACCCATCTTCATGAGCATGTCATTGGTTCCAAAGTCTGGGCACTTTGGAACCACAAAATCATTTGCTGAGCCCTCTCTTGCCAGTTCATCTGCCACTTCGTTAGCATGGATTCATTTGTGCAGGGGCCGAGATCAGTCTTATTCTGTTATGCTTCCCAAGCCTGTTTAGGGTTTGAATCACATCATTTATCAGCAGCTAAACTACATTAGAATGTGTATCTTAATAGATGTTGCAGTCCACGCGCATTTCTTAAATAAAACTCACAGAAGCTTGTTTTATTTTAGATTTCTATGAAATTTATTTATGAGACATTAAGTGAACCTTGCTTGGAAAAGCTAGTTGTAGGAGGATTGCAGTACATAAGCTAACTGAAAGATGTAAATGATAATTACGACCAAATATTTTATTGAACTACATTCAGGAAAAAGCGCTGTCATGGTCCGCTGATCAACTACATCGATCATGACGACATTATTGATTGAATAGGAATACTGTAACGATAGTATGTATTTTGCTTTTAGCGTTTTTTTATATATAGCACATACATAAACACATTGATAGACTCACGATAGCACAAGTTTAAACCTTAGTGGTTTTCGGTTATTAAATACGAATAATCCTGTACTCTTTTGTATAATTCATAAATAAAGGAAAAAAAATCTAACTAATATTATAAAAGCAAAAGTTTGGATGGATGATGTTTGTTACTCAATTACGCCAGAACAGTTTTATTACGCGGATCTGGATTAAATTTGCGGATTGGCACAGAGATAGATTATAGTCCAGTTAGTTCCATTGTGATGATGAAACACTTTTCACGCGGGCGACACTGCTGGCAGAAGCTCGTTGCCTATAATAATAATAATAAAGCCTTTTATTTCCATGCACATTACATTGAATTTAAACTAACATAATACTACAAAATATATAAAAAAGGTGCGTTTAGGGCATGGCTCCTCTCCGGATATAGGCCTCCTCCAACTGTTTCCATAATTTTCGATTTGCCGCCTTCGTCATCCAGTCTTCGCCGGCTGTGTTTTTAATTTCATCGACCCATCGATCCTTAGGTCTTCCTCTGTTCCTTTTTCCACTGGGTCCCTTCCATTTAGTGACTCGTTTAGTCCATCTGTAGTCTGTACTGCGGGCGATGTGACCAGCCCATCTCTATTTTAGCTGTTGTGCGTGACGTTCTGCGTCTATTAATTTTGTTTTCTTGCGAATATCTTCGCTCTTGATTTTATCGCTAAGCTTGATTCCTAGCATACTTCTTTCTATAGCACGCTGGCACGAACGAATGTTATGTTTGGTTCTCTCTTGGAAAATCCAAGTTTGTGCTCCATATGACAGGCATGGTAACAGACAGGAATCTACAACGTTCTTCTTAAGTTTTAATGGGAGTTTTGCTTTCAGGATTTCTTTGAAGCTCCAGTATTTCCTCCAAGTTATGTTGATACGACGCTCTATTTCATCTTCATGTCGCGATTTCTTGAATGAGACTTGTTTCCCAAGGTACACATAACTGTCCACATACTCTATCGGTGTTCCATTTACTATGATAGCCTTTTGTGTACTATTTGTAGAGACTTTTGTTTTGGATGCATTTAAATGTAAGCCTATTTTTTTGCTGGCGTTGTTTAGTTCGCAAATCATTACTTCCAATTGTTTTGATGTTTTTGCAAAGAGAATGATGTCATCTGCAAAGCGTAGGTTGCTTATGAACTCTACATCTATTTTTATTCCTTTGTTTCTCCAATCTAAGTTTTTCATTATATCTTGTAGCACCGCTATGAATATTTTCGGTGATAAAGGATCTCCTTGTTTCACTCCTCGCCTTATATAGAATTTTGGCCCAATTTTTTCTAACTTTACCTGCTTGTGCTGTTCTTGTACATGTTTCTGATGATGTTAATGTAAGTATTAGAAACGCCTTGGTTTGAGAGTGCTTGCCATATGCTCTCGTGTGTGATTGAATCGAAAGCCTTCGCGTAATCTATATACGCGATGTATATAGGTTGGTTGAACTCTTGATGTTTTTCCACTATTTGGTCTAATGTGTGGATGTGGTCCATGGTAGAGTAACCCGGGCGAAAGCCGGCCTGTTCAGCTGGTTGGTGCTTCTCTATGCTTATCGCTATTCTTTTTTCTAGACACATGGCAAATAATTTATATAATGTCGGTAGCAGGCTGATAGGGCGATAGTTGTTAATATCTGAGGGATCTCCTTTTTTGTAGAGCAGAATTATTCTTGACTCTCCCCATTTCTCTGGAATTTCTTGCTTTTCTAGTATTTTATTAAACAAGGTTGTGACAGGTCCTATTAGAATATATTTTCCTACTTTCAAGGCTTCATTAGGGATGTTATCGGGTCCTGGGCTCTTCTCTGTCTTTAATTTATCTATATTTTTCAGGATTTCTCTACCATCAAAAGGTGTAACGGGTGGTTCTGCTTGCTTTTCTGTTTTATCGTACGTATTTTGTTTGCTGTTTTCGTCCTCGTAGAGATTTCGGTAAAATTTTGAAGCAATGTTTATTATCTCTTCTCGTGTTTGCAGTTTATTCGTTGTATTCTGTGATTTCAGAGTTGTTATCCATTTTTTTTCTGTGTTTAGTTGTTTGTATGCTTTCTTCTGGCTTCCAGTAGTAAGCAGGTTCTTTTCAATAATTCCCATCCTGTATTTTTCGTAGTCTTTTCTTAACATTTTGTTTGTGCTTTTATAGAGACCTGTAAGTTCCTTTTTTTCTTCCTTGTTCAGAGCGTCTTTTCAGTTGTTGTTTGGTTTCTTCCGTTAGAATATCTGTCTTGGTTTTCTTTGAGGTGGCAAAGCTTAGGCTCTGTTTTATGACCGACTCTAGTTTGAGATAGAATGTCTCTATGTTGTCGCTATTTTCCCACTTGATTTCAAGTGTTTTTTCCTGTAGAGTCCTTAGATATGCTTGCTGATTTTTCTCGCAAAATAGATCCGTATGAGTTTCACTAAAGTTTGTTCTGCTTCGCCTCGGTTTTCCTAATCGAACTGTGCCTCTGAGTAGTGTGTGATCCGTTGGAAAAATATCATTTTTTTAAATCTCCATGTTTGAGAATAATTTAGGGCAATTGCTCATAATGTAATCAATTTGGTTTTTATATTGCTTGTCTGGTGTGGTCCAAGTCCATAGGTTTTTAAGGTTTTTCTTAAATGTTGTATTTATTATGGTGATGAGCTAATGCGTATTTGAGTAGTTTATCTCCTCTAGTGTTTCTTATTCCGTAGCAGTATGGCCTCGTTGCCTATGCTTATCTTAAAAGATGATGCTTTTAAAAGAAAACCCCACATAAAATTATTACCTTTTGCATGTACAAAAGATGTCAACGCCAAGAACAACAAACAGTAATCGACCAACTCATTTTCCCTTGCGGCCTTTCTTTGTGCCACAAAACTTCTCTCAGCAAACTCGCAATAAACAAACAGGATATGAAAAGTAGCCTCATTTCGCTATAAAATGCATGTAAGAACCAGTAATTTCAGCTGCGGGAAGAAGCAAAAAGGATCACGGAACTGCGCGACCCCACACTTAATTAAAAACTTCACAACAGGTTGCTTCCCGCTGTGTTCAAGGAAAAACGAACACTATTGCAACCCTCCTTGTTCATATAACTGTATATCAATATACACAGGTACCTGCTAACTATTGTGTCAAACCTCATACAATCAGTTTGATCAGTTATTTCAAATATTTAGACAAAGAGACGTCAAACAAAAACATCCAGAATGGAGTCTCTATTTTAGTCGAGTTTACAGCGAAAACCTTTGTGTCAGTAAACTACTGGAAATTGTGGTTTTGCATCTTAGTTATAGAATAGATATTGATGCTGTAATACCTATTCAAAATTATTATGCTTCACAGAAATTTCGCAATCATAAATATTGTTATATTGGAGTTCTAAGATTGTAAACGAGTGATTAATGTATGATAAATTGAAGCTACTTGAAGAAAAAATACAATATGTCTGAAAAATAACCTACACTTATGTTGGAAATAAAGCGTAGGCGCTCGCGTAGCACCTTCGTAGCGGCGTAGCACCCGAATGCCTACGGAAGTGATTGCTACCACGAACGTTTGCTACTTAAATATGTATGTACATGTCGTACTCCAAGACAAGCCATGCTACAAATATGAGCGTAAACATATGAAATTAAAATAACGGGAACCATACAGTTGAATTTATTAAGCTTGTAAGGAACAACAAAGCGAATCCGGTATGTTATTGCGGCCCGTTTCGATGCAAAATGCCGCTTGGTTGAAATATGCGACACCAAATGAAATCATAAATTCCGGTAAATACGAGAGGAACGCGAGAGGTGCATCACAATGTTGTCCTGCCGCCTTGTAATATGCGTGTTCTAGTATTGCTTTTTTTATTAAATCTGACGACATAAATTTGTACGATTACATAAACATAAAAGTGAGCATACAAACTATTTGGGCTTCTTGGAAATCCCTTACTCCTATTGTAGCGTTATTTACCAAAGATAAAACTCACATACACAGTTTTTAATACTTTTTTGTACCGTAAAAGGCAAAATATTTACCGAACAAAAAGTGGCTCGTAAATGGCCTTTGAAAAGAATCGGCAAGGAAGTTAGAAACATTAATTAAATCAGTAAAAAATTAAGAGAGTTATAAAGCTCTTAAAGTTTCAGTAAAGAACATGCCCTTTTTTCACGAGATGGAGAGGGATTGATAATGACCAGACCTTTAAACAATATTAAATGTGGCTTCTGTGTTTTATCATGATAAGAGTTATGAAATGTTACGTAATATTGTATACTTTGTAAATCCCTGATGTATGTAGGATTATTTAATTCCTTCTTAAATGACATAATATGACGCCTGAATTGTCTGAAGGGTTAGCTGTATGAGTTTAAAATACCCACAGTTTTCAGTTTGGCAAACTGTTTAAAGGTGGAAACATACTTCCAAAACGTGACGCCACGCGACGCCATCCGACACATTACAGTACTAATCAATCCCATATATTTAATATTGTCAGAAACACATAGACAGCATGCCATGTGACACGCACTCGCACGCGGTAACATCCAGTCGGTCTGGATCAGCGTGTTGCCGGGAGAGCTTCGCACGCAGTGTGCTTCTAGTTAACACCCGACGCCACGCGTCCGTCAGTAAAGAACATACCTGGTATAAAGATATTTTTTGTTAGTTTTTATTTAAAATATCGAATTAACAATAAATAGAATTAGTGAAATGGTACTCAGTATTATATGATATGAGTTAAGGCCAATACCGTGATCATAGTATTAGAAATAATACTAGAAACGAAGCTATTATACTGGCAAAACGTGTTGTAGCATCACGTGGCGTGTTGTATATGTGCACGATTCGCACCCGATGTGCACGATTCCCTTTGCAGTTGCGGTGACCACTGCACTAGCGAAACAGCCAACCATCTAGAAGGTCTTAATAAAGTCACTGCCCAATTCCCGAAAATTAATTACTTCCTACCAAAATCAAAATCGTGTTCCAATGCAAATCACTTCTGACGGAACCATTTTCATGTTCCCGAGATTATAATGTTCAATATCGCTTGCGGTCAATGCCCTCCTTTGAAGCTTACGTAGCGAAATGGATGTGGTCACAGTGACGGACATAATTGTCCCGTGGAGTGGTGATATGCGATGGCAGACCGCGATGTAGTGGTTGCAAGCGAGGCGGACCTCTGACTTGCCTTGGAACTCTGGAACTCAAATTATGTTTTAATTAAATGTACCTATATTTTGGATACTTCTTTAGGGTTGATTACTCATTTTATGACAGATCCTTGTTTTATTTAGACATAACTTTTACGACAAAGGACAGATCGGAGACAAAAACACCAAGCTGCCTTATAATTAGGTGTTTTAAACGATAGAATTGAGAAAGTAAAGACTCGCGAAAAACAAAAAAGATGTCCCAAACACGATTGTTAAAGGATTTATTCGACATTATTTTTACGACAACAGGCTGGTCGGAGACTAAAAACATCAAGATGTTTTTAGCATTATATTTAGGTGTTATATACGATAGAATCGAGAAAATAAACGATATGCATAATTTATTTGACGTGACAACGTCTAATAAAACGATGAACGCCGGCTGCACGCACGAAAAAGAATGACTCATTGTCCCGTTACGCTCATTGTAACTTGTAACGTTACGATCGGTGCGAGAGCGCTACACGAGCGAGCGAAAGGCACGATCGGCTTGAGCGTTCGGCTTGCGCCGCATCTTTTTGTTATGACGTTGTCACGTTAAACTATCGTCCGTAAACCGACTTAACAGAGAACCAATTTATTTTTCTTATAAAATCTTTCTTCCATAGTGCTCTGTTATTTACACTCCAACCAAAACTGCACCTATCTTCCAAGAGCGCCAACTTGTCGCTACACGTTTTAGCTGCGCGGCCGCTCAGTAGTATCCACAGTCAGTGGGGGAGACACGTAAGATCGTCGATTCCAAACAAAAAAAAATCCGGTCAAGTGCGAGTCGAACTCGTGCGCCGAGGGTTCCGTACCTACCCTTTATACCGCCATCATAAAATTGGTATCATCTTTATTGGTGGTTTAGTTTTAAAGATATGGGCAAATTTAGATTTTCGCGAAAACTTGAAAGTACCAAAATTTACCTTAATTTTCAACTTTTTTATGTTTTGGAAATTTCCTTTTATTATACCTTACATTTTGCCAAATTTCGTGATTACTTCCGGTTGACCTAGAATTGTTATTTTTTGTAAAAATAGTATCTGGTATAAATTTTAATTTGCTAGTCCACTGTAGGTTCCTGAGAAAATCGGTGATGACACACGGTCAGACGGACAAGAAAAATAAACCCTTATCTTATAAGGGTTTATTTTTAGGGTTCAGTATCTTTTGAGGTACAAAAAGTACTGAACCCTGAAGGTAGGTAAAAATACGAGATATGTTATTCTTTAAAAAAATTCAAGTAGCTTTGGTCAAAAAACTTTCATGCGCATATTTTGAATGAAGGAAAAAGATTATTCCTTTACTTTTACTTTGTTCGTTAGTACCTTTAAAGTAATTCTCAAAAATGAAAAATTTTCGTAACTTTCATGGCACAACTTTCGTGGTCCACGAAAGTCCACTAGCGCACCACGAAAGTTATATATCTCCATTAAATAATAACTAGGTATAGATTTTTTGTGAAGCCGCAGATGCATTTATTCCATCTTCGTGAATCTCAAAAGAAAGGTGTTATGTATTTGTATAAGTATTTATATGCATGTATGTGTTTAAATTTTTCATGTAACGACTCGCATAATGTGTTTTTATTTGTATGTATTCTCGTAGCCAATTTAACTGTTTAACCCACCCCCGACTGGGCTGTTTTGTCAATTGTCTCTTGCTTAAAAAATCCCAACGTCTTTTGTAACTTTCGTAGGCACCAAAATTTCAAAATAAAATATCTCAGTAGTATTAACTACTGAGATATTTACACATCGCACAAGTCACCAATCAATCAATCAATTTGCGTAAGCACCGATTTACATAAAGTAAAAATTGTACGAGAGCTCAACGGTCGTAATTAGGAAACAATAATTATTTCTGTATTGTTTTACATCCGATTCAGGTGTCGCGACCGTTGTACAGCGTCTAAAATTTGTGTCCATTTATTTGAAGAATACTCTAAAAAATAATTCACCACGAAAGCTACGCGGAGAATACTTTTTGAAGAACAAACAAACAAACATTTCGCCAACTATGTTTGAGTCCCACGTAATTGGAACGAGTCTATAGCCATCAACCGGGCACAAATCTAGACTACGGGCTGCTTCTGGGAAATACCAGATGGAAAAACCCAATAACACTTTAACCGACCCGGGAGTCGAACCCAGGAAAAGAAAGAAAGAAAGAAAAGTGTTTAATTGTCACAAAACGACATACAATATAAGTATATGCTTCTGCTAAACCAGGACGTCATGTGTAGTAGTAGCGCTTGCGCGCCCACTCTTTGGTACGAGGCAGTTTTCTTATTTTAGCAAAAGAGTGGAACTCACTGCCTGCGTCTGTGTTTCCGAACGCATACAACCCGAATATCTTCAAAGTTAGAGTGAACAGGCTTCTTCTGGGTAAGCTCACTCCATCGTCGACTTTGTCTCTGTCAACTCTGACCTAGACTAGAGTCAAGAGTAAACCCATATCGAATAAAAAAGAAAAAAATAAGCCCCAATAGGTTACGTCTGCCTTTTTATTTTTTTGGTAGTTTTTGACGTGATTTTACTTAACCCAGTTAAGTACAAATTACCACGAAAAGAAGAATGTTTTAGTATGACCTGCAAACATTTCATATTCAACTACAAACTTCTCATCATCCAAAATTACGCATTTCGTAAATAGTTAAAATTGAAATCCTCAACATGCATACAAAAGTTATTACAGTTTGAATTTGTGTACTACAAAATCTCATAAAGATTTATTATATTCCTTGCTCGAAAGAGCTGCGGCTTCCACTTTAAATTTTAATAAAATCATTTTTCACACCTTGCCTTCATAATGTTCGTAACGAGCAGCTGACGTTTCATGTAGTCTAATGGTTGTGCCACTTTCACTAATATACAACTGAAACAAGCTTTTTGTGTTAGGTTAGTTAGCAAACTGCCCAAATGGGATTGTGTCTAGTGAAATGTCCCTTACGAAAATGATGTCTCTCAAGAGACAAGTGGGCTTATTCCGAGTTTTTACTCATGGTCGGTCGCGTTCACGTAAACTTTTTTGTACAGAAATTGATATAAGAGATCTCTTATATCAATTTCTGACCAAAAAAGAGGTTTTTTTTTTATTGTTTACAGGCACCACCTTGCCACCTTGTCTTGTCTTGTCTTGTCTTGTCTGTTGTTTGTCTTGTCTGTTGTTTGTCTTGTCTTGTCTTTTTGCCTTGCCTTATCTTGGCTCGACCACTATCTCACCTGATGGTAAGCGATGATGTGGTCGACGATGGAGCACGCTTGCCTAGAAGAAACCCATTCACTCTTGACTTGAAAACCCCTAGATTGTAGCTATCGGGAAACACAGATTCCGGCAGGGAATTCCACTCTTTACCAAACGGTGCATATCCAGTTTCAATACAAATTGACGTTAACGTTAACGCAATCCAGCGTGAGACAAAACTCGCACTAAGCCCAAAGATCATTGTCAAAAACTAAATGGTAGAAAAATTTGGCAAGTAGGAAGCAAGAAGGCACAATTTCAGTAAGTAGTCTATCGCATTAATATTATGCAAGAGGGCAACGTTCAAACCGTCCGTAGCCGGGTCTGCGCTGCGCTACAAATGCGAATCTAATGCCACTATAAATCGTGCCCCCTCTCCTGCGCATATCCCCACCCTCGGCCCACTCCCGGAGAGCTCCAATAAGTAGGAAAATGTAGCGTGAATTAGTATCGATTAGGAACCGAGCATTTCAATCTCAGCCAATTCGATAAACTACAATTTCCATGTGAATATATTTTTATCGAAGGCGCTTAGTACGTTTCAGGTGTCGGAAATGAGAGTCTTTTTTTATACCCAGACGTAACAAAACACTTCGCTAAGTCGGGTAAATATAATTTGTCTCTCTAGAATGAAAATAAAGGGAAAAGGAACGCCTCCAGGGTTTTAGGAATTTATTAAAGGGCCCAGGCTTACGTAGGTATGCAAAAGGTAGCTCAAATAAATAAGTTCAAGACTTGATTTTTATTTTTAGGGCTCCGTACCCAAAGGGTAAATACGGGACCCTATTACTAAGACTCCACGCTCCGTCTGTCTGTCTATCCGTCTGTCACCAGGCTGTACCTCCAGTATCTCATGAACCGTGATAGCTAGGTAGTTGAAATTTTCACAGATGATATATTTCTGTTGCCGCTATAACAACAAATACTAACTATAAAACAGAATAAAATAAATATTTAAGTGGCGCTCCCATACAACAAACGTGTTTTTTTGCCGTATTATGCGATAATGGTACGGAACCCATCGTGTGCGAGTCCGACTCGCAATTGGCCGGTTTTAAAACCAATTTGAGCTAAACAATTCCTTCTAATTACTCCCTGAAAGCTCAAATGATTTTCAATACCTAAATATTAAAAGGTAGGGTCCGTACACGCCTACGCAGAAAGATACTCAATTTTCAAATAAAGACGTAACTCATTACACCTTTAGTCTCCACATGAATAATAAATTGAATTTATCAAGCACCTGAGGAAGAGTATCCGTTACTTAAACAGGTAAAATATTGAAATAAGGTGAGTACCTAAATTATTTTATTTAAATTTCCATCACAGCGTTCCTGGCTTGCTAAATAAGAAAGTGTAGGGAGATGTACCGGTCTCCTCGGCTCAAGACGACCAACTAGGAGCCCGCGCATTCCGCATACATTACAGGGAGAGTGCGCTTTCTACTAAATTAAATTTTGATGGCTGCCCGGATAACGCTGAGTAAGCAACTCATTTTTTCGTAACAGTCATCCTGAAATTGGATATTAAAATTATATTTTGTCTGCGTGATATAGTTAAAAGGCGTATTAGCCTGCGTAGTTTAAATAATTCTTGGGCATAATTTTATGATCAAATTAGAAACTCGTCAAAAACCGTGGTTTTATCTTTCATAAAACCTTAACAGCTTGTATGTCATTTTTAAGGTAAAGTAAGGGTGGTTACGCACTTCATCCGATCCGTTTCCGTAAAATTTCGGTTCAAAAGTAGCCGTAGTACTTCTTCTAGGGAAGCTTATGCGTCCTCCTTTTAAACTCGGAACACAAATCACGGACACGGACGTGTAGTGCGTAACCGCCCTAAGTCGGCTAACTTTTCTAATGTATTTTCCTGCATAATTTAAACAATTCCTTGACATAATTTTATGATCAAATCAGCAAATCATCTAAAACCGTGGTTTTATCTTTCATAAAACGTTAACAGCTTGTACGTCATTTTTGAATCGGAAAAGTAGTAGGTCTAGGTGCAAGTAGGGTAGTCGGTTACGCACTACATCCGATCCGTGTACGAAAAAATTTTGGTGCCGAAGTACCCGTATTACTTCTTGTAGGGAAGCTTACGCACTACATTCGAACTCTATCCATCATAATTCAGATCATTTTAAACACGGAACTCAAATCACTGACACGGATCACGGACACGGGCGTGTCGTCTAACTTTACTAATGGGCCAAAATAAAACTAAAACCTTTAAGAACTCTGGAACCACAATTCAATTAATCTGCATAGGTTTTTCCCAAATATATTGGGGTCGTCTCCGAATCTAACCAAATGCAACTAAGTACAGGTTTACTGAGCGATTTATCGATCAAATTGGTGGTAAGAAGGGGGCGCGACGGGGGCCTGCTGCGCCAGTATTACTGTGCGCTCACGCTATTTGGTTCGTCAGTTGACCCATGCTTCCCGCGCTGAGATCACTCATCGTTCGCTCCCATAACACAGTCGCACACACAATTTTCTTTGCACAAATGATTTATAGTATTTATTGTTTTATGAAGAAAGAATCTGAAAAAGAGCAGTTGACAATTTATGATGATAAGATATTTAATTATTTATAATGTTAAGATCAAAATAAAAAATACTGGTCAAGTAAACATTATCTATACTTATTTCAGCCTCTTTCAAAGTACGAAGTAGCTAGTAAAGTACTTAATGAAAAAATGCCTATGTACAATAAAACAATTACTCTCATATCTTAGTTTCGAACGCGTGCTCACACATATCCCCTCCCTGTAGCTCAGCGTTCTTTTCTCCTGACGGGACCTACACTAGTTTTTTCCATGGAGCGTGTGCCTATCTGAGTTCTAAAACCCCGTAACTGATGCACGAAACCCTTTGCAAGACAGGTGACCAGATTTATTAACACACTTTTATTAGCTTGGTATGTATGTATCTATGTATCAATGTAACAATGTATCAATGTAACGGAATCTTTGAACGTGATTTTCACCCACTTCAAAACGTTGGATTGATTTGAAACTTTGCACACTTATCAAGGACCGATGACAATGCAATAATTTAAACAGTTTGTCCCATTATCCTTACCATTAAAGCGTGTTTTTTAGTTTTTAGAACTACAATTTCTTATATATTTTATATTAATAACGACTGTCAAATATCCACAAATGACAGAGACCAACATCCAGCAGCTTAACTTGCTTTTCTAGGCATTGAAACCACAAATAAAAGTCCAAATATAGGGTACCTACCCTACATTCTGACTTTGAGTATACCAGTATAAAATTACTTTCAGAAAATAAGAGCCCAAACTCCTGAAGGCCGTATCAAAGTGCACAATTAGACGGGCTCGCACAGTACCTTATAATGTTTATTTGAAATTTAAACGGCTAGGATGCAGCCGGGATGCTGCGTCGAGACAGAACTAACAAGTTTCACGGAATTAATGTGGCGCCTTCTGCTAAGTGTCGTCGTACACTGTCGGTTCAGGAACGATAAGAGAAGCTTGACTGTGACGGTGCTTGACTGGATTATTTAAAACTTAGAAAAAAAATAAACCGTATTAAAAATATGTTTAATAAATAATCTAAAAAACGGTCTAGCAGTTATAAATAAATAAAAAATAAAATTTAAACTTTAAACCTTGCAAAAACATATTCAAATATTTTTCTTTGTGAAACATGCAACTAATCAATTTGATTAAATAATTTTCTTTGTTATTGGTGAAGTACATTTAGCTATTATTATTCTATATATCTAATAACATTTATATTTTTTTAAAGGCATTTACTTAATTCATTTAATAAATAATAATTATTACATGCTGTATCTGTCAGCATCTAATAAAAATAAACTAAACTCAGCCTACCCGGCTATCATCTGACATCATAAAACAAAAATTCCATATTTAGGAAAAACGATGTTTTGCGTGACAAAATTCCTACGCAGCCGTAAAATAAGGCACATAGACGTTTTAGAAAAAGTTCGGGTTTTTAGAGCGTCGCGACGTCTTTGTCAGTCACACCTGCGTGACAGTCTAATAGAAAATTAAGAAATAGACCGACAAAACTTCGTGTTTACTAAGTACAAAACAAAACAAGTAATTTTCCCTAAAATTACTGCACAGGAATGTTGAAATTGCCGGGATGAATCTTTAATGATTTTAGAAATGTGACAGTAACATTTTCTTGGGATATTTAGAATGGCATTCTAAATTATTCTTTAAAATAAAACTTAGAAAGTTCAGGATCTATTTCATTTTCTAGTTCGATACTAGGAAAAGTTTTACATAATTATATTAGCGCTGTTACTGGAAAAATAAAATTACGCGCCCTTCAACGATATAATCACTAATCAATAAATTAAGTATTACATAGATTTTTGCAACTTTGAAGTATTCAAGTTTGCAAAAATCTATGTAGAAGACTTCAATAAAATACTTCATCCTTATGTAAACATTTCAAGAACCAAAGAAATTAATAAGGTTCTGGGTAATTATAAGTGTAAATAATCTGTTACTTATCCTTTAAATACAACAGTATTCTTTAAGTTCTAAGAATTAAATCAGCTAGCACTGAAAAATAAAGTCAAAGAAAATTGCGATATTTTCTCAAAAAGCTCAGCTTGTCGTTTTAGTTTTCTCAGCAATCCGACGTCAGTGGAGACGGGCCGGAAGGCGCAAATGTCCCGCTTTAGTCGGCACTCGACGCCACAGCCTAATCTTTATCCTCGAACAGTGTTGCAGTGTTCAGTTAGCAATGCTGCCGCGCCAGCTTATTATAACTGCTTATTGCCCCTCTGTGCCTAGACTATGTCATAATTGCGGAACTAAATGTGTGAGGGAAGTTCATACGAATATTGAAAATTATTAGACTATATGTTTGTAGAGCGACCAACTCTAGTAGACTCACACACATGCATTTCTGCTTATTTAACTTTCACTGACGAAAATTATTTTACTCTTTGACCTGGAAAGATTATATATTCTTTTTGACCCGTAAAATATCGACGAATCAAAGCGAAACTATGCTCAAACTTGAAAATAAGTCATCAACAATACATCGATACGATATATAAAATAACGCAACCAGTATATTAAAAAACTTGGTATACTCCGTTAATTTCCGTCTTTATTCCCGAGCTGAGCGCGAGAAAGGCCAATTTAAATTAGTTGTTTCTTTGACTGGTAAGATTGATGAAACTGTCGCGGGCACCGAGTTCAACACTTAAAATTATTTCCTTTCAAACTTTTGGAAAAGGTTGCTTCATTATTAGAAACCAAATATATACTTGTTCTGGTTTAATAATACCAGTCTGTAACTGTCTCTCTGGCCTCTTCTCATACGTTCGTAGCGTTGATCACCACGCTTGCTCAACGCGGGTTGGCGATTTTAGACTTACATTAACTATTAGTCCAGGTTTCCTCACGATGTTTTCCTTCACCTTTGTCAGCGATGAACTAAGAAAGTACATTATGAATTTGAAAAAGTCACATTAGTACTTGCCCGTATTTGAACTTACGACGGCGAGGCCTTAGCCACTGGGCCACCACGACATTTAAACAAAACAAACCAAAACCCAACCTGTTCTGGTTTAAACAATCTGAAATAACGTTCCATTTGAGAGTAAATTTAAAATATCCGGGTAAAAAACGTATCTTGTTGAACAATATTCGAATAGCCAAAAACCATTCCATGCTGTAAGGTAAAGTGGAGAATTACTCAGTAAATAAATTGCTGGATTTTTTGAAGGCGTTACGCGTTACCGTGATCAATGGGGAGGCTTTGCAGTTTGTAATGGGAGAATTTAGCGTCTCATTCTACCGCGATGGTATCGCTATATTCTGTCTCTATCTTTGAGTCTGAGGCTATTTCAAGAGGTCGTACAGCCCATAAGTAAAGTAAAACAAAGGGCTGTCAGTTCTTGTTAGCAAAGATTTCGGTTGTTTTTACTCTCTGGTTTTCTGTCTAATTTGATTGATTTCCGAGTCCTTTACTAAAGGTAAAGTTACTTTAAGGATAAAAAGAGGATACTAGATCATTTCATTTATAGCAGCAATTTCTGAATGGAATATTTAATGTGAATGACATTCCATTAGCCAGTAAGTGACAAAATGAGATCCGAAACAGTGCACACGATTTAACTAAAAGCGTTCAAAAGCGTAGCAATCAGCGCACATATCAAAACGTTGACAAAATTTTGCATTCGTTAACTTCGTAACATGCAATATCACTTTACAATGGCGTCTAAAAGCTTGGAATAGTAATGACTGCATTTTTAAAAGGTTCGAATGGAGCGATACATTTAAGTTAATTAGTGACTTCGGATGGAAATAACTTGGGGTATTAAAGATTCAGATGGCAAAGTGCAAATCGGTGTCGCTGCAGTCGCCGCTGCATTTAGCCTGCCGCGCCGGACAGGTCGGGGTTGCAGTCTGCACACTTACATATATGCCGACTGCTCCTCAAATAGACGCGCCGCCGCCGGTAGTGCGGGAGCTGCTGCCTGGGCAAATGCATATTAGATGGTACGTCATCTTGTTAAGATTGGGTCGTCAATGCTTGTGTATAATGATACTCTAGTTTGATGGAATCGCATAGTTACAAAATTTGTTGTTATTATATTAGACAAACAATCAACATCATGGCTGGTATCGTAATATGTTTTAGGCATGCATTCAAACGGGCCGATAAATAGCTAAACAAAGGTTTCGGACTAAACGCGGTCACACTAAAGCCACCACACTCCCGAAGTACAAAGGTAGAAATCCAGACTACACTGAAAATAGCGACCTGTAAACGTGAAAATTGATTTTGACACATAGCTCTATATCTGAACTGAAACTCGGCAAGCCTCTTGTATAATGCAAAACCTATTTCCGGAATTTACCTGTCTGCCCTCAGAATATGACAATTGAAATATTGCCTCTCCATTAGCTAGCAACGTTGGCAACACTACTTTTAGATTGGCTCTAGACTGTAGAACTTCAATTTAAGACGTAATTGGGAGGTAGACATTTAGAAAAGTTTATTTTTGTGCTAGTTCACGTCTCGATGGGAACTGGTTTCTGTTTAAACTTGGAGAGATAATTTTAAAGCCAACTGTATTTTGTTTTCGTGTTCCTTTTTCAAATCGATTCCTTCAGTCGTCAAATTATATTACCACTTCTGATTTCTAAAATCTAAGACGTAATTCTCTCTCTTCCTTCTGTAATAAATGATGATATTTGAAGGCAAGCGAGACTTTTTGTTTTCTTTGTTTAGGAGAAAAACTCCGAGCGAGAACTTTTACGAAGTTTCCATCTGGGGATATTTATTTAATGACCCTGCTTCCATTTTGCCGAAAATGTTGAAATGAATGGCTACTCAAATAAATTGAAATAACCTATTCATACTCGGAAAAGGTTTGGGAATAGGTTATGTGAATCATAAGATTTCTTAAAAATTAACATAATAGATTTTGCTTGTAAGTGTACCTATGCATATAAAGATTTTTTACATTATGCGAATAAACTCAGACCGACGAATAATAAAGTAAAAAACTTCTCAAACCTCGAAACCGAAATTGTTGCAAACATACTTGACGTCACATAAGTAGAGACAGATTCCGTCGACAAAGTTTGTACATGGTAAAGATGCAATGACAAAGTATTTAGGCGGGGAGGCTGGGTGTGGGCGGTCGGGCATCATTGAATGTTTCCTGCTTTCACAACTTCACCAGCCGATCTTCATCCGAACAAGTCTTGTTTTCATTGGTTTGTTGTACTTCACCGCGGCTGACGTGCTTTCCAAACTTCCCCGGTGCCCGACTCGAGTGAATACTCGATACATTGTACAATTTGTATCCTGTGCTCGCCACTTTTGTACTCGTGTTACGTATGGCTGAACTCGGAGCAAGATTTCTGTTCTCTTTCAATCTGTGATTTTAATTTAAATCTGACTTTCATCCTGTCTATTGTTAATATTAAACCGTTCTACAAAACTTGGTGGGTCAATAGCCTGAAACTAAATTGGATACAAACTTAGATTAATATATTAACATTAACAAGGTGTAATAGCCCATGTATCTTCCATTAATTGACATTTAGGGCACCTAACCAAGTTATTTCATACGTATGTTGTATGTTGGAAAACTTCAGTAACCATAAATTAATAAGTAATCTACCATTAGTCCATTAACAAGCCAACTGGCTCGGAATCTATTGTCCGAAGGCTGGAAGCGATCAATGTGAGGTTTGCTTGGGGGGCTGTGAAGTTAGATAATTAATTACGGCACCATAAAGCCTTGGTTTGGGCCGTTATAGTGCCCAGGAGCGTCGTAACCAAACTCTGGTCGTACAATACCCTATTGAATCTAGGTAATACGTTTTTGAATTACTAGCAGATTAGCGGTCGCGCAGCAGAGGGGACGTGTGCAGGAAATTTGAAGAGCGTTGGCAACACAAGTTGGATTATCGACTGATTGATTTATAGGATGCTAGTGCCTCATTCAATAGACGGCGGGAGGTGAATTTGGCTAAGATGATCAGGAACCGTATTTTGCGAGTAAACACGACATTTACGTGTCGGCTACGTGTTGTTTTAGTACATTATTCATTATAAGTTGTATTTATTTATTATGCTACTTATTGTACACCACAACAATATATGTACAGCAACAAACATTTTATGTTATTTTGTGTACAATTAAGAAGTATTAGTGAGAGTACCTAATGCTGCAAATGTTTCTAAATGTGCTCCTGTTTAAGTGGAAACTACCTCAATTATTCTCTTAGGTAAAATAAAAGGCGACTAATTACCTACCTACCTATTTACTAAAGGGTAGCGAATTTCTTAAAATGTTCATGTAATCACCTACATGTACTTAGGTACTAATGAGAGTACCTATATATTAATTAGCACAACCCATACGCTGCGCACTGAACATTTCTCTTTTCTTTTCATTTCTTCTTCCAAAATTAGTAATGATTCAATTTTCATTTGTGTTAAAATGTGAGAACGGTGAGTTTTTCACAAATACGCTCAAGCAAAATGGAACTTAACATAACCATATTTTCTGATTTTTTCAGTTCAAAATCTTCTTAAGAAAATTAACGAGAGTCAATTCATCAATCATCGAAGCGCGATAATGCAGCGAATGTTTTAATTTAATTCAGATGGGCGTCTAATAAGTGAAAATTAAAGAGTGATTGATCAATCTTAGCGGATCTAGCAGTCAAGTGCCGGTGACTGAGCGATTGAGCGCCGGGAAGTGTCAATAACGTGGAAAAACTGTTCGAGAGTAGTACCTACATACTGTAGGGAACAGATGGTTACCGATTTTTGTTTTATTATTTAGTAAGTACTTGGATATTGTTGTGAACTTAGTTTTTTGTGTTTTTATTTTTACAACCAGCTGTGCCCGCAGCTTCGCTCCCGTCGACTGCCTAGTTGCCTACCCTAGCCTATTTACCTAACTACTCTATTTACCTGCCTGTCTACCCTACCTACCTGTACCTTGCTACCTATCCTACCTACCTACCAATATTTTTTCTAGCGTCATTCTTCCGCGAGGAATCTTAACACCGCCATTCAGAAAATGACGTCAAAATAATTCACTACGCCATCTATCGAATATGGAGTTCAACTGTCCGAGTATCTCAATTGCAATTTACTTCTTGAACACTTTAGATGATCTAACTTTTGATAGAGTGAACCGATAGCGATGAAACAAAAACTAAGTAATACTTCGAGTTACGCACAATTTTTCATAGTTTTTACGTGATGCGTGCACAACTAAACAGAAAACCGGCCAAGTGCGAGTCGGACTCGCTCACGAAGGGTTCCGTACCATTATCGCAAAAAAACGCCAAAAAATTACGTTTGTTGTATGGGAGCCCCACTTAAATGTTTATTTTATTCTGTTTTTAGTATTTGTTGTTATAGCGGCAACTGAAATACATTCATTGAGGTCACATAGATGGCTCGCACGCGGCGTACGTAGAAGTCGTAGTATATCCTCCTGTCCACAGATGTCGCTTTTGATAAATTTCTAGGGGTGAGGATTCTCTGCTGCTGTATGTACATATATAAAGATTAGGTAAGTATCAAAATAATAATTATACAGCATAACAAAAATAAAAAATAAACCTAGTAATATTTTCTTGTTTATCAGCTATGTTTATTTTTTTCTGTTTTAATTTGTTGTCCTAAGCATGTACGACTCAAACTTATTATTAATGCATTTATTTCAGATATCAAATCTATACACAGTCAATACAAAATAAAATAAACCAGCCAAGTGCGAGTCGGACTCGCGCACGAAGGGTTCTCTAATATTACCACACAAATATTTATTTTATTCTGTTTTTAGTAATTGTTGTTATAGCGGCAATAGAAATACATCATCTATGAAAATTTCAACTAACTTCTTTTTTCAGACGGACAGACAGACAGACGGATCGAGGAGTCTTAGTAATAGGGTCCCGTTTTTACCCTTTGGGTACGGCACCCTAAAAATGAACCCAGTAATATTTTCTTGTTTATAATTAAGCTATTTTTATTGTTTGCTGTTGTTTTATTTTATCGTCCTATGCATGTACGACTCAAACTCAATTATAACGCCTACAAAAAACTCAAATGCAAATAAACCGTACAGACAGAGTGTGTTTCATAATATTCACATAAGAATAAAAAAACTTTAAAGTAATCAACGTTCAAACAAAAGCACCGTAAACTTCATCTTGTTTACGAAGAGAAGCTGTTATTAAATTTTCAAACTCCACGTTTTACTTATACTCGTATCTATCTAAGTTAAAGTTAATTATGAAAAATGGGCATTAAGGTCGTTCGAAGAAAAATTTGTTATATTTAGTCAGTGAACATATTTAAACAGAAATTAAAAGGTGGCAAGAGGAAACGGGCCCGAGGCAAATGGCAACGTGTTCTATCTACATCGTAACGAAATTAACAGGATACTGCCATCTAACCTCTGTTACCCCCGCCTCTGGTACTTAATGCTACAACCGATTTTCATAACAATGTAAACTCTATTTATTTCAACCAGGCATGCTCAAGCATCTCTGTTTATTTTTAAGATGTTTACTAAAACCTGAGCATTATTTACCAACACTAAAGGGCCGATTTCACCAATTAAATTAATCGTGATGTGTTCAACTTAACTCAGTTTATGCAAATACTGCGTTCTTATCGGTAGTTTCTCAGCGGTCTCAACCAATCAGAATGCTGTATTTGTATAAACTGAGTTTAGTTGAACTAATCGCGGTTAGTTTTATTGGTGAAATTGGCCTTTAAGCTGCTATTCATTATATCTCAGACCAATTTAAATCCCTCGCTATTTATTAGTCTACCTTTCAGTTAAATCTTTTCCAATTAACTCGTAATTAAAATCTCTAATAGACAGTCCATTAGCAATTACAAGTATTTGCAATTAAATCAAAAAAATCTTTGCAATACTTTCAAATGAACCATTCTCCGAAGCTCGTTGAAGCTCTTCGCTTGTCTACATCTCTCTTCATAAATAACGTTCATTTAATTAATGTTCCATTGTTTTGTTTAAATAATTAGCACCTATTTATCCTACTTCTATTATAAACGTGAAAGTTTTTGAGAATGAATGGATGTTTGTATGCAAAAACTACTGAAGGGATTTTAATGAAACTTTACAGAAATGTGGCTTGTACATCTTATATTATAAAGAGGAGAGATTTTTTTGTTTGTTTGTTTGTACCGAATAGGCTCGGCAACTACTGGAGCGATTTGAAAAATTCTTTCACCAATAGAAAGCTACATTATTCCTAAGTGACATAGGCTTTTTTAATCCCAAAAATGGGTCCTGTGGGGTGGTCCCCGGGAGCGAAGCCGCGGGCAACTGCTAGTTATTTATAAAGATATTAGCGTCTGCCCGCGTGAAAGTCGTAAATTATCCCAAGTGAACATATTCCTGGGATACAAATTACCCTGTGTTATATTCCAGGCTATAATCTATCTCTGTGCCAAATTTCAAGCAGATCCCTCCAGCCGTTTGAGCGTGAAGAAGTAACAAACATACAAACACACACACACACTCACAAACTTTCGGCTTTATAAATATTAGTGTGACTAGCTTCTGCCAGCGGCTTCGCCCGCATGAATGTTGAAAATGACCCTAAGGAACATATTCCCGGGATAAAAAGTATCCTATGTGCTATTCCAGACTGTAATCTACCTCTGTACAAAATTTCATCCTTCAACCGTTCTGGTGTGAAGAAGTAACAAACATACAAACACACAAACAACACACTCACAAATTTTAGCCTTTATAATTAACTTCATACTAATGTATGAAGTGTGATTCGAAGAACTATTAATAACACACAGGCGGAGCTGCGTGCAGCAGCTAGTACTTTATAATACCTCGAACGTGCCTTTGGTTCACAGAAAAACTGTTATATGAAGAGAGATAACAAGACAAATGCTACCTTATCCATGTGTATCTACTTTTTCCAGCCTTTATAGCTATGTAAAAATATTAATTAACGCTTCACCGTTACTAGCTATGAACCTGAGCCATGACGTGTTTCCCATGTTTTTTTGCGCATCATCAGCAGAAACTTTAATGAACGAGTAAAATTAAAAAAAAACCCTAACACATTTTTATTCCATGCTACATAATTTATCTAGTAGGTAGACACGCTTCGATCGACAATATATTGAACACGTAATTATGACATGATATCTTGCGAAAACAGCTAAATTCAAACAGTTAAACAGTAATAACTTTTCAAAGACAGGGGGGTGACCATAAGCTCTTAGAGCGGTATCAATTTGATATCGAGTAAGTGACAGATGTATACAAGACAGATACATCTGTCCCTTATTCGATATCAAATTGATACCGCTCTAAGAGCTTATGGTCACCCCCCTGAACCGATTTTCATCAATAGCTAAGCACACTCTTGATAAAGTCACCTCTCAAACAAAATAATACTAAATCAAAATCGGTTCATCCGTTTAGGAGCTATGATGGCACAAACTGATACACAACGACATAGATACACACGTCAAACTTATAACGTTACCTACACCCCTCTTTTTCTGTGGGGGGTTAAAAAAAGCTTTAATTAAACGTACCTGTATGATTATTGCAGACTAAAATGTCTAAAAACACATTAATTTTTAATCAAGTGGAGTGGAGAGTGGGAGAGTGCAGCTAGTGGTATTCTAGCTCGGAGGAATTGACAGGGCCGTGGGGAAATCAGCGCCCGTAGCGACATGCGAACCAAGCCTAATTCAACTTCGTACCTACGCTACGTCTAAACGATCCCGACGTCACCTCATTTTAATTGCTTTAAATACGCAATGCTTTGCCAACTATGTATGCGTCGTTAAGCGCGTACGTAAACGAGCCAGCCAGCATTCCTGGCGATATTATTAACGGTAAACTTAGTATTGCTGCACACTTGGGAGGGTAACATTGTATAGCTTGATTTATACTTAAATATTTTAAACTCAACGCAAGTCAACGCATAAATAAAAACATAATTAACAATCTCTGCAAGCACTGACTGTAGCGGCACCGACGCCGCCACTTACGAACTAATGACATGACGTCACACAAATCCTGCACCGCGCAAGCAAAGTTTTCGGCGTGATTTGAACACATACAACAGTCCGACAATAACCGTTGGGCAGTTGCCCGGAGTAGACACAACACCCGTCTGGTCGGAGGATCCTCCCTTTTCTATGGAGGTTTGTGGGACGTTCCGCATACCTCCAAATTATTTCACCTATAGAAACCTACAATATCGTTGAGTTACATTGGTTACATTTTATCCCGTAGCAAAGTTTCGGTTTCTGGTTAAAGATATTTATTTTCATAAAGAAATTTACATTTCACTTATATGAAAACAATAATTATAAACTAGGCTAAATTAATCATAAATCTTCGACATTCGGACTTAATAAAGGATTCGGTTTCTAAAGGATAGGAACAAAGCCACGGGAAATAGCTCGTATATTACAGGTATTTATTATTAAGTGGGGCTTAACTATCAAGCCTACAATATCTGTAGCTATTGTAATTATAACCTTCAAAACTCTAATATAATTGGATATAGCTTTATATGACAAACTCCAACTAGAAAACTCATAAATTTTCTTGTAATCGTCTTTTCTCAACAGTCATTAATTTTCTTCGTTCATTAATAACAAATAATATGTATATCAAAAGAACTTCCAAACATTTTGATTTGAATTCCAGCGAGTTGCCATAAGAAATAAAACATTGTTTTTGTTGTGACTTGTAGCACTCAACACCGCTCACTTCTCCTTCTCCCAAGACAATTGGTTTAAAAGCATCGGAAACATGATGCTTCGAGTACTTACATTATTTCTACCACTTCTGTTTATCATAGCCGAACATATATTGGAGAAATTTTTTTTTAGAGTTGGGCGAATTGTTCCTTCTGTAGCAACGCAATGATTTTTATTACAGAGGGAACTTCAAACAGTAGGTCATAAAACTATGAGGTGCAAGCACTGGGGGTTGGCCATAAGCTCTTAGAGTAAGGTTATTTTTAGCGAGTGTAAGGGACAGACGTATATGACTTGTAGATTGACATGTAGACATCTGTCCCTTACGCACACTCAAAATAACCTGACTCTAAGAGCTTAAGGTCACCCCCCAGTTCTTATTAGAGATCGACATATTATAGATGTCATCGTCATAGTTTTCGGGTAAAAATTTAAAAAAAAAAATATAAAAAAAAATACAACCAACTTCCAAATAAAAACACTGCAAAGAGAAAAATAACTTCAATTTCGGAAGTCGGTGTTCCTGTTTTTGTTTCTTCGTTTTTCAGCTTATCTAGCTGCACTTCAGTTACGTCTAATTAGCTGACATCGGCATAATCGACGATTGGGAGAAGGAGGGATTGGGCGAGTGCAGTTTTGGTGGCAGTCGGAAGGAAAGTGCGCAGTCTGCGCAAAGACCCCGCAACTTCCTGCAGCTGAGGACCCCACGAAAAGACTTTGTCAACAAAAATACCCAGATCTTTCACTGAGTCGCTTTATGGAATAGCTGAGCCATCAAAGACAATCCGGGGGAGCTGCGACCAGTTAATTTTCAAGCGCAACCTAAGACTACCGACAACAATGACTTGAGTTTTTTCTTTCTTTCTCCGAAATTTAAATGAGACCACATGAGAAACCCCAGCTATCAAATAAAATAAGAATCATCAAAATCGGTTCAGCTAGTAAAAAGTTTAGAGGAGACGCAAATAAAAAAAATAAAAAAAACTACTCGGATGCTGGGCGCACCGAGACGCCAACTCCTATTCCTTCTGACAATATCGTTTGATTTACCAAAATACATAGGTAACATTATTATACAGCTATGTTGCGGTTGCCAATCTGACGTGAAATGACGTACCGCAAGCATCCTGGCTGGCTGACGCCTTATCTATATTAGGCATTTAATTGGATATTGATATAATTCAAATTATGGGTTACAGGGTTTCTGATGACACACACGCTTGGCTTATCTCTGAATATTGGTATAACGGCTATGACTAGATATTAATTGAGAATTTATTGGTGTCTATGTTGAGATACCTGTGTTGAAGGATCTATTAACTAATTATTAAGACTAGCTTCTGCCAACGGCTTCGCCCACGTGAAACTCGAAAGTCATCCTGAGGGAACATATTCCAGGGATAATAAGTAGCCTATGTGCTATTCCAGACTATAATTTATCTCTGTGCCTAATTTCATCCAGAACCGTCCAGCCGTTTAAGCGTAAAGAAGTAATAAACATGCAAACACACTCACAAACTTTCGTCTTTATAATATTAGTGTGATGAAAAAACCGGCCAAGTGCGATTCTGCCTCACGCACAGAAGGTTCCGCGTAAACAGCTAAATTCACCAAAGTATATAGGTAACATTAAATAAATAAATAATAAAGCCTTTATTTCCAAACATTTGACAATTTTTCTCATTTGGAACATAATTAATTATAAATAAAATCTACATTTAAATTATAAAAGGTCTCTCAGTTCAGTGTGCCTTACGGCAAAGGCCTCCTCCAACTCTTTCCACTGCTTCCTGTCTGCCACCACTCTTGTCCAGAGCGGACCTAAGGTCATTTTCAGGTCATCCTCCCATCTTGTCTTTTTACGACCTCGACTCCTAATGACATCTCTTGGATACCAGATTGTCACCTGTTTGCTCCATTTCTCCTTCTTACATCTGAGCATATGTCCAGTCCACCTCCATTTAAGTTGATCAATACGAGCCAGGCAGGATATCAGTTAATTTCGTTTTGTGCCTGATGTCTGTACTTCTTACTTTGTCTTTTAGTTATAAACCTAACATGCTTCTTTCCATACTTCTCTGACATCTTGCAAGTTTATCCCTATAGGTAACATTACTAACGTTCAAAAACAATGAAAGCACCGAATATTACTCTATCTAAGGGACAAAATTAACTATGCCGTTCGAAAACTGTTATCCCTATACATCAATATACAATTTTTATACTTTTCCAAACACATTTTATAAGCTGGTCGACTGTTACTCGTAAACTTGTACAGCCTACTTAGCTGTGATAGTTTTCCTTTTAATTTCGTTATATACAAGGTGTTTTTTTATATCCTATAACTCTAAGGTATGAATGAGATCATATCAAAGAATCAACTGGCATATGAATTATTTTTCTGTAATCAGATATTTTTTTTGCATTTTTCATACATTGAAGCATTTTTTTAATGAAAAAAATAATTTCAATTTATGATATCTTCGAAACTATGTATTTTTGGACTACATACTCTAGGTCCTAGAACATTTAGTATTATTTTTACTTACAGAATATAACTCCACAGTCATCAAAAAATGCCGCAATTTTTTTCACATATCCAAAAGTAACCATTTAGCTGCCAGGGGGCTGCAGGGGCAGGGGGCACTTGACTCTAACAAAAATTAGCCATTTAAAGCTTAATTTTACGCAAACGGATCCCTGAATCGAAAAATGGTTTTGCCACGGACCCGTTATATTTTTAATGGCCTAACCAACAGTACTCCACACCATGCGACAGACGAGAAAAATAAAATTTACGTGTACAGGAGAAAGCAAAAAAAATAACACATTTTTATTTTACCACTTTGTCGACGTGATTAATATGTATATCAATGTCAATTTTTTTTTTTTTTCTAGTACTAAGAGTCTCTAAGCTAAGCTGTGGACAAACGGTTGGACAGACGGACATGGCGAAACTATAAGGGTTCCTTGTTGACTACGGAACCCTAAAAACCGATGACTTGTATCCCTATTTCAGAAACAGTAGGCCTTCTTCTGCTTCTTCGTGCCGCCTGGCACGACAGTAAGTATTTTTTTTTGGCCTGCATGTTTTCATGAACAAATGTAAGTAATTTTTATTCAAATGTGTTTATCTAGTACATACAAACTTTGAATTTCACATTGAGTTTGGATATAAAGTTTCCTAGTTTTCATACACAGGATATCTCATTTGCATTCCAAAATTGTGGTTGTTTCACGAGCAAGTTAACCAATTTTTAAATACATTACCTTCATAAATAGAGTCAGCTTTTCGAATGAATCTCGTTTCCATTCAAAATGTTGCCAACACGCAGAAGGAAAATGAGTAAGGTGCAAGTAAAATTTAACCCTAAGCTGCAAAACCCTAACCCTAAAAAACCAAAATGTTGCCAACACGCAGAAGGAAAATGAGTAAGGTGTAAGTATAATTTAACCCTCAGCTATTTAAAACTTCTTTTCCGGAAATTGGTGTTCCTGTTTTCTTTTCTTCGTTTTTTGGCACCAACTTCCGAAAAAGGAGTTATTTTTCATATTGTAGTGTTTTTTATGGTTAAGTTTAACCAGAAACCAAAAAAAAAATTGAAAATTTCAGAAAAAATACAAAAAAGAAACGTTATTTAAGTCCTCGCGCCATAGTGGCCCTAAGGCTACACTCCAACCGTAAAGTACGTGTAACAGCCAAGGGCCACGTCCAATCCAGCCGTCATCGTGATATTGTGGATAGCCAAACCACGGATTATTTTACAACCACCCGATCTGGTGCTATAAGATATGGTATTTACATGCAACTGGGATCTATCATCAATATCAATACATATAATAAATCTGTAGAAAAATATTTTTTGTACATCGAAAAAAATTCCAAAAAAAGTAGCCAGGGTGTTAAAGGATAACCAACAGAACCCATTTCTAGCATTTTTGGCATTTTTGTCTGTTTGTCTGTTTGTCTGTTTGTCTGTTTATCTGTTTGTCTGTTTGTCTGTTTATTTGTGCACGCATCACGTGAAATGTACGAAACCAATGTAGATAACTTTTATACATAAAAATTGTGCGTATCTTGAAGAATTACTTAGTTTTTGTTTCATCGCAATCGGTTCACTCTATCAAAAGTTAGATGAATTTAAAGTGTTCAAGAAGTAAAATTATCACAACACACGCAATTCGGTTACTCGGACAGTTGAACTCGCTATTCGATAGATGGCGTTGTGCATTTAAAGTCATTATCTGAATCGCGGTGTTAAGATTTTACGCGAAAGAATGACCCTAGAAAAAAAAAATTTGGTATGTAGTACGTATATCTTTTAACCGACTTCCCAAAAAAGAGGAGGTTCTATGTTCGACATTATGTATGTTATTATTAATTTTTTGTGTATGTTCAGTGTTCACCGATATCTCCGTCAGTTGTGGACCGATTTCTAAAAATCTTTTTTTGTTTGAAAGAGTATGTTCCTTCCGAAATTGGTCCCATTTTAATTTGGTGTAGGACTGACGAAGCAATTCGAAGATGTACAACAGAACTCTTCAACAAATAACGGCAAATCTCTCGGGATTGCTGCAATCGCATGTCTGTTTGTTGTTTATACCATTTCATAACAAAACATCACGCCAGTACGCTCTTAAGGGGTACGCAGATCTCTCATTTCACCGGTTATGTTCAAGTTTCATGATATTAGGGTAATATATTCTGGCGTTATACGAGTAGGTAACTTACTAAACAACTTGCCTATTAGGTAGGTACAACTAAAAAGTGAAAAATAAAAAAACTTTTTACAAAAAAATACTACCGACTTCCAAATAAAACTACAAAGTGAAAAATAACTTTATTTTTGGAAGTCGGTGTCCATAACGCAATAAATTGGTACCTACGAAAGACACCGACTTCCAAAAATAAAGTTATTTTTCACTTTGTAGTTTTATTTGGAAGTCGGTAGTATTTTTTTGTAAAAAGTTTTTTTGAGTATGTGGAGTAGGCAGGCAGGCTGGTAAGTATGGTAGGGTTGGCAGGCAGATGACGGGAGCGAAGCCGCGGGCACAGCTAGTAATAAAATAAATTATAAACCTGCCAAAAAAAATTAACTAACCGAAGCTCATCGTCAAGCCAGGATAATATTTGCAACCATTGCGATTTGTTTTAATAATATGGTAAATGGAATGAGATCAAAATTAGAAATTATCGAAAATAAGGGTTACCCTCTCCGTTATAAGTATAGGTTTGACCCCACAAGCGTTTTAAGGGTTCCGTACGCAAAGGGTAAAAACGGGACCTATTACTAAGACTCCGCCTGTCTGTCTGTCTGTCCGTCTGTCACCAGGCTGTATCTCATGAACCGTGATAGCTAGGCAGTTGAAATTTTCACAGATGATGTATTTATGTTGCCTCTATAACACCAAATACTAAAAACAGAATAAAATAAATATTTAAGTGGGCCTCCTATACAGCAAATGTGACTTTTTGCCGTTTTTTGCGATAATGGTACGGAACTCTCCGTGCGCGAGTCCGACTCGCACTTGGCCGGTTTTTTATTTCTAGTTAGAATATCTTAGTAGCTTTATTGATATCACAGAGATGGCGCGCACGCGGCGCACGTAAACATCGTAGTATATCCTCCTGTCTGTATAATACCAGAATAGATTACCCGAATATCATGAAACTTGAACATAACCGGTGAAATGAGAGTGTACCAAGGTGAACTGTACACATCAAACAAAAACTGATTTCTCAAAATCGGTCCACAATTGACGGAGAAATCGAGGAACATAAACAAAAAAAAGTCAATTCAAAAAACCCGACTGCTTAAGAAGCGAACTAAAAAGACGTACAAGAAGAAAATCATGCTGTACAGTCGGAGCGTAAAATCATGAATCATGCTGTATATGTTCGCGAGCTGGCTGACCAAAACCAGATGTGAGGTTTTTTTTTTTTTTTTTGAGTATTCTTCTTCTTTCGTGTGAGGTGTGGCCACCTCTGGTGTCAGAGTTAATTAAGCCGCCTCTGGGAATCCCACAGGCCTCTAACTTGGCCTTCTTGTTCAGACTTACATTAACTATGTAAATCCAGGTTTCCTCACGATGTTTTCCTTCACCGTTGCCTGTGATGTCTAAGATAAACTTAGAAAGTACATATGAATTTTTGAAAAAGTCACTTTGGTACTTGCCCGGATTTGACGTCAACTGGCTACCTACCCTAGATGGGTAGGTAGCCAGTTGACGTCAAATCCTACCTACCCTACATACCGAAAGCTCTCAAAAAGGAATAATTTTTCCCGTTTTTGCAACATTTTTCATGCTCCGATCCAATTGGTCGTAGCGTGATATTATATAACCTTCCTCGATAAATGGACTATCTAACACAAAAATAATTTTTCAATTCCAACCAGTAGTTTTTGAGATTAGCGCGTTCAAACAAACAAATAAACAAACTCTTCAGCTTTATAATATTAAATAATAAATATAATATATTATATAATTATATTATATATAATATATAAATATATATATTAAATATATATAATTTATTACTCAACATATACATTATAAAAAGCATTGTCTTACTAGTCAAATAGCCCGCCCCTAACTGTTCCGGGCGCAAAGGTGCCCATAACGCTTGCTGCATTGCCACGTTGGATGGCAATGGCTAACCTTTGCACCAAGAACGAGCCGGAGCGGGGGTCACCCGTTTTGTCACAGAGCCTGTGCCCTATCTCACTAATGAGCTCCCTGGCCTCAGTTGCCCAAGCGCCCATGGTCTCAACGGCAATAGGCACAAAATGTATATAAATTAAATAAATATTAATATTATATTATTAGTATAGATTAGTTAACATTTTTTTCGAATTACATTTCAACATATAACTGTTATTTTAATACCCCACACTATGGGTTTGGAAGTAAAAAAAATATTTTGCCCCACAATATGGCGCCCAAAAGCCACCATTTTTCTATTTTCCATGATTTGTAGCCAGTGACACTCGCAAGGTTAAGACGAATCGATTGACGTAAGAATCATCAAAATCGGCCAACGCGTTTGTCTCTAGAACGCCACATAGGAACAAACATACATACATAGACTGATAAACACATTACCCTACTTCGGCAGTCGGGTAAAGATAAAGTCGAACATAGATCCTCCTCCTTTTTTAAAAATTCGTTTAAAAAGGTTTTTTGTGTATGTGTTTGTAAAAGGAAGCACTTATCGTGTTACGAAAATTATCTATTAAAAATCTGCACTTTCCCTGTGCACCTTAGGATTCTTTCCCTCGAAAAATCCACAAATCCTGAGGGATCATGATAGTAAAGCCAAGCAAAAAAATAGTTTTCAAATAAATGAAACCTAAGAATTTCATCAATTTAACATATCAATAAAACGCTAGAACCAGTTCAATCACTGGAAACGTTCTGATACAAAGCCCTTAAAGTCGAAATTAAACAATCGTAGTCGGGAATGCAGGGCCTTTGCGGAATGTTGCGGTCGCGCTTTGAGCCGCCCCGCCTAAATGGTTCTGGTAAAATATTCCACTTTCATATTGAAAACGTTCAATGGAAGGACAGAAGGATGGAAGGCTACATTTTTCCTTTCAAGTGTGTCTTTAGATTGTTTTTTTGAAATAATTTTGTAATATAAATTTTCTGCATATTTTTTGTTTACTTAGTTACGTAAAATTAAGTTTGTTATTAGGCAAACTAAAACAATTCCCTCAGCTTCTCTTGTAAGCTGAGAGAATTGTTAATAGAGAACTGAAATCAAACTTATAATAACTTCTATAACAACCTAACGATCCGAGAACCTAAACCTACATATTGTCTAAGTATCAACTTACATCCCACACATATATATTTTATTAATTAATATACGACCTATACTAATCCATTAGCGACTAACAAAGCTGCTTCTGATTGAGCTTTCCTTTTGTTTGAAACTGCGTGTGGGCAACAATAAATTGTGGTAGCAAATCAAAGTGGGCCCAGAGAATTGCCCAAGAATCCGCTTTAGTATCCCGCGGTCACAGTGACAAGCCCGGGCTACGTAATACCATTGTTATAACTCTACACTAATGAGACCCTTTATGTGAACTGTTTGGACACAGTTGCGAATCAACTTTGATTCAATGAAATACTGTTGTTTTCAGACTCTGAACACGGACTGCAGACTGAAATTGTTGGGCAGATTTTGAATAAACATTTGATTTTGAAGGACGAAATTAATGTAATTTTGCAAGCAGTTTGTTTAGAAAAAATATTTAATAAACGTGATAGTAGATTTTATTTATTTATAAATAGAAACATAGAGATTTTGGGTGATTTAATTATAGTAAATACCTTCTTTTTTTTTGCGTAGCGAAATGCTCATGCATACCACACGGGGAGATAGTGCAGTTATGTGGGACTCTAACCCACTAAAACTCTACGGTGTCCTCCAGTGCCGCTTATGGCGGGAACAAGGGCACGCGTTAGCACTCACCGCGAACCCGCCGCGGCTGTCCGTCACCAGACCCTCCTCGGGGGGGTATCCCCCATCACCGGCGCACCAGAACACACTGTACGCCGTGACCACCCCAGGGACCAATTCAGCACATGGGTGCCAGACGACCCCGTGTATGGCACCCTTGGTCCCACTGTGACGGGTCGCGGTCAATGGCCCCGCCACCTACCATTTTGCGGCCGCAGGGGATAGGGAGAGCGGCTAACGCTATACCGACACTCCACTTCCCCTGCGGCCTCACCGCGTCCGCCATCAGACGGTGGCGACCCCGTCTAGGCCGCGGAAGGTAGGGAGAGCGGCGCACCGCAATACCGGCACTCCTCTCCCGCCGCGGCCTCCAACCCTCAGCCGCGATATCGTATGGGACCTGGGAATCTCCATAAGACATCGCGGCCCGCCTCAGTTGCGATGTCACCTGTTACCAAGCGGCACCGCAACCTACTAGTTAGCCGCTACGTCGTCGGCTTAATCGGCAAAAGAACTGACGAGCGGCTCCTCCTCGGGTTCCTCTTCGCTTCACCGTGGGTGACCAAGCCATGGTTACTGAGCCCCCCCGCCTCGACAAAGCGGGTACCCACCGGGGGGATAGTGACTACCTACTACTCCATGTAAAACACTGGTACTTAGCTGAATCCGACCCCAATATACTTGGGAAAAGGCTAGGCAGATGATGATGAATTATAGTAACTACCTATACTTTCTACTCGTAGCCGTATATGTCTCTATTGAAATAAAGCAGTTGAATAACCTAAATTAAGTACATTTTCAGAAAACGAATCTAACTGTATTCAGCTATCAAAGTTTTAACTTAAACTAGGTGGGTACCGTAGGTAGGTTTCCTTTGATAAAGTATTTAAACTGAAATACATACATTAATTTGGTGATAGACCACGTCGGGTAAAGTTTGTATAGATAACTCGACTATGTAAGTACAGTCGATCAAAGAAGTGGGCTTCCACAAGATTGGAATACTTGGAATCAGCGTTTTATTTATGCGTGATGATTGGTTACTGTGCGCATTCCGTGATATGGGTGATACAAGAGCATATTTGCAAGATTTTTCACTCAGATAACTTGGCCTCCAAATTGGGTGGTTCGATCTTCTTTCTTTATTTCTTAAAAAAAAACTTCGCCCCACGTAATATTCTGACATTATAAATTCACACACACAAACAGAAGAGACCAGCAGACTATTTGCGTAAGTGGATTCGGCAAGGCAAAGGGTTGGATCGTCATCAATCTACCAATAACAAAGACGGAAATCCACACCGCGTCTTTCATCTCGCATGTGATTGATCGATTGATGGCATCAAAACCCTTTGCCTTGCCGAATTCACTAACCCGATTTGGGTGCCGGAACAACTATAAATCTGTAGGGCATACAAATATTTGTTCCTTGCCGAAATTGAACCTGCCACACAGAGCGCAGTAGCCAGTGTCCCAACCGTATTTTTTCGTAAATTTTCCACCTCACGACCAAAAACTACTAATTGTGAGAAATCTACTCTGTTACTTTACTTTGCTGACGGTACCTATTTAACTACTATGTCAAATGTCAGGGGTCAATTTAAATTGGGTACATGTTGGTCTTGGTCGTGGGGTCATTAACGCTGACATCACATCAACCGCGACCATTTCAAATGAGCTGACCCACAGGCCACAGATAAATGAGATACCTACTCGACGAGCGTTTATTTCAATTCATTTAGTATATGTCGCGATAATAGACTTACAGCTAACTAGCTTTTTCGCGCGGCTTCCTTGCTGTTTTCCGTGACAGTAAAACAAATAATTATTATAACAAAAAACCCGACTGCTAAAAAATTATTAACTGAAAAGAGGGACACAAGTACTAGGTATTTTTCAGTTAATTAATTATTTTTAGCAGTCGGATTTTTTGTTTGTTTGTACCGAATAGGCTCCGAAACTACTGGACTTATTTAAAAAAATCTTTCATCAATAGAAAGCTACATTATTCCTGAGTGACATAGGCTATTTTTTAATCCCGTAAACGGGTTCTGTGGGGTGGTCCACGGGAGCGAAGCCGCGGGGAACAGCTAGTAACATATAAGTAGGTATTACGTACGATATTATTTATATTTTTGGAATGGTCTATTTAGTAGCCTTCATTTGATACCCATATTATTATTATGATACGAAAAAAGAAAATTGTATCACCCCCTTTTTTGGAGGGGGGAGGCCACATATTTAAAAATTACTTAGCCTATGTCACCCCCACAATTGAGACGAATTCAACGACACCGCATATGTCATAATCTGTCAAGCTGTTTGGGATCTAGACCGTGCCATAGAAATGGGCATACATACATACGCTCGAAAAACATTACCATCCTGCAGTCGGCTAAAAAGTAGCCTAACACTAAGCAGTTTCCCATCAACGGTTGTTTTTTTTTTTCAAAATGAGATTTGTTACAAACAAATCATTTTACCTCTTGAATTAAGTTTACCACACTCGAAACTGAAATGCTAGCTGGCACTGTACAGTACTCCGTCAAACTTAGTAGAATCCACACGGCTACACACCCCTTTCGATATATATAAAACAAAGGATAATTAAACTATTATTATTCAAACCCTTAAACCGTTCTTTTCTTTGGTGTCCACCTCATAAACCTCAACAGGTTATGGGCCCAGAGCGCTAAGCCAAAGTGAAAATAATTATTGGACACTAAATAATAAAAACGAGTTGTGCGTCTAGTGAAAGAAATAAAAACGAATAAGACTGTTTAAAATGAAAATGAGTAATATGAACATTTAACATTTTGATGGCAATAAGTAAAGTGTGTAGACATTTCGAATATCGAAAATTATTAAGTGAACTTGAAGTACCTACTCAACGTTGTCGACAGTGAAGTTCCAATAAAAACATTTGCTGAAGTGCGACGTAGCTGTCTCTTGAAAAAGATTGCTGAACTGGAAGCTGCAGGTGTAAAGTCAAAGGAATTCGAAAAAGTTATGAACCTTTTCATGACTTTAGGAACAGGAAAAGCAGATCTCAGAAGTTTAATAATTCAAACCTTGCTAACTAAGAAATGCATACGATAGTAGCTAGCAGTAAACATTCAAACCCAATTTACAAAATTCACTTATCACGAAAATGTTTAGGACAGCACTCTCACACTCCCCATCGACGCTCCGACGTGTGCCCTTTCAATATCCTATTAATATAGGCATAGGGTTCGCCCATTACGAAGCAACCCTAAATTACTCATCCACTTTGAATCAAAATATCTCACATCCATTTTTACTCAGTACGAACTTTATAATTTCAGCATATTCATTTGCAGGAATCCTGCGCCAAATTCACATTACCCATTCATTATAAGTTCCAACGTTATAATAACTTTGCCGCCATTACGTAGCTAATAGTGAATCAAAATGGCATCATTAAAAAGTTTAATTAACGTACTCAGACTTTTCAATGACATTTTAACGATGCTGCGTTAACCTTGAACAAACCATAATACATTTTAACAAAGTAGGAACCCTAACAAAACCCCATAACATCGTGCAATACGACGAACGAAGAGATTTCCAATAACAGTTTACGAGGACTTCGCACAATGAGTCATCAGTCACACAAAGCCGGTAATTCACCGACGTCGCCATGTTATCCGGATATAACGTAGCAGCTAGACTAGCTAGCTTGTGCTAGCACGCCGTGTCTAGCGAGTGGCAGACACTAATCGTACCTCGTCAATAAACGAAGCTTTGAAACTGTCTGATGACCGAATACCGGCGATTAGCTGCTGTCACTTTATTATCTACGCAGTCACAACGTTCTGCATATCTTTACTTCCTCCATCTGACGTTTTGATCGGATCACTGGGCTCCAGTTTGTTCAATTAATAGCTAACAATCATACTAGGATTGTCAATTAAATCAGTAGAAAGCGCTTTAATCCCGGTCGGATACTGGACACAATTATTCATCAGTAGAACAAAGCCGGGTAATCCGGCCATATTGACCGGTTTGGTGGCGTCGCCGCACCCCTTTCGTTGTGTATACTCGCCCTTATTTGCTATTCAATAACGATAATGACAGTAGGTGTCCACCGGACTTGGCTGGCCATCGGCATCGTTAAATTTACTTTTAACCAAATATTTCCTACGACTATAGACATCCGCGTTGAAGCAATTTCATTTTAGGTACGTGCCTACCTGTATAATGTTCGTCAATAATATACGAAGTGGTTTTAATACATTATTGATTTTCAGGCGCTCTCTTTTGCCCGATAAGTCTTTTTAGTCTATGTAAACTTTTAAAGCAATTCAGTCAGATTATATCGCTATTTATCGAGAGATTTCGTGGAATATTTTCTTTGCCGGATTTATGATTGGTATAGACAGCGATTTAACCTGACATTTAGCAGGCGGATGATATTGGATAGGGAAACAGAGTTGATAAAATGCCGCCCAATCTGAACCACACTTTGCTTAAGCCGATTACCAGCAGGTAGGTGTGAAATCTGTTTTTACGTGCTGCCACCACTTACCTAGGAAGGTAAATAAATGTGTTGCTTTGAAAAAGATAGGTTGTTTTATTTTTAGACACCCTAGGATAGAGCATGAGTACAGTGGTCAGCACATATTTTTTTGCCATCGCAAAACTTTTAAATTTTCTGGCTAAAACATATAATGCTAATATCTCGAAGTAAGGTTAATCAAACTTTTCCTAAAACCTTATGTTTGTTTATAAATTTAGGTATATTTTGTGCAAAAAATAACAGACTGCAACCAGTTACTTGCACGCTAGTGTTTCTCAGCCGGTTACCACTTACGGACCATTTGTAGCAACTGAAATATTCAGCACTACGGTTAAATATTTTTCTTGAACTTCAGCCCGCTAATGTTTTTCAGAAATGTCATTATAAAATAAAGGGTAACTTCATACACAACAACTTCGTAAAACTAGTAATAATCCCAACATTAAACCCCGAGTATAAAAATACTGTATTTCTGTACGAGTATGTTATACGAGATCTTCAAACAGCAGATAAATAAAAAATAACTTCAGTGTTACTCTAGAGGTGGAAGGCTTTCTAGCAAATGGCTTTAAAAATATTTCATTTCTGGAATTGTTTCGAGTCAGAAATAGCGCCAAGTGACAGTTAAACTGATGTGTACTGCTCTGAAACTGGGAGCGGTACATTTATTAAATGTCCCGACTTAAAAACGGAACAACTAGACTAGGCGAACTCATCCGAGAAAGTGATAAGCCTGAGTTTTGGGTAATCGTTTTAAATAATTGTAGTATTCAGGCTAATGAATTTTAAATTGATTAGAGATATACGATATTTATATGTTATAAGTCTATATTTATATATGGGCTCTTATAAGATGAAGTAAGTCTATAGTTTCTATAGCCCTCCTCATTCGCGATAACTTTTAGTCTGTCAAAAAGAAATTGAAAAATAAATATTCACGGTCACCGAGAATTTTCTTTCTGCTCTTCAATCTCGTGCTATAGAAAGTTGTAGAGTAATTCCCAACACATGTAATAGATATATTATAACTATGTCCCGCCATATGTAGGAGGCAGGACCTACGGAGCAAGACGTGACTAGACTGGGAAGAAATTCGATTGCTCGCGCGGTTGCCCCGCCAGCCCGCACGATCATCCCGAATCAATTTAAGATTAGATCTAAATTTCATATGAAATCGATACTGCGTTTAAATTTAAAATGAACGTGTGTTAAGGTTTTAGTTGTTAATTAGTAGGGAGTAGTTTTTCAACCCTTTTTATTTACTGGCAATCTTTCAGGGGGTGAAAGTACTCATGAATATAGACAACTTTTAATATTATTACTTATACTAAAAAAAAGTAGTGCTGATACTTTTACGTTCTCGCGACTAGTACATCTGTAGGTAGAGTACCTTACCTATATCTTTCGTTGGAGCTCCTAAATACAGAAATTAATAAACAAACAGTTAAAGCAAGTTCAGTTTTGCTCCCATATTTAACGTACCTACGTACGTACGTACGTACCTACTTTTACCTGTGAATCGTTGACTTGATATAGAACAATCCAAGTGCGGATACAGGGGGGAGGTGCAACGAGGGCAATTGCCCCTCCTGGGCCTCAACATCTACGGTACTTTCACAGTTATTATGTCTTGTGACTGGGACTGTAGCACCATAATTTTGTAATATTTTATTTTGTCTTTTGACAATTCAAAAGTGCCTGTAACTGGCCTACTTGAAATAAAGTGCTTTGACTTTAACCAAACTAGTAGTATGAATGATCAACAGAAAATTTATCTCCGATGCAGGGCACTAAAATTTTCGAGCTTGCTACGTTCGCTCTCGCAACAGAAGTTGTCTACATACAGATTTGTTGAAGAACTCGACTCCATCGTCGACTCTGTCTCTGTCACCTATGACCTAGACTAGAGTCAAGAGCAAAACCATCACAAATAAAAAAATAAAAAATAAACCTGGGCTATATATCAATGCAGTCCTAAAATTTTCGAGCTCACTTCGCTCGCTCTTGACCACAATGGTTTTCAAGTTTACATTTCATCAAAAATCCTACTGGAATACAAAACCAAGGAGGTTATTAATATTATATCCGAAAAGCAGCAGTTTCTACCTTTTGGGACTAAGTTGAATTATTTCTCGATTATTATGTACTTAGGATACCTAAGTACAAGTTTAATGTAATGTTAATGTAATTTTATGTACTTACACAATGTTCATTGAGTTTACAGTCGGCTCGTTGGTAGTTTCGTGGTTTGTGTATTCATTCGCTTCAGTGCGGTACTTAAAGGAGATTTTCTAGATTTCTAGACTGTAGAAAAACATAATTATGTTTTAATTTGACTAAGATACTTCGCTGTTTCTTATATCAATGTGTTTTGGACACTGCAGCATAATTTCGTAAGTGAAGGCAACAGAGGAAATAGTATCTTCACCAATAAAAGCATCCAATAATTTTTGGCAATACCTAATTACTTAGAGATTTTGTCATACTTTTTCATGGGGTCAAACTTTTTGCCTTTCCGAATCCACTTTCAATTAGGCTGGTGTTGCGGCTTCGGCACCGACGCTGCTGCTTACGAATAATGACATGACGTCACACAAATCATGCATCGCGCAAGCAAAGTTTTCGGTGCGATTTGAACACACAAAAGTCCAACAATAACCGTTGGGCAGTTGCCCGGACCAGACACAACACCCGTCTGGTCGGAGGATCCTCTCTTTTCTATGGAGGTTTGTGGCACTTTCTACCCTATTTCGCATAGCCCCAAACTGGTGACCCTCGGACATGAACGTCAGCGCAGCCTTCGTGCAGAACTACTTCGTCGTGACGTCATCAGCACTTCCTCAAAATTTCGAGCAGCGAGTCACACAGCCAGCTAGTACCCACGGCATCTACGGGAGTGTCCTGACCACCAGCATGCAACGGACGTGCATTGCTGGTCACTACCCTCAGCTTCTAACATCACTCCGACTCGCTGGAGCCAGCAACACTGTCCTGACTCACTGGGACATCATCACCGCTCCGACCCACTGGAGCCAGCAACTCTATCCCGACTCACTGGGATATCATCACCCCGACTCCCTGGGGCACAACCGCAACAGTTCCGACTCTCCGCGAACTCTGCGACTTCCGGTTCTGACTCACGGGAACCAACCTTCCACTGGCCTGGCACGCATCACGAGATGTACGGACGACTCAACCTGCTATCACCTCCGGTCTCCGGATGAGAGTGATCTAGCGGCACCGACGCCGCCACTTACGAATAATGACATGACGACATACAAATCCTGCATCGCGCAAGCAAAGTTTTCGGCGCGATTTGAACACATACAACAGTCCGACAGTAACCGTTGGCCAGTTGCCCGGACCATACACAACACTCGTCTGGTCGGAGGATCCTCCCTTTTCTATGAAAGTTTTTTTGTTGTAAATCAAACCCTCCCGTGTTCCTTCAGTTGCTTAAACCAGGGCCGCTGTACCGACCTACCTGTATGCTACTAGAAAAAAATCTAAAAACGCGTCAAAGCCTTTACACTTAAGGGTACACTAGTCGAAAATTCTTTCATACAAACGTAGTCTAGGGATTATTCCACTGTTTGACAATGTGCGTTCAAAATAAAAGTGATATCAATTTGTCTCATCATTATCTAGCCCTGTATGGAAGCAAAAAAGTAAAAAAAGAAAATATTTTAAAGTTATGAGCGTCGACAGTTCCACATTTCGACACTAATTTTAACGCATTTTTGGGCGTGAATAAATACCATAAGAAGACGGAAAATTGCAAAACGGCCTCCATACAGGGATAGATTAGTAGTTCAACAACAACAGTAGTTGTTTTTTCATGATATCTAGACTGCCAAAGGTCTGTTTATAAAATTTCGCGCGCTCGGTTTCGTCCTAAATCATTATCCATTTCGCTACAACTTTACAAAAGTGTGTATTCGTACGCTAACTAGCTTCCTACTGCTCATCACAGCATCTGTCTCTTCCGCACGTGTTGTCGGTTGATATAAAATGCATTTTAACCCCGAGCACAAAATAGTTCGTGCCGTCGACCTTAACAAATTTAATTATATTAATAACAAAACACTTATTTATATGTTCTTTCTCTTCTATATATTATTTCTACATTAATTTTTGAGACAGTTACTTCCGTTTAACAACAAATATTATATTAAAACAAACCGCTTTAGTCTGTCATTCCTAATTCTAATTAAAATAATCAAAGTTTGTTTGACACAGTGACGGTTGACGGTTGGTTATTCGCCACCGTGTCGACACTTCAACATCAACTTAATAAGAACAAAGGGTTCCAATATCCATTATAATATCTGAACCAGCTGTTTCAAATTAACCCCATAACTGTTTAATTAATTTTCATCTCGCTAGACCCAAGGGAGGTATAGTGCCACTGCCACGTCAAATGTTCCTATATTTATAGCAGTATTGAATATATTTTGCGTAAATGAATTAAACATAGAGCTGCATGTAAATTATAGTATTCGCGTTTAAATTGGCGGAAAATTGTGCTTCAGTGGAAATCACGCCTGAATCGTCCAAAGAGGTAGAAGAGATGTATAATAGGTAGACACCTATATCAGTCATATATTTATATTTAATTAATTATTAAAACATACAGACAGGGTTGGGCGTATTTGTACACACATCAACACGGTCTAGGGATATTTTAAAAAAAGCGAATTACTATCAATGTGTTAATTATTTATATGACATGTATATATTTAAAAGATACGTTATTTAATATTCTACCATTTTTTAATAATGGTTAAGTTACTTCGATTAAAATTTCAGGATTTTATGGAAAGTTAATTTATATACGGTTTCCGTCTATGGAAACCGTATATGAATTAACTTTTAATTTATGAGTAAAAACTGAAAAAAATAGAAAAATCATTTAATTTGTGTTTATTAACTTGAAGTTAGTAGTCTGAGAAAGCGCCCATGATGTTCATAACACATCGGCAACGATGCTCAGAACAAGGTTGTCAATGTCTTGCTGCGGCATATTGTCCCATGTCCTTCTGAGGTGCGCAAAAAGTTGATTTTCTGTAGCCAGATTTTCAGGAACTTCCTTCAGAGCTCTTCTTTGCAGCATATTCCACGCATGCTCAATGGGATTTAGATCTGGCGATTGAGCAGGCCAGTCTAAGGCCCTAACATTGTGTGTATGTAACCAAGCTGCTACCGTTCTCGCCGTGTGTGCCCGGGCATTGTCGTGCATGAGCAGGAAATCTTGCCCCATTTGTGTTCTGTGGGGCAAGATTACGGGCCCCAGCACCTGTTGGACGTATCGTTCTGCCGTCATATTGCCCCGCACCCAAACGAGATCCGTCCGTCCTCCAAGACGAATTCCTGCCCAAACCATAATTGTTCCTCCTTGGTATGGGTGAACTTCCTGAGGGTTCTGAAGACGGCTCCATCGTCCAGGAACTCGCCAAACACGCGTCCTTCGTGAATCTGGATGGAAGCCGAACCTGGATTCATCCGTGAACAGCACATTGGACCATTGCTCACGGCCCCAGACCACGTGGTTCCGAACACATTCTAATCGTCGTCCACGATTGCCTCTCCGTAAAGGTGGGACCCGGAGTGGTCTACGAGAGCGTAGATTGCTTTCATGCAGTCGCCTTCTTACAGTTTGGTCACTCACAAGCACTTGGTGTTACACTCGCAGCCTTTGGACCAATTGAGTCGCCGTTGCATTTGGTTGAGCTCGCGCAGTAATTTGCAAAAATCGGTCTTGTCTGGGAGTAGTGATGCGACTTGGCCCCCGGTGCCTCTCCGCTACTTCACCTGTGGCAGGATAGCGTGTCCACAATCTTGAAATTACATTTTGGTGGGTCCCTATGGCCTCAGCAACATTACGCTGAACAGACCCAGCTTCCAGCATTCCCACAGCTCGTAACACCGCCCTCGTCAAATGTTGGCGTTGCATGGCTACAATACCTCAATTTTAACTATATCTTTCGTTTAAAAATGAAAAAAAACTGTAACGTAACTTTGTAAATAGGGGAAGATTTGCCCGGAAAATAACCAGATCTTTTTTAAGAAGATGTCGTGCTTGCATTGCCGTCGAAGGAAGGCAGTTTGAACATTTATTGTAATAAAAAAAAAAAAAAACTGATAATTTGTTTTTTTTTTCTAAGATGAGAAAACTGGTCCTGACTTAAAGTAAAAAGGGTGAGTCACTATCATAACTTTGCTCTTAAATTACGTAAAATTTCGATTTCTTATCTCGCTCACACTTCGTAAAATGACTCTCTCCGTCTCTATCGAATTAGAAACGGAGTTTAGCAAAGCTTTAGGTAAGCTAAAGTCATTTTAAGGAAGTATGGACATTTTGGGTAAAAACCGATACTATTTACAAAAAAAAATTTAACCAATTATTGAAAACGTAATCTAGCAAGTGTTACACCATTTTTGAATCCTTATTAAATGCGCCAATTTTTCATGTTACTTGCCAAACTAGCGTAGTACATTTTTTTTTCAGTACAGTCAGTTAAAGTTGGGCGAAATAGTAAATTTGAATAATTTGGTTTTGAAAAAGTTTAATTTTCTTCCAAGTAGGAGGAGTTGGCTTTGAATTTTAGGCAAAAATCTACACAAGCATTATTCAAGATTACATAATAATAAAAAAATTAGATAAATTATGGGATTTGTAGCAATTGGAGTTAAAGAACCATTACAGGGATTGATTTTTTTAGTAAATTTTTAAAGTGAACATAAATTTTTAAAAACATGAGATAGATTTTTTTTCGTATTTTTCTGAGAACTGTTATAACTTGTTCTATCACCCATTTACGGCTTGACGTCGATTTCTGGGACACCCTGTATGTATTAAATCATTCGAAATAAAATGATAACTAAAAAGTTGCAAATATAAATAAAAAAATTTCAACATCAAAAACCCGCCTGCTTAAGAAGCGAACTAAAAAGCTGTAAACAAGAAAAAATCATGCTGTGCAGTCGGAGTATACATATTCGTAAATTGGCTGACCCCCTGATCCTTCTTTTTTGTGTTTTGTATTTTAAATAGATAAATAGTTTTTACGGCGGCAGCGTGTCAAGCCAAGTTCAAGTAAAAAAGGAACTGGCGACGCAGCAGTTGTGTGTAATATTACACGAACCATTTGGAGCCACTTTTGTAATTTTAATAACTCAAAATATATTTAAAATAAACACATGTTATTGATTTTGCTTATTTGACATTTTAGTAGTGCGTGTATTTAGCGTTATTTTTAATATGTAAGTGCTGTGCAAACCTTTAAGTGAATAGTTCACTGTAGTTTAATACATACATTTTGAGTAATCTGTTATCAATGTTTTTGTGATACATTTGTTGGTGTGCCGTTATAATAATAATTAAACATGAAATTTGGTTTATGTATGAAAAAAAGCCCTAAAATGAACTATAAACCAAAAATCGTCGTGTGTTTGGTGGGACCACGAAAAAGTTTTAAGGACATCGCAGTGGGACCACGGTTCTGGAGTGATTTTTATCACTGACTGACCTATAGATCAAAACTCTAACCCAGTTCCAGATGACCTAGAAAGTTCAAATTTGCCATCTAGATAGGTAGTTGGGTGAATACAAAGGAATAAATCAGAAACTAGTAAATTTGTATTTTTATTATATTTTACAATTAATTGATTCTATTTGGAATACTTATAGTGCCTGTAATCTAAAAATCAGCAATCAAAATTGATGTCAGCCGGTCTTTATATGAATTTAATGTCTTCACGTTAATATATAACAAGTGGAATACCACCCTTAATTCTAGAACGAGTCAAGACCAAGTTTCAAATATGAAGTTCACAGGAAACAATTCTCTATTGGCTTAGCATATGCTATTACTATCCACAAATCACAAGGCCTTAGCCTTGACATCGCTGTTCTCGACATAGGCTCCTTTATATTTAGTAAAGGGCAGACTTACGTTGGGCTCTCCAGAGTCATAACCTTAGATGGAGTACATCTTATCAATTTAGATTTAAGTCAAATCAAAGCACAAGAGAGCTCTATTGTAGAAGTACAACCGCCTGCGCACGTTTTACCGCCCCGACTTGGCCAAATTAAGTATAAACAGAAAACGCGTAAAAAAAATCCGGATACTGAATGGGTAATTCACTCGAACATTTCAAAGGTACAAGAAAATATAGAAAATAACACAATAAAGACAATTATACCCCGTAAACGTAGGCAAATACAATAGATTAACAAAAACCATTTGGTATTAATTTTATTATGAATAAGTACCTACTAATAATATATGTACAGAAAGTAATGATATCCCATCAAAAACATAAATGTGAAAAAGGGAGCCAAGTTCAACACTACGAATATGCGCGGTTGTTGACTACGCCGACAAAAGAATTGAGATCTGAATGGGTGCCAAGTTATATATATAGTTATAGTATATTGAAATTTATTTTCAAGAAATTAAAACATTCTAAAATAAATAAATAAACACAATTTCGATATTTTTCTGCTACGGCAATTTTAAAATATAACTTCATAAATTTGAAAAGTCAAATTATTTACATAAAGCAGATAACTTAGGATATGTATTTTTCTTTAGACCCAATTCAATTCTGGATTAAGCTCACCTTTGTACATACCTACATAAGTTTTCCTATTACACATCAAAGGCCTATTCCCATGACGCGTCGTTCGCACACCATGTGTGCTTAAGCTATTGTTTTTCTACTGTCTCTGTAATTATACCAGTGGCGTAGCGTGCCTTGGCGGGGCCCCGTATAAAAATTTGTTTGGGGGCCATTGGGGTATGAAGGGTAAAGATGTCATATTTATTCATCATAATTATCTGTCGCTTTTTCCAATTTTTTTACAAACAATTCAAATTAAATATACATTCTCCTTGCCTTTTTTCGGCAAACTGATTTACTAATTCATTTATAGCTGATGATGACTTTAGTTTTTCTAAAGTTTCTGCATCTATGAACAATAGTGAAAAATTTTTTGCTAATGCACATTGGGGGCCCCCGTGGCCCGGGGCCCCGTATAATTGATACGGCAGATACGGCGGTAGCTACGCCCCTGAATTATACGCTTAATGGTCTAAAATAGTCTGAATCATGCGAAGATTACGCTTTACCTTATTTATTGTGATCACGCGACTTTTAAACTTATCTGCTTGTATGCTGCATATTTTGTATGGGATGTCATCATCTTAAGTTCTATTTTGGTCCTTCGATATCAACAAGCGATCCATCAATCGATATATAATTGATATCAGCTGAATAGTGACGTACACGAGCATGAATATTATTTATGTATTTTATCATCATCACATCATTCACACCTGCACCCTAATGCGTAATACACTAAATCACAGTTTTGGCTGTTATAAATTAAATTCATTGCGAGCTTGACAATTTGTCACATTAATTCTGCTATAATTTAAAGGTGAGAAACTCGGCCTTAGGCTGTTGTTCTTCAAGGGGCAGATGGAAAATAATTCTGGAAAGTTTTTACCTTTACCTACCATCGACTAGTTACTTAGTAAAATGGTTACCCCAATGTTAATGCAGTACTGGCCGTGCGCCCGCTCGGAAACAGAATATCAATATTGAACCTCCTTTTGGACAGTTTTGTTTGCAAAATATTCTTTGATTTACATATGCTATTTCAAATGAAGAAATTCTAGCCATAATTTTTTCTGTGTAAAAATATTTGTTAACATGCAAGTCGTTTTGCAGGACTATCCGAAAGTAGTGAAAAATATCGTGTTGTTAATTATTTTTTTAAAGCCATGTTTCACAAATAATGTACATGAATCAATAATATTTCTTTTTTTTCAAAACTTTTATCCTAGCCTCTACTAAGGGGTATGCTTTAGAAAATAACCGGTGCACTAAACAGGTGGAAGCCCCAGGCAACTCTTCAGCAGGGATGCTACAACCTGCAAAGAGTTCTTATTCAGACTTTTGCACCTTGCCCGTCCAGGACAGAACCACAAAACCTCACGATTGGCAGTCTTTTTTGTGAACAAAAGATTAATTAAACGGTCAAAGCATTCACGATAACGGAAATAAATATTTGCAACAGGAAATAAAACCCCAGGTCCCAGGTAAAATCCAATTGGATTTTCCAGTAGCATTCAAAAAATCTCAGCTGTATTTCGGGGTCGGAAATGCACACTACGTTAAAGCCTCGGTCCTAAATTGAAAAGAATCATCGGGTTTACATAGGCACAACGACCGTGCTAGCTAGCCGAGTCCGATTCCAATAGGAATAGCGCTTGTCAATCGGCAACGAAGTATCAGACTGTTTGGTGGATGCAGAGGCACTGAAAGTCTGTAAAACTTAAAAAAAAATAACATCAGGTATTGTCTTTGGTAGTGGACAAAATGGAGACTAGGGGGAAAGAGGCCTTTGCCCAGCGGTGGGAGTCTGGGAGGTAATGAGTTAATTAGATTAGATTTTGATGGCCTATTTAATAGGTACAGGATATTCCGTTATTTTTATCAGGTACCTAAGTCAAAAACCTTCAAAAATAATCACTTAGAACTTTACCTTATTTCAAAATATTTAAGTAACAATGTATGTAATTAAAACTGGCATCTAACTCATTGTGAATGACAAAAATAATTATTATTTTCTTACCTCAGAATATTTATTTTTCAGACGACAAAATTAGGTGTCCCTTAAAAGCCACGGGCGCGAACGCAAATCCGATTTGAGTAATGAAACGAGACTAATTAAAAAGTCGGAAGAAAAATTATGAATAAACAGGACTTTATCTGAGAAGCTATTTGTTTTTCAGAACTTATAATGCCTCTGAAGTAGGTGTTATAAGTCCAGATTTTCGTACTTACTTAGACCTTTGTCCATTAAATAAAAATGTCACGTCTTTATAATGCTGTCTGGGGGATATCATGTAACAATTTCTCTTCACGAGGAAAGTGGACAGTTCTTCAGTGGGTTGAAAAAATGTTAACGACGGTCATAGGAAAGACTAGTCGTCTGTTCGATCGTTTCGTCTTCTAGTATTTCATTCGCAACCTAATGAAATTGTCACATATGCTGGAATAGTACATTGTGATACAAGGGTGGAAATTAGTCCCTAGACCTACACACCCGTGTATCACACGACGTTTTTCAATACAGTTGTGGGAAATAGTAAAAACAAATCAAAGAATTAGATTTGTTTATTCACAAAGAAAAAACAGAAATTTGCGCGTTTTGCATCTGGACATAGTTTTTTTTTACAACGAATACAGCCTATACAGCCTATTCGATTTTTGAGAATTCAATGCTAAAATGTATACGGAATCCTTCATTTTTCCTCGTATAAAATCTACCTCATTTTATTCTATGTATGAAAACTCTTTGCTACTAAACTTTTTTAAATTGACTTATAACTTTAAAACTCAACTGCAAAAGTAATCAAGCTCGTAAACAAAAGTCACGACCGCGTAACAGAAAGATGCCTATGCGAAAGATTTAATTTTCGAATCATAATTATAGCCTCTGAAAGTAAGCCATGTTTAACAACTGTATTGAACTGTATTGTTTATAGTACATTGTGTGTGTGGGTTTTTAATGACACGAGTTTGCAATAACCTACACACCCGTGTATCAAAGAATCATATTCCAAAGAATAATATTTGTTTATTCACATAAAAAATCAATTTTAAGAAAATGGTGCGTTTTAGCAACTGGACATTTGTTTTACAACGGATAAAGCCTATTAAATTTTTGACAAATGTTGATGTGAAAATAATTAAATTAAAACTGGTAATTAAATATATTAAACAACCATTTAAAAGAATTTTGAGCATTCCATGCTAAAACGTACGGAATCATTCATTTTTCCTAGTATAAAATCTATCCTATTTTAAACTATGTATGAAAACTATTTGCTACTAAACTTTTTTAAATTGTCTTAAAATAATGGCACGTTTTTGCAACTGGACATATATTTTTTAAAACGAAAACAGCCTATACAGCTATACAGCCGATTTTTGACAATTAAGGTTGATGTGAAAATAATTAAATTAAAACTGGTAATTAAATATATTAAACAACCATTTAAAATACTTTTAAGAATTCAAAGCTAAAACGTACGGAATCATTCCTTTTTTCTCGTAGAAAATCTACCCCATTTTATTCTATGTATGAATACTCCTGGCTACTAAACTTTTTTAAATTGACTTATAAATTTAAAACTAAACTGCAAACGTAATGATCGAGCTCGTAAACAAAATTCACGACCGCGTAACAGAAAGATGCCTATGCGATAGATTTAATTTTCGAATCATAATTATAGCTTCTGAAAGTACGCCATGTTAAACAACTGTATTGAAATAGTTATTTATGCTCCAAGTGCGGAAGGTAGGTGATTTCCGATGAGTGGTATTTTATTCACGAGCGAGCGAAGCGAGTGAGTGGATAAATCGACACGAGTCGGAAATCATCTTACGCACGTGTATCAACAACATTTTACTATGCAGTGTGCGAGGAAATAAAAAAATATATATGAACCAAGCAAGAAATTAATAAAATGGCAGGCTTATTCAAGGGCGCTCAGCATATCCACAGATTAACTTTTACTGCGCATGTGCAAATAGCTGTCACGTCGTAACGCAAAAAGGCACGAACAAAATATTCATTCTGCCAAACATATTTAATGAATTTTTTAAATTAATTTATTGATCGAAATCTAAATCTAGAGTAATTAAAAACGCCTTAAATGAAGTATTAGTTTTGTTTTACCTTTTATATGAATGATAATCTGTACTTCACAAATTTTTTAAACTTTTCTCAAATGATTAAAACTCTATACGTTGGAGTTAAAAATTAAAAAAGTACAGGAAAGTAAAAAGCACTAGTAAAAAAGGTGACACTTTCCGCACAGTTTGGCTGCTTGGAAAACGCTCTTTTCCAGGACATGCATTGTAAAAATATAATAGGTCTTTACCTATGAAATTGCCGTTCTGCAATAGTTCTGCAATGTTTGGTTAAGAATTCTAATTTCAAATAAAATTTATTTAAAAAATTAGGCATTATTTTTTCAAAATTAGTCATTTGTTTATTGATTAGCAAATCTTCATCGAATTTGAATCAGTGTTCGTCATCATGGATACGTTAAATATTGGAGTAGTTATGGAATATGAGTACCGGTGCCGCGTCGTGGCAGCAACGCGGCACAAGCGGCACAAAACAAATAACAACGTTCAACGGAGCGAACACTACAAACTAACGCACTTGTTATTGGTTTCCCTGTTTCCGTTCTGGAAATTTCGACCTGTAAATGAACCCCGTGGTCGCCCGAAAACTTAGGCCGGCAAAGGCGATTGTGGAAGCTGAATTAGCAGCAGCTTTCGACGTTAGCATCAAAACAATATTGGTACATTTGCGTCAAATTGGCAAGGTGAAAAATCTTGATAAATGGGTGCCCCATGAACTCAATGATCGCCAGCGCTAAGTAAGTACGTGCTGAAACGTGCCTTGCACTGCTCAACAGGCACACAATTAAACGAAGGAATTTTGAAAAAATAATTCTTTTTGATAATCGCAAGCGCTCAGCAAGTTGGTTGGATCCTGGTTCAGCACCTAAACAATGTGCTAAACGAAAACTTACCCCTAGAGTGATAAACACTGTTTGGTGGTCTTGGCCGGTGTGATTCATTACAGCTTCTTACCAAACGGGGTGAGCATTACTTCAGATTTGTACTGTGAAGAACTGAACACAATGATGGAGAAGCTCGCACGTCTCCAACCAGCTTTGGACAATCGCTCATCTCCGCTGCTTCTGCACGACAACGCGCGATCTCATACTGCACAGCAGACGGTCTCCAAGTTACATGAGTTGGGTTTAGAAGCTCTCCGTCATCCGCCATAGCTATTCACCAGAGCTTGCGCCTACAGACTTCAACTTTTCCCAGAATTTGGATAACTTCTTGGCGGAAAAAAACAGATATATATACCCGAGAGCCAGTAGATACAAAATGCGTGTGAAGAATTTGTAGGCTCCCGTCCATTTGATTTCTTCAAGAATCTGTAAACTGCCACTGCGTTGGCATCATCCATGCAAGATGCATCAATTGCATGGATGGTTACTTTGATTAATAGAAATATAGAAAATACGTTTACTTATTTCATAAAAAAAACGGCAATTTCATAGGTAAAGACCTATTTATTTATTATAAACTTTATTGTACACCACAAAGTAAAAAACATACAGGACAAACATTTTCAAAAACAAAGTGTACAATGGGTGGTCTTATCGCACAGGGCAATCTCTTACAGACAACCTTTGGATGGACTGAAAGATAGGAGCAGAATTTAGGGCTGAGACCTAATATTTACGAGTATCAGCATCTTATATGGCATATATAAGAGATTTTTTTCAATGTCTGATTTTCATGATCTGGATTAGCAATTAGCATACACTTTATGCAGACTGAAAGCTCTGGCTCGCAATAGCAAAGTGCAGAATTGTGCCAAAGGAAAGGCTTTGCCCAGCTGTGTAAAACATTACAGGCTAAATCAGGTAGGAACCTAATCTACATACATACATACATAAACTCACGCCTTTTTCCCAACGGGCTACCCCCAGCGTTCTATAGTTTCCTACGCAGAAACTACAGAACGCCACCTGCTACGATCCTTACATACTTCTTTTGCTTCACTCACATTAGTCGTAGGTACACACACGCTGGTTATGAGTACTGCGCACCTGGCCTTTCTGAAGAACATTAATAAAACAGCGTAATTTGGTGAATCGTAACCAACGGTTTATTCTGTTCCACATTAGCACACATAGAGTAGATAGATCAGCATAGACAATACAGACAAAATATGTGTTTATTTGATGTGACCAGTTATAAATAATAAATATTTCTAACACCCCAACTACAGCAAATAAACAAACCTTCTCAAAAATAATAACTTCTAAGACTCTATCAAACTAACTCCTAAACCTTCAATACATTTGCTGTGCTTTACTGAATTTAAAGCCTTGGTGAGAACATCAGCTGGCATAAGAGTTGTTGGCAAATATTCTAAATTAATAATTTTATTGCTAACTGCATCCTTAATAAAATGATATCTAATATCAATGTGTTTACTTTTTCTATGACACCCATAATTTGCCACCAACTTCTGTGCACTCTGACTGTCATTATATAATTGAACGGTACACAGATTACCAGTAAGTTCAAATAATAAAGATCTCAAATATATGGCTTCTTTGCACGCCTCAGCCAAAGCCATATATTCAGATTCCATGCTTGACAATGCTACGGTTCTCTGCTTCTTACTTTCCCAGGAAATAGCTGATCCTGACATTACAAAACAAAATCCTGTATATGATTTGCGGTCAAAAGTATTACTTGCCCAATCGGCATCAACATAGCCAATTAGTTCAGCTGTTCCCTTTACAAATTTTAAACAATAACTTTTAGTTTTCTTAAGATACCTAAGTATTCTTTTTGCATAGTTCCAATGAACATTAGTGTAACACTTGTTAAATTGACTCAGGTAACTGACACAAAAAGAAATGTCAGGTCTTGTAAGAACAGACAAATACATAAGACTTCCAATTAAATGTTGATATGGTATATCTTGATCACAATATTCAGTTTTATCAATATCTAATTTGCATTCCATTGGAGTACTAGCAACTTTGCAGTTTAACATATTAAATTTCTCCAATAACTGATTTACATATTGTTCTTGATCTAAAGTAATAACATTGGACTTTTTATCAATTTTAACTCTCATACCCAAACATTGTTGAACTTGTCCTAAATTTTTAATCTTAAACTTAGAACTCAATACTGAAATTAACTTATCAGTCTCTTGTTGATTATTAGAATAAACAAAAAAATCGTCGACGTACAAAGCAATTACAATTTTAACATTGTTATTCATCTTGGTAAAAACACATGGCTCTAAACGACTCTTTTTGAAACCCAGTTCACATAAACATTGATCTACCCTTTCATACCAAGATCTCGAGGATTGCTTAAGGCCATAAATAGCTTTATTCAATTTAACTATAACCTTTTTCTTGTTTACATCACAAGAAATATCTGGCTGATACATGTAAATATCTTCTTTGAGAAAACCAAATTACGCTGTTTTATTTAATTGGACAGACAAAGCAAACAATAATTTCAGTGTAGAATGTCTGACGACCGGTGAAAAAGTCTCTTCATAATCTATACCAGGCCACTGCGTAAAACCTTTTGCCACCAATCGCGCCCTGTACCGTACACTATTATCACTGTTTACTTTCCTTTTAAAAATCCATTTACACTGCACTAAAGTTTTGTCAGAAGGCAATTCACTTACTGTAACCCATGCTTCATTTTCATCAAATGCCTGCAGCTCATCCTTCATAGCTTCAATCCATTGGTCTCTGTCTGGACTATCCATGACTTCTTGGACGCTGACTGGATCACTGATGAAATCTGGGCTTGACATTGTACACAAATTTGAGAAACCATAACGCTCTGGAGGCTTCCTTAATCGTTTTAATTTTTCTGGAACTGGTTCTGGTTCCGGTTCTTCCTCTTCAAACTCATCGGGTTGCTGTAACGGAGAATCTAAGTCAGTCAAGGCATTAAGAAACTCTTCTGATTCTGATTCTGAAGGAATGTCCACACTGTAGGGAATAGAAATGGGTTCATCCTTCATTTCTTTCACATCATTACTACCTGACTGCTGTGATAATATATCCCCAACTGAAACTGATACAACTGCATCACTAGTACAGTTTCTTTCTGTATTTTCATGAATTATCACATCTCTACTCGTTACAACACACCGCTTGACAGGATCATACACTCTGTAGCCTTTTACATTCTCTGAGAAACCAACCAAAATCAATTTCTTTGACTTAGTGTCCCACTTAAGCCGTTTCTCTTTTGGCACATGGACCATTACTTGGCTGCCAAATATACGGACATGACTCAAATCTGGTTTGTTGTTTGACCACAGTTCGTATGGAGTTTTATTGTCTAGCCCTGATGCCACAGATCTGTTTCTAAGATAGACAGCAGTATTTGTTGCCTCTGCCCAAAACTTTTTATCCAAGCATGCATCAAATAATAAACAACGGGCTCTCTCCACAATGGTTCGATTGATGCGTTCACTCATACCATTCTGTTCAGGGGTATAAACATTGGTTTTCTGGTGAACTATGCCTGCATCTTTCAAATATTCCTCAAACTCATTACTACAAAACTCTGAACCATTATCTGTCCGAAATATTTTTATCTTTCTGCCTTGTTGATTTTCTACCATACTTTTAAATTCCTTAAAATATTTAAAGGTTTCACTTTTGGCTTTTAGGAAGTAAACAAATGCCATACGGGAAAAATCATCAACAAAAATTAGGAAATACCTTGAACCTCCAATAGAAATGCACTCCATTGGTCCACAGACATCAGCATGGATTGTATTCAGTGGCTCGCTGCTCCTCGTACCGTTGTGACCAAATGGCAAGCGTGATTGTTTCCCTTCACAACATACTGTGCATGTATTTTTGTTGATCACTGACTTATCTGTATATGATATTCCCATGACTGCACCATCCTTCATCCTATTCTGGTCATTCATGTTCAAGTGGCCCAATCTCCTATGCCAAACTTCACTGCTAGCTGCTGCTGAAGGAGATGTAAACAAACATTGTTTACGTTCTATGGCCAATTTGTAGACACCATCAACCTCATTTGCCACAGCCACCAAACTGTTTTCACTGTTGTAAACATAGCAGCACTTCTCCTTGAACGATACACCGTTACCATTCTTGATAAGTTGACTAATAGATATCAAGTTGGTTGTGAGGTTAGGTACACACAACACATCTTTCAAAGTAACCTCGTATTTACAATTAGGAGTGACTGTCATAATTTCCACGTCTCCCGAACACAATACTGGCATTGCGTTTTGATTTGCTGCAATAATCTCCGTGATATTCGGCTTATAACATGTATTTTGCATCATGTTTACATCTGACGTCATATGAACACTCGCACCGCTATCAAGATAAAAGTCTTGTTTACTATAATTTCCACTCAGGAAAACAGCCGAAAAAGCATTTGTCTTCTTAACCTGCTGATCAGTCTGCTTGCATTGTGATTTATAATGTCCCGTACGTTTACAACGGTAACATTTAATTTGCGATTTCTCTGTTTTCTTTGCATTCGACTCTGGCACAGATAATCCACCATGATTTCTTGAACTGTCATTTTTGACATTGCTGCCAACTTTCACATTATAATGTTGGCCATGATGTTGGCGACTATGCTGCTCTTTGATCCAGAAAGCACTTCCTGTTTCCGATTCATTGTTACCTGCAAAATCCAATAACTTTGTCTTCACTACGTCAGCAGTAATGGCGATCCCTGAATGTTCCATCGCCATTAACATAGGGAAGTATTTTTCAGGTAAACCTGCCAGCATTAAACAGCCAATCCACTCGTCGTTCACGGCAAAACCTGTTCCTGATAATTTCTGAGCCGTTTCTATGATTTGCGTCACATAGTTCGTCATTGATTCGCAATTATCAAGACGAATTGATATTAAATTCCGCAGCAATGTTATTCTTCGTGAAAACCCAGAATCATCGAACATAGTTTGCAGTTTGTGCCACAAATTCTTTGTACTTTTAGCATCTTTGACGTGCACGTACAATGACGGATCAATTGTAAGAATTAACTTGGCTTTTGCTTTTGCATCGTCTGCGGCTGCTTCACTTGTACTTTCACGCTTGATGAAACTTGCTGTACCTTCTAAGGTAAGCAGATTCTCCGCTGCAAACGCCCACTCGTGATAATTCTCACGTCCCTTTAGCTTTGGAACGTTAGCTAAGAATGATGAGTTGGTAGCCATTTTCTTCAAAACTCGGTGAACACATAAAACATTCAATCTGATGCGCAAAATACGACGCCTACACCTATGCTAGTAAATCTAACCGAAATATTTACTTTACTAGTCCCTAAAGGGCATAACTGGGCCCATAACCTAATAAAACAGCGTAATTTGGTGAATCGTAACCAACGGTTTATTCTGTTCCACATTAGCACACATAGAGTAGATAGATCAGCATAGACAATACAGACAAAATATGTGTTTATTTGATGTGACCAGTTATAAATAATAAATATTTCTAACAAACATCACCTATAAGTTCTATGTATTTCTTTCTAGGGCGTCCCCTCCCGGCGTTTCAATTCATGTCTGCCTTGTAAAGAACTTTCGTTAGTCGCCTTTCATTTATCCTCCCAACATGGCCAAACCATCTTAACAAGCTCTTTTCAATTTTAGTCTCTACATCCTCTTTTAACCCACAACATTGTCTTATTACCTCATTTCTAAATGTATCATTTAAAGTTACACCACAAATAGTGTGCAAGGAACGCATTTCTACTGCATTAATCCTACTTTCATGTCTTTTTTGCCATACCTAACCTTCACTTCCATACATAAGTGTAGGCACCAGCACGCTGTTGTGAACGGCGAGTCGAGCTTCCGGAGACATCGATTTGCTGGTCACAACCGCATCATTCAATTAATTCCCTGCATTTACTCTCCTTTCCACATCCTCTTCAATCTTTCCATCCCTTGTGATCATACTTCCTAGATATACAAACTCGTTCACTTGCTCCACACTCTTATCTTTTATTTACACTTCACACTCCGATACATCGTCTTCTCTTTCAAACACCATTACCTTAGTCTTGTTCACATTTACTCATCCCTTTTTACTTAAAAGCTTCATTCATCACAGTCACCATGTCTTGTAACTGTTCTGCTGACGATGCAAGTAGATATTGATCATCTGCATAGATAAGGCATTTAACACTCATTCATCCTCAATCCGCACTCATGCTCTTTCAAACCTATCAGACAACTATCAATGTGAAAGTTGAACTGCCAAGGTGACGCTACACAGCCCTGTCTAACACCCCTTGAGATGGAAAACCAGTCCGTATACGCCCCATTAATCCTAAGACAAGAACTGGAATCCCTATATAGAGATTACAGTGCCCGTACCAAGCGCCAGTCCACACCGTACCCGGATAGCGTCGACCACAGTTCATCCCTACACACGCTGCCATAGGCCTTCTCCAAGTCAACGAAAGAACTGTGCTTTTTTCAGTTATGCTCCTCAAGGAGAAGATCTGATCCATACAGCCCATTCCCTCTCTAAATCCTGCTTGCACGTCCCATAATTGTTCATCCATCACATTTACCACTCCATTTATTAAAACTTTCGCATATAATTTGTCGACAACACTCAAAAGACTAATGCCGCGGTAGTTTTTACACTCCTCCTGTGAGCCTTTTCCCTTATAATTATAGTGGTAAGATTGAAGCCTTGCACCAGTCATCCGGCACTCGGCCATATCTCCAATACCTATTAAAGAACCGGTACAGCAGGCTTGCTACCACCCCGTCACCGCCCTTCAGCATTTCAACAGATACTCGGTCATACCCTGCAGCTTTACTAATCTTCATCCCGCTCAGTGCTTTTATAATCTCATCCATTTCTATTTCATTCTCATGCTTTTGCTCTTCGTCTGAGTTTGGGTCTTGACAACTGCCTTCTACCCAGTTACCCACTCCTTGCACACTATCCTGACAATTAAATAAACTTTCAAAATATTCTTTCCAGCGTTCCAAGACCTTGCATTCTTCGCTCAGTAAGCACCCATCTTCTGCTCTTATTATATTCATGCTCAATGTTTTGGTCACTCCGCGAGCCAATCTTACCTGTTTCCAGAACAGCTTAAAATTGGCCCTGAAGTTATCGGAGATCTTCGTCTTATATTTTTCTTCCTTTTCATCCTTCTTCATTTTTACCACCTAGTACCTCTTTGACTTTCGCTTTCATTTGATTGTACGTTACTTTCACTCTTTCCAGATCATCCGTCACGTTTGTTGCCTGATTCATTATATTTTGGGCCTTTCAGGCTAACACATTAAGCCAAGCCTCTTTCTTCTTCTTCACCACCTCTTTTACTTCATCATCTACCCAAGTATCATTCGTTCTACTACCACGTGTCCTCTTCGCAATACCACATAACTTTGTGGCTACGTTCACCATGTAGTATGGTGAGCGTAGTTTTCAATATGAAAAAAAAACTTTTATTTCAGACAAAGTTCATAGGATTAGTAACAATTTACTTAAAAACTAGTGTTAGTAGGTACAGATATAAAACTACAATGCAGCGTGGAGCTGCATCCACCTCTGCATCATCGGAGAATCCCACCGGTCTGCGAACACACTGAGAATAGTGTTGGTACTGCCGCGAACACGCGTCATCAGAGAGGCACATCTTTTTCTAATAATGGCGGCGAAACCATCAATGTTGCCCACACATCCTCTAAACTGAAATCATTCATATCATCAAATATCTTATCCGTCTTCTGTTTTACTTTCCTCTTATATTCCTCCTTCACTTTTAGTTCTTGTAATCTTTCTACTTTTATTGTTTCTAACGCGGTCACAGGAACTTGAACTCGATGACGTCAATGCTTGAACAGGCCAGTCACCCGACATAACCAGATTGATCTGCAACTTTCAATCTTTTTTTATTAGATAATTGGTCCACCAACACCAAGTTCCTTGTGCTTTATTTTATCACCCTGCCTGAATGAAATAAAGTAGGCCTATACATAAGCATTGCTCTAGGGTACCTATAATATCTAAAAAAAAACAAGGGCGCAGTTATAGAAGCTCGCACAGGGCACAGAAAAGGCTATTTACGGCACTGGTGAGAATGTGGTCACCTCTGGTGTCAGAGTTAATTAACCCGAGGCGGCTTTGTAAAACTTGGCTATTTCAGACTTACATTAACTATATAAGTCCAGCAGCCTAATTGCGTAAGTGAATTTGGCAAAGCAAAGGATTTTGACGCCATCAATCGACCAATTACAAAGACGGAAAGCCACATCGCGTCTTTCATCTCACATTTGACGATTGATGGTGGTCAAATCCTTTGCCTTGCCGAATTCACTTACGCAATTAGGCTGCAGGTTTCCTCACGATGTTTTCCTTCACCGTTGCCTGTGATGTCAAAGATAAACTTATAAGGTAGTGAACTTAGAAGCTTAACTATTTATAGCATGCAAGACCTTCTACGTAATTCTATTCCACTATACACGCAGCTAGAATTGCCTGTTATTTCCGCATAGCATTCTTATCACTCTGTAAGGAAACTAGCGTGCTAACTCAGGCACATAAACTAACATAGCAGCTTTCCCCGTGCGTGATTTTATATCGTGACCTTACTGAATCGACGGACCGTCGACGAATTACAGTTGAACAAGGAAGCTATAAACGCGGAGCCTTTCAAAGCCGGCTTTTCAAAGGTGCGTGCGTTGGATTGCGTGTGGCCCCGCCTTTACGTAAATGCCGCCTATAACAATATAACTTGTTCACCTTGTTTTGATCTCGGGGAGTAACTTTCGATCAAAAACCCCAAACTCATATATCTACTTCTGCTTTTAGCTTTTTGTTTAGAAATATGATCCGTGTTTTTGGGACCAAACTTCATAAAGGTATGAAGTAGGTCAAAGTATCTGTTTAAGTATGTTTTTTTTTCAGCTGAACATCGGACACCTCGTTTAAGTGAATTTTGTTTTATCGTTTGATAATCACACCGTTTGATGCCGTGGCGCAGTCGACCCATATTGGTCACGCAATATGCGTCGACTGCGCCACGGCTTCTCTCAAAGCAACTTGATCTTCAGACCTATAGTTTAGCCACCACGACATCTTTGTTTTATAAAGATGCCTATCTCTAAACGGTTCGCAAGAAAATAACACGAAAAAACTGACCGGCGTTTTGCTCGGGGAGGCGCCTTAAATCGGCCTGAACCAATTTTTCTTTTCACATCGTTAATAAATACACGTTCCATGATTTATTTCCCTAATTACTCGAACATTATAGCGTTTTTTATCATAAAAGTTCGTTTACATTACTAGTCATGACCCTGTTTATTAAACGAACGCAATTACGGGTACGGGTATAATATTACAGCCACATAATTTCTGAAAAAATAGGAAAAGCTTTAAAAAAACGTCCAAAATGGTCTGTAATCGCGGTAATGTACACGAAGGTTTGTCACGCAACGGGAACTTTTATGTAACGACGAGTGATTTATTTTATAAAAATGAAATAACAATTTCTGGCTTACCTAGCGCCACAATTGAAAGTAATAAAATCCATTATGGCGGAAATGATTGATGATGGCCGCGTTATATTGAGTGATTGATAAGACTTCGATTACAGCAGCTAACAATATTTTCAGTCGCAACGTGTTGAATGTTCGTGTTGGTGCATTTTGGGACTTAAGGGTACACTAGTCGACGGCACGAACTATTTTGTGCGCGGGGTTAAAATGCATTTTATATCAACCGACAACACGTGCGGAAGAGATAGATGCTGTGATGAGCAGTAGGAAGCTAGTTTGCATACGAATACACACTTTTGTAAATTTGTAGCGAAATGGATAATGATTTAGGACGAAACCGAGCGCGAGAAATTTTATAAACAGACCTTTGGCAGTCTAGATATCATGAAAAACTATCTATCATACTATCTATCTGTTCAAAATAAAATTATTTGCATTGTTCAACTACTATCCCCAAATGCGATAAGGCCGCCCATTGTGTATGTATTAATTTTAAGTTTCTCTTTGTAATTGTATTTTAAGGTGTACAATAAAGCATATAATAAATAAATAAATAAATATCCCTGTATGGAGGCCGTTTTGCAATTTTCCATCTTCTTATGGTATTTATTTGCGCCCAAAAATGTGTTAAAATTAGTGTCGAAATGTGGAACTTTCGAAGCTCATAACTTTCAAATATTTTAATTTTTTACTTTTTTGCTTGGCTTGGCTAGATAATGATGAGACAAATTGATATCACTTTTTATTTTTAACGTACATCGTCAAACAGTGGAATAATCCCTAGACTACGTTTGGATGGAAGAATTTTCGACTAGTGTAACCTTAATACAAATAAGGTAAAATTGACAATATTTTATGAAAAACTGTCAATTTAACCTCATGTTAAGTTAGAGTTAAGTTTTTCGTGAAAGTGGGCCTTAGAACCATATAAATATTTTATTAAAATTAGGTCTTTCCACAAGTTTACCGTATGACATTACTTTCCAGCGACATGAAGGTGCAATACCAATGAACAATACCTACATTGTATTTTTTTTCGAAATCGGTTTGATTCCTGGCTAGGAATATTGGTTTTAAAAAAATCAAACGATGCGGTTTAAGTTCTTCAAAATCGGCACCATGACTCCTTTGAGTGTTTTTCTCTATTCCTCATAGATTCTCTTTCAGTAACACCGCTTCAATTACTAGCAGAAATAGCACCGCAATTCTCGAAGCAAAACACAGGCCATTGCAAACGTGCGGAACCTTGGACCAGGCAGCTCACAAGGGCTCACGCCCCCAGCCCGCACGATAAACGTACGGAATCTCGGGACACGGGCTCACCGGCTCACGCGCTTAGCCCGTACGGTAGTGCCGGAGTAAAGATTCTAATAACTGATATCAGTTTATTCATGAAAACTACGCTTAAATTATCTGTACTGTACAGGCGTGTCGGCTCTAGAACACACAAGAAGTTATAACAATCAGAACTTTAAAATTCAGGCTTATAGATACACCAAATTATTATATCTTTCATCCACGATATTTTCTGCATTTTTTCATGATGTGTTTTTTTCTAGTCAATCGTTTGAAAATACGTAACTATAATGTAAAGACACTATGGCAATAAGTACCAGTAGTAGTGATCTGGCTTCAGTACGTAGCATATCCAAACGATATTGTATCTAGCCATGGGCGTCGGGAGGGGGTTGCAACTTTGCAAGGTGGTTCACTACTCCCGTAGCTCGTAGCTCTCAATAAGATAAACTGGCATATCCGACGTAAGGTGCTAAAATTTTCGTTCTCGCTTTTTTCGCTCTTGCATCCTTCTTCAGCTTTTCTACATAAGTCGAGAAAGTTAGTGCCAGTGATTGCCGTGACTACCGCAGGTCCCCGACGCCAGTCGCTTCCATATTTGGTTAAGTAATTACTACTCAATTGGTACCAATTAGTACTCGAACAACCAAATTTGGTACCTTAGTAGTTTTCGAGAAAATCGACTTTGACGGTGGTCCTGCGGTAGTCACGCTCCCGCTCCATCATTCAGCAGGACCACCATGAGCGCCGAAAACGGGGGCATGCTACAGCTATTCTAAGTATACAAATAATTACTACCCATAAATGTGATTAATTCGAAAAAAAAACAGAACTGAAACATTTGTATTTACCGAGAAATCAACGATGATAACTTTCGCTCGCTCAGCAGGACACGACTTTGAATGTTGATTCCAAGTTTGAGCAGCCTGTCGCTTTCCTCAAACCTACTGAGAAAATTACTACCCTGCAAGATAAAATTGGTACCCAAAATTCACAACTAGTACTCCAGTAGATTACGACATATACCATGCCATTGGTGGGGTGGCGGTAGTCACATATCTCCAACGGCGATTGACTGGTTTCGTAGTTACCTGTATGGCCGTCGGCAACGTATATGCATAGAAGAATCTAACTCTTCTTGGTGTTATTCAACTGCTGGTGTACGTCAGGGTGGCGTTTTATCTCCTTTACTTTTCGCAATATTTATAAACGCTATCTCAAAAAACTTCGCTTCTCCTACCACCTTTATGCAGACGATTTACAAATCTACAAACAAGCTGCCCTTGCAGAATTAGCTGATGTAGTGAATGCAATAAACAAGGATTAGGCTACAATTTGTGAATGGAGTGAGGCAAATGGGCTTCAGGTAAATCCGGTGAAAACCCAGGTTATAGTTGTTGGCAGCTCTAGGATGATACCAAAAGTAAATTGGACACAACTTCCTCTGGTACAATTTAACGGACCTACTATTCCAATAGGTGAGAAGGTTAAGAACCTTGGGGTTTGGGTCGACAGATATCTGTCTTGGGGTCCGCAGCTTCAGGACGTAAGCCGCAAATTTTTTGCATCTGCCAGGTCCCTTAAACGATTGCGAAACTTTCTTCCCACTGCCACTAAAATAGCGCTTGCACAATCCCTTCTGCTTCCTATCCTTGACTATGCTGATGTCAGTTATCTCGATCTCACCCAGGCACAACTAGATAAACTTGGGCGTCTTCAAAACCCTTGCATAAGATTTATATTTGGACTGCGCAAAATATGATCACATTTCTGAATTTCGGACAAAGCTCAAGTGGCTTCCCATACGTCTTCGCCGGGATTCTCATATTTTATTTCTGCTTTACAGTATTCTATACAATCCTACAACGCCCTCTTATCTCAAAGAACGTTTCAAGTTCCTTCATGACACACATAATCGCCCATTGTACACTTATCTTTATAAATGTTTTGTCCTGTAATTATTTAAGTGGTGTACAATAAAGTATATAATAAATAAATAAATTATAGATATCTGAGGTCATCGGAAAACTTGAGACTAGAGATGCCGATGCATTCCACCAGCTTTTACGACAAATCTTTTACGGTTCAAGCGGTGCGGTTGTGGAATGCTTTGCCCGTGTCAGTCAATCGCCGTTGAAGATATCGCACGCTTAATAATAAACTGGAATAAGACAAAACTTAACTTTTTTGGGAAATCGCGGTCAAAGTTTTGAGTCTCTAACTTGTTGAAAACATTTTGATGGTCTTCACGTGTTTATGGTGTTATTTTTATTTTCTTGGTCTTAAATTGTAGAGAGATGTATAACGAATATAGCTGGCATAATAGTTTAATTATATTATTTATATCAAATGAATAAATGAAGTTTATTTTCTAAAGTTTTGACTTAGGTCAGTTTAGTATAAAAAATTATGATCCATTTTCTAAATTTATACAAACTAATATTTAATCATTCAGTTTAGTATTAATAAATAATATAATATATTTAAATATATAATACTTATTACACTTTAAAAGTAAAAAGGAAATAAAATACTGAAATGTTTCGCAAAAAACCTTTATATTTGTTAATGTAAAATAACAGTTTATATTTTAAGTTCTATCGTAACTACTTTATTACCCTAATAACAACAGTGGTAATTAAAGTTAGTCATTACAAAATGCTTAAGAGATCTAGCTTTACGTAATTATGCTAAAGAACATTAAACATTGTAATACAAAAGAATAAAAACTGTCCAGCGTTGACCAGCCATGGTTTAGCGCCGAATGTCATCGTGCCAATGCGCTTCAGCATGAGGCGTACCTGGCATGGGCCGACGATCGATCGCGCAAAGCGAGTGACGTGGATTAGAAGAAGAAGGACTTCAACAGGGCTGCCAAGTCCTGCAAGATGGTTTTGCGAAGGGTTCGTTTCGACCACATTGCTGAATAGGGAACAAACTTGCTCTTACCCAGCAGATAGTAAATCGTTTGGTCCCTGGCTAAGTCGGTTGAGTCGAACTTCTGCCATCCCTCACTACCACCACTGCTGAAACCCGACGAGTCGCTGGCCCACTCCGCTGAGGGGAAGGCAAATTTATTTGCCTCTCTTTTTACGAAATCTTCACGTATGAATCCTGGTGACACGCGGCCCCCTCCTTCACTTGATGGATGCGAGAAGAGATTGTCGGATATTCGCATCCATCAAAAATACCTCCATAAGGTGCTGCGCTACCTCGACGTAAACAAGGCTAGCGGGCCTGACGGAATACCAGCAATAGTTCTTAGAACCTGTGCGCCTGAACTGTCTCCGATCTTGACACGCCTATTCTACCTTTCGTATGAGACTGGAAAAGTGCCGAATGCTTGGAATCAAGCTAACGCACAGCCCGGGCCCAAGAAGGGTAGTCGAGCTGACCCGGCCAACTACAGACCCATTTCAGTAACGTACATACTCCGTAAGAGTATGGAGCGTGTACTTATACAAAGCTCCTGGCATACCTAGAAAATAACGATATCCTTAGTGACCGTCAAAACGGTTGCGGCCAAAATCTGTCTACTGGGGATCTTCTAGCGTATGCCATTCACATTAAGGAGTGAGGCTATCGAGAGGCATTTTCACCCGGCTCTAACTTTCCGAGATGTGACCGTGCCAATAACGGACCATCTTGAGCCGTTTGGCGGAACTTTGACATCGACTCTCAATTTTGGGCCATACATTGAGGCAAAGGCTCTGCTGGCTGCCAAAAAGTTGGGGATCCTTGCAAAAAAATTAATTCACGCCGGAACAGCTGCTCAACTTGTATCAAGCGCAAGTTCGATCATGCATGGAGTATTGTTCTCATCTCTGGACGAATCTGCCGAATACCAGATTGATGCACTAGAGCCGATCAAAAAGCGGGCTAAGATGCTAATCGGCGATGAAGCGCTGGTCAACAAAGCTCCTCCTTGAACATCGTCGCCGAGTTGCCAGCTTGTCGGTTTTTTATCGTTTACATTTCGGCGAGTGTGCGATGGAATTGCATGATCTAATTCCACCTAGCCCGTTTCATCATCGGAGTACCAGACGTACGGCGATGCGCCATCGGTACATGGTGGACATTCCACCCATATGCACAAAAGGTTTTGGGAATACTTTAGTTGTGCGTACAGCTAAGTGGAATTCCCTGCCGGATTCTGTGTTTCCCAACAGCTACAATCTAGGGGTATTTAAGTCAAGAGTGAATAGGTTTTATCTAGGCAAGCGTGATTTACAGTCGACCGCATCATCGCTTACCATCAGGTGAGATAGTGGCCAAGCGCGAGCAAGAGTATAAAAAAAACCACTTGGACATTGTAAAACAGCTTGCAAGTTTTAAATTACGATTTTGTTATTTTCAGTAATATTTTTTCACTCTAGCTTTTTTCATCTGTACTCTGTATCTTTTCCTCATGATGTTGGTCATATTTTACTTACGCCAATCAATAATCCAATCATCAAAACATTTTTCGCCGGAATCGAGTTCAGCCAAGTGATTATTTAAAATGGTACGGACCGACTCGTGAGACACAGAAAGTTCGGTGGCTATCTCTCTCAAACCTGAATGAGGATTTTCATCCCCCTGGACATTCTGAACGATGTATTACGTGGTGACCTTGATTTCCTGCATGGTGAGCTGGGGACCTTGTCTTCCTGTATGCTGTGCTGGACTTCATCGTCTGTTTCATTGAACAAACTATAAAATAAATAATACACAACATTAAATAAAAAGGTAAAGCCCTCAATTAATTCAGAGAATATTACGTAAAATGTATTATAGATACTGTACCCCAAGTGTAAGTTTGGAAGAGAGTAAACGTAACTATTTCGTTTGCGTTAAAATTTGACTGTTATATCATAATGATAAGAATATAAGGATGAGAATAATAATCTTAACGCAAACGCTATAGTTACGTTTACTCACTTGCAAATTTACAGTTGGCTTACTGCACTTGTAACTACGTAAACACGACGTTTTTTACTTACTTTTATTTCCACTAGCTTACAATTATCCGTATCAGTACATCCAGCATTATTACTCATCATAAGAAGTTTAAGGCACCGCTGCTTCCTATTTGCAGACGTCATCTGCAGGTTTAAAACTATGGCATTAGAAATTTAATACTTTTTATTAATGAGTATTTAAAATAAATTGAAAGGACGTTTTGTAATAAACTGCAGCAATTGCTAGAGCAATTTTAGACTTTAGGATCATTTAAAACGTAAACTGAAATAAACACAAGTATTATTTAAATGTACCGATAGTGTTGGTAATAAACTGATTTAAAATGAATTGCTTCTCGAAAAAAAATAAAAAAAATATACTAAAACGCACTAATACGCAATTTTTCTCATCTATACAATTATAATTTAATGATAAACTGTAACAAGTCTAAATAGTACATGCTGTATTATAACACTGTTTTCAACTAAAATGAAGTAAATCGAAACATGCTTGTTTAGAAAATAAAAATAAGAGAATAGTCTCACCTGCGTTTGAAAATAAACTGAATTATTTCACCTTACTCCACCGTAGTCGCAAAACAACGACACCTATCTCACATCACGGTCGCCGCATCACTGAATAATACTTTATTGCATGAAATGCATTTTCGCGCGCTTTTGTAGAAAAGAGAAGGGTGAACTAACAATCAGCCATTTTGGTTTGTTTCGAATAGCGGGATCGTACCTATATATTCTTCAATCGGAGTTAGTTCGTTTTATTAACAAAAGTGGGTATCCTTAATTTTTGACATATTCCGGTTTATTATTAAGCGTGCGATATGTTATGCGAGCGAAGTATCAAATTTTCATTGACATTGTCTGTGAACCTTGGGTGTATTTTCAATTACCTATTCAATACCTACATTGTTAGATCTAGGATAAATTAAACTTATTCGATTAAAAATACACCTTTAAATTTATAAAATTAAAAGGTGTATTTTTAATTGAATAAGTTTTTGATAACCATTTGTAAAATCAGTAAAATGTTTTGTACTTAAACATCAACAATATAAAATGTACATTAATAGACATAAATCAAGTTATCTTTCTATTTTTTTATATTATTAAAGAAGTAACTAACTGATTGACTGATCGATCAACGCACAGCCAAAACCGCCTAGAGGCAGGGGGGTTCCTCAAGTGACGTAAGTGACACTAAGAAAGGATTTTTGGAAATTGAACCCCTAAGGGGGTAAAAAAGAGGTGGAATGAAAAATCTTATTCCTTCGGCCAAAATTATCGATACTTGGTACAAATAGTAATCTAAGTAAATGATAAAGGTTGTCATTATTAGTTTTTCGAAACTACCCTCCAAATGATGATTTAGGGGGTGTTGAAGTTTGTATGAAAGAAACTGATTTCTTGGGTCAATAAACTTGAAACTTGGCACAAATACTATGCTAAATGACTTATTATGTAAACATTAAAGAATGTCACTATAAGTTTTTCGAAACTAACCCCAAGCTAAGAATCTTGCTGGACAGGAAGCAGGAATTTTCGGCAATTCAACCTATAATTTATCTACGAAAGGTACTCCATTTTTTATTGATTCAATAATAGCTCATTTATGGTAGCCATCACTAAATGCACATAAGAAAGTAATTTATAGAATAAACGAGCGAAAGAAGTCGCAGGCGAAGTGCTTGTTAAAAATAAAGTTTTTAAATTGCTAAATTGTTTTTTTTTAGTTTAATATAAAATAGCACAGCGACCATTGATGTTAGAACTAAGTAGAATCAGTTAAAAATTAAATGATTTATCTTTACTTGGTCAATTAGTATAAATAATGCAATGCAGTATTACGAATGAAGGGCTCTTTGCACATTTTGATTTTAAGTCATCATAAATTTACCACTTTCTATGTAAATGTCTATATACACCGTGAAATTTAAGTGGTTGTTTTCCCGCGGCAGAACGACTTGCCTTAAGGAGTACTTTCGAAGCATAGAGTTAAAGTAAAAAAATAACGATGTTTTTGTTTTAAAATAATAAAAAAAAAAACATAAACTCGAAAAAGTGAGTAACAATAGTAATTTGTAGGTACTAGGTACTACGGTGAATAATACGGTGGTGACGCGAGTAATACCTAGTACCTACAAGTTACTATTGTTACTCACTTTTTCGAGTTGATGAATATTTTTTAAATTATTTTAAAATAAAAACATCGTTAATTTTTTACTTTAACTCTATGCTTCGAAAGTACTCCTAAAGGCAAGTCGTTCTGCCGCGGGAAAACAACCACTTAAATTTCACGGTGTATAATATATCGGAGGAAGGTATATGCCTAATAATCAAGAACAAAGAAATATGACGCATTTAAACTTATTAATTCAGTTTTGTTTAATTAGCAACATTTAGCCTACGATTCAATCTCAGTTCGATTTTATTCGATTGACAACACTTTACTTTGCTTATGTCAAAATACTCGATTTGGATTGGATGTTATAAGCGGTAATTTGCCGGATGAGTTCTTGAGCCAATAAAAAGCAGGGGTGTCGATCAAAACACCCTGAGCGAAGTTCTCCCGCCATGTTTGGTCGTGAAGTTAAAAAGAAAGGAACGCGCGGGCTCGCGTTTGCGAGGTGGAAAGAGTTAAGAGAGTTGTGAGGAAAATAGTGGAGGCCTAAAGTGGCGTGTATAAACTTGAAAATTGTGTTTTGTTGAGAGAAAGCGAAACGGTGGCCGAATTCGCTGCTTTGATAAAATTTGAACAAGGACTATCTCCAAGACGGCATAAGTTACCTGCTTTGCGCATGCATACCTACGAAAGCCCACAAGATCGAGTGTTTATCCAAGATAGCCCTCCTATTTGCGACATATATATTAAAATTTTGTAATGACCCATTGTATCTTTCTTCGCAGATTCAAATATGATTGCACACACACATTTTTTTTTGATTTTACACATTTTTACACCCAAATCTGTTAAACCAATACTTCCTTATTATTTTTTATTAAGTTATTAATTTCATAGTTTACTGTGTAGACTCAATTTTTTCTCTTATGGTTTATTCTAAACCAAAAATATGTTGTTTTGTACGCCAAAACTGGCAAAACATGCACATCTCCCTGTTACTTTAAGACCATGCACATATTATTTGATGTATACTCATGTTTTATTATTACTCAAATTTAATTCTGGTATACTGATATTTAATTGAATTTTAATTTTGACATAAGTAGTAATTTTTAATTGAATTAAAATTGTGACATTGTAATTTCAATTTAATTTAAATTTTGACATAGTATTTTTTTTATTGAATTTAAATCTTTACTTTGTAATTTCAATTTAATTTAAATTTTGATATTGCATTTTTTTTTATTGTTTGACCAGTGCAACAAATTTTGTATCTCATAAATGGCAAAACGTGTAGCCACCTCATATTAATATATAAGACCTTCATACTGTACTCATGTTTTACGAAATAAATATCTTATCTTATCTTATTGCAGATAGCACTCTTTAAGATTTGTCTCCTAGCTTGAGTAATTTTGGATGATTTTAAGGTTTGCTCTCCTCTTCTAAAGAGGCTTCTGCTGTCGAATTCAGAGAAGCGATACCGTTTTTTTAGGGTTCCAAAGGGTAAAAACGGGACCCTATTAATAAGACTCCATTATCTGTCTGTCTGTCACCAGGCTGTATCTCATGAACCGTGATAGCTATACAGTTGAAATTTTCACAGATAATGTATTTCTGTTGCCACCATAACAAAAAATAAATAATAATAGAATAAAATAAATATTTAAGTGGGACTCCCATACAACAAACGTGTTTTTTTTGCCGTTTGTTACGATGACGGTACGGAACTCATCGTGCGCGAGTCGACTTGCACTTGGCCGACTTGCGACGGCTTGTCAATAATTTAAAAAAAAACACACAACTAACCAAAAATATCTGAACACTTACAATGTCAAGTGTATAGTGTATTATTGTAAATAATAATAATTTAATTTGTTTTTGGTTCGTCCTATAGATCACGCAGTAACGCACTAAGTAAGTTGAGTGTTTGTCTGCGTCGTCTGCGTAGATACACTTGATTGTAAGTGTTCGGATATTTTTGGTTAGTTGTGTGTACTCGTATAGAAATTATTGACAAGCATCTGCTCAGATATTAATAAAGTAATGAATGTTCAGATATTAATGGTAACTTGTAGTATATGGAACTTATTGACATTTTAAGTTGTTCAGAAGCATGGACTTAATATATTCAGAAGTATTTGGTCACCTTGCCTGCTACAATATATCTGGCGGTGACTGTACCTACACATTGATATGATAACACATATTTCCTAAAATATGCGTGATGTGCCCTTTGCAATGCATACTATTCACATATAAACCAAGTATTACAATAATATGTAACCCTTATAAACTTAAGTTATATGCAAATATTGTTACTGCAGTAAATTAGGTTTTTAATAGGTACTTAAGGTAGGTAGGTACTTAAGCTTGCAGCAATGGTAAATCAGTAGCAAAGAAATAAATAAGAAATAGTTACCTATCGCTCTTTAATAATATTCGTATAACAACACAGACGTTAGGTACTTACAATAGAAACATAATTATTCAACTACCTACCTACCTGCCTTGGGCAACGATAGGTTATTTTTTTCTTATTCTGTACCGAGGTGCACAGTTTGTATAAAAATTATAGAAAGTGAACTGTTTTATTACCATTCCGAAATCCATAAATTTATGTATACGCGATCTAAACAGCTCAATGCCATTGACAACTTAATTTGGTCGGGTTATACGCGGCGATTTAGTATTGAAAAGTAGTGAAAGCTAATTTCAAAGAGTAAAATAATAAATGCTAATTTCTCTTAAAATACAACACTTAAGTATCTGAATGTTTAATCGCTATAACCTCTTTAGGAGTAGTATTTTTTGTATAAATTTGGAAATAAATTACAGAGTTTTTAATAGAGAAATCTTGAAATGAAAATTTAACACCGTGACTACCGCCACCAATGGCATGGTATATCTCAGTACTAGTTGTGAATTTTGGGTATAAATTTTATCTGCTGGGTAGTAATTTACTATGTAGGTTTGAGGAAAGCGGCAGGCTGCTTAAACTTGGAATCAACATTCAAAGTCGTGGTCCTGCTGAACGAGCGAGCGAAAGTTATCATCGATGATTTCTCGGTAAATATAAATGTTTCAGTTGTTTTATTTACGAAATGAATCAAATTTATGGGTTGTTATTATTTGTATACTTAGAATAGCTGTAGCATGCCCCCGTTTTCGGCGCTCATGGTGGTCCTGCTGAATGAAGCGTGACTACCGCAGGACCACCTTCAAAGTCGATTTTCTCGAAAACTACTAAGGTACCAATTTTGTTCGAGTACTAATTGGTACCAATTGAGTAGTCATTATTCACCAAATATGGAAGCGATTGGCGTCGGGGTCTGCGGTAGTCACGGACATGTTCCAGTGTGTGAATAGACTAAGGAACACCCATCTAAGGCTACGTCTACACCAAAGTTGAGGTAGCTGGGTGGGGCGAGGATGCGTAGCGACTTAGCGAGGCTGTGGAACGGTGTGAGTGTTTCCACCAAAATGTGCTAGGCCGCTGAGCGGTGCAAGGAAGCGTAGCGACGCTGTGAAACGGTGCGCAGATGGGCGGTGCGAAGATGTGTAGCGGCGAGTCCGTCCCTAGCACACATCCCTTCCTTTGTTTTGTATATACAAAAACCTCGCGCGGCTGAGCCGTTACCACTAGAGCTGCGCTGAAAGGCTAGATAAAGGAAATGATTCTATTGGTTCTTAATAAACATCCCTCGCTATGCATCCTTACACATCTCTGGTGCAAACGCAGCCTTATTCGAGGCGAAAACAGTCCTCCCGGCGCCTATGTATCTAGCCTTTGTTTCAAGCAGATTTCAAGCTAAGGAAAGGGTACATAAATGTATAAAATATAAAACAACGTTTTGAGTGTAGATCAACAATATTTATTAGTTAAATATTATTTTCGTGGTAAAACCTGTGCTTAGAACTATTAAGGATTTAAAGAATATTGTTACATCTAAATACAATCTTAAAAGTTCTGCTCAAATATCATAGGTATCATATTATTATGCGTTTGACAAAATAGCATGCTTTTATTATTTTTTTTATATTTTGTTTTATTACAAAAATATTTTAAAGTCTTAATAGTAATACTTCATACATTGATACAGATACATATTCCGATTTGAATTGAACACGCTTTATAATAAATAATATCACATATTTCATATCAGAACGTGTCATACATTATTACAAACACTCTCAGAATTCATTCACATACAAAATAATAATATCGACTATTACTATAATGTATAAAGTCACAAAATATGTTAATAAATGTTATTACTTAAGGATAATATACAAAGATTTTACTTACTATCGATTTCTCTATGTATGTATTTCTGATGTTACATTATAATTATCCCTATGCAAAATGAATGAAGACTGACAAAATCTAAGACAGCTACTAACCTTATGTACGATTAATTCTTATATAACACCAAAGAATAATCCTACAAATTCATAAATCGAGCTACGCACAACACGTCTAATAATAATAATGGAATACAGCACAAAATATTCAAGATGTTCGATATAAGAAACTGTATGTTACAAAATTTTGGTAACCCAGTCAAATCTGTGCAAGAAATCTACCTCCCCTTAGAAATATACTTAAGTAGGTTACATATTGAACGCTGCTTCTTACAGCACTTCCTTAGCGACACTGGCAATCGCGCACTTACTTAACTACACGAACAAAACCCTGTAGCAGTATAACTTATTTCACAAGAACATACGGTCATCAGAAATTTGATCTGCATAACATAGCCCCGTGGGGCTTGTACGTTTTGTGCATCTAAAACACGTGAAAAGAAACGTGTATAATGTACTCCTTGAAAGCTTAGAGCTACGCAATTAATGTGGTCACAGCATAGTAAAGCGTAACCCTCGCGAGAAGTCTCACATGGAGGTGGGCGACCAGAAATTCATTTCACGTAGTTCTGAGGGCTTGGGGCGGAAGGCTTGCGGCTTCGCGGGTTTAGCCGGCTGCGTAGCTGGCTCGTGAGACATACTGTTGGTTGTGTCCTTCCTTCTAGGTGATGGACCCAGGTTTTCTACTGATTCCGCGAGATGACCTGTAAAAAAGGAAAAAAATATTAGATTTATGAAAATTAAACAATATTTAAGGTTACACTAGTCGAAAATTCTTCCATACAAACGTAGTCTAGGGATTATTGCACTGTTTGACAATGTACGTTCAAAATAAAAAGTGATATCAATTTGTCTCATCATTATCTAGCCCTGTATGGAAGCAAAAAAGTAAAAAAAGAAAATATTTGAAAGTTATGAGCGTCGAAAGTTCCACATTTCGACACTAATTTTAACGCATTTTTGGGCGCGAATAAATACCATAAGAAGACGGAAAATTGCAAAACTCCATACAGGGATAGATTAGTAGTTTAACCATGCAAATAATTTTATTTTGAACAGATAGATTTAGTCGTTTTTTCATGATATCTAGACTGCCAAAGGTCTTTTTATAAAATTTCGCGCGCTCGGTTTCGTCCTAAATCATTTTCCATTTCGCTACAATTTTGCAAAAGTGTGTCTTCGTACGCGAACTAGCTTCCTACTGCTCATCACAGTATCTATCTATTCCGCACGTATTGTCGGTTGATATAAAATGCATTTTAACCCCGCGCACAAAATAGTTCGTGCCGTCGACTAGTGTACCCTTAATTTATAATTTCATTGGAAGTGACTTGTTCTCATGCGGTTAAATTACCAGAGATCATATAGGCATGTCTCAAATTTGTCGTTTTTTACCGTGCAGTGTTTTTACGTCCTTGACTTTGACCCCAACAGGTTTTAAAATGTTAAAGATCCTTTGACTAGAGTCAAGAGCAAACCCATTACAAACAAAAAAAAAAACTTACATATTAAATTATAGTTTGTGTTCAAGCTAAATAAAAACTACATACCGTGAGTAAGTGTGTGAACTTCAAGGCTGTCTTCTTCAGCCAGTGTAGAGGTTGAAGTAGCGAGCTCTTTCTTCAAGCCAAGCAGTGCCATAGACAACCAGGAGCGAGGAGCACTAGCGTCCTCTACCGGTTCATACGGCGAAGTGAAGAAACTGTAACAAATAAACAATACTTAATCAGATTTGTGTCATTTTAGACCAAGTTAATGGGAGATTAATGAGATATTAATGGAAACGTGTAAATAGATTATGCTAGTGATCAGATTGTTTTCTGTAATAACCAAAATGTCTACCCCCAGGTGTTGAAGTTTGGTTTTCAGTTGGCCATCACTTGACCTGGGATTCATATTACTGAAATTCTAAAGTGACACCACAATATACAGATCCGAGTCATTAGTGCGAGTTTTTACTCAAGCTCAATCGCAAAATCGTATACATCAAAAAAAGGGTAAAAACGGGACCCTATTACTGAGACGCCGCGATCCGTCTGTCTATCTGCCTGTCAGTCTGTCTGTCCGCCTGTCACCAGGCTGTTTCTCATGAACCGTGATAGCTAGACAGTTGAAATTTTCACAGATGATGTATTTCTGTTGCCGCTACAACAACAAATACTAAAAACAAAATTAAATAAATATTTAAGTAGGGCTCTCATACAACAAACGTGATTTTTTGGCTGTTTTTTGCGATAATGGTACGGAACCCTTCGTGCGCGAGTCCGACTCGCACTTGGTCGTATACATTTTGACATAGGAGATCGTTTACGATATCACGAGTAAATACGTGAAAAAACTCGGAATAGTCACACGATGACCAATGTGCCTATTAAGGGTACTACCTCACTATAAACAAGTGAGGCGTATATAATTATTAGGTATTGCTCCGAAACTGTACTGTGATAGTGATTGACCTACTTATTCGATATTCACGATGCGTTCCGATTTATGCGGAATATTGGCCACCTAGATAAACAATGTTTTTCTGCGTTTTAGATCAGTTGTCATGTGTTAGATCAGAAATCCTGATATTTACGGAAACTGTGTCAGAACTTTTCTCGAAAATGCACAAAACGAATGCCAATTGATGAAATGCATTTGCGATATCGAATTGGAGCACTGTTGCTACGTCATTTTATTTATGTTTCGTAATAATCTTATCACTGAGTATTCACCGAATGTACCCGAATGCGAATTTTAACATTATAATGCAAAATAACCTTGAAATTATCAAAGAATAAACAATATTAAGTCGATAAAAGTTCATAGGACATCTACTCAGTCAAAACTAAATAAACAAAGAAATAGGTATCAGCTTTTTGTTATAAACCGTCTTGGAGAGACAAGAACCAGTTCGAGCTAGACTTGTGGAGAATATTAAAATTAACATAACCAGAACAACGATTGTGAAGCACATTTTGAGACTCGAAATAATGTCCTGTAGAAAAAACGTTGTTCTTCCAAGTATTACAAAGAAATCGCGACCAAAATAACAACATGGGCGGCCAAATGATGCATAAATTGTGTATATATTTATATAAGACACTCGCCATATGCCACGCCTTTTATACCAGTAAAAATATTCTAGAAATTCAGATTTAGTCCAGTCTTAAAATAAATTGCCAGCAATTTCTTTTAATTGGCATTTTGGTCATTTGCATAGACCCTACGCTTTCTGCGTGACTCTTAGATCTCAGGTAGAAGTTTTACATGTGTTTGTTTACTAACATACAGTAACTTTAGTCACACTTGCCATCTTACTTCTTGCATATTCACCCTTATGGCGGTTACGCCCGTGTCCGTGATTTGAGTTCTGAATTATGACAGTTTATGACGGAAAGAGTTCTGTGTAACCACGTAAAAGTGTTTGGTGACTGATTAGCAGATGTTTAATTCAATAATCTATAGTATATTTTAATTTAGAACCAGTTCAAAAGTTGATAAACAGCTCAGAGATTTTTATTAGGTTGAATAGAGATATCGAAGTATATCAGTACGTACCGGTTGCCGTTCATCCTCCTGCGACCCGTGGGGCTCCCGGGGGGCGTGTGTCCGGGTGTAGCAGGCAGGCTCTTGCTGCCACGACGGTGCATTAAGTTGTACTGGTGCAGGTCAGGAGCGACTGCGTGCTGGTCGTCTTCGGGTGATGCCACGGTGAAGCCTCGAGATGACTTTGAGGATATAATTTGATTTGCGACCTGTAATGAGAATAAAATAAATTAGGATTACACTTTCTTTATTTTTTTACTTCAGAATGAGTCGTTCCTATAGCAGATTACCAGAGCGAAACTGTGTATGGAAGATATAAATTAAATTCTTTATCAAATGTTCCACATCGTCACAACAGAACAGGAATTGTGCAGAAGTTAAAAACAATGAACCCCTCGTCATAATATTTGTGTCCACATTATGTTTAATCAAGATTCCGTGATAGCACTATCTTTGCAAAATAAACAGTTAACTCTGTTTACTAACCATTTCAACAATAACTATTCTATAAACTAAAATGTACATAATATAGTGTTTGGAATCAAACATGATCACCTACAAAATGATGTAATCGCTGCGAATATGACTACAGGCTAAAAACAAGTAGGTTGTTGATAAGAGCTAATTAAAAACATATTCATTAATCGCTAGAACGAGTTATCAAACTGCTCGTGCGATATGGGGAGGTACACGGACCCCTCCATGAGATTATTTGTCCAAAGATTTCATAACATTTTTTTTAGGAACAACAAAGCGTGTACCTATCTTCTATGTTATAGGTAGGTATACTAATTACTAATATCACATGCTCAAATCCACGAATAAATTAGTCATATGACGCATTTACTTTTAGTTACTACAACAATATGGAACGTGTTTAAGCACATGCATACTATATTGCTAATCAGGTAAGTCAATAAAAGATAACAGCCAACATGATTCGGAAATCCCGGTTAGCATCTTATAATTATACTAGCTGACCCCCGCGGCTTCGCCCCCGTCAACTGATCTACCTACCTACTCTACCCTGCCTAACCTGCATTACCCTGCCTACCCTACCTACCCTACCTACCTAATAATTTTTATCCATCATCAAGTTTTCTCAGCGCACGCCAAAAAAATTATTTTATAGGCAATATTTTGCTACCTTGGGGTTTTTTTGAAAATATATTAAAGCCTATGACACTCAGGAATAATGACGCTTTCTACTGGTGAAAGAATTTTCAAAATCGGTTCAGTAGATCTAGAGATTACCCCTTACAACGTCACAAACTCACAAACTTTACCTCTTTATAATATTAGTATAGATATAGGCATCAAACAATATGTGTAGCCATAATGACTAGAATTTAAAAGTATGGTTATAATTATGCTATACTTTGTTTCAACGCCTACTTTGACCCGTAAACATTAATCGAACTTTAAAATGGCAAATAGAGTTATAGAAAGAGGCTTTCACACAGTTGTAAGCGACAAACTTTTTCTACTAAATGTGACATTTGAAGGTATGTATGCTATCTGTCAGTCATTGGCTACCAACCTTGACAATCGAGGTGCCGCAAGCCGCGCCTTCGCCTTTGAATCCGTCGTCTGTCCCCGCAGGCTTCGGCTTAGAGGACACCGAGTTCACTGGAAATAAACAAACGCAATCAAAACACGTTGCAATATGCAATCAAAATGTAACAGCCATGATGCATTACGTCATGTTGTAGCTATTATGGCGTAGCGTGGCCTCATTTCAAGAAAATGGCGTCTGCTTGTATAAAAAGGTATACAATCGTAATTTGTTGTTATTTTGGTGTCTCAATTAGTTTAATTTGAATAACACAAGAATGGCAAACAAATTAACTGAACGTTATTTTAATTATTGTTTTGACACTTGCAGGTAATATACCCTACAACTGTTTTTAAAAAAACTGAACACAAACGTAGCCGTGTAGGTACGAGCCAATGTCAATGTCATTCGATAACCTTTTAAAATATTTAAAGTGGACTCACCAGATGTATTGATTGGTGCAATGCTGTGGAGTACGTCTTGGCACGGTTTCGTGTGCTTCGACCAATCTTTTTCCTTCACTATGTTGTAAGCTGAAGGGGCTTTGACTTCGCTGGACTGCTCAGCGTACACTTTCGGTCCTTCTTGTTCGAACCTTGGCTTCCCGAACAACACGTCAGTTTTTGGGTACCGGATATAGAAGAATGAATCCTCCGGCGCCGGCGGCGATCCCGCGAATGGTTCGAACTCCCTGCGGATAAAACAATTATGAATTAGCAATATAATAATACACCGAATACACGCCACACGTTGGATAACAAATAAGAAATGTACCATAACAAACATGTTATAATACAACAATGGACAATTATTGTTTTAAGAGCTTGATATTATTGTCGGTCAATCTAAAGACACTCACGATAAGATGTTGTTGAACTGAGCCACCATATTTCTCTTTTTGTACATTGTTACAAGTGTTTACTTTCAAATAGGTAAGTCTTTAATTTAGTATAAGCCGCACACCACTTGGCTCAATATCAAAGGATGATGCTGAGAGACAAGTAAATTATCAGAAAATTTCGAGAACAATAAAATTGTGCAAGAGATACGATACGATACGCTATGCGCACTGTGCAAAATAACTAAAACGTTTCGCTCAAGGTTTCCTTTTTATATACCCTAGTGATAGGCGAGTTCACGATAAGAGTACACAATGATACGTCACTTTGAAAAATAAGTGTAATACTAATAACAAGCCGACGACGTGACGTCACGAGAAGTTAACCAATGAGAGCGCGTGATTAGCGCACTCCCTCTTCCACAAGAATACATCACGAGGAATGGCATGCGCTGTAGAGGTTAAAACCAGAATCTTAGAATACACAGTTACTAGCTACATACCTATAGATACATCTTGGCACATAATAAACGTTGAATCTATCTAGATTTTCACAAATTGAGAATACATGACGATGTCATTAACATTGCTCACGCGATGGTTACGAACAATTGGGTGGACTAAACTAAAATAGAAGTGGGCACGACACTACAGAAACGCTAGCCAATATCCGCCGAACACAGACGACATTAGCTACACTATATTCACGTTAAAATGAATCTCTATTTAGACAAACGAAGTAGGCACAGAACATTTACGGTAGCAAAATAAGCTTCAAATCGGTATATGACAATAAGATTTTTTTACGAATTTCAAATAAATATGTCAATGAACCTTCGACCAAAAACCTTTGCCAAATAACGCAGGGCCAGTCGTCAATAAAGACTAAAATACAACGCGAATGATGCCACAGACTCAGAATATATAGCTGTTGCAAAACCACAGTCTAAACTAACAAACAACTATATAAAAGTTAGTTAACTAAATAATACCAACGTTTACCATACAGTTATCAGAAAATATTACGTAGTGACACAAAATTTTGTGTAAAATTTTCTGACTATAAAAAAATATTCTTGGGTTATCATCATAACAAAGTTATTATACACAAATACTGATAACACTATCCGTGTGGGCCAGATAACAAGAGCAAGTACCTAAAGACTTAAAAATATTGACATTATGATTAAAAAGTCAGACTTTTTAGGGTTCCTACATAGAAGTTACCGGTGTTACCGAATGGACGCATAAGAGACATCCGACTGAATATCGTAAGTAACAAGTCGTAATTTGTGGTTTGGCTCTCGCCTAATTCCTCCTCCAATATTGCACCAATTGAAAATATATTCCATAAACTGCAAAAGACAGATATATACTATGCCCCTGTTTTTCTATTTGATGATACATTATCTTAAAAAGCACTAGAACTCGCAATAAATGCTCAAAATTGCGCTGTCAACAGAGGCCTAGTGTACAAATTTGACAATTATAAACGAATGAAAAAGAATAACATAGTGGCATTTTATATAGGTATCCTTCTTTTTCATTTTACGGAATATCTTTTAACCCCTTGTATGCCGTAAAAAGCAATTGTCTCTCGCGTAGATCTGCGTTCGCCATACAAGAGGTTAAATTGGACTAATATTGGAGGAGAAAATAGGCGAGACCCAAACCTCGAATTATGATTTTTTACTAAGGGAATTCTGTCGGAGCTCTCTGCTCACATTTAAGTTATAGTTTCTTAAGGCACCTATGGTTTATTATATTGGTCCAATGCCATTCAAATCTTCACGTATTAATAAATATAAATCTCCAGCAGGATTGCAAATGCAATCCTACCAATCCTAATCCTAAGCTTGCGTAAACTACATTAGGATGAAAATGATTACAATATTGTCCCGACAGTAATCTTGAAGATACAAAGAGGTGTGAAGAAGCTTTAAAAAAGCTGAGCTTTTCTAGCATATTACCAAAGGCATTTCCAGCGGTATAGCACTTGCGACACCATTTCTCCAGAAGTCGATCTTATTGATAGCCTGGGGCCAGCAAAAGCTGGGTATGCGACGAACACAGCGGTTATGATTTAGATATGGCGCGATACGCGTATTGAGAACTTCCACGACCGATGAAGCTCAAACTGTTGGCGATGGACTACTGACTGTGGAAGTGTGGACGCTCTCAGGATATTGAGCCAACCAACGACATTAGCTAAGCAGCTACCATTCAAAGAAAGACTCATTAATGAATTACTTACGGCATTAGCAGACATTAGCAGCATTATTACTAACAACATAATTAATAATAAGAACCAGTGGTTCGATTTCTTTTGTTATTAGCTAAGCTGCCACTTTTCATAGAAATATTCATTAATGAATTAATTACCTAAGGCATTATCTAAGACCCTACTTTCAAAAAACCGGCCAAGTGCGAGTCGGACTCGCGCACGAAGGGTTCCGTACCATTATCGCAAAAAGCGGCAAAAAAACACGTTTGTTGTATGGTAGCCCGTTTTTACCCTTTGGGTACGGAACCCTAAAAAAGATTGATTAATCATGCAGACTAATAAAATTAATATGGACCAAATCTTTATCCTCCATTTAGCCTGCACAAGAACTTCCTAGTTACTTATTAAGCATAATATCAATTCTAAGTTAAGGCGCAAATACCCCCAGTCAGTAGCTGATTTTAAACGGCTCGTCATATATAAAAACATATATACATATATGTAGAGACCATTTTCTTCATAATTTGAATAATGATCATTTTGAATTTTATTCGTATAACATAGTGTAATTTCATTTGTAAAGTTAAGTCTGAAACGGACAAAAAGGCGACAAGCGCACCAAAAGGTTTTTCTTTCGCGTGTATTTTAATGAAATTTTCACCATCTCAAAGACAATTTTTTTTTCAAATTTATTTTTCCATATTTTGATCTAAGGCTTTTATTAAAGTCATAGAATAATAAGGTAAGAACAAAAACTACTGAGTTTTGGGTCGCGTGGGTGTGAAACGACTGCGCGTTCTGTTCCCTCAAGATTGTTGGCGACTGTCGTCGTCTTAAGAAAAATTCGCAGGAGCAAGTACAATCCAATTCTTCAAAAAAAAACTACTTAGTATTCAGTTACATCCAGTTAGATTGAAGGCCAAGACAGATGATGATGAAATAAGGAACCAAGTCAAAATCACCTCAAAATATTTGTCATTTATTTTTATATTTCTATTTATGCAAGCTGTAATGATTTTCGAATATTTTTAGTAACTATGATAGAAAAAACAGAGGTGTTTTCTTTTTCAATAAATCATTGTATCCGATAAAGCCTGATAAGAGCCAATATAGTGTTTGTCGTGGCCAAATTATGCTTGAAATAAGCATCAAGTACAATGATATGCAGAAGTGTAAATAAAGTTTGGACACAATAGGGTAGTTGACAAAAAACATCTATTTATTCCGTCAGTTGGACAACCTAAAAATATTGGACACGTATTTTTTCATGTGCCACGTAAACAAAAAATACGACGATACAGTGCATTGAAATATCGTGTGACGTCACGGTGTGCTACACTTTAACTGACAAAGTGACGTCACAAGCCCCCTCTCCTGAACTTTGATGTGCTTTATCTTTGTCAGTTTTTATTTATTTGATATAAAATACGGGTCCAATATTATTTGATAATCTCACTGACGAACTAAATAGAAATTAAATTAAATTATCATTTTTCTACCCATGAAACATCCCTGTCAAACAAAGTAACAAACTCACATTGTATTCATGATAGTGTTACGAGCTGGGGTTCAGGGATAAATTATTTAAACAGCAGACTGCAATTATTCACACTTTATTACAAAAATACTTTTTAAACAATTTTCTTTTCCGATCGCTCTGTCTGTGTCGCTTCCAAATCGAAACTGACTCACGACGAACCCGACCGCTCTGTTATACCACGGAAGATGTTTCTAGAACGTTCCATAATGTTCTAGATAATTCGAGAATCTTCCAGAACAATCGACTTTCCCGAAGCGACTAGAAAATTCCATTCGACACGAGCCTTGGAGAAGATTAGTTCCACTATTCGATACTAGATGGCGCTACTAGTTACTACCTAGTTATTCTTCTCGTCACTAGGTGGCTTTGCCCTATCTTGTAACAATAGTGCATGTTGATTAAGGCGCCGATTTCCTTGAGTAGCTGATTTTAAAATGAGAATCACGTCTAAATGGCTAGTCGTAATTCTTTGAAAAAAATATATGTTATACTAGACTATTTTCTTAATAATTTGATCGAAGCAAATTTTGAAAAAACACGACAATCACACCAAAACCGCTGGGCGTATTTTAATGAAATCAACACCATCTCAAAGATAATTTAATTATCTACATTTTGATCTGAGGCTTTTTTTTAAAGTCATAGAATAATAAGGAAAGTACAAAAACCTACAAAATTTTGGGTCGCGCGGGTGTGAAACGAGTGCGCGTTTTGTTCCCTCAAGGTCGTTGGCGTTAGTCGTCGTCTTAATTACAGTAAGCCAACTGGAAATTAGTTAGTCTACGGAATTATCAGCATACATTGTAAATTATAATAACTAAAGAAGTGTAAACACATCCAAATAATTGTCCGATACATAATGGATTCCAAGTTTGACAAACTGTTTACAAACTCGAATCTGCCATTGTATCTCACTTGTGGAATTCTCCGTGGTACGAGTATATTTCCGACATGGACACAAACAAACATGATTATTTATTCGTTTTGATTAATGATGGTTACACTTTATAACAGGCATAATAATTGCAATAATAACAAGTTATATTCTATGAATAAAAACAACAATAGAAAATGAATTCCTCTTTCGGCGAGGTGCCTGTGTCCCAGCAGTGGGAACGTTAAAATAGCTGATAATTAATGAAGAAAAGTAATGATATTCAAAACGATGTCTGAAAACCACCATTACTTTCACAAATGATAAAGAAAGTGTACTTAAATACTAAATTGACTTTTACACCTGAATGTACATACAACATAAGGTGACATTATCGAAGAGATTGATTGCGCTGCTACGTCATATATTTGTCTATACAAATATTATTACAGCATGAAGCCAAATAATCATCTACAGTTCCGTAACAATTGATGTCAATATCAAACCAGACATTCCATTGTCGTTTAGCAATAACAATTAGTATGTTTAACAACAAAATTTCAATAGTTGAAACATGAGTTAATGTACACGGAAAGAAGAAAAACCGGCCAAGTGCGAATCGGACTCGCGCACGAAGGGTTCCGTACCATTATCGCAAAATACGGCAAAAACATCAAGTTTTTTGTATGGGAGCCCCTCTTAAATATGTTTTTTATTCTGTTTTTTGTATTTGTTGTTGTAGCGGCAATAGAAATACATCATCTGTGAAAATTTCAACTGTCTAGCTATCACGGTTCATGAGATACAGCCTGGTGACAGACGGACAGACAGACAAACGGATCGCGGAGTCTTAGTAATAGGGTCCCGTTTTTACCCTTTGGGTACGGAACCCTAAAAAGACAATTAGTACTTATCAGTACCAGTAACAATTAACAGTGTTAAATGATTGGAGGACACATTTCGAAACATGGTCCTACCTACGTAATGTTTACTGATTACCTACGTATGTGTTTGTTTAGAAATGTAGTAGAAATACGCCTATACTGTTGAGCGTGGTTGACCTTCCAAGTATTGACTACAGTGTTTGTAAAACAAATGCTAACGTCTTATTATGAACCACTGTTGATATTATAATCTAAGTGGTACAAATGACGTCAATGCAAAATTCTATTTAAAATAGATACAGCTATTTAACCCTATAGAAATGTACTCACTAGATTACACTATACTCATTGATGGGGCCTTTCACGCATCATTAACTAACTTATCTATCTTAGAAATAATAACTTATGCAGGCTTTTTTGGATAAATGATAAATGATTTTATTTCTGTAAGTTGGTTTGTACAAACACTTTTACATGTCGATCATATTTTTAAAACTAGATGAGGTCTGCGTTTCCTATCTGACTACTCTGAGAAGAAAGGCCGAAACAAACTCAGAGGTCACAGTATCTTTTAAAGTCCAGACAAAAATCTTGGTTAGATCATGTGAAGACCATGTAGATTGATGTCTGAAATGGTCTTTTGAGGAAAGAACCAGCCAGATTAAAGACAACAAAGGATTGACTTAAGGCGCCTCCCCGAGCAAAACGCCGCGCTAGTCGTTTTTGTGCAGTTTTTAAGAGCTATCTTAATGCTAGCTACTCTTTATTTAAAAAGAAATATCAATTAATAAAAGTACATTAAATTTCTACATAATGTCGATTCTAAAATTGTAGTACACTTTTTTTTAAAGAGGTGTAAGTATCACTAATCTCCTTTCAACAACAACTTAAAAATGAGTAATAATTATTGATAGCATGCATCTCCTCGTAAAGTGTTCATTAATTATTTTTTGTACTAACACTAATCGATAGACAATTTGATAACGAACATTTTGTAAGTTTTATTTTTTTCAAAACACCAATATTCGATTTTATAAAGATTTTATTCTAAAATCTGGGCGTATTAACTACTGTAATTCATGCGCCACCAGTGCCGCTAGGCCAATAAGAATGCTCATATCTCATGCTGATTTTTGGTCAGGGTACGGCCTTAATGCAGTGCTGAACTGAGTAATGTAAAACACCCTGCTTAACTTGATATAAAATAAAAACTAAAAAGATATCATAATACTTTTTTTTTTAAGTAAAATTAACTGAGGTTGTATTATTTCAGTTTTATAGACTTGTATCGTGTCTGACCAAATAACAAAATATTCCATTTTCTTTTCGTTCCCCATCACCTACATAAAGACGTGTTCATGGCATATTGTGGCAGGTTACTGCCGTGGAATTTAAAAATGAGTTCTGCGACAAGGCAATAAAGTGAATGCCACTTTAATGGTGCTGGTATAAAATAAGGCCTTCCAGCGTCATGCGTTGCGTAACTTGGCTAACTCAATAGAATGTTACACGTTAGCACAACTGCGAAAACAAAAACTTTACCTACTCTGCTGCCTACCTTTTATATAATATTTGAAAAGAAATATTCAGTTCAAGTATTTCCATTGTGGTCATGAATTTAGGATTAATTACATGAGTCAATGGGATTCATAGTCAACATGTGACTATGATTCATCTAATATATTTGCTTATGTTTTATGTGCCAATTTATGAATGTATGTGCCTACATTTCAGTCGTCATGTTATTGCCTATATGTAACGTAGTCATTCATTCAATGAATAATATTGTAGGCACTAGAATAATCATTGGACTCTTTAAATGCATTCGAAGATTTTCACTCACTGTCGAATGATAGGACGAATAAAATCATTAATCCACTGTGATTAGATTACTTATAAGTACCTGTGTACTTATAAGTAATAATCAGTGTTAATTAAATAATGATAATTAAATAATAGTTTCGTCATTAGAACTCAAGTCAAGGCGATTCAAATCAAATATCTATGGATTTAACAAAGGACGTATCATGTTAGCTGGTATAATTCTCGCCAAACTTCTTGGCCGCCATGAGGTTGGCTACAATGGCTGCGCAGTAGTAAACAATAAAACAATATAAAGCAATAAAAAGTATAAAACGTGTACAACAGCATTTCGTTTCGATCAGGCGACAAAATGATGATTATAAAAACAAACAGGTATTTCTGTGACGTCGGGACAAGCCTCCAAGCCAAGTTTATTGAGAAATAAAAACAACTTGTTGATGCTATAAGTAGAGTAGAAGTGTTAAAGAATATGCAAATAATCGTGTCTCAGACATCTTTGACGACGATAACTGAAAATTAGATTAGATCACTCTAGAGACTTTTGTGCAATCGCATTTATTAAACTATTTTTTTCTATACAGAATAACTAGCTGTCCCACGCGGCTTCGCTCCCGTCAACTGGCTACGTACCTACCCTATCCTACCTACCCTACTCTACACCTACCCTACACTTACCCTACACCTACCCTACACCTACCCTACACTACACCTACCCTACACCTACCCTACAGCTACCCTACCTACCCTTAGTACTCTACGAATGTAACCTGTATACTTGTTTCTACCGGCGGCGGCGATGTAATTAAAATTAAGAACATAAAATCTGCTATTGTGAGTAAATCTTAAAAGATAGACATATGCTGTCGCGGACTTTTTTTTAGAACTTTTGAAGAAGAACAATTCCATCATACATTATATTTGCGTAACTTAAACCGTTTACGCAGCGCACGCAACAAAAGCTCTCAAAAAGGAATATTTTTGCCCGTTTTTGCAACATTTTTCATTTATGCTCGGCTCCTATTGGTTGTAGCGTGATGTTATATAGCCTATAACTTTTCTCGATAAATGGACTATCCAACACAAAAATAATTTTTCATTTCCCACCAGTAGTTCCTGAGATTAGCGCGTTCAAACAAACAAACTCTTCAGCTTTATAATATTAGTATAGATATGTCATCCCGATGATTTCATACAATTTTTTATAATAAACTAGCCTACCCGCAACCTTGTACATAATTATAATGTTTTTTGTTTAGCAGGTGGCAATCAAATGATCAACACCGCCTATGAACACCTGCAGTATCAGAAGCAGTACATGGTAGATAAAATTGGAATGATTCATATTCAATTGTATAGCACTGGACGTATATACAGTTCAAACTGGACGAAAACAAAGCTTTTCCTGCTTGGCAAAATAAAGAGGAGTATTACTTCCTCTGACCTTTGAGCTACTACTATAGTTAAAGTTATCGTCAAACTTCTTGGCCGCCCTGAAGTTGGCTACAATGGCTGCGCAGTAGTAAATCTCATATAAAACAAAAACAGTACCGATCCGTGCCTTGCGCATCGGAAAGCTAACTTCAGGGCGGCCCAGAAGCTTGGCGAGTACTATTATACTACACTAATGTGCTGAAAACAGAACATAAATATTCCCAGTTAAATTATTATGAATTGTGTTGTCCCCAGCATTATGCAGTACGATGGGCGTTTTCAGCGGATGACGCATTTTTCCCCTATATGTGTTACTTTTGCGTCCTTTTTTGGCGCAAATAAATTCATTTACTTTCTTCTTCCATTTTAAACGTTCAGGTAGGTATTTAGCCAGTTGTTAAATATTACGCAAAGATAAATAGCATTTTCGATAATTTCACTAATTAGAATTACTTTATCATTATCAAATTCTCCTTATCAGAGCTACGTCTGGCTATTATATCCGCATCTAATGCAAACACTACTAATTGCTTTACAACAGAAATATATTCTTTTTAAAAAATGTTATTTATAGAATCCACTGATGTGATAACAAATGGCGTAAACAAGGAATTTCCTGGTAGGTAGCTGGTATAACCAATGTTGTTTTTGTATTGGAGAATCAATTTGTACACAAGCCTTTAGTCACTAGTGAATCGGAAATTTTGCAACTAGATAAGAAAGTATGCAATGCGCGAAACTGTAAGAAAATTATTTAATTCAAAGTCTATGGTATAAATAGTTAATATTTTAACCCTGAACTAAGCGTGAGAAATAATTGGCCGTATGCCAAGTCCAGATTTAACCAAAAGCCGTCTAATTCCTCAATAGTAATGATGTATTTGAAATTGTATGCTTTCTTCTTACCTATACCAAAAATAGCAGAATGACATAGTAAGTAGGTAGGTAGTTTCCATACCTGGGGGGTGACCATAAGCTCTTAGAGCGGTATCAATTTGAGATCGAATAAGGGACAGATGTATCTGACTTGTATACATCTGTCACTTACTCGCTATCAAATTGATACCGCTCTAAGAGCTCACCCCCCTGATTACAAGTCAAAACATTGTGTTGCCTGCGGTTTTAAATAACGTGACCCATCATGGGTGCAAAGATAACAAATAATTCATAAGATACGGTAAACGTGTCCCACAATTACCTACCTAACAAAAATTTAATACAATTGGATCTTATGCACATCCATCTTATTATAATTATTATTATTATTACGGTGACGTCATATCTTATCATCGAGCATCCGAGTGAATGCGCTTGGAAACAGATAAAACTCTAATATTATATCAGAAATAGCAGTGTACTTCTGAAAACCTTATCTCAGACAATCACGGGTATTATTTGCGCTTTATTGATACGGCAATTTACATATTATAAGAATAAAGGTGTTAGTTATGCTAATTATAACCATGGCAGTTAGTTATTTAAAATATATTTTGTTGAAAAATAAAATACCTTTCAAACTGGGGTTTCCTATTGCACCCATGGTGAATGGTCGCGTAGCCTAATAAACGCAAAATCCAACCAATAAAATACAAGAAAGAACCTCTAAGGGTCAAAAATACAAGAAATATCCTCTAAGGGTACTGATGGCGCGACGCAATTTAAATGGCGCCAGAAAACTTTAACCCTCTTACTAATAAACGCGGTATAAACTTATACCAGGTATAACAAAGGAATAACCATACATTTTCATAGGTTTATACTTGGTATAACTTTATACCGCGTTTATTAGTAAGAAGGTAAATGTATATCGGTCGAATTGCATGTCATTGCATCTATGTCAACATACTTGCAGTTTCGCTTAGTAAAAATCGCCATATGAGATTTCAGACTAACTGACTGATGGCTTCCAGCCATTGAGATAATGTGTAGTACATTATTAACTCGATGTTTAGAGCCAGCGCGCACTAGCGACTTTTTGTTAACCGATAGTTCAGGCACAGATAATATAATACGTTCAGGGAATCAGTATGGAGCTATAATAACCGCCAAATGCGCGCACTTCAATATAGCTCCATACGGATTCCCTGAACGATCAAAATATCGGGCAACAAAAAGTCGCTAGCGCGTGCTGGATCTAAACATCGAGGTAAAAATGTACTACATATTATCTCAATGGCTCTAAATCGAATTGCCGAAGCCATCAGGCAGTAAGTCTGAAATCTCATCGTACCTACAAGTTCATACATTAGAATTAATTAGTGTAATAATCGTAGTTCATGTTTATAAATGAAGAACACCAATGTACACGTGCCCCATACATGTAGGCTACACAAAACGATTTCAAGAATTTGTGATCTTATTTCTATGGTATTAGAACATTCTTTCAATTACTTAAGCTTACTATTATTATGCTTGCCAAGAACGTAGCTGTGCATTCATAATGCATTCTATTTTAGTCCTTTTATTGCTTGGATGCATACAGCACTTCAAACAATGCATTTGAATTTTAACCACTCACTTGAAATTGTGGTAAGTCAAAGATCAATTATTTACACTTGTATGTTGGTTTTGGAACCTATAACAATCAAAACTTTTTGCCCAATTTGTTGAAAGTTGTTTAAAAAAAATACCATGCTTCTATCAAATAGGCGAAAAGTTGGCGCAGTGGTTAAGCGATTGACTGTTGCGCTGCGTGTCGCGGCTTCGATTCCCGCACGGAACAAGTATTTGTATGACCTACAGATAGTTGTTCCGGCTCTGGGTGTTTGTGTATGTGAGCTTATATGTTTGTAAACGCACCCACGATACAGGAAGAAATTCCTAGTGCGGAGCAACGTTTTTTTTTAAACCAACCAACCAATAAATACCATAACTTAATTTGAAAAAAGGACAAAATTCAAAGACATATTATTTAGCGTTTAAAACAATAACCCTCGATTTCTGAATTAAGCATTTGAGGTTGAGTATTTGTCAAACTATACTTTATCTTTATATTTTTTTGTAAACGTGTAAAAAGAGTTTGACACATTCTTAACTCCAAATACACAAATAAGAAATCGGCCCTAAGTAAGCTACCAATAAATTAACTATTCATCATAAATATGGTGCTCTGCCAAGGAATTTATGAGATTATAAGACAGAACATTTGTCTTCAGCTAGTGGCATACTATAAATATTGTAATAAATACTCGCATTCCTAGTTAGGGAAGTCAAGATGGATTGTCCTTTGTTGTATTAGTCTTTGGAGACACTATTATTCACTTAAGAGTTCATATGATCCATAAAATCTATACAAATATGTATAAAAGTAAAATAATATACTCACTTGGCAGGCTTGCTTTTCATCCATCCAGAGAATGTGAATCCGTCCTTAATTTCTGGGTCACTTGAAGCCATTTTAATCTCTTTGTAATTAAGTAGAATAAAAACAAAACTTTAAATAAAATCACTTATCTACTGAGAATAATTAGACAACTGTCTTGAGAGTACACTAAAAACTGAATGGTGTTTTATCTTGAGCAGAAATGATAAGATTGTTTCAGTTGGCAATATTGTGTGACAACATAACGAAACAAGAAAGAAAAGGAAATATTTTAATAACACGAAATTATTGAACTAAATAAATAACAGAGTGAGTGCTCAAGACACACTTTGGGCTTCACTAGACTTCATTGAAAGAGATGTTGAAGTCATCTGAAACAAAACATTCAACAAAGAATTATACAACAGTCATGAGAAATATCAGCAAAGTAGTTTTAGATGGGGTGCATGCAGGGTTTTTGAGCAAGCATATTCTGAATGACAATTTGGAGATGCGGCTTATTGAGAGAATACCTAGAATATGTTGTTTCATTCAATTCCGCTCATTTTTTTTTTCACCTTGATCACTGTCTATTTTTGTCTGAAACTGGTGTAGTGATTTTATGGCACAGATAATAAATATAAATAGATATTGTTAATAAATATTTTATTGATTTGTTACCATCAACTAAGATGACTGTGAAAATCATTAGGGAAGGCAATAAAGCAAAAGCATTAAGTATGTCAAGATTGTGAGAGCAGGTGGTCTTTTTAACAAATTTAAAAACTGCCACGTGCGAGTCGGACTCGCGCACGAAGGGTTACCACTATCGCAAAAAACGACAAAAAAATCACGTTTGTTTTATGGGAGCCCCACTTAAAGATTTATTTTATTCTGTTTTTAGTATTTGTTGTTATAGTGGCAACCGAAATACATAATCTGTGAAAATTTCAACTGTCTAGCTATCACGGTTCAAGTGATACAGCCTGGTGACAGACAGACAGACGGATTGTGGAGTCTTAGTAATAGGGTCCCATTTTATCCTTTGGGTACGGAACCCTAATAAAGGAGCATGTTCTCAATTCGTAGGAATCTTTTTTTCTTAGTAAATACACACTAAGAAAAAGACCACATGCTATGTTGACAAATATAGTTTCTAATTATCAAAAATTTTGCTTGGCACAGAATTCAGCTACATCACAGTAACATACAGGTGTTATGTTGTTTCTGCCTACCTCCACGGGGAAAAGGAGTGAGTTTATGTGTGGAATTTTATGGACTGTTGTCACTAAAACTCTCATTGTGGTCCTGACCCACAAATTATTTTTTTAAGTACTTCTATTAAAGACTATTTCCAGCTTCCTTATTAATTAGATACCCTCAATTCCTAAAAATATGAAATTACTAGCCAACCTGCGCCATTGAGCAAGCATGGTGATTAATGCACTTTCCTTCTGTGTGAGAGAAGAGGCTTTTGCTCTGCAGTGGTACAGAAACAGGCAGACAGGTTTATTATAAGTATATAATGTAAAAGATTCAACACTCAAAAACTAATGTAGCAGTTATCAGAATAATTTAATCAGATAAAAAAGTTAAAGATTTTCCATAGAACAACAATATTGCTTAAAAACACGCCCTTGACCTGAATCTACTCAATGCTAAGTTTATAAACAAAAAGTGACTAAATTCAATATGTAGGCATTGTGTTTTCCTTGTTAATCAATTCACTTCAGCTGCCAATGTTAACCCACTCATAGTAATTAGTCATATGCAAAATACTACAGAACTTGAATGGAATGACCACCCAACGGCCGCCATGGCTCACGTACAAAGGTCCATCCAGGACTAAGTGCGGAAACCAAACTCTCCCTAACATAGAACAACTACAGAACTTTATATTCTCACAACAATATTCATAATAAATGGTATACCATATAGATACCAAGCACATGGTGTATTTTGGATACCGAGTCTGATTCATGTTTAAAAAATTCATCTTTTTAATGCACAGGGCTCAGTTAAGATTATCATTTGACCCAGTTACTTTTGAATGTTAATTTATTATTATGCAAGTACACCTTTTTATCAATTTACCTTCAATGACACCCATTGAAAGGTGACATTGAATAAATAGTATACCATATAGATACCAAGCACATGGTATATTTTGGATACCGACTCGTGATTCATGTTTAAAAAATTCATCTTTTTGATGCACAGGGCTCAGTTAAGATTATCATTTGACCCAGTTACTTTTGAGTGTTAATTTATTGTTATGCAAGTACACCTTTTTATCAATTTACCTTCAATGACACCCATTGAAGGGTGACATTGAAGGTAAATTGACTAAAAGTATTTATTTATTTTCTATAGGTAGGTACCTAATTAAACTTTGATGTGTTGATGACCTTGTGACAAGTTTTTTGCTTTTGATTTAGACACTACAAGATTAAACTCATTCAACTAAACCAGAAAGTAGATGGGTATTTAGTCCGATTTACTGTACAAAATCAGGCGGTAAGTAGGTTTTTACACTTATCTGAACTACGTTGTTAATGCAGTGATGCCATTGCAGTCGGAACTAACCGTTAAATAGCGACATACAAACATGTAGTAAGTATATCACGGGGCGGACACGAGACTAGAACGTTAGTTTCAATGCCATCACAATCACAATCTAATTACCTACATATTGCACGGAGATCTAATGTTCTGGTTACGATTTCAGATGCTAAATTTTATCTGGGTACGGACTACGGCACGCTAATGCCATAACATCATTAACATCTCAATAGTTACAACATACATTGTTTACAAATAAAGGTATCGTTAAACAATACAATCAGCAATACATAAAGAATAATGTTACATTGCCATAATAAATAACATGCGGAGATGCTAAAATATCACACACAATATTCACGATTGTGAAAGAAAGCATTTACTTAATTTTCTAAAAGTAACAAAACGTATATACTTACAGTTTCAAGAATAATGTCGGAAGCACTAATAGTTTTCAGCATTATTACGAATTTACAACACAACTGAATGCTTGAAATCACCAGCCAAGTTATTAAAAATGGCAGACGTAGAGTTGTCCTGTCCCGTCCCGTGTTAGTAAATTAGTTATACTAAATAGTAGTGTAGTGATGCAACAAGCAACTAGAAGCAAGGTATAAATAAACTAAAAGTTTATGGACAAGTCAAACCGATCAAAAATATAATTTCGTTTCCGTTCCCATGTACCCATGCATACCCATAGACAATTCTATCACAGACAGAAGGCATCCATTTCGTAAATTAATTCCAAATTCCACAGACTCTTTATTCTTTCATTCAAATTAGCTGTCAAGTGAAGTGTCAGCTGATAGTATAAAGTTTTGACAAGGCAATTTTTTTAGGTTAATAATTGACAGATGAATACATTTGCAATGCAATAAAAACAGACTGTTGTAAATTACAAAAATAATACTACCTCAGATAAAAATTTAAGTATATATATTCAATGATGGCTGAAGAGGAACCCACTGATTTGGACTGGGTGCAGCTCCGAAAAGAAATGGGACAGCACCAACATATTGAAACAACAGGCGAAAAATTTTCAAGAAAATTTTCTGAAAATCCTTTTGTTCCTATAGGTATGCCTGGTGAAACAGTTTTGAGTTTATTTGTTCCAGTTCGTAATTGTTTTTACGACTCTTAAAAATATTATCGTCAGGCTAAGAAAACTAGAAAGGGTACTATTTTGCGAAAATAAATGTTTGTTCCCACCTACCTTAAAACTTACGCAATAATTAATTTATTAGCAACTGTTTGTATAGAATTAGTTTATCTTTTTCATTTGCATCTTATGATGATGACTGTTATTTATGAAATTTAAATTCCAGTTTCCCTTGCCATACTATCACCATAATAATTTAACCTACCAGTTATGAAACTTGGTTATTGTTTCAGGATGTCTGGCGACAGCAGGTGCACTGTCTTATGGTCTTTGGAGTTTCAGAACAGGCCGTAAAAGATTATCACAACAAATGATGCGAGCCAGAATAATCGCACAAGGACTCACAATAACAGCATTGGTTGTTGGTGTTATGATGACAACAGGAAAAAATCTTACAAAGTAGATTGTAATACTCAACTTTTATCTATGATTCTAAACTTTCTAAACATTCAGTGGATATTTATGTAGTATTTTATTGAATAGATTTATCTCAACTCAACCAAGGCATGATTTTTATTTCTATGTTAAAAATGTCTTGGTAGCTACTTTAATTTAGTGTCAATTCATTTTGGTGATGATGAATTAACATACTGTGATGTGTTAGTGACCTGGTGCAAGTATGACCAGACGGGATGAACATACAAAACAAACATAATTTTTAAGGACTGTAGCAGATGGTATTCTACAGTTTCGCCACAGATAATATAAAATTTAATACTAGCATACAGATTCCTCATCCCATAAAAAGAAACCGTACTGACATAACTAGCGTTTTTCGTTTCGATCGGTTAGACCACAATAGATCCCAATGGGTTGAAGTGTCCCGAGTTATTTCTCGGCCCCTCCATAAGATAAGTTAAGATCTCGATTGGTTCCATTTCACGGATATAGACCACCATCTATATCCGTGGAAAAGAACCGAACACCATCAATGTACAAAAAAAAAACCAACCAAGTGCGAGTCGAACTCACGAGCACGAGCGCACCGAGGGTTCCGTACAAACCTCAGCTTAAAGGTATTATAGACCTGAGTATTTGATATGAATTTCAATTTAATACCTCTACGCGTTCATGAGGAAAGGCGTAGTAAGTTTAAAATTATTAAAATATTTTTATTAAATGATGTAACTAAAAATTTACGGTTTTCGCAATTTTTCTTTATCTGTGCGACGACGTTGACTTTCTTTAGATGTTGCTTTCTACCAAATTTCAAGATTCTGAGTTCATGGGAAGTACCCTGTAGGTTTTGATTCCCTTGCGAGTTTTGAAAATTTGCGGCATAAACGGCTGTATCTTTTGATTGCGTTGGCTTAGAAGTTTGATTTTTTCACAGCTTTAAAGGACAGTAGACCTGAGTATTTGATATAAATTTCAGCTTGATACCTCCACGCGTTCCTGAGAAAAAGGGTCTTGACAGACAGACAGAAGGATGGACAACAAAGTGATCCTATAAGGGTTCCGTTTTTTTTTTTCGAGGTACGGAACCCTAAAAATAATCAGTACAGTACGTCGGCACGGTTTCTCTGTATGGGATGAGAGTGATGAGACATCTGTATGCTACATAGATATAGGAAAACTCCTTTTTCCTATATAAGAGTTTTCCTATATCTATGGTATGCTAGTATTATATTACCTGTGGTTTCGCCCTCCTACCATCTTGGAAAAAGATGCGTATGCATATTATGTATTTTAAAATTTGAATGCAATAGGATTTCAATTTGTCATAGTATGAAAATTTTATCTTAGACTAGAATATCTTTTCCCCGCGCCTGCGCCCTAACCTACAGATACCGTGCATTTTTTTTTAAAGTAGCTTAAGACACTCAACAATGGTCTTGATTTTTAGCAGTGAAAACTCCCAGTAAAAATTAAAATATAAAGCTTTTCAAAAATATGTGTTTCTTTTTTATTTTATTTATTATTTTATCTCTACAAATCGATACTGTTTCATGTACTGGATCGACCCTCCATTAACTTTCTAAAGTTTCAGTGGATATTTATGTAGTACTAGTTGTGCCCGCGGCTACGCTCCCGTCATCTGTCTGCCAAGCCAACCCTACTTACCCTTCTATACTTAGAGTGCGCGCAAGATAAGACTGCGCGCGGCCAAAATCGGAACTAATCATTTGTCAGGTGTCATGAGAGTGCGTTGTATTCCGTGTTTTTATTCGTTTTCGAAGTAAATAATTGCCATCATTATGCCAAAAGTAATTTAAAGTGCTGGCAGAGATGTTTTCTTGAAGTAAACAAGACATATCAGGCGTAGCGGTACCGTTTTATAAAGATAGAGCCCGCGTTGCTTATTTGACAGTAAATTTTAGGGATACCATTATACTAAAATTTCCCTAAATTTTCGTACTACCGGTGCCGCTTATTAAAAAAATATTGAAGAAGAAATAAAAAAGAATTGTAATTGAAATGGACGGTATTAGCCACTGCAGGGCCATTGTTAGACCAAATTTAACAGTAGGTACTACTAGTATTCAATAAAAGATTTACAATAATTTCAAGCTTTTTCATCATATTTTATGCAATTAGAAAAAACTAGTAATTTATATAAGTTTCGAGTAATGAAAAATGACAATTGATTAAATGAAGGAAAAAAGATCAGTTATGCTGGCAACATTAAGCACGCCACCCGTCGCGCGCAGACTTATCTTGCGCGCACTCTACCTTCCTGCCTACCCTACTTACCTACCTACCATTTTTGTTTCTATAGTCTTTTTCGAGGAGAATCTTAACACCGCTATTCAGAAAATGACTTCAAATGCACAACGCCATCTATCGTATATCGAGTTCTAGAACTCATCTAACTTTTGATAGAGTGAACCGATTGCGATGAAACAAAAACTAAGTAATTCTTCAAGTTTCGCAAAATTTTTATGTATATAAGTTGTTTACGATGCGTGCACAAATAAACAGACAAAAATTCCAAAAATTGGTTCTGTTGGTTAACCTTTAACACCCTGGCTATTTTTTTTGGAAATATTTTCGATGTACAAAAATTACTTTTCTACAGATTTATTATATGTATTGATATTGATGATTTTATTGAATAGATGTATCTCAACCAAGGCATGATTTTTATTTTTATATTATAAATGTCTTGGTACCTACTTTAATTTATTGTCAATTCATCATGATGATGAATCATGAATCAATCCCAGACGGGAATAATAGTGTTAACACACGCTCGAATTTGGTACGGCCGGACCGACTCCGCCCACAAATGCTTTCTCGCTTACACACGCTTGTTTGGACCGAGACGGAATCAATTTAATAATAATAATGTCCGCGGACCATTCTACACACGCTCGGATATGGTCGGGGCCGGACTAACCCCGCCCACAAATCCGTGGTCGGGCCGTACCAAATCCGGTCGTGTGTTAACACTATAACATACAAAGCAAACATAATTTTTAAGGACTGTAGCAGACTGTGGCATTCTACAGTTTCGGCCGAGTCAACCATCTTTAAAAAAGATGATAATGCATAATTATGTTTTTAAAAATTGAATGCAATAGGATTTCAATTTGTCATAGTATCTGATTCTGAAACATTTCTCCGACAATCGTTTCGCCGTTGAACGGTTCACCGACAGAACGATTCACTTTTAATTTTTTCATCGATAGAGAACCTTTCACCGGCGAACGATTCATCGACAAACTGTTCGTTTGCCCCTGGGCATTTTAATGTTTCAGTTTGGCACATTATTGTTTCAGAATCTAGTATCTAATACCTTTCAACGAGCAATTCTTGTATAGGTTTACTAGCGGACGCCTCGCAGTTTTACCCGCGTAGATAGTGTAGCTTCCCAACGGTGAAATAATTTTTGAAATCGGTCCAGTATTTTTTAAGTTTATTTGTCACAAACAAAATACATAATATTAGTATAGATATATAATCTGAATCTCGGAAAAGGCTCCAAAGATTTTCATGAAATTTAGTATGCAGAGAGTTTCGGGGGCGATAAATCGATCTAGCTAGGTTTAATTTTTAGAAAACGTCGTTTTCTTTATTTTCATCCGAGCAGAGCACGGTCGCCTGGTACTGAAAATTTTATCTAAGACTAGAAGAATACTTTTTCCCCGCGCCTGCGTCCTTAAGCCGCAGATACTGTGCGTTTTTTTTTAAAGTAGCTTACGACACTCAACAATGGTGTAGATTTTTAGCAGTGAAAATTAACAAGTGCGAGTCGGACTCGCGCATGAAGGGTTCCGTACCATTATCGCAAAAACTAAAAAAATCACGTTTGTTGTATGGGAGCCCCACTTGAATATTTAGTTTATTCTTTGTTTAGTAATTGTTGTTATAGCGGCAACAGAAATACATCATCTGTGAAAATTTCAACTGTCTAGCTATCACGGTTCATAAGATACAGCCTGGTGACAGACGGACAGACAGACAGATCGCGGAGACTTAGTAATAGGGTCCCGTTTTACCCTTTGGGTACGGAACTCTGAAAAGCATAAGCATTTTAAAGACCTGAAAAAAAATGTGTTTCATTACGGTTCCGAAGTCAACAAGGAACCCTTATAGTTTCGCTCTGTCCATCTGTCCGTCCGCAGCTTAGCTCAGAGAATCTAAGTACTAGAAAGCTATAACTTAGCATGGATGTACATATTAATAATTCCGACAAAGTGGTAAAATAATATCATGAAAAAACAATTTTTTTCGCGTACCTCCCAATAGACGTAAAGTGGGGATGTATTTTTTTTTTATCTGTCCCATGGGCGAAATGGTTGCTCTTGGCTATGTGAAAAGATTCACGGATAAGTAGGCCTTACAAGTTTACGAGTAATAGTCGACCAACTTATGAAATGTACTTGGAACAGTAAAAATTTTGTACAAATGCCATTGAAAAAGTTACTTATATAACGTTGTTAGCTGTGTAAAACAGATAGTAAATATATGATTACTAGCTGTCCCACGCGGCTTCGCTCCCGTCATCTGGCTACGTACCTACCCTATCCTATCTACCCTACTCTACACCTACCCTACACATACCCTACACTTACGCTACACCTACCCTACATCTACCCTACACCTACCCTACACCTACGCTACACCTACCCTACACCCACCCTACAATAAGAGCGGAGCATAAATGAAAAATGTTGCAAAAACGGGCAAGAATATTACTTTTTGAGGGCTTCCGTTGCGTGCGCTGCGTAAATGGTTTCAGTTATGCAATCATGTATGTAGGGTAGGTGTAGGGGAGGTTTAGTGTAGGTGTAGAGTAGGTGTAGGGTATGTGTAGGGTAGGTGAAAGGTAGGTGTAGGGGAGGTGTAGGGTATGTGTAGGGTAGGTACGTAGCCAGTAGACGGGAGCGAAGCCGCGTGGGACAGCTAGTAATATTAGTATAGATGAACCATTTCTATCTGCGATGCATCTGCAGGCATCTGCGATGCGTATTAGTTCCGGTTATTACACATATCTGTAACTTGTCTATAACTACAGGTGTTTTTCCAAAGGCGTTTAAAAAAGCAGTAGTTCACCCCATTCACAAGTCTGGGAGCAAAGATGACGTCAATAACTACCGCCCAATCTCGATTCTAACAGCGATGTCAAAGATCCTTGAACGGATACTAATCAAGAATCTGACCAGTTTTCTCGACGCAAACAACATCTTGGCAAGTAACCAATATGGTTTCAGAAGTGGGGTTAGTACTGAGGACGCAGTCATGGATTTGTCCAGCCACGTGGCTAGAACGCTCGATAGAAAACATAAGTGCCTGGGCATCTTCCTTGATCTGTCTAAGGCATTTGACACCGTTTCTGCCCAGGCCTTATTGAATAAAATGGAAAGTGTCGGAATACGTGGACACGCTCTGAAGATCTTTGCAGATTATCTCAGCGATCGTACCCAAATAGTTAAAATCGGCCCACACGAAAGTGATGAGCTACCAATCACATACGGCGTTCCGCAGGGCAGCATTCTGGGGCCTACTCTTTTTCTTATCTACATTAATGAACTCTGTAAACTGCCTCTTGAAAATTGTAGGATATACGCGTACGCAGATGACACTGCCCTTGTTGTACATGGTGATGACTGGCCCCTGACATTCCAAAACGCCGAGGCTGCGCTGTCCACCGTTATGAAATGTTTAGCCGACAACCTGCTCACCTTAAATATAGCTAAATCGGTGTATGTTCCATTTTCCATTCGGTCGAATCTGTGTCCTCCAAACTCCTTTACTTTAAAAGTGCATGCCTGCGGTTCCATGACGCAGTGTAACTGCCTCTTCCTAGCCAAGTCCACTAGCGTAAGGTATCTAGGAGTTCTCATCGATCAGCATCTCAACTGGCACTCCCATATAGACAAAGTCACGTCCCGCATACGTAAGCTAATATATGTTTTCAAGAAGTTACGAAACTCTGCTGACAATGATACGCTAAAATTAGTATATTTTGCCCTATGCCGGTCTATCTTAACGTACTGCTTACCCGTCTGGGGCGGTGCCACCCAAAATGTATTTATCCGCCTTGAGAGAGCTCAGAGAGCTGTCCTTAAGGTAATGCTCTCTCTTCCACGCAGGTATCCCACTGTGCGGCTCTATTCCGGTTGCAAGGTACTCACAGTCAGGCAACTGTATATCCTCCTGTCGACCCTACGCAAACACTCTGCCCGCCCTCCAAAGGAACCGCCTGGTAGGCTTAAGCATAACGTTTTTCCCCACGAACGCCATAGAACTGCCTTTGCCAAACGCCAATTCTACGTTAGTAGCACTAATATGTACAACCGCCTAAATAAAAAGTTTAAAATCTATTCGTGCCCTAAATACAAATGCAAAAACTTACTTCGTGATTATCTCCAAACACTAAATTATGATGACACTGAGGATCTTCTGCAGGGTAAATTGCAGTGATAATGTACTACTAGTATACCATACATACATAATTATATTAGTCTAAATCTTACCATGAACAGTTGTGCAATGGTCACCTCATTCTCTCTACACGCGCCCTACACCTACACACCACATACGCACTCACACACACACACCTTACATTTAGTCACTACACACACACATGCACACACACGTACAGACCCTACACCTATTCGCCTCAGCACAGTTAAACGTTTTTCATTTTATTTCTCTTTTACATAGGTTATATTCTGTTTTCTTTTACACCATTTGCTAATTGTTTAAACGTCCCGTTGTTATTATACTATGGCTTTGTATTGTTTCTTACGGCGAATCACTGACTCCTAAGACACAGGCACATACACCTAGTTTAGGAGTCAGGGAATTAAAATTATTGTGTCCTAGTTTATAAGCCTTATTATACTCTTGTTTTTGATTCTTGTATTGTGATGGCTTTTGGTGAAATAAAGAATTTATTTATTATTTATTTATTTATTTATTTAAAAATATACAAAAATAAAATCATAACATCATCATCAATCAATATCAATACATATAATAAATCTGTAGAAAAGTAATTTTTGTACATCGTAAAACATTAAAAAAAATAGCCAGGGTGTTAAAGGATAACCAGCAGAACCCATTTCCAGCATTTTTGGAATTTAAGTCTGTTTATCTGTTTATTTGTGCACGCATCACGTGAAATGTACGAAACCAATGTAGATAACTTTTATATATAAAAATTGTGCGTAACTTGAAGAATTACTAATTATTCTTTAATTATTAATTAATTGTTTCATCGCAATCGGTTCACTCTATCAAAAGTTAGATGAATTTAAAGAAGTAAAAATATCACAACACACGCAATTCAGATACTCTGACAGTTGTACTCGATATTCGATAGATGGCGTTGTGCATTTGAAGTCATTTTCTGAATGGCGGTACGATGTACGATGACCTTAGAAAAAAAATGGTAGGTAGGTATGTAGGGTAGGCAGGAAGGTATGTAGGGTAGGGTTGGCAGACAGATGACGGGAGCGAAGCCGCGGGCACAGCTAGTTCTTAATAATAATGATTTCTAAATTAATAATGTTTAAGCTCGAATAACGCATTGGAGTGGCCTCAGTCGTTAGCAGTACCGGTCCGTAGTCCATACGGCGCATGCGCGCGGGGGTGTCTATTTTGGGTTAGTGTAGAAGTATTTTCGATGTTTTGTAATCTAAAGTCAAATTAGATTCGATTTCCAAGCAAATTACTTATTTTCATTTGTCCATCCATCTATAAAATCAATATTCGACCCGACTTCATCACTAATTGAGTAGCGTAAAACTTTCCAGAACGAAATAGTGAATACATAGGAAATTTTTCAAATTCTGAAAGGGAAATAAACGAGGAGCGTGTGCGCATGGATCTAGGAACGAACCATAGGTACCATTCCCCGTGGCTCTAACGCGCGCTCGTATCGGCTCCTTTCGCACCCACGGTGGTACTCAAATAGATAATATTTTTCTAACTTCAGTTGCGAAGTTGGATTTTATAACTCCTTCTTCAGTTACCAGTTAGTCCTTATTTAGTTTAAGTCAATACTGAATAGGTTACATCTATACAAGCGTGCTTCACCGTAGACCACATCATCGCTTACCATCAGGCGAGATAGTGATACACACAACATATGGGCCCGTTTTTATACGTTGTGTGCCGCTGAAACCGTTTTAATGTTCATGTAACAACAACAAAACCCCCTTCTTAGTCCGCATTATTATGCAACTTCGGAACCCTATTACTGCGCTTGGCCCGACACGCACTTGGGTGGTTTTTTTATTTTATTTTTATTTTATCTCTACAAATCGATACTGTTTCATGTGCAGGATCGACCCTCCAGGGGATTTACGACCTAAATTTAACGGTGTATTACAATTTCCCCCTGCTATAAGTCCCACTCGACCTCTATCACTTGCGCCAATTGCTATCAATAGTGCACAAATCCGGGGTACGAACTGCTTCAAGAAACACCTTATTAAAACCAGTTTTACCAGTTGGGTTTCAATGGGCCGAATAACACTTTGAACAACCTAGGAATCGAACCAGGTAAATTGGTTGATAACCCAATTTTTCCCTGTAAACGTCTTTCCTCGTCCGCAATTCCTCGTCCTTACTTAGGGATTAGGCCTCTAGGCCTCTGCCCTTAACATGCATGACACGACTAAATCTCAAAAAGCTGTTGTTCAGAGAAAAAAAAAGAAAAACCAAAGATGTCAGACAGAAATAACATCATTCATTGTCGTTCATTTAATTCATTTTTCATTCTATTTTGTTCCATCGTCGAACAAATCTCATTTTTTGAAGTTCTACTTCTTGTTCTTATGTTCAATCAATCAATCAATTTGCGTCGTTTATTATTGTTGACGCTCTTCTGTATTTTAAACATTTTAAAGTAAAATAACTAAGTGTCTGAGTTTGTAATAAATACAAGACGATGATGAACATACTGTGACCTATTTTGTGGAGAAAGGATTTTGGAATTATAGTTAAAATTACATAAAAAATGAATGGGTTTATTGCTGTCCATTGCGGTAATCTTTTTTATTAATATTTTTATAACGTTTTGTAAATAAAAGCAAGAACTTACGTATTTTACGTAAGCTCTTGGTATTATTTAATACAGCAGATTATGAAGTAAGCCATATAACGATTTCTAGGAGCTGGTTATCACAGTGATACACTGAAGAAGGAATATCAGAAAACTTGCTTTTTAGCGTGCAGAAAAGCCGCCGAAGCACTCCAGCAGGGTGGCAACGCCGTAGATGCTGTGGAAAAGGCCATAATTGGTCTGTATCTAGTATTGATTTTTCATTCTGTAGCTAAATAGATGAAAGATATAAAATTCTCTTCTGTTTCTTCTCTTTAGTAGTAGCTTACTTAATAGTACCCTCAATTTGGCCCCTATTTCGTTACGTTTAACGTTTTTTATTTTGTTATTACAGAATTGGAAAATAGTCCACTAACAAACGCTGGATATGGATCAAACTTAAGTTGGAATGGCTTAGTAGAATGTGATGCTTCAGTAATGAACGGTCAAACATTGCATTTTGGGGCTTGTGGAGCTGTATCAAATGTTTGGAATCCTATTACTTTAGCCAAACAGCTGTGCATTAAACAATGTGACAACTTATCCCTGGGTAGAGTTCCTCCTTGCATACTTACAGGACATGGGGCTAAGTCTTGGGCAGAACGAATTGGGCTAAAAATTGTGGATGATTCCAAAATGGTTACTGCGCGTTCATTTCGGAACTATAAACATTGTAAAAGGAAGTTGAAACGTTACTCAATGCAAAATGATGTTAAATTTAGCCCCTTGGACACAGTTGGGGCTATATGTGTGGATTCTAATGGTGTGGTGGCCTCTGGAGCAAGTTCTGGTGGTGTCTCTCTGAAACATGAAGGAAGGGTAGGCCAGGCAGCATCATTTGGTAGTGGTGTTTGGGCAGTGATGAGCAGGGATGGTACGAAACCCTCTGTGGCCGCCTGCACTTCAGGATGTGGAGAACATTTGATCAGAACACAACTGGCTAAGAACTCGGCAGAAAGTTTGTTTGAGTCTTCCCCTGTTTTAGGTCTTGATAAATGTTTCAAAGAAAATTTCTTAGATTCTCCATTTTTATGGGATGTTCCTGAAAGACTAGGTGGCACTTTAGCTTTGAAGTTTGACTCAATAAATGGAGAGGGAGAGTTACTTTGGGGACATACTACAAAAACAATGTGTATTGGATTTATGTCCACTGAAAATGATAGGCCTAAGGTACTTTTCAGTCATATTTTTATTAATGTAATTATAACATTCTTGATGTAGACTTCTGTAATATACAAAAAAATTGTTTTCAGTGTGTCATATCCTATCTGCCGCAAAAAGTTGAGCCTGGACGGAAGGCAGTTGTATCAGGACAATCATTCAAAGTATCTATGCAGTCATGCCCTGTGTTCAAGTGGGAGGTGAAGGCTGAACCCAGCTGTAACGGATCTCTCTAAATTAATATGACAATTACTTAGATGTAAGCAATAAATAAATATGAATAGCAGTTGAAAAATAAAATGAATAGTACAAACTTTGTTTTTATTTACCACTTTCTGCAGATTGTTTATTATTCTTCCCAGTGCCATAGTTTCACAGGGGTAATATGTGCTGAATTGATGATAAATACCTATTTAATTTTAGCATGGATTTTTGAGAGGCATAAGTCTCAATCATCATCTTCCTGCCCCCACGTTACTTACTTGGGGTCGGCGCAACACGTTTTCATCTTCCATGACTATAAAATATAAGACTATAACTACTACTAAGAATATGGCTATAACTGACTCCATTTTCTTTCATACCACTCCTTCCTTACACAGTCCATCCATCTTTTCTTTGGCCTTCCTCTCCATACATCCACATTTGTATTCATGACTGTTTTAGTAACATACATTTCATCCCTACTCATCACGAGTTTGACGCAGAATGTGCACGTCGCAAAATACGCACTTAGTAAAATAGCACTTCCCAAAATGGGCACTGCTGAAAATTAACACTAACGAGTACTTATATTATGTATATAGCTGACGTGTACTGAAAATACATAATCAAACATTTCCTTAACGTGATTACTTTTTACAAAGAAACTACTGTTAACATGCAAAATAATAAAAAACAAATTGTTAGCAAACGGTTTTTATTTTGATAAAATTCTCACTCATTTTGAGAAGTGCACATTCTGCGTCAAGCTCCTCATCACCATACACAGAGTACTATTATATACGGAAATCACCATACCAGGACAAAAAGCATAAATCTCAATGTAAGTCTAATATCATTTTTCATAACTGTTTACGGAGAAGATTATTTGTTTGGGTTGGTTTGAGGTATATACTGATTACTATGAAATAACACAATTCAATGTTTATTAAAGAACTGTATTCGAGAAGTTATAAATGTGTGCTAAAATATAAATTCGGTGAGAGGCATTTATTAAGTACCTATATTAATTATATTACAAATTATAACAGAAGGGGAGTAAAAGTAAAGCCATTTTATTATCATGATATTCGGTACATCAATGCAGAATTGAGAAATCGATCTAACAGCTAATTTAGGCAAAAAAAGTATTTGCTTTTACATCAGAAAATCAATGATGTCCTTTCAATAAACAGTAGGTACAATAATTACATTTCAAACATATTTTGGTAATGTTAACATTAGTCACATCGTAATAATGAAGAGCACCATGTATAGTACCAATTAACAAAATAAAATGTATCCAAACTACATCCAATCACTTCCCAAGACTTTGGACAAATTAAAATTATGGGCATAAAAAGGCACTATTCTACAACAATCATGTACTTGCTGTCTTAAAATAACATCAATTTAGTATAACTCTTGAACAATTGGGTATATTTGATGATAAATGCAGACCCGTTCGGGTTCTTCAATATAACAATATTAATAGTTTGGTCCATTGATAGATATCAATGTAATGTTGGATAATTTTAATCTTACGAAGTGCGAGATTTACTGAATGTCTGCTAAAATTAATAATATTACACTTAATCTAGTAAGGATCACTAAGTAACACAATGCCGACATTTCTGTATTACGTTTATTTGTACTAGAGCAAAATATGTGATGAAAGCTAAAATGTCGCTCTACAGATTACTGTAATATTCAATTACTCATAAGTAGAAAACAGTGGAGTTACAAACATAAAAATATATCAAAGTAGGTACGTAAAGTACATGTACATTACAACTTAATTTTAAAAGTACATAGACATAATAATAATAATAAACATTTTTGTACATAAATGTGCTGTATATTATGCTTAAAAGTTCATTAAAAATAAATTTAAATTACATACACTGAAAACGAAAATGATATATTATGTAATATCAGTAGTCACAGTATCACTGGCAAGGAAATATTATCTATAAAGAAACATCTCAAAAGTTTGCCGATCAAATATTAATATTTACATTAAAAAATATTTATTTATAAATTGATAAAATGGGTAGCCTCAAAATATGTTCGAGTATTAATCTCAAATAGTAAATAATATTGATAATATAATCTAACATAAAAATCATTTGGTACTGTAAAATTGAATTGATCATACTTTTAAAAGTTCATATACATTTTTTATTACATTTAGTTTAGCCTGTATTTAATGGTGGAATGATTACGTCTATCAGTAGTATTTTAGGGACACACACTATGGTAGTGAGTGCCGCCTAGGTATACATACGACCCTATCATAAGGCTTGAAAATAATGTTTAATCGAGAGCATAAAAATAGGTATTGTAGTTTCTATTATAGCTACCATCTAGCATTTAGTCCATCGCAATAAAACAAATAAATTAAGTTTGTACTTAATTTTTCTTTAAAAAAATAATAGCTGCCGGAAGTTTTAGTGAATTAATAAAAAACCTACTCATCTACTACTAAACACTAGTTAATTGTAATGAAATTGTTTTACAAGTAATTTACGTACCATGTCGCACAATATACACTGGTATTCATGTCACAAACCTTTACGTTGCAGGTCTTTAAAGCTTAAAGGAAATTTATTGTCACCCATATCAACAAATTAAATGCCAACTAATACTGCTTTTACAATAAAATAATAAAACAAGTTTATCACAACATTATCAAATTGCCAATTTGTCATAAGTATAAATGTTTGATTACTCCAACTCATTCATTTCGAATATCGTATAATTCGAAATACAAGGCATCTCATCAGTCTGTATTACATTCCACACGTTCATCCTATTATAGATAATAAACATTTAAAAAAATACGTTACACGCAACCATATTCGTACCAAATTGCAGATTCTTTTGAGTTGTCTGTTTTTTCGTTTCGATTTAACGACCTTCTGTCGTTTCTCAAGTCATCTCTTTCCGGTAAGCTTTCTTCGACTGCTGAGCGAGAGTGTTCAGACATGGATCGATGAAGGTCTGCGGGCGGCCTATCGTTCATACTTTGGCAGGCACCGTCGCCGATGACGGTGGATATTCGATTGTATACCAAGTACGTCGGAGGAGTTTCTTTGATGGGAGTACTCTGTGGCTTACTGTTCAGGTTGGCGCTGGGATCGTCGTCGGCCACGTACACTGTGCGGCGAGTCCCGGCTGTGCCAAAAGGAGTTGGTGTGGATGCTGGAAAATATATTAATGAAATTATTATTACTTGATAAGTCCAAGCGCCACATACCTTTATAACAAAAGTAAATAAGTTGTTTTAAGCATTACAATTTATATCAAACCGATCAGTAAAATCCTTTAAATAAATAAATTGCGTACACAGAAAGTTTACAACATACCTGCTGGTAGTCCTGTGTCCAATCCTGGACTTTCTAAACCCTGGAAACTATTTCTGTGTGATGGTGGCACAGCCTTATGCGGTCGCCTCCTCAGCGACGCTCTTATAAGCGCGTCGTCGCCACCACCACTGTGAATCGAAGTCCCAGAGAGCCTTCGCACGAAGTTACTCTCACTGGTCAATCTAGTAGAATCCAGGCTTGGTATAGATCCACTTAACGTATCAATATTCTCAGATTTCTTCAAAAGCTTATCATCAAATCTTCTTGTGAAACTAGAGTCTATACTGTGCCTCGGCGATTCCGCACTTGGATTGGAAGAACCCTGATCTTGATCAGAATTTTTTGAAATTTTTTCCAATTCCTGACTGCCAGGATCTGATTCACCTGATTCTGAACCAGCCAAAGTAAGTTGAGATTTTGAGCGACTCGCGTCTTCAATTCGCTTATTATTTCTGGTTGGTACTTTATTTATTAAATCAGTCCCAGCTTTGCGGACTCTCTTTACAAATGACGCACCAAAGCCCCGTCTTTTTGTCGTGCAGTTATCTAATTTCTTATAATGTTCCATAATTTTCTCTTCTAACTTTTCTTTCTGACGACACAACGCGTTTACTTTGTCAGCGAACATCTTTTCTTCTTCATGATAATGTTGTTTATCTTTTAGTGAGTGAGCAAGCAGTTCATGGTATTGGGTCAATAGCTGTGACACATGATCCATCAGAGAGCGCCTATCTGCATCTAGACTCTTATTCATTTGAATTAACATTTCACAGTGTTGATTGGTTTTGTTAATTTCCAACTCCATACTTGTAATTATCTCAACTTTCGTATTGACTTCACCAGAAATCTCTGTATTCCTTAGTTTCAGTTGTGTAACCTCACTTCTCAGATTTCTGTATTCTTCTTGCATGTTTCTGTATTCATTCTTCAGTCTATCACTAGCTGTAAAGAGGTTCCTAAAGTCATCCTTTAATTTGGAATGCTCTGCTCTAAGATTAACTAGATTCCTGGACTCTATTTTCAGGTTTTCTCTCTCAGCTTCAAAATC